>JAQFVV010012516.1:240454-1655021 GCA_028023455.1 Epiperipatus broadwayi | reverse complement strand
ACTGTTTTTTACTGAGGTCCTCGTCGACATCTGAAATCACTCTAACTCAGCCAGTTTTTATATTAAAATATTAGTTAAACACGTATTGAATTCGTTTTAAAAGTTCTGTACGATGGTGACATCTTCCGATTTATTTTAGAAGTAAAAAATAGAAAAAAACGCATTTAAACCTAAACAAAGAAGGAACATTATTTGTGATTGGTTCTTAGCAAGCTCTCAGCCGAAAAAGACATTCTGATTGGCTGGAAAGAACAAAGAAACTGCCTGATCAAAGAAAATAAAGAAAAACGCTGAGATTTTCATTTCAATACGATTTAAATTATTATTAAATAATATTTATGGAAATTAAACATAATTTTCAGAGAGAATAATAAAAAACAAAATTATTTTCGAAAATATTGAAGATTTTAGTACAAATATTGAAGTTGTAGTAAAAAGAAATATTTACTTTCTATAACGTAAAAGTCGATCTTTTGTTTACATTATAACTTTTATGTTGCCGATATTGAATATTTTAGAATAAATAAATAGCAATTTATTTTTGAAAGAACTTTCGTTTTCTTCATGACCTGAAAAATTAATTATATACTTTTTGTAAACGTATCTGAGTTGAATTTAATATTATAGGCAAATATGTTTTAACAATAGGCTTTGTCTTCAGTTTGTGAGTTGGCCAATTAAAAGATTTGATTTTTATCTGATACAACCAATGATAAAATTAGCGGTTAAAAGGTTAATATTTCTATGCTTATTTAACTGATAAGCAAAATATATATAAAAAAACAGTGTTATTAACTTTAACACATTATAAGTTGTGATATCATTATATTTTAAAAAAATTGAAATTAAGCTCTATAATGACTGTATTCATTTATCATCATCAAAAATGCAATAACAGTAATCATCATCATCTAAACATCAGGCCAAAATATTTGTATACACTAGTAATAAAAAAATTGCACAGAAAAAAAAATATTCTTTTTTTTAAACTATACATCTGTCATCATTATATACTACCCATCTCTCATGTATGTGGGGTATTTTAAGCCATTATTTGGCTTATTTCGAGCCCCACGTTGGGCGCCATTTGTAACAAATTTATAAATTAATATATAAGATTTGTAACTATTTAAATTAACACAGAAATTATTTAGATTATATAATAGAAATACACCACTCTCAGGTGTGTGGCATATTTCAATCCCTATTTGGCATGCCATTTGTAACTATAATTTGTTCATCATAGCATAGATAAAGAAATTATAGAATCACTGTGCCACTTGAAAATATCAGCATTAAAGATTCTTGGTATTTATTTATATATTGGGGCAGTCATTTGAACAATAAAACATACTGGACATTGTCATCTAATAAAAATAATATTAAATATATAGCAACTGAATAAAATTACCCACTGTGAAATTCCTGGAGTGCCTTATGCTTATCTCCAATACTAGGTTCTTCTAACAAAGAATCCTTCCTATTCTTCTTTCCAAATATATAAGACCATTCATGGTCATATGCACACACTGGTGCTATTCATGACAACTTATAAAAAATATATATATATTCTATAAAACTAATATTATGAAGTTGGAAAGGGATGATATCACTCTTTATTTAGTTTAGCTAAGTACATGTGTTTTCCCATGAATGCCACTAGATTGTTTTCAATCTAGATAAGTATCTGTTTATAGTGTACTTGAGTTCAAACTCATTCAGTACATTTTTATTACACATGACTTGGATGACTAATGAAAAAAATGACATTCTTACATTTTATCTATATTGATAAAATTACAAGATCCCAATATTACCAAAGTTTATACTATAGATCAAAGATTCTTATAGACATTGCTAGCTCATTAACGTATATTGATGAACAGACATGTATAATCCTATTAATGGCTTCCAAACAAGCATGTGAAGACCATTATTGATATTGATGGCCATTTAACTAGATTATTTATCACAATAAAGATAATAATGATGATGATGATAATAATATCATAATAATAATGATAATAATAGTGATATCATAATAATGATTATAATAGTGATGATGATACCAGCCATGGCTTATTAATAAACTCACAACAATAAATTCATCTTTATAAACTTATAGGCATCTATTAAAAATTATCCTATTTCATACTGGGATTTAATAATATTAGTGGTGATGATTGATCATCATGAATCTCTTTGCATAATATTCAATTTTCTATAAACCCCTCATTTACTAAAATATATTCTATTACGCTAAATAATAAAATAATGATTGTACTTTGTTAACGATGATTTATGGCGATCGATAACATTTATATAGTATTATTTTGAAACATTTTTTAACCAATAATAACTAATATGATATCCATCCCTGATGAGGTTGATCTAAACTCATGGACAGCACCACATTTATAGCTTATCTATTGTTGAACCATAATTATCAAAATTTGGTTATTCTCGTGATTACATCCTTAAATAACTTAAATATAGACATCTCTAGTTTACCCATTATTTTGATGAATATCAATATTTGGTAATGATTGTTTAATATATACTATTGGTGGCTACTTAATAACACATAGCAATATGGATGGAAATGAAATTAGAATAGACAGAATTAAGACAAGAAAAAAACACAATATTCTTAATAATAACTCGGAAACCAATTAAGATATATAATTATATTTTATTAACACTACTACTCTTTCTTTCCTTCTTTAAAGTCAAATCAACAATTAAATAAATGGCTTATTACCATATTAATTCAATACAAAAATTAATATAAAAAATTTATATAAGTATAAGCAAATAAATCTAACATATAGGTTTGTCATTTTTCTTGATATCTCAAAATAAGCTGACTTAAATCAATATTAGAAAAAAATACATATTCTATAAATGCTTATTTAAGACTTTTCTTACTTATCATATCATAAAATAAATTTCAGGTGTTACTTGTATATGTTATTTCACTTCCATTCAAATGTAATGCCCTACTTTTCAATTTACCATTTTAAACTAATCATATATAACCTATTCTTTGATGTGTTTGGATAAGCAGTTACACATGCACGCATTCGGTAATGTTAACATATATGTTTAAAATGTATACCCATAAATTACATATATAAAATATTTTTTTCTGCAACCTTATAGTGAAAGAAAATAAAATACATGATATTAATTTTTTAATATGCAACAAGATAAAATAAAAAACAACAACATTATAAATGCATATATCTATAGGTTGCTCATTATCATAACTGATGAACAATTTTAAAAAAAAACATTTCAACATTACAATATATATATAATATAAAAAAATAATAATAAAAGACAATGAAAAATTTAAGTTTAAAGATTTAAACTATGTTTGTGCTATGTTGTGAGATATTGCAAATAACTATAGATAAACAAGTCTTTAATGTTTCTGTATCAAAAAAAAAAAATTGCTTTGACCTGTAAATCAAGGTTTACTTTTAATAAGCAAGAATAAAATCGGTTAAAGAAAGTTCATATTTACCCGTTTACTTTTTACTTCTTATTAATGTCCTGAGTTTGAATTTTCAGACTGCTTTTCTTTGCTGAACAACAACAACAACAAAAAAAAATTATTGCAGATACTTTTAAGATAATGCTGAATCAATTGACTTGCTTATTTCTTCAATTCTATTATTATTCATTGTTAATTGGCTTCCTTCTACCATTTCAAAAAAAAAATTATTATAAGTACTTTTGAATAAATAGGTACCAGTGGATTTGCTTGTCTTTCTCCTTTAAAAAAATAATTGCTGTTGGCACTTTAGATGATTGAGGTAAACTAACAAAAATTTGATTCATGGCTTCAAACTTGGTTCTACATGGCTTTTATAAATTTTCTTTTCCCTCTATTTCCTCTTCTCCATTCATTCGAAGGTAATGAGCTTTTAATAAGCCAGGAACTAGAAACAAAGCATACCATATAGCTTGTGTGGTTGGCTTCAAACTCTATCATTTTGTTAGTTATTACTTGATACATGACTTCATAGACAGATCAGTGATTTTAACTCATTCTGCATTAACCAGGAAGCAGAAAAAATGGTTTAGCAATGCAGAGGCATAGCATTATGCATAGCTAAATATACATAATATCATATTTATACAATTGTTAATAACTTCTACTTAAATTCAATCTTGTTCCAATGTTTTCCTCTTCTTTTAATATTGCTGGAAATTGTTTATATAGATGCACATCTTCGTCTATATTGACTTTATACTTAAGCTCCTTTACTTCATTTCCTTTCTCAATTTTTTGAAGACAGAATAAAAAAATCAAATCGAAGCATTTTCTCCTACTGAGTTGAGTCTTAAAATAATAATCACTGAGTTACATCTCGCTTAATAATAATAATCTGAGTGATCGTCTCTTCAAAATATTCATATTGAGTCTCTAAAAAATAAAATCATACTGGCCTGATCATCTCACTAAAAAACAATTATGACCAAGTGATCATCTCTCTCTAAAAATTAATCAATACTGAGTGAACCTATAAAAATTAATGACCAACTGATTAAAAAATTGTTTCTTCATTTATATCGCGAATTTCAAACCAAAGGAAAAAAAACATCTGGAAACCTTTTATCTTGCAATCAAAGCTTCACAAGTTTGACATCGTCACAATGAATAAAGACTTAAAATTGATCGCACGCTATCTGGCCCGCATCAAAGCACCTCTTTTGTAAAAATAATCTTGGTATACAGTATACAACAACAACCTTTGGAATTTATAGCCATCAGAAATAGGTGTAAAAGCATCTTTGTGTTTGTACAGATGTATTCATTTCTTCACATGCAGTACATTTTTTTATCTCCTAATCTAATAATCTCTATCATTTTGTTTTACACTTTTTCTTGATCTACTCTATTTTTAATAAAACCAAAGTTAAATAATATGACACTTTATTTAACAAAAAATATATATAATAAATCAATAATAAATATTATTACCCTATACACAATGGATCATTCCATTAATCATTTATAAATTTATAATAATAAATAAATATATAAATCCTCATATATATAAAAGAAAAAAAATTTTTTTTTATTTGATTAATGGAATAATAATATATATATATATCTACAATATATATATATATATATATATATATATGTTATTTACTATACCGGACTATACTTCCCTTGCAGGATTCTACCTAACCTTGCACTGAGCATGAAGGATCAAGATTTAACAGGGAAAGAAATGATACTAACGAGCTGATTGTCTGTACTCATATATATTTATGCATCAGCTAAACTGATAGAAAGAGACTGAATTGACAGGACTCTTGCCAATTAAATAGCCTTTTAGTTAATATCTTTCTCGAATGCCTGAATTTTTAGGATCTATGGTAAGTACACATCTTTGAAAAGTCTATTTACAAATAGCTTTTGTGCACCATTCCTAGAAAGGAATAAAAATGAATTTCTCCTCCTCTTAGAAAGATATGTAATACCATTTATACAGTGGAGCATGAGGATAAGATTTACCACCCTAGTAGAGTGATATCCTGTGTGGCTAGTTCAGTACACTTTACATCCAGGGTCTTCAATGGGTAAGTTAAATGGTTATAATAGGTATGTGATTGATAAGGAAAGAGTACATTTTATTAAATAAATAATAATATGAAAATGAAACAAATTTAATATTATGATCAAGTATTTATTTACTCCCAGATACCCACCACCATTTCATACTTAAAATGATATAATAAAAAATAAATGAATTATTATCACAGACCCATATATAGATTTGATGCATTGAAATAGATAAAATATAAATTCAATTTTAAATGAATAAGTAAAATAATAAATCCCTAGAGCTATTTACAATGTTTCATAATGAATGGAAGTGGTCTGAGCTTTTTACCCTGTAGAAATAAGTTATACTTTGTGTGATTTGATATATATATATATATATATATATATATATATATATATATATATATATATATATATATATATATATATATATATATATATATATATATATATATATATATCAGATAAGAAATTTTTGGTTATACAGGCATACACTTCTACTCAGGACTTTAAAACCAGTTTTATTGATAGCAAATATAATAATAAAAAAACTATGTGTACATATATAAAATATTTCACTAATTTTGTATTTTAAAACATATCAATAAGGTTGTGTTAGCTTAGATACCATGTAGCACTCAACATGAGGTGCTGTATCTATTTACCTTTTACGATAAATAAATTTTTATACATGTATATATGTGCAGCATAATTATACACTCATTACTATTCTAAATGTAAAGTTATTAGTGGACTTGCCTATGGGAAATTTACAATGAATAATCCCCTTTGACACTCATCATAAGGTGCCACAGTGACAAAAAATAACTTAAAAGGATATATAGATAAATACATTTTAGACACTCAACATTAGATGGCACTCAACATGAGATGTCATATTTACCGAATATTGTAAGTGTATGTGCGCATATATACACATGTATATGTACGTCTGACAATTTTCAACAAGAAGAAAAACAACCAGCAACAAAAAAAAACTAATTACAACCTTTGCTGAAAATACTTGAATTTGGAATAGAAAAATGAATTAAAAGATTTAAGTAAAAGCTGTATCTATGCCTGTAATAACCGTAAATTCAATATATATATATATTTAAATAATAATTGAACTGCCCTCTAGCTGCAAAGTTCGATTATTATTTAAATATGTTTGTAAATTTTTCACGTGTTGTTATAGTTATTCATTATTAAAATATTATATATATATATGCGTGAGACAACTCTCTCTCACTCACTCTTTTTTTTAAATGATTAATAATATATATATGTAATTATCAGAAATATCAGAATAAATTAATTCAATATTAATAAAATATTTTTAAAAAAAACTTATGTAGGCATCTTCATCTTTTCCTGACTAAACTTTTGAGTGGGCTTCAAGTCAATTGGCTGTGTGATGAGGATTTCATCTCATTCAGGCATAGGCAAGGTAGCTTTTGTCATTATTGTGGCTGGATGGAACTGGCATGATCACATCTTGGTGATTTGGACAGAGAAAGGGGAGATGCACCCACTGGTTTTCTACCCCATGGTCATTTTAGCAGAAGCTCTGGTAGATTTCTCTATATTTTCTATCTGGTATAATGTAATAATTATTATTAAATGTTCATCTGCTATCTTGAATGGTTCATTAAATCCTTACAAAAACAAGAGTTCTTAAAAGAACTGTGTAATAGATTTCTTCTTAGAAAATAGCAATAAATTAATCTCTAAGCGGCTAGATGATTGAAGAATTCCGAGCCAAAGTAGTGAATGACTTGGCCAGAAAGAATGCCAAAAAAAGAATGAATCCCACAGCACTTATTAAAATCTATCAACCCTACTCATACAGAACCAATTCAGATAAGACCATAAGAAATATGAATCAGCCAACACTTTTAATTTGAATTTATCATTCAAATTAAACATTTCTTTCTATTTTTCACAGTTAAATTCTACATAACAGGATTTGATATAATGTTTGGTTTCTATCTTGAATACTCAGACCACTTGATTATAGATATCAATTCAAAATAATTTTTATTTTATATTAAAAAAGATAACATTTAATTATAGCATTGATCATCAAACATTTTGCTATTTGATTAGATTTTTTAGGCAATTAACATTCTTTGCTTATGGAATAAAGAATTACAGTTTTTAGAAAAGTAATTAAAAAATATATGCAAGTATGTTGGAACAATTACTTTAATTATTTATTTTATTAATATATTTTACCATGTGATCCATTTGTTCAATAAAGTTTGCTTTTTCTATTGAATTTTTGGAGAAAACAAAATACATAAAATAAATATACAGAAAATATACAAAAAAATTAAAAAAATAAATAAAAAAATACATGAGTTTATTATATGTGTATTGGTTTGTTTACAATATTTCTGTGTCAATTCAATGTTTGCTTTAAATTAATGTGTGTGGGTACTCTAATGCTCAGATCCAACTTCCATTATTAATGTAGCACATTTATATATTTGCTGTACTTAATATTAATATATATACAAATTTATATGTGTATCTGCTGTAATGTGCTTTACAACAGATTTTGTGCATGGACATTTGATAATTCCTGGCACAATATATATATATATATATATATATATATATATATATATATATATATATATATGCGTGTGTGTGTGTTTGTGTGTGTGTATTTTTTTGTTACAATGTCTGAATGATTTGTATCATCTCAATACAACTTAAGTACACATTATATGGGATTAAATATGTTAATGTTAGTAAAACAAAACCATAAAAGCAAATAAACAAGATTCATACAAATTACCCTCTTTGATCTTCAACATTTCATGTTATGAATTCAGGCAACTGCAAACTGTGCGCAAGTAGTATTCAGTTAAATGTTACTGCCACCCATTATTCTTATCAAATCTTCTCTGGAAATTATTCTTTTGATGTATGCTTCTGTTGATATTGGTTGTTTTAGTTTATAAAGTGGTGTCAGTTAATTCGTATGCAGGCAGAATCTGAAGGTATTTCCTTTATTGAATGGCATTTATCCTTTGTGAATTATAGCTGGTCTCCTTTCCCCCAAGGCTATAGGGCTATAGGACACTTTAAGCGGCATATAGTTTACATGTAACTGGACACAATGAGTAATGGAATGGCTTTACAATACACCATGGCAGCTTCTTTGCACTTCATGATGAAACCCAATTTCCACACTCAGCTGGCTTGGCTGAGGGGTACGGGATGGTGTGTTTCTTCTCTATTCTCCCATTATTTATGTATGTTTTTAGTGAAATCAAATAAACACAACAGTCTATTATAACCTTTATATTCTGTTACATCAATCTCCTGAGAGACCCCCTTTTTATAATCCACAATAAGCTTCCTTATCTATCTCAATCAGCTTTCACTGTGGTTTGAGTTTCATCCATCCCTCATTCAAACTCTAAGCTTGTTGGCCCCAAGCATATTTGTGCCAATTATAAACTTCACAAGAATTAGCTTTAAAAAGGAATTACAATAAAACAAAAGATAATATTTTTAACTAGCCAACATAAAATATCAAACTCTTAATTAGCCAATCTGATTATTAACAAATTCATTTAATTTGCTAAAATAATGTTATTTCCACCCATCTAATTGTTAAATAACTCTACAACTGGTAATTATTAAAATATTTCTAAAGATTTTATAAACTTTGTTTAAATTACATACTTATTCTAAATCAATTTTGAAGTAATATGACTTAATATATTTTATCCAGTGTCATACCAACAAATATATTAGGCCAAGTGAATAAAATGTTTTAACATCTTTTGATTAAAAAATTTTTAACAAATTTTTAAATGACATAATCTGAAGTATATACGTGAAGCACTTATATATATCACTTCAATATATATATATATATTGTTAAATTGTTCGATGGCGCTATACATTTTAGCTGCAAATACTTACAACCATTACTAAAATAAATGTCTGTTCTTTTTTTTTTTTTTTTTACTAAAGCAGCGATTTAGTCTGCTTAATAAAATGATTAAATATTACAGTAATGGGAAGACCTTTTAAAGAATCAGAGAAAATCTTTAAGTAAATTTAATAATAGCTTCAAGACTTGGTGCTTTGTTACCTTAACCCTCATCTTTAGAGAATAATTACTCTAGTCATGATGTTTGGTAGATTCTTTTTCCACTACTCTTTTAAGATGTTTATTTAAGATGTTTAACCGGACTTCCAACAATCGCACGCATTTCTTAGTTTTAATTATTATATTGTATTAATTAAATCAGAATTTTAAACTTCTTTTTATATTTCATACAGATTAATAAAAAGAATGAAATAAAAAAGATTGCATTAAATATTATTTAATCTCAATTTAATATGTATATATAAAAGGCTAAACTAGTAGTTAACTCTTATCTAGGTATTGTTTCAACTGTTTTATGTTTATTATAAAACTAACGTGTCTGTTAATTTAAAAGATGAGTAAAATTGAATCTACTTTATATCAACTCAAGAAATAAGTTTATTAGTCTAGTAGAACTTTTGCATAAAATTGCATATGTCTATAAATAATTTTATAAAAGTTCTTATGAATGTTTTTGATTTGATCCATGCATCTCTCATTTGAATTTCAATATATCCTCTCTCATTATAAGGGCGAGGTGAAATGAGAAAGTATTAATAAAAACAGGAAGAAAAAAATTATTCTAAATGTCTGTTATAATTAGGGCATTAATAAACCAGCTACATAGTGCTGAACTATAAATAAATCCTGAAAAAACCAATACATTAAACTATTATAAAGTAAATAATATAAGTATTTACAGCATGTCTGTTTATCAAAGTAAACTATCAAACTTATTGCTTATGCTAGAGTTCAAGAATTCATTCATAACAACATAACAGCAGTAGTAGTTTCAACTACAATGAACATTAAGCAATCTATTTTATTTTCCTACTGCAAACATTGCCTCTGCACATTCTATGATTGATATATAAATGAAAGGAAACAAATTTCAATAGAATAATTAATTCACATGATCACCATTCTATGCTTGCTTATAACTGTTAGTTAAGGGGGAAAACATATGTACAATTACCACACACAGCATACTCCAGTTTTTGCTGTGTGTGGCAATACGTATAGTGAGTTTTGCCTGTTTTAAGAATAATTAATTATTATGTGTTTATAATAATCATACAATAGAATAAAAAGATTTGCAAAATATCATTAATAGATCATTAATTACAGATTTTTAAATCTCCAGCCACCTGATGATTATTGGCAACTAAAACCATAATTGTGTTTGTAAGAAATTGGTCTGTTTTTACATTTGGTAATATTCATTGACATTAACTTATGTTTGCATGAGCATTGAGGTACATGTGATTATTGAATTATATATCTTATAATGTTTGATAAAATATTTAAAGGTTAAAAATGAAATGGAAATTATCTATACTTTTCTATAGAAGGTGTTTAATATTGTGAAGCTTTTGGTATGATATTAATTATAATTGTTTTTCAAATTTCACAACATTGAATAAAATATCAGCAAAATATTTTCTATTATAAAAGCTGTATTACTATTCTATATTGATTAAAGTTGCTAAAATCTTTTGACATATGTATTATATGAAATATAATTATTTTAGTATAAGAGGTTAGTCTCGTTTTAATATTGTATTAATGTTTATCAATTGCAAATGTTGTTTATAAGAAGTTCTTAGATTTACTAACATGATTATATATATATATATATATTGTTATATATATATATATATTGTACCAATCGGAATGAAAGTGAAGATCGAATCTAACCGCAAACACAATATCTGCACTACAAGGGCGCCATCTAGGCATTTGAGCCTAGAAAAATTTATAAAGTAGGCAGATACGCGCTGTTAAGATTCCACTTTCTTTAAATATTCCGACCGTTAGCCCAAGTCACTAGCTCAGTGAGTAGCAGAGATAACAAAATATAACTTAATTTTATATCTTAAATATAAAAGAATAAAAGCCACTGCCAGAAATTAACACATAAAATATTTATTTACGCACATATAAAATCATTCTAAACTCGAGGAATAGGTTTAACATTTTTAGATTTTTATATTCTTATTACTCTTTAATTTTACATTTATATAAATTTCAATGATTTTAATTTTTTTTTATTTAGATTGTCAAGTATGAATAGACTACATAGATCTGCATTTGAAAATAAAACATTCTATCCCTATTTAACCCTAGGCTAAAATTCGCAGTCAAACTGGCATCAATCCATCCGATACATTTATGTATTCAATGTAGCATGAAAATACAACAGCACAAAGATACTATACTGTCAGGAATGGACATCTGAACAATATAGTTTAAGAAAACATTGACTCTTGTCTAATACAGGAATATGACGTCTGTATAGCAAGAAGAACAATAAAATAAAAACTCCATAGGAAGGGACCGCG
This sequence comes from Epiperipatus broadwayi, assembly GCA_028023455.1. Lineage (NCBI taxonomy): Eukaryota > Metazoa > Onychophora > Udeonychophora > Euonychophora > Peripatidae > Epiperipatus > Epiperipatus broadwayi. Next base: position 1,642,978 of record JAQFVV010012516.1, on the reverse strand, counting down.
ATCCTTTTTGCCGACTTACAATCCCATCCATAGGCAAAGGGTTGGTGCGGTGTATACAGCGATTCTGCACGTAGCGAAACTCATACTACATCTACTAATTACACAAATATATCCAATCCATTGACCCAATTCAACAACGACACAAATAACCTAAGATTTCCCTCCCCTAATATAACTTTACAAATCTATATAGCCATTCACGCCCGACTTAAGTTTAACATTTATATACGTTCGCACAAATGAATTTTATAAAATTTGTTTAAAAATGTTGGGTATAGATCGATTACATAGATTCCACGGTCAAAAACATTTCAAAATAAACATAAACGATCAAAATACAAAATTATTGATACCGACAATCGCAGAGGGAAACTTATAAGTAACCCAATAGTATTCACCATAAGATACTTGCGTTGTCACCAATAACTTAAAAGACATCCGAATAAATACATTTTAGATACTCACCGTAAGGTATCATTATTTATCGAATGTCTATATATTTTGATCAAATATGAAAACAAAAATATAATTAACCGCAAACGAATCCATGCAAGCGTCTATAAACAACTTGAAATTACCTCATTTAAAATTTAAACAATAAATATCAATACAATAAATAATAAATGGAAATGATTTTTTTATCAAACGCAAACATATATAAAATTACACATTATCAATTTGATTTAAAAACTTACAAAGTCAGATAAGAGTCCGTTTAACTTTTAAGTTGGCTTGTTTATCAATTTATAAAACTTGACGAAAGTTCTTAAGTGATTTTAATAATTGTTCATTTCATATAGTCCATGTTCCCGTTGGCAATTCCCACGGCGTCTCCATTGGAAGAAAATGTTCTGGGGGTAGCATTTGCTGGTTCCATTCTGGTATCACAGTCTTTGCATTTTTTTTTTTCACAAAAAAAGTGAGTGAGGACGGCAAGTGCGTCTTACCGTTGACTCATCAAAATCAAGTTGGAAAAAGCTCTCTGACTGGAACTCAATATTTTTTTCTTTTTATAGTCCTCCTATGGATTCCATGAACAAAAACGTCACTGTTCTGTTTTTTCGTTATGGTCCGGGCCTTTATTTGGCTTCCATTGGTCAAGCTAAAATCCCTTTCTTCTCTTATCTAACTTTCCATCTGACTTTTTAATTAAACAGCTTTTAGATAATTAATAAACAATCATTTCCATTTATAGATTACAGGAATTAATTAATACCTGTTTTTATTTTAACTTACGTTATTTTTTTATTAAAATACTTTTATAAATCTTTTTTTATAAAAAATACATTCAAATACCTTTTTTTATTTATTAAAAAAAATATTTTTAAAGTTTAGCATCTGTGCGAATGTATATACGTATAACAAACATTTTTAATTTTAGCGTTTAGTTTTTTACTTTTATTTGCGAACTTTTAAGTTTTTATTTTAAATTAATGTAACGACATATTTATATATCGTTACATATCAGTAAACTTCCTCAAAAAAATAAAAACATTTAAAAAAAAAAAAAGAATTTACTTAGTGTTAGTAATTACGTTACACAAATTGATTATATATGAAAATTTCAAAAGGACAAAACTTTTTTTTTTACAAGACAAAACAGTAATTACACACAAATATAATGATAAAAAAAAAAATGTTGACTGTTGATTCCTTATTACCAGCTAAATTTCTGCCCCCTCCCTTCCAAGTTTCATTTCTCCTACCTTTAAGTATTATTTAGGCAAGTTAAACGATTAAATTTTAAACAAGACTTTTTAAAAAAAAATTATGATTTATATTTATTAATTACGTTTTATTTATTACTTTTTTATTCCTCGTATTTCTCTTTACATATGCGCAATTTTTCTTACTGGCAGTACCTTTTAGACAAAATTTCAAACTGTAACTCCACGTTAATACAAAACATATATCTATACTAATTTTCAGAAAAAATTTACGGGCATGATTCCCTTTTAAAATTCTCAGGGCACTCGTGTTTATTAAAGATCGGCCCAAGTTGGGTAGCCAGTTTGTACCAATCGGAATGAAAGTGAAGATGAATCTAACCGCAAAAACAATATCTGCACTACAAGGGCGCCATCTAGGCATTTGAGCCTAGAAAAATTTATAAAGTAGGCAGATACACGCTGTTAAGATTCCACTTTCTTTAAATATTCCGAGCGTTAGCCCAAGTCACTAGCTCAGCGGAGACGCAGAGATAAAAATCTATAAATTTTATATCTTAAATATAAGAGAATAAAAGCCACTGCCAGAAATTAACACATAAAAATATTTATTTACGCACATATAAAATAATATTTAAATTTTGAGGAATAAATTTAACGTTTATAATTTTATATTGATCTTTAATTCTAAATTTAAGTAGATTGCAAATAATGAGTTTACTATTTATTTAGAGGGTCGAGTATGAATGGACTACATAGGTCTGCATTTGAAAGGAAAATATTCTTCCCTGATTTAACCTTAGGCAACAAATTTCGCAATCAACTGGCGCCAATCCATCTGATACATTCATGTATTCAATGTAGCATGATACGACAACACAAAATACTATATTGTCAGGAATGTACATCTGAACAATAAGTAGAAATAGAGAAGAGATTGACTCTCCACCAACAGGAATGTGACATCTGTTGGCAAGTAGATCAATAAACAAAAAACTCCATAGGAATGGACTGCGGTCTTCTGCCGACTTACAAACCCATCCATAGGCAAACAGAGGGTGTGTGGCGTATATCTATAATCCTGCCCGTAGTGGACCTCATACTACATCGACTAATTACACAAATATATCCAATCCATTGAACCAATTCAACTACGAAATGAATAACCTAAGATTACCCTCCCTTAATATAACTTTACAAACTATATAGCCATTCACGCCCGACTTAATTTTAACATTTAAATACGTTCGCACAGATTTGTTTAAAAATGTTGGGTATAGATCGATTACATAGATTCCACGGTCAAAAACATTTCAAAATAAACATAAACGATCAAAATACAAAATTATTGATACCGACAATCGCAGAGGGAAACTTATAAGTAACCCAATAGTATTCACCATAAGATACTTGCGTTGTCACCAATAACTTAAAAGACATCCGAATAAATACGTTTTAGATACTCACCGTAAGGTATCATTATTTATCGAATGTCTATATATTTTGATCAAATATGATAACCAAAATATAATTAACCGCAAACGAATCCATGCAAGCGTCTATAAACAACTTGAAATTACCTCATTTAAAATTTAAACAATAAATATCAATACAATAAATAATAAATGGAAATGATTTTTTTATCAAACGCAAACATATATAAAATTACACATTATTAATTTGATTTAAAAACTTACAAAGTCAGATAAGAGTCCGTTTAACTTTTAAGTTGGCTTGTTTATCAATTTATAAAACTTGACGAAAGTTCTTAAGTGATTTTAATAATTGTTCATTTCATATAGCTCCATGTATCCCGTTCCGGTGGCAATGCCCACGGCGTCTCCATTGGAAGAAAATGTTCTGGAGGTAGCATTAGCTGGTTCCATTCTGGTATCACAGTCTTTTCATTTTTTTTTTAAACAAACAAAAAAAAATGAGAGAGAACGATAAAGTGCGTCTTACCGTTGTCATCAAATCAAGTTGGAAAAAGCTTCTCTGACTGGAACTCAATATTTTTTTTCTTTTTATAGTCCTCCTATGGATTCCATGAACAAAAACGTCACTGTTCTGTTTTTTCGTTATGGTCCGGGCCTTTATTTGGCTTCCATTGGTCAAGCTAAAATCCCTTTCTTCTCTTATCTAACTTTCCATCTGACTTTTTAATTAAACAGCTTTTAGATAATTAATAAACAATCATTTCCATTTATAGATTACAGGAATTAATTAATACCTGTTTTTATTTTAACTTACGTTATTTTTTTATTAAAATACTTTTATAAATCTTTTTTTATAAAAAATACATTCAAATACCTTTTTTTATTTATTAAAAAAAATATTTTTAAAGTTTAGCATCTGTGCGAATGTATATACGTATAACAAACATTTTTAATTTTTTAGCGTTTAGTTTTTTTACTTTTATTTGCGAACTTTTAAGTTTTTATTTTAAATTAATGTAACGACATATCTATATATCGTTACAATATGCCTTCAGCGTATTATGTCATTGGTTGGAAAATACTAAAGATGACCATCGGGCAGATAACGAGCCATGTTTGTTGGTCCTGAAAAAAATACCAAATAAAAACAAATGTACATGCATGAAAATAGTATATACGATTTTTATATACGTCAAAATAATTTTGAAATTGAAAAAAACAATTCACTTGCATATACGTACATAATATACATCAGAATAATTTTGAAATTGAAAAAAAAAATCACTTGCATATACATACTGAGCTGGTATTTTCTGCCAGCTCATATTCATACATATATATACACACATATTTTGTAAAAATAAAATATATGCATTGTAATAAAACTTGTTTTATTAGAAATAAATAAACACCTACTTTTCTATCAGCTCATATATATACACACATATATATTTTGTTAAAATATAAATATCATTTTATAAAACATAATTTTTAAGAAATGAAATATAAATTAACACTTGATTTTAAAATGGAGTTTTAAGAAGTTAAAATAAATTAGATCAAGATCTTACATTTTGATAAAAGTTTGTCTTTTGTTTAGTCTTAAAAAAAATTCTTAAAGATAAAAGGGAAAAGAAGGCAATTAATTCTATTGTTGGGGTTTTGACAGTGAAGGTATTTTTATGCTATCTATTACGCTGATCAATTGGAATGTTTCTTTGGGATTTTAAAAATAAAATATGAAAGAAAAGAAAATTAAAGGTGTGAACTGAAACTTTGAAAAAAAAACCTATAAATTACGAACTTTCCTTTTGTTTAAATTAATTGGATTCCTGCCGAGGTCAATACCTAATCTGTAAGTTTAAATTCGGCTCGGACTCGTCAATTGTAAAAATCGTAAACTTACAAAAAAAAAATAAGAAGAAAGCGTAAAGAGAAAATGTTGAGTGGCTAGATCTAACAGAACTTTCCCTTTTGGAAACCTCTTCCTATTACCACCTGGAACTGCCTTGTAAATGCCGGACATAGGGAGCTAGTCAGGGAGAACGGACTGGAAGATCACAGACAAACCATGATGAATATAAAGTGAAATATTCCACACACACAGGACCTACACTGATTGATCAGGTTAAATAGATTTTTTATTATAATTTCCAGAGACATTTGCGTAATAGAATTTTTTTTTTAAAAAAAAAGCCTTCACTTCAAATATCCCAAAGTTTCAACAATAGAAAGGGGGGATATGTAGTTTTTAAGCATATGTATTTACTAATCCAAATTAATCCACATTATATTTTTGTGTTATGTTTTATTAAGTAAACTTACCTTTGGTTTCTGTGGTTGTTGTTCTGATAATGTATAGATAAGAATAATAAAATTGTATACTCAATCTAAGGGCAAGTAAAATTTAAGAGGATAAGATTTAACATTAGAAAGAGGAGGTTTGAGTGGATTTTGTTTTAACAAACACGCTCTTATAGTAAGTTGCCCTTGAGTTCACTCATAGTTATATACCATGTTTTTTTTGATGAAAATATTGGTAGAGTGACGGCGCATGGTCCTTCGAGAACGATACATGTTAATTCTTGATTAGAGAGAAAAAAAGATCGGGAGGGTTTGATTCGACAAGTATGAAGGAAGGGAATAACCAACAAATAGAATAAAGTTATAATTAATATTTCAACAATAGTGAAGTGTCGATTTGTTTTTTTTTTGTTTATTATAATTAATTCTTATAATTCATTTTATAATCTTTTGGTTCATTAAAAGAAAATTATTTTAAGATTTACATTTGGTGATTGTCGTTCGTAAATAAATTAACCGTTATTATAGAAATTGTCTAATACGGTCTAGGCAGAAATGCTTGGTGGCACCCTCAAATGTTCACCGTATGTTACAATCTCTTGAAATTTAAGAGTGTAACAAAATGTATTGTTACAATATCTAAACTCTCCCTTTTTCATCCTTTCTGCCTTTCTTTACTGTCAGTATTTCACGCATTTATTCTTACAAAATATTCTAATTCTAATGACTTTAAATACCTTAAGATTTGTACAGAATAATCCACTGCACTAAAAGTATATTGAAGCAATGATTTTGTTACTAAAACATATCTTTATGAACATTAATGCCAATAATTATATTTGAATATATCGCATATCTTCTAATGCACATTTTTTACATGATGCATAACCTATTCAAGATAGTGGTCCTTTAGCTATTATGTATTTTTTCTCATCAGCATTTTTTTTAGTTTCTAATAATAAATACATTGATTATAATAAAACTTTTAATCAGAGGACTCGTTTTCATCAGTCTTATGATTGAAATATTAAAAGCAGTTGTATACCCCAAGTAATTGTGTCTTTTAAAAATATATATTTCCTTTAGTTAAATTTTATATATTTCTTATTGTTTCCACATATATCCATCACTTACAGAGATTATCTTGACAACAGATTGAAGATTCATAGTTTAGATAAACTTGTGGCTGTTATCTTGTGATTACATTTACAAAATCTTTTATGACGTATAATTTTATCTTTCTTATTGCATTGCCAAATACATATAATATTAATACCATTTATATTCTTTATTTCTTTTTACAATGCTTTTTACAACCCATTAGATGGTTTCAATTTAAAAATAAAAATAGAAGTTCTGAAGAAGATTGCTAGGGCAGTCAAAACCATCTAGTGGGTTGGAAAAACCATTGAAAAAAGTAATAAAGAACATAAATGATATTAATATTATTTATAAAATCATCTAGCTCTGATCAAAATCAAGTTTATTATCCAAGTAATAATTGATAGCAGTGGAGTTTGAAAATTATAAGTGAATATTTATTAATTAGCTTTCAAAACCGGTTATATCCATCTGTTTAATAAAATTTATCTAAAGTTTTAAGAATATAAAATCTTAATCTGTTACAATCCAATTCCCAAATTTCTTATCTATATTAGCATCTTAGATAAGAGTAAAAAGTGGGGATTTATCTTTTACTTATAAAGATTGCCATGCCAATGAATTGAAGATTTGTGAATAAAATAAATTTGTGGCTATTATCATACACACACACACATATATATTATTATTATTATTATTATTATTATTATTATTATTATTATTATTATTATTGAATTTGCACTTTCCTGCAATTTTTATTAAAAGAACTGAAATTTTATATTTTATATAGTTTTTATTCCTATATTTGGGCTCTTACATGCAGATTATGTTCAGAGATATTAAACATTTTAAATATACTGAGACAAATGCTTTGCTATATTTCAAAATAGTTTTTCAGTTAAAAATTTTATTTCAAATTATTTAAAAAATTTCTAATTTAATTTTATATTAAACATATGTTATAAAATTGTGTTGCATGAATTGGTAGAATAATTTTGTTATTTACTAAAAGTAATGTCAATCCTTTTCATATATGTAAAAAAGTAAACTTTTTAAATAAATCTGTTATCTTTTGTATAAAATTATTTTAAAACTTTGTAGAACAATGTTTAACCTCAGAATAAAATTTTAATCTGTTGTAATAACACAATTTGAAATAATCTGTTGTAATAACAAAATTTAAGAGTTAATATTGTTCAGATAAGACATGTAATAAAGGTAATTAATATTGAATAAAAAAATTTTATATTTTAAATGATTGAAATGTTCTAATAATTAATTAAAAATCTGGATTATTTTTGAAAAACTATAGGAATGGCTTGGTTAAAAACCTGTCTATTTTAAGATGTTAATCTTGGAAATGCTAGAAAATTTGTATGAGAACAATAGACAATATATATAAAAGCTCCCTAATTTCTATTGTTCTTCAATGAGTCAGTAGATGCCATTAGAATCATTTTTTAGATTTTTTGGATTCAATACTGAGTGATTCATCAATCCATTCTTCAATTACTCAAAATTGTAGTCCAGATACTAGGTCTCTTTGTTCTGTGTGACAAGTCAAACATCTTTCCAGCTCTTCCATTAAAATTAGTGATATTACATCATCAGTTTGGAACAAGCAACTGACAGTTTAAAAAATGAATTGACCAAATTTTCCTAGTTGTGTTTTTCAAAATATGCTGGGCTAGGCACCACACCAAAATAAATTTCATGCTCTAAGTCTAATCTTCATCATCCATCATGCCGTAAGATCACAAATCTTTAGAATTCTGATTCCCTAAAACCAACCTACAAATAAGAATCTCAACCTATCACCTGGAAAAGTACAAATACCAAATGGACAAAAGTAGCTACTTCTTCACAATCACTCAGAGGCTAAAGCAACAACTTTGATGGATTTAGCAGTAATATAAACTTTTATACACCATAATAATCTAGGAGTGTTATAAATGTTTTTTTTATTATATGTGCATTTTTAAAAAATTTAACATTAACATAAGATTTAAATGTATTTTTTGTTTATTTTATACATCTATTAACTGATATCACACACACATATATATAAGTCATGTATGAATATTTTCTTTTAGAGTACACTTGAATTTAAAATTTATTATGTTTAAAATATATATATATATCTTAGAAAGAAATTCATTTTCTTGCATTGATAATTTTGACAGTTTTAAACGAGATCTTAATTTTAGAATAAAGTATTGTTATCCTAGAATAATTTGATCTCTCTCCACTTTTCTCTTAGAATATTTAAAACAAGTTTTTTTTTTAAAAAAAATTAGAAATTTAATCTGTCAGTGAAATCTTTTAAAGAAGATTATAATAATGTTTAAAATTAACTTTTGCTTTTAATTAGCATCAATCAATTTATTTTATATATGTTGTGATTTGATTTTATATTTTCTAAAACACTTTAATGTTTATACATAATATGCTACTATATAAAAACTATTTATCTATTTATGTGTACCTAAAATAAAGTCATACATCAGCCAATATTATTTTATAGGGCTTTTCTTTTACTTCATAAAGGTGACTACTCAGTTAATATTATTACTATATTTCTTCTGGTCATTCAGACTATCTACTGCCTTTATCACAGTATATTTACCATAGTATGGTATGTTAGCACACTCTTTTGTTTTCTAGTTTCACTAAATATTGGTAAATTCTTCAGTGACTCTGACTGCAACAATTTGGTCAAGCTCATATTCTTTTAAACCAGACTACCAATCTTTAAATTATTAATTCCCTTGTTTTTTGCATTCTAAGCTTAGCAGTAGCTTCTCATGTCTTTCTTATGCGGAATAGCCTTTTTCGTTTAATAAAATCATTAGGTGGTATTACATTGCTGCACACATATGCCTTTATTGTGTGCATATAGCCATAAGCATTCAAGAAGATAAATTGAATACTCTTTCTTATTAAAAGTCATCCACATAAAGCATCCATTCTATTTTGTAAAATGCTGTTAAACAATCATTTAAATCTTATTCAAGTAATTGAATTGTTAAAGTAATTTATCTGCTAAAGCTTTCAATAATACCATATTCTCTTAAGTCATTCAAAGTTGCAATATTAATTAAACATGATTTCATTATTTTCATTTAATTATTATAAACAGTGTCATTATTATTAAATTTTAATTTGGTTGAAATTTGTTTACCTGTCTGCCTATCACTTGTTTAATAATACAGAGTTTCACTCTAAGCTGAGTTAGTGTCAGGGACAGATAATTTATTTTATGTCAAGATACTCATAAGTATTGGTGAATATCTGGTTCTAGATTCATTAGATAGCCTAGTGTCACCCTCAAGTGATGATGTTTTTAATACTGGTATGGATCCAGTGCAATACATATATGTTTAATATCTCTAAATATGGCCTGCATGTAAAAATTCAAAATGTAGGAATAAAAACTATGTTGAACATCAAATTTCAGTGTTTTTAATAAGGTGCATGAAAGTACAAATCCATAAAGCCTGAAATCTGGGCACGGCCGCTTGGGGCATTGTTTACGTGTCAAAACACATAAAAATGCCGTTTCGGCGGCCACGACCTATACAGGCTAATACAACATTTACATATTGTATTAACCCATTGAGCTAGGCCGCTTTACATGACATCGCACAAAAATATTACGGCCTGTTTTGTGCTTCGAAGCTATTTACGCGTATTCGTTCTTTTCATAGCTGATTACCGTATTGCTTGAGGGTGTTTAAATTTCAAGGCGGTATGACTTTTTCAAATCTCCATAATAGAGTAATGTAATTTCGATTTTAAAAATGTTGTTAATTATTAAGAATTGTCATATGGTCCCCACCCTTCCCGAAAAAAAGGTTAATATGTAAAAAAAATTGGCAAAGTGTATGTTCGAACAGGCTTCGACAAAGCTCACGTGCTAAGTCACATTTCAGTGTGGTGGAGAAAATATTCGAGACCACTAAAAGATCTGAGATGAATGTGCAATTTTGAAACTTTTCTTCAGATAAATTGCCGAGTACAGAAAGTGTGTGAGATTGTGTTTTTTTTTTATTTATTTTGTCAGGCACACATAATGTCCACTTTTTATTACAGCAATAAAATCGAATAAATAATTTTAGAAAGTCCAAAGTTTGTGTCTTTTTTTTTTTTGTTTTTTATTTCATTCGAAATTGACAAGTATTTGGATTCAATTTTTTGCAGCGGGGTTAAAATAAATGACGACTTTGGTTGACTTTTTCTTAAGAATAACAAATTACGAAATACACCCCACCCCCACCCCCAAAAGCAGTTTATTGTAGAAGGCTAAAAAAAAAAGGTAGTTCGAACAAAATAGAAATCAAAGTAAAAAGTGAGACAAAGTTGTTTCAAAAAAAGAAAAAAAAGGTTAAATTCTTGACTTTTTGGTTACAATTCTTTTTCCGAGTGTGGGTGGGGGTGGGTATTTGAAAACAATTTTTGAATCGGCAAAAACACAAAAGTAAATTTGGATTTAATATTAAGAAAAACAATTACGTCAACCACCAAAAAGAAATCAAAATTCGAAACAAGTCCCAAAGTTGATTCTTCTCGTTTTTCAGCGCTGTTAAAATAATTGACTATTTTTGTTGCCTTTTTGTTAATAATAAACAGTACCAATCCCCCCCCCCTACCCCGCTCAAAAAGCTGTTTCTTGTAGTAGCCAAAAAAAAAAAAAAAAGGCTAATTCAAACATAATCTAAATCAAAGTGATAACAAGTTGTGTTTAAAAAAAAAAAGTAAAATTAATAATAATAAGAAAAACCATTTAGTCAAAACCCAAAAAAAAAATAAAATAAAAGAAAGGTAGAATTAAGTTCTAAATAAGTTGCAAATAATTGTATTCTATTTTTTTCGGTGGTGGGATTCAAACAAATTTTTTTGACATCATGAAACAGACCGATGTTTTCAAATGATAAAAAGAAAAAAATACAATTAGCAAAATTTGTTGAAAAAAATATCAGGTTCCAACAAAAAACCCAGAAAAAGTAACGAAAATGAATATCAAAATTTGTTTAATAATAAAGAAATCATGTTCTAAATGAAATAAAAATTATTCGTTTAATCAATATTTAAAAAAAATAAACCTTGCTGTATAAAAAAAGTTGCGGCGGCCCGGTAACGTTATATTTCATTGATTTTGTCTAGCATCAACGCTCCAAGCGTCTTTGCCCGGATTTCAGGCTTTTACCTAATTTAAAAATACTGCTGAAACAGATACAAACCAATAGATTGCAGAAAATGTAAAAAAAATTAATGAGAAGTGGTGATAATAATATATATGAAGATATTTAAAAAATAGTTACAATTATGGATGCAAGTAAATGTTTATATGTATACTTATTTATATAGTGTATATTTACTTAAAATAATTTTGATTGATGTGTTGTGTGTAAAATGGCTTTTTTATTTTTAAATGAGTTCAAAAAGTTTCTGTGGTAGATTCTATGCCCAGAAACATAGTTAGCCCAATTAAATATTCTTTCCAACAAAATTCCTAACATGTTAACATAAACTTATTTACTTCATGTTTCTTAATATCCAATTATTTTTCTAGTTCTGATTCACTTGTTTAAAAATTTCTACTCAATTTTAATAAAAACTTATTTGATAAATACACTATCCTATTCTCATATTCTTTAATTTTACTATAAAATTCTAAACAAATAAACATAAAATCTCAATCTTCTTCTCCATCTTTATTTTTAAATTTCGCTCATTTTCCATATAATTTGTGATTCTCTTTCAATAACTTAAACTCCAAAAATAAGTGTTAATAGTTTCTCTCCCATCTTCATGTAAAATTATAATTACAATCCTAATCCTTAATCCATTTTTGCTTCTATTCCCTGGTATATAAACTTTCTACTTGCACCAAATAAGAATAATCTTCTTTTAGTATTATTATAAATCCTATCATATTTTATGTACAATTTTATTCTCATTTATCTGTATACCATTTTTTATTCATATTCATTTTCCATAACCCTATTTCATTTTCTCAAATCAACTTGTCTATTCTCTTTTTCCACCACTCTTAATTATGTACCTAGGATACATTCTCTACACATTTATCCCATTTCTTATATAAACATGTGAATATAAACTGTCTACATATTAACTATGGGTATTGTGAATCTTTTTTTGTTTAATGTGCTCGTTGATTTTTAAATACAATCCAGTTAAATACTATTTTACTAGTCTATTTTATTTATATATTATAATTGTGCAAACATCTTAATTTACTTTTATTTCATTACTCAGTACTTATAACATAATTGGGCTTGACCACTTGATGGCGTTCTGGCTCACCAAAACACCTAACAAATGCCGTTTACAAGGCCTGACTTATGGCTATAGAAAACATCTATGTTTGTCTTAGCCATTAGAAGGCCGTTTATGATGTGTAATGCAGAAATAATACGGCCTATTTCTGCTTCATGACAGTTATTATGAATCCATACACTTATCTTTCGTTTACAGTTTGATATATATGTGTGTTAAGTTGGATTAGTCAAATTTTTACAATATACGTTACACATTATTTGTATTTATAATTTATTTAATAAACATGAATTTATAGTAATTTTCTAAACAGCCACATTCTTGTTTAGAGAATGTGTAAGGTGTAAAAGCTTTCCGAGGGTAGGTAAAAAAGAATTCGGCTGATATCGCATGAGAAATCTTGTTTTCACGTGAAATACCACCTAGTTGATAAAATATATGGCGATCAACTTTTTCCGCAGTTGCCGACAACAGAAGCCGAGTATTTCTGTTGTCCAATAAAAATATACACAATTTTTTGTAAATTTCATAGAAAGCACATATTATAAACATGTTTAATAAGTAAATAAGACATTTATATGTGTTTGTTGTTGTTTAAAAAAGTTTGAGTTTCTTTGTTTTGTCGGACTACAGTTACGATTTTGATATCTTTTATTTTAGCATTACAAACAACAGAACACTAATCCTAAAACTAACCCTAAACCTAACCCTAAACTAACCCTAAAACTAACCCTAAATAACCCTACAACTAACCCTCCACAGTTGTTTTATTATGTAGAAAGCAATAATTAAGCGAAAGACATTGCTAAATAGACATCGCAGAGTAGCAGCTTTGTCCAAAAACAGTGATTTAAAAATAAAAAAAAAGGTTGTCATTTACCAATAATTAAGCGAAAGTCATTGCTAAATAGACATCGCAGAGTAGCAGCTTTGTCCAAAAACAGTGATTTAAACATAAAAAAAAAGGTGGTCGTTTACCAATAATTAAGCGAAAGACATCGCTAAATAGACATCGCAGAGTAGCAGCTTTGTCCAAAAACAGCGATTTAAAAATAAAAAAAGGTTGTCGTTTACTAAATACAAAATTAAAATTAAACAACTTTTTTAATAAAAAGGCATGAAAAAAAAGTTATAGCAATCAATAAATTAATAACCAAAAAAAAAACCAGTGATTCGATTTAAAAATATAACGTGGCCCCGAACATTGTATTGTATTGTTTTTGACTGCCAACAATGCCATCAAGTGGCCAACCCATTTCTCATTGTATATATACTTTTTATTAAAATTTTTTTGAGTTCCTTGATCAATACAAAGTGCATCAGTTCTGTATGTTAAAACAGGCATTCATAGCTTTTTTCCAAATATTTCTACATATCTTATATTTATTATATGAGAAACATGTCCAGTTATTGGGCAATCCCTTTGTATTTTTAACTCTACTTTTCTTCTCACTCATAATTTCCAACTATCTGCATAATTCATTTTTTCAATTAACAAAATATCTAAATATCTATATTTTTCTGCTTCTTTACAACAAATATCACCCATGTTTTATTTTTCAGTTTAATCCTTCTTTTTAAATATCTAAATTATTTTTCATTGTATTCTCCACACTCCTCTGACAAGAAATTCATGTCTTTTTGTTGTGTTTAGACTAGATTTTATATATGTCATTTAATGATCACAGACTCTTGCAAATACAAATGAATGTAAATACAAATACATGTAAATACATTTTTAATATTATATTTATTACATAATATGGAAACAAATATACACTCCTATTTAAAATATATTTTACAATAGCTATACTCTGCCTGCTACTGTTGGCAAGGTATAGCTCCAAGTTTTAATGTGAACTATGGGAAAAGCAACTGCAATTGTCCTTATAAGTTTTCTACTACTTCCAGCTGTATTTTGGCCAGCCTGCCTCATGAGTAGGTCTGATGACATTTCCAACTGTATTATGACAGCTTATTTTATGCCACTGTTGGAGAATGGAAATTCTAACTTTCAGATCTGTGATAGTAGATCTCTAGAGAATGTGTATACTGTTATTCATGTCTAACAGTAGTTCTCTGCAGAACATGTATGGAGAATGTAAATTTTATCAGCTTTGTGACAATAAATCTCTGACCAAAAAGTCTGATTATTTATTTCCAGATCCCCATCCTTAATAAACACATTTGGATTCAGTGAGCATTATTACATATTGACATATTCCGGTTGTTGGTTATGCATTATCTATCTGTATATACATAGGTTCATGGCGATGCATAGATAAGATGGAATCTGGTCAAATCCATTATTTGAAGGCAAGTGAGATATGACACTTTTATACTCCTTGCAAAAAATACAATACTATTCTGAATTAAAAAAGCCACATTAAACATTCTCTTGAATCCCACCTCTGTCCTTATCTTTCTAGCTCAATCAAAAATGATATCTGTCATCCCTACTTCTTCCTAAATTCATATTTAATTTTCACTGGTTCTATATCTCTTAATTAGTATTTAATCATTTTTAATAACTTTAAATACATACCCATATTTTCAAGATTTATTTACATGCTGAGGGTTTTTTTTTCTTTCAGGAAAACATTTTCATCAACTGAGTACAACATATTAATTATCTCTTATTTTTCTTAAATGAAATCCGTTCGAATGTTTACCAAAATTTCATCTTCCTCCATTCAAATCCTAATTCTGTTAACTAAAATATATATAATTTGTAAATGATGGAAGTAATAGCTATTTGTTTATAAGAAGTTGATGACCTAAAATCTTTTTTCTTTATATAATAATTAATATATATATATATATATATATGTGCTCCGCGCACAGGTAATGAAGCTATTAATAAATTGTCATGAAATTATCAAAATTTTACCGCCAAGCGCTTTCGGGACAGTCTACAGTCCCATATTCATGGTGAGTTATTCTGTTAATAACTGTAAAAATATGCAAATTTTATGCAAACTTATGTGCAGATGTTACGTGGACCATTTATGAGATAGGGAATAGCAGGCCTCTCTTCTGTTGATTGCCAGTGGGTCAGCCGCAATGAAGTAAGCTTCCCTAACTTTACATTTGGTGTTGTTGGTTTCAGAGCAAATGACACTGGCTGTGGTAGGTAGAAAAGCATGTCCAGTGTTTCTCTTGTGTTCGACAAAAATTGAATTACCTTCATACTTTGTTTTGGTTTTATTGTAAAGGTATCGGTGTTGAGCTACTCTGGTGGCAATGTTAGTTTTGGTCTCTCCATAATATGTTGCCATACAATTTCTTTGGGGGCAGGTAATTTTGTACACAACTTGAGGGGTGAGTTCAGGTTTGATCCTGTCTTTGGTATTATTTATCAGTCTATTGGTGTTGGGAGGTGAACGGAAAGTGACTTCAAATCTCATCAATTATATAACTGATTTAAGGAAAATAGGACACACTTATTCATCCATCAACAGAAAAGTCAACAATTTTTTTTATAAAATAAACCACAACCACAAGAAAGAAAACAAACCAAGAATCTTAATCCCATACATTCACTCTACAGCTAAAAGCCTTATCAATCAACTATCATGTGACTTTGAAGTCGCTTTCCGTTCACCTCCCAACACCAATAGACTGATAAATAATACCAAAGACAGGATCAAACCTGAACTCACCCCTCAAGTTGTGTACAAAATTACCTGCCCCCAAGGAAAATGTATGGCAACATATTATGGAGAGACCAAAACTAACATTGCCACCAGAGTAGCTCAACACCGATACCTTTACAATAAAACCAAAACAAAGTATGAAGGTAATTCGATTTTTGTCAAACACGAGAGAAACACTGGACATGCTTTTCTACCTACCACAGCCAGTGTCGTTTGCTCTGAAACAAACGACACCAAATGTAAAGTTAGGGAAGCGTACTTCATTGCGGCTGATCCATCGGCAATCAACAGAAGAGAGGCCTGCTATTCCCTATCTCGTAAATGGCCCACGTAACATCAAGTTTGCATAAAATTTGCATATTTTTACAGTTATTAACAGAATAACTCACCATGAATATGGGACTGTAGACTGTCCCGAAAGCACTTGGCGGTAAAATTTTGATAATTTCATGACAATTTATTAATAGCTTCATTATCTGTGCGCAGAGCACATATATATATATTCATTTATTTAAGCGTTAATGAAGTAAAATCTTAACTATATAATAATCTAATATCCATACCCTTTCATCACCTAGAATCTTATTATCAACTATAATTTAAGTTAAGCTTTGCATATTTTTCCATACCTACCAATATTTCAGCTATTATACTATCTACTCTTTTTTATTTTTATTTTTCAGTCTAACTATTGCTCTCTTCAATTCTGTATCAATTAGAGTCTATTTGTCATAAATTAAACTCAATAATGAATTACTTTTCAACTCTTCTTCTCCAAAGTTTTTATTACAAATTTTATATATTTATTCTATCTCATATTCTCTTCACTCTGCATTTAATAACATAGCATCCTTTATATTTATATTTTCAAAATTTTTCACAATTTTCTCATTCACTTTCTTGCATTAAATTTTTATTAAGTTCACCTCATTTTCATCTTAATTCTATATATATTCTTTAGGTAGTTATCTCAGATAACCATTATCTTCTTTTTTTCCAATTGTTTCTTAGAATCTTCATTATAATCCCTACATGCCTTTTTCTTTCTTTTAGACTTTTTAAAAAAATGTCCTTCCAGTTTGTTTCTTATTAATCTTGTTGATTATAAACAAACACTCTTATGCAATTTTATTGATCATCATCATTTTCAACTATTATCAATCAATGCAAGATAAAGGTCTCTTCAAATTTAATCCATTTTCTCTGATCTCTTACTTTCTTTTTTATATCATATTAACAAACTTCCTTATTTCTTCCATCCATCTCATATATGGTCTCTTTCTAGGTCTTCTACAATTTCTTAGTGCAAGTTTAAGATTTCTGCTAAACATTTATTATAATATCTTTTAGCAATATGTTTGGCCCAACTTTACATCAGTTTCTTAAATTTTTTTCATTGACATCAGTAATGCACATCTATCTTTGTAAGTCTTAAAATGATCATTTTTTTACAATGGCTTTCAAAATACTATTAAATCTATTCAATTTAATCTCATTATTTATTTTCCATCTTTTCTGATAACTGCTCTACATTTTTTTTTTAGTTAAAAACCCTCAGATATCTAATTCTACCAACAAAAGTTATGATCACTATCACAGCTCTTTTTTTGATGCATTGCAATGTGATGTTCTATGACTTCTTCTTTATCGAAGTCTGGAATCTCTCAGCCACTATGCCCAGAGAAACTTGTTAGCTACCATACCTTCTATTTCCCTTCCCTACCCTAAGTTTTTCCTATATTTTTCTCTATCCTGCTTCATCCTATTTCCACATTATTTTTATCCACTCTATGTCCTTTATATTTAGATTTTCTTATCTTTTTCCAAACCCAGCCTAAAAACCAAGAACCCATTTTCTGTATAATCACTTTGTTTATATTCATTCTCTACAACTTCATTATTTGCACTCTTTCTGCCTGTAAGCATTTACATTCAATTAGCAGATGCCTAATATTTTCCATACCTTCCCTTGTTGCTAATGATTCTATTTGAACCTTAACCAGTAAACTACTTTTCTTGCTATTATCATAAATTAATACACATCCAATATTTTGTTTACTTCTATATATATATTTAAACTTTTTATTCTCCATACTAGTTCTCCACCTCTCCAGATCCCTATTTTTTATTAAGGCATCTATTCTTCTATCTCATTCTTTGACACTACAATACCCAACAATCCTCCTAACACAATTATACCATCTTTTATACAAGTATATTGACATAAAGTCTTTATCCAGATCTTCTGCATACCATATTACCTTTCTGTCCCATCTTGTTGCCTAACTGTCCTTTACTCATAATACAATTAAATACTATTTTGGCTATTCTCTTATTATCCATAAATTGCAATCTACTGAACATTTTCATTTTATTTTTTTTCTCTCATATAAAAATTTGACCATCCTGTTTTTCATTGAATTACTTCCTTTGCCATCCACATATCTGTATCTAATGCATGTCTTCCTACTTTTCTTTGTTAAGTAATCTAATACCTCTTTACTAACACATAATGAATCATTACCTTAAGTTAACCCTGCTACTGTCATTCCCTTATATACAATTATTGCTACATCATATTTGTTATATGAAAACACTTTAATTTCTTTATCAGTCCCTTTTTTTTCTTTGCTTCATTTATCAATTTTTTCTTCCATTTATCCAAATAATGTTTCTGATTACTTAAGATGATTGTCAAATAGTTATACCTACTCACCACATTTAACTTTATATTCCCCAATAAAAATTATTTTATCTTCTTTCCTTCGCATTTATCATCTTTACTTTTGATTTTTTCTTCACTAAATTTAATCCCCATCTCTTTACCCACTTTTGTGCACATCATCAGCAAAACTTCCATACTTTCTCTACTTTACTTTCAGTATACAAGAAGATTTCATCAGCAAATAAAAGACCTGATAATATATACACTCCTTTGCCATCTATTAATCACAACTCTTTCTAGTCTTTCTATTGCTCTCCCCATTTCTCTCAAATATAACAAAAACAAAATAGGTGACATAGGGCATCCTTGTTTTTGTTTGAACCCATTTTTAACTCTGATTCTATATTTCCTAACTGATACATTTAGTAATTATTTTTATACTATCTCTTAATAAGATCCACTAAAGCTCCATCCATTCCCAAACTTACTAAACTTACTCATAATCTATTTCTATTTACTCTATCATAAGCTGATTCTATATGTATAAAGACCATATATAACTGCCTACCTGCATCTTACTCATGTCTATAAATTGTGTGACTACAAATAAGCTATCTCCTATATACCTATTTGTTTCAAAACTTCCTTTCATTTCTCCCACTGTATTATTATTTTCTTTCATTCATTTTGCCACCCTTCCAGCTACTATATATGCAAAAACTTTATATAACATTTACGTTACCACTATCAGTCTATAATTGTTTATTTTTCTATGGTCCTTATCTGTTCCTTTAAATAACAGCCTTACTCTTGTATTATTTCAGCTATCTGGAAATTTTGTCTTCTGTGTCATGTTATTAAAACGTGATAATAGATATTATTTTGCCCTATTTCCCAAATTCATTACTATCTCAGCTGCCCATCCATCTAAATTTCTGGATTTTCAACCTTTCAATTTCTTCCCTGCCTCATTCAACTCATTTTCTGTAAAACTAATATCTTCATTACTACGTGCTTTTATGTTTGTTATCACTCTGTCATTCACACTAAACATCTTTTCTATATCCATTACATACTTATTCAAGATTGTCTCTAATTCTTCTCTAGACCTACACTCTTTTTCCTCATCATTTAGTAATACTATTTCTCTCCCCTTACATTCCTTCTTTTAATATATTTCCAAAAATTTTTATTCCCATCTCTTCCACTTTGATTAATATCCTCCAATAATTTACTATTTAATTTTTTTATTCTCTCTATATAATTATCTGTTTTAGCCAACGTCTTTTTATTTAAATAGTTTTCCCATTTAATATTTAACTTTTTTACATTCTTTGATTTTAATAGCACATTTATATTCTCTGCATGCCTTTTTTTTTAATTTTTTACACTTAATAATTCTCACTTTTCTATTACTTTTATTCTTCTGAATATTCACACATAAAACCCTATTTGCCACTTTTTCTATTTCACTACAGCAATTCTTACATTCACTCCAACAAATTTTTCCATGATTTCTTTTACTTTTATTTTATATACTTCTAACTTGTTCTTATCATTCATTCTCCATCCACATCTTTCACTATTTTTTCTACATTTTATTACTATTTTTCAACTATTTCCCTCTGGTGATAATAAAAAATACTACTTTTTTAATTTTTCTATACTCCGGTTTTGGTCAATAGAATTGATTTTACCAAATGTCATTAACCTCAGATACATATATATAATAATAATTTTTTACCTGCTTGTGTAATATATTTCTAAATTATAAAAGTAAGAGAGAGATGAGAGAGGGAGGAGAATATAAAAATGTAAAGAGATCAAAAGAACCTGTCTAACCTCTACTGGGCCAATGGCCTTACCAATAGTGAACTAAGAAAAAAATAATTGTCGGTTGCTGTTTAAACGAGGAAGACAAGATTGCTTAATTACATTAATTATTCACTTTATTTAAAATTTTGAGTTTCTCTGGTAATAATTTATTTGTGAATGGATTTAAAAAGAAAAATGACCTGTTTACAAGAGTCTAAGTTTGTAAACATATAAATCGTTTGTCATGTAAACATATAAATCGTTTGTTATACATACGCACATGTACTGGTGTGTGTGTATATATACACAAACCCATATCTATGAACAATTATAAATTAAAATACCTCTAAATATATATGTATGGATAATGTTTGTAACATACAAGTTACTTATTATACGTATCCATACATGTAATATGTGTATGCCTATAATTATATAGATGAGGGTATATATGTTTTAATATGTGTTGATTGTGGAGTAAAATTTAACTTTTGGTGAGCAGTTGGTTCAGTAAAAAAATAGTTTGCCAGTGAGCAGAAATTTCTGGTTCAGTTTCTGTTGGAGAAAATAAAAAATTAAATGTGGATTTTTTTTTTTAAGGATTTTTTTTTAAAGATTTATTCATATATATATACATTTGATCTTGGAGAGAAAGGTAGATCGTTACATATATCAGTTAGTTCAAAGTTAATCTAGGCAGGCTTGCATATTAGGCTAACTTTCTATTCTATATTGAAGCCTATTCTTGACCAGGTATGTTGAAAAAGTTTTTCCGGTGCTAATAATTTGTCTCTGTCCTTGATTTTGCCTAATATTGCTGCAGAACATTTGGCAGATGTTGAGATCTGTTTGATCAAAAACATGTTTACATCTGGTGAGCCATAGAGCGAATGTCATGAAGGTGTCTAACCTGATGACAGAGAAGACTCCAATGTTGAAAGCATTTTTAAGCAACAAGAGGTTATGAGTGACAACTGACACTTTTTCTTTAAATATAAGTCTAAGCGGATAAAAAAAATGACAGTTATGTTGTAGGTGCTGAAAGGATTCTTCCTCTGTTTTACAAAGCTGACACTGTGGGTCCAATTTTGAGAACCCTCTTCTGTAGACAAGAAACTGGTTAGTGGACAGTGAGGAGAGATTTAATTGTATGAGGAAGTCTATGTGCTTGGGTTCCAAATACAAGAATCTTGATTTCTTCATTATTTATTATTTGATACTCCTATTTGAACATGTAGTATATTCTGCCTTTGATGTATCAAATCATAGACCTCCCAATATGATTTTTTGTTTACCAAGAACTGCTCTGTAAGGTTCATTAGGCTTCTTATATGATTCCAAATGTCATTGATCCATTTGCTACTAAATGATGGTGGAGTATCAGTTGGCTCAAAAGGTAAATCTAGGTCATATTCTACCTCTTTTAAATGGACTGCATGCAGTATGTCAATCACTTTTTGAATATAGAATGAGGAAATCGATTGCAACCCAAGCCCATTCATATATTTAGGTGTTTGCATTTTTTCCAGACTGATAGATACAATCTTGCCCTTCAAAAATAGTCTGGAACAAATTGTATTAATTCTCTTTTCAAAATCCTTGGTTGACTTTATTATCATCAGGAAATAATTAATCCTGGGGGGAAATGAGCATATTGAGAAGGTGCATCTTCCCAGGGAGTGATAATGAAACCTGTGAGAATGACACCACAACCTCTCAGTTTTTCCCAGAATGGAGCTCTGAATTTTTTTTTCATAGTGGCATTTGATTTTGTAATTGGAAATCCCAGAAAAGTTTGCACTTGAGCAGTGAAAATTAATATTATTCTAGTTTCTGTGGTAATTTTCCATGTGGATGACTTACTATGATTCATAGTAAGATTTAATCCCACTGAAAATTTATTCAAGATTTACTGAAGTTGCAGCAAATATTTTTTGATAGGCAAAAAAATGGTAACATCATCCACATATGAGATATGATGTACCTTTTCTTTTAAGGCCAGAACATACAGCCAGAACATACATTCCAAGTACCTTTTGCTCAATTTCTTTCAATAATGGATTGTTGCTCAATTTCTTTTAATAATGGATTGATGTACATGATGAAACAGAGAGTGCTTAAAGGAGAACCTTGCAAAATAGAAAGGCTGGGTCTGAAACCAGAGGCTAGTTTGCTATCCAGTGACATGAATATTGATTGATTTAGCTGAAGGTTATTAATAATTATGACATATACTCTTGGAACCTGATAGTCTTGAAGAGTTTGGAGAAGTGTGGCTGGGATTATGCAATCGAAAGTGAAAAATCCATTTGGATGACAATTGGCATCGATTTCCTACTGCTCCTAACTTGCTCTCCAAGAAGCAAGAAATGTCATACAGCATCCATGGTAGAGGCTCCCTTGTGAGCAAATTGAGATGGTGTGACATATGATAAAAACTGGTCTTGAATGCAATCTTTAATTATGGCCTTAATGATTTCAATCATAAGTAGAACCATAGATATTGGACGAATGTTGGTGAGACCTGAGAGATTTATCTGTTTTTTCAAAAAGGGGACCACAGCTACTGGATAGAGATCTGGAATGTTCTAGAACTCCCCAGCCAGAACATCAATCAAGCTGCATAGTATGGGAGCCATGAAGTGACTAAGATGTGACAGGATGAACCTTGAGACTCTGTGAAGACCAGGATGCATGCTTTCTGGGTAGTCTTGTAGTTTTTGTATTATTTGATCTTCTGTATTTCTATGCTCCACAGTGTGACTTGTATCCTTCCACACCTCCCCAATTTCAAAACCAGCCCTCTGTAATCTGTTTTTGAAATACTGGTGTATTTTATAGAGCATAGTAGGTCCTCCATAGTTAGCTTGATCAATTGTGTTCGTGGTAGGTGTGGGTCTTCTGGTAGCTCCAATCACCCAATGAATATAGCTTGTAGGTCCAGTCTTGATGACTGGCCAAGAAGATATTTGATCTTTTAATGGATACATAGTATGCAAGCACTCTCTGTTTCTCATGGTATTGTAGCTTGAGATCCATTATCTCTTGAACATTTCTCGACTAAGAGCTTTGACAGTTCTGGTATGTGTGTCAATTAGAAAGCTCAAGTTACCAATATAGGCAGACCAAGCATGTAACAGAGATAGCTTTAAAATCTGTATTTGAACAAAATATATGCCTTAGAGAAGAACCTAGCCAGTATTGCAACCTTATTCAGGAATCTGATGGTATGGCTATGAGAAGGGAGGCTAGTATTGGTGAGTCAGTATGAATGATTATTAATAATGCAAAATGGTCTGAAAAAGGAACAAACTGTAGTTTAGCATGCAAATCATGGTGCAACTCTGATGTGTAGTAAAGAAGATGAATCATGGTTCTTTTATGTCAGGTGTAGAACGTGGAGTTTGGAGGAAAACATCCCTCTCCACACAGAAAGACTGTTCAGAAGAAACAAATATTTCATGTTGAATTGGTGGTATGTTATGTTAAAGTCTCCATACCATACTATGGTAGATGCATTTATAGATAGCCAGGAGTTAATTCTACTAAGAATTGAATGAATAAAGTCAGGGTTATTTTTCATATATACATAAATTATGTTTATTGAGTTGTCCCAATTGCAATATAGCAACTAATATTGTCAGCCAAAGTATGCACCCAAGAACATATATTTGAAGATAAAACATTGGTTATATATGTACAGAGTTGTGATGTCATCATCAAGTAATGAAACTACCTACAGCCATTATTTATATATGTATGTATATAATTAACACATATAACCAAACAGTTTTTCCAGTTAGATAGTCATTTAACTTAACATTTATTGCTGATTGAATTGGCTATAGATAGGTTATCTGAAAATCTTGTTTGGAAAAACTCAATCTCTGAAAACAACTTTGTTAAAAATAATTCTTTAAATCTTTAAAAATTAAATTTACTTAATTAAATAAACTATACTACCAAATATTTAGCAATCCTAAATAATCATAAGTAATGAGCAGTAAAAATTTCACTGCTGGATTAACACTTAAATAGAACACTTTTGTTATTGGTCCAGCGAAGTAAAACTCTGAAACTTTTAATTGGTCAAGTGACAAACTTTTTGATACAAATATTTTCATCTTTTAATGTATATTAATTTTAGTTTTGTTTTCAAAAAGTATATTAATTATTTGTAATGTTAAGAAAGTAAACGAAAGTTATTTCAAAAATATATTTTTATTTGTATTTTATAGAAATATTCAAAAGCGGAAAAATCAAAGAAAACATTACGAGTGAATTAGAAGCATTATAAATGTCATTTAGATCCCTTCCAGATTTCACGTTAGGGAATTTTTTAAGAATTTTTTAGGAAAAATCTTAACGTCTTTCTCAAAATAATTATACTTTCAGCATATTATTAAAAAAATACACCAAAAATACATTATAATGCCAGAAAAATATTCTAAATTATTAATCTTTGTTTGAAAATCAAATAAACAGCTTGGAGCAATCTAACCTCTTGACAAGATGTCAAAAATTGCTGCTACGGCTGGTTTCTTTTTCAATTTACAATCGTGTAAAGTATACAATTTTTTAATAAAACCTTACTACTTTTGTAAAATAACTATATTTTTATTAGAAATATTAGATTTTATGAAAATGACAAAACATAATAAAAAAAACACTCCAAAACATATATTTTCATTTTTGCGGTGAAAAAATATTTAACGGAATCATCAGCCAATAAGAATTAGGAATAGATTGGGAATAGATTATCCAACCAATCAAAACTGGTCTTCTTCTTTTGTTCAACTTAAAATCCTCCTAGTATTGATTTTTTACTTGTAAAATGATTCAAAAGAGGGCATCTTATAGGCCTTGCTCTAAGCTTTAATACGGGTATTTTTTCTTCAATGTAACTAAAAAATTGGCTGAGTTAGAGCAATCTAAAGGTGACAACTGCGATATCGCGTTTCAGGCTATTAAAAAGTTAATATGTAAGTACTCAGCTTATATATATATAGTTTTATTAAAATATTATAAAGTATAACACTAGCTGAAAATTAAATAGAAAGTATTCAAATCACCCTTTCCAAATGTTAATATATTTTAGCAACGCCCTCTGTGATTAAATGTATAATCTGAAACTCAAACAGCCAAAATTTTTGGATTTAGATTTTATATTTTTTCATAAAGGGCATTACTAAAATATTTTAATATTTGGAAGGGTGATTTGAATGTAGTTTTATTAATATAAAAAACACAAAAAAAAACAACTAATCTGACATCAGTGATCAAATTTTTAATCTGATAAGGAATGTAGACATGTCTGGTAGTTTAAATAGCATGGATTTACCTAGTGACATTAAAATTAACTTAAAGATGGTATAATATGAGGTAAAATTTGTAGTATTGAAGTACTTGTGATGCTTTCTGAGTAATTCTTATAACTTTGTTTCCTTACTCTGTATTGAAAAAAGTAAAATAACATCACATTTCAGCTAAAATTCCTCATCTTTATGGTCTGCTTAAAATCCATAAGGATCATGTTCCATTAAGACCTATTATTAGATCTAGAGATTCACCTTGCTAAAATTTGGCAAGATTCAAAGTTTTAAGTTCTTTGGCATGCAAGACCCATTCCTTTGACAGGGATTCTAGACACTTTGTAGAATTAATCAAGAACATGAAAATTAAAAGAACTGACTTACTGGTAAGCTTTGATATATATGGACAGTTTATTTATGAATGCACCATGTGAAGAAGGATTGTCTATTGTAAGGAAAAGATTAAATGGTGATAATACTTTACAACTAGAACAGCTCTTCCTATTGATAGTATAATGGAACTATCAACATTTGGCATAGAAGCAACCTACTTTCAATATAACACTGAATTCTTCCATCAAAATCAAAGAATGGCTATAGGCTCACCATTGTGTCCCCTGATTAGCAATGTTTATATGGAAGAACTTGAAACCTTAGTCATAAAAACTACTCCATATCCACCTAAAGTTTGGCTTCACTATGTGGATGATACATTTGTTGTATGGCCACATAGTGAAGCACTGCTACAAACTTTCTGGAAACACATCAATAACATATCCTCTTCAATTAAATTCATGATAGAATCATAACAAGAACAAAAATTGGCATTCTTAGATGTTCTTGTGACAAGACTCCCTCATGGCAAATCAAAACTATAGTTACCGAAAACCTACTCTTACAGAAAATACCTAGCCTATACATTCAATCACACCGGAAACACAAAACCTGGAGTTACACTGTTACTATGGAACAGAGCAAAAGAAGTTTGTTTAGAAACCAGTGATTTGTAAAAAGAAAAGATCTATATAGAACAAACTTATGAAAAATGGTTATCCATTAGCTGTTATTAAGAAAACCTTAAATAGACAACAAAAAGAACCATCAAGAGAAAAGACAATTATTTGTACTGTAGTGTACCCATAAATTCCAAAAATAGCAGACAAATTAAGGAAAATCTGCAATCAGTATAACATCAGAACAGCTTTCGAGAGCCATACCACACTATGAGGAATTCTAACATCTACAAAGCCTAAACTTGAAATGTTGAAAAGAAAAAAACTGCATCTATGTAATACCATGTGAATGTGGAAGAACATATATTGATGAGACCAATCATCCCATTGAAAAGTGCTTGCACGAACACAAACTGCTGATTAGAAGAGAGAAAACAGATGTGTCCAAAGTAGCAAACCACATATGTGACAATGATGGGAAAATACAAAAATATTGTATAGAAAAGAAAAGATACAAAGAAGAAAATTTAAAGAAGTTGCTTACATGGCAATGGCAAAAAATCCCATACACCAATCTAGGGTGACTATAGATAATGTATGGAAACCACTAATCATCTTTCATCTTAGGAAAAAGTGGAGAAATCAGGAGGAATCTCACAGATAAATATATGAAATTTCTAAAGACTGTTGCCTTTGGCAGGATGGCTTAGTTGGTTAGAGCATTACCTTAAAATTCAATACTCAGGAATCTAAAGGTTTAGGTTTGAATCCCATGCTAGTACTATCATTGGTCAGGCTAGAAACACCTGAAGAAGAATGGAGAATACCTCTCAAAACATTATTCATATACTCACCTATTTGATGTGCTATTTACTAACAGTTGAATGTATTTGGAATATTTAAATAAAGTTAAATTTTTCTAAAGACATTCAATATGCATATTACATGATGGAAGTTGTCCAAATAAAAATACAACTAGAAAACCATTATCACAAACTTTCAGGAAAATCCTATTACAGTGTTGGTAAGTATCAGTTTCACAAAGCATGGTCATTGTTACCTGGCCATGATTTTCCTTATTTGTGTTAAGATAGAATTTGTTAATTTCTATTTTAAAAATTAAGACCCACATATAAAATAAAAATATAATCATATATTCATTTGTTTTTTAATAATTATTATACAAATATTATGCAAAAATAATCATGAATCTTTACTCATTTACACATAAAAATCAGGCTTTTTATTATTCAAAAAATGTTCTTAAAGTAAACTCATAAATGGTGTCAAAACCAGATTGCAAAGATTACATTTATCAATAAGGTGGAGGCTGGACTAAATTGCTTTAATTTTGGCATCTATTTGAAAATACTAATCTTTTCAGATTTTTTTTAAAATTAATAAATCAGAATTTGTTAGTTCAGAATTTAGTCATTTAAAACCTTCATCTTACTTAATGAGTTAGCTAAGATGTCTAAGATTATGTTTATCTGTTTTTTTTCTCTTAGTGATCGGAATTGTGATGCTTATTTGATCAATGTAAGTTAATTTAGGATACTTATTTTTCAGCTAAGATTATCCATTCATCTATTTACTAATCAATGTTGAGTAGTTAGCTCCATTGACTTTTTAAATTAGTTGTTTATTTTCCTATGACAGACTAATAATGCACTACTGATCATGTTATCATATGATTTTTTTCTTTAATCTTTTATTAAAAGTTATTATCTGTGTTTAATGTTTACTATAATAAGTAACCCAAAAATGCTGATTCAGCATAAAGTCTATTTTGGGAGTCATTTGTCTTTTTCAGACATTTTTATTCATATATTTTAAAAATGGTAGTAGAGTGAAATGAAATATATTTATAAGAGATATTACCCATCAATAAAAGAAATAAAGTTGGAATAATTATTCCATGTGGTTATGTTTAACTAAAAACAGATATATTAATATTTAACTGTGTTTAAAGTTTATATCCAGGATATGAATGATAGGATAATCTCTACCCTAGTATATGATTAGTAATAATCATTAATGCATTTATCTAGAATGGATGACATCAAAGCTACATGTGCAGAAAGTTTGGTGCTTGTAAATAAAATTGGAATAATTAAATATTAAGCTAATTTATAGATAACCAAAATCACTCTTTTTACAAATATAAATGTAGTCATAATAAAGTTATAAAATATCTTTTTGCTTGGAGTGTGTGTGGGAGATAGAGTTGAATTATAAATATATTAATCTTTAATTAAGTTTATTTACCTTGGTCTAAATAACAAATGTTCACTACTAAACCATTCATGTATTTATTTATATAAAGAATATGTTGTTCAAATGTGTGTTTGCAAAAAAATTGGCATTTGTAAGTTGTAGTTATATAAGCACTGTTTTTTTTTTTTAAATATCTACATATATTTTCTAATAATTAGATTATAGCTTTAGAGCATATCTTTAATAATTTCATATGAAGGTTAAATAGAAAGAAATAACAGAAAGTTAGTAATGATGTTGCATTTTCTTGCAATCTGGTTTAGCATCTACAAAGTATCAATTCAATTGTAATAATTCTCTATTTATATATACTGAATAATGATAAAGGTACGTGTAAGAGAATGTGATCTGGGCCAACTGATGAGTGTTGGTTCAGCACGAAATATTCATCTTGGGGATCGGATTTTTTCACACCTTTGGTCATATGTTTATGAATACACTCTTCTATAATGTATTAAAAGCAGACAGAAACTAGTCCCTACCTTGTGTGAGTGGATGTAGTGAAATATTATTCATTAAATGGATAATCTCTAATCTAATGTATGAATAATAAAAAAAATATTAATATCAATAAATTTATCTGCCAGTAGTTAAATATGTATGTATATGTTATAAACTGATACTATTGACATATTTATAAGAACTAATTTATTTGCTATGTTTTATATCTTGTAATATCCCCACAAAATACACATCGTTTAATCATTTGCTCCATCTATTAGAAGAAATATTTTACAACCATAAACCATTCTTCACAGAAAATAAAACAGTCATTAAAGTGTTTATTTGTGAAAATTATATTGCATCTGTTGTTTGAAAAGCTATGAAACTATCTAAGTTAAAATATCGGCTTGAAACTGGTAAATGGGGGATAAAATCGTTATTTATTTGTTTATTAGGAAATTAAATTTAATGTAACTTCTTTATTTATTTTTTACTATTGAATTTTGGCTTATATGTAATAAACTTTGTTAGCCCGGAGTATCATTTCTTTACTGTGTAACTTTTTCCACTTTGAATTGTAGAAACTGGTTTAATGCAGATCCGTACTGCTGTCGTTTAGTTTCAAATCTTCTGTAAATACGTGAAACTATAAATAATAGCAAGGTCTATATAATATATATGTGTGTGTAATTAGAGGATATCTGACCCAGACTTTCAAACTCTCTTCAGTCACCCACTCCATCTTATACATCCAATACACATGTCCATATACATGCGAAAAAGATACATAATCTCCTATACTACATGTATTTCGTGATAAACCAGCACTCGTCAGTTGGTCCAGATCATCGTCTCCCACACACGTATATAATCAGTGCTTGGTTTATATTAAGATAGCAAATCTTCGAACATTAGTGGACAGGCTTCAATCTTCTCCACTCTCCAACTCTTAAGCCACCTATCATTGAAAATCTGTTGATAATATTTTCAAAACCTTTGTTTGCCAAATTTTGTTGTGTCATACCCATGTTGTCACCAGATTTTCAATGATGTGGATGGCTTAAGAATTGTAGTGTGGAGAAGATTGAAGCCTATACATTAAAGTTTGAAAATTTGCTATCTTAATATAAACTGAGCACTGATTATATATGTGGGTGGGAATGATCCAAACCAACTGATGAGTGCTGTTGCAGCCCAAAATAGCTACATTGGAGATCTTTTTTTGTATGTATGTGATCATGTGTAAGGGTTGTAAAAGATGGAGTGGAATGATTAAAGGAAGCTTGAAAGTCTGGATTCAAATATCCTCTAATTACATGTAGCTTAAAGTATAAATACTATACATGTATTTAAATATTATAATATATATGTTAGAAGAGATGAACATGCTAATGCAGATAAGAAGTACTCATCATCAGCTGCAGTCTCACTCCATACAATGCATATGGGTCATAATATACATTTTTCAAACACTGAATCCTATCTAGATATGACACTTTCCACCAATGTAAAAGCAGAGAAGCCATTGAGGTTTTAAAAGGCCAGATTGCATCAACAAAGGTGATCACCCATGTAAACTACCTTCCATTTGGAAGAATTTTTTAAAACCGAATAATCTGAATACCTTTTGATTTTTTAATTATTTATCATTCCATTCTCACTCCCTTTTATAATTTTTAAAAATTTTTGTGCTTGTTTTCTATTGGTCAAACTTTTAAACATGTTATATACATTAATGCTTATTTTTTATAATAACATTCATTATTCAGTAACCCAGTCAAAATGTGATATGTTAGTAGTATGAATCACATATAGATGAACTTCGATAATATGCGATTTATATATACACACATATTTCTAGCATATAATTCAATTTTTTTTAAAAAATACATATTGAGACATCAACAAATATAATTAATAAAAAAAAATACAATGTAGCTAAATCTATATAGAAACAAAAATAATAATCACATGACTATGTCAAAGTTAACTAAAAATTTTTACTGTGCTTAAACAGTTATGCACACATATAAAATTTAAAATATTTACAAATTTTTACTTTCTATTTAAATTTTTTTAAACTGTAAGTAACTGGAAATGTGGGTAGTAAATATGTGGATATGGTAAAGCAGAGAGGCATGGCTGCAATTGTAAAATTATTACATCGCCGTTCTAATTTTATGATTTTGGATTATTAATTAACTAATCAATTTAGCATAAGCTGAATCTTATACACATCAAGATACTTGAATTTATACATGCATGTGTGGTAAAAATAAATGTAAATTGATGAATTTAGTGCAATAAAAAATTGCCCCCTCCCCCCACCATCATTGATAAAGGCTACACTATGGTATGATTTTATTTTAACATTTCACATTTCAAACATGGGCACTCATCTGACCAATGTAGAAGGACTTTACCTTTGAGCTAATAATTGCTAGATATTCATATTTTTATGCTAAAGCCTAATTGGTATAATTGTAGTCCATCCAACTGCTATGTTTATGGAATGGGTTTGAATATGGTCAAGAAAGAAACATAATTTTTTTTATTAAGTTTCCTATTTTTCTTTAAGATAGCCAGCTACAGCTAATACAATTTAATATTGATCTATAAATAAATATATTGCTATTCTTGCTCAAACCATCACCTTCCAGTGATTGGAAAAACTAAGTGAATGATGATTCTTGCTTTTTTGTCAGGACTATTGGTAAGATTGCTGTCTGATAGAAGACTTTTTAAAAGCTATTTTCATTTATCTTACCTGATATATTAATCAACACTGCACTATTATTTAGGTTGCTCTAATTGATTATTGTTTGTGAACTGAAAAAATGTCCAAGCTTCACCTAGCACCCTCTAGATTATTGACTTCACAGCATACAATGGGTTGTAGTGATTGGTATTCCACCAAGATACCTTCAGTACCATCTCTAAATCAATACATTTGATATGTAGAGACATAATTTAGCTATTCACCACAAAGGTGTTAAGGTGCTAGTTTGTCTAGATTACGAGTTATGACATGAAATGTGATTATGTGTTTTGTTCCTTAGCTCATGATGGAATAATGTGATAATATTATCTTTTGTTTTAAGTTAAGCAAAACTACTACTAGAAATATTTGAAATGGTTCATAGTAGATATGGCAATGAGTCATGAGTTGCAAGAATATTAAATGGTTTGCAAGCTTTTGTAATGATAGGAAAAGCATTGAAGACAATCCATGAAGTTACAAAAGGACTGTCACATT
Source organism: Epiperipatus broadwayi (assembly GCA_028023455.1). NCBI lineage: Eukaryota > Metazoa > Onychophora > Udeonychophora > Euonychophora > Peripatidae > Epiperipatus > Epiperipatus broadwayi. The sequence continues at coordinate 1,609,792 of JAQFVV010012516.1, read as the reverse complement.
TCATATAATAACTCACAGTTTTGGTGAATATTAAAATTAGGTACTTATGTATTAGTTCAGCAATGAAATTTTAGTCTTCATTAAAATCATTATGATTATGTATGATTATAGATTTATGTTCTTTATTACTTTTTATAATGCTTTTTTACAACCCATGGCGGTTTCCAAAACTTAACCATCATGGGTTGTAAAAAAAGCATTGTAAAAAGTAATAAAAAACATAAATGATATTAATATTTTATGGATTTGACAATCCAATAAGAAAGATAATGTTATAATATTTCATAAAGAAGATAACAAATGCTGGAAATAGATTTGGATAAGAAGAAAGGAAAAACATTGAGACAGTTAAGATTTGGAAATATAAGTAGAAGTTCTGAAGAAGATTGCTGGGACAATTGAAACTGTCTGGGTTGTAAAAAAGTATTGTAAAAAGTAATAAAGAATATAAATGATATTATTATTAACTATGATTGCTAAATATTTGATAGTACATTTTATTTTATTATTTAAGTAAATTCAATTTTCAAAGATAAGTTGTTGAAGATCTTTAGAGTATTTTTAAATCTACCATATATGTTTTGTAATAATTATATTTATAAAGCGCATACTCGTTACTTAAAGTGATATTTATTAAGGCTATAACCCCATTAAGCTTTAAATGTAGCCATCTTTTGCCACGTAAATAAATTGCCATTTATACAGAAAATGGAGTTGTTATCTACAGTTTTGTTAAAAATGATTCTTTAAATCTTTGAAAATTAAATTTACTTACTTAATTAAATAAAACATACTATCAAGTGTTTAGCAATCATACATAATGAAGATTAAAATTTCGCTAATGGACTAATACATAAGTACCCAAAATTATGATGTTGAATGATGCATATGTTGATTTATAGATGGCGCTGCAGGTAACGCCTTTCCATTATCCATATTATTGTTAGTATATATTTACTAATGATAATAAAAATAATATATTATTTTTTTTTTTTTTCTCAGTGATGAAATGTTTATTCATAAAAAAAAAAAACAGATACAGTAAGATGAATGAAATTTCAGGAGCAACATGGTAAGAGGGAAGGATACATGTGAAAAGGGAATGGGAAGTGGAAAGGGGAAATGGTGTGTAGGACAGGCCAGGCCGAAATGCATGTCTTCGTGATTGCGTCCTATGACAGAGGCTGAGAGGATGGGAGTTGGAGGATTGCCCAAGTGTCTGTGAGGAGTGGAGGTGGGGCTAGTTTGGTATCTCAGGTTTTGAGAGTGCAAATTAGGTCTAAGAGCTTTTGATTTACTGAATGTACTCTCTGGTCAAAGATAATGGCACATCAGAGTGTTTTCCTTAAATTAAAACAATTAGACTCTGGCGAACGTTTTATTTTTGCCAAGGATAAAAGGCAGGTGTGAATGACAAAAAAAATACTATCATCACATCTGATGATATCATAAATCTCACCACTGGTGAGATTTATAAATAGAAATCTTATATTAGCTAAACAATTGCCAAAAAATGACATGTTTTGTTTTCAATTGCCATTTTTAATACTAAAGGTTAATTATTATAAGCTAAAAACTACAAATATGTTTTACTAACAAAGAGAAAATATATTGCCATTTCAAATATAGTAGTCACAAATATTAATATTTAATTTGTATCTATCAATCTGTCACATAAAACTAGTTAAAAAAGGGTGGGTGGGTAAATGAAGTCTGCTATAGTTTCACTATCAGATTTCATAAAGTTGAAAGGATTCCTATGTGGGAAATTCGTGCTTTAACGCCAATTATCTCTTCAAATTAATGAATTACAATTGAATGGCTTTATTGCCAGAAGAGTTCATAAAAATTTTGAGCCCTGGAAGTGCCAAAACAGAGATTAGTTTGAGGATCGTTTGCTCCAGAGTTTGGCATTCTACCATTGCACCAAACAATGCAAGTCGAAAATATATTTAACTGCTTTATTACTCAAGAGTTCATAAGAAGTTTAAGTGCCAGAAGGGCTAACACTGGAACTGATTCAAGGATTTTAAGCTTCAAATTTTGAGATAGATGCGCTACCACTGAACTAAACTATTAAATTATGCAAACCTGGGAGAGTGTTAGATTTTAGAATGTAAGATACTCAAATTGATTCCACTTCTAATTTTATAATAGTGCACTTTATAGTATCACATCTAGCAAGTTAAAGAACATATTGATTAGCTTTGTAATTTTGCCATTATATCTTAAAAAATTTACAGAACATCATTAAATAGATCTTTTCTAATGCCTTTATATTCCACCAATAAAGGTGTTCAAATCTATATCCAAAATATATCTATTGAAATAATAAAAATCATTATCATCGACAATCTTAAAAGCCGGGAACAGCTGTCAAATTGAAAGCAATCAATAAAGAAAAAAGAAAGAGCACTCGCGGTTGAGATTTCCAGTTGCGAAAAAAAAAGTGCGTTTACACCATATCTATTTTCACATGAACTATAATAATTCCAGACTCTAATAAAATCGTAAATAAATTTCTCAGGGTTTTATAATAATAATAATCTGTATACTCTTACTCTTATTTTCTTTTATCATTTAATCATAAAATTGTTTGCAACTATTTTCTTATTTCCTGCTTTAACTAAGAGTTATCTTAATCTGTGTGTTGAATCTAAGGTTAGCAAATTTAAATACGAGGTTGAATAATAATTTATCTCAGTTTTAATCTAATACATGCATGGCTATCAAGTGTTTTTATGCATTCCAGAATACAATAGTGTAAAAGGGTATTTATGTACACTATCTTATCCAATAATAATTTACGTTACAGATAGCATTAATACAATAATGATGTATTTAATCCAGTTGAGTTTTACACGTAAGTTTATGTATCAAATCATCATCATCATCAACCATTATCAATCCACTGCAGGATGAAGGTCTCTCCAAGTTTAATCCATCTTCTCCGATCTTTAGCTTCTCTTCTCCACAACACCCCTGCACATTTTCTTATTTCATCCATCCATCTCACATGTGGTCTCTTTCTGGGTCTTTTACAATCTCTTGGAATCCAGTTTAAAATTTCAATTGTCCATCTATTATCATCTCTTCTAGCAATATGTCCAGCCCAACTCCATTTCAATCTTTTAATTTTTTCAATAAGGTCAGTAACACCTGTTTGTTGTCTTACCCATACATTGCATTTTCGATCTCTTCTTGTTACTCCCAACATACACCTCTCCATACTCCTTTGAGTGGTCTGAAGTCTCTGTATTGCTCTTCTATTAAGTGTCCAAGTCTCAGATCCATAAGTAAGAACTGGTAAAACACATTTGTTAAAAAACCATCCTTTTCAAACACATAGGCATATTTGCTTTTAGTATCAAGTTATTTCTACCAAAAGCACTCCAACCAAGTTTAATTCTATGATTAATTTCCTCCATTATGTTTCCATCTGTATTAATAATCTGACCAAGGTATTTGTAACTGTTAACTTCTTCTAATTCTTCATAATCAATCTTTATTTTCATATTTTGAGCAAATCGATTAAATATTACTTTAGTCTTTTTAACATTTATCTTTAGTCCTACTTTTCTACTTTCATCTGCTAACTCCTGCAACATTTCCTGCAGCTCTGAAGCATTATTTGCAAAAACAACTACATCATCTGTGAAATCTAAATGACTTAAATACTCTCCATTTACTTTCACTCCTTTAGTTTCCCATTTTAATCCACAAAATACTTCTTGCAGCACTGCTGTAAAGAGTTTTGGAGATATGGAGTCACCTTGTCTTACACCTTTCTCAATGTTGATTTTTCCAGTATCATTATTTAATCTAATTGTTGCTGTTGCATTTTTATAAATATTCTTTAAAATATGACAATATCCTGGATCTATACCTTGATGATCCAATGCTTTAATCACAGAAGAAATGTGTATAGAATCAAATACCTTTTCATAATCTACAAATCCAAAACATAAAGACAACTCATATTCGTTTGTCCTTTCTATGACTTCTCTCAATACCTGGATATGATCTATTGTACTAAAACCACTTTTAAATCCAGCTTGTTCTCTTGGTTGGTGGAAATCCAAAGTTCTCTGTAGACGAGTTGTAATTATCTTAGTAAAATTTTTATATAAAACTGATAAAAGGCTGATAGGTCTGTAATTTCTAATATCTTCTTTATCACCTTTTTTAAATATTAATATTATTACTGCATTCTTCCAATCCTCCGGTATATCTTTATCATTTAGACATTTGGTATATAACTTTGCTAAAATTGTTTCTATTTCTTCACCTGCTTCTTTTAATATATCAATTATAATTCCATCATTTCCTGGAGCCTTTCCTTTCTTCATACACTTAATTGCATGTCTCACTTCATTTAAAATTCTGGGCAATTCGGAATATGTAATAGATATAGGAGGTACTTGTTCTTTATTACTATATAATTCTTGATAAAAATCTTCTACCAATTTCATGATGTCATCTCTCTTTTTAGTAATAATTCCATCTTTTTTTTGTTATTGCAGATATAAATTTCCTACCAATACCAAAATGTTGTTTAACATTTTTGAGACTTTTATTTTCTTCTACAGCTTTCTTTGCTATTTCACAGTTATACTTTCTTATATCATTTTCAACTCTTTTCCGTATCATTTTACAAAATTCGAGATATTCAATTCTTTTTAATACATCATTTTTGTATATCTTCATATTCCTTCTTTTCTTCATAAATTCTCTAGTCTCAGTAGAAATTTTATTAGTCAATTGCTGCTTTTTTCTACCAGCTATGTTTGTTGCAGTTTTTAAAAGTATATCAGTTATTTTAATATTAATTTCATTCAAATCTGTATCATGTTCAAAATCTCCTAACACTCGAAACCTATTTGTAAGTTCTAATTTAAATTCATTAGAATATTTCTGAAGATTAGGAATATCAACTGTAAATATTGTTTTTCTTAATAATTTTTGTCTCTCTACTTTTACATATGATCTTTAATATCATGAATGTGAAATGAAATGACGATGTTTATTTAAGAACAATTAAATATTAAAATTAACAATTAATTTATTGCATAATAATATAAAAATCAATAGCAAGAACAAATAATAATAATAATTATTATATAACTCATTTAATAAATATTACTGTTTATTTCCTAAACTAATTTTGAACTAGGGATCTGTCAAGTGTTTTTGTCATATTTACAGCAATAGGTTGTTTTACTATTTTCAAAAATCCTCAATTTAATATTGGATGATAATAATTATTATAATCATAGAAGATCAATGTTTTATGAATATTCTTAATTGGTTTATTTTACTAACCAATCAATTAGTTACCAACTTCCTTTACAAACATTAGAGAAACTTTTACTCTTCTAAAATAAAGCAAGTGCAAATCATTGCTTAGCAGGCCTAGATGATAATTTACCACAGTGGGCTTATTTATTTTTGCCTCAAGATTCTTTTTTGGATTCTCTTTGGTTAGAACATGAGAAGAGTGCTACTTCATCAACATAAAGTACAATTAAATCATTAAGCTTCTTTATTATACACTAGATAATAGTGGGAAAATAATACTAACAAGTATGAGTGATATATAAAATATTCTTTACAGATTTTACTCATCTACATAAGGATAATTAACTCCACTTAACTTTGAGATCAAATATTAATAAATCATAAGTATAATTATTTGGCATAGCCATACTACGGACATTTGTACAACACATTCCTAAAACATATTTCACTTAATTCCTTTCAATCTTAACACTAATTGTATAATATTAAATAAAATATGACCTTTAATCTGAAAATAGTTATACATTACAATTGTTTCATAATATTCATGAATTACATATATATCATGGAAATATACATATAGGTTATCGGAGCAAATTGTATTTATATTTATAAATCAATTTATATTAACTAATAAAAGAAAATTATAAGAATCCTGGGCAGTATTATTGTTGTAGGCTTTCAAATAGCTAAATTTCTTTACTTTAAAACATTTAATATTTATAAGAGAGAGAGAAAAAAGTTTTAAATGTAATTTAAAATTATAAAAATTTAACAACTTGGAATTGATAAATAAATTTATAATAAATAATATTAGCATCAAAATTCGCTAAAAAAATGTTTTCCTATACTTGTTCTCTAAGGACCACTATCTAGTATGTTTAATTGTTATATACTTACAAGTAGATATATTTATTCAGCTTTAATAAATTTAATTATTCAGTATATATACATAAGAAAAAACAGTGTTTTAATCTATAAAAATGTAACACTGGAATTTCCCAACAAAATTTCACTGTATGTGATATTGTCTATGACAGTTTTTTCATTATTAATTTTTCTAGTGTGACGTATTTCCAATTCAGCTTTTAAAAATTGTGAATTAACAGATTGGACCATCTACATAAAAGCATTTTCATGAACTTAAATTGAATATCTACTTGTAAATAACACTAGTAACTATTTGCAATCCGGAAAATATTTGTTGTTGTTTTTATTAATTAAATTAAGTTTTGAACTAATACATTAAATATAAAAGAATTTTTTTCTCTTTCATATTATTTTTGTGGTATATAAATTAGCAAGAAGTAACAAATCATAAAAGTTAAATTGAGCTTCTTTTTAAATTTCCTTAATTTTAAACATTTCCGTGTTTATTTCAGAGTGCATATCTTGAATTGACATTTTTGAGCATGTTTTTGGAGATTGAGGTTGATGAAATACTTATAAAATAGACTAGAGACTAGGGATCCCTGTGCAATGATTTTACTTTCTTGTAGGCTTTCAAATAACTAAGCTTCTTTACTCAGCTTAAATTTATGAAAAGTTGCTCATGATTCCTATATAAAAAATGTGACTTCTTATTTTTTAAAGTGAGTAAAAAAGTTCTAACAGTTTATATTCTATTCAATAAGAGTATGTCTTGTATCATCATCATTTCCAAACATTATCTATCCATTGTAAGATGAAGGTTTCTCCAAGTTCAACCATTTTTTCTCATCTTTAGCATCTCTTTTCCACTTTACCCTCACACAAGTCCTTACTTCATCCATCCATCTCACATGTGGTCCTTTCTAGGTCTTTTACACTTTCTTGGACTCTGGTTTAAGATTTCAACTGTCCATCTATTATCATCTCTTCTATAAATATGTCCAGTTCAATCCCCCTTCAGTTTTTTAATTTTTTTAATGATGTCAATAACGTTTGTTTGCTTTCTCACTCATGTTTTTCATTTTTAATATCTTTTTGTTACTCCTAAGATTAGTTCCAATATATATATATATTCCTTTTTGTATGAATAAGAAGCCCCAATGGCAATTATAAGTCACCTTGGAGTTTATTCCTTTTTTTTCATGGTAAGGCAAAAAATGTTGAAAATTTTGTCCAATGGTCAGATCATCCGCATGAAATCAGACTCTTTTGCTAAATGAAATAATTATTTTTATGCTTCACTGTTTAATCAATATACAAAAATACTAATGCTTTTTTAAAAATATAGACTAAAAATATATATTAAAAAAAAAAGTTATCCCTTTTTTAAAATTATGTTTACATTTGATGGGGGGAAAAAAGTTTTGTAAATAGGTTAGCTTTTTGTGCGTTTTTCTGAATTGGGAAGTGTATACATGTTTTAATTTTCTATACAGTGTTTATATATATATATTATTCCAAATTACCCCAAATTCACAACTCAACCAGATTAACCAAAAAAAAAAAAATGTCTCTAAAGCACAAACAATGCTTTCACTGCTACAAGCAGCCATCTCAAGTGTAAATTAGTCTGTTTATAGCAGTGAAACCATTGGTTGTGTTTTAGAGTTTATTTGTTTGACTAGTCTAGCTGAGTTGTGAATTTGGAATAATTTTGATTATTTTATTGACTAGTTTAGCTTTAGGCTTTTAATATTTATATATATTATTGTATAATTGTTTTTATTTTATTCATAATGATAAAATCATCTTAAACAGCTTCAGTACAAATTGGGTATATACTATAAATTAGTTGAAAGTAATCCTTTATTCCAGTTAATTACATATATGTGCACACATACATATCTAATGCAGACTATTGATAGACCATTGAACTTAAGATATTGTGTGGTATTTAAATAATATAAATTGTTTTTAGAATCCAAAAACTACTATGTCATATTTTAAAATTGTTTGCTAGGCACATTTTGACATTCTATAATAGTGTCAATGATGCGTCTTTCTCTATTCTTTTTTTTTTCCATATGTCAAATGCGTTGACGGGCAAGTGAACCGGGCCAGCTGCTTGGAAGGCAGCTATGCTAACCACTAGGCTATCAACGCTTATATGGAATTCAAAAACGAACTACAGACATGTTTTTAAATGAGTAGAAAATAGTATCTTTTTGAAATTTATTTATTCATTTTTATTTTCGAATACTTAAAAGAGATAACACTTCTAAATCTGAATAGTTTTATCTACTCAAGTTAAGAATTAAATCAGATACTAAAGACATATTAGATCTTAAGTAAATTTGATAAATTATCAGTTTTTTATTAATTAAAGTTTCTAATTGTTTTTATAGGTTTGCAAATAGCTGAGTTTCTTTACTTAGCTTTTAAAAAATTTATTTAATATTTATGAGAGAGAAAAAATGTTTAAATGTCATTTTAAATTGGAGAAATTTAACAAATGTGGAATTGTTAAGAAAAATTACGAATAAGTAACATTGGTAAAACTTTTTTTTTCCGTATTCATAGATTTTACTCCGCTTTAAAAAAAAATAATATTTATGTATGAAAAAATGAATTAATAGCTTTTGCTATCTATAATAAAGAGTTTTTGTGAACTTAAATTCAGTATTAACCTGGCATCTGTAGTAAACTAAATAATATCAATATATATATTTCCAAATCAATAAGTATTACAATTTTTATTAATTAAATAAAGCTTTAATTAATGCACAGATACAATTTTTTTTTCCTTTCAAATTATTTTCATAGTCTATATCTTGCAAATAATGACAATAAAAGTTAAAATATATATAAAAAAAAAATTCTAAAAGTTTTGGGGTTGAAGTTGATGAAATAATTAACAAAAATGTAATATGGCTAATAAAAGAAAATGTCACCACTTTTAGTCCCTTGATATGATTATAGTAGTGAATTTTCCATTCAGTAGCGCCACCTAGTGCAAGCTTAGTAATCAATGTATGAAGAGTTTGCTACTTGTATTAACAGCTTGTGTATGCAAGGAAAATGGTGATCATGTGATATAAATAATATTGTTATGTAGTATGACTAGTTGTCATTATATATGTATAATATCCTCTTATATACACTAACATATATTTTAATATTCACATGTTCATTTATAAAAGAGCAACAAAATTTTATTGAAAGAAGCTTTTTTTATGTTGATAAAAATGCAATATTTTTGTCCAATAATCTATTTATGTGCCATTTATTCATTTACCAATGCACTTTATCATATATAATAACAATGGGATGTTTTTTCATCTAGGAGATCATGGCATTAAGCATCAGAAGTGATAACATGGATCATTAGCTCTTGAAACTGATGTACCATCATTGCACTAAACCATTCTTTATGAGCATATATATCACCTTATTACTATACTAAACTAAAACTCTCCATACTGTAGTGCCACTCAGTTTCAGCCAGAGTAATCAATGGATGCCAGAAGGCTTATGCATAAAATTCCCATTTAGTGCCTAATCATCCAATATCCCCAAACTAGTTTCTGGATTATGGCCTTCATCAGTGAAGAGCCTTGGATCTGAGAGCACTGCACCTAGATCTTAGGATCCAATGCAACCCTCCAGCAGCCACCTTTTATCTCTACTTAACTATAAAACTATGAGAATAAAATTGAAAACCCAATAATATTTTCAATCTAAGTCCCTCACTGGCAATGGCCACAATCCAGAAACTAGTCTGGGGATATAGAATGAACAGGCATTAGATGGGGATTTTATGCATGAGACTTCTGGCATCCATTGATTACTTTGAGTTGCACTACTGTATGGAGAGTTTTGCCTGTTTTAATAAAAGTTATGTGCAAGCTTAAGAAATGGTGATCATGTGGTGTTTAGTGGTTTAACACCAATCCTGCCTAATAGGATAGTGGTGGCTATAGTTATAAAAGAACTAAAAACACCAAAATGTATGGGTACTGAACTGAGTTCAGACCCATGTGACTATATAAGCTATTGAGCTTAGATTGAAAATATTATTGTGTTTTCAATTTTATTCTCATAGTTTTGTAGTTAATTAAAGATAAAAGATGGCTGCTGGAGGATTGCATTGGATCCTAAGATCTAGATGCAATGCTCTCAGATCCAAGGCTTCTCACTGACAAAGGCCACAAGGCAGAAACTAGTCTGGGGATACTGGATGAGTAGGCACTAGATGGGGATTTTATGCACAAGCCTTCTGGCATCCATTGATTACTTCTGGATGGCACTGAGTGACACTACTGTATGGAGAGTTTTGCCTGTTTTAATAACAGTTATGTGCAAGCATAAGAAATGGTGATCATGTGATGTTTAGTGTTTTATACTAAACTACACAGGACTAGCTTCAATGGCATTAAATAAATCAAAATTATAGAGAAAGGTTATTTGGATTTCTGAATTAAAATTATTCATTAAATAAAAGGGATATTTATAGATAATCCTGAACACCAAGATTGATTATAGCTATTAAAAATATTCAATAATCGATGATAAACTTCTCTTAATTTTAAAAAATAGCAATAAATGCATTATAAATTAGAGTTAATCTTTCATTCATTAAGGTCACAGATTCAGTACATAAATGAAATGAAAACCATAGTAAATATGTAATATCATCCTCATACTTTTTAATATCTGTAATCAACCTTGGTGTCCAGGATTATCTGTAAGTACTCCAAATGTTTACTAAAGTTTGATAGTAAAAAAAAAAAAAGACTATTGGTAGGTACAAGCAATTAGGTGTCAGGAACATCAATTCATCTTCTCACTGATGATGACCTTGAATCAGAAATGATTCTGGTAAGTGGGAATAGGATAGCATTTGATATGATTTTAATAGCATTATCATCTAGTAGCTATTGTTTACTCAAGTTAATGTTCCTGCCAATGTTTGTCTGAATGTTGTTAACCTTGCCCTTAGGAAAAAGGTGAAGAAATAAGGAGGACCATCATAGACAAGTATATGAAATTTCTACTAACTGTTACCTTTGACAGAATAGCCTATTTGGTTAGAGTGTCATCTAAAATTTAATATTCACGGTCTAAAGATCCAGATTTGATTCTCATGCTAGAATTATCTCTGGTCAGATTAGCAATATCTGAAGAGGAGAATAATATCACTCGAAACATAGTGTTATATACTGATTTGCGTCCTATTCCTAACACTCGAATGTATTTAACAAGTTTAATTAAAGTGTGATTTTTTTTTTCCTAAGACATTTAATAATTAATATTAGGTGACGAAAATAGTCCAACATATAATTACAACTATTCATTTACCATGTTTTAAAGACTTTAGGCAATATCAATTGATGTTGCAATTTCCAAATCTTAAACAGCCTCATTTTAAATTCAGACTCAGCATTTGAACTCACAAGTTTACAAAACATAAATCATCTCCCTGCGAAATAATATCGACCACCACCTTAGGTTTACATATGTAAAAATTTTTACGTTGGCGTGTGTTTCCATTTAAATTCAGGTTCAAGATTTGTTTACATATGTTTATAAAACTGGCAACATTTTACTGTAAAATAATCGCCACCACCTTAGGAATGTATTTGTAAAAAGGAAAAATATGTTTCCATTTCTGCGTCACATGATATCAAAAATGTATATGCGAATAGTGCAGGTGTTCCAGTTCTTTTTGTTCGTACGCTTTTATATATTTATTTTATTAACTGATTTAATAATCAACGTTTGTGTGGGCCATAAAATATATTTTGATTAGAGTTGCGGAACTTTTAAAACAGTAATTAGTAAATGAAATTTATTTGTAACCGTCATTTTTAATCCCAAGATGTGATGAAAATATTTATTATATTGTCGCAAAGTCAATTCACTTTGACTTCTGCTTAGAGTTCGCTAAACCTTTAGGAAATAAATATTAATTAGTTTGATTGATAGAAAGAATTTTCATTTTTTAAATTCAAAGTGACAGTGATTTGGTATCTTAGGGCAAACTTTTGAGAAATATAATTAGGTAACTGAATCATTTGCTAAAGTTTTAAAGTTATTTTCAAAGCCAAACAGAATGTAAATATGCTAATTGTATATACTATGTGAGAAACATTATATATATATATAAATTTGCTCGACTTGAATTCATTGTTTTTAAATACCGTTTTTTAACGCTTTTTATGCGAATACACACACAGGTGTATATTGTACATATACAACCTCGTACAACCGCACAACCTGATCTTGTGGTGTAATGGCAGCATATCCATCCATCCGCCTATCTCAAGACTGAGTTCAAATCTTGTCTCGTTAGAATTTGATTTTTTTTCAGATTTTAATTAGATATGATTTTTCTTTCAAAATAGTCAGCGCAAAAACAATCTAATCACCATGTAATATTGATCAGAAAATGGATATCTAGCATTTCTTAATTAGATTATAAAATAAAGACCGAAACTCTAAATTATTAAGTCTGTTGGGTAACCTTCACCGACCTCAGTAAGTAGTTGTTGGAAAGGCCCTTTCCCTGCAGTGGTCTGTTTAAAGATTGTTTTATCTTTTACCTTATACATGTAGGCACATATATTACGCTAATCTAATTGTAGTAGTTGCCTATAGTAATCATATATAGTTAATTAGGTTTTGTAGAGTATCTTTTCTGACATATTATTTACAAATTATTCTCTCTCAAAAAGCATCAATATTAAGTTGAATATTATGTGTCGCTATATCAGCATGTGGGGAAGGAGGGATGTTATATTTCCAAGATCACTTAATGAGTTCTAGTTTCAGGATGAAATACTCTATAGTGACAAAGTGTTTGTTAATTTCTCTTTAACCTGCAAAACATCACATAATCTTTGTTTAAACATTTTGCTATTAATTTATTTAATAGACATCTAATAAACAGCAAAAGGTTTAAGTAAAAATCATGAGATGTGTTATTGTTTTAACACTAATTGTGGCCAAAGAATAAAAATTCCTAAGGTTATTTTAAAAAATGAGCTTGCCATAATACATAGTAACTGAACTGTTATTCAGATCTATATAACTATGCAAGCAAATTGACTTGGATTGAAAAAATTACCAGATTTTCAATTTGAACTGGTTTCTTGATATTAGGAAAGGTACATTAGATCCAAATAGTTCAAAAATCCCAAAGCTTCCCAAAAAATCTTACGTTAGAAACAAATCTAGGAATATTTGGATAGGGCATAAGGATCTATTTTTCACATTCATAAAACATCACAGGAAACATCATTTAACATCACATGATCACCATTTCTTATACTTGCTCATATCTGTTATTAAAACAGACAAAACTCTCTATACATATTGCCACTCAGTGCAAGCCAGAGTAATCAATGGATGCCAGAAGGCTTAGGCATAAAATCCCCATCTAGTGCTTGCTCAACCAATATCCCCAGACTAGTTTCTGGCTGTGGCCTTCATCAGTGAGGAGCCTTGGATCTGGGAGCACTGCACCTAGTTGATTACTCTGGCTTGCACTGAGTGGCAATACGTATAGAAAGTTTTTGGTTTTTTTTATGTGTCAAAGCATCGGCCAGGAAGCGAACCCTGGACAACTGCTCGTAAGGCAGCTGTGCTGACCACTCAGCCACCAATGCTTGACTAAAAGTTTTGCCTGTTTTAGAAACATCATTTACAAGTAAGTGGATGTATAGTTCAGTTGTCCATGAATGGTCTTTTTGAAAAAAAAAATGTTAATCTTGTCCAGTTTCAGTTTTATTACATCCAAACCCTAGTTTGTGGAAAAATGTAAATCTGTCCCATCCCCCATCCCCATTAATATATTTCAACTTAACCAGTCTGATATTTTTGGAAGCAATTGCACTCAATGTATTTGAAGACTTAATCTAATTTTAACAGTTGAGTGCTCAAGTATGTTTAAAAAATGGCAAAGTTCATGTGTGCGGTAAAAGAACTGATGTGAATAAAATGATATATTTTCTGTCTAAGATTGATTTAAGGTTACTTAATCAAAAGAAAAAACTGAAATTTAACATTTCATGTTTATAGTGTAATTGTCATAATTTATTTTGTCTATTACATCAATATCTAAGCTGTATATTTGTTGTTTGACAGAACAATATTTGTAATTTAATAAATGTAACTTTGGTTAGATATATTAATCAAATGTCCAAGGGATATTTGAGATCTAACATGTGCCTGGGCCATCTGAAGTGAGTGGTTCAGTCAAAATGCAGTAGGTTCATGATTTCATTTTTTGATGCTTTTGGAAAATGTTGTTCTGAAATAAATAAAAAATCTGTTGAAAATTTGATTTAACATTAACAGTTATGTGCTTATATATTTTAAAAAAAATTCAAAGTCCATATATGTAATAAATGACTTCTCATGAGTAAAATGTTAAATATATTTAATTTCAAAAATTAATTTAAAGTTATGCACCAAAATGTATAACATATTAATATTTCACATTCATAACATTATTGGTAAAGTTTATTTTGTCCATCATGTTAATGTCTAAACTATATAGTATTTGTTAATATTTCTATACTATACTACTCTCACACAAGGTAGAGACCAGTTTCTATTTATTTTTAACACTTTGTGGACTGATGTAATCATAAACATATGACCAAAGACATGTGAAAAAGATGTATAATTCCCAAGATGCACATTTTATGCTAAACCAGCATTCATCAGTTGGCCCAGACTATAATATCTTAAACATATCTATCCTTGTTCTGTATATAGAGATGGCAAATTGCTACATTTCAAATGATGCGACAAACTTGCTGTCCCCATAACTTTGACACAAACCTGTTAATGGAAGTATATTAATAATATTCATTAATCATTTATTAGATTAGAGAATATCCAATAATGAATAATATTTCTGTTATGAAATTTTTACTACATCATTCCCATGCAAGGTAAGGACTGGTTTCTATTCACTTTTAACAACGTATGGAAAGTTGTAATCATAAACATATGGCCAAAAATATGTAAAAAAGTTGTATGATTCCCAAGATGCATATTTCATGCAGAACCAGCACTCATCAGTTGGCTTAGACCAGCGGTCATCAACCTTTTAGATATTGTGGACCACTAACATAATTTTTAAAGGTACGAATTAATACGAGCCTTGAGTATGATATACATATATATTTATTTATATGTTTTATAATTTGTTAAAGAATTATGTTTTATTTTGTTATTTGTTAATATAATGTTCATTTTATTTCATAAAAAATATGTAAATACGTATTTGTTACATTTTATATATGTAATTTGCTAATTCGTCACTACAAAAATTCTATTCTTTAATAATTTTTATAGATGTGTTTTCTTTCAAAATTCTTAATAAAATATTTGAGTTTTAGTCCACCCAATTATCAAGGGTGCTAGGTAGTTAAATTTGATGCTTAGTCTATTGTACAGAATTCAATATTCTTATTTTGTTACTTTTTCTATGTCACTGACCGAATAGGGGTTAATTAATCGCCTTTGAGATAAATGTTTTGCAAGGCACAGTAGTATTTTATAACAAACCAATTAGCAATATAATGTTCTTGTTCTATTTTACATATAATATAATAATACAGCTTAAACAAAATTTATTTTTTATTTAAAAATTTTATTAAATGAGCTTAAAGTAATATTTATTAAGGCTATAACCTTAAGACAGTAGGGACCTCTGCAAATCTTTAACACAAGATTTATTTAAAAAACAAGAGTGGCTACTCATTAGCTTATATAGTCATATAGTCTGAACTCAGTTCAGTACCTATATCATGTATAGGTACTGAATTGAGTTCAGACTATATATAAGCTAATGAGCTTGGGTTGAAAATATTATAGTGTTTTTCAATTTAAGACTCATAGTTTTATAGTTAAGTAGAGATAAAAGGTGGCTGCTGGAGGGTTGCATTAGATCCTAAGATCTAGGTTTAGTGCTCTCAGATCCAAGGCTCCTCACTGATGAAGGCCACAAGTCAAAAACTAGTCTGGGGATATTGGATGAGTAGGCACTAGATGGGGATTTTATGCACAAGCCTTCTGGCATCCTGTTTTAAAACCAATTTATATGGTTTACAAAAAAGATTTCATAATATTTTAAATACAAAGTATTTTACATGCCTGGAATCTAGATGTAATATAGAGGATTTGAACATGGACTTTTAATCTCCCTTCAACCATCTGACTAGACACATGTGAAAAAGATAATTCTGAACCAGCATTGATCAGTTTGTCCATATCATCATCTCCCACATATATATATAATCAGTGTTTGGTGTCCATTAAAGTATGAACATTTGTTATCTAATATAATATTAATATCATCTACGTTCTTTATTATTTTTTACAATGCTCTTTATAACCCACTATTGACGGATTTGATTGCCCCAGCAATCTTTTTCAGAACTATAACAAACATGTATTATGTTTGATATAGTTCTGAAAATGATTGCAGTTTGTTATAGTTCTGAAGAAGATTTCTGGGGCAATCGAAACCGTTAATAGTGGGTTGTAAAAAGGCACTCTAAAAAGTAATAAGGGGCATATATAGATTATATTAATATTATATGGATTTGGCAATGCAATAAGAAAGATAAAGTTATAAAATTTGCTATCTTAATATAAACCGAGCACCGATTATATATATATATGTGTGGAAGATGATGATCTGGATCAACTGATGATTGCTGGTTCAGCATGAAATACTTATATTATCATTTATCTTTTTCACATGTGGTCATGTGTATCGTTGTATGAGATAGAGTAGATGGCTGAAGAGAGCTTGAAAATCTGTTTTAAAAAGAATTTCAGTATATAAACACACTGTAGATAGGAAAACTAATGTTTATTTAAACTTTGAGCAAAGTTCGGCTTTGTGATGAGCCGGAAAAATGTTTGTTATTGAAATTCGAAAAATTCAGAAATCCGAAAAGCCTGAAAAATACTATTTTGGATTAATATCAGTCTATCAGTAGATTTTAATAATAAGCTACTAGAGGTCGCTTAAATGCAATAATACGTAGCGATCTGAATTTATGTACCTAAGCAATAAAAACTTTAAATCTATGTACGTATATAAGAGCTGTCTCTGCTTATATATTTATTATTTGCATCCAAATAGATTCCGACCGATTAATGAACTTTGCAAAATAGTTCTTCTAGCATTGATGCTAAACAAAAACAAAAAAAAAAAAAAAGGCGCGCGGAAATCCAGTCGTAATTCACGCTGTGATTTAAAAAAGATTATTTTCTGCCTCAGTGATAAAGAGAATTTATACATTTTATTGCTTCATGGTAATGTCATAATATTGGCAAACAGTGGGAATAAATTAACAATATAATATTTTCATTAATCTTTGCATTATATAAAATAAGAATAAAAATCATTTATACTTAATTTTGATGTTAATTTTAACTATAGCGAGTTAGGTCGAATGTCATTTATATGATTTAATGGCAAAATTAAGATATCGATGCAAGAGAGCCGCTCCTACCTGCATCGTATTACCCTCGTATTTTTTGGTTTGCAGCCAGTACAACAAAACTCATTTCACAGACCAGATTAATGTATGACCCTATTCTTGAACTAATAATAGAGAGATACCCATTTACTGACTTATATTGGATGATTATATTAGCTATGGACCAATCACATGAAGATAAATTTCAAGCCAGATTGTGATTTTAAAAAATTCCAGACTTTACTCAATTGGACTTAAACCCTAGGGATGACCATATAAAAGAAAAATTTTAAATATGTTTATTAATTTAAAAAAGTTTGAGACTTTACCCAGATGGGTTCAAATCTAAGGTTAGCAGACATCGCAGGAAAATGCACTAATTACTGTGTTATGGGATCTTAGAAGTAACAATTGTAAAAGTAACAAATGAGATGAATTTTGGAGGAGTTAAGAAATTTACAAGATTCCATTTGAATAAAATTGCTGATGGGGAATAAAGTTTGAGAGTGATTGAGATTAGCATTCTTTATTTCAGGTTTATTATTAATTAAAATTATTTTCATTGTCTATATATTGCAAAATCCATTTCTATATTTGGAAATTAGAATCAGTATCAACTCATGAAGGCCAAAGCTTGCCACTTCTTGGATTTTTTTTGCTTTAAACATAATATTTACTTCAGAGTATATGCATAGAGTTGATATTTCAGAGTACCTATTTAGACATTAAGGTTGCTAAAACATCACTAAATTAGAATATAATTTTTTCTCTAGTATAAACAAAGAAATAAATTCTTATCACATTCTGTATAAGATTTACTTAATCTGTTTAATGTAATTAGGGGGATTTGAACTCAGAATCTTTCAGTCTAGTTATTCTCCTCTCCATCTTAAGCAATGACCACACACATGTGAAAAAGATCCATGATCCCCAGTAAACATATTTTGTGCAAAAACAGCACTCATCAATTGGGTCAGATCACAATCTGCCATACATATATACAATCAGTGCTTGGTTTATATTAAGATTGCAATTCCTCAAACTTTAATGGATAGGTTTCAGTCTTTTCACCCTTCCAACTATTTAACCATCCATTTCATTGAAAAACTGACAATGGAATGCTTAAAGCCCTTATTGAATTTGATATTGTAATAATACCCATGTAGACATCACTGCAATTTAACCCTTCATATGATCAGATCATTATAGCATAATGTCTACATGGGTATAACTACAATATCAAATTTAATAAGAGCTTTGAGCATTCCATTGTCAGTTTTCAATGAAATGGGAGGTTGAATAGCTGGAAGGTTGAGAAAATTGAAGCCTGTCCATTAAAGTTTGAGGAATTGCTATCTTAATATAAACCTAAGCATTGATTGTATATATATGGGAGATTATGATCTGACCCTGCACAAAATACATATATTGGGGATCATGTATCTTGTTCACATGTGTGATCATGTGTATCAGTTGCTTGAAATAAAGTGGAGAATGAATAGAGTGAAAAATCCTGAGTTCAAATTCTTCTAATGACATTATAAAAAACATTCTGTATAAGCAAATGACATACTGCCTTAGATTTTAAAATGTTGTATTTTTTTTTATTTAGATGGTAAGGAGTTGAAAGATGATGACCTTGAACAGCTTCCCTTAACCTTGACAAAATCTCAGGTTGCCACAGTCAAAAAACGTATTGACACTCTTAATGCCACCATTAGGAGAAGACAGAAGCACCATATTCCTGATGTACGGGATGTGTTTCCACAAGTCACTGAAGTAAGTCAGAAATTTTAATGATTAATTTATAAAATTAATCGCATATCTTCTCAGTAGATAAGCAAATGCCTGTCTTTTAAAAATGATAGTTTATTTGTTTAAAACAAAGTGAATTTCAAATAGGCTGTTTAAAATGTGTATATTTCACTCAGTTGAACTACATGAGTGTGTTTGTGATGATGATACATATAAGATCTAATCTACAGGTAAAACATCATTAATCTGAAACTCTTAGTTCCAGATGTTTTTCAAATTTGTGAATTTTTGGAATTTTAAGAGTATTTTTTTTACTTTCTTATTGTATACATTGTACAGGCTTAATTCCTGCATTTATATATGTAGTATATGTGGGATTCGAACTCAGACTTTCACATGACCCACACCTCTCAGTGCCATCTTATGTTGCTGACCCACCTGATCACACATATGTTGAAAAGATAAATAATCACCAATATACATATTTTATGCTAAACCAGCACTCATCAGTTGGTATGTAAATCTACATTCTATTAAAATAGACCAAAAAAAAAAACCCCCCTTTTATATACACGGAAGCACTAAAAATTAAATTATCTCCAGTTTTCACAAATAAAAGTGTGAAGGGGCTTTCAAAACAGTCTTAACTCCATTTCCTATCAATTTTTAAGTACTGCTTATCAAGCTAGAATTACAATTTAACATTTTAAACTTAATATTCTTTATTATTTATATGAAAAATATATATCTAATTTCTCTTTATATAGAAATATAACTAGGAATATTTATGAACATGAGGCATTCCACATTTACATTTCTGAAAGCTGAAGAAAATTGATCTTTTTATTTTGTAGTGTATTTATGTGAACAAAATGTTTCTTTAATTTTATTTTTGAATTTACAAAAATAACACTGAATTATTAAAATTAGGTTAATTTATTTAAAGTATATTTTGGAACTGTTGATCAAAATTATATATGTTTTCTATAAAATTAAACATTTAAATTTTTTGTAATTTTTTTTGCTAAAATCCCATTTTCAAAGAATCTTTCAATTTTAAATTGTGAAGAGTGTTATTAGATGGCGCTAGTATCACTTCTAAAATTAAAATTTTTAATTTTTCATTATTATTCGCAAACTCTAAAAAATGGGTGAAAATTGAGTTATAAGATTTTATAAGAAAGATTAAAAACATTAAGTTAAATAAAAGCATATAAAAGCATTAGATATTTAATAAATATCTATATTAACATATAGATATTTATTAAATAATTCTATTTTTTTTTTTTGTTTGTTTTTAAGATGTCTGAAAATTTCAGATCTTCTTCTTAAAGATAAGTATTAGATTAATGCTTAGCTTGAGTGGGTATTTTGAATCTGGTGTTCTAGTTCCTCACTCTGAAGCTTGTTTAGAGCTATTAGCATGCTCTTTATTTTAAGTAGCTTAATGTATATGAAATTTAAACAAAAATAATAAAACTTCTGGAAGCCATGCACAAACAACCTTCATATGCTAATAAATGTAGAGAATCCAGATCGACTACTATTCCTTAAGCTTATGGTTTTAAGCATTCGTGTTGTTTAAGAATAGTGAATGAAATTTATATTTTAGCCTGATTTCAATATTGCATGAATCATCCTAATATTTAGAGGATAAAGATGGTAGTGACACATTTTTAAGAACTTCATAATATTAATGAAAAGTCAGTTTTATGAATGTAAATCTTAAATATGTATGGTTTAATGTACATAAAATTTAAACAAAAATAAGACATCTCGAATCTATATATAAACAACATTCGTACATCAGAAAATGTAGAAAACAGAATGAACTACATATTCCTTAAATTTATGATGGAGTTTAATCATTTGTTTATTGATGTTGTTGGAAATAGGGAATAAAACTTGTGGTCAAGCGTTGGTGGCCTAGCGATTAGCATAGCTGCCTTTCAAGCAACTGGCCTGGGTTCGTTTCCCGGTCAACACTTTGACATTTGGAAAAAAAAACTTGTATATTTGCCTGATCATTAATATTGAGGTTGTTAAAAATGAGACACCATCTTTATCCTCTAAATATTGAATTATAATTTTGAATTATTTACACAGTTTTATTTACATCAAATAAATATATAAATTTCACTCTTTATTTTCACTAGCGTCAAATAAATGGTTAAAACAATCATAAGCTTAAAGTAGGTAATTCAGTTTATTCTTTGCATTTATTAATATATGAGTGTTGTTTACACATGTCTTCTAGAGATGTTATTTCTATTTAAAATATACATATAAATGAAAATAATATCTCCAGAAACCAATATATATATATATATAATAGAAATGAGCTCATATACATGTAAATATAAATAACATTTCTATTTACATGGATATGATATCTTTTTCTATTCTTTACTATAATACAATCCATGGGAATATTTAATCGAATATACATATATATGTATGAAATTTAAATGGAAGTATCTCCAGAAATCATGTATAAAGAACACTCGTAGACAAGTGTTGATGGCCTACTGGTTAGCATAGCTGGCTTCCAAGCAGCTGGCCTGGGTTCACTTCCCAGTCAACCCATTTGACATATAAAAAAAAAAAGAATACTCTTATATAAATAATTGCAAAGAATAGGTTTTAAGCATTTATTTATTGATGTTCTTGAAAATAGAGTGAAATTTATATATTACATATAACCACTAAACATCATATGATCACCATTATATATATATGAATAATCTTCATTTTTCAGATAAGTTAGTGTTATAACACTAAAACCTCCATGAGAAATGATGACCCAATTCCCTTCCAAATTCCATAGCAATTGTTTTAAAGTTTGAATATATTTACAACTAATTATACATATATACAGTATTAAACCTTTTAATGCAAAATATAGGGACTTTATTTACGGGTGAATATGATTACTATCAACATTAGAGCACCTAGTAAAATATTTCCACCTCACCCTCAAGGAATATATATTTAAATATTGTTCACTATGCTGGAATCAAATATGTAACTAATAAAATAAGATCAAAAACTTGTAAAGCCACACCTCATACTCCCTGCCCATTTTTACAAAACAAAGGTTATGAATGCAGATTTTGAGTTATCTGTATGTATGGTTATACCCTTTTTGGATCATCCATATGTATTAATATAAATTTTCATGATCACCCCCACAGATAGATGTTCATCACTCATATGTGTCTGGTGGTGCATTAATCCAAATTCCTGTAGTTCAGCAACATCTACCATCTGAAAAAAATTTGTGGTGAAATTCTTAATTTCCATAATCTCCAGACATTATCATACTTAGCATGCATCAGAATCTACTTACTTGGGTGCTATATTCAGGCCTCCAACATGTTTTACAGGTGGCAGACAGTGGCAAATTCTCCAAACAGTAATGTCACCCAGTGCAAGTCATAGTAATCAAAGGGTGGCATTATTATATGGAGAGTTTGCTATGGTTTTACAACTTGTGTAA
This sequence comes from Epiperipatus broadwayi, assembly GCA_028023455.1. Lineage (NCBI taxonomy): Eukaryota > Metazoa > Onychophora > Udeonychophora > Euonychophora > Peripatidae > Epiperipatus > Epiperipatus broadwayi. Next base: position 1,586,863 of record JAQFVV010012516.1, on the reverse strand, counting down.
GCATATGAAATGGTGATTAGTAGAAGACATTGGACTGACATTCAGTTGTGAGAGTTAACTACGAATAATAAATAAACAGTTCTTGACCCAGAGTACCTCTGATGCCTTGTAGGATCATTTGTTGATTCATCAAAGTCTAAATACTGTTTCTAATATATAAAATTTTTTCTATTTTCTCTTTTTTCTTATCATCTTAAATCACTTGTTAGTGCGTGGCCCAATCATCGTGAGTCTCTTATGCCATTTGGTGAGGTCTTCATATTAATTTAAGTAATGGATAATATGTTTATGCAACTATACTTATATTCTTTAACTACACACACAAACAATTTTGACTGCATCATCCATTTCTTTTTTTTTTAACTCAAAACCCTCAAAAATTACTAAGGCAATGTTGGGGACTGGTTTAGTAAACCAGCAGTTCATAGTTGTGATCTTTGGTGAAGAAAGGACATTTAAAAAAGCTCTAAGTAATAAAAAAAAAATTACGAACATATTAAAAATATAATAAACAGATTTTGTCTCTCCCATAAAAGTCATGCTCAGGTCACTATAAAACAGACTTTTAATTGTGTATTCATTTACAAATATAATCAAACAAAGATGCTATTTTACAATAATGGTCTCTGCAGTTTCACATTTAGCAAGTGGAAGACCATATTATACTCTTGCCATTGTAGTTTTAAATTTTTTAAGAAGCATCCTTAAATGAGATTTTTCTAATGTCTTTATAATTATAGCAACCTTTATATTATGTCAGAAGGATATCCAAGTCTTGTTCCATACAATAAATAAGATGGTATGCAGTTAATTTAATTGAAGTAGTTAAATTAATTTACTATTATTAAGCACTAAAAAAGTCTATAATTGTTTAGAAGGAAATTAATGTCCGAACCTGTGCTCTTTTCATAACTATTACAAATCTTGGTGCATTCACACACCAATAAGAATTTTAAAAACTTAAGCGAATCACTTAAGCTTTTAAAACTCTTACTGATGGATGAGTGCATGCTTTTAAAACTTTTATGAGTGCACGGAGATTTATAATATTTATATAAACAGCACATGATTGGAAGTTAATTTCCTTCTGCACAATTAATTAAGTTAAATGGTTTGACCAAATCAATAAAAGTACTATATAAATCACTCTTCTGTTCACACCTTTTTCTCATATTTGCCTGGTAATGGAAATTATGTCTATAGTGCTTGTTGATTCTATAACAACGGAAGAAGTTTCTGGTAAGCCTATTCAACAGAACTTAGTATTTTTTGCCATAGTAAAGAATAATAATATTCCATGCTAATTATGCAATCTTATCTACTCTCTTTACTCTTCAAAATTGGAACAATAGAAGTATTTTTAAGATCAGGCAGCATGACTTATTGGTTTCATATCCTAAAAATTTCCAATATTTTTAAAGATAACACAACACTTCCATATTTTAAAACTTCCAGTATCTCATCAGGACCTATAACCTTTACATTTTTAAAATAATAAAGAACTGTTTTGACTTCACTAAGATGAATGGATATCTTTGTTCATATTGGAATGTATTGATAAAATGGACATATTATTAAATGACATCATTTCAATTTTTGTACCATTATTCAAAAGTTCTTAAAAATACTCCCTCCACTCATTCAAAATATCATTATCATCATATGAGCATGCCAATTCACTTGTATAGTTAATGAATCTGATACCAAAACAATTTTTATATATTTTAAAAACCTCAGTGTCTACTGTAAACTCTTTCTATCTTTTAGGAATGAAATAATATAATTTCTTTTTCTTTCTTTCCTTATGTGTTGATTTCTATATTTACATATATCATTTACAACTTTCTTATGCACTTCAACAATACTATTTTTTATATCAAAACTTTATTCTTACAGTTTCAATTGCCTTGCAGTCATCATCAGCGCTCTTTAAAATCTACTCTTTACATATATTTTTAGAAATAGGATATGTAAAGAGTAAATTTTAAAGAGCTCTGATGATGACTGCAAGACAGTCAAAACTGTAAGAATAAAGTTTTGATATAAAAAATAGTTTTATTGAAATGTATAAGAAAGTTGGAAATGGTATGATATGTTTTAGCAATGAAGTAATACCACCAACAAATCATATGGCTTTCTCACATAGCACTACATTATTTGCCATTTATTGATTACTCAATCTTACAATAGATGACTTTAGAATCACTTGATGAGTGATAATCTTCGAAGGCTTCATCGTTTGACTTTGTAAATAGTATTAAAAATTTAATTAGTGATGAAAATGATATTATTGCTTCGTTGGATGTTACAGAAATGTATGGATCTATTGATAGAATGAATTCCATAAAAATAATTGAACATGCATTAAAAAGTAAAAATATTTGTGAATATACAATAAAATTTATCATTGATTCTTTAAAATTTTTTAATGATAACATTGTTGCATCTTTTGAAGGTCAATATTATAAAATGACCAAAGGTTGGCCTATGGGATTGCCTGTAGTTGCATAAGTTTGCAATTTCGTTTTATCTACATATGAGAGTAGTATTTTAAATATGGGTATTTTTTGGAGATATTAAAATTTACAAAAGATATGTGGATGATGTTTTTGTTTGTGGAAATACTGATAGTATAAATTTGCTTATAGAAGAATTAAATAAGTTGAATGGCTTGAAATGGACTATTGAAAAAGAACAGGACAATAAGATTAACTATTTAGATTTAATGATCACAAGAGATAACAGTATATTAAATTATAAACTAATAATTAAGCCACTGCAAAAAAGAGGATATATAAATTGTAAATCAAAAGTACCAATGATGCATAAGATGGCAAGTTTTAAATCTTTTTTGTTTCGGAATGAAAAATTATGTCGTTACCAAAGTGATAAACTAAAAAATATTGAGATATTTGCCAAGGAATTGATTGATGTTGGTTATAAAATGGAACAAATAAACAATACTTTATGTCAATTTAAAAAAAATTATGATAATTTAAAAGAAATGAAGATTAATAATAAAAAATGGATATCTATTCCATTTATTTCAAATCTACAAGTAAAATTTTTTAAGGATTTATATAAGAATGTGTTTAATGTTTCATTCTACATTCCAAACAATATTAATAAATTAGTCAATAATTCTAAGGTTGTCATACCTGTCAAGCAAAAAAGTAATGTCATATATAAAATTTTTTGTGATTGTATGCTATCATATGTAGGTGAATCTAGGTGCAGTATTGAGAAAAGATTGAAGGAACATGAATTGTTATATAAGCGTGTAAAAAATAAAAATAATGGTGATTTAATAGCTTCTTCAGTTTTCTTTGATCACGAAAAAACATGTAAATATAAATTTAATTTGGAAAATGTGAAAATTCTTCATGAAGAGAGAAACCATAGTAAAAGAAAAATTAAAGAGGCAATTTTTATAAACAGGAATAAAATGCATTTAATAAATCGACAAGCTTCTAACATTAAAATACGAGATTCGTGGAATTTGAATTGATGACGTTTTCTTCCGCTTTTGGTTTTTGAATTTAATGGCAGTTGAGGCAGGTTAGAAAGTAACTGAAAGTACTTCTCTGCGGATTTTAAGATTGTTTGTAATTGTTTATAAACCGTTAAAAAAAATATTATTTCAATTATAATTACAATATTGTTTTTAATTAACGGATATTTTATTTATTTTACATATATATATATATATGAATTGATGATATGTATGTGGTTCTGCACTTAAATATTTGGAAATTGATTAGAAACTTTACTATCTGAATAAATAAATAAGTGTGGTAACTCCATGGTTGAGATATAATAAATTAAAAGTATTAATAAAGCTTCTTCATACATGAAAAAGAGATTGAAAGCAATATCAGCATTCTCTTTAATTTGTTAAATACATGATAGTGACCCTGTGAAAATAATAAAGGCTAATATTTTTATGGAATAAGTCCCAAAAAAGAAGTGTACTATGATTACTCAGCTCTAAAGAAGAAATCTGTTATGATCATTCTGAAACATTCATTTTTATTATTTTCACATGACTACTATCAAACACATTAATAGGGAAGCTTTAGGTCAGCTTCAGTATACAGATTGGAATAATACTGATATATATATATATAGTTAGATGGATGGGTAGATAGATAGATAGATAGATAGATAGATAGATAGATAGATAGATAGATAGATAGATAGATAGATAGATAGATAGATAGATAGATAGATAGATAGATAGATAGATAGATAGATAGATAGATAGATAGATAGATAGATAGGTAGGTAGGTAGGTGGGTCGGTGGGTGGGTAGGTAGGTAGGTAGGTAGGAAGGTAGGTAGCTAGCTAGCTAGGTAGGTAGGTAGGTAGGTAGGTAGGTAGGTAGATAGATAGATATATATATATATAGATAGATAGATAGATAGATAGATAGATAGATAGATAGATAGATAGATAGATAGATAGATAGACAGATAGGCAGATAGGTTGATAGATAAGTAGGTACGTGGGTGGGTTTGGTAGGTAGATGAATGGGTGGGTGGATAGTGAGGGAGGAATAAATAAAAAACAGACTGATAGAAATACAGAGACAGACAAATAGACAGATAAATAAATAAGCATACAGACAAACAAGAGGCAGATAGATAAATAAAAACTGACAGATATGTATAAATGGATAGATAGATAGACAGAGAGAAACAGACAGAGCGACAGGTACACAGATTGGCAGATTGGAGGCTCATCTTGTTTTCCAAATAAAAGTATATGTCAGTTTACAAATGGCCTTTTAAAAAGCACTTAAATACAAATTGTATTAGTAGACAAAATATTTTCTATTTGTTTTCTTAAAAATTACGTAGAAAACTTTTTGGTTCTTAAAAATATTTTATTAAACATATATAACCTATAAACATCAATGTTTTATAAACAATTTTTCTAACACTGGTGCTAATGAAAGCTAGTCTCGGTTCCAAAATCTATTTCAGAGCCATCTATTGTAAACTTAGTGAATGAATGGAAACTATGCAGCAATGCCTTCTACATTTTTGGATAATTGGCTTTCATTGACAAAGCAGCATTGAATTGCATCCCAAGTTTAACAACGATCGTCACTTCTTATATCATCTAATATTCAGTGATTACTCAAGCTTACAATAGATGGCTCTGAAATAAAACACAGTCCAGCTCTTAATGCGAATGTATAATTCATTGGTTGAAATTATGTAGGCTCACTTTTTCTAGAATTTCTTTTTGGTTTTTATTGTTGTAATCCTAATCTCACCTCAATTGTTATCTTTAATTTTCTAACATTCTTCAGCTGCAACTATCAAGATATATTAAAATTATTCAAACATTTAAATTTAATATTGGCTTTTCCTGAAAAAGAGTCACCAGCACAAGTCTTTTTTAAGCAGCCACTGTTAGCTTCCAATATGACAGGTCATGATACAACCTTCGTTCTTTTCAAAATATACACACTCCACTTCTTTATTGGGTTGATCAGTTGTTTTCCTATCTACAAGTGCAAACACATTTCATATATCAAAATTAAAAATCAATGTGATATTTTTGCTTATATGTGATGTGATGTGATGTATTGTGGCTTCTCCTTAAATGAAGTCAAGAATATCTCAGCAATTATACCCAGATAAACGTGTTAGCCACTTAATTTTCCATTCCCCACTCTAAATTTTCCAATATTCTGCTCCATCCCATTTCCACAACATAATCTTTGTCAACTCTATAACCTTTATATCTAAATCCCCTTTATCTCTTCCCAAACCCAGCATAAAAACCAATAATTCACTTTCTGTATAATCACTTTTTTTCATATTTATTCTTCCATAGCTTCATTATATGTACCCTTTCTGTTTTCAAGCATTTACATTCAATTAACAAATGCCTAATATTTTCTATTCCTTCCTTACATAATTTATAAAATAAATTACCCATTTTTTTCCATTTACATGTATATTCTCTTGTAACTAAAGATCCTGTTTTAACCTTAAATAATAAACTACTTTCCTTACTAGGTGCTTGTCTTATAAATAAAGATGCCATTGGATGGCGCTGTTTTCACACTAAAACTATAAAATATGACCATTCCTGGGCCATTGATTATAATAATTTTGCTGTGCTTTTTTGTAATGCGAAAATAAAAACAAAACAAAATTGACTTTTATAAATATTATTTTTTATTAACGTATACAATTTAAATGATAATAATAAATGTAAAATAAAATCAACAAATTACAATTTGATTCGTGTTTTTTCTATCGTATATTTTTTTACTTGTATTGCGGCTTTTTTTTTATCAATTTTCTATCGGATATTTTTTTACTTGTATTACAGTTTTTTTTATCAATTTTCTATCGGATATTTTTTTACTTGTGTTACAACTTTTTTTTGTTGTTGTGTTTAACTAAAAAATAATAATCGTAATAAAAAGTAAAATTTCTTAGTCTATTTTTTATTTTTTTAGCCTTTGTTTTACCTTTTTTTTTTTTTTTTTTTACAGACAAAGAGATATTACGGCTATTTTTTACTTCAAATAGAATTTACATAAAAAGTCAAAAGTTGTTACGGTTAGGTTTAGGGTTAGGTTTAGGGTTAGTGTTCTATTGTTTGTAATGCTAAAATAAAATAATTCAAAATCGTAACCGTACTCGGACAAAAGAAAGAAACTCAAACTTTTTTAAACAACAATAAACACATATAAATGTCTTCTTTACTTATTAAACATGTTTATAACATTTGCTTTTTATGAAATTTACAAAAAATCGTGTATATTTGTAGTTTTTCTTACTGGATATTTTTTTGGTACCGCTCTTTTTTAATTCAAAAATATACACATGGTAGAATCTTCTTTGAATCTTCTTTGTGTCATGGAATGTTACGAACAGTACGTTATTTGACACCTTACCTAATTGCAACTCACTAAAAAATAGATATTTAACATTTTCCCAATTAAAACTTCAACAGAGTATGTTGTAAAAAGTCTTAGAATTATTACTTTAAAAATTCTGAACATTTCAATACTTTAAAATATAAAAAAATCCAATGAAAACAACATTTCCATTCAATTCAAATACAAACTCTCTCATCAAGCCGTAACTATTTTATAAACTGTGCAAATTCGGAAAATGTATTTGCTGCAATGCGACATACATGCTGTACTGCGACGCGACATAGCAGCCTGCATTCTGTAACACAACAAAAAGTTGTATTATAGAAAATGCAGGTTCGAATGTGTCGGCCGCGGAAACAGCATTTTTATGTGTTTTAGCGTGAAAACTGCGCCATAGAGTGGCATCTTTAGCTATAAGATGAGTACCCCTTACTATTATCATATATTAACTCACACCTAATATTCTGTTTATTTATATATATATTTAAACTCTTTTTACTCTCCATACTATTTCTCCATCTCTCTAACTCCCTATTCTTTATTAATAAATCTATTCTTTTATCCCATTCCTTACAGCTACAACACTCAACAATCCTCTTAACACAATCATCCCATCTTTTGTACAAATATACTGATATAAATTCTTTATCCAAATCTTTTGCATACCACATTACCTTTCTCACCCATCTTGTTAAGTGCCCTTTACTCATAACCCAATTAAATACTATTTTGGCTATTTTTTTTATTATCCATAAACTGCAATCTACCAAAAAAAATTATTTTACTTTTTGCATCTCTCATATGAAAATTTGACCATCCCATTTCTCCTTGAACTGCCTCCCTTGCTGTCCATACATCTGCATCTAATGCATATCTTCCTACTTCCCTTTGAACTTTTTCTAAGTAATTTAATATCTCTTTACTAACATATAATGCATCATTACCATATGTTAACCCTGCTACTGCAACTCCTTTTCATATAATTCTAACTACATTATATTTATTATATGAAAACACTGTTAATTTCTTTATCAATCCCTTTCTTTTCTTTGCTTCATTTATCAATTTTTTCTCCCATTCATCCAAATAATTTTTCTGATTACTTAAAATAATTCCCAAATAACTATATCTATTCACCACACTTAACTTAATATCTCACAATAAAAATTCTATATCTTCTCTTTCCCCAGTATTAACCATCGTTATATTTGATTTTTCTTCACTAAATTTAATCCCCATCTCTTTACCCACCCTTGCACATGTCTTCAGCATAACTTCCATATCTTCTTTTCTTTCTGCACACAAAAATATATCATCCACAAAAAAGGACCAGACAAAATATATACTCCCTTACTACCTATTAACGGTATCTCTATCTCTCTTCCTAATCTTTCTATTGCTCTTTCCATTTCACTCAAATATAAAACAAACAAAATAGGTGACATTTGGCATCCTTGCCTTAGTCCCACCCCATTTTTAACTTTAACTGATTCTATATTCCCTAATTTATATATATAATAATTATTTTCATATAATATCTTAATAATATCTATTAAAGCTTCATCCATTCCCAAATTTGCTAAACTTATCCATAATCTATTTCTATCTACTCTATCATATGCCTTCTTTATATCTATAAAACTTATATATAACTGTTTATCTGAATTCCTACTCATATCCATAAGATACAACTACAAATAACCTATTTCCTATATGCCTATCTAATCGAAAACCTCCTTGCATTTCCCCCATTACATTATTCCCTTCCATTTATTTTACAACTCTTCTAGCCAACATATACGAGAAAACTTTATATAAAACTGATGTTACCGCTATCGGTCTATAATTATTCAACTTTCTATGATCTTTACCCTTTTCTTTAAATAATAATATTACTCTTGTATTATTCCAACTTCTTGAAAAAACTCTATTCTGTGCCATTTTATTAAAACAGGATAATAACTTTCCTTTTGCCCTATATCCTAAATTCATTACCATCTCTGCTGCTCATCCATCTAAACCTCTTGCCTTTCCACTTTTCAATTTTTTCTCTACCTCATTCAATTCTTTTTGTGAAAAACTAATATTCCATTACTAAATGCTTTCATGTTTTCTATCACTCTATCATTCACATCTAACGTCTTTTCTATATTCATTACATATCTATTTAAGATTATCTCTAAATCTTCTCTAGAGCTACACTCTATTCCCTCATCATGTAGTAATACTATCTCTCTCTCCCATACATTCCCCCTTTTAATGTAATTCCAAAATTTTTTACTCCCATCTCTTCCACTTTTATTAATATCCCCCAACAATTTACTATTCAATTTCATTTTCTCTTTATAATTATCTATTTTAGCTAACTCCTTTTCTAAGTACTTTTCCCATTTAGCATTAATATCTTTTTCACTTTCCTTATTCTTAATAGCACACTTATATTCTCTACATGCTTCTTTCCTCTCTTTTACACTTTTACTAATTCTCATTTTTTTATTACTTTTATTCTTCTGAATATTCTCACCTAAAACCCTATTTGCCATTTTTTCTACTTCTTTACACCAGTCCTTATACTCATCCCCAACTCACTCTTCCATGATTTCTTCAACTTGTATTTTATATGCTTCCAACTTATTCTTATCATTCACTCTCTATCCACATCTTTCACTATTATTTCTACTTTTATTTCTATTCTCCATCACATTAGTAACCATTTCAATTACAATGAAGTTATGATCACTAGTGCATACTTTTTCTTCATTATCAAACACCTTAATTTTTCGTATTTTATTTATTCCCTTTTTCTCTACCAATACATAATCTATTGTATGAAATATATTATTTCTAGACCATATATATTGTCCCTCATAAATATTTAATAAATCCACCTTTGATAGTAGTGCCCTCTATTTCAATATGTCCAAATGTATATGTAAGACATAAGTCAATGAGAACTAGAAAGTACCGCAAATAGACTTGTGACTGATGTTTGTTCAGTTGGTCAGTTAGTTTGAAACTGTGGGAATCTGTTTGCACTGCCATTTAGAATTTGTTAATTTATTCAATTCTTATATTGGAATACAAGTTATATCTGTTAAAAATAAACATGTAATTTTATTAATTTTCTTAACACATCATTTTACTATTTCACAAAACATAATGTTTAAATGATAGAAAGGTAGATAGTTTTATACAGATTTTTATATGTGCTAACAAATTTTTAATATCATTATATTTTTTTTTTCAGTATCCACCATCTTCTCCAACTCAGAAAAGTCCCACTTTTTCTCCTTCTCTGGCAACATCATCTCCTCCTGTAGTATTGCCATCTTCTCCACGAGGTCGTGAAGACAAAAAAATTCACTACCAGTCCAAAGTAGTCACTGCAAAAGATGTGAGTCTTTTTGGGAATAAGCGTGAATATCTTAAAAACATTCTTTCAGAATCTGAAGAATCAGGTATGTCATGTCTTTATTTTGTTGCTTCTTTCACTCAGAATTCTTAATTTAAGAATTGATTGTAGCATTATTTAATAAAAAAATTTCTTCAAGTGGGGTGAAATGTTAATGTATTTCTCTATTTTTACCCAGACACATCACTGACCTGCAGTTCAAAGATTTAAGATAATTTAGAATTTTTCAAGCAAATTGAGGAGTTTTTAGGTTATATCTCTACAATCAATTCAGCATCCAAACGGCATTAGTTAATAAATAGATTGTTAGCTAAAAGATTCATGAATGGTAGTATTGTTAATACTGATTTGTTAGCTGCTATGTCTAGCTAAAATAGGATGCACTTCCACCAGTGCCAATAACGAGTAACAGTTAATATTAAGATAAATTTTAATATACGATCCCTTAAAGTGTTTAACTAATAGCATATATACAATTATTTATAAGGCTTGAAGGCATATACAAATTATAATTAAGATTAATATAATCTTTTAAAAGTCCTATGCTGATTGTTCTTACGTTCGGAGGCCAGCTCTCCACACTTGAAGTCATTGTGCGAGGGAAGACATCCTGCTCCACTATATATCGGTCTACACAGATCAAACTCTAAGCATTAAGTGCGTATCTTCTTCTTCTGATTAGTACTAAAGGCAGTTTATTGTCTCTGAATCCCTGCCCATCTGATCAGGCTATTCTTTTTTTCCATCGGAATTTTAGTATTATCTTTCTGCCCTTTTAATTAATCAGTTATTTGTAGATTGCCGTTATCTTAAAAAAGGAATCTAAGTCGAACTCTTTAATTTGTTTTATTTGGTTAACGACTTATTCTACTCTTATTAATTAGTCTCTTGTTCGTTTAAAAAATTAATATTTTTCTAATCTAAAGACTATAATTTTTTATTTCTACTTTAAAAAAATAAATCTTTTCAAGTTCTGTAGTATTTTTAATTTATTACTTTTTTCTCTATAAGTTTTTACAATTATATATATATGTACATGCGCTTAAACATACACATACATATCATTAGCCATACAATATAAATATGATTATGGTACAAACACTGCATTTGTCATTTATAGCTGTAAATTATTTGTAGAGATAGTGTTCTCGTGGTTTATGTATTCGGTGCTATGTTTATGAAGGTCTATCATTGATTTACCCACAGTTCATTAATCCTGAAAGATACAATGTTTCACACTAAAAAGATGATTGGTTTTCTCTCCAATCTATCTGTACTGTTATGTAGTGATGTAGTGTTGCTATTCCCAAACATTTTAAAGTGTTACCATATTTGGCTTATAAGTTACGACATGAAATATGATAGTGTGCTTAAAATGTTTGTAGATCTTCTTCAGTGATTTCACTGCCACCACAAAATTTTGAACATCACTTCAACATGTTTCTGGGACTCGGAACTTCACTGTTGTAAAGAGTTTGAATCATTTTAAACATTTCAGTAGGAATTTTTACCAAGTTAAAATAAAATTTAATGCCAGTGTTTTATCATGAGTTAAAGTACAAACTCACTGCCCATGTTATTAGTAGAGCATTCTAAATTTTTACAATATGTAATTAAATTATAGCATTACGTAATGTGCATTGATTCATCAATGCTATTGCAAAAGCTTAGAGAAAAACCAGTTGCAAACTATATTTTTCACAGGGAAACACTGTGTATATAACCTGTACTTTATCTTAACTTCAAATCTCTTATCATTACCAGTTTACGTATGTTTGTTTAGTACTGCGTTACAGTGATGGATTTAAGAGAATAATTTTGGATCATAACTCAACCTTTTACTTCTGGGGGTTTGAATATGAATTCTTGAATAACTTTATATCACTAGATTTATGCTACTAGTATGGTTTTATTCTCATTCATTTAATATGCATTGAATTTTTACTCTTTAGTTAATAGTCTTCAAACTTTATCAACATGTGCAATCCTTAAGATTCTATTTAGAATGGAATAAACTGTTCTCACTAATTCCATACATAATATTTAATTAATGATGTTAAATATGAGGACACTCTTATTCCAACCACAGGATAATGACCTAAATGCAATTGCATAGGCCATTCTTAAGTACCTTGAAATGAGAGTGTGAATATATTAAATCATTCACTTTAACATCCATTTTTTTTTGATAATGTTATTAACACATATGAAATATAATTTATTTTGTGTTAATATTAGATGTTAAACTATGTAATAATCAATGAATTTTACTAGCATGCGCATGTCGTAAAATTCATTGATTATTACAGTTTAACATCTAATATTAATACGAAGTAAATTATATTTCATAAGTGTTAATAATGTTATCAAAAGAAATGTTTATAAAGTGAATGATTTAATATATTCACGTTCTTGTTTCAAAACATTTAAGATAAGTGCATTTAAGTTGGAAAATAGGATGATCTTTTTTACTTTCTCAGTCTTTATCTTATGGCTGGTATGAGAGTACTGTATTCTTGTATTTAACAACATTGACTTAATATTATGTACGGCCTTAATGAGGAAATTTTATTACCTTCTAAATAGAATTAAAATCAGACACTGCACTATTAAAATTCATTGATTATAACACTTAAGATTATACATTTAGTCTTTTTGTCCCCAGAAAAAAAAAAAGGTAAAAAAATCATTAAAAAATAACAATGCTGTTGTCAGTTTATGTGGAAAATAAAAGAAAATCATTATATATTTTTATTGACTAATTGTAATATAATTTAAATAGAATTTATTACAAATTTATCAATTATTTGCTACATATATCAGAATAATGGCAGGGGTGTGCGTCTATTTTTTAATACAAAATATTCAAATTAGCCTCTATTGGTGTTGTTTGTAAATGTAATTTTATATTTGGTATCCAGTCTATTTCTGTATTTTGTTTTCTTTGCTACATAGGTTTAAAATTATTTTTCATATCAGTAAATTATGGGGAAGGCATTGAAATCTTTATTGCTTTGTTAGAGATTTTAAGATAACCAAAAATCAAGAAATCCCTCTTTAGGCATTTAATATTTAATGTTAGATCTATCTATTGATATGTCAGTTCATTGCTTTCTCTTCATCTTTAGCAAATGTGCTGATATGTTGCAATTCTGAAATAGATTTTTAATGTCATAGAAGTAAAACGTCACTTAGTGCAAGCTTTAGTAGTCAATAGATATGAGGTGGTACTTAAATTCCTTTCCAATGCTTTCCTATAAATAAGAATTTTTTAAGCACTATTATTTATTATCCATTGATTACTAAAGTTCACCCTAGGTGGCATAAATGTGGTGAGAAAAAAGAATTCGTTGCTGAACAGTATCATGTAAGCTGGTATTAAGTGATATTTTATTGAATTTTTTTTTTTTCTAAAGTATTCTCTGACATATTTTTCAACTGAGGAATCTGCTTTAATAAGTCATTTTTAATCATTGTTATTTAAATATAATTAGTTTTCTATTAAAAAACTAATCAGTTTTTCAAAACATTGTACATTAGCCAAAAAATAGGGAAGGTTCACTATACAGGAAAGATTAAAAATTATAATCTTTCCTCACTATACAGGAAAGATTAAAAATTATAATCTTTTCTATATAGTGAACCTTCTCTATTTATTGAATTATAAATGAATAAGGTAAAAAATTAAATCTATTGAGTTACATATCATAATGGAAGACTGTATTATATATATATCACTGAAAACAATGAAAGCCGTAACTGTGAAGAAAGAAAGAGTTAAATTTCTGGAGCAATGTTTAAATTATTAAAATCTTCCCCCACTATTGTAATATTTGAATAAACACATGTAGAGAAAATTGTTTGTGTTTTTTTTTTAAAAAAAAAAACAGTTGTTTGGATTATCAATGGATACAAAAAATGGTTAAAAATGAAGCTCACAGACTAAAGAATGTGAAAAAAGATTACAAAATTTCCAAAAATATACTGAGCAAACACAAATACAATAAAAAGCAGAATCTTTTAGCTAACAAGGTATAAATATACTCAAGATAGATGGTGTCAATTTGACCAAACTCTTCTTTCCAGAGAATATTAAACATGTTCTTGACTACAGCCCAAAGTTTGTTGCCAAATATTGGAAGAATCTGTGTCTAGAGACAATCACTAACATCAAAACCTATGAAAATCTCAACAAGAGGTTGTGATTGGAAAGATCACACAGGTATTATGATGTTATCTAATTAAACCGAACAAAGACAAACACAATTGGTCTAATAACATAAAAGGATCTAAAACATTCTTACAAATTTGATAACATTAAATGCTTAAAGGGGAATAAGAGGAATAGATTTGTTCTTTTGTTCAATGAAGATTGTGAAGCAAACATTAATAAACAAATTACAAAGTTGAAATTCAAATGCCTGGAAGCATATAATTTAAAAAGAGCAAAGGATAAATTCATTGGGTCTATTTTAAGGAAATATCAAAATAAAGCACTCAATAAATTTGAGTATAGAATTTATCCCACAGCTGCCATCTTCCAAGAATCTTCACAAATGCAAAGGTGCATGAAGAAAATCTCATTTTAGACTATTAATAGATTTGGGGGTACTTATTTCCATAAAATAGCCAAAATAATAGCCAAATGACTGATTGATCATGTAGAATTCAGTGAATTTGTTATCAAATCTTTGTTTAATTGTGCACATCTGTTAAAATCTCAAATATTTAACTTCTAGTATAAGCTTACCACATTAGATATAATGGAGTTATATGGTTCATAATCATGTCCACAATCCATAGATATAATCTACAATGCTTTAGTCAAATCAGGCTTAGATATTGTTGACACCCTTAGATTGATGAACAGTGAAATTACAGCTATGTTCAATGGCAGATTTTACATAATGGAGCATGGCTGGTTTGAGAGATTGCCACTTGATGGTGTGGTTTGTAACATAGTACTAAACAAATTTAAAAAGGCAGTCTTTCCAAAACATTTTGCCACAGTTCATTCACCTCTGTATATATATACTACATTGATGATGTGTTGATTTATGTTGAAGAGATAACTATCACTGAAATGGGGAACAAGCTGTATCTTTGGTCTGGATAATAGAGCACAAAAACGAATCAAAAGAAATTTTTGGATATGTACATCTGATACTTCAATGCAGCATTAAGCTATAAAATAATCATCAAACTCATCAATATTCACAGTGCTATTTGCCCCCATACACACACTCCCACCTCATACAAATTAATTGGTTTTAAGTGTTTCCTTCACCGAAACCAAAAGCTATGCAAGTTCAAGGCAGAGAGAAGAGATAATATCAAAAACTACATCAAAGATCTAATTCAGATAGAGTATGGTTACAGTTGTTTAATTAAAGCTCTTAAAAAAATTCTATTCCACAACAAATATCCAGTCATTAAACCACAATAATACTAATTCATGGATTAGCCTTTCTTTTATACTGGGTGCATTACGAAAGTTAAAAACAATTTGCTCAGAAGAATTCAACATTAGTTTTAGGACCTCTCCTAATCTCAATCAATTACCTAATAACACCAAAGATAAGTTACTTCCAGACCAGTCTCTCCAAATAATCTAAAGAATTAACTGCATTAGTAATAAATACCTGTCTTTGTGTTATGAATATGATCAGCTTGATTGAAAGCAGTGCTAAGCAATAAAAACAATTATATCTTTCCTGGGTAGTGAACCTTATTTGTTTGCAATTCAAATAAGGAAAGAAATAAAACCTATTGTACGTTATTCTTTTTAATCTTTCTTGTATAGTGGGCCTTCTCTATTTATTGAATTACAAACAAATAAATAAATAAATAAAACCTATTTATATTTATTCTTTTTTGACCAATATATCCAAATGTATTCTTCCAATCTCAATACATTTACACTGTCTAGTGTATTAAACAAAGATCATATGATCTTATGTCATATATATAGGCAGAGTTAGTGTGTATTTTTGTTATTATATATACATTTTTTATGCGAATCTTTATTAAAACATGAAATAACAGATTATGATTGTATCAGCTATTATTAAAAGACTAACATTATTGCAAAAAAAGAGTTGTTAATTTATTACACAAAATTAGTTACAAAAACAATATTTTATTATTTAATAAATATCATGAATATTTAAATACGAGCAGCTCCTTGGTAGTATTTTTATTTCATATAGATTTACAAATAGGTAAGTTTCTTCACTCCAGCTTTAAAAATTTTAAGTATTTAAAAATTATGAAAGAAAAAAATGTTTTAAATTTAATTAAAAATTTAAAAAATAATCAATGTGGAATTCATAAAAAAATTTGGAAAAACAATATTGTCTGTGATGCTGCTCTATCCCATTTCCACTACATCATCTTTGCCCATATCTAGATCCCTCTTATCTTTTTCCAAACCCAGCATTAAAACCAAAAACCCACTTTCTGTATAATCACTTTGTTTATATTTATTTTTCCACAACTTCATTATTTGTACTCTTTCTGTTTGTAAGCATTTACATTCAATTAAAAGATGCCTAATATTTTTCTATGCCTTCTTTGCATAGTGAAGACTAAATCACCCACATTTCTCCATTTATGGGTATATTTCCTTGTTGCTAATGATCCTGTTCGAGCCTTAAACAACAAAGCCATATTTTTTCATACCTGTCTGCCACCTACTGTGATCTTGAGTAACTAATAGATGTCAGATAATATCACTTAATAAATCCCTATCCAATGTCCCCAGAATAGTTTCAAGCTTATGACTTTCATCAGTGAGAAGCTTTGGATCTTTGAACAGTGCAATTGGATCTTCAGGTTCTAAAACCCTTTTTTTCTAGCAGCCATCATTTATAACTGCTAGAAAAGAGATTAATTGATTCTAAAGATCCTAAGTGCTCTATTATAAGATCCTAAGCTATTCACTAATGGAAAGCCATAAGCTTGAAACAAATCTGGGACAGTTAATAGGTTAGCACTGGATAGAGATTTATTAAGCATGATTATTTGGCATATATTAGTTACTAAAGCTAAGTGGAGGTGTGAAGATATAATTTATATATAGGCAGATTATCATTAATTCAAACTTTCTGGTTTCAGGGCTTTTTTGGATTTGCAAATTTTTTAAGTGTCAAGAATAAATCTTTTTTCTCCTCATTATCAAACCCAAAATCTGCTGAAAATAAAAAGAAAACATTACTTTTACTATCAGTAGTTTGTGTAATTTGAAATAAAACCACTATAACTTTACATGATCACCATTTCTTGTGATCACACAAGCTGTTAATACAGTATACAGTTCTCCTTGAGTTTTCTACTGTATTAACAGCTTATGTAAGCATAAGAAATGATCA
Organism: Epiperipatus broadwayi; assembly: GCA_028023455.1. Taxonomy (NCBI): domain Eukaryota; kingdom Metazoa; phylum Onychophora; class Udeonychophora; order Euonychophora; family Peripatidae; genus Epiperipatus; species Epiperipatus broadwayi. The sequence continues at coordinate 1,569,174 of JAQFVV010012516.1, read as the reverse complement.
TGTGATGTTGTAATGGTTTTATACCAATCCTGTTCATAGGATAATGGTGATGATAGTTTTTAGAAATCCAAAGATGCCAAATGTGTAGATACTGAACTGAATTCAGATTTATATAACTATACAATCAGATGAGCTTGGGTTGAAAATATTATAGTATTTTCATCTTGGAATCATAGCTTTATAGTTAGTAGGTAACAGGAGGCTGCTGGAGGGTTGCATTAGATCCTAAGATCTAGGTGTAGTGCTTTCAGATCCAAGGCTTCTCATTAATAAAAGTCACAAGCTAAAAACTAGTCTGGGGATATTGGATGAGTAGGCACTAGGTAGAAATTTTATGCATAAATCTTCTTGCATCCATTGATTACTGAGGATTGCACTGGGTGACACTACTGTATGGAGAATTTGTTGTAAAATATTTTTTGTTTAACAATGTAACACTTTAAAATGCAGAATATTATTATATCATCACAAAATTTTTTGAATTAGCAATATTTGGATTAATGGTAATCTGTCTGTATTATTGTAGTATAATTCTTTTTATGATTATATATTATTAGCTTATTTTGTATAGTATTTTGAATGAAAGAAGTTATTAATTATTTAAATTGTTTATGGCAACCTTTCCTGTATAAAAGTATACGTAAAACTTAATAGAATGAGAATTTTGGGTAAACATATTCCGCTTGTATAAATAGATAAACAACAACTCATATCTTATATTGTTGATCATTATTATTATACAGTGAATGGAAAGGTAAAAGCCTTTAAATAGCCCACTACAGAGGAAAAGGTTTTCCAAATACCCTCATAGAAGAATGGTAAACTTATAAGAACTGCTAATTGGTGATTGTGAGGAATTGAGGAAATTTTTCATTCTTGTTTTACTATGCAACTAAAAACTGTGATACCCATTTACTGACCAATATTAAATGTTCATCTAAGTTGTCCATTGACTAATTACCTAAAAGTAAATCTGTTTGAAAGCTTAAAAAAGGTCCAAGCTTTTCTTGGATGGATTCAAACACTGCAATACACAATGTGTATAAATTATTTACATATATTAAGTCTTAATAATTTCTTATTATCTTTAAATTGCATATTATGTTTTTGATTTACAAAAGAAATTTGAGGTAACTAGACAATAAGCTGTGATTATTGCCATTACAACTGCCTAATTACAATTTTTTCTGTCGCTTGAATGGCTATATCACAAACTACAGTGAGCTTTTTACATTACAATAATTCACTGGAGACAATTTTTTCCCCATGTTCTGATGTTGAAAACACCTGATCTGTACATTATTTTCTTATACCAAATCCAAATATATTTGTAAAAAAACTTTGCCAGGTAAGCTAAGGTACATCCCATGAAGCAGAAGAAGTAGAGAATCTGCCTACTGTATTTATAATCTGGGTTCAAATGTAGGCTGAGTAAAATGTTATCAAAAGGCTTAGAATTTTTCATCAATAATCCAGACAACCATCCAGCATTAAATGGGTATCCATTTTTAGCTCACCAATAAAACAAGGATGATATTCAAATCATCATCACTTAGTGACAGGCTTGGTGAGGACCACTTTCTCATGCACTATTCCTCTATGAGAGCCTTTTGAGCAACCTTTGTCCTGCCATGGTCTATTAACTTAAAATGGTTGTTTTACCTTTCATATTATATTTGTATAATTATTAAAGTAAGATAAAACATGTAGTTTAATAACTAGTAGTCTCTGTTGAAAGTGTGGGAATAATCTGTCAGTGTTCTACTGAACACAGCGACATTTTATTTATTATCTATTAATAATTTTCAGATCTGTGGCCTATAAAAAATATCTTCTTTTGAACTTACCTCTCTCTATCTAATGATTATATTGCTTTTTAAAAAAATATTTTTATCTTTAATCTGGTGGAATAATATACAATTTTTTTAATCAAATCATAATTGTAGTTTTAAGTACTGAAATCATACTCGACCGCTAAAAATAAAATAAATTCTAGATACAATCTATAGAGTTTTTTCTATTTACTTACTTTATACAGTGGAAAGGTCTGAAATTATATATATATCTTCACTAATATTTTGATAAGTGACCATAGGTTTGTCAATAATGTTTGATAATATTATAAACACTTCCATAATTAATTTTGTGGTTTTAATACATTTATCTTTTGTAAGTGGAAATATATATATATATATATATATATATATTGTACCAGACCATACTTCCCTGCGAAATTCTGCTCCTAATCTTGCACTGAGCATGAAGTGATCAAGATTTAACAGGGAAAGAAATGGATACCAATTTAGCTGATTGTCTATACTCATATATATTAGTAGTTCCAGCTAAACTGATAGAAAGAGTGAATTGACAGGACTCTGCCAATTAAAAACCCCTTTAGTTAATATCTTACTTGAATGCCCGAATGTTTAGGACCTATGGTACACATCTTTGAAAAGTCTATTTACAAAATAGCTTTTGCATGCCACTCCTAGAAAAAAATAAAAAATGAACCCCCCCCCCCAGAAGGATGTGCAATACCATATGCTCAGCGGAGCATAAGAATAAGATTTAACACCCCGATAGAGCGATATTCCGTATGGCTAGCTCAGTACACTCTCTATCCAGGGTCTTCGATGGGTAAGTTAAAAGGTTATAATAGGTACATGATTGATAAGGAATGAGTACATTTTATCAAATAAACAATAATACGAAAACAAAATAAATTTAATATTATGATCAAGTATTTATTTAATCCCAGATACCCACCACCATTTCATACTTAAAATGATATAATAAAAATAAATAAATAAATTAATATCACAAACCTGTATATATATTTGATGCTTTGAAATAGATAAAATATAAATACAATTTAAATGAATAAGAAAATATATAAACCCCTAAAGCTATTTACAATGTTTTATAAAGAATGGAAGTGGTCTGAGATTTTTACCTTGTAGAAATAAATTATACTTTGTGTGATTTGATATATATATTTTTCAGGTAAGAGATTTTCGGTTATACAGGCGCACACTTCTACTCAGGACTTTAAAACCTTTTTCATTGATAGCACATATAATAAAAAAAACAACTGTGTACATATATTTGCACTATAAAATATTTCACTAATTTTATATTTTTAACATGTCAATAAGGTTGTGTTAGCTCAGATACCGTAGCACTCAACATGAGGTGCTGTATATATATTTCCTTTTACGATAAATTCTTATGCATGTATATACATGCAGCACAATTATACACTCACTACTATTCTAAATAAAAAGTTATTAGTGGACTTGCTTATGGGGAATTTACAATGACTGAACCTCTTTTGCACTCATTATAAGGTGCCACAGTGACAAAAAATAACTTAAAAGGATATATGGATAAATACATTTTTAGACACTCAACATGAGGTATTTACCGAATATTATCAGTGGATTTGTGTGTATATATATACACATGTATATTTACATATGACAAATTTTCAACAAGAAGAAAAACAAATAGCAATAAAAAAAACTAATTGCAACCTTTGCTGAAAATACTAGAATTTGGGATATAGAAACATGAATTAAAAGATTTAAGTAAAAGCTGTATCATTATGCCTGTAATAACTACAAATTCAATATATATATATTGTAACAGACTGATGACCCACCCTCAATCATCTACCTAAATCCATCCCACTGCATATACTGAAACAAAAATCTGGCCATCTATGGAAAATTGGAAAGATTGAGCAACACTACAGCCAAAATAGATCTTTACTACCCTTCAACCCACACTCATTGGTAATACATACAGGATCCACACAATTTTCATGTCACTCCATTAGATTCCCAGAATTCAAACCCTGTCGCAATCTGAGTAGTTACTCTGTTCAGGTATATTTTATATGTATATATCTAGCCAATGTGGGCAATGACTTGACATTATGGTTCATATAGTATGCTTAATAAGTACCTATTACATGTATGTTTCCATATCAAGAGATACATAAATTCAGTGATGTATTGTCAACAAATTACATACAATCCTTGATGTAAGATCAATTTAAATTAACAAATTTATTTAACTTAATATAACACATTTAAATATATAAATATAAACTTTAAAACACCATAAATATGATTCCTAACACTTCCACATAATCTCATCCAAATAAAAAAAAACAAAATAAATAAATACATTAAATAATAATATCAACTATGTGTCATTCTTGGTATACATTGGAATCTACCATTCATGCCATCATATAAAAAGAAATAATTTAAAATCATTAATACTATCTAAATAAATGACACTGTTTATATCTTTTCTTTTAAAAAAATAAATAAATATATCATCATATTAATATACAAATTATTATTTTGTATATTATAGTTGAATTAATGGGTTCGTTTTTGACTATTATGAGTTATGAGAACTGGAATTGCCATCAATTGATTAAGTTAATTATATGTACTTATAAGTAATGGTTAGTATGTAACTTGTTAATAAGTGGTTAATATGGGTTTGATTAATAATTAACTTTGTTACTAAATGTTATGTCTTTAATGTGTCAAAGAGTAAGTCTTACCTTCCTATATACTCATTTCATCATAGCCCAGTCCTTCTTTCTTTTCTAACAGAACCATTTATATTTTTTTATTTCAAAAATACATTTTACATCATGAAATGCGTACATTTAAATTCTTTTGGTACTTCCAGCTCAAAAAAAAAAATAAAGGAGAGAACACCTTACAAAATTTATAACATCAGCATGTCGACCACAACAAACAAACAGTTACATATCAACATACATCTAAGAATGATTCTATAAAAATCTTGAACAACATGAGTATCTTCTTTTAAATGGAAAAATTAATTATAAATTAGGAATTTTCAGCATCTGTTATACTTGCTTCATTTTTCAAATTAATGACTTCAACGATTTATCCATCTTCCACAAGCTGACCAAGTAGTTTGGATAAACCTTGATTTGGCAACTTTCACAATTGATATATAAAACTTCACATAATATTTGGTAGCCATTGTATACATATATATGTGATGGTGGGAATTTACACCTATAAATCGTGTTCATCGCCTTCTTTAAAAACCATCTGAGTTGCCTTGACCTTTCACAATGACTTTTAGCACACCAGCATCATTTTTATATAAGAATTTTTTATTTATATCAGCAGTGAGCACATTATGGCTATATAATAAACAAAACACGATTAAAGTCAATTTTAATGATAATAAACGTTATTAAGTCTAAATTTTCAACAGTCTTAGAATTATCAAATGCTTGATTATGTGAATGGTTCAATAGAATTATAAATAAAATGAGAAATATCTTGGTGCTTATTATGCTTCAATCAACAGATTATAATTTATTTATTTCTTTAATTTCCATAGTTGATATAACAGTTCAATTCTAATGGAAGTATAGTAATATTCCTCCATTTCAGTTTTTTTTCTTTCTACATATATATATCAAATTAAACAACTTACAGTTCTATGCATCCTTGTGTGTCCAATTATTCTTTCTTTGAAATGCTGAAAAACGTTTTACCAAAATATAGTTTTCACATTATCTGACTTGCTGTCTTTAATAAATAAATAAAAGAAGATCTTGTGTATAACTTTTTTTAAACATGTTTTTAATGTTTCCAGCCATTAGAAAAAAAAAATAGTTGTTTGTTATTGTTATGGTTACTGCATACGTTCTATTAGGGTTTCCTCTCCCCTTCCCATTTTATAACACTAGATTACAAAATTGGCTTTTTCTTTCTCTACAAAACTTTCTCAACTGTTTGAACAATATCGTTTTGTCAAAGGTGATTTTAAAATATTAATAAATGAAATTTAGTAACAAATTTATGATTTTGTTTCAAGCATTTCTAGTTCATTAAACTACAATATAATTTTATTCATACCGTTATATATCATCAACTTACACTGTTCAATAGATGTATTAGCTTTTATAAATCAACACATCCATGTATATATTTAAGTTCAAATGCATTTAATGGTAAGGTTAGAGATGAGAACTATAGCGATCCTTACAATATATATTTGAGAGACAACTCTCTCTTTTTCTTTCTTTTTTTAAAAAAATGATTAATAATAATAAGAAAAATATATATATATTTCTAATTATCGGAAATATCAGACTGATTAGTTCAATAATAATAAAATATTTTAAAAATAAACTTATGTAGGTGTCTTCACCTTCTTCTGACTGGCTTGTTAGGCTGGATTTGAAGACCTTACGTATCTGAAAAATTCATGCTTGCAAACTGATTGGAACTTGTTTTATAAACACTGAGAGTTAGTGTTTAGATCTAGTTTCTAGTCCCTACTCTTCATTGATGATAGCCAAATTAGCTTGAAATCAGCTGATCAAGGTGGAGACAATGAAAGAGATATTGAATTCTGACTCTCTTGACATTTATGTAAACAAACGCTTATACGGAGATTTTGGTAAAACTCCATCTATTGATCATAAATGCAAGCTATAGCAAGTTACATGATTTATAACTTGTTTTGTTTTTCATGTATATATATTTGTTGAAATTAAAAAAATAAGTATCTTAATCCAGATTAGTTAAGTTGATTTACATAAGTTTATTTTTGATTTTATATGTATCCACAAGGCATCACTGTTTATGTATATAGATGGATGGGCAGCAGAAATGGTAATGAATTTAGGGCATAAGGCAAAAGTAAAACTATTATCATGTTTTAATAAGGTGGCACAGAAGAGAGTTTTTCCGGGTAGTTGAAGTAATACAAGAGTAAGATTATTATTTAAAGAAAAGGGTAAGGATCATAAAAAGTTAAACAACTATAGACTGATAGCAGTAACATCAGTATATGTAACTGGAAGAGTTGCAAAATGGATGGAAGAAAATAATGTAGTGGGGGTGGTGCAAGGAGGTTTTGGGTCAGATAGGCATATAGAGTTTATTTGTAGTTACACAATTTATAGATAAGAGTAGGAATTTAGGTAGACAGTTATATATGAGTTTTATAGGTATAGAGAAGGCATATGATAGAGTAAATAGAAATAGATTATGGATAATTTTAGCAAATTTGGGAATGGATGAAGACTTTAGTAGATATTATTAAGAAATTATATGAAAATAATTACTATACATATCAATTAGGGGATATAGAATCAGTTAAAGTTAAAAATGGGGTGGGACTAAGGCAAGGATGCCCTATGTCACCTATTTTGTTTTTGTTGTATTTGAATGAAATGGAGAGAGCAATTGAAAGACTAGGAAGAGGGATAGAGATATCATTAATAGGTGGTAAGGGAATATATACTTTGCCAGGCCTTTTTTGCAGATGATGTCTTTTTGTGTGCAGAAAGAAAAGAAGATATGGAGGTTATGCTAAGGACATGTGCAAGGGTGGGTAAAGAGATGGGGATTAAATTTAGTGAAGAAAAATCAAACATAATGATGGCTGGGGAAAGAGAAGACAAAGAATTTTTATTGGGGATATAAAGTTAAGTGTGGTTCAGATATAGTTATTTGGGAATCATCTTGAGTGGTTAGAAAAATTGCTTGGATAAATGAGAGAAAAAATTGATAAATGAAGAAAAGAAAAAAAAGGGATTGATAAAGAAATTAACAGTGTTTTCATATAATAAATATGATGTAGCTATAATTGTATGGAAAGGAGTGGCAATAGCAGGGTTAACATATGGCAATGATGTGTTATGTGTTAATAAAGGGGTATTATATTACTTAGAAAAAGTACAAAGGGAAGTAGATGTGTAGACAGCAAAGAAGGCAATTCAAGGAGAAATGGGATAGTCAAGTTTTTTTAAAGAGATGCAAAAAGCAAAATGAAAATGTTCAGTAGATTGCAGTTTATGGATAATAAAAGAATAGCCAAAATAGTATTTAATTGGGTTATGAGTAAAGGGCACACAACAAGATGGGTGAGAAAGGTAATGCGGTATGCAGAAGATTTGGATAAAGAATTTCTATCAGTATACTTATACAAGAGATGGGATGATTGTGTTAGAAGGATTGTTGAGTGTTATAGTGGTAAGGAATAGGATAGAAGAATAGATGCATTAGTAAAGAATAGGGAGTTGGAGAGATGGAGAATTAGTATAAAGAATACAAAGAGTTTAAATATATATAAAAGTAAACTGAACATTGGATGCAAGTTAATTTATGATAATAGCAAGGAAAGTATTTTACTATTTAAGACTCGAATGGGATCTTTAGCAACAAGGTAGTATATACATAAATGGGAAAATATGGGTGATTTAGTCTGCAAGTTGTGTAAGGAAGGCATAGAAAATATTAGGCATCTGTTGATTCAATATAAATGCTTGAAAGCAGAAAGGGTGCAAATAATGAAGTTATGGAGGACTAAATATAAACAAAGTGATTATACAGAAACTAGGTTATTTGGTTTTTATGCTGAGTTTGAGAACAGATAAGGGGGGTTTAGATATGAAGGCCATATCAAGATTATGTTGTGGAAATAGGATGGAGCAGGATATGGGGAAACTTAGTGTGGTGAATGGAAAGGAAAGGTAAAGTGACTAACAGGTTTCTCTGGACATAGTTATTGAGAGATCCCTGACTCCATATAAGAAGAAGTCATAGTGCATGACATCACATTGTTGGTTTTGACAAATAAATTATTTACATATTTAAGCAGTCATAGTTTATCATATCCAGTTTATCTTTATATTATTATTTTTTGTCAACACTTATAATTATGTTTTAGGAATATCCAACTATTTTGTTGTTTTTATGGAATGAATTATGGTGTAGCCAATGAGTTAGTATATCAGTCACACTTGAGTTGATCAGCTGAATGATAAGAATTATATAATACAGATCCCACAGCTAAATTGGTACTCAAACTCTTTTCACAGTTTTGATAATTGCTTTATTCTTCAAAGGTGTGTTACTTTTTAAACAAGATTTTGCCTAATGATCTAGACAGAAAAGTAAGGGAATCAATTGCTTGGTGTTAATTTTTGTTTAACTCTATCTTTATCTATCTGTTTATTAAACTACTTGCTAAAGTTCTTATCACACTTTACAAAAAAGTCTTGTGTTAAGAGTAACAAAAATAATTGGGCTCACATATAATTTCTACATAAAACACACTCTAAACTTGATAAACAAGATTAAAAAAAATCATAATGTATTAAAATGTTTCAAAGACATTCCATTTATTATTTGGATTGACGTATGTTTAATCTTTTAAAGACTTCCATCTCTAGTAAAAAAATAAATTCGAGTAATTGAGTTCAATGAAGCATCATAATGTGATGTGATGTGATGCACTGTGACTTCTCTTTATAGGGAATCAGGAATCTCTCAGCAACTATGCCCAGAGAAACCTGTTAACCACTTCTACCTTCCCTTTCCATTCCCCACCCTGTTTTCCCATAATCTGCTCCATTCCATTTCCACAACGTAATCTTTGTCAACTCCATGGCCTTCATATCTAAATCCCCCTTATTTTTTCCCAAACCCAGCATAAAAGCCAATAACCCACTTTCTAGATAATCACTTTGTTCATATTTATTCTTCCATAAGTTCATTATTTGTACCCTTTCTGCTTCCAAGCATTCACATTGAATTAACAGATGCTTAATATTTTCTATGCCTTCCTTACACAACTTGCAGCCTAAACCACCCATATTTTTCCATTTATATTCCCTTGTTGCTAAAGATCCCGTTCGAGCCTTAAACAATAAACTACTTTTCTTACTATTATCATAAATTAACTCACACGCAATGTTCCATTTACTTCTATACATATTTAAATTCTTTTTACTCTCCATACTTGTTCTCCAACTCTCTATTCTTTATTAATGCATCTATTATTCTATCCCATTTCTTACCATTATAACACTCAACAATCCTCCTAACACAATCAACCCACCTTTTGTACAAATATACTGATATAAATTCTTTATCCAAATCTTCTGCATACCACATTACCTTTCTCACCCATCTTGTTGCCTGCCCTTTACTCGTAACCCAATTAAATACTATTTTGGCTATTTTTTTATTATCCATAAACTGCAATCTACCAAACATTTTCATTTTGCTTTTTGCATCTTTCATATAAAAACTTGACCATCCCATTTCTTTTTGAATTGCCTCCTTTGCTTTCCATACATCTGCATCTAATGCATGTCCTCCTACTTCCCTTTGTACTTTTCCTAAGTAATCTAATACCCCTTTACTAACACACAACACATCATTACCATATGGTAATCCTGCTACTGCAACTTCCTTGCATACAATTCTAGCTACATCATATTTATTATATGAAAATACTGTTAATTTCTTTATCAATTCCTTTCTTTTATTTGATTCATTTATCTTTTTTTTTCTCATTCATTCAAGCAATTTTTCTGATTACTTAAGATGATTCCGAAACAACTATATCTATCCACCACACTTAACTTTATACCCCCCACTAAAAAATTTTCGTCTTCTCTTTCCCCAGTATTAACCATCATTATATTCAATTTTTCTTCACTAAATTTAAAATTCCCCATCTCTTTACCCACCCTTGCGCATGTCCTCAGCACAACTTCCATATCTTTTTTCTTTCTATACACAAAAAGACATCAGCAAAAAAAAAAGTCACGACAAAGTTGTAGTTTAATTGTAAATGTCACCTAGCGGCAATTGTTAAAATTATTTTTAAAAATTACAATATTGTAGGGGTGGACAACTTTGTGTTCATAAGATCTACTTTTTATTTTAAAAATGTTTTGCGATCGATTTGTTGCCATAGCGCAATCGACTTATCATAGGCGTAGTCTAAATGGAGGGTGGTGTGAAATACATACAATTTTTATATATCTCCCTAGTAAAAAATAACAATTATTTAACGAGCCAAAAAACTCATGTCGGGGGGATTAAAGCAACATGAATAAAATTATTAACAATATTTATTAATTCAAATTAGCTACATTAAATCAAGATTTAAAATATTATTTTCAATAATGATACGATTTAGTAAACTTCACCTATCTAGAATTGGTAAAAAAAAAAAAAAAAGACAGAAATTACAAAAAAACTTTAAAATCTTGACTTAATTTGTTTTATTCGTTACCCAACAGCTATTGCCAGATTGGCCTCGCGATCGACCAAAAATGGCTTTGCGATCGACCAGTGAGTGGATCACGATCGACTTGTTGGACACCCCTGTAATATTGTATAATGTTGCAACGCGATGCACTATGGCTTCTCCTTTATCGGAGTCAGGAAATCTACCAGTCACTATGGCCAGACAAATCTGTTAACCCCACCCTAAGTTTTCCCCAACTTCTCTATTCTGCTCCATCCTATTTCCACAACATCATCTTTGTCCACTCTATGTCCTTTATATCGAGATCCCCCTTAACTTTTTTCAAACCCAAAATAAAAACCAACCCATTTTCTTGTATAATCACTTTGTTTATATTTATTCTACCACATCATCATTATTTGTACCCTTTCTGATTGTAAGCATTTACATTCAATTAACAGTTGCCTAATATTTTCCATGCCTTTCTTACATAACATGCAAACTAAATCACCCACATTTCTTCATTTATGTGTATATTCCCTTGTTACTAACGATTCTGTTCGAGTCTTTTTTAAAAACAGTAAACTACTTTCCTTGCTATTATCGTAAATTAACTCATTGTTTTGGTAAATGCTGACATCTGGTAGTGTAAATGTAAAATATTTAAAAAAAAAAAAACTTCGCGGCGTATTTGAAGTTAATATGTTGTTAAGTCTGACATTAATAATTTAGTTAATTAATTACGAAGATTATCACTTGATTTACGACAATTTTAAAAAAAATGTTTTGAGTTTATTAAAGAATAAAAATCACTAAACTGAAACATTTGCATACATAAATTATCATTTTTTTTATTAGTTGTGACATGTAAGGAGTTTTGGTTTTTTTTTGAAAGCGAAAAAAAAATTGTATGTAATTGTTTAAACGTTATTTTCATTCTGTTAAGTCTGTAATAATTAATGCATTTTGTAAGAATTTTAAAAGAAAGATACATTTCAAATAACAACTACATGCAATCATTACAGACATGTAAATAAAGCTGTAAGACAATCTCAGATGGCTCCTGTAAGAAAATGCACTCTCACCATCATCTTTTTTTCTTCTTCAGATAAACAGTGAAGGAAAAATAAAATTAGTTAAAATAACTTACTAATGGAGAAGAAAACAATCTTATTTAATTAAAAGCTTCCTCTGATTCGAACTACATATCAATATTAGTATATTGTAAATACTGAACTTTTTTAAAAGATGTAATTAAAGGGGATTTGAACACAGACTTTTAAGCTTTCTTCAGTTATTCTCTATCTTATATAACTAATACATATGACCACACACATGTGAATGAGATAAATGATTTCCAATATACATATTTCGTGCTGAACAAGTACTCATCAGTTGGTCCAGATTATCATCTCCCACATATATATTCAATCAATATTCAGTTTATATCAAGGTAGCAAATCTTCAAGCTCTAATGGACAGACTTCAATCTTCTCCATCCTGCAACTCTTCAGCCATCCATACATTGAAAATCTGATGATGGAATGCTCAAACCGTCGTTGATGCCATTATGTCACTCTGACCCCTTATATATATATATATGACTTTAATATATCCAATTAATTATGTATTACCAGATCCTTACACAATATGTATCAGATATATTTGGTAATAATCAGCTGAGATCGACCTTTTGCAAGGTAAAATACCTCTCGATTTAGCTTTAGAAGTGTAGTTTGTTCTGCAAATGGTTCACAAGTAATTCATGCAGTAGCATGAATCAATCTATGAGGAAAGCTGATGCCTGCAGGCCCATGGTAATAAGTGTCTCATAAATTTGAAAGTTTATTTTCACATATGATTTTTTCGGTGATGTATTTTCAAAGTTTTAATATACTAAAATCATAATTAGTTTTCTCAAAGCAATTTGGTTACTTCAAGTGATATTATTATCGAAATACAGTCTCTTTTTATGTCTTTTACACTCTCTTGGAATCCAATTTAAGATTTCAACTATCCATCTATTATCATATTTGCATAATTATTAATTGCTAAATATGGTTGTTTGGAAAATGAATTTTTGGTATTATTTAGCTTATGGATTTTTTTTTTTAGACATCATAACTATTAATGAAATATGTTAAATGAACTTATAGAGATTCTAACCAGTTCTACTGATGATTTTATTATGTTCTTTCAAATCTGGCTCTGTTGTAGATTTAACAGTCATTAAAGATATGGTTCGTGGTTTGTGTTTGTACATATTTACATAGATAAGTAATAATTAAATTCTATTTACAAAGCATATAAAAACTGTGACCAGGGTTTGCTCTCAGTCTCTTGATGTGACATCAGTTGTATTTAAGGAAAATCAGGTCCACCTAACTTTATTGTGGAAAGTGAATTTAATGAAATAAATACAATTTCCCTGTTGTTTTCACATTCTTGATATCTGTGGTTAGTATTAAATAGTCCTATGGTAAATAAAGAATAATGGAATTTTAATAATAATAATAATAATAATTAGCCAAAACAAGGCTTAAAGAGCTTGCAAATGCTAACTAATGAACCATAAGACTACACCCAAAATGAACCTAAAAAACGTAATTACTGATTTTGCAAACTTTTAAAGTGGATAAATGTATTAATTCACTATTATGTAATAAATGATTAAAAATTGGAAAGTAAATGAATGAGAATAACAATGTACCATTTTGGAAGTGAATTTGGAGGGGGGGGGGATTTTGAGACTTGTTTATGGACTCAATTTTTTTGTAGCTATACAACTAGTATACTAAATATGAATTTATGTTGTGAATAAGTTTAAGCTTGATTAATTTCTGGACTGAGTCGCTTTTACCTGTTTTAAATGTTTTTTAAATATTCCAATGCTATCTCTAATTGCATCTTCAAAGGATAACTTAGGAAGATTTTCTTTTTAAGCATATCGTTGTCTGCTACAGTTGTTGGAGATAATGTAAGATAAGCTTTCCTGGAAATCAGACTGGACTATCCAATACTTTTGGAATATGTAATGTAGGCACAAGCCAATATTTGAGATATTCACCCCTTAGATGTTTTTTTTTATCCTTGAGTACTCAACTTGGTGTGACAAAACTGAAGGACAGAAAGTTCCTTGATTGAATCCCAACTGAGAAAAATAAGAATGTGAAAAATCTTACTCTGTACATTTGAACAAAACCATAGTAATGTGTTAGCCACTTTATGTCTTGATTACTACTTCTATTCATTCTATTCAGTTGTTACTGATTGTCAGATGCTATATGGACAGTGTTTTCTGCTGGCTTGTAGTTGCATTGGAGAAACTAGAATGAATTTCCATTTTTTATATACCTTATCATTAATCTATAAATATTAATAATATATTAATTTTTTTTCTACAGTACAGGCTTTTTCATACCTGCCATCCAACATGTAATATATAGGTGGTTTGAACTCAGACTTTTACATGATCCTTAATTATCCATGCTATCTCATACTACTAACACACTTGATCACACATATATTGAAAAAATAAATAATCACCGATATATCTTTTTGACATGTGGGTGATCAAGTGCATCAGCAGTATGAGATAGCATGGATAGTTGAGGATCATGCGAAAGTCTGAGTTCAAACCCCTATTTATTCAATATTAATAATGAAAATATTACTTACTTTATAAAATTTATAATTATTAATGCACATTTATCTTTTTTATTGCATTGCCAAATCCATATCATATTAATATCATCTCTATTGACAGTTTTGATTGCCCCAGCAATCGTCTTCAGAACTATAACAAATACAATAAAAATACATGAATACAAATATACATGAACATATATATATATATTCTATATTATAATTATTATTTATATACCTATATACATATATCTTTATATGATTATAGGAAGTATTGATTGATAAATAGAGAATACAAAAAAGATAAAAATGTATAATATATAAAAGGTAATTATATAGAGAGATATATAAAGATATATGTGGGTATATAAATAATGATTATAAGACAGAGTACATATATAAAATGTAAAATTATATGTTCATGTATATTTGTATTGTATTGTGTTTGTTATAGTTCTGAAGAAGATCACTGAGGCAATTGAAACCATCAATAATAGGTTGTAAAAAGCATTGTAAAAAGTAATAAAGACAAATGATATTGATATTAATGCACATTCACAAATATTTATATTGTAGTCAGCTTATATGGTTAAGTTATATAAATTTCATTTGAATAAATATGCATATAATATAACTATGTAATGCATACATTTTTTCTCTAGCATGCATGCCATCTAGTATAAGTTTTAGTAATCAAAAGATGCCAGAATGTAGTGTTGAATAATTTTTTATTCAGTGCTGTCCATTCCAATCCCCAGACTAGTTTTTAGTTTTTGGCTTTCATCAATTAGGTGTTTTGAATATTGTAGAAATGCATCTGATCTGTTGGATCTAATGCATTTTTATTCTAGAAACCATATTTGACTTTTTTGTTTTATTATCAATCTAGTAGTCCAAATTTAAAAACATTAATGTTATCAATCTAAACCAAAATGCTTTTATAATTATTTAGATCTAAAATCAGTTAAATATCTACATATTGTGGTGTATTTAGTTTTTAAACAATTATAAACACCTCTATTTCCTAGGTAGGAATGTTATAAAAATAATTAGACATCACATGATGTCAATTTATACAATCTGGCATTTATTGATTACTAAAACTTTCAATAGGTGTCATAAATGTGGAGAGAACAAAGAATTTGCGACTGGACAGCATTTTGTAAGTATGTCACATGATGTTTAATTGGTTTAATACATTTTAGCTCCATTTCTTATAATATTATTGGAAATGGGAACATTTAAGCATCTTCTATTAACTTATTGTGAAAATAAAAAATAAATAGTATATTGTTAATCTAAAATCAGTTTGCTACTAATCACTGGCTAACTTTAGGCCAATCTGTTACTTGTACAGAAGTATGCAATAATATGAACATAATCGCTACATAAACTAGTTAGATAAAATGATAAGCAATTTGAAAATCAACTGTTTAAATGATAAAATATTAAAGATGGAGAAAGAATTTCAAATGTTATGCTGATTATACAAAACATATAGATTGAATGGGTATTTTTCTTAGAGGTCAATTTACACACATATCCACTTTAGGATGCTTTTGGTACATTTTAATTCAAATCAAGATGATATTTGCGGGAGCCAACAGTGGCTTGCTAGTTTGCTTGCATAATCAGCAATATATAAATCATTTCTACAGTTTTACTATTTGGTTGCTTTATCTATTGTTTTTAATTTACCCATCATTTAACTTCAGTGCCAATAATAAACTGCCATAATAGTTGGCCATGTAATAACAAATTGGGTTTTGGATATTCATTACTTAAATTTACATCTTATTTTCAAAATAAGATAACAAATGGTGCTTAAAAGCTGTCATGATTCTATAATATTATTACACACTTGAATATGTTTTATACGTATTTAATTCAAATGGTGATATTTGGTGCTTTTCTTATAGATAAAGACGCCGTTCGATGGTGCCGATTTCACGCTAAAACTATAAAATATGAACATTCCCGGGCCATTGATTTTAATCATTTTGATGTGTTTTTTTGTAATGCGAAAATAAAAACAAAACAAAATCGTCTTTTTTAAATATTATTTTTTATTAACGTATACAAATTAAATGATAATAATAAATGTAAAATAAAATAAACAAATTACAATTTGATTCGTGTTTTTTATTTTGCTTTATTAGAAAAATCAATTTTCTATTGTATATTTTTTTACTGGGGTTACGGCTTTACTGCTATTTTTACTTCATATAGAATGACAACAAAAAGTAAATGTTGTTACGGTTAGGTTTAGGGTTAGTTTTCAGGTTAGTTTTAGGGTTAGGTTTAGAGTTAGTTTTAGGGTTAAGTTTAGGTTTAGTGTTCTGTTGTTTGTAATGCTAAAATAAAAAATATCAAAATCGTATTTTTGTAAATATTTTTTTTAGTAACATCTATAAAATAAATGATAACAATAAACGTAAACTATATTCAACAAAGTATAACCGTAGTCGGAGAAAAGAAAGAAAGTAAAACTTTTTTAAACAACAACAAAAATGTCTTCTTTACTTATTAATCATGTCTATAATATATGCTTTTTATTAAATTTACAAAAATACCATGCAGAATTGTACTTTTCTTACTGGATATTTTTGTGTTACCGCTCTTTTTTACTTCAAAAATATACAAACGGTAGAATCTTGTTTGTCTCATGGAATGTTACAAACAGTATGTTACCTAATTCCAACTCACTTTACACATATATCTTGTCAACATTTTCAATTAAAACTTCAATACAGTACAGTGTAAAAAGTCTGATAATTATTACTTTACAAAATCTGATCATTTCAATACTTTAAAATAAAAAAAAACCCAATGAAAACAACATTTCCATCCAATTCAAAAAAACACACCCTCTCACCAAGCCGTAACCATTTTATAAACTGTGCAAATTCGGAAAATGTATTTGCTGTGATGCAACATACATGCTATACTGTGATGCGACATAGCGGCCTGCAATATGTAGCACAACAAAAAAGTTGTATTATAGAAAACGTGTCGGCCGCGGAAATGGCATTTTTATGTGTTTTAGCACGAAAACGGTGCTATAGAGAGGCATCTTTAGCTATAAGACTAGTACCGTGATATTTATATAAAAATCGAATTCGGTTTATAAATTGACTGGAATATATTCGTGCATGTATTTATTAACTGTATAAAAGATAACGCATTAATTATTGTGAGTACTTATTTTATAATTATATATATTAATAGTAAAATTTATTTAAAAAATAAAGTGAATTCCTGCCTATCCAGAATAATATTATGTGGGTGACAGAGGCAAAAATCTTCCATATATTCATGCCACCCAATGCAAACTAGAGTAATCAATAGAAGCTGGAAGGTTTGTGCATAAAATCCCTATCTAGTGCCTTCCTATCCAATATCCCCAGACTGTTTTCAAGTTTGTAGCTTTCACCAGTGAAAAACCTTGGATCTGAGAGCACTATACCTAGATCTTAGGATCTAATGCAACCTGCTAGCAAACACATTTTACCTTTTTAGTTAATTATGAAACTATAAGTCCAAAATGAAAACACAATAATGTTTTCAATCTAAGCTCATCTGCTTACACAGTCATATAGATCTGAACTCAGTTCAGTATCTATACATTTTGGTCTCTGGTTTTTTAATAACCATAATCACTATTATCCTATTGGGAAGGATTGGCATTAAATCACTAAACATCACATGATCATTATTACCTATGTTTGCACAAGCTGTTAAAACAGAGGCAAAACTCTCATAGTGTCACCGAGTGCAAATCTGAGTAATTAATGGATGCAAAAAAGTTTTTGCATGAAATTCATATCTAGTGCCTAGTCATCCAATATCCCCAGACTAGTTTCTAGCTTGTTATTAGAGAACCAAAGACACCAAAATGTATAGATACTGAAATGAGTTCAGATCGATATGACTATACTAGTGAATGAGTTTAAATTGAAAACATTATTGTGTTTTCATTTTAGACTCATAGCTTTATAGTCAACTAAAAAATTAAAAGGTGGCTACCAGAAAGTTGCATTAGATCCCAAGGTCTAGGTACTGTGATCTCAGGTGCAAATGTCCTCACTGATGAAAGCCACAAACAAGAAACTATTCTGGGGATATTGGATGGGTAGGTACTAGGTAGAGATTTTATGCATAAACCTTATTGCATCCATTGATTATTCTAACTTGCACTAGGTGGCAGTACTTTGTGGAGAGTTTTGCCTCTGTTTTAACAGCTTGTGTAAACATAGTAAATGGTAAGCATGTGATTGAGTGGGTGTTTGTTACCAGTAAATAATAGTAGGTATTTCATTTTTTTCACTTTAAAATAAAGAAGATCCAATTCTATTCTTATTTCATGTTATTAAATTTGGCTCCTCAGATGTCTTATTTTTATATGATCCACATAGATACTTAAATGTTCTTTATCACAGTATTTATATTATGTTAGGTTATAGTTATATGTATGAAGCAGATTGTAGTTTGTTTTAAAAAAGGTTAATATTTAATGTTTGACCTTTTTTTTAAATATTAAATGTAATCTTCATTTGCAGAAGTGTCAAATTGATAACAAAAAATAAACAATTGAATGGATTATCACTTGGAATTTTTAAGAAGCTTGAACACAAAAAGATATAGTACTGGGCTGCAATTCATGAGTTCCAAAATCTGCCACCTACCCTTGCACTAAATCATGCAGATTAAACTAGCAATATAAAATACTTTATAAACCACTTGCTGCCATAATATTTTGTTGTGATTCATTAATCGGCTGTGTAAAGTTTTTTGGTAAAATAATTCTGTGGTCAAACCCTGAGTCCTGATGATGTTTGAACATTCAATGGGGCAAATTGAATATTACTATAATATTTTATTTTGCTCAGCTGAAAATCAATTCCAGAATTTTATACTTTTGAGCATATCACTTTACCATAATATTCAACTGTGTAGAGCATGATTTTTAATGACTTGCTAAATATATATATTCATTTTTAGATAGATGATCTTAAAAGCATGCTTTTTCTAAATATATATCCATTGGAATTTAAAGCAAGATTTCATGTAGGGTCTATTTTATTTTCCAAGTGAAACTTATATCAGAAATATCATTTCTCTAAAATTTTGTTTTTATTTTATAATGCTTAATAAACCATAAAGCATTAAAATGTGATAACAACCAGCTTCAACCATGCATGAGAATAATGTAATGATGAAGTATCCGGCTATCTGCATGGTCCTTGGAGATTTAGGTATTTGATACCTCATTTTGATTGAAGAATGAATGTTGTTTGCAAAATGCACATATAGGTATTATGGTCTGAACTTCTGCATTGGTGGGGTGTTGAAATATGGTGAAATTGAAATAAGAGGGACACTAATAAAAATTTGGAAATATCAACATGTGTTGGGGGGAGGGGTATTTAAATTTTTTTTTATCCAAATTTTGAATATTTAAAAAATGAATTTTTTCTTCTAATATTAGTATTTGTCACAAAATCTAGACAGATAAAATGTTGACATTAGACAATATATTTCATAAGAATGTGAGCGCCCTCTGTATTATTAAAAAAAAGTAATTTTTAAGTAATAACAAATACAGATGGCTTTATTATATGTTTATCTGCATGCTTCTAGGAACAGTTCTTTTCACTCTAATCTAGAGCCAATAGATGCCTGGTGATATAATGCTGTAATATTCCTATTTCCATATCAGTTTCTTCCTAGATTTTGCCTTCATTTTCCAAAGGATAGAAAGAACCTACAATTAGTATAAAACTAACATTTGGTATCAGATCAAAATTTTAAGTTTTTTAAATATCAGGATATTAGCTTCAATAGAACAAAGAAGTACAATAAAAGACAGTTGTCAGAAGTGCAATTGTATTAGTTCCAACCTTGAACCCTAATTTTCATGGGCAAAAATAAAAGCTATTAACATATGGGGATAGGAATATTATAATACTATATTCTCTGATATCCATTGATTTATCAAGCTTATAGCAGATAGCTCTACAGTAGGTGAAGAGAGCTGCTCTTAAATGATAATTTGAATTCTTAGTCATTGTAATGGTATGGTTATGCTAATGTTTGTGTTCTGTGTAGACAGCCCACTGATAGAATGATGGACTTGAGAGCTAAAGTTTTCTAATCAAAGTTCAACTTGTTACTTCCTGTACTTGAACATCACATGACCTCTGAAGGAACTAACCATTTAATTATTATCATTATTATTAATGTTTGCAGTTATATGTTACGCTGAAATGCTAAAATAAATTGTATTAAGAGGTTGGCAAACTACTACGACAATATTCAAGCATTATCATACATCCATAGTACTGCATTGTCCAGTTAATCTAACCAGGTTTTAGTCAGAGAATTTATTATATTGCATGTATTCATACATTTAGAGTTTTAAACTTCTTAGCACTTGTTCCAAGTTTTATTTTTGGAATAGCCCATAGTTGAACAATGTATTTTTTTTTATTTAGCATCTATTTAAAAAATAATGTGAAGAAAACTTGTAGAAATTCCAGTTAGGAGATTTATTTATTTGTGATTTTATAAGTCCTTTGGTTCTGTCTCTGTAAACATGAGTCAGTTGTTAACTGTCTGTGGTTTATGATTGATATTTCGTCCTAAGTATGTAGATCAGTAGCTATTAAATTCTATTGAGGGTAATAACTGTGGATTGTCCTGAATCCATTGATGAGATTCCAGTAACATATAAAAAGATCAAATCCAAGTGACTTTATTCATTAGATTTGGAAGAACAAATTAACATTTTTAAGTAAAAATAATAGTCATTAAGAGATGGTTGTTTATTAGAGAAGTAGAGGTTATGGGATAAATTTCATCAGGAAAGCTGACTAGTCAGGGTGAAAGAGTTTAGAGTTGTATGGACATTAACCTAGTTTCTAGATACAGAACAGCTATTAAAATCAATCTAGTTGTAGATACCACAGGGGTCACAGCCAATGTGCATTACTTTTTTTAATGTTCATGTTAGTTTTACACAAATATTGAGTTTATTTAAATGTTTTTTTCATGTCACAAAATTGTCATATATGTTTGAATTCCATATGCTACAAAAATGAGCTAATTTTAAAACTCCATAATTTAACACCAAAAAAAAAAAAAATACTATGAATTTTGTTTTGTATATAAGATTTGTGTTGAAAACAAGAGATGAATAATCTGCCCAAGGAGGATGCAAAAAAAATGCAATGGCATAGGACACTGCTTTTACCATGGCCTGGGCCTGCATGATTTACACTTTTTGGGAAAATCAAAGGTACATCAAAACATTTAAACCTTTGCTTAAACATGTCTATGTTTCCTTTTGTTGTAGTTTCATTGAATGAATATTTGAGTAAACAAAATAAAATACATATAATGCAAAAAATTATATTTTATTTGCTTGAATATTTTTTTTTCTACGAATTCTGATTCAAAATAAATAAAATTTTCAACAGGGAGAATTGTTCTTGACTTGATTAATAATAATTGTAAAGCAACATATTTATATAGACAATTAATTTCTTTCTGGTTCTTTTTCTAACTTAATACTTCATTCCAAATATTAGTAATATGGTTTTAAAATAGAAACTTCCAATAGGAATATCTTTCTTTTTATCAAATATTCCAAATGTTTACCTTCTTTCTTGAATATTTGTAGTATTCATCAACTATATAGCCTTTCATGCTTCAGCAATTTAGGTATGCAATATTTTAAACTTAATCTTTTATTATATTTTAACTTGATCTGGCATAGTAGTATGACTTCTGCGCATTTCTAAGCATTGTAGTGGCATTGCTTCATTCACCTTTTCTTTACTATTTTGCAATTATCTACAATGTTAGTTTGCCAGGTCACATTTTGTGGTAAAAATTGGAACTAAAAGTAGTAGTTCAAAAAAAGATCTGAAAATGTCAGCATTGAACAGATGTCATAATTTCCAAATTCAACAAAAGACAATAATGCCCTGATTAGTTGTATCAATACCACTGATTAATGTATTTTTGGCCTCAGGCTTTTGAGTGTGTGTTTCTTTATTTCATATTTCAAAAAGAAAAATTGCAATTTTCATTAATTTATTTACATATTTATGCCACATGTTTGTAAAATATTTATTTTAAACCAAAAAAAAATACATTGTCACAATTAGATTTTATTTGAAAGTAAGAAGGTAAGTCCTTAAAATCATAGTTATGTTAAGAGTGGAAGTTGTGATTCATTTTCTTAAAAAAAAATGCTTTTAAATGCTAGTGAAGAAATTTTAATAATAATAGGTGCAATTTAAAATTTTAACTAACATTCATTCCCATTTTAAAAATGGAATTCAAATAAGAAATATTTCTTAAGTAGGTGAAAATTGCAATCCAAAGCAAAAAAAGAACATTGTTTTCAGTATGTACTCACTTTAGTACTTTATTTTTCTATTTTGCAAAGTTCAAATATTTTTTAAAACATCTTTATTTGTAATAAATAATGTAAAGATTATCAAAATATGATATAGAATTAAGATTTAATTGCAAAGATAAAATGTTGCAAATCAAAACTGCCACTAGGACTTTTGAAAAAGAATAGGATGAATTGGTAAGTAAATTGGTTAAAAAAGAAAGGGGAGTGGGATTGGATTAAATATTTGATAAAATAAAAAATGAAACCTTTTCTTAAAATAACTGATTTTTAAAAAAGACAAATTTGATCTCTTTTTTTTTTGTAATATTAAGAACTAATTGGAGATTTATAGATGTAATTAACTCCAAATATTGTAACAGTCAGAAACGTGTGATTTGTTAACATAGTGCAGAATTCGACCACCACACAAAACTGCAGCACCACCTAGATAGCAAAGCTACCCATAGTACTGAGTTCGAACATAGTTTATCGGTTCCACAATACGATCTACGAAACAACGCATCTGATGCAACATTAGTAAATATTTCTTTAGGCACGGTAGTCAGGGATATGTAAGATATTCATGATTTTATTTTGAGTTAGCCAATAATAACACTAATATTAGATATTTATATTTTACAGAATCGAGGAAATATATTGAATGGGTATCGAATAAATAAAGATGCGATGGCAGACGTATAGTTTGAAATTATTTATTTAAAACATTTTAATAATAAATCATTTACTAATATTATTTGGTAAGATTTAAAATTTAGTAACAGGATTTTCCGATACTGTTAGATATCAAAGAGATATATTTATTTATATAGCTGACGTAATCTAGCTACCTAAAATTCTCAAGCAAGTATTTCTAGGGCATGCCTTTAGGGATTTATACTTTTGCAATACAAGAGTCTAAAGTAAGATTTATAATAGTAGCGGTGGACATATATTTATTTAATTAAAGATATTTACTAATAACTAGGGGCAAACATTTATTTGAGAGTGAATTATGTCACTAATGCAGGGACAGAGTTATACATAGAATAATAAAGTTAATAAAAGAAACACATGGTACATCTAGAAAGGCGATAGGAAGTGGCAGTATATTGAAACTGCAAAGCTGTGAATGAGTTTAGAACAATGGGCTGGCATTTGCCATAGGCCCAAAGAGGTAAGGTATCACATAAGCATAACCAGGGGCAAGTGTTTCATGCCACGATTGTCTGCTGGCTGCGTGACTTTTGTCAAGCCCTATGGGAGCATTTATTATGTCCGCTTGGGTAGGGTGACTGGGATTAATTTCAATCCTAAAGAATCCGAAGTATTCAAGGCTTGTAATGGGTCATCGCGTCTCTAAAACATAACACATGTATAACGTACAGATGATTCTGTTAAGATTTAAATATATTTTATAACTTGGCCCTACATCATCAACATTTAATAAAGAACGTTTGTGACTCTCAAAGAAATGCGATTTATGGAATTATTAATTAAAATTTAATAAAATATAAAACAATATGTAAACTGGGTGAGTATTATAACTAATACGGCAGCCATTTGCTAAGCAGTAGACCCCTGCATTACAATAAATGAAGCATTGAATGCGTGTCGATTTATACGAAAATATTAAGTTATTTAAGGAGGTAAATATTAATGAAGATTTGACACGCATCCACTGTTTCAAGCAATCATAGATTTATACTTAGAAAGTCATAAGCATGCTATAATTATATAATAAAATGTAGATTTTAGAAATACGTACCCAAGAAAGATAGAGTTAGGCAAGCTAGATTATTAGAGAAATTTACAGGAGGAATTAATAATTAAATTTGTAGTTTTACAAATGAGAATTTTACAGTTTATAGTTTATAAGTTATATAAAGAATGAGCTATAGCGTGATATTTGTAGAGTACTCTAGAGCTTGGGCATTACAGGTACCTGTTTTATGAGAAGTTTTCCGATTCAGTGGTCAGTAGCAAATTGTTCATGATTCTAGCATTAGCAGTTCTTTCCAGTATTTAGGTGATTTAGTTATTTGAATAGCGGCAGCAGCTTTCTAATTGTTCGGAGCAGCAGATCTTCTTTGGTTGATTTTATGGAGGGCACGGGCGTAGGTTATCGGCAGACAATCGACCATCTCTGGGGAGAATAGTCTTTGGCGCTTTCTACTCACGTATACTGTGGCACGTAAAACAATATATATCTTTGGAGGCTCTCAACTGATCGAGAGCAAAGCTAAAGTTCAACTGAAAATCCTTAGAAAGTTCAAAATGGCCTCCCTTCCTGATCTTATCTTTTTAACTTTTGTTATATTTATTTTTGGATTCAATCATTTGCCCCGAGGATAATCAATACATTTTTATACGTTTAATTTATATAGAAAGCTGCTTTACTATTGTTCACATTTAATTTTACACTTACATTTTTGGTAATTAGATTTTAGGGAATTTTTCTCTTTAATTAATCTATTATCTCTCACCGACCATTACTTTTAAAATTTCAAATACAAAAGGGAACATACGATTACTTTTATTTTTAATTAAATATTACAATCTATTTCTAAAATTATTACAAAATGAAATTTAAACAAAGCAATAAATAACGAACTTTATAATTTAAAATAAATGGTTAAAATTATATATTTTTATATACTAAAAAAAATACAAATTACATTAATTATTTTTATCCATTGCTTTAAATTTGTTATCGAAACGTGTGTGTGTTTATGGAGGATTTTACATATATTTATTCATTTTTAATATTGCTACACACACAATTCGATACCAAAAAAGTTTAAATTTGGGTAGGATAGAGTGGTGGGTGAGAGACGATAGAAAAGGTCAAACTTAAGATTCGAATACGAATCTTACTGTTTCAATATGTATGCACAAATTATTCTCTATCTTCCATGCACACACAAAAGAAAGGCATCCCCACTGCTAAGTAGGCAGATTATGAAAAGGGATCTTAAGTTGGAAAATAAGATAAAATAATTATTAGTTGCTGGTTAATTAACTATTATTTGATATTATATATGTGTACATGATTCATATTTACTTTTAGATACCTTTTTGTTTAATAAAAGAAAATTGACTATCAATTCAACAGAGATGGATGCAGTTATATTACGTTTATTTTTTAAAAAAGCCTATACTTAAAATAGCTCTGAATCTATGTATTAATCCTAAACATAATTTTTTTTTGACTTTTTGAGAAGGCTGGTGGAATAATAGTCGACTCTAGAACCAACAACTGAAAATAAAAAAACTAGATGCTTTGTCTGTGCCGTTTATAGCAGTTGTTGAGTAATAGACTTAAGAGCTAAACATTTTTGAAATGAAATCAAGTGGTAATTTCAGATATTTAAATATCATGTGACTTCTAGTTAATTATTTTTTTTCCTGTTCAGTTTAGCATAGTGGTGATATCAAGATACAATATTTCCTGTATTGAAGCTCAACTTCTTGCTTCTAGTGCATGAACATCACATAGCCTATAATTGACTAACCTTTTATTTTTGCCTACTCAGTTTAACACAGTGGTTAAAATAATAGTGTCAGATTCTGTACTGAAATTCAACCTTCATTTTTTATGCTAAAGTATTGTATGACTTTTCAAGCAACTAACCAATTACTTATTTGATACTAGAATCTGGTTTTCATTAATCATTTTTTAATTTTTTGGCTTTCTTTGATAAAGCATTGCTGAATTTCATGGTATATATCTAATCAGCAGCTTTACATTTTATTACGCTATTCAAATTAATGGTTTGAAATATTGAAATAGACTCCTCTTTACCAAGCAATATTGGATAGTTTAGCTGTTAAACTCAATCTGCCACTGGGGTGCTTTAAACATCATAGACATCTAGAGCAACTCAACCATATTCTTTAAATATACTGGAAACAAAGATCTCTCCAACTACTACATGTAAATAATATTGAAAATTTCATGGGGCCTCATGTCTAACTGCAAAGTGGACGAAATGAGGGCCATTTTGCCTGCTGTCCAAAAATGTACATATATAGATATCAAATTTAGATACCGGTGACTGCGAGAATGGAATTTTATTCATTGTAGATATCAACACTGCTGCACTGAAATTGGCTGTATAATGAATTAAATTTAATTCTCACATTGATCATTGCACATTTGGCATCTGTATATATAAATTTTTGGAATACAGGCAAAGCAGCACTCATTTTGCCCACTTTTGTCATTAGACGGTAGTTGGAGAGATATTGTCACTTACTAAATAAATATTTAATATTTCATGCTATTTTTAAATATTCCTTACAATTATTTTTAATAATAGAAAACCACTTATTCAACACAAATTCGTAGAAATGCAATTTTTGAGCCATCTAGTGGCAGTTTTTAAAAATAGAGGCAATTCATTTTTTTAAAAATTATATATACAGGTGTTTTGTAATTTATACACAAATTGAAGGATTGCGTGTCGTAATTCACTTTCAGCATAAATTATTTTCATTGTTCAAGGTCTTTTTTTAAAAAAAAAAAAAATGTTGATGTTCTATTTAAAATAATAATTTTAGATTACCTTAGAACTTGAATTAGATCATATCTTGCCAGGTAATCTTTTCTTTGAAAAATGACATTCCCTTTGGTCAAAAAAAGTCATTCTTTTACTTCATTAATATTCTGAATAGAAATGAGACAAAAGGACACATAGCAGACACAAACGCGTTGTTATTAAATAATAGATTTTCGACTATTAATTATTCTATTTATGTTTCTTCTATGTATATACATGGTATTTATTTAAATATTTTAATATACTGTTTTATTCTATGACATTTCCTGAAAAGTCCGTTAATTTTAATGTGCGTTATGACATTTTAATATTATTAATTTTTTTTAAAAAAAGACGTTTAGAAAAATCTAAGAATGTCTAAACTTTTTCATTTTGTAATAAACCAGAATTATGTTGACTTTCATGCAAATTGTTTGAAGCAATTTAATATTTCTCTTATTCTCTCTTGTGTGTTTTTCTCCCCTTTAGCAATCAGCAAAAGTCACCTGTAAATGAATAAGTCCATTCCAACTTCAAGGGGAAAAAAAATACTTTAGAGATGAGTTTGTGATGCTTATATAAACCAATCTATAAACACAATTAAGTCCACTTATAAAACTGCAGGTCTATGATTTTGTAGTGTTTTATAAAATGGCAGACATGTTTGTGCACTCCAGAAAAAACTAGAATTTATTCGAAAGGCTGTTTTTAGATCGCGCTCTGATAGCTGAGGAATTTAATTAGTGCATTGACGTAATGGCGATCGACAATTCCTAGAAATATTTGCTAATTACAAATGTTTCTAGATAAGAGACGTTATTTTATTGGTCAGTGCATTGATTGATCATTGCAGTTGTCAGAGAGCGATAAGAAGACTGGGTAACATCTAGCAGTGTAACATAGAGAGCAGTCAAGCAGTATTGAGTAAGCAGTATTTAAGTAGAGATATCTTGCGTCAGTGCTGGCGGTTAATGATCAGCGCCCAGTGGAAATGTAGTTCACAGGTGTAGCTGAAAGAGACCGCAGTGGAGATATTGAGAGCATTCGTTGGAGAGCTTCATTGCAGACCAATTCATTGGAGAGCTTTGTTGCAGACCAATTCATTTGGAGAGCTTCGTGGCAGACCAATTCGTTGGAGAACATTCGTTGCAGACCAATTCAGCGGAGAGATTGCAGACCAATTCGTTGGAGAGCTTCATTGCAGACCAATTCGTTGGAGAGCATTCATTGCAGACCAATTCGTTGGAGAGTTTTGTTGCAGACCGATTCGTTGGAGAGCACTCGTTGGAAAAGAACAGTGTGGGAATTGTATAACGTTATTTGCTGACCGCACAGTATGACTTGCAGTTATAACATTGGCACAGTCGTAAGTGCGGATATAACAGATTTCAATTGAAAAAAAGAAAACATGATCTCGCAAATATTGAAAAATATTGTCAAGATAAAAATAGAAGAATGGATTTTATTTTTAAATAATATTTTTAATAAAACAAAAAATATTTAATATGTAAATTTATTTAATAAATTGATTATTGATTAGGAAAAAATGAATTATTTTTATTTTATATACATAGAAAGCATCCCCACTTAAAATTTTCACTATGATTATCACTTATCGTGAGATTAAATTATGTTATTACTATGGCGAATGACAATTACCAATTAGTCATGATCAAAAAATTTGATATATGACAAACAAAGACCATTACTTCCAAATGTTACTTATGTCTGCGTAGTTTAGTATAGTGGTAGGTACCATGTCAGACACTGGTTAAATTAGGTTATTATTATAGCAATTGACAACTACCAATTGGTCATGATCAAAAGATTAGATATATAAGAGAAACAAAGATCATTACTTCCAAATGTTACTTAGGTCTTAATTTTGTCCTGTGTGCTTTAGAATAGTGGTAGCATATCAAACTCAGGAATATGATATCCTAGGATTTACTCTGGTATTGGCACAACTAGTGCTGTAACTTCTTATGAAATCTTAAGCAATAAAACCATTCAAGTATCTTTTTTATAATCTGTTTCTCATCTGCTGATTCTTATTTCCAATAGCAAAATTTGCACAACAATCTCATTGTTAGTGATCAGGTCTAGAAAAATTTGTTGATACTGATGAAAACCATCCAAGAGCTTTAGAAAATGGCTTGGTTCTGCTGTGGTTTTACGTTATCAGTATACCCATCTGCTTGCAATCCACATTGCAAAGAAAAAAGGATGAATTTGGTGGAATAAATTAAATTAGAAATCTTATTCTTCAAGCACCATTATTATTTTGTCGTTGGTCAAAAAGCCACAGGGAAAGTTGGTAATGATATTCTTTAACTTCCATAATATAAAAGAATTCATGAGGGGGTACTTTAATCTCCCTGATTGATATTTCAGTGACATGGAGACACAATGTTGATGTATTTAGTCTCCATCTCAGGAGAATGGTTATATTGAGAATATGTTTAGCATTTGTGATATTCTTCTAACAATCATGTCATTTTGTATTTCAAGATTTTAGGACATTCATCTCTTCACCTGAGAAACACAATTAAATTATTTCAACTTAACATTGAGGATATAAGTAAAATCAAAAATGAAGATTTTCTACAAATTAATTGTTTAGTATAACATTGATGTGTTAGTTTAGTAAACTCGTCATTCTTCTAATAATGTACACCTTGAAATTTCTGTATTTATTTTGATTACTGATAAAACACATTTTAAACATAGTATGGCTAATGTTGTTTCAACCCATCTTATAAGACAAAAACTTTCTTGAAGATAGTGACATTGCAATCACTCAATCACTATTCAGGTAAATAGTTTTAGATATGCAACATTTACAAATTTTCCAATACAAACTTTCCCTCACCTCTTCTAAACCTTCCTTTATCTTCTGCATTTATAGGAAATTCCAGTTTTTGTAGTAACTTTTGAGGATATATAAATTAGAATTCTGAGGTTGTTAACTTTTAGAATGCATGGATTTAATAACATGCACTGGTTTTACAATGCCTAACAAGGATAAGCATTCTATTTAAGAAGATAGAGGATGGAGACATTGCCTGTTTACAATTACTTATTGATCTATGAATGGTGGATTATTTTCCTTATAGCTATCATAAACCATATCTAGTCATTCCGGGAATCCATATTCTTAGAGTAAAAAGTTATCCTGTTCCAGATAAATTTTAATAAAAGCTAACTGGAGTTAATTTACTGGACATCACTAATGGAATGCTAATGGAGAGTTTCTATTAATATTTTCATTCAAAGTGTTGAATTTTTTAATCTTATGATAGGTTTAACAAATTCATAATAATAATGACAAAAGAGTCTATCTTCTATAGATACTGAAAACAATTCCTTCCAGATTAGAATAAGATGTGCAGTGCTCATTATGACCAACCTTTGTCAATCAAAGACCCTGAAATTGCTGACAAACTTGTAAAATCACTGGAATATGCTAGAAAAAAAGGAGACCATGAGAAAAACGTTTCAAGGCCTAACCAAAAGATCTGGCAACTATTTCATGAACTTCATGGCTATAAAAATGCCTCTAAATAATTTCTATCATTGATAATAAAATTGCCAGTCTTATATATCAAACTTCTAAATCCAAGATTGATAGAACGAGAAAAGCAGAATGGCAAAATTCTCTTTCATAATGTTGTTTTTCTATAAATCTTATAAAGCCAAGAAATGTTGATAAACTTGAACTTGTCCTGATTGTCTCAAATCAGGTAAGATGGGAGCATTCTTCCAGAGTTTTTTTAAAAAAATTAGAATCTAATCCAAAATATTGTTGGCAAAACTATTTAGTAGCCAAAATTATTCTAAAAGTTTGTCATGAAACAAAACTATAGAGTTTTAAATCCAACAAAATTAAAAAAATTATCGGATATCCAATATTCTATGTTTTCTACAAACTAATTTAAAAGAGTCATAAAAACAGGCCAAACTTTCCATACAGCATTAGATAGGGATTTTATGCACAAGCCTTCTGGCATCCATTGATTATTCTGGCTTGCACTTAGTGGCACTACTCTATGGAAAGTTTTTTCTGTTTTAATAACGGTTATGAACAAGCATAACAAATGGTGATCATATGATGTTTAGTGGTTTAAAAGAATCATGTTAATAAGAATTTTTTCCGATTGTGGCCCTGCATTTTTGAGATCATTTACCCTTTTCAGGTGTCTTAAATTGATTCACGTGATTCAAGCTTATTGCAACAAAATGAAAGGTATTGAATATATTTTCTAAATGACCCATTTCAGTGTCAAAAGGAAGACACAAATGATCTCTGTATATCTTGAAGAAATATAAATTTTAATTTTGAAGTTTGCTTTCAGTTAAAAGAAACAAAAACTAGAAATTTAACTCTTAAATAGCAAAACTAATAGAGGAAATAAGAATTTAGTCAAAAAGCAAAAAATAAAATAAAATTTTCCTCATTCTCTCGCGTATAAGATCAATTATGACTTAATTATACTCTCTTAAAATATGCAGATCTTGTTAACTTGATATTTTTTTTTAAAATAAAGACATAGCTTCTTTTCTGGTTTATTAATGGTATTTGTATACACATAATTTCTTTTTAATACCCAAATTCTTTCAATGAGGCTTCAATTTATAACAATTATTTAAATCTTTATAACATTCTTGAATATTTTTTTCCCATAACCAAATTTCGTTTTGGATCACTGTTATTAGTTCCTGTATTATTTTTCCGTTTCTTCATAAACAACTTATTATAACCTACTTTTAGACACAATACTTTTCACCCCCTTCTCCAAAAGCAAACCAGGATCCTCTACACATGAGTTGGGTAGGCATTTTTCTAGGCGAGAAACCAATAGGCATTAACTTATTTTTTTTGGTTTTATATATATGTAATGATATTCTTATTCGATATCTCTATTTCTTCAAAGTTATATACATAATCTTATAATTAAATATTAATAAATACAGTAACATAAATGTATATAAAGTACAACTTTAAAAACTTTTATTCATCTAGGAGCCAATGGGTCTACCTACAGTCACACAAATATGCAGTTTTGTAATTTCAACATATGAAGAAATTATTTTGAGAAAGGAGATTTATCAAAAGGATATTACTATATATTTGTGAATGATGTATTTGTATGTGATAAACCAGATGATTATTAACAAATTGTTTAAGGAATTAAATAGTTAAGATGGTTTTAAATGGATCAAAATGGAGGAAAAGTCAATGTGTGTCCAATTTCTTGATCTTAAGATAACTATAAATAGATGTAAGCTAGATTACTGTGTAATGATTAAACTAATAGAAAAATAGAAAAAAGAGAGTACATTCTATATAAATCAAGGGTGCCAATATTACATAAAACAGCAAGTTTGAATTCTTTTTTGTTTAGAAACAACAATCTTTGTAAGTATACATCAGATAAAGGCAAAATTATTGAAATTTATACAAATAAATTATTAAATGTTGGATATAATTATCATCTTGTATATAATACTATTAAAATTTTTAAGAAGAAATATAAAAACAAAAATAATAATAAGATTGATTCTACTAATAATTAAAAATATGGATATCAATACCATATATTTCAAAGGAACAAGTAAATTTTATAAGGAAACTATATAAAGATATATGTGATATTGCATTTTATGCAGCATCTGGATTAAAAAAATAGTAAATAATTTAAAAGCTAAAACCTCATTCATAAATCAAAATTGCATCATATATAAATGGAGATGTAAGTGTGGCAGAGGATATTTAGGGAAATCAAGATGTACATTGGAGAAAGAACTTTTGTTTAGTTTTTTTAACTCTTTTTAATAAGAGCACTTTCAGTTATTAAAAAGAGTTCCCGGCCGATGCTATGACATATGAGAAAAAAAAATTGTAATGGAAATGATAACATTTCAACATCATTTTTTTAATTTTGATTATAATAATGTGAAAATATTACAAATTGAAAGAAACAATAATAAAAGGAAATAAAGGAAGCTATGTTAATATATAAATGTAATCATGACTTAATAAGCAAACATAAAAATCAATGAATTGTAGGAAGATTAGACTTTGAAAGTGTTTGAATGTGTTAGTTGACAAAGACTACCAAGCTAGTCGAAAGCATTCCTAGGTGGATAAAAGTTTTTAAAATTGTACTTTATATATATTTATGTCACTGTATTTATTAATATTTAATTACAAATTTTTTTATATATATATATATTAAAGCTTATTTTGGAGCTAGTGGTAAGCTCCCTCTAGTGAACATTTTAGCACAAGCTTAAAATTAAAAGCAGTTGCACAATTTGTGTCTTGTTTTATTAATTATAAGTGTACCCTTGAAGGCTTTTGTGATGCTATGATGCTTTAGCTATTAATATATGGTGAAACAACTGAGTTCTGACCTATATAGCTATCTGGTATGTAAGGCTGGATTTGAAGACATTTACGTATCTGAAAAATTCAAGTTTTTAAACTAATAGTAACATATTAAATAAGTGCTGATGGCTGAGTTGGAGTTTTAGATCTTGTGTATGAAATCCTAACTCTTCACTGAGGTGAGCCATAAGCTTGAAACCAATTGTTCTGGAGATGAGGATTTTCCGGTAGAGATTTTGAATTCTTTCTTTGTGGCACTTATAATTAAAGCTTGTTTTGGAGCTAGTAGTAAGCTCTATCTAGTGAACATATATATATGATCACTAGATGAAGCTTTACCAATAGCTCACTAATGAGCTTAATTTACATAAACACTGAAAGAGGTAGAATTAAATATCTCTTTCATTGTCTCCAACTTTTAAACCATGGTTTCGAGCTAGTTGGCTCACATCAGTAAAGGATAGGAAGACTAAAAACTAGATCTAAACACCAACTCTACAATCAGCATTTATGAAACATGTTTCTATCAGTTTGAAAGCACAAATTTTTCAGATACGTAAATATCTTCAAATCCAGTCAAACAAACTAGATAGCTGTATGGGTCTGAATTCAGTTCAGTTTCACTATATAGTAAAAGCCTCTGCAATCTATATCATTTCAAAAACCTTCAAGGGTACATTTATGATAAACAAAACAAGTTATAAATTTCGTAATGCTGATTGTAGAGTTGGTGTTTAGATCTAGTTTCTAGTCTTCCTACCCTTTACTGATGTGAGCCAACTAGCTTGAAACTATGATTTAAAGGTTGGAGACAATGAAAGAGATATTTAATTCTATCTCTCTCAACATTTATGTAAACTAAGCTTGTTA
Organism: Epiperipatus broadwayi; assembly: GCA_028023455.1. Classification (NCBI taxonomy): domain Eukaryota; kingdom Metazoa; phylum Onychophora; class Udeonychophora; order Euonychophora; family Peripatidae; genus Epiperipatus; species Epiperipatus broadwayi. The sequence continues at coordinate 1,534,256 of JAQFVV010012516.1, read as the reverse complement.
GTGAGCTATTGGTGAAGCTCCATCTAGTGATCATAAAATGCAAGCTATGAGCAAGTTACGAAATTTATAACTTGTTTTGTTTATCATAAATGTACCCTTGAAGGTTTTTGCAATGATATAGATTGCAGAGGCTTTTACTATATGGTGAAACTAAACTGAATTCAGACCCATATAGCTATCTAGTTTGTTTGACTGGATTTGAAGATATTTACGTATCTGAAAAATTTGTGCTTTCAAACTGATAGAAACATGTTTCATAGGGGCTGATTGTAGAGTTGGTGTTTAGATCTAGTTTCTAGTCTTCCTACCCTTTACTGATGTGAGACAACTAGCTCAAAACCATGGTTTAAAGATTGGAGACAATGAAAGAGATATTTAATTCTCTCTCTCTCTCAGTGTTTATGTAAACTAAGCTTGTTAGTGAGTTATTGGTAAAGCTCCATCTAGTGATCATAAAATGCAAGCTATGAGCAAGTTACGAAATTTATAACTTGTTTTGTTTATCATATATATCAAACTTACACTAACTTCACAACTAAACCAGACTAGCCAAAGAAAATAAACTCTAAAACATAATCAATGCTTTTACTGCTGCAAGCAGACTTCTCAAATGTAAAGGACTAAAAGATAACAAATTTATACTAAACATTATCCTCAATTTTACTTATATCTCATATACCCTTAATATTAAAAGAACTTTTTAAAACCCTTAATATTAAAAGAACTTTTAAATAAGTTAATTGCTTCAGAATCATAAATTTTTAATAATAAAGATTCTTTAATTCTTTTTATTTAATTTCTTTCAAAAAAGGCAATCTTAGCCTCATCAAAATTAATAGTGAGGACTGTATCTTTTTCATAGCTATATAAAGGAAGAATTGAGATATTTATTTCTAACCCTACTTTTCCATACCTTTATCCTTTCACTTAAGCTCAAACTACTGAAAAAGATACAGACCTCACTATTACTTTTGATGAAGCTAAGAAAAAGATACAGACCTCACTATTACTTTTGATGAGGCTAAGATTGTCTACTTTGAAAGAAATGAAATAAAAAGAAAAATTAAATCATTTTTATTATTAAAAATTTATGATTCTGAAGCAATTGAAGCAATTAACTTATTTAAAAGTTTTTTTAATATTAAGGGCATGTGAGATGTAAGTGGAATTGTGGGTAATGGTTACTATAAATTTATTATCTTTTAGTTCTTTACACTTGAGAAGTCCATTTGTAGCAGTGAAACCACTGGTTGTGTTTTAGAGTTTATTTTCTTTGGCTAGTCTGTGTTAGTTGTGAATTTGGGATAAGTTTGATTATTTTATTGACTAGTTTAGCTTTAGGCTTTTAACGTTTACATTTATATATATATATACTTATAGTAAATCCTAATGAAATGATAACCAATTCTTTCTCCATGCTTCTTGTGGTTTTATCTCTGAGAGTTATTGGTGATATAGTTTAGCTGGCTGTAAAAAAATTTAAAGTGTTACATGTCTTAATCATGGGAAATGATGCAAAATTTGATAGGTCCATACATTAAATATATCATCTTCAATGCTCACTCTCTGACATCACAAAAGTTTGCAAACTATTTGAAAACATTCTTATGGCTTATGACTTAATTTCAATTATTTTGGTAGCAATTTCACTCAATCACAAAATATTTCCCTTTGAGGACTTTTGCATTCAGGGAAATAAAAAGAAATTGCATTGACTGAGATCAGATGAATATGGTGGGTGAGTAATCTGGATCATGTTTTTGATTAAACACTGTTTCACATGCAAATCTCTAGTGCATTGTCAAGGTAAAACCTTCATCTTCCCACTTTGCTGCATTTGAGATGTTTTTATCTCATAACCTCATAAATATTTCAGAACTCATAGGGAAGTTCCTGGTTTTTATAAAGAATACTGATTGTAAAAAAAAAATCAACACCATTTTGATATTGGACTTTACTCACTGTGCTTTTTTGGGATATGGTGAATTTTAACTCTTGCATTAAATCACCTATAAACTTGTGTTTTCCCCAGAGCAACCTGCTTGTAAGCTGTTTGAAGGATTACAACTTTACTGTGCTATTTTCCCTAACAAAAAAAAAAAACAAAATTTCATGTTATTCCAACTTTTCAGCCATCACAAAAATTGACAAATAAGTGATATGCATTTAACAAAAAAGTTTACTGCATGGCACCACAACTTTACTTGATGACACTGGTCAGTAGACTGATGCAGAAGAGTTCTTGCAAGATGCATCTAGCCCCGAAAGCATAAACTGCAATGAGTCTGCCCACCAGAGAACAGTTCTTTGGGTATCTTTTTTTTGTAAATGGGTCATATTTCAGAAGATCACATGAAACCAATTACTGGAATTGAGCTTCAGCCCAGAAAGCTGTTGGTTCCTTCACTCTATGACTATGCTTAATATGCAGGACATTTTATGATTATTATGCCTCTAGACAATGCTAATAGCTCTAATAAATGGTATGAGCAACAGAAAACAATAAAAGAAAATAGTTAGAAGGAAGAAGTTGATATACAATATGAAGTAATGAGATGTCTAGAATTATTTAAGAACAATAATGAGATGGAAATGATCTGAGATTGATGTATGGGGCACACCTGTACATGACTTAATTTTGGTCTTATACTATAACATATCTTATGCTATTCTTTCTTTGATTGATTATTGAGTTTCTTTAAGCCACCACTATCCTAAATGGTTCTCTCATTAAACTATAATGAGTATTTATATTTTCATCTGTGTGAGAGGTTTTGTTTGAGTAGATATACTCTACTTCAGAATCATCTGTTGCAAATTTGAGATATTAATTTGGGATGGATTTATGACAGCTTAGTATTATCAAAATATTATAATAGATTTTGTAGAAAATCCATAAAGATTCCAATCTAGAGATAGAATCATCAATGGTTTTATTGTTCTCTATTTTTACCATTGTAGCTATAGATTTAGCAATCATAAACTATGTGGTTCATAATTTGTGTTTGACCACATTTACATAGATCAGTGGCTAATAAATTCCATTTATGAAGCAGATGAGTATGACAATCATTGGTTGTCCAGGATCTGTTGATGAGATTCTAATTGCATTTTACGAAGGTCAAATTCACTTGCTTTATTATTAGATCTGGAAATATAAATTTGTTTGTAACATTATGAAAATTCCATATTTCATATCATTATTCTTTAATTATAGTTCCTTAACATCTAAAAAGAGGAAGTTCATTTGGGATGAATCTTAAATAGTAAAGAAAGTCCAATTAGTAAAAAAAAGTCCAATCTGCTTAATAGCTTTGAATATTTTTTTTGGGAAGCAGCTTCTGTTTTATGTGGCTGAGGAATATGTAAAAAACAGGAAGTCACTTTAAAAGATTAAAATATTCATTAATATTTATTATGTTGATGTTTAATTGAGTATCCAACGTTTGATATAAAAACTTTTCCTCCAAACAGAATATAGTATTTACCAGCAGAATATGCTAATTTCATCAAATATTTGCATCACTGCCTAAAGTAGTACTAGATAGTTCTCCAAAAAGATTATTCTTGAAAAATCAATTTTGATATAATTTTAGCTATATGTGAAAGATAAGTTTGGTTATGATCCAAGGTTACTCCTAAGTAGCATGACATAGAATTGAGTTTTAATCTATTATTGCAAAAGATTATGTTTAGGTCATGATATCCTATTGCTTAAATAAAAAATTGAACATGTTGTGATCATTGGTTTTCACAGTCTTTAAAAAAGATTTACCAATTTTTTCATATTCTTATTGGGAGATTTTTTTAATCAACGGGCACTATATGGTAGCTTAGTTATAATCACATTTTTAGTGAGCTTTATCTTTTTTATATCAAGCCAATAGTCTGGAATAAAGAAAAAACCCTGAGAGTCAGCTCAGTTTTTTTGTATAGTTGTAGGCAGGTAGCCAAATATTGTAATGATCTTATCTGTTAACTATAAGCCTCTTTTACAAATTTGGTTTATTCCAACAAAATCACAATATATTCCAGAGCTATCCATTTAACTATTGTGAGATTGAATAATCAATGAACTCTATATAATAGAGAAATTATATTCATTTATATTGAGTCAGTATTTATATGTGACACTTTTAGCATAGATAGATAGATAGATAGATAGATAGATAGATAGATAGATAGATAGATAGATAGATAGATAGATAGATAGATAGATAGATAGATAGATAGATAGATAGATAGATAGATAGATAGGGAGGGAGGGAGGGAGAGAAAGAGGGAGGAGGCAGGGAGGGAGAGAGGCAGGTAGTAGGTAGGTAGGTAGGTAGGTAGATAGGTAGGAGGGAGGGAGGAGGGGTGGGCAGGGAGGGGTTGGGGGCAGGCAGGTGGGTAGGTAGGTAGGTGGATGGATGGATTGATAGATTGATGTTTAGACAGAGTGAGAAGGAGAATATCATTATAGCATAATTTCATATTAATAATCATTTTTAAAAATCTAAAATTTATCATTTACTCACATGTACAATTTAATTTTAATTTAAAAATTAAATATACACAGTCTAAATAATTAAAATGAACACATAATTTCTGAAATAACATTATCAAATCAACATATTTTTCTCATACATACTATGGTTGATAAAACTAAGCAAGACCACACATGCCATGTTACTTATTCAGTCATATGCTTTAAGACATGGAAAAATGTGAATAATTCCCACAATGCATTTCACTTAAACTAATTTTTGAGCCACTTAAGATTGGTACAACTGAAATACACTGTGAATGTTGTTTACAGTTTTCCAACCCTTTTGAACTCTTATGTTTAATTAAATAATATAAGTGATTGTAGTTTCAATTAAGAATTATATATTTTTAATGTTTGATGATTATTCAAGCTTACAATAGATAGCTCTGGTGTAAAGTAAATAAAACTTCCTGAAAGTACATGTTAAATGAATACAAAAAAAGTGTTATCATAGTGATATATGTCATTAAACTATAACAGTTTAGTTAATTTTTACTATAGCATCTATTGTGAAAGATTCATTATATTGTGACTGATGTTAAGTTTCTCTCAGCATTGAGATTAGGTGTTGTGATAAATTGCTAGATAGCAGAGTTGTTGATTCTACTGCATCTTAGAGAAGGCAAAGAATTTTTATTGGAAGATATAAAGTTAAAAGAAAGGGATTGATAAAGAAACTTAACAATGTTTTTATATAATAAATATGATGTAGCTAGAATTGTGTGGAAGGGAGTTATAGTAGCAGGGGTAACATATGGTAATGATGTGTTATGTATTAGTAAAGGGGTATTAGATTACTTAGAAAAAGTACAAAGGGAAGTAGAAAAACATGCATTAGATGCAGATGTGTGGCAGGCAAAGAAGGCAATTCAAGGGGGTAGTCAAGTTTTTATATGAGAGATGCAAAAAGCAAAATGAAAATGTTGGCTAGATTGCAATTTAGAGATAATAAAACAATGGCCAAAATTGTATTTAATTGGGTTATGAATAAAGGACAGGCAACAAGATGAGTGAGAAAGGTAATGTGGTATGCAGAAGATTTGGATAAATAATTTATGTTAGTATATTTATACAAAAGGTAGGATGATTGTGTTAAGAGAATTGTTGAATGTTAAAGTGGTAAGGAATGGGATAGAAGAATAGATGCATTAATAAAGAAGAGGTTTTAGGAGAAATGGAGAACTAGTATAGAGAGTAAAAGAGTTTAAATATATATAGAAATAAATTGAAATATTGGGTGCAAGTTAATTTATAATAATAGCAATGAAAGTAATTTACTGTTTAAGGCTCAAATGTGATTTTTAGCAATGAGAATATACACATAAATGGGAAAATGTGGGTGATTTAGTCTGCAAGGTGTGTAAGGAAGGCATAAAAAATTTTGAATGTAAATGCCTGAAACCAGAAATGGTACAAATAATGAAGTTGTGGAAGAATAAATACAAACAAAGTGATTATATAGAAAGTGGGTTATTGGTTTTTATGCTGGGTTTGGGAAAAGATAAGGGGGATTTAGATATAAAGGCCATGGAGTTGACAAAGATTATGATGTGGAAATGGGATGGAGCAGGATATGGGAAAACTTAGGGTGGGATATGGAAAGAGAAGGTAAAGTGGTTAAGAGGTTTCTCTGGGCATAATTGCTGAGAGATTTCTGATTTTGTATAAGAAGTCACAGTGCATCACATCATATCTTAGCAAAGGAAATTGTCTTAGATTAGGATTATTGCTGTATAATGAATTATGAACATTATGTAGCTCTATAATTTAGATTAAAAAATGGTAGAAAGCAATCACAGAACATAGTCATAAATTTTTAATTGTGTAGTCAGTCGGTCATAGGTCGGTCTGCTAACCACAAAATTATATAACATTTTTATTAATGCTATGATGAAACCAATTGCAAAGTATTAATATTTATGATTCTTTAACCTTCATTTAAACAGGCTTAGAATTTTTTTTTCAGGTAATTGTCCCTTGACTAATCATCCAATATCTAGCTAATCTTATCTAAAGGATAAAACAAAGATGGGAAGTTGATATCAACCCTTAATACCCCAAAATTGACAAACCTTCTTAATACTGCTTGGGCTATTAAAAGGTTTCTTTTACCATACATGTTTAAAAATAAAGCAGCGACAGTAGTCATATGATTTTTTTCTGTTTGATCACATGGCCCATGACCTTAAATTTTTAGATTCAATAATCACAACATTCATATATGTTAGTTTCATAATCCATGCAGTTAAATTTGTTACTGCTTAGCTTGTAAACTTATACAATAGAGTGATAAATTTAGATCAAAACGTAATCTGTTGTCACTTCTCATGTATCCTCCTTAGCAACTAATCGTTTGATTATTTTATATGATGCTACATATAAAGTAGTGACAGTCTGCATTAACTTAAATATTTATTATTATATCATACTGCTCGTTGCTATCAACTTTTGAGAGTCTTCAACCACCTTTCAGGAGATCTTTCAACATTTATATATAATTTATGGTAAGGAAATTATTATCACAGGGAAAGAAGCGACAACATACACTGCTTATGACTTATTACAAGTAATAAACCTGCTTCTTAATAGATTCTTAATGTACAGTTATATACTACAAAGAAGAAATGATAAATTAATGTTAATGAGGGTTTTGTATAGTTTCATCACAGTGATTATACCAAGAAACTCAATGGAATTATTAAACCTGCTTTCTAGTAGGTGATCTTAATATTCATTATATAACCCATGATATAAACTTAAATGCTCTCAGAAATTAATATATGCAATTAAAATTACGTGTAACCAAAGTTTGTGTTTTTTAAATCGTTCATAATGTTTGCTTATTTTATTTTTGGTTTTATTTAACGCATGCTGTTTACGTAAATGAGTATTAGTTGTTAAATTAATATCTGAGACTTTTTTTCATTTGTCATTAATTTCCATATATTAACCTTGTTCCAGCTTTTTTTTTCTTGCTTTTTTTTCCCAGGCTTCCTTATATGTCAACTGTTCAATAATGATTGTATCTCTAAGCACTATTACCCACAATTCTCCAATTCACCCCCCCCCCCATCAATATATATTTTTTATTATTATTTCAATCAATTTTGCATTTTAATCTTCGATTAAATTTTCAATGTCTTGAGCTATTACTGGATTTTGTGGTGTTTTTTTTAAAATGGGGTTTGATAATGGGACATAAAACATGCCATCTACAAATTTGGATTACTTTTTCCAAATGTTCGATGAAGGTAATACACTTTTTAAAATTATTTTATATTTTTTTAATTTTGTTTAAAATTACCAAAGATTTAATTTGTAAAATATTGTCTCCGAACTTCTTTCTCCCTATGGGCAATGTTTATTATTTATTAGCAACTTTATAAATTAAATTTCATTGTCAACATGAAATAGAATTAAATCAATGAAACTATAAATGAAAAACCATTTTAATTTTTAAAATAGTTTTAATTATAAAATCATTATCAAATAAATCTATGTGTGAGTATTTGTGGATAAGCATATAGGTCAATTTACATACGTATGTGTTAAAAATAATTTTCAGTCATAATTTTGTTATTATCAAATAATACATCGTATATATGCGAACACAACAATATATATATAAATATAATTTTAAATATTTGTGCTTTGAGAATATATAAGTATGTATGAGTGTCTTTCTCGTGATACGGCAATTATGCACGCACCTACAAATAAATGTTCTCGAGTTAGGTTTGAAACCAAATCGAGTAAAAATTTTAAAAATGTTTTAAACTGGTAATTTTTTTTCTCCATATAGCTGGCTCATAGCCAACAGAATTAATCATTTAATAATGGTCAATAATTGGGAATCTATCTATTTTTAACTAGAAAGTAAAAAAAAGTTAAAAAACATTCTATCTCTTATGATTCAGCAAACTTGATGTGTTCTGCTTTCTCTTTCACCGTTTTTCTATGAAGGGCTGTTAGACAAGATTTTATATACTTTAAGCTATTTAAAGACTAATTCATTTTTAATTATGAGTTTGCATATATCAGTCTATACCTATATATGTTTAAAAAAATTTCAATTCGTTATTGTTTTAAATTAATAAATGATGTATAAGTACGTATACGCGCACATGTCTATACATATGCGTATTAAAAACAATTATCAGATAATTATTGTTTTCTTACTGTATATATATATATTTGCACGTATTTATGAGTCTACAAGCGGTGAGTATGTGCACTCATATTTGTATATGCGCACAAATTTATATTATTTTAAATACAAATATATAGATCTTGATAATATACTGGTGAATGTCTTATGCTGCGCTTATAGGATCCAAGGGCGGAATAAGAGAAATGTCCTGGATACAATCAACAATTTTTCAGGCAACCTTAAATTTCCCAAGCTTGAAATTGTAACTTATGCGCTAATCACCCAACATTGGTCAGTAGATTAAAGTAAAAAGGAAGATCATAAAAATTTTTGTCAACCAATAGGTGGCTATTAATGCTATGGTCTTATACATTTTACATATAATACTTGAGCAAAGGGGTAAGGACAAAGACTTCTTCATTATCCAACCCGCAGAGGAGTAACTATAATGAAAGCAATACTCAGATTGATAATTATTGGGAGGGAAGAGAGTTTATTTTTGGTTTATTCTCTAGTTAAGAATTATGTTCAATAATTAGATGATTAAGAATTATTAATAATTAGTTGTCAGAAAATGGATATCTAGCTATAGTTAACTTAAAAATTATTTTCTGATTAATATTGGATAGTAAAAAATAACTGAAAAGAATGCTTTGAAATCCTTAACCACCTGAAAAATTTTTTGAATTCCACTCGTGATAAACTTTAACATATTAGCGTAAGAGATCGATCATCATTACGCCATAAGTCTTTTATATAGATATTGAAACCATAAAAAGATGCGATCTCATTTGAGATGTGCCAAATTTGAAATCAAAGAAAGATCAAAACACTCACGATCTCGGCGGCAATAATTTGGAGAATGCGGTTGAGACGGGGTGATATCGATAATGCGGAAGAAATGCGACTACTATTTCTCATTTGGTTTGCAATTATTATGCTTATAAGTTTTATCTATTCCCCCATAAGCTAATATTCGCATTTAATAAAATAAATAAATTGCTCAGGTTTTATGATGAATACGTGTACTCTTAATCTTATTCTATTTTAATAATAAAAATCTTTACAAATATATTGATTCTTACTACAAGCACTTACTAAAAATAACTTAATCTGTGTTTTAAAACCAAGGCTAGCAAATTTAAATACAAAGTTAATTAATAATTTGTCTTAGAATTATATAAAATAAGAAAATAAATGCATGGATGTAATGTGTATTTATGCAGTTTAGGATTATACGATGTAAAAGGGTTTTTATGTCCATTATCTTACCATTTCAAATAATATCAATACAATAATTATGTATTTAATCCAGATGGATTTTACATGTAAACCAATATCTCAAATATGATCTTTATACTATGAATATGCAGTGACGATGTTTTTAATGACAAAAGAGAAATATAAAAAAATAATTACTTTATTATACCAGATAAAATAAATGATACAAACGAATAATAATACAAATTATATAAAATATGTAATAAATATTACTATTTGTTTCCTATATTTAATTTGAACTTGGTATATATAAAGTATATTATCAGACTGTATTGTGAAGACACTAACATTAAATAGGAATAGGTTGTTTACTATTTCAAAATAATCCTCAATTTAAATACTGGAGGATAATAATTATCATCATAAAAGATTAATGTTTTATAGTCGTTCTTAATTAGTTTGTTTCACTAACTAATCAATTATTAATCAACCTCACTTAATAAAGTTGGAGAAAGTTTCATTCTTTTAAGAGAACCAAGTACAAATCATTGTTTGTATGCCTAGATAATATTTACCACTTTGGGCTTATTTATTTTGCCTCAAAATCCTTTACTGGATTCAATTGCAGACTTAAATGTTAGTAGCGCTACTTTGCTAACAAAATATAACTAAATCATTAGGCTGCCTTACACAACAGTGAAAAATTAATACTAACATGAAAGCGTGATGCATAAAATATTCCTTACAGATTTAGTCATCTAAATAAGGATGATTAACTCCATTTAACTTTGAGGTTGAAACTTAAGAACTCATAAAACATATAATATTTGCAAGATAGCAGTTTTATACACGTGTAATAGTTACTTACCTTTAAAAAACATTAAACCTAAAGTAAATCACACTTAATCCCATTCAATATCAATAATAATAATATTAAATAAAATATTATCTGTATATGGAATAGTAATATCTGAAAAAACTTTATTACATTAATAAAACTATAATATTAACTAACAAAGAAAGAAGCAGTTATGAGAAAGTGTATTAAATAATCCATTCAATTTACTGCACAATTAATTACATTTTGTAATTCATCCTTTCTGGAAACAGTATAAAGAGTAATAAACTGCATTTAGCATACTTATTGATCCAAGATAATTCATATTTAACACATTAATCCATTTTAAAGATTGCTTCTAATTTGGATATTTAATATATGATAATCCACAATTCAAGAATGACATTTAAATTCCATAAACCATTATTCATTGAATGTTATTTAGCATTGATAACTCTTAATGCAGTTTCTTAATCACTGGATACAGATTTGTAGTTTTATTCCATTTTTTCCCAAGCAGTGATGTAATTCATTCGAACAAATGCTGTAATTTATCCAAAAGATTAATGCTCACTACTTCTTTAATTTGAGATATAAAATTAATCTATTTATTTACAGATTTTTAATACATGATGCAAGTAATTCTTATATATTTGATAAAGCAAATAGTTTATTATTCATAACAAAGCAATATTCATTACTTTTTGAATTAAAGTTAGTTTCTCTAAGTGACAAGTTTATATGGAGGAATATTTGAGTTGAAAAAATTATTTAAAGTTTTTTCTTTACATAATTACAGATGAAATAAACTTATACTATTGAGACTTACATGCATCTTTCTGGAAGTAAAAAAAAAGATTATTTTATCATCTTTTTGAAAAATAATTTCAGCAACTTATTTGAATTTTAATAAATATAATTTCACAAAATATATTAGTTATTTACTATTACTTTCAATTGAAAAAATTCAATGGTTTATTGTTGAAATAGTGAGACAGCATGGTTTTTCGGTTTATCCATGGTTGTTCATCTTTCTCCTAGAATGATGAAAAGAAATCATTTGCCTAGCTAGTGGTTTATCTAGCCAGTCACTATCATATAGATGACAAACAAAATGACTACTTAAAAATTTGAATCTGTTTTGGTCCTGACTGCAATAAGAATTTTGTAGAGACTGTCTGGATTTTTCCAAGCGTCAGCTTTTATACAAGTTATCACATTATGTCTAGATTACAAAATATTCTCCAGTATGCATTGGGGTTTCTTCATTTGTCTACAAAATATTGGAAGAGATCAAAAGTTAGAGTTAAGATTTTTTTAAACAAGGCTGGGAAATTTTAAAAACACTGTTCAAAAATGAAGAAGAAAAAATAATAATAATCAGATTTTTTTAATTGCTTCACTTTTATTTCTGGATTTTAAAAAATAATTTTTACAAATATTTATAAATTTATAATTACAACTTTAAATTATCATAATAGATTTCTAACTATAAGATCTTTTCATTGACTCGTTGTAAATCGAAAGATTTCGCGAGTACTAATATATAATAGGAATTGTGGACTTAATCAGTGAAGTATTGAATAGCTTCATGCTCTTTTCTTCCAATGCGTAAGCTTGTAGTTAAGACCTGTAGAGGTCCATACCTTCGCATTTTCAACCGCACATACTTTAGGTTTATTGCCTTAGTAAATATTCAAAATAGATAAATCATAAACTATAATGTTTTCAGAAATTTATTACAATTAATTTTAAATTGACTTTTAAATATATAAAATTATTATTTAATAGATAGATATTCTAGTAAACTAAACCAACAGGCTTAACACCTGCATTTATATATGTAATATATGTGGGATTCGAAATCAGACTGCCATCTTATATTGCTGACCCACCTGATCACACACATGCTGCAAAGATAAATAATCATCAATATATGTATTTCGTGCTAAACTAGCACTCATCAGGTGAGTCAGCAATATAAGATGGCACTGAGAGTTGTGGATCGTGTGAAAGTCTGAGTGCGAATCCCATATATATTACATCTAAATATGTAAGTGTCCACTCTCATGCACATAAAATGTAAAAACTGTTTATTCTATACATAAATAAAAATATTTTAGTATTGTAATGTTGGATTTATAATTCTATTTTATATTTTTATTTTTGAATTATTTGTTTTATGTGTGAAAGCACTTCTTTCATAACTTTATTCTCTAATAAGAATAACAACAAAACATGAGTGTATGGATTTCATAAGCATCAATAATAAAATCTGTTTGGAAAGCCATTCAAAAAATGTTATATAAAATGACATATTTTCCATGAACATTAGAACAACATGATAATGATTATATTCTATGCTTAATAACCAATGACAGCAATGAATACCTTTGCTTAACTATAAAAATTAAAGCCAATAAAATTTTTACAGTTTTAAACTTATAATAGCCAATCTACAGTAATACTGTAATGTTATAATATATATATATGTAATAAATAAAGTTTGATATCTGTATTCATTTCACAATATATGTAATATACAAATCAATATATATATCAAAATGCAGTACAATTTACATAAATTATATTATTTTTAGAAGTACTTTCGACTATACATTTTGTAGTCTTTATCAGCTATATAACATTGAATAATCAAAATGAGACAACATTTAACAATACCCATAGTTCAATTCAGATTTCCCACAATTCTGTTATCTTAACATTTGATGACTGGCAATTCATTAACATTTGACAATTTCTTGAAATCAACATAGCCTTTTTTATTTTACGTTTATTATGACAAAGTTCAATTTGAATAATTTTCATATTTTTATAATCAAATTTAAATCCATATTAACAAGATTTATTATGATCAAATATAACAGATGATGAAGGTTTATTTACATCTATTCCAGTTTGTTTTTCTTTTTGAATTCTATTATATAAAAGCATATGCTCTTTTATTCTCTTCTCAAATGTACACTTAGATTCACCGAAGTATTATACGCCACATCCACATATCAATCTATATATAACAGAATTTTGATTAAACTTTGGGTGCTTGTATTATAGATAAACATGCTATAGGATGGCGTCATTTTCACGCTAAAACTATAAAATATGAACATTCATGGGCTGTTGATTTTAATAATTTTTCTGTGCTTTTTTGTAATGCGAAAATAAAAACAAAACAAAATCGTCTTTTTTAAATATTATTTTTTATTAACGTATACAATTTAAATGATAATAATAAATGTAAAATAAAATCAACAAATTACAATTTGATTCGTGTTTTTTATATCGTATACTTTTTAAATTGTGTTACGGCTTTTTTTTATCAATTTTCTATCGGATATTTTTTTACTTGTGTTACGGCTTTTTTTTTATCAATTTTCTATCGGATATTTTTTTACTTGTGTTACGACTTTTTTTGTTGTTGTTTAACTAAAAAAATAATAATCGTAATAAAAGTAAAAGTTGTTACGGTTAGATTTAGGGTTAGTTTTAGGGTTAGGTTTAGGGTTAGTTTTAGGGTTAGGTTTAGGGTTAGTATTAGGGTTAGTTTTAGGGTTAGTGTTCTGTTTGTTTGTAATGCTAAAATAAAAAAATTCAAAATCGTAAGCGTACTCGGACAGAAGAAAGAAACTCAAACTTTTTTAAACAACAACAAACACATACAAATGTCTTCTTTACTTATTAAACATGTTTATAATATTTGCTTTTTATTAAATTTACAAAAAAAACCTGTATATTTGGACTTTTCTTACTGGATATTTTTTTCGTACCGCTCTTTTTTACTTCAAAAATATACAGACGGTAGAATCTTCTTTGTCTCGTGGAATGTTACTAACAGTACCTTACTTGACACGTTACCTAATTGCAACTCAATAAAAACATAGATATTTAACATTTACCCAAATAAAAGTTCAATACAGTACGTTGTAAAAAGTCTTATAATTATTGTTTTAAAAAATCTGAACATTTCAATAGTTTAAAATAAAAAAAAATCCAATGAAAACAACATTTCAATACAATTCAAATACAAACTCTCTCATCAAGCCGTAATTATTTTATAAACTGTGCGAATTTGGAAAATGTAATTGCTGCTTAGCGACATACATGCTGTACTGTGATGCAACATAGCGGCCTGCATTCTGTAGCACAACAAAAAAGTTGTATTATAGAAAATGTGGGTTCGAACGTGTCGGCCACGGAAACAGCATTTTTATGTGTTTTAGCACGAAAACCGCGCCGTAGAACGGCATCTTTAGCTATAAGATGAGTACCAAACTTTGAATTTTGAATTTTAGAGTTATTAAGTAATCTATTTATGTTATTTGTAGAGAAAAAAGCAATATGACACAAACCATTATAAATTCTCCTAATAAACTTGACCTGCTCGTCTGATATAAATGGCATTGAAATCCATTTCATTTTGATTTTTTTTTAAAATTTTATTATAGTGTTGATTTCTTTTAAATTTTTTAATTATATTAGTAATAGCATTTTTATAATAACCAATTTTCAACAAGTCATTAACAAATAAATGTACATTTTTAATTTTATCACTAGAATATTTGCACAATTTTCCATTTCTAAATAAGAATGATTTCAATCCAGACAGCTTATGACATATAGGTACATGTGATTCATATAGAATAAAACCTCTAGTTTCAATTGGTTTAATTAACATAAGATAATCCAAACTGTAATCATTAAGTGTAACTTGAATATCCAATAATTTTATTGAATTGTATTTCTCTTTAGTTATAACCCACTTTATATCCTTAATCTCATTTAATTCATTAAATAAACTGATTATTAATTCTTGTTTTCCACAAATAAAAACATCATCCACATAACTATGATATACTTTAATTTCTTGATATTTCAATTGTTTTAAAATTTTACTTTCCTATGTTGATATAACAAAATCACAAATTTGAGCAACAGCAGGAAGACCCATTGGCCAACCAAAACTCATTTTATAATATTGATTATTAAAATTAACATAAATATTTTTATCAATAAACTGCAATACTTTTATAATAAAATTTATAATATCAGACTTTACATTTTTTGAAACAAGAGCATTATAAATAATATTAATTGACTCTATTCAATCTTTTGATCCATACATTTCATTTATATCAAAAGTACAAATTGTGTCATGTAACTCTATATTTATATTGTTAATTTTATCTACAAAATCAAACGATGATGAAACAGTATATTCTCCAAACCTAAAATATCTTGAAGTAATAATTCAATATATCTACATGTTTGATAATAATATGCACCACCAAAATCAACCATTAATCTCAATGGATAATTTTTTTTATGTAGCTTTATATTCGAAAATATCCTAGAGCAAACTTCAGATGAAGAACTTGGCATACATTAAAAAAAGCACAATCGCTTAGTCACAGTAATCATTTGTCTAATTAGTCTACCTGCTAATTTCAGGGCAAAGAATTTAACATATATGATAATTATTTTAAAAAGGTTAGCTCTTTTTGCAGTTTATTTTATGTGTTACCTTTAAATATAGAATTTAATATTTATTGCTAAGTTTTAAAAAGCACACTAACTTTGTCATAGTAATCTACCGACTAATTATTATGCCTGCTACTTTCAGACATAAAACTTAACATAGATAGATAGCTATTACAAAAGGCATGATCACTTAATTATAATAGTCAGTGATTAAATTATTTTATCTGCTGCCTTCAGATTTAGAATTTAACATATATACCTAAGCATTGAAAAAACACACTCTCTTAGTCATTAATTGTTCTATGTGTAATCTTCAGACGCAGAACTTAACATACAACTTATCCAAACCATTTTGAACACTTTTTATCAAAATCCTTTAACAAGTGTTCAAAGTGGTTTGGATAATTGTATTTATAAGATATTACAGCAAAATAAAGGAAAGCGTGATTTTGGTAAAACTTAACATATATAGATAGCTATTATAAAAAGTATAATCACTTAATAGTAATAGTTACTGATTAATTACTCTACTTGATATCTTTAGATATAGAACTTAATGCCCACACCTAAGTATTAAAAGTATGTTGTTGCTTGGTTACCTAATGTTATCTGTTGTCTTTGAACATAGAACCTATTCTTAACTAAAAAGTAAAATAAAAAAACATTCTTACTCTTATTATATTTCTCTCAGCTAATTTATTCACTGCTTTCAGATGTGGAACTTAACATTCACATTAAATTTTCAAGTGTTTTTACTTTACTACTTTTATGTCATCTAGTGTAAGCTTTAATAATCAATAGATATCAGATGGTAGTGTTTAATAAATTCTTATCTAGTGTTATTCTATTCATAAGTGAGGAACTTTGTGTATTTCTGAACAGTGCACTTAGATTTTTTAAAATCTAATTCATCTTTTCTCTAGGAGCCATATTTTTCACTTTTTGTTATACTATCAAATTATGAGCCCAAATTGAAAATTTGTTAATTTTTTAAATCCAAAACTTATTTACTTTCATGGTTATATAGATCTGAAACCAGTTCAATTTCTTTATATTATGGTGATCTTAGTTTTTTTTTCAATCTTTGGTATCTTAATTCTTTGACTAGAATTAGTAAAACTATTAAAATGGTACATGACCAACTAGATAGCATTAAGTAATGAAAAATTAAAATTTGCTAATGAATGTGTAAGCAAAGGTCATGTGATGTTTTGTTAGTCATGTGATGTCTTAATTATTCACAAAAGCATGATCAGCTGGTTTTAATATTTTATTAAATCATCTATGCTCTTTATTACTGTTTTACAATGCTTTTATTACACGATTGCACCCGCAATCTTCTTCAGAACTTCCATTCTGTTTTAAAATGCTTTTATTACAAACCAACAGTTTTGATTGCCCCAGCAATTTTCAGAAATTCCATTTATATTTTCCAAATATAAATATAAATGGAAATTTAAATGGAAATTCTGAAGAAGATTGATGGTATAATCAAAAATGTAATAAAAGCATTGTAAACAGTAATAAAGAGCATAGATGATTTAATATTATATGGATTTGGCAATAAGAAAGATAAAGTTTTAATATTGTAATATGTAATTATTCCAACTGCTGGAGCAGATATAGAACTTAACATACATCTCTAAGGATTAAAAAAAATATCACCTGGTTATGTTATAACTGATTATTTTACCTGCTGCCTTCATACTTGGAACTTAACACAACTTAACATTCATACCTAAGTGTTTAATAATTATTTTACCTATTTCTTTTGCACAAAACACTTAATATACATACTTAGTGTTAAACAAAAAAAAACATTATTTATTGGTTGTAGTATTCTGCCAACTAATTTCTCACCTATCATCAGGTGTAGAACTTAACATATATACTTAAGTATTGATGATTTTATGTGTCTTCATCGATAGAACTTAATAAACATACCTAAGTATTGATTACTTCGCTTATTGCTTTCATACATAAAACTTAACATATATACCTACTATTTAGACAATTCATAGTATTCTAGTATTTCACGCTTCATGGTTTGGCACAGAGCATCTGACTTGGGATCAGGAGATCTCCAGATTGACCCTGGTACTTGCAATTCTGAAACTCAAACTTCTTATGAACTCCTGAGTAATAATGCCATTAGCATTGTTTTAATCTAAGATTTATATCTAAGTATTAAAAAATAGATTATTGCATCATTCCGTTTATAATTACTCTAATATCATAAACATATTTTCTGTTTAAAAATAATACTGATGGATTACAGAAATTTCTCATCTTCTCTTAGAAACTTTTCCCCCATCCTTAAAGATTCTGGTACTTTGTTCATCAGAACAGAGGCTCTTCAATAATGACAGGGGTACATATATGGTGGAACCGAAAGAAGTTATAAGGAGCTGAAACATTTGATAAGTGATAAAGCATTTTTTAAGTGTCTGAAGTCACTGAAGTAACCACTGTTGGTGTATAGGGGACATTTTTGGCAATCTATTACAAAATTTGTATAAAAACTGTTCATGGTATGTAGCATTTAAACATTGGCTTATGTAATTTTGTTTGCACAGAATAGACTTGGATTATATAGAGAAATCATCTAGCAATTAAACTTATGCTGTTTTTATTTCAGAATTAATGGCTTTTGACCCATTTAAATTAGTAATAATTGAAAGGTTTCTAGTCTTTCACATGCGCCTACCATTGTCTCTCAGACAGCCAATCAGATTTTAAACAGCTGTCTTAAGAAAATCTGATTGGCTGTTTGAGAGTCAATGGTAGGCACATATGAAAGACTAGCAACCTTTCAATTATTACTAATTTAATAACAACATGTGATTTAGACAAATGTTATTTACCCATTTAAAATAATGACAGCACTTTAGTTATTAAAATGTAACTCACTAAATTACCCTCATAATGTCATATCTGAGTTATCTAATCTCTTTATGATGATAAAAAGTTATTAATATTTACTATGTAGTTCTGAATATAGGATGATAGAATAAATTACATTACTGTTTTGTGTATTTTAGCACATGGTAGCATAATCAATTTGGGAGCTAAAGGTTTTATAATGAATGTCATCTGACCTCCTGAGCAATAATCATTTGATTATTTTTTATTATGTTAATGAGAAATGGGAGAAGTCAGGAAAATTAAAATTACCACTGATAATCGTAAACAGAGATTTTAACATTTTTTTTATAAAAATTGAAACTTTGGGGCAGTTTTACACATTTAATCCTTACTGCAGTTTTCGCATTTACTGGCAGCATAGACTTGAATTGTTTATCATTGCTAATTGTTTTGGTGTTAACTCAATCTTCTGCTGATATCTTTAATGATATTTCAAAATGTTCAGTCTCACTCAAGTGGCAAAATCATGAACTAAAAAAATATTGAGATTTTAGTTACAAACAAATATCTTCTCCACATGAAACCACTTCTAATTGGTCTGTTTTCTTTCTTAGTTTTGATTTTGAAAATAAAAAATATATTTTTCATATTTTCTTACACATTTGTTATTTTTTTCACAATGTAATATTGTAATATTTATCTATTTAAAGGAGTAATGTGATTGGGTATAGATTTTTTAAAAAAATATTTAGTTTTAAAAGATTGCTAATCAAGAGGAAAAAGCTTCAACTTGTGATTAGCTAAAAAGATCACTTTTGTTTTTACTGCAGGAGAATTTTTTATTCTATTTTAAAAATTATAAATAAAAATGTAATTTTTAAATAAATTTTTGTTAACTGTAAAGTTTAGGTTTTACAAATAAATATAAAATAATTCTGATTTTTTTTAAACTTCATCTTGTAAAGACGCAGAGTTGTTTTTTTTAAAAATGTATTCGATAATTGCTTTATCCCTAATCTTCAAGATTAATTTTCCAAAACTTTTTTTCAAACTTGTTTCTAACTTTCAGTATATTTTATGCCATTGTTCCATGAGTCATCATTATGAAATAAGATGAGAGGTGTTGCTCTTGGAATTGTATAAGTAATGTGAGCAAGTCATTTGATATTGATGTCGATATCAGCTTTCCTAGTCAAAGATTAGGAGGGGGCTTGTAGTTGGCACAAAATTGAGATCTCTAAAATATATAGTAACTGATTTGATATCAGATCTAAATCACTATATTATGCAAATGAGAGTTGAATTTTAGACCATTTAGCTTGAATAATATAAAGGAATAAAAAGTGGCTGTTAGATGTAGAAGTTCATTAGCTCTAGCTTTAAATCATAATCCCTATCGATTAAGGTAAAAACTGGTTTGAGGAAAGGGATATTATAGCATTACATCATCAAGTGTCCATTGATTACTCGAGCTTATAATAGATAGATAGTTTTAGAATAGGACAAAAGGAATTGTTCTTGGAAACCTATGAGGTCATGTATTATTAATGATTGTGGTACATCTGCATTAAGTAAGCAGATTCAGAAAGAAAGGCATATTAGATTTTGACAATGTAAATAAGTGTATTTTATTTAAATACTTTTACAGTATTTTTTAAATTTTATTTTATAAAATGATTTGTTCCTGAAAGCTTTATTTTATCAACAATTTATTATAATCTAAATTATTCATTTAGTGTTTCAGGTGTATAAAAGAAGAAAAAACAAATCTCGATCTCATATGTAGAAGGAGCAATATCTCATAAGAGACAATGCTAAAGAGTTTGATGCAAACTGTCTGTCGGTCAGCCATATGGTCATTTAAAAAAAACCTGGAAGCAATCATAATCTTAAACATATTGGTCAACCAAATTAAATTGCTACAGTAGATCTGTAATAGGACTAAATTAAGTGTTGTGCAAATGAATGAGGTGGAGGAATCAAGCAAAGTCTCAGATATGTTCTCAGCTGAATTTTTAAAAAAAACCATCTCACTCGGTACATTGTGTTTAATTCACCATCTTCAATATCACGTCATTGTCTGAGCAACTAACCGTATAGAATTAAATAATAATAATCGAATGACTTGAGGCTCAAGCAATAGAATTAACAGATGTGGTTGTAATCCATGGGCGTGGGCAGATGCTGTTTCTCTACTGTCTCACTAAAAACTAGCCTTATTTTTATTGAAAAAATTATCACAAGAAATAAATGTTTCAGTAAATTTCATTAGATATGTTATTTTATCCATGTCCAAAGGTCAATGATCATGTAGGTCAAGGCAAAGAAAAATGCCACTCAATTGTAAATTAATTTGTTTTATGTAACAATTTGCCTTGGGGTCTGACTTTTGTCATATTCTTTACATATAACCACAGTTTTAAAAATAAATATAAACAATTTCTTATAAATATTAATGTTTTACTTTATAGACAGATAAAATGCCTGCTTGAGTTAACAATATAATCTTGTGCGATTTGTTGTGATAAAAATGAAAGTTGTTAAAGACTGGATCCCCGCTCCATCCCTTAACATTATAAACCCTGTATTGATTGTTTATCGGGTAAACTACAAATTACTGGAGATTTTAACAGTCATTTTTTGTGTTTGAAGTAAACAATTAATTATTATTGTTCAAAATAAGATCTCAACCTTTGTATACAGCCTAAGGAAAGCTATAAATAATCCATTTGGGAAGAGAATACAATAAAAATAATATTCATTTTCTTAATTAAATTAATTTTTTTTTAAAGAAAAAAAGTTTTATAAATTGCATTTTCGTATTATATATGACTAACATTGCCATCCAAAATAGTGAAAAAGCAAAAATATTATTTTGATATTCAAATATTTTTATCGGCCTACGACCTGGATTCGAATATGACCGAATGATCTAGAAATTTTTTTCAACAGGCTTGTAATTTTAATTTCAGATAACTAGTCCATAAACAACCAACTAATTATAAAATACTTAAGAGTTTTTTTTACTAAACCAAGATGGCAGCCCGTATTTTTGATAAATGTATAGTTTGGGGGCCCCAAAAAATGTTTATAAAAAAATGCCTCCTAGGAAACATATTTAATATATATTTTATTATTTATTACTGTTATTTTTAAAAAAATAAATCATTGTGGAGAAATTAATTACAATATTTGCTGTTTATTATCTTTTCTTTTTTCTTTTTTTTTGTATTAACTTGTTAACAGAAAAATGAAAAAAAAATATAAATACAATAATCATATCTGACTATTAATGCACACTTTTCGGGAAAGCAGGGTCCTGCATTTTTGGAAATAATCCACTGCATTACGTTCTGTGACAGGATGATCACAAATTTTTATTATTATGACAATTTACAAAAAAAACAAAAAAACAACTGCAGACAAAAAGAAACCCGTTGAATTGAACAAAAGCATGACAATTATTAAGAGCGTCTCGTTGCTTCCCATGTCATAAAGTTAAATACAACCATAGTATATTATACTTAAGCTAGATGTAATTAGACGGAATTTGAACCCAGACTTCCAAGCTTCCTTTAGTCATTCACTTCATCTTATACAATCAATACATCTGACCACATACGTGTGCGCATATTGGAGATTATTTATCTTTCTCACATATATGTGGTCATGTGAATTGGTTGTATAAGATAAAATGAATTGCTAAAGAGAGCTTTGAAGTCTGGGTTCAAATTCTCTCTAATTCCCACGTTGTAAATGGAAAAAAAAAATTGAAATAAAGCTACTTCATGAAAGTTATTCTCTTTTTTAACTTTAACAATCGATTTATTAATTTTACTTTTTTTTATTTTTATAAATTTTATTTTAACAACTAACATATCTTCGGTAGATTATAGGCCCTCAAAACAGTACATTTATCAAAAATACTGGCTACCATCTTGGTTTACAGGAAAACTCACATGTACTTTATCTAGCATTAGTCAGAAATGTGTTCAATCTATTGTTTGATTATTTGAAATATCATACGACTTTCCGAGAAAATGTCCTGCATCATTATATTTTTATTTATAAAAAATGAAACAGTTTAAAAAATCTGGACAAAATTGAAAAATTATAAGGACATAACAGATGAAAAAAAAATACTATTCAACCATATATTTACAGATTATGAACACATTAAAAATATTTCCTGAATTGACATAGAACTGCTTGTCATAAACAAAATGACAGCATTAAAAAGAATGATTACAGAGTAATTATTTGATTAAATTTAAAGGCATAATAGATTTAGAAGTTAATTTCCTTTTTTAAAATTTGCTTGCAGTTTTAAATTATCAATTAAGTCTATTATAACTGGTCTAATTTTAAGATTTTTTTAATGATTATCATAAGTTTGTGTGTGTAATGTTCACGATATGCTGTCAAAATGATTTCTGATAAAAGATATCGTAATTGTTGTGTATTTGCATACATATTTTACATGGATACCAACAAAATGAGTAACAACACGAATTTAATGACAAACAAAATTTAATAACAAAATTTACAATAAGGGATTATTGATAGTAACTAAAATAAATTTAACACTGAACTTTACTACAAAGTATTATTAACAGCAATATTGTTCGCTCAGCACATGAACAAATAACCCTATCCATATATATATATATATATAGACTATATTGAGTTAAACTCTGACTCCAACAGTCTGTCACTTAAGTCTGACTATGTACAAATTTAACAAGTGAATATACCCACAATTTGTTTTCCTCCTATAGAGCGTGTTAGGCATAAAAAATCAAAATAAAATCTGTGTGATCTGCTTTAGTACCTAACCAGTTGTTAGTACCTTCAGA
Source organism: Epiperipatus broadwayi (assembly GCA_028023455.1). Lineage (NCBI taxonomy): Eukaryota > Metazoa > Onychophora > Udeonychophora > Euonychophora > Peripatidae > Epiperipatus > Epiperipatus broadwayi. The sequence continues at coordinate 1,510,296 of JAQFVV010012516.1, read as the reverse complement.
GGCATGGACTCTGGCATTGTTTTCCTCAGTGCATAAAATGCTTGTCGTTTCTCAGGCAGCTTCTCACTGGTTTCTTTCAATCCTGTTTTAACTCCTGCCAATTCTAAATACCCAATATTAACAGTTCACAATTAAAATAGTTTGCAATGAACATGTAAGTCAATTCACAAAGGCAATACCCTTGCATTTTCTGTACATGCTATTTATATCTCTCACTGATTTCCCTTGGACATTCTGGTTTTAATTGTTGTTCACTATCTTATTTCATCAAATACCAATCAGTCTGTTATCATTTACATTAAATTCATTTAACTTTCTTTCAATAACATGCTAATTAATTTTATTCTCATGTGCCTTAACTTTATCTGTTAGCCATTTATTAAATATATTTCTCTAAATATATTTTCTTTGCCTTATCTCTTTTTTTTTTCTGGAGTAATGCATATGTTGTTTATTTATATAATTATTGGGTTAAATTTAATACGAAACATACCAATAATGCAAACATCAAACAGTTAATTAGCATTGATAGTGCTTCATTTTTTTCTACCAACCTGTAATAAAAATTATTATAGCAAGGCATATTTTAGACTTTATAAAATAAACACAACAATATATTTTTAGTCTTATAAAATAAACACAACATATTTGTTGTTTGTCTGAAGGTTTGTGATTATGGTATTTTTTTTTGTAGTGATAATATTGGACTATTTTCATCACCTAGTTGAATTGTTAAGTGTTTTTAGAAAAATGCAAACTTTATATTTTTCTCAATACATTTAACTTATGAGCAAGTAATGAATACGTGATTTTGAATAATATTATTCTCTCTTTTTGGGATAATGATGACTGGTGCTAGCACTAGCATAGAGACTGAACATGTAATCTTTAGATTCATAAAATACTGAAATTAAAGTGACATTCTAATTACTTAGTTTATTTTGCTGAAATTTAATATTAATCTATGAAAATCCTCCTGTCATCTCTCCTTTTTTAAGGCCAAGATTAATGAATGTTTTTCCAAACTTTTTGGATTCTTACACTGGGTTGATTTATGAGGATTTTTTGCCAATTGCAGTATGAGTAGTAACATTTTTTTTATTTTTACTTTTTTCTCTCTTTCCAGTATTCTTGGTTTCTCCCAGTTGATCTGATAATTTATTGGTTGATAGAGGATCTGCTTCTTTAGACATATATTTTTTCTATTTTATTACTGGTTTGGGTTCTTCTAATTGTTTTTTTGATAGGTAGCTAGATTCACCTTTATTTCAATGAAAAGATTTTTGGTTCCATCTGCAATCTTCTTGCTGTACCATCTCTGCCTCACTATGCATTCACCACAGAAATTTTAAAGCAATAGTCATGCCTAAATTATGAGTTACAACATGAAGTGTGACAATCATAACTTAACCCATGACAAAACAATGCTCTGAATTGAAAGTTTGTTTTAAATTGTGAAAAACTGCTTGTAAAACATTTGAAATGACTCAAATTATTTATAGTAGTGAAACCATAAGTCACAAGAACATCAAATGATTTTCAAGACTTTGTGAAGGCAGTGAAAGCATTGAAGATGATCTACAAATTAGGAAATGTGGTCATTCATGATAGACATGCTAGTACCTTAAAATTTTTTTATGGTGAATTGCTAAATTTTGTTATCATGTAACGCTAAAGGAAGCTTGTAAAGATAACTATTAATATATTCACTAGGACACAACTGTGTATATCTTTCCACATTCATATGGAATTTTACAAATGCAGTTTCTGTTTTTTTAGCATTTCAAGTTTAGACATTGTGCTGTCTGATATTGCATACTGGCATGCACATTGTTACTAAAAGCCAAATGTATTTTGAAGAATGTAATGAAGTTTTAATTTTGAAAAACAACAATTCACCTAGATGATGGAAATAGTTCAACATATAATTCTAATGTGTGTATATATATGTCTGTGTATGCATTTTATTTATTTCAAAGTACATTAAGGTTTATTATCAACGATGTTAGGATAAATTCTGTTAAAGACATGACAAATAGTGATAAACTATTCCAGCAATGATCTAGCATTATCATTCAGTTGTATTATTCTCATATCTAGTTTATTGTGATTTCAGGCATAGAACTTAACTTACTAATTGCTTAATTAAAGCAAGAATTATTTATCATTCAGATGTGTATTAGATATACTGTAATTAATTTTTATCTTATCCCGTTTTACATTTTATTAATTTTATAGATGATGAGTTCTCATTCATTCGTAAAAATGGAATGTATTCTAAATATATAAAACCCGAAAAAATGGAATGTATTCTAAATATATAATACCCGAATGATTACTTTTTAATTTGTTTCACTTCTTATTTTCCCCATACATATATGCTAAGTACTTTATCTGAAGATAGTTTGAGATAACTGTGACAATAAAGTATTGAAGTAGGCAGTAAAATACTTTGTGCAAGCAATAATTTCTGATCACTGTTGGTGGAGTAGGACTTCCTTCCCCCTTCATTGGCCTATAAAATGTATTTCTTTTGCTCCCCAGACATACTTTTCAAAGTTTGACTTTACTCCCAAAGTATTTAAAAGTTTACACATACTTACTACTCTATGTTTTTTAAGAGTTGCTTCAGAGTTTTCCATAATGAGTATGTTGTTAAAATAGGGAATTATTCGATCAATTCCTTTAATGAGTATGCTCAATTTATTCTGGAATACATTTAGAACCACTGCAATGCTGACTGGTAAATGATTACACGTGAAAAGACTCATATGCAATACAATAATTAATATTTTCATGGATTTTATATATACTGGTATCTAGTGGAATACAGCCTTCATCTTTGCTTTAGTAAAATATGAGCACTTTTGCATCTATGGTCATACTTACTTGATGTTAGTTAGTGTATTTGTTCTTATATAGGCTTTTACTCATAGTTATGTGATAATCTTTGCAAATGCACATCGTTTTGAATTTGAGATAAGGATAGTTTATTTGGCTGTTTTTTTCGAGATTAATTTTTTTTTTAAAAAACTAAGAGTTAAATTTTCTCTTCTACTTTTGCTCTTTATGCATAAGGGAGTTTTTGTGATATACATATAACAGATTTTGCATTTCCGTAACTGTTATTTTAATTAACGAGATATTAAACTTTCCTACTTCATTTTAAACAAATTAGTAAAACGATCTCGTCTCTCTTTTTTAAAGATATATGCTTTTACCAAGTTGAGTTTAAATTCTAGTTGCTGAACCATTTACACATTATAATAGGTAGTAATTTTTTTTTTTTTTTTACAATGTACACATTTAAAACTGGATCGCTTTTATTACTCCATATATATATATATTCATTCTCCTGCCATCTTCGTTATTTGCGTAAAGATTAGATTGTTCAATTTGTAGGAAGTTTCTTCATTTAGCCCACAAGAGTTCCCAGTTTTATTTATAACAATGTGCAATGCTCTTGAATTGATATCTATTTCCATCAAAATACTGATTTTACGTACTCACCCAGTATATATTGATTTGCCATATTTTGTCTAATACTTTTTAACTGCATTTTATTAATTTTTGCCTATATTATTTCTGCAATTGCTTGTAGTTGATTCAGGGGAAGGGAGTTTCCGATATTTTTTTGCCAGGTGAATTCTATTTTTGTAAATTTTGTACTTTCCGTTCTTCTATTCGCAAATGTGTGCTAAATGGGCTTCTTTCTGCAGCAAAAAGCATTGTACTCTGTTTTATTTATATTTACTTTTCACTTTTACTAAAAGTGATTTACCATGTTTCTACAACAATATAAAATTCTTTGCACTGCTGCCACACTAATTCATGTGTTAAATTCTTTCTAATAGTGTCTGGATTACATGCAATCATCAGCTCAATTTATCACCTGCCCTTTTCCAAAAAAATTGTTCAAGGAATGAATGCCTCCTCCTTGAATTTTTTCATATACTGCTTAGACAGAGATTGGAGTGATATATCTTATTCTCTTATCTAGTCTCTTTTAAATTGTTCTCTAACTGAATCTCATTACACATATATTTGATGTTGGAGTAACTGTTTTATTATCTTTTGTTGCAACCAAAATCTACAAGTTTTGGTCATTTCAATCACCTCTTCTATGCAAATTATAATAAGGTGATTATCTTTGTTGTATTATTGTGAATATTGTTTAGAAGCAAAAATCAAAATTCTATGTGCCTTATACTAAGGCTATTTGGTAATACTTGAATCAAAGTTTTCAATAAAAGTTTGTCTTATTAGTGACATTAATATACTATAATTGCTTATAGTTGACTGAGTTCCAAGAATAGTCAAAGTTAAATAACCACTAAAATATCTATAATCTTTTGTTAAGGCAATCTCTGTAAATAAAAAAAAAGGAATCTGGCTTTTTGTTATAGAGGTTACCTTGACAACAGATTGTGGATATTCTATTGGTTTATTAATCTTTAGCTGTTGGGTTGTGCATTAATGAAATATATGTAGATGTGTAAAAAATTAATTACTCATGTTTTTGTTTACTATTGAACTTATCAAAAAAATGGTGGTACACTGTTCCAGCATGCTTATTTAATTATCTCTTCATTATGCAGTACTCCCTTTTTAGCTTAAGATGTGATATGTTGGACTATTTCCATCATTTATGAGTGAATGTTGAATGTATAGAAAATTTTAAACTTTATTTAAACTTTCCAAATGCAAACAACTTGTTAGTAATAACACACAAATAGACAATACAGGTTAGTAATTATACAATGTTTAGAGTAGTAATATTCTCCACTCTTCTTCAGGTGTTGCTGGCCTATATGCACAGTGACAATATTCGCTTAGAAGTTGAACTCGCACCTTTAGATTCTTGAATATTGAATTTAAGGCAAACGCTCTACCAACTGAGCTATTCTGTCAAAGGCAACATCCCTTTCTAACTTGTATGGAATAAATGAATATTGGTCAAATCAGTGAATTATGCATGATAGGCCAATCTTCATTTGTGATTGAGATTTATGTTTCTGGTTACTCAGGCATACATATAATTTTGAGAGGCTAAAGACGTCACATTTCAAAAATAGATTTGAGTTTATAAGGCATACATTTGCAATGTGATATAAATTATCTATACAGTATCTGGCTCTAGATAAAATGAAGAGAACTGCTTTACACATATGAAAAAGCCATGTGATGTTGGAATTAACATTCTTGATCAAAAGATGAATGAGTTTACAATTTCCATATAGAAATCAACCTGGTGTCAAATGTATTTAAGTGAGAAAGTGAGTTAGTTTGCCTTCAAACCTTAGGTGCTGTTTTTTTCTAATTTAAGGATAATAACTTAAATAATGTAAAGGAATAAAAAAGTGGCTAATATATGCATAAATACATTAATTTCAGTATCAAACCCTAGTCTTCACTGATGAAGGCAAAAAAGATCATAAACTGATCTGAAGATGTCTTTATAGCACTATGTCATCAGGTGTCGAGCTTAATGAAAATAAATTTTCCAAGATCTACCTAGATTTGAATCCACACTAAGCATGGTAAGCAAATGCACCACTACATTATTAGACCATTTTTATATTTGAATATGGAAACTAAAAAAAGACATATTTTATTTTTTTAAATACATTAAAAATTCATAATTAATAAAAATGGAATGTATATTCATGGAAGGCATTTGAATAAAATTGAAGATGATCACGTCTAAAAACGATCTTAAGCTTAATGAAAATATTTTTTTCAAAATCTACCTATATTTAAACTCAGTTTTTAAGCATGGTAGACAAATTTACCACTGTGTTTTGAGACCACATTTATATTTGATCGATACAATTAAAAATGTCTTTGAATTTTTTTAATACATTTCTCCCATATTTTACTTAAAAAGCCAATTACGTAACTAATAATGAACATACATATTAATGAGTATGTATATATTGTTAGGAATTTAAATAAAACCAATGCTATACAAATAAGTATTAAAAAATAAAATTAAAAAAATGTGTTTAATTACCTTACAGAACAGGTGAATGCTTTTAGATATTTCTCAAGCTAGTTATTGAAGGGGGGGGGGGTAAATGGGACAGCAGAATCTGTACAGATTGTCTTTTTTCAGTTTATAACATCTGCTTTTATGATTGATTTGTCTCTAGATACTTTTTTAAAGTATTATTTAAGTATACGTATAGTATATATACTTAAAATGTAATGAAAGGGGATTTGAACCCAAACAATGGCAATAGTTGAACTGCAATAAAACTATATTTTGTTGTTTAGTAATAAATATGCTTATGAATATCCCAAATCCATACGTAATACAAAATGCTATACATGTTTTAAACACAAGCATATGTATGCAATACACACATTTTAACACATATAAATAGTATTTATATACCTGTAGAATATGGAGACGTTGACTCTAGAAACGTCCGGTTTTACGAGAATGGGAAAAAAGACGAGAACAGAGAGACCAAGATGGTGTAACGTATAGCCACACGTGGAACCAAATGTCTTATTTTTCATTTGCCGTGAGTAATAGAACTTTTCTTTGAAGAGACTTTAATTATAGGTATACTTTTGATTTTGTTACTGTTTTTCTTTCTGCACATTTTGTTATCTTAAGCATAGACATTTTTTTTTGTATAATAACACATAACGTGTAACTAATAAACTAGCTTTGGGAAAGTAAAACTGTCTCTGACTCTTAAGTTAATAAATTGTGATTTTGGCTGAGATCGTTAACTTCCTGAAAACACTACAGGTGGCGCAGTCGTGAACAGGATGTTAGATCGGAGATTGTTTTTTTGTGCATGATTTGGAAAAAGAATAGATATAAAAATGGCAGTACCCTCACACGTATTAAGAGATTTTGAAATTGGAAACCCAGCAGGATGGACCCTCTACATCGAACAAATAGAAAGATATATGAGATTAAATAAAGTCGAAGATGATGAAATGAAAATCTCGACATTATTGTATTTCACCGGAATAGACGTAGTTCAGATTGCTAAACAGTTGGCCGAGAACAAAACTCCGGAGAAACTACCATATAAGCTATTAGTTGAAAAACTCACAAATTATTTTCAACCAGCAATTACAAAAAGAGTCGCTCGTTTGAGATTCAGAATGAGAAAACAGAACACACATGAAAGTTATTCAGAATATAACCTCGCATTGCGGACATTAGCACGAGACTGTGCATTCTCGGACATAGATGACATGCTCCTAGATCAGTTCCTTTATGGCATGATGGACCACAATCTGAGAAAACAACTACTCAGTGAAACAGAGATTGATTATAACGCAGCAATTGTGAAATGTGTGGCTCACAAGACACTAGTGACTAATGCAAAGGAATTTCGAGAGGGAATCCAAGAAAAAAATTATACGACAGATGTACATAAACTAGAACCAATGGAAACACAACCACAGATGTCGAGAGAGTCTTTTAGCTGTTATTGTTGTGGTATGAAAGGACATGTGAAAAGGACATGTAAGAATAGAACTTTGAAATGCCGAACATGTGGCATTAAGGGCCATATGGCGATCGTTTGCAGAAACAGGGATGGAAACCAATACAGAAGTGATAAGAGAATGGAAGTGACAAGGAGGGCAGAAATAAAGAAATGTGAGACAAACCCGAGTGAACAAATAGTGCTGGATGTCAGAATAATAAATGTAAAAGTGACGATGGAGATAGACAGTGGGGCAGGGCTATCCATCCTGTCAATAAAAGACTGGGAAAAAATTAACAGCATATCCAAGTCAAAACTAAATTTGGATAAGACTAATGTTATCGCCACTGATGTAAATGGAAACAATGTCCAAATTTGTGGGAAAATTTCGGTCCCAATGAAATTAAATAACAAAAGCAAAATTTTGCCCTTGTACATAGTTAAAAAGAACATAAAACTCTTACTGGGCCGAAACTGGTTCCGCCCACTGGGCATATCCATACAAGTGATTAAAACTGTAAAGTTAGAAAATGTAATGCGACAGAAATTCCCAAGGATATTTGAGGAAAAAATAGGAATACTGAAGATAGACTCAGTAGACATAGAACTTACCGATGAGGCCCAACCAGTAGCAAGCAAACCCAGGATGGTTCCATTCACACTAAGAGCAAAGGTCGAAGAAAGTCTGTCAGCCCTGGTAAAGGAAGGAGGGTTGTTGCCAGTGGAAAGTTCAGATTGGGCCACTCCAATTGTGATAGTCACAAAGCCAGATGGGAGTTTACGGATCTGTGGGGACTACAGGTTTACTGTAAATCAATACCTAAAAAAAAGTGCGTATCCGGTCCCGAATGTCACTGAAATAGTGGCATCACTCCAGGAAGCTACAGTTTTCACTAAGATAGATTTGAGGTCAGCTTTTCATCAAATCCCAGTCACAGAGAGGTCAGCAAAAATACTAACTCTCTGTACTCATGTCGGTCTTTTCCAGTGCAATAAGCTACCATATGGAATCATGACAGCCCCCAATATATTCCAAGCTAAAATAGAGCAAATGATGCAGAATATGGAGGGAGGGATTCCCTACCTGGATGACCTACTGATTTATGCTAAATCAGAAACCGAATTAAAGGAATGCGTGCTTCTATGCGACCGATTGCAAAAAGTGGGAATTAGGATAAATACCGCTAAGAGCATTTGGTCCACGAGAGAAATAAAGTTCCTGGGACATATTATTGATCAAAATGGAAAATGTCTTAATCCTGAGAAGGTCACCGCGATAAAAAATGCTCCCGTACCAAGAAATGTAAAAGACTACAAGCATTTCTGGGAATGCTAACCTTCTACGAAACCTTTTTGAAGGAAAAGGCACATCAGCTAAAACCCCTGTATGCCTTATTACACAAGGGTCAGTGCTGGAAGTGGAAGGCTGAACACCAAATTGTTTCCCAGGCAACCAAGGATTTATTGTCATCTGAAGCCTGTTAATGCATTACCAAGGTAATCAAGAAGTTATAGTAACCGCGGACACTTCGGAATATGGGATTGGAGCTGTCATATCACACTTGATAAATGGACAAGAATGTCTGATAGCCTATGCCTCCCGTACCCTATCACCCGCGGAAACTAACTATTGCCAGATAGACAAAGAATCCCTCGCTATCATTTTCGCGGTAAAGAAATTTCATCAGTACATCTATGGACGAAATTTCACCTTATGCACCGATCATCGCCCACTATTAGGCATATTAGGTAAGAACAAAAAACACCCGAATATAGCAACCAGAGAATGCTAAGATGGATTAATATACTGGCAGCATACGATTATACACTAGTACACAAGCCGGGAAAGGACATACCTCATGCTGATGCCCTATCATGTCTACCACTGAAGGTAGATAAACCACGTGAATTCGTGGAAGTGAATTTATTGGAAGTGGTGAAATTGGACAATACAGTAAATAGTGCAAAAATAGTGGAGTGGACAGCTAGTGATTCGGGATGTTTCCAAGTGAGGAATTGGATAAAGGAAGGATGGCCAAGCCACCATCCTGATTATCTTCATACTGCTATCTGGAATGCCCGTCAAACCCTCTCTACCTGTAATGGGTGTATCACCAGGACAGATCGTGTATTCGTACCGATGGAAGGTCATGCCCAGGTCTTAAGACTAATCCATGCTGGACACCCGGGAATAGTGAGAATGAAAGCTTTGTCACATTCATATGTGTGGAGCCCAGGAATTGACCAAGAGATTGAAGAAATGGTGAAACAGTGCCACAGTTGCCAAGCCGAGGCAAACCTGCCAAGAAAAACACTGAACTCTTGGATAGAACCAAACAAACCCTGGGAATGGATCCACATTGATTATGCTGGGCCTATAGAGGGACAAATGGTTTTGGTAGTGGTGGATGCATACAGCAATTGGGTGGAATACCATTTGGTAAGGTCAGCAAACCCAACATGTACCGAAAGAGCTCTCCAAGAGATGTTTACCATGCATGGATACCCTGAGATATTGGTATCGGATAATGGAACAAGCTTTATTTCCACCAGTTTTGAAAACTTCCTGACAGAAAGAGGGATATGTCACATTTTTGTACCGACATACCACCCTGCATCAAATGGTTTGGCAGAGAAGGCAGTCCAGTGTTTAAAAAAGGACCTGAAGAAAACAAGGAAGACCAGGATGGAGGAGGCATTGCTGGAAATCATGTTCTTCCAACATTTTTTGCCAAGGTCTAAAGATAGTAAATCACTGGCTGAACTGTTATTCAACAGAACGTGTCGCACACACATGTCAACCATTTTACCCCAAAAGGAAAGAACTAAGAGAGAACTGGAAGATGATTCCCATAAACACATGAAAAGGTTCAAAAGAAATGATCCAGTCTGGGTGCATGATATACTAAGGAAGAGATGGCTACCCGGAACCATCATAAGTACAAAATCAAGGACAATTTACCAAATAAGACTAGAGAATGGTCCATCTGTCCATAAACACATAGACCACTTAAGGGGAAGATTTCCGTGTGCTCAAACGGATATCCCAGAAACCGTTGGAAATGCCAGTCAATGGGACATCTTACCTAAAGAAGATAAGGAAGTATTGCCACAAATAACACAGGAAGAGTTTTGCCAAAATTAACCAGACCAGATGGATAGTGTATTGGAAGTTACGGACCCGATACATGACACTGACAGTGGGCCAACCCAACAAGATGAAGGAAAACCTGCACCAAGAGTTCACCATGAGCATAGGCTGCCAGAAAGGTTGAAGGACTATGTTCTAGAGTGAGGGGAGGTGTAGAATACGGAGACGTTGACTCTAGAAATGTCCGGTTTTACAAGAATGGGAAAAAAGATGAGAACAGAGAGACCAAGATGGCGTAATGTATAGCCACACATGGAACCAAATGTCTTATTTTTCATTTGCCATGAGTAATAGAACTTTTCTTTGAAGAGACTTTAATTATAGGTATACTTTTGATTTTGTTACTGTTTTTCTTTCCGCACATTTTGTTATCTTAAGCATAGACATTTTTTTTTTGTATAATAACACATAATGTGTAACTAATAAACTAGCTTTGGGAAAGTAAAACTGTCTCTGACTCTTAAGTTAATAAATTGTGATTTTGGCTGAGATCGTTAACTTCCCGAAAACACTACAATACCTATAATATAATTTACTATAATTTAAAAACTAAATGTAAATATTTTAAACATATATCTTTATATATAAACATTAAAAACCTAAAGCTAAACTAGTCAATGAAATAATCAAAATTATCCCAAATGCACAACTCAACTAGCTTAGCCAAAAAAACTAGCTTAGCCAAAAAATATAAACTCTAAAGTACAACCAATGGCTTCATTGCTACAGGCAGACTTCTCAAGTGTAAAGAACTACAAAATAACAACATATTTAAATTAAACATTACCCACAATTCTACTTTCATCCAATACACCCTTAATATTAAAAGAACTTTTAAATTAGTTAATTGCTTTAGAATCGTATCCATGAAAAAGATACAGTCCATACTATTAATTTTGATGAGTTTAAGATTGTCTTCTTTGAGAGAAATCTAATCTTTATTATTAAAAATTTATTGTTCTGAAGCAATTAATTATTTAAAAGATATTTTAATATTAAGAATGTATAAGATATAAGTAGAATTGGGGGCAATATTTAAATATGTTGTTATTTTGTAATTCATAAACTTGAAAAGTCTGCTTGTAGCAGTCCAAACCATTCGCTGTGTTTTATAGTTTATATTTTTTAACTAGTCTGGTTGAATTGTGAATTTAGGATAATTTTGATCTTTATATATTGTAACATTTTCACGTTTTGTTACATTCTGGTAAGCCTTCTTTTACACACTATAAAGTGAAAGTTAATCAAGCTATGGTGAAAAAAAAAATCTTTTTCTTATTTCCAAAAACATAGCTATATTTCCTGATTAACTGGCCTATTAATAATTATGACCTACGCTGCTGGCAGAAACAGCCTTTTATTTATTTTAATAAGGGTGCCAGAATTCTATAAGAATTCGCTGTCCCGTCACATTGCATCCCACACCGTAATTTAAAAGGAAATTTATTATGAAGATCGGGGTCTAGATTTATTGTTATTTTAAAGATCTCTATGAATCTGTTCTGGAGTTAAGTTATTAAATATAATGGCAGAGGGAATTTCTTCAATTAAATATTAATAAACTAACATTAGCAACATCTAATATTCAAATTAAGAATGTACAAATAGAATGCTAAATTAATACTAAATATTTTATTAAAATCTATTTAAAATATTTATACAAGAATTAGTAAAGAAAAAATTGGAAAAAAAAAACATACACTAATCCAAATACTATTAATCAGATGAAAAGTTCTTGTTCCATTTAAATTCTTGTAGCTAGTTCCTTGAAACATTGAAAATGATTCACTATTGATATTATCATTCATGGTTAATGTCAACAATTAAAGTCACAAATTGCGAGTAAATAATCTTAACTTACCGGTAAGCTTGTATCAGTTCTTATAATATACTTGTCTTCCTTTGTTATCCCGTGATCCTTGAAATTTAATTGATCTCTCCTGCCAGCATATTCACATTCCTGGTCCGTTTTATAGCTGGAACAAGAAACTTGGTTGCGATGACCTCTTCATTATGAAAGATGGTATTCACAAGGCCTTGTTTCCATTCTTTAATGATGACTTCATTCAGCAAGTGAGTAGTGTCTCTGTGCAGATGCATCTTATGGAAACCTCCAACTCTAAAAACACATAACCAGAAGATAAATGAAAGACCTAGATCAAAGTTGTCCTCTTCTTTTTATATCTCAATCCGTTTTGAAACTTTTGCACATATTATTATTATCATGATGCTTAGGTTTATAATCTTATACATTTTTTTTCTGGTACAAAGTTCTTTTTTTAATAAACTATTTTCAATATCTTTAATCAATATCCTAAAGGTTTTCTTGACTGTAATCTTTCTACTTTTGGAATTCTTTTTGTTCATCTGGATTAGTAATCTGCATGACTTTTTTATTCTTTCCAATTTCAACTTTTATTAAATTACAGAGAAATAATTTGAAACAAAAAAAATCAACTCTCATTGTATGTTTTAAAAAATAAATTATACTATGCAAATTGCATCTTTTTACATGATCTTTAAATTCTACCTTTTTTTTAGCTTCTAAGTATTTTCAAATGCCAATATATTTGGACCATCTATTTATAGATGGTACAATATCATCCATCCCCACAAACAAGAATAAAATATGAATTTGAAATTTTATTCTTAATAAGGTTAAAAGTATAACTTTTTTTTTGTATTAGTGTACTGATATATTTTTTTAGACTCATTCACAAGTGAAAAGCCCACTTTTAGGGTCTAACATGGTGGGAATGATTTGCACATTCATCTGGGTCCTTTATGCTCAATGTAAAACTAACAATAAGAAGCCCAAGTCTAAGCACATACAAGCATTACTCATTCTTTTGAGACTTATTGGTTCATGGCTTTTTCCCCCCTCCCATTTCTCAGGAAACCCTCTCTTAAAAAACCCAGGATTTAGGATGGTCTTATGTCACCTACTACATATAAGGTATCAGGGCTATGCCTTTTCCCCTTTTCAGTATCTGCCTACCCAGTCAATACTTGTGACTTAACATCAACATCAGCCACAATCATGTTTTTTTTTTCTATAAGTCAAATATAAAAAAAAAAAAATTTTATATTTGTATAATCAGGGTTTAAAGTTGTATCTCAGGTAGTAGTTTGTTTCGGAGCCTTGCACTGGGAAGCCATTATAACATTTTCACATTTTGTTTCATTGTGGTAGATCTTCTTTTACACACTATAAAGTGAAAATTAATCAAGCTATGGTGAAGAAAAATATCTTGTTCCTATTTCCAAAAACATAGCTATATTTTCTGATTAACTGGCCTACTAATTATTACCACCTATGCTGCTGGCAGAATCATCCTTTTATTTTAATAAGGGCACCAGAATTCGACAAGAATTCACTGACCTATCATGTTGCATCACACACCATAATTCGAAAGGAAATTTACAAAGATCAGGGTTTAGATTTATTGTTCTTTTAAAGATCTCTATGAATCTTTTCTGGGGCTAAGCTATTAAATACAATGGCAAAGGTAATTTCTTCAATTAAATATTAATAAACTAACATTAACAACATCTAATATTCAAATTAAGAACGTACAAAGATAATTGGAAATTAATACTAAATATTTTATTAAAATCTATTTAAAATATTTATACAAGAATTAGTAAAGAAAAAAAATTGGAAAAAAAACATACACTAATCCAAATACTATTAATTAGATGAAAAGTTCTTGTTCAATTTAAATTCTTGTAGCTAGTTCCTTAAAACATTGAAAATCAGTCACTATCATTATTTTCATTCATGGTTAACATTAATTGGCCAACAATTAAAGTCAGAAATTGGGAGTAAATAATCTTAACTTACCGATAAGCTTGTATCAGTTCTTATAATATACTTGTCTTTTTTTTGGGATTCCATGCTCCTTGAAATTTGATTGATCTCTCCTGTTGGCATCTTCACATTCCTAGTCCATTCCATAGCTGGAGCAAGAAGCTCAGTTGCGATAATCTCTGCATTATGAAAGATGGTATTCACAAGACTTCATTTCCATTCATAAGTGACAACTTCATTCAGCAAGTGAGTAGTGTCCCAGTGCAGATGCATCTCACAGCAACAGATCACTCTCATAGAAAATTAAAAAATCAGATATATTAATCTTTAAGTGAGGTTTAAAGTTTGTATCTGTGCTAGAGATAATCTCTAGTTTCAAAAATGATTAGTAATAATCATTAGTGTATTTATCTGAAATGGATGGTGTCAAAGTTGTGAGTGGAGGGAATTTGACTATGATAAATGAAAATGTAACCACAAACCTCCAACTCTAAAAACACATAACCAGAAGATAAATGAAAGACCTAGATCAAAGTTGTACTCTTCTTTTTATATTTCAATCCAGTTTTGAAACTTCTGCCCATATTATTATTATAATGATGCTTAGGTTTATAATCTTATACATTTATTTTCTTTTTCCAATACAAAGTTCTTTTTTTAAAAAATTATTTCCACCATCTTTAATCAATATCCTAAAGGTTTTCTTGATTGTAATCTTTGTACTTTTGGAATTCTTTTTGTTTATCTGGATTAGTAATCTGTATGCCTTTTTTATTCTTTCCAATTTCAACTTTTATTAAATTACAGATAAATAATTTGAAACAAAAAAAAATCAACTCTCATTGTACGTTTTAAAAAAATAAATTATACTAAATAAATTGCGTATTTTTACGCGATCTTTAAATTTTATCTTTTCTTTTTTAGCTTCTAAGTATTTTCAAATGCCAATAGATGGTACAATCTATATAAATAGTTTAATGTTATATATACACACACAATAGAGTTATGATATCTTTTGTTACATATTTTATATTTTCTATAATAGTTCATATTTTGATGATAAGCTTTGATTACAATAGAACGCATATTGCTTTCCAAATTTCAAGTGTACAGTATTTTTCAATATACATATATATATATATCAAAACAAAGATTTTCATGGGCCCCAGATATGAATAAAATGTCATCCAGGTACATCCATGTATAATTAATTGTAATAAAAATATATTTGCTGTTTCAGCCAGGTCACATTGGTCATCAACTGGGTAATAAATATTATGAAAGTAGTTGTAGAGACACTCACCTAATCAAAACATTGATATATATATATATGTACTTTGGTATTATCCCTGCTATTACGTATTACTTTGATGATGTATTACTTCAAATTTGTGTGATGTTTAAAATAATGCTTCCAAGAAACTTAATCGATAAAATTTGTCCACACATCCCATGGAATTGTTATTTTAAACATATTGCAAACTTAGAACGATATGTCACCGAGAGTAATATATAGCATGTGTAATATGAAAATTCAAATCTGAAAAAATAATGAAGACATATATTCATTATGAAAAAGGAAAAAGATAATACAATACTAAATAAAACAGGTACTTGTGAGTTTTTATTATGACCCTACCTGTTGTCGAAGCCATCATTTCCCCTTTTGGTATACTAAATCACTTTGGGCCGTTATATTCCACATATGATAGCAAACTTCAAATCTAAAAAAAACATGAACTTTCCAATGATGGTGATAGATATATTCATCAAGGAAAAAGCGAGAAATATAAAAAAGAACCCTGAAACATTTTTTAAATGCGAGTTGTAACAAAGTTTTAGATTTTTATTATTTCTTTAAAGCAAAAAAATAAAATATAATGGTTAACAAGCGATGTGGCCAAGTGGGTAGCACAGCTGCCTTACAAACAGTTGTCCCAGGGTATGCTTCCCTGCCAACACTTTTACACATTAAAAATAAAATAAAATAGTTAACTATAAGTTTAGCCTTATATTTTAAATATTTTTTTAAAAATAACCCACAAATATAACAATTTTTTAACTGTAAATGTATGTAATGTTTAGCAAAAAAACAAACAAACACAAATATAACAACTTTTACCACTGTATTTTGAAATAATAATAAAAATTATTTACAAATAATGCAATACAGTTGCTGCGAGTTTAATGTTATATTTTAAATATTTTTTTAAAAAAAGTTTTAGCAAAAAGCAAAACAAATATAATAAATGTATTTTTAAATATAAAATTGTATTACTTACAAATGATATGAGAGATATATATTGTGGCGAAAGAAGGAGATCACTGGAGGAATAAACCATTTAATATCTTCTAAAATAGAATGGAAAGGGTCAGTTTATTTGGCGTGGATTAATCATATCAGGATTCTTGGTTGCCATGACATCATAAATGGAAACTTTGAATAAATATTACCAGATGAAAACATCACCAGAGTAATACATCATAGCAGGAATAATACCCAAATACCTATTTTACTGCAATTAATTATATATGGATGTAACTGGATAATATTTCATTTACGTATATATATAACACGGATACTTTTTATGTATATATAAATAATTATTACAATATAAATAAAATTAAAAAATAATAATGTAATTATTAATAATAAATAATTAAGGAAACACATTTATATATATACTAAGTTTGTGTTTATTTACATTTGCCCCCCCAAAAAATTAAAAACTACTGTATCATGTCTCTATTTTTAAAAATAAAATGAATAGCTATATGGCATATTTTCATTGCAATTAAACACATTTTTAAAAGCATTCTTCTTTTTTTTTTAATTTTCCTTAGAGATGAATAATAGTCTCATTACCAGCATGGCCTTTCTATTTGTTTTGATGTTTATAAGTCCATATCACTTTTGGAATCTAATGTCATTCCTACTTTTCATTACCCATTTTAGATTCTTGTTTAAACTTCAAATTTCAAGCCTTCTGATGAAAATGATTTGCAGTCCTTTTTTATCATTCTGTATATTTAAATGGACATATTAAGGTCCTATATATGAGTGGTCAGAGTGTATGACAACAATATTGGCATTAATAAGGGCTTTAAGCATTCGATCATCAGATTTTCAATAATATTGATGGCTGAAGAGTTGGAGGATGTAGAATATTGGAGCTTTTCCATTAATGTTTAAAGCTTTCCTGTCTTAATATAAACCAAGCACTGATTATATATGTATGTAGGAGCTGATAATCTTGACCAAGTGATGAGTGCTGGTTTAGCACAAAATATGAACATTGGAGATTATTTGTTTTTTTATATGTATTCTGTCAAGTGCATTAGTTATATGGATTTTGCAAGTCTGTGTTCAAATCCCCTCTCATTAAACTAAATTCAGTGTATACATTATACATGTAGTCAAACATTACTAAATCAATAACTTTTGTTTTATTGCTTAAGAAAGATATTTTCAAATTTTTTAAAAAAATTGTAAAACTTTTAACTTTATGGCTAGAAAACATTTTATTGCATAAAATACTGACCCATATTAGTGTTTGAAAGAGGTAAATATAAATGAAAAATGAAGTGTGTTTTCAGCATGACCCCCAAAAACTTTATTAATTAACATTATCAACAATAGCATTTCAAGATTGAAAAATGGCTGCTGATTTTCTGTAGAACTGATTAAATGTATAAATTTCAATGCTTTTATTTTTTATTTATTTGCATTTTTTTGTTTATTTACATGATTGTTTTGGATAGATATAAGTGAAGCAGTGCATATTGGTTAGCGATATTACAGCTGTACTGCCCTGTGCAGTTTGGTGTAGCAGTAGAGTATCTAACTTGGGATCAGGCAATTCCAGAATCAGTTCTGGCACTTAGAATTCTAGGGTTTGAACTTCTTAGGAACTCCCAAGCAATAAAACCATTAGCTGTTTTTTCCCTGGGCAGTTTGGCACAGAGGGAGAATGTCCGACTTGGGAAGATCAATTCTGGCATTCACACACTTCTGGTACTCAAACTTTTTAGGAATCCCTATGCAATAAAACCATCTTCTGTTTTGCCCTATGAAGTTTGGTGCATGGTTGAACATCTGACTTGGAGTCAGGAAGTCCCAAGATTGATTCTAATACTTTAAACCTTTTATGAACTCCTGAGCCAATAAAGCCATTAGCCTTTTTTCAAGCTTCACTGCACATATGATGCAAATATCTAAATATTATGTATACATTTTCTTCATTCTTATGATGATGAAAATTGGTGCTATAAAATGCACTGCTTGACTTTATTGTAAAAAAAAAATAAAAAACGACAATCATTTTCTTGTACCAATTTGCAAAAGTAACACCAAGTGGTTGCAATGGGAATTAAAAAAAATAAAATTTTATTTTTAACTAATTTTTATTTATTTATTGAACTGCAAATAAATCATTGGGGTTTAAGAAAATGGATATAAATGTTGCACTGTATTCCATAAAGTATACAAATTTTATTGTTTTCATAATCAATAATTATTTCAATTCATGAAACAGATGGGCCATGGTCAGATGACATTCAATATAAATTTATTTATAAACCAAAAGAAATAATTGGCATTACTCTGTTAGAATATAATTTGAGTTACCATATAAAAGTATCTGCATTAACATTAGTAATCTAATCTTCATCACTTTAATTCAAAACCACCTGTCTCAGTATGTGCAATTAATGATTACCAGATGGCAGTCATAACCACAAATCACAGAAAGCAGAAAGGATACAAATAATGAAGTTGTGGAAGAATAAATATAAAAGTGATTATACAGAAAGTGGCTTATTGTTTTTTATGCTGGGTTTGGGGAAAAGGTGAGGGATTTTTAGATATAAAGGCCATGGAGCTGACAAAAATTATGTTGTAGAAATGGGATGGAGCAGGATAGAGAAGAATATAGAAAAACTTAGGATGGGGAATGGAAAAGGAAGTCGTAGTGGCTAACAGGTTTCTCTGGGCATAGTTGGTGAGAGATTCCTGGTTCCATATAATGAGAAGTTACAGTGCATCACATCACACCATATTAGTCAATATTTTTGTGAAATTTTAAAATCATAATTTCATTATTATCTTATCTCAATATATGATTCTCTAGAACAATTAACTTACTTTCACTAAGAGTAAACTGAATTGTTTTTTGTGGCACTATGGAATCACATATTTGTGATACTATGGTTGCACATAAACTTATCTTTGTTTGTGGTTGTGGGGTTCTATGGGTCCACATTAAAAAGAATAAGCTGATCTTTGTGATTTTGTGAATTCACATTAGTAAGAATGAACTGAACTATTTTTTTATGTTGCCATGTGTTCAATGCCTTAATGTTAACATCAGATTAAGAATAGTAGATTTAAAATCATCATTTGAGTTATAGTTACAAATTATTACCTGAATAATATAGAATCCAAGAGAATGCATTAATCCCATGATTATGAATGTATGGCTTAAATGATTAAATTAAAAAGTCATGTTAAATTAACAATTTCTAGGATAATAAAAGCTTCATAGATAATGTATTGCATAGATAAAGCCACTACTAAATCCATGTCCGTTATTTAGCTCATTTTTAAATATATCAACAGTTTAGCAAAAAGACAAGAGTTGTTCAAGCTGGGTCTATCCAAACCGTAATGAAAACAAAATTTTCCCTCTTCTTTCAGAGGAAGTAAAGTATTCTGCCTCATTAGTCTTAGAATAATCTATGAGCAGTTCAAACTAATGTGTAATGATTATCACATCTATCTCCCATGTCAGTGATCAAACTAAAAGTTTTTCTTAAAAAAGTTTAGAATATTTGTGTCAGATATCCAGTGCACAGCAGTTCAATAATGATCAGTAAAGGACTACTTAACTATTATTTGTAAGAGGATAACAGATTTCAATTAATTTCATTGACCAGATGGATACCAATGCATTGAATATAGAAATAGAAAATATGATTATAATTCAATGAAACTTATATTAATAATGGGGAAAGGGATCACATTCCAGTGGGTGCTATGCTCATGGCTATCTTTGCTTTATCTTTATATTTAAGTGATTTAAAGAATCACTCTAAATATCACATTTAGTGGCATTTTAAGAAGTCCTGTCTAAGGGTTTAGAATATGTATATCATGTGATATATACATGTGAAAAAGTAGGACTAAAAGTAAATGCTAAAAAGATAAAATAATGTTCAGATTGATGATACTCATGACTTAGAAGAAGTTAACAATTACAAACATTTTGATCAGATTATTAATGAAGATGGAAATATAATGGATGAAATTAATCATAGGTTTTAACTTGGGTGGAATGCTTTTGGTAGAAATAACTTAATATTAAAAAGAAATATGTGCATGTATCTGAAAAAGGTTATTAAACATATCAGTTCTTATTTATGGATTTGAGACTTGGATCATTAACAAGAGAACAATTCACAGACTTCAGACCATCCAACAAAGTATGGAGATATATATGGTAGGAATAAATAGAAGATATTAAAAATGAAATACACGTGAGAGAGAACAAGCAGACATCATTGAAAGAATTAAGAAACTGAAATTGAACTGTGCTGAATATATTACTAGAAGAGATAATAATAGGTGAATAGTTGAAATATTAAATTGGATTTCAAGAGATTAAAAAAGATCTAGAAAGAAACCACATGGAAGATGGATAGATGAAATAAGGAGGTTTGCTGATATGTTGTGAATAAAAGAGGCTAAGGACCAGAGAAACTAGATTAAGCTTGAAGAGATCTTCATGCTGCAGTGGATTGATATTGATTGTAAATGATAATGACATTATGTAATGAAAGTGTTATCAGACTAATATTATTCTATAGTTAAAGTTTTGCTATCAATGAACCCATAGCCCTGTTGTTTTATTTGAAGTCTGATACTCCATGATGGGCTGTGATATTCATATTTCTACATCATGACATTATTGCATAGGAGACCTATTTTTTATCAGTATAGCTCTTAATAGGTTAATTCTGGTTAGTTATTTCTTTTACTAGTTTTTAATTAGTTATTAAAACAGGCAAAACTCACTATACGTATTGCCATTCTCTGCAAGCTAGAGTAATCAATGGATGCCAGAAGGCTTGTGCATAAAATCCCCATCTAGTGCCTACTCATCCAATATTCCAAGACTAGTTTCTGGCTTGTGGCCTTCATCAGTGAGGAGCCTTGGATGTGAGAGCACTGCACCTAATTATGTGATGATTTTTAATTACTTACCATTATTGCTATTGTATTATTAGTATTTTTGTGTTTCTATTTACTTTCAATAGAAACAAACCATTTTTTTTTTAAAAATTAAAACAGTAGCAATATTTTTAAGTATCATCTTTCTATAGGAAGGTAGGTAACCATTGGTGTACCATGATCAAGCTAATACTTGACCATAATCAATAATATTTTGCCATTTACATGCATAATCTATTAGTCTTTTGATTTTAGAATTACCTTGTAAGCTTTACATAAATCTTTATGTTATTAAGATGTGGAAATAATAATTAATGAAAAACAATACTTGGTATAAATGGAGGTACTAAGATTTGAATCTCAAGCTCATTATACAAGTTCTGCAACACTGAGTTATTACAAAAGATATTAAAAGCCAGATTACCTTTTACTTAAGAGATGTAGATTATTTTGTGAGCACTGAAACAGACTTTAAAAAAAGCACCCCCTATCTTTTTTACCCTTATCTGGTAATAGTTTCATGATATGAAGTCATTCAGTCAAAAACTGGTCTAGGATATCATCCATTGTTTCAGTCATGGCTCCGGTTAATGGTGACAAAGAAATAAAGCCACAAATGACTAGTTAGAGAGAAGCTAATTAAGTTTATGACATAACTTAAATGGATGTAACCTGGTGCTATTAAAAAAGCAATGGAAGATTTTAATGGATAGATTTTGGAGAAAATTTTAATGGTATGTTGAAAAGTTCCAATTAGAATTATAAAGTCTCAAAAAAATACATAGAGAATGTTATAGAGAATGTAATAATCTTTAAAAAGCACTGCTTAACTCTTTGGGTTTATACTAATATGCTTTTGATAATAGCAATATTTTTTCCCCATAATCTTGCTTACAAACATAAGCAATCAATAAACAATGACTAGTGACAGCAAATAGATTACTTAAATTTTTAATTTATTAATCTTCTTGAGGAGTGCATCAATCTTTCCACTAAAAAAGTTTGCCCTTTAAAGACAACCAAAAATCTAAAAATAATGTCAGAGTTCCATTATTAGATATCCATTAGTTTTATCCAACTTTATAGAAGTTAATAGTAAAAGTGAAAAAAGAAATTGATAGGAGAGGAGACTGTTTATGAGTATTGAAATAAAAACCAAGAAATAGCGAATTTCAAAAAAATGTTGAGGAGAGACACGCGGGTTAAGTCGGGAGGGGGGGGATAGATGACTAATGGTGATAATAATGAAGGGAACAGATGGAAGCAGATAAAGATTTTGTAAAAATATATATATAAAATTTATTTTTCTTTTAGTTCCTGTTGTTGATTTTTTTTGTTGTTGTTATCTTATAGGTTTTGTTTGTTTCCATTAAAAAAAAAAAATAAGGAAATGCTAAAACATTATCACCTTCTTTTTTTTTCTTCTGCCAATTACTCCATTTCTTATTCAATTTTCTGAGTTTAAAAGATTTTGCAAATTCCAGTTTAGGATTAATGAACTGAACCAAAAAAAAAAGTGATATATCTTCTATATTTGGATTGATCCTTTTAACATTTATTAATCCGGATCCTTTAAATTGTTTGACAAATATTTGCATACTAATTAATTTATAAATATGAAAATTTAATTTAATAAATATACATACACACATACAAAAAAAACAGAATTTGATTTCAAAATCTATGCTTGAGTATGGTTTTTATATGTATATAATAAATAATTAGTAGAGTTACTATATACCATTTATATACGATATATACCAACTTTAATAAAGAATATATATATATAAACATAGTAAATAATTCTTCTGTAAAGTTGTTATATAAAAAGTATCTTGCATTTAGTGTGAAGTGTCTCGTGGTAACTACAGCCATTTACCTATCCTGGTAGTTATGGCTTGGGATTTGAACCCAAGTTGGTGAACCTATTTTATTTATATAAACAAACAGGATTTCCCACTATATTGTTGCAATCAACTCAGCTAATAATTCTATTGGTAAATAGGATCTTGTTATATAGTGGTATCAATGCACTTTAGATTGGTTAGATGACTACTGATATATTGACTGTAACAATAAACTATATGATTCAGCTTTAGGACACACAAATGCATAGCTGGTGACATACTCTGATAGATGTTAGACCCAGACATTTAAATTACATTTATCAGGAGGGATGGAAGTATTGACTGGTACTTTTAGCTGTTTTTGAAAGAAAAGTGATTTATGGGATTAATAGCAATAGAAGTCTGTTCTGTATTAGAATAAAAGTTTTATTGGACAGAGATTGTCAGTTGTCTCACTGGTCCATATTGTATTTGAACTGTCACATGCCACTTTATCAGCAATACTGGTTGTGCTGGCTGAAAAATCTATGCTTGCTCAGAGATAAACAATTATCTATAATTATATTTAAGTTTATCTTAGATTCAAACTTAGGTTATGAGCTTAGCAGGCAGATGTGTGTTAATCATTACAGCAGAATCTTCAATCTTTTTTACATATAGATCTAACACTAAGCTTTAAACTAAGTAAATAAATTACTTAGCCAATAAACTGACTTATAACAAATATTTTAAACTTAATATTGTGTCAAAATTATCATCAATTAGCTTCTCCGAGATGACTGTTTCAAGCCTTTTGAACTTCTCATTTGGCTGCAAAAATATATGGCAGCATTCGAATGTAAAGTACAAAACTCTTTTCTAACTTATACAAAATTTCAGGCCAATTAGATATTAATGCGGTGACATTAGACTGAAGTGTTGCCAGATGTCTCTGAAGTTAGGTGAGAAGAGTTTATCACAAGCCTTAAAATGGTCATCCTGGAAAATATGATTGATAGTAATTTCAATATAATCTAAAAATTGTTTATTATGTCTAAGCTTATTGGCTGGTTAATTTAAAGTTTATTTGATGTAATTTAATTTAATATATGAATCAAATGATTTAATTCTGAGTTGAAAACAAGTTTTAGCCTCAGAATTGACAGAACTGGTGACATGGTCTGTTGACTTTGAACTCATGGTTCTGCCACTCTATCACACTACTAGCCACTAAAAACAATAGCAGTATTGTGTGTCTTTTATCTCATTCTTTTTGAACAGTGTGCATTAGCAATAAGTATTTTTATCACAGTCCACTCTTATATTAGGCAGAAACTAAGACAAAACATCAGACAATAATGTTGTTTTTGCCTGATGAAGGTTAATTACCTAATGTTAAAATGACTACAAATCAAATAAATGTTACTTGTACAATATATACGTATTGTAAATTTGCCAATGCATGTGAGAATATTATTAACAGATAAAAGAATATTTACTGCTCTCTGTAATGCTAAATTTTGAATAATGTTCAAAATTTGAGTTTAGTACTACAAAGAGCTGTAAATACATTTCTTTATTTTTTATACAAACACAAAACTTTATATTGGGTTTCCAAAAATATAATGTTATAATCATCATCATCATTATTATTTTCAACCATTGATTCATTGAGGGATGAAGATCTCTTCAAATTTAATCCAGTCTATCCAATCTATAGCCTCTCTTCCTCTCATCACTGCAAACTTCCTTACTTTATTCAACCATCTCACAAGTAGTCTCTTTTGAGGTGTTTTAAGTCTTTTGAGATAGTTTAAGATTCAATTGTCCATCTATTATAATTTCTTTTAGAAATATGCCCAACTCAGGTTCACTTTAGTCACTTCAATTTTTCAATGATTTCAGTAACACCCGTTTGTTCTCCTCATACATGTATTTTATTTTTAATCCTTTCTTGTTACTCTTAATATACTTTTCATACTTTTTAAAGTGATCTGAAGTCTATGGAATTGCTCTCTTGTTAAGTATACAAGTCTTAGAACCATAAGTAAGAACTACTAAAACACATTTATTAAAAGCTTCATTTTCAAATATATAGGAATATTTCCTTTTAATATTAACTTATATGTGATGCTCTGAACTTGCACTTTTTATAAGTTAACTGTTTCTAATGAGTCCTGTAATTAATTGTGTGTCAAATAATGTATGTGAATGTTACACTTTAGATGTCAAGTCTAGAAGGTAGAGATGGCATCTTAAAAATATTTTTCTTTCCCCTAGGTATGTATTTATACTGAAAATATTTTGATCACTTTGCTATATATATTATCAAAATGTTATAATAGTAATTACAATACATAGTGATTTTAAGACAATTAACATAAAGAAGGTTTTACAATAGGATGATTCCATATCGCCAAAACAATAAATATTTTGTGGAAAGTTATAGCAGTAATATTAAATGGAGATGGTTTAAATCATCTGGATTTACAGATGATGTGATTTGTTTTGCAAGTAATGTTTCAGATCTTCAGAAAATGTGGCAAGAGTTATCAGATAAAAGTAAGAAAGTAGAACTAAAGGCAAATGCTTAATGTTCAATAGATTTTTTTTACAATAAGAAAATCAAGATTAATAATCATTTAGAAGAAGTTAACAACTGTCAATACCTTGGTCAAATTATTAGTACATATGGATGTATACCAGATGGAATTAATCATAATATTGAACATTAATAGAAAACTTTTGGTAGACATAATTCATTAACTTTCTTCTGAAACTTTAATTTTGTGTATGTATTTTTATATTTCCTATTTTAAATATTTTCATGAGGATTTTTCTTTATTTGGGATATTTACTTCTCATATAACAAAGTTACAACATTGATAGTAAATTTTATCTGGTTTTGAATTGTGCTGATAGATATATTTAATCTGTATTTGATATTGTTTTATGTTTTTGATAAAGTACGCACCTGGAAAATTCTTAAAAACTTATTCACTGCATCCTTCCTACTCAATAAGGCAAGTATTTATCTTTATTCTTTTTCCAAAAGTTTCTTAGGTTTAACCTCTGTCACTTTTATCTATATATCTGCCATAATTTATCTTGAACTTCTATTTGATTATATGTCTCATGAATATTCTTCATTACAGTTTCTTGAATAATCTTTGTCTTTATGCAGCTGCTGTTTTGTTTTTCTTTTGGTTGTTATTTTATCTTTCTTTCTTTTAGATCTTATGAGCATTTATAACAGTTGTTGGTATTATTTATCTTATTTTATTTTTGCCATTGTTTTATTCCTAACAAAATTTGTCTTATTATCTTTTCAAATATTTCATTATCTCCTTTCCATTGAAGATTTTTTTTCATCCTCTGGATATCTAAGATGTTCCTTTTGTAAACTTTTTCCAATCTATCATTTTAGCTTCCATAATTTAAATTTATCATTTATGATTTATTTAAATCTACTATTTCCTAATTATTGCTCATTTTTTTACTCTCCTTTCTCATATTGTTCATTCATTTGGTTTACTATGTATTTTCATTAATTATGATAATCATTGTTATTTTTTTCCTCAGGGAAGTTTATTCTTGGCCTGAATTTGTTATAGCCAATTTTATTTACCTGAGAAAATAACAATAACTGAATATATTTTTATACAAAATTCAAGCACTGGAAGTAACAAATTGAGCTACGGTTTATGGATTTGGAACTTCGGAATTGTTCATTCTATCCTGTACTAAATAATGCAGTGTAATCTTTTAATTCCTTACAACTTACATAATTTGTCAATGCATTTTATGATCATCAGCACAAGAGTATAAGTTGGCATTCACTTGATTGAAATGAGATTTTTAACTTTCCTCAGTTGGGAAATAGTCACAGATTATTTAGCTCATCAGCATGCCACCCTAATATTGTGATAAATTGTGTAGGGCATAAAAGATCAAATATTCACTTATGACAATGGTTATATATTTTTTACAATCTACTATTTATTTGATATAAATTTTTGGATGACAATGAGCCCTTATTTAAACAATAGCTGATGTGATGCACTGTGACTCCTTATTTGGAGTCAGGAATCTCTCAGCCACTACGCTCAAAAAAACTTGTTAGTCACTTTACCTTTCCTTTCCATTCCCCACCCTATGTTTTCCCCAAATTCTTCTCTATCCTGCTCCATCCCATTTCCACAACATAATCTTTGTCAATTTCATGGCCTTTATATCTAAATTCCTCTTATCTTTTCCCAAACCCAGCATTAAAACCAAGAACCCACTTTCTGTATAATCACTTTGTTTATATTTATTCTTCCACAACTTCATTAGTTGTACACTTTCTGCTTGAAGGCATTTACATACAATTAACAGGTGCCTAATATTTTCTATATTTTCCTCACACAACTTGCAGACTAAATCACCAACATTTTTCCATGTATGTGTATATTCTCTTGTTGCTAAAGATGTTGTTCTAGCCTTAAACAGTAAACTACTTTCCTTGCTATTATCATAAATTAATTCGTACCATTATTCGGTTTATATATATATAATGGATTTCCATTCTTGCTATTAAAAGGTGTGAAGGTTGCCTTGACAGCAGTTAGAAATATTGGTTGCTATATTTACTGTGAATGTTTAGGTGGTTACTGGTTGGAAACTAATTATATATATATATACTCTTTTTACTCTCCATACTACTTTTTCCTCTTCTCCAACTCCCTGAAAGGTTTAATACCACCAGTGACATCTTTCAGAGAACTTAAAATTATTCTCTATGAGTAGGATTGTAGGTAATATTCAAAATTGCGTAAAATACAAGTAGTTTCAAATGCCAGCCCTACATCATATCAATAAAAGCACCATATGAGTCCTCAATATTTTATCAAGCCACGTATAAGTATAAATATTTATTAAGTTTTATTAGTTATTGGTTTACTTACATGTATTTTCATTTAGGATTATTTTTGTATAATTATAGAAAAAAATATTTAAATAATTGTCAACTATTACAAACTACATATTGCTTTAAAAGAATAATCTTTTCTAAAGTGTTTTTCTGTTCGTTTTTGTTATCAGTTAATATTGCGTGACATATAAAAAAGAAAATACTTTTTTTTTTGGTAATGTACATCTGATTTGACAAATTCTACAGGTTCATTGTCCCAAATCAAATATGTCTAAATTGATTTGATGTAATTTGCATTTGAATTGAATTAGTGATGCATATAATTTTTTTTTAAAATTTATGCAAACATATAATAAATATACTTTATCAATTATCAAATTATTATGAAAATTAATATTGTGAATTAAGTAATAATATATACTATCCATATAAATTGAAAATTGTAAGAGACTATATTATATGATGGTTAAACCATCCTCTCACCATGAGACACAACCGGTAATTTGAATCCGGATCTGGTAAATTTTTAAAAAAATTTCAAGTTCAAAATAAGCTTAGGATTTTTCTGTGAATTAGTAATCTTTATCCAACCAAACTAATCACCTAAAATTGAATAGTAAATAGGTACCAAGCTATTCATAGCATTAATACCTATCTGGTGGATAGTCTGATAACTTATGGATTCCCCATTGCTTTTCCTCTATGGATGTCTTCTCGAAAGGCTTATGCCCCCAAAGTGAACTATATAGAGGCTGTTTATCTATATTTTTTTTTTTTAAAAGTATTTTTAATGGTATAATAATCTAAAAATTAATTGATTAATTAATGATTTAATTCTCTGCCTTAATACCTTAATCCATCTGAAAATATTAACCCAATTATTTATACTCACACATATGTATTGTTATAGATATTAACAACAGGAAGTTCTTAATTCATCGTGTAGTTTCAATATATGATAAGAGCAGCACTTTATTTTAGTGCCATCTATTGTAAACTTGAGTAATTAGTGATTCCCAGATATATAACTATATTGCTTGCAGCTTTGCATTTCAAGCCTAATATATATATTCTAACTTAATAACACTGAGTTAACTTTTGGTCACTTTTTGCCAGAATTATAGTACAAAATTAACAACATTGGGAGCAGTATGACTATGTAGTTTATAAAATATGCAAATTATTACAATGAGAAATGTAAAATATAAAGTCAGATGCTCATTTTTTTGACAAAGGGATTCTTGTTGATTGAATTCAGATCTCTTGCAATAACTCATGTGTCCTTGAACTTTCTTTTATGATCATCCCTCACTATTATTAAGACCATCTGCATAGATGGGGATGATTAGAAGAGAAAGTTTAGAGGCATGGGTTATTGCAAGAGACCCAAATTGAATCAACAAGAGGACATCTTATTTCACTTTTATAATTTACCTTCCTCATTGCAATAATTTGCGTATTTTATAAACTATATAGTCAATCGGTTCCTGGCATTGTTAGTTAATTAATTTTGCACTGGTGAGAAGTCGCCGAAAGTTAATTTAGTGCTATTAAGTTAGAATATATATATATGGTTTAAAAATACCTTTTTATAGTAGCTTGACTCAGCTCAAGTTTTTGGAGTATATCATATATTATAAAAATGTATGTGTTTACTTTATGGTAATAGCCTTGAAAATGGTCACAGAAGACAGTGGAAACATAGGATAGATCTTATAGTAACCGTGTACATAAAGATATGAAAGAAATTGGTTCATAAAAGCACGATTTGGAAAGAAAAAGTGTGTGGGTTCTTTATATATTCACAATTAATATTAAATTACTGGGCTGTATTAAATTTTATAAACTTTAAAAAACAAATTATGCGGAAATAAAAAGAAATGGTATACAGTAAATTGTTTTGAGATATTATATATGTGAGTATGTATACAAGAGCGCTATTAATAGCAAATTTATTAAAAAGGCAAAACATTTTTTTCATAAATCTATATCTTCTTATTTAATAATGCAGCTACTTGTAAGAGGTCACATGTTTTGCCCAGGTGTGTTGATTTTCTACTCTGAATGCTTATATGTCGTGGGTCTTGACAGATAAATATTTATCAGCTAATTAGCACACAAAGCAATCTTGTTTTTTCTAATTATCTACAGGTAATTCAGATTTGCTGTGTCGTATCACTGTCAAAAATTTTCTAGTTGAAACAGAGTAATCTGTCCACCTTTTCATGAATATAAAATATATTATTTCTAAAAGGAAATAAAAACAAAACCTATTTTTACCGAGCACGATATTAAGCTTAGAAAATTTTTTATTGTGAGAAAAGTTTTTTTTTTTTTTTCTGATAGAAATTAATTCAAGCACTCTAATTGAAGGTGATCTTCAAATTCGAGATTTGTGTGTGTGTTCTTTCACACACAAATATATATGTGTAAATGTAATGACACTGGGTCATAATAATGAATAAAACTATTGTTCGGGAGTGGGAGGGCGTTCGAGGACTAAAGTAAACGGACTATATAAGCCACAATAGTTTTTTTCAACAGGAAATAGATCTGAGAAACTCCAAGTCTTACGTTTTTTTATTCTCTATTAACCCATTGCAGTTTGATGACCTCATAAATTATTGTTTTTTCCAAGACTTTTATAAAATAAATAATGGAGTGAATTTATTATTTGGAAGTTCATACGAAGTTTGAGGCTGAAAGTGTTAATACTG
Organism: Epiperipatus broadwayi; assembly: GCA_028023455.1. Lineage (NCBI taxonomy): Eukaryota > Metazoa > Onychophora > Udeonychophora > Euonychophora > Peripatidae > Epiperipatus > Epiperipatus broadwayi. The sequence continues at coordinate 1,479,194 of JAQFVV010012516.1, read as the reverse complement.
GAATCTGCTGAGAATCTTATATTCCAGTGTCCAGTACTCTATCACTATGTTATACCATGCAGAGCTCCAATACTTCCGTTTTGTAATTTTTCTTCTCATCACTTCAGCAAACTTCATCTGATATTTTTCTAGATCTTTTTAAAATCTTTTGAAATTCACTTTAAAACTCATTTATCTATCTATAGTAGTATTTTTTTTATTCAGCCCAGTTCCATTTTTAAAAAAATTCTCTTAGTAACATTAGTGATATATTTTTGTTATCATCCATGTATTTCATTTTCAATTCATCTCACCTTTTTATTCTAACATACATCTTTTCATATCTTAGTGCACAGTATGCACTCATTAATGGCTGATATCTTAAATAGCTAAGTTTCAGACCATAAAATAAATCAGATAGAATACAATTTGTCTATTGTTTACTTTTAGGCATGGAACAATATTTTATTTTAAATAAAATTATTTTAATTATATATATGTTAATTTATTACTTATTAAGATCTTTGCTGATTTAGTTTCATGCTTCTTATTTATAAAGATCTGAATTTTATTATACTTAACAACTTTGCAGTTTATAAGTAAAAGACTGATATTTCAGCTGCACTACTTTATTCAGATTTTATGTTTGTCTCACAGGTGGCACTGTGAAATAATTTAGCGTTTAGTGATATTGATATTGCAATGGTCAAAATCAGCCTGCAGTCACAGTTAACACCAATCACCAGAAGATACCACTAGACTTAGCATCTAGAATTTTCCATTAATGTCAATAAGGGGTGTAATTCAACAGAATCAAGCTTCACTACATGTTAGTGCACTGATTTATATAGGAAATTTAAAATTTACTGGTAAAGATATATAACCATCAATCATAAAAACTCTTCAATCATTAGTAATATTTATTATGTTCTCTAGCTCGTGGAGAGTTATCAGTCTCTTTGAAGTAAGACCTGGACTATTAATTTGATAGTATACTAGCTGTTGTAACAAAGAACAAAAATTCTGGACTCAATAGATTTAAAAGTATATATATATTAATAATCTAATATTATGATTATTAGTATTAAAGGTTTAGCCAATATACCTTTTATTTAATAGTTTCTATAAATATATTTATTAGGTAAAGCATTATTTTTTTTATATACTATCTCAGATCTTTCAATAATTGATTTAATTAAACATAACCAAAGTAACTTTACTTATTAAAACTATGCTAAGGATGTGTGTATAAACTCTTTGAACATCACCCATAATCAAAATTCAGCAGGATTGTATCCGTCAGGGTTTATAATAATTATGTGAGGTTCTTATCTAAATAGTACTAATATGCATTTAATTACCACATGGAATGATCATTATTATTTAAGGAAAATACAACAAAGGTTTAAAACCAGCAACTCCAATAAATATTTCATATTCTTATAATATTGCACTTATAAATATAAGAATGTACATATATAACTAATACTCTTTGTAAGTTATCTGTACAGTTCAATCTGCATATAATTTTATTAAATGCATTCCCAATTTTTAAATGAATTCTATATGTGTAAGCTACATGTAAGTAACATTAAAATGGATTTCAGTTCAATAGTTTTGAATTAACAGGTTCTACTACATTTACATAATAAATACACATCCAGACATAATTTCAATAAGCCACAAAAATAATATTAAGCTTTTTCCTCATTAATATTTGAACCATATAAAAATACTTTAGAATTTAATAAATTCTTAATTTTTTTTATCATGCTTTAACTTAACATTCAAATTTATTTATTAAGCACATAGGACATATGAAATTAAAGAAAAGAGATTTCACATAGGCACCTTAATAATTTATATAATAACTCAATGATGGCATGCTGAGTACAGAGAACATTTTCAAACCCAAGCACAAGATAAAGACTTTATTAAGAAAAGAGCAACCATCTTATCTTTAACTTAAAATTTTAATTATATAGGTCAATCTGAACATGAATTCACTCACATGCATGTACTTTGAGCTCATATTTGGAAAAAAATATAGTTGCAACTTATGCTTGGGATCCAGTGAATTTTCATTTACTGTGGTCATTTATTAAGATCATATCCAGGTTTCTGCACTTCAGAGAGACTAGATGCTACTGAGGCAATTCCTAAGAGGTTGGCTATTTACTCAAACAGGATTTTAGGTAAACTGGCCTGTCAAAGAAAAGCTTCCCAAGTATGCAAGAGTAGTTTCAGTAAAGAAAGCAAAAGTCAATTTTAATTTTTTTTTTTAGAACTATTTATGTACAAGTCTTATCACATGGAATTTTAACTATTAAAAAAAAAACTATGATAAATTTTATTTTGGGGACTAATTATAATATTCACAATAAGATAGTTGACATTTTAACATAAATTCATCTTTATAGATTAAAATACTGAATTCCTTAGTTTTTCTTTGATATCTGATAATTAATACAAAATAACTTTTGATTTTAATCATATATTATTTTAATCAAAAATAAAAACTTGATCCTGTGCAATTTTAACTTAATCGATTTATTATTATTGTCACAAAATATATAAATCGTTATCTTTTAATTTAACAAAAGATGGAAATGTTGCTAAATATTTATACAGGAATTTTGTTTAAATATTTATACAAAAATTAAATATTTAAAAAAACAAAACAAAACTTTTTTTTTATTACTAAAACAAAATTCATACAATTTATACATCAAATATATATATATGGGTGTGTGGTACTTTCGTATTATTCGTGCTATAACATTTTATTCCAGTGATATTTGTGTTCCATAATATTTATTCAAAGTTTCCATTATGATGTCATGTCATCCAAGAATCCTAGCATGATTAATCCATGTTAAATAAACTGACCCTTTCCTTTTCATTTTGTGAGATAATAAACAGAAAAAATAGTCATAAATCACATGACCCCATTCTCTTAAGCTTGTAAGATATAAACAACGAGCATTGCCAATTGCTCAACAAGCTGTTGAGCAATTGGCAATGCTCATTGTTTAGTAAACAGTTCAGTTCATCACAGTGACCTCACCCCTCCCATCTCCACAATATAATAGACCTTTCTTATTATTTGTAAGTAATATGGTTTTATATTGTAAAATACATTTACAGCTAAAACTTGTATATTTGTGTATGTTTTTTTTTAAATATTTAAAATACAAAAACTTACAGTTTACCATTTTTAGATAAAGCTAAAACTTTATCTTACAGTTCATTTTTTTTAGATTAAAAAAAATGTAAAGTTAAAACTTTAGCTTACATTTCATTATTTAAAAGCATTTCAGGATTCTTTTATATATCATTGGAAATAAGATGTGGTTTTTTTTAGATATGAAGTTTGGTATTATGCATGCTGGGTGTTTACGATGACACCTGGGAGAGGTGTTTTGATGGCACAAAGTGCAATATTAAAAACTCAAAAACTTAAAACTATCTGTTTTATTTAATATTATAATGTGTTTTTTTTTTTTTCATAATGAATATATTCATTTTTTTTTAGATTTGAAGTTTGGTATTATATGTGGTATGATGTATTACTCCAGTGACATATTATTCTAAGTTTGAATATGTTTTAAATAATGCTTGCATAGGATTTGCAGGCAAATTTTATGAAGATTGTCTGCACATCTCTTGAGGGTATTATTTTAAACATATCGCAAATTTAAAATAATATGGCACTGGAATAATACATCATAGCAAGAATAATACCAAAGTATCAAGTGAGCATATATATATTTGCAAAAGATAAATATTATAAAAACTTGACTTACTAACTTTTAACTGGTTATACTCTCTTTAACATTTGCTATTATATTGACTCAATCTTTTTGAAAATGAAGATTTATCTATATTTAATCCAATTTCTTTGAACGTTAACCTCTTTTCTCCACATCATACTGGCAAACTTCTTTATATCATTTTTGCATTTCATATAAAGTTTCTTTTTAGTTCTTACAATTTTTTAAGATCCAATTAAAAATTTACTTGTAAAAAAAAGATTAATGCAAGCATTAATCCTGTCTTCAAGAAATCTCAACTGATATTTCAATTAAGAACTATCAGACAACTGAGATCAAAAACCAATGTTTTTAATCTTAAACTCACGGATTAAAATCTAATAAACTCAACACACTGGATGATGTATGTCAATGAGAAGTCCATTCATGGTTGTTGTTATAGAAATAATCACATAGTAAAACAAATGATACAAATATATGGAGTGAACATTAGGAATTTGCCCTGCACAGTTCCTCTATGGTGTTAAAGAGAAATTAAAGGATCTTCTAATTAATAACAAACTCTTTGTACAGTCATATATATATATGTAAAATAATTCATTTGCTTTGCAAGATGTTTAATTATATTGATGTGATATCATTTAATTCTAGTAATATATATGTACACAGTGAAATTTGTTTATAGTAATTTAGCACACTTAAGCTTGCAAACAAAACACTGGTATAAACCTCTTCTGTGGAAGTCTCTTGAATTAAAAATTTCTTTCTTTACTAGTCATTTCTTTTGCATGTATTTGACTTCAGACAAATATCATTTTTAAAATGTTAAATCACAAATTACACAATCTAATTTATTTTTATTCATTTTATATTTGTCATTTTCTATAAGCTTAAACTGATCAATGAATTTTAGACTTTAGGATTATATTCCCACTTCTGCATTTATTTTGGCTATTTTCTTTTTATTATATATTTAGTAGCAACTGTTTTTTGAGCTATCAATCTAATACCCTAAAATTTAAAAAACAATCTTAGTGACTATTTGTTTTGGAGTAGAGAAAACAGAATGGATTACTTTTAAAAATATATGATAAATGTAATCTGACATTCAGATTTCTAAAAGAAGTTGCTATTGGAGCAGTAGATAATGATGATGTATAGGATGTAGCAGGAGATTATGATGATATATATGTGATGTAGCAGGAGATTATGATGATATATGGAATGTATGAGATGTAGCAGTAGATTAAGATGATATATTGGATATAGCAGTAGATTATGATGATAAATATGGGATGTAGCATAGTTTATATGAGATATAATAATAGATTATGATGATATATGTGATATAGCAGTAGATTATAATGATATATGTGAAGTAACAGTAGATTATGATGATATATGGGATGTAGCAGTAGTTTATGATGTAAGGGATGTAACACTAGTTTATGATGATGTATGAGACGCAGTACATTTAAAAATTACTATTTTTTAATTGTAAAGGCTCAACTATACTGAAATTTAATTTTGCTCATTTCTGAGCTGTTTTGAAATTTTTCTTGGTTGGTAAACACTCCAAAAAGTTATGTTATCAATCTCAAATGTCTTATATCTCCTTTTTTCAAATTACAATGGATTAGATGTAAATTCTTTAAATTTCTAAAGAAGACTGCCATTCAGTCAAAACTGTCAACTATCAATAAAGAATGAAAAGTGCACAATGAGAAATGTGTTTTTTTTGTAAAGATTCAATAGAAGCAGTGATTAAAAATGAAAGTTTTGGATATTTTGAAATGTCATACATATCACATCCTATCAAAATTCCAAGTGCAGAATGAAAATTCTCTTGGATTGTATTTTCTGTCCACAAGCACTTGGATTAGTAGAATATTTGTTCTAAGACAGTATCATCTAACTCCGAGTTTGAATAAATAATGCATACTAGATGGCAGTGCTATCAACACATCTGGCTATTGGCTTGAGGATGTTTGGACTTAAACTTAAACATCTAGCAACAAACTTTAATTCTTTTTATTCTATCAACCTGAAATTCAAAAATGCTCTAAGGTTTTGAACTCAATCCAACATGTTTGAATAGTAAATAGTACAGATATAACTCTAGACTAGTAACTATGTGGTTCAGGCTTATATTTCTGGTAATCCCTTTCACTGTTTATTTTGTTCTGCTTGATTTAGTATATTAGTAGCAGAATATTGAATTCACTCACACTTCGACTCTATCACTTTCAAATGCTCACCTGTCACATGATCTTCCATGTAATGTACTATTCAATTTCTTTAACATTCTTTGATTTGAAAAAAATACCCCCCCCCCCTAAATTGTGAATTGGAGGAGCGGTCAATTCCAGAGAGACGCTTAAGAGTGATGCTTTTTTCTATTAGAAGTTAATGGTTCGGGTGATCAATCTAAAATGGTGGTGGAGGATGACTTCAAACTGTTATCCTATAGATTAGAATTCATTTTTGTTTGGTGAGTGGGTAGGGGAGCGAAAATGTATTCTTAATCTTTGCTTAGTCTTGAGATTCTTTTTTATGAATTTTTCACTAATTTAAATAAAATATAAAATTATAAATAGTTGTAAGTTGTCAAGGTCGTCACGTGACTCTATTACCTGTTTTTTTTTTTTTTTTATAAAAATAATAATAATGTTAATGAAATGAAATTAACATCCCTGATAATAAGCTTTCATTATTTGGCCTACTTAAAGCTTTCACTGTCTACTTTTTTGTTTTTATTCTACATTCTCAACAACTTCGACGTATTTATTTATTCACTCAACAGTAACTGACTTGCATTATTCATATCGAATATAATTACTTATTATTATTTAATAATTAAAAATTATTTGCAGGTTGCTTATGTATTTGGGAATATAAATATTAAATTCTCTGCCACAGGCAGATAGAGTAATTACTCACTAGAGAATTATAATCAAATGCCAACGCTTGATCATCATCGGTGGTAGTTTGCCATTGCTTGTCATCATTATGATGCAGTTTGCTCTATCATCCCGATATTACAATTACCATATAAACTTCAATAACTGTTTATATCATTAGGATGCATGTGGCGTCTTTTAAATATATTTTTGTGTAATATTGGTTATTTCATCTTTATTTGTGATAGTTGACTTGGTTTAATTATACGCTCTAGCACATACACATATATAACCTTTGCAATAAAATGAAATTATAGTAAACATTATAAAATTTATTCGGCCAATAATAATAATTATACGAATAGATATTAAGCTATAATTATTTTACAAGAATGTCCTCTGTCCTCAATAGCATAGATATATTTATATGTGTTATGTTCATTTCCTGAAAGTAGAGATAATTTAGGAATAATATATTACAACCAAGCAATGAAATCTGATTATCATCTAGCAAATTGTATTGCTAAAAGAGCTTAACAAAATTAATTTGTTCCAATACCTTTCTAGGTATATAAAAGTGGATGATTGGGTATTAAAGTATTTGAATGCTTGTACATTGTTTAATTATCCAGATTTATTATATGTGTGTTAATTAAATGCAGTGTTCTTCTATTATATATGTAATTAAATGCAGTATTCTTCTAATATTACATATAATTTCTGGTTTTGATTAATTAATCAAAGACTTTTAGCTTAATGAGTCTGAATTCCATGATTTCTCAGACTACTGAAATAGCACTGCTATGTTTTGGTTTTCTTGCAGCTCTTTAATGCTATTTTGTTGATTTCATATTCATTTGATGCTAAAAAATGGAGATTAATGCAAATATTGATTTATTAGTTTTAAAAAATATGAAGATGTCAGTAATTCACAGAGGAATGCTACAAATGAGCCCAAAAAATCTAGAGCATAACTGATTGGTAGATTATTTGATCTTGGGCATATAAACAAACTTGTAAACTCATTTTTTATTGCTGTTAATAATGAATAAAAAGTGTATTTTTACCATAGTTTATTTAAATATTTATGATTATATTTATAAAATATTTATACAGTAATTATTAAAAAAATACATTCATGTTTACATTTATATTTTTTAAAAATATGTTTTAATTTTAAAAATACAAGTTAAGAAATTTGAAATAATAATGATAAGAAAACTACAATTGTTATAGTTTGACAATTACCATAAAATTTTGTGATATTTTAATAATTATAAATACAATTTGAAATTTTATTCTAAAATTTCATAGCTTAATGAGACTTATAAACAAATCATTGTGGGTTTAGATATAAAATTTAATCAAAATTAATTTTAATTTTTTTTTTCAATAATATGATGATAATCAGCCAATAAAAAGAAAGTAATTGTTCTCATTAAGTATTTCAATTTTTTTTGTCTATAGTTCAAATATAATTTTTTGGATATCTTTTGTTTGTAAACTTATATTTGTAATAAATCAAGTACAATTTTATTGATTCCTAATATAAAATAAAGACTCTAATACTGAAATAAAAATTTGAATTATTAACTCAAATTACCATTAGGGAAGAATGGAAAATCATTGAAATACAAAAGGATTAATATACTTTTGAGCACCTTTGTATTAATTAGATTATTATACTAATAGAAAATGGTTGTTTGCATTATCTATTTTTAGACACATCTGGAACCATTTATGCAAATAGTCATTTTGGATTAACAGCTATTTGGGATAGGGATTCTGAATAGCGTATTAATAAAGTATAGTTAATAAAACAAAATCATATATAATACACATTTATTTTGATACATATATTTTTACTGATCACAAGTATTCTTTTGGATTTTTTCATATGCATATAAGTATCTAGTCATGTGGAGAAAGATCCACAGATGGACTATCCTGATCATCATTGTCACTATAGATATTATTAAAAATTTCTTGCTGACCTTTAGTTGTTCATATTTTTCTAAAAATCCTTAATGGTAGATTGAATTAAATTTACAACTTTTTATGTGATTATCTGTATTTTTCATTACATTTTTAGAAATTTTGAATTATTTATTAAAAATATATGTTTATAAATAAAAATTATCCTTAAAGATATTATTGTAACTACTTTATAAATATGTGCATCAACACAGATCTTTACAAAATGGGGTAACAAGAGTCTTGAGAACTCTAGATTATAAAGTAATATATTAGAGTCATCCTCTCTCTGGAAATAAAAACAATTTTTCAAATGTTCCAGTAACATTATGCTATGTAGACCTTCAAAGAATGAATATATACGGCACACACACATCTTAAACTATAAATACCAACAGCTAACTAGATATTTGTAAATTACATTTGATAGCCAATGTTTAAATAATTCAATAAAATATATTAGCAATTTTTTGTCAAGTAATACTCTATTAGATATTAAGGGATTGCATTTTATTATCTAATGAGATGTGTTCGGCCTTAGAAAGGCCATTGTTTTTTTTAATTGATTGTTTTAACAAATTTTTTTAAAGACTTAATAATATTTGAATACAAGCATAATTCATATACTTGGAGATTAGATGTAATTGTAAGGGATTTGAATCTAGACATTCAAGTTCCTTTCGGATATCCACTCTATCAGTTGTATGAAAAAGATTTAATGTAAATTAAACAAAAGATTTGTGTATTGTACTCCAGCCTGAAAGGCTATCATTTCAACTTCAATTATGCACTAACCAAAAATAAATGTTAATACGATACTATTGCATCTATTTTTTTTCCTCACTAAATATTACATTTTCTTCATGATTTAAACACTATACCTCTGTAGTTCAAAGCATGTGTAGTGATTTTTTTCCAAGCATTTTTATTAATGGTGGAAACATGATCTAATCAAAATTAAATGGAAATACAGTATTATAGCATCTGTTTTTTCCCTCTCACTAAATATCACATTTCAATCATGAATTTGTGTACTGTAATCACATTTTCTTCATGATTTAAATAATATATTTCTATAGTTCAAAACACATATACTATTTTTTTTTCTAAGTGTTTTTATTGACAACAGAATTACTTTCTCTGCATAAATGTAATGGTTGTGAATTTGACACATGACATTGGACAAACATTCATACATTCACCAATCAGACAACAGACAAAATAAGGATTTAATATATAAGATTGAATATTGCATTGATAACAGATTGGCTGATATTTTATTGGCATATTTAAACATTAGCTGTAACAATGTGATTTATTTATAAGTAGTTATAAAGAAAAGATGTCCTGAAAATATAATAATAAACAAAGATGTGATCTGTAAATAAAAGCACCATTATTTTTAAATTTTCAATATAGTAATAGTTGCATAGTATACTGCTGTAGAATATATATATAATTGTTAGCGTGAAAGAAAAAAAAGTAGTGTAATTCAGGAAACAAAATCTAGATATCACTATACTTAATGCTCAGCTGCATGATATTAATACTGTGATAATGCTGCTATGCTTCAGCTTTAAACCACTCTCTTGTCACTATTTTTAGTGGTATTTTGTTGGCTTCACATTCATTTGATGATAAAAACTGGAACTAAAATATATTGACTTTTATTTACATATTGTTATTATTATTGCAAAATATTTGTATAATAATTATTTAATTCAACTATAAATTATTTTCTTCTTTTCTGAGCTAATATAATAAATGACTATTAATTAACACATATGCTGCAGAGATAAATTTTTTAAATATTCAGCTTTATGAGTGCATGCATGCTTTCAATAGTATATCATATTCATAGCTTATAGTAATATGCTTCAATAGTTCTTGGTATTGGTGTTTAAGTAGTGATTAATTAGCTATTCAAAAATATTAAAATTTATTTAAATTACCCACTTCTTTGATAGAGTGATACTTGTATCTTTTTTATTAATCGAAAAATGGTCATTTGCTATTGCCCGGGTGTCTTTGATTTTACATTTTCTGTCTTATCTCTTCATACATATAATTTTTCATTTTGATAATTCAAATCTATGGCTGTTTTTTTATTCATAGTTGGTGAATATTGATGAATATTTTTTACTTTTAATGTCACTGTTGTATAGATATCTATGTTGGCCAATCTACTTGAAAGGTTAGCATATGACTCACCATAATATACTAACTCACATGCAGGTTGGCTGCATTGAATTTTATAGACTATTTGATGTGAAGATTCATGATTATAACCTTATTTTAGTTGAATATGATTTTTTTTTTAAAAAATATGAGTTAAAGAAATTCTTCATAATGGTGAAAAGGAAACTAAGATTGGTAATAATTTGCTAAAGACAGATTATGGAACTTTTGGGATATTTTAATAATTATAAATATAATTTTAAATTTTAGATCAGAGCTTCTTGATTTATGATGGCATAACAATATACAAATGAAGTTAAATTAACAAAGATTTTATTAAATTTATTTTTATTACCAGTGTTGCTGTAATCATCCAATAAAAAAAAAAAGGTAATTGTTCTTATTACTGTACTTCACTTTCACATTAAAAATATGATTTTTAAGGATGTTTTTCATTTCATATATATTGCTTATAATATATCATTCAAATATTGTAGCTCTGATGAAGACTGCTAGACAGTTGAAACTGTAAGAAAAATAAAGAAGTTTTATTAAAAAAATTTTTTGCATTAAGTGTATATGAGAGAAGTTATTATAAGCAATATATATGAAGAAATGCAAAGAAAGTAAAGAGAATGTTTTTCACTTGTAAACTTATATTTCTAATATATCGAGTATGATTTATTGATTTATAATATTGATTAAAAGTTTTACTCAAATTACCAAGTGTTGAAATGCAGAAGGATTAGCACTGTGTATATATATTATCCTGAGGAAGTATTAAACCACTAAACATCACATGATCACCTTTTCCTTTGCTTATACAAGCTGTAAAAACAGTGGCAAAACTCTCCATACAATAATGCCACCAAGTGCAATACTAAATAAAGATTTTATGCACAAACCTCCTTCCATCCATTGATTACTCTGTCCTTCACTGGGTGGCACTATTGTATGAAGAATTTTGCCTCTGTTTCATCCTGAGAAAGGTAATGAAATGTTGCCTAAAAACTAATATTGTAATTTATTTGCTGTTAAATATTTTTTCCCCATCGTTGTTTATTTATTAAATATAAAACTTAACTACTCAGAAATTTACTGCTGCTTTTTTGAAAAACAGGTTTGGTAATTTTCATAACTATTTAGCTCTAAAAAAAACTATGCTTTCGATCTCAAAGAATAAATTCCATTCACATTGTCTTTACTTTTATAAACCAAGTCCTGCTATAGGGATTTGGAATGAAACTTTTATCAGGCTATGCCTCACCTTTAAAAGCAGCAATTTAATCAACTTCAGAGCCACCTATTGTAAGCTTAAGTAATCATTGGAAACAAGGTGGAAGTGTTTTATCCACATTCTCAAATTAAATCCTAGCTATTAGCCTTCTCCATGAAGAGCTTTGGGCTTGCACCTAAACATTTGGCAGTCATCTTTAATTCTTTTACATTATCAAGCTAATGACCTGAAATCTAAAGGTATGTTAAGAATTTAAATCAGAACCAACTTGCTTAAATAATTATGTAGATGTGACACTAAGCCTGGAATTATATGTTTTTAATGATCTCAATTTTATGTTAACTGTAGACACTTTTCACCTTTTGATTAATATAACATTTATTTCTAGAAGCAGTAATTCGCTCTGTTGTTCAAACCAGCTCTAGTTAGATCTGGTATAGAATAATTAGATTGAATTACCAAAATCACATAATAAATCTAAACAAAAAGTAATGTGATGTTTTGTTAAAACATAATATATGTACACTAGGCAAAGAAAACATCACATGACTTTCCTTGTTTACATTGACACCCAAACTAAGACCTGCAATTAATGTTACTTCAGAACCATTTATTGTAAATTCATATAATTAGTGGACAATAAAATAGTTTCTGATATGTGTTGCCTTAATGTGATAAGGAAAAGAAATTCTAGTGCTGATCATTTTAATTCATAAAATGCTAAAGGATGTTTTGCATTTTTTCAAGCCATGGGAAGAAAAGTAGTAGTAAATATTAATAACTGAGCAGATTGGTGCATGTAAAATTATTAAAATTGATAATATAATATCTGAAAATATATTGATAGCAATATATATAATATTAGGTTTTCTTAAACGATTTAGGGATATGTCAGCCACCCTACCCCTATGATTTTTTATTCTTTCATTATTTTCTCCACCAAATATCAGAAGAGAAGTTACCACACAGAAAATGTTTTAAAAATTGTAAAGTAGAGCCAAGTTATTATTCATTTAGAACATAGTTTTATTCACTTTGTCACAACTCAAATCAAGATTCCTCTTTTCAGATGCTCATCAAAGAATTCCTTCAAATATTCTAAATAATTGTATCCCAAGAAAGGACTTTTTCTGAGTTCTCAAACATTTTACTTCAGATTGAACAATAAAGCTATTTGGATTTGATCTTGGATGTTACTGAGGTCCCATCGACAGATTTGGAACCCTCTTCTATGATCGACGACGCACTTATCTGCTTCAGAAATTGTTGTTATGACTCAAACACAATATGAAACACGTGATTAATAAAACTGCTAATGAATCTGTCTCATGATTTTAATCTTTGCAGTTTTCTTTTTAATATTTATCAATAATTAACTTTTCAAAGTAAAAAATAAATAAATCTACGTATAGTATTTCCCCACTTTTTATATTCACATCATCAATCTACGTATAGTATTTCCCCACTTTTTATATTCACATCATCAAAAGTGAGAATACGCTTTTTTTTAACATCATTCTTGTGACGTAATTTTTTAACGCTTATCTTATCTTAATAGAAAACTACCTCATCAAAATCTAAATAACAACCCGAAATTGATTACTGTCGTTATAATATTATATCTTTCACATTTTGGATATATTTGAAAGGGGAAAAGATTCAATCAGCCATTTTCATGTTAAAGTTTGAAGGTAATATACTTATATTATTAATACATAAAAACGTAATACATAAAAATGCTAGTTAAAAATTGGTCAAAATTACTTGTCGAGCTAATGTTATGATTATAGATAATAACGTTGTAGACATGTGGTTTAGCGAAGGAAAGAGATCAGGAATGATAGGAAACATCTGGCAGCATCATATACATGACTTTGTAGTCTTCTCCATCAAAACTCTGGATTTTTATATTGTTCGTGTTGTTTTTAAAAAGACCTGACAATATTGTTTACATTTATTATATATTTAGTTTATTAGCAGTATAAGAAATAAACTTTTTTTTTACCTCAATTAGCAAAAGTTTTGCGACCGTAAGTATTATATGTATTCAAAGCAAACCTCTTTTTTTTAGTATGGTCAGTTGCAAAAACTATAAAATGTTGCATTTTCAATAAAGAGTTTAACATAAATTTCTAAGCAGATAAGTGCATTATCATAGGATAGAGCTCTGAGTAATTCCTTTAGCCTTATTTACCAAATTTTGTGCAGTTTTCTATTATTGTATACCCCCTCCCTGGAGAGAAGGCAATCAATCAAGTATATATTGTCTTTTCGTTCATATATACTTTCGTAAGTTTGTTTTATTTATTTAACCAGTACTTAAATATTATTCTTTTAATATGTGTGTGTATTAGTGATTTAATCGTATTTATATTTTTATGGTTTGTGTGTGTGTGTGCATATATATAAGTTAATATGCAGATATTTATATAGCAATACTTATATAAATTAAAACACTATATAGGCTTAAAACTGCACATATATATGTAATGTATGCGGGATTCGAACTCAGACTTACACACAATCCTCAACTCTCCTTGTCATCTCATATTGCTGACCCACCTGATCACACACATGTTGAAAAGATAAATAATCATCAATATACATATTTCGTGCTAAAACCAGCACTCATCAGTTGGCCCAGATTACCATTTTCACACATATATACAATCAGTGATCAGCTTCATATTAAGATAGCCAATCTTTATACTTTAATGGACAGGCTTCAAACTACTTCAACTCACAATTCTTCAGCCTTCCATTTCATTGAAAATCTGATGATGGAACGTTCAAAGACCACATTAGTGCCAAGGTTGTCATCCTACCATGTTGACATTTAGTCATTCTGACCCCTCATGTGCAGGAGAATAATTCATTTTTACATACCTATGCGAGGGATGGGCAGACCTTTGACGCACTATGTTTCAATACTTATGTTTATACAAATCTTCTGCCCGACAAAAATATATTTACGAATCAAATATAATTTTGTTTCGTATATTTTTAATATTATACTATATTTATTATGTAATTCAAATCAAACCTTTTTTTTTTTTTTTTAAATTTAAAGCACGATTTGATTGCAAGAAGAAAAAAAAAAAAGGTAATTTATTAATAACTCCATTGTCTTTTCCAAAAATTTTATTTTTTCTATATTTTCTGCGACCTTCAAATATTTTGATGATCCCATCACCCTGGTCTAGAATCGGTCGCAACGTTTAGATTTTAAAAAATGCTGTTCTAAAAATTGCAAAAACTATTAGTATACATTGTATCGTCTTTAAATTTCACACATGTACGAGTAAATCGTATATGTGCACACGCACTTACATATGTGTGCAAGTTTTGTTTTTATTTGTGAATCTTTCACCTGTAGCTTAATCTTATCATAATCACCCATCAGCCCAGAAGTCAGACCAAGTCTCTCACACTATAGACAACTTTTAAAATATACATTTTTAAAATTAAGCCATAGAGCACATGTCCCCACTGGACTTCATATATATTATTTTTAAAGATACTTCTTATATATTTCAAACTTCTATTTCATCACCCATTACTGAAACATATAATCAAAGAAAGACATATGAAGACGATAATCGTATATATGCACACTCACATTCATGTATGTTTGTTTTTATTCAGTCAATGCTTGAATGTTGTCCTTTTAAATATTTGTGTATGTTTCACTCGTCTTTTTTTTTATTGTTTGTGTATATGTGCGTGCGTACAAACTGTAAGCATGTACATACAATTGTTCATATGTTCTTTTATACAAACAAGATATCTACGAATCAAAGTCCAGGGACAGAATAGTCTTATCAGCAGCTCTAATATAAACTAACATCATTTATTATTTTTTTGTAAATAACTTTCTTGACAAAACGTCCTTTAGTGATTTTTTTATTATTATTAAATGCAAATATTGATTAGAGTGATTTGTAATTGTTTTTAAAATCCATCAAATATTGATCGATATACACTTTTGTTTAAAAGACCATCTGTTTTATTATTACTTAGACGGGACTTTATGCCATAATTAATTTTTCTCACTCTATTTTTTTTTTATCTGATGCCTCAATAGACAGTAGTCCCATTATATTAACTGCCATTTGATTGTTCCAAGACTTCCTGTCGACATCTGTAAGAGTCAATAATAACAAATTCTGAATAATATACATGTTTATATATATAAATTAATAGTTTAGTGCTGGATATATATGTAAATACATAGAAAGAAATTAACCTTCAAACCTGGCTGTTCGTTTTTAGTGTATAAATCTACGCGCACTCACCCAAGCCAATCGTTACTGATTGTACTTCATTCAAGGTTTGGCCCTATTCTGTACCTAATATTTTAATTGACAACTGAATTGTCCAAATTTTGTTGATATTCATATATATGCGCACACACAAAAACGATTAAGCTGATTGAGCCTCTGGCAATAGAGGCCACTAAAACATTTTTTTTTTATATATACAAACATTAATTCTACACGACATTGGATAAAAGTAAAAGTAATCAGCAATAACCTGAATACTTTCTTAGAACCTGTATTATATATTTATATTCAGGTAGATTGGGGGGGGGGGGTTGAATGCGCCTCTTTTATATTTATGAAAATAGTAAGGATAATGAATGGCAGAATTTCATTTATTGAATGGTGAGAAATAATGATAGACCATAATCAGTTCAACTTTCATCTTTCTTGATTTTGTTTTTTAAATATATTTGTTTAGTCTTGCGTTGTTAGCCGAGAAGTATCGCAGCGGCCATGCGTAGTTGGTTGCTAGACGGGTGTGGGTTCGCGTCCCGGCAGATGCTATGACATATGAAAAAATATATTTGTTTATATTTTATAATTTATTTTTTTAAAAAGTAATATTTGGTGTAATATGGACATGTTATGTATTTGTTTTAATACGTATAGAGAGTTTTGCCTGTTTTAATAACAGTTATAAGCAAGCATAGGAAATGGTGATCATGTGATGTTCTTTTAAGATATTGATTTTACTTTCATCATTACCTGAAACTTTTTTCTTTTTCAGTAGATTTAATCATGTCTTTCACTTCTTCTTTTAAAAAGCTGGGCAATTCAAAAGATATAATAACTGTATAGGGATACTTTGTTTTGTTGGTGGTGTTGTAGTTCTTTATATGTTTATATATTATAGAACCTTCACAATTTCATGATATCATTTCTCTTTTTGTAATAGTTTCATCTTTTTTTTATTGCAGGAATAACTTTCTTTCCAATATTAAGATGTTATTTTACAATTTTGAGACATTCTCTTCTATAAATAGTCAAAATAAAAGTCATAGATCAATTCATAGATCACATGACCCTATCTCTTAAGCTTGTAAGTTATAAACAGTGAGGATTGCCAATTCCTCTACAAGCTTTATAATAAATGCTTAGCCAGAGCCAGCACTTAAAATATCTCTGTCAGGAACCCCTCCCCAAACCCCTGACCATGGTTTCGTGCTTTGGCACTCCTCAGAGAGGTGTCAGGGTAGGTTCAGACACTAGATCTAAAAATACCAACCCAAAGCTAAGCACTTAGCTAAAAGTTATCTATTGAGTGGAAAATCTGAAATTTTCAGACATGTACATGTCTTCAAACCCAGCTATCCAACTCAAATAGCTATATGGGGCTGATAGATCTTCAGCCATGCCATATAGTAGTAGTCATAGCAATATAAAATTGCATAAGACTTTTTGGCAGAGACTATAAATAGTCAAAATAAAAGTCATAGATCAATTCATAGATCACATGACCCTATCTCTTAATCTTGTAAGTTATAAACAGTGAGGATTGCCAATTCCTCTACAAGCTTTATGATAAATGCTTAGCCAGAGCCAGCACTTAAAATATCTCTGTCAGGAACCCCTCCCCAAACCCCTGACCATGGTTTCGTGCTTTGGCACTCCTCAGAGAGGTGTCAGGGTAGGTTCAGACACTAGATCTAAAAATACCAACCCAAAGCTAAGCACTTAGCTAAAAGTTATCTATTGAGTGGAAAATCTGAAATTTTCAGACATGTACATGTCTTCAAACCCAGCTATCCAACTCAAATAGCTATATGGGGCTGATAGATCTTCAGCCATGCCATATAGTAGTAGTCATAGCAATATAAAATTGCATAAGACTTTTTGGCAGAGACTATAAATAGTCAAAATAAAAGTCATAGATCAATTCATAGATCACATGACCCTATCTCTTAAGCTTGTAAGATATAAACAGTGAGGATTGCCAATTCCTCTACAAGCTTTATGATAAATGCTTAGCCAGAGCCAGCACTTAAAATATCTCTGTCAGGAACCCCTCCCAAACCCCTGACCATGGTTTCGTGCTTTGGCACTCCTCAGAGAGGTGTCAGGGTAGGTTCAGACACTAGATCTAAAAATACCAATCCAAAGCTAAGCACTTAGCTAAAAGTTATCTATTGAGTGGAAAATCTGAAATTTTCAGACATGTACATGTCTTCAAACCCAGCTATCCAACTCAAATAGCTATATGGGGCTGATAGATCTTCAGCCATGCCATATAGTAGTAGTCATAGCAATATAAAATTGCATAAGACTTTTTGGCAGAGACTATAAATAGTCAAAATAAAAGTCATAGATCAATTCATAGATCACATGACCCTATCTCTTAAGCTTGTAAGTTATAAACAGTGAGGATTGCCAATTCCTCTACAAGCTTTATGATAAATGCTTAGCCAGAGCCAGCACTTAAAATATCTCTGTCAGGAACCCCTCCCCAAACCCCTGACCATGGTTTCGTGCTTTGGCACTCCTCAGAGAGGTGTCAGGGTAGGTTCAGACACTAGATCTAAAAATACCAACCCAAAGCTAAGCACTTAGCTAAAAGTTATCTATTGAGTGGAAAATCTGAAATTTTCAGACATGTACATGTCTTCAAACCCAGCTATCCAACTCAAATAGCTATATGGGGCTGATAGATCTTCAGCCATGCCATATAGTAGTAGTCATAGCAATATAAAATTGCATAAGACTTTTTGGCAGAGACTATAAATAGTCAAAATAAAAGTCATAGATCAATTCATAGATCACATGACCCTATCTCTTAAGCTTGTAAGTTATAAACAGTGAGGATTGCCAATTCCTCTACAAGCTTTATGATAAATGCTTAGCCAGAGCCAGCACTTAAAATATCTCTGTCAGGAACCCCTCCCCAAACCCCTGACCATGGTTTCGTGCTTTGGCACTCCTCAGAGAGGTGTCAGGGTAGGTTCAGACACTAGATCTAAAAATACCAACCCAAAGCTAAGCACTTAGCTAAAAGTTATCTATTGAGTGGAAAATCTGAAATTTTCAGACATGTACATGTCTTTTCTTCCCAATTCATTACCATATTTTCTTATATTGTTATGAATTATTTTTCATACCATTTTATGTAACTTTAGGTATATCATTCTTCTTAATGGATCATTTTTAAAAAATTTCATATTTTTTGTTTTTATCACACATTTTTTTGTCTCCGTGGAAAATTTACTAGTAAATTGCTGCTGTTTTGTATCAGCTGTCTTTTATCCAGTTCTTCTTAGTATATCAGTTAGTTTCTTGTTGATTTCATTCAATCCTGAATCATCTTCAAGATCCATTAATATTTCAAAACAATTGGTGATTTCTAATTTAAATTCACTGAAGTGTTTTTAAAGGTTAGGAAAATCAATTGATAATACTTTTTTTCTTAATAATTTACATCTTTACTTTTATATTAACATATATCTTACTTATCATTAATCAATGATCTCTTCCTGTGTTGAATCTAATAAGAATATGACAGTTTTGAAATACATATTTTCTGTAATAATTTAATTTTGCTTTACATTCATTTGGATGTTTTCATGTCTATTTCTGTAAAAGAATTCACAGTTTTTCTTTTTCTGAAATTCTACAAATCTGTGTCTTCTCTCATTTCTAATACTACAACCAAATTTATCCACAACTCTTTCATCATTCAGTCCTCTCCTCCCATGAAAATTTTAAAAAGTTGTTTGGTCTGATCAAAATCATTTTACACATCCTTATAAAAAATTTACTTTTTTATCACAATGAGAACTCGTTGGGGCATAAACTTGAATTATCTTCTTTTGGTATTCTTCATTAATTTGAATTTAATCTTGTCATTCTGTCTGATATACCATTAATCTACACAATATTCTTTCATTTTATTTACAATACTGCTCTATTTATGCTTCCAACATTTGAGCCTTTGTTGAAAGTACCTATTAACTTTTTAAATCAATTATCTCTTCACATTTTCTTTTAATTTCACAAAGTCCAACAATGTCCCATTTAATATTACATAATTATTCCAGTTTGTTCATTCTTCTTTACTCTGAAGTGATCTGCATATTCGTTTTGCCTTATAGAAAACTCAGTTGATATTTCAGTTAAAAACTATTAGACAAATGAGAATAAATATTATGGGGTTCTTGATCTTAAACTCAGAATAAAAAACCAGTAAATTTGCCTTGCTGCCTGATAAGCATTGGTGAGCAGCCCATCCATGTTCACTTATTAAATGAATAATCAGATATTAATAACAGCTACAATGACAAGAATGTATGTAATGGGTATTAGGAATTTATCATACTTGATTCCTTTAAAGCCTCAAAAAAAAATCACAGGTTTCCTTTTATTTAACAGCAAATTTCTTTTTCCAACATTATATATATATAATTCTATTATTTTGTTTAATAATGGTTTGCATAGAGAATGCTCTAATTCATCATATAAGTTTTGACTTATTTAATATAGTAATTTGTAGAAATAATTGTTATATGTATCATCAAAAATGGAAACTAATTGATTTTATTATGCTGTGTTTTTTATATAAATTATATTAAATAATAAAAAATATCATATATGTAACAGCTATATAAATATATGTTAATAATGATTATACATATAAAAAAAAGAAGCCTTTTTCGGTACACGTTTTGTGCTCTTTTCAAAGGTTAAGTATCTGTTTAAACGTTAATAGATGCTTAGTATTCGAAAAGGGTATGAAATCATGTGTGGAAAAAGGCTTTTTATGTGTAATTATTATTAATATATATATACAGCAGTATATATATGATATTTTAGTATATATATGATATTTTTATGATTTTTTATATATAATATCTATGAAGGTAGATAATGATTGCCCCAACTATTTTGAGCCAATAAACATCACATGATGTTCACTACTATTTTGGTGAAGGAAATCATTTAGGCAGAAAAAAGATTTTGAATTAAAGCTTTCTGAGGGTTTTTTTTTTTCAATCAAACTTTTAAATCATGTTTGTTTAAAGATGCTTTGTTATACAATAAAAATTGCATATATATTAAAGTAAATGTTGAATAAAAGGTATAAACATATATCTTAGATCATGGGTTACCAAGGTTTTTTCTTACTGGTATCCGTTGACTAGATTTTTCATTTATGAGTACTCCCTCCTGTCATATAATCCCATCCATTCCAATGTTTTTTTTTTCTGGTACCCCTTGACTAGGCTTTTCATTTATGAGTACTCCCTCCTCTCATAGACCTCTGCCCATTCCAATGTTTTTTCCTTTCTGGTATTCCTTGGCTATGCTTTTCATTTATAAATACCCCTCCTTTCTTAGACCTCCACTCATTCTTTTACACAAACAATATGGTTTTTTTAATTATATTGTAAGGTTAACTAAATACACAAGTCAAATTAAGAGTAAATTTTGGTTTTTATTTTTTATTTTACATATTATATTTTATTTCAGTTTTTATAAAAGCAAAAACAAATAAAAAAGCATTAAAATAATTTTTGATTATATTAATTTATAATGAAAATTCATACAAATGATCAATGATTTTTCCTAATATAAACATAGTTCCTCTTAATGATTTCAATGCGATCCTTGAGCTTATTTGGTGGAGCTGAGTTTTTTGAAATCAGGTTCAAATGAAGACAGATACAATCTTATATAAGGAACTGCATTAAATTTATTATGATGTTTATTCTTAATAAAGGCATATGATGAAAAGGATGATTCAACAAACTGTGTATTTATAAAAGGTAATAAATACTTTAATGCGTTATCACTGAGACTCTTCTTTCATTACTGCTCAGAAATCAGTGACATTTTGTTTTCGAAGACATATTAAATAAAGAAGAATTCATCTATAGTTCAATCAATTTTTCTTTTTCTGATATGGATAACATGGCTTGTTGAAAGAACAGTTCATTGAATGGATTTAAAATCCAATCATTATTTTGCTTTGGAAAGAATACCCAAATGACACATTTAGTCCTTCTAAGTGAGCTGTTATACTAATTTTTACTTCTTTTGACAATTTCAGTTCACTCTCAGATAAGGAACCATGAAGTGTCTCAAAAACTTTATACTGCTCTTTATTGTTACAGCATCCCCAAAAATCTAATTTCTCAATCATAGCCTCAATTTTTTCAGATATTTTAAAGATGGTTATGGAACTGTTCTATAATCCTGAGTTAAATTTTATTTATTTCTGAAAAAATATCAAATAAGTATGCAAGTTGTTGAAGTCATTCAGTTTCATGAAACTTAAAATTTAATTCAAAATAATGGTCTTAAAAATGCACTTTATGTTTCAATTTAAACAATTGTGTGCGTATTTTTCCTCATGAAAGGCGCCTCCCTTCAGTGTGCAAAAGCTCTTCATGCAAAGAGTTGAGTAGTCTGTACTTTGTTAAACTGGTTTTGATAAAATTAACAGCTTTCACAGATTGACTGAGCACCTCCTTCACTGAATGTGACAGATATTTGGTCACAAGGCTTGGTCTGTGTACACAGCAATGACTCCAAGCTACATGGGGAGCAGTTTCTTTGATATGACTACATAAAACTGCCACATATAGATTTTGCACCATCTGTATGACCACCACAGCAATTGGTCCAATCAATTTCTTTTTTACAAAAATAATCCTGAATGGGATTGAATATATTCTTGCCTGTGCATCTTTCTCAAAGGGGATAGCACAGGAAAAGATTTTCCTCAAGAACATTACCATTTAAATATCTTGCAATAATAAGCAAAACTGACTAATTTGGAAACATCAGTGCAAAATTTCACCTACATGTGTAAAAAAGAAGGGGCTCTTTTTTATTCTCTCAGTTACTGTTGATACAATGTTGGCTTACATTTCCTTAATTCTTCAAGATATTGTATTATTTGACAATGGAATATAGTTAAATTTTTTGGACATGGTCATCATTGAATGTACATTGAAAAATATCTTTGATACATGAAGATATCAAGTTTTCAGCAATTGTATGATTCTTACTGCTTTTATAATAAGGTAACTTATTTTGTATGATGCTTCAATTACATTTTCATTGTCTTTGTTCGCATATCATACAAAAGAAGTTAGATTTGGGCTGCTTAATAGTCACTAGAAAAAAACTGACATTTTTCTACATATATTGAATGTTTTGTCTATAAATAGTTCATTAATGAAGATAGTTTTATGGCACTCTCCACAAACAATACACAGCAGCTTTGGATAGTCAGCATCTCCTGTGAATGAAACCTATATTTCAAGTATTCATCAGAATATTTTCTCTAAGGCAGAGGACTGATGTTTTGAACTTTTTTAATAATGAGAACTTTTATCTTTTACCATAATATGCCCATCAGTTGCTACATGCTTATCACCTTGTCCTTCTAAATCACCATAATGCTTCAAAGTATTTGCTTATGACTCAATGGATTGATTTTCAAAGTTGGTTGTATCTCTTTTAAGAGTTCCTATTTTCAGCCACTTATCCATTTTAGGACACAAAATAGGGTAACTCCAAACAAGTAGAACTTGTATGATGAGTTATTCCTAAAATTCACTGTTTTCAAAAATAATTACAAAAAAATTATAACATATATACCATAATAATAAACACAAAAACATATTAATTACAAAATACAAAGGTAAATAGTAGTTAATGAAAAGCATTATAACCTAAACACATTTTCAGGGCTGAGCATCCTTGTCAAAGACAATGGACATAAAATTTAAAAAATTTGCCTCATATGTCAAACCTTAACACGAAGTTACAAAATCAGCAGCTCAATTATATTGGCTACTGCCATATTGATGTTTGACGTGTGTAACAGTTTTTAAAATTTTATATCTATTGTCTTTGATAAGTTGCTTAACACTGAAAATGCATTTAGATTATACTGTTATTTATTAACTACTATTTATCTCTACATTTTTGGAATTAATATTCCTCATGTTTACATTTATTTTTGTGGTAGAGTTTTATATATACACCTGGGTCTCTTTTTATGCAGTAGATACGTTCCGCAGAAAACCGCATTAAAAAAATCGCACAAAAATACACTTAACTTACCTTGAAAAATTTGGGATACGTTCTGTAATTTTCAAAAATCACCCAGAACCAAAGCAACATGGTAAATTACTTTAAAATTCACATTAAAAAAATAAAGTATGACTAAAAAAAATTTCAAATATTTGAAAAAAATTGATACAAGACAAAGTTTTTTACTTTTTTATTAATTATTTAATTTTATTCAAAACAGTATGCTTTTATGTGTAATTTATTTTACATTTTTTCATACATATTTTAATCATTATCACTATTTGACAATATGTGGATTCATTTGTGAACTGGTGAGAAATCAGATTCTTCACAAGAGAAAGCACAAACAGCAGAATTAACGCCAACTTCAGACTCATGCTGTGTTAATGGTTTTCTGGTAACAATGTAATTAGTGATTAAGCTTTGAGATGATGGTTTTACTAATTGTTTATGAAGCTCCCAATATCCAGCCATACAACCATTTAGCTCTCATTGGAATTTAAGAGCTCATTCATAATCCTTGTCATTAACATGAAAATGATTTTCCAATTGATTAGAAAGTTGAAGACTTTCTCAAATCATTTTTGCTGTAAAATGAACAGGTTTCACTTCTGTTTCATTATCTTTTTCTAAATCTTCTATGATATCTAAACTTATTGCAATAACATCATTGTCATTTAAGGCATTATCCTCAAGTAATTCATTGATATCATTCTGGCTATCCTTTAAGGAATCAAAACCTTCACCAATATCATGTGCCAAGTGTAATTATTTCACCTGATAATGTCAATATTTGAATAGCTGCATTGTTTTCAAGACATGTAGGCCAAACCTTTTTCCAACAGGTATTTAAAGTGTATGGTTTTATTTGAGTAACAGCAAATGAAACATGATGTATACAGTAAAAGATTGTAAATCTTTTCCAAGTGTCAGTTACTGCTATTGATCATTTTCTAGTTTATCCAATATAAATTAAAAAGTGTGTTTAACATAATATTGTTTAAAAGTTGTAATTATGTCTTGATCTAATGGCTGTATTAGGTGGAAAAAACATAATCTTTACATTTAGATGTTCTAAATGTGGATGACCTGGTGCATTGTCAACAAGTAATAAAATTTTGAAATCCAGACCTTTTTGCTTCATATACATTTCCATTTCTGGTAAAGAGCAATTATTAAACCAGTCAGTAAATACGTGTATTGCAGTTGTCACCCAAACCTTTGTATTAGCCATCCAGTGTACCTGCAGTTGTTTTTTATCTTTACCATTTAAAGCATGTGGTCTTAAAGATCAGTTTACCATAAGAGGTTTCAGCATCCGATCTCCTGATGCATTATTATAAAGTAACAATATTATTCAATCTTTGCTTAGTTTAACCCCACTGGCTTTTTTTCTCAGACTTTGTGATTTAAGTTCGACTAGGTATTTTTTTCCAAACTGGTCCTGTTTCAGCAGCATTAATTACTCAGTGTGGACAATATCTAATATCTTCAATAATTTTTGCAAATTC
Organism: Epiperipatus broadwayi; assembly: GCA_028023455.1. Lineage (NCBI taxonomy): Eukaryota > Metazoa > Onychophora > Udeonychophora > Euonychophora > Peripatidae > Epiperipatus > Epiperipatus broadwayi. The sequence continues at coordinate 1,453,286 of JAQFVV010012516.1, read as the reverse complement.
TTTAGGAAAATTTTTGGCAGCCGTTTCATCTGCTGATGCAACCTCACCCATAATCTTCACATTGTGTAGTGCATTCCTTTTTAAAATCCAGTTAACCATTCTTTGCTAACTGAAAATTTCCTATTAGTCTGAGAAGCAGAAGTAGATAGTTCAGATTCATTCATTTTTTCATAAAACTGAAAATCTTTTCTTTGAATTAAATAACCACTTAAAGGAATTCTTCTTTGAGATAATTCCTCACTCCAGATTATAAGTGCTTGTTCCATTTTTTTTAATAAATCATCTCTTGAATATCGTGATAATTTGACATTTAGTTTTGTGCCCAAAACAACAGATTTCCTTATTGCATCTTCATTTTTTAAATTGCTATTGTAGTGGACTCACCTAAACTAAATTGTTTTCCAATCACTGTTGATTCTTCTCCTTTCGATCTAAAATTGAAATTTTCTTTTCCAAAGAAATTTCCTTTTCTTGGGTATTTTCCCCTCTCCATTAGGGTAAACTAAAACTTTAAAATAAAAATAAGAACTTAGACTTATGATAATAAAAAGAACCTACTCTTCAGTGTTGGGAACATTTTAATTAAAACTAGCAATTAACAATTAAATTCTTATTTTTAATTGTCTTTATTTTTTTAATTTTCAATTACATTTAAAAATCAAATTTTATTCATTGTTTCACATCACATTAATTTCAAATCACATTAATTTTTAAATTGTTAATTATAAGTAAAAATCAGATTTTAATTTTTAATTGTCAAATTTAATTGTGCCCACTGCTGTTACTCACCTTTTAAAAATAAACTTGTAGATGCTAAATAATTAATTGATTACTATTTAAAAAGCAAAAATAGAATGTAATTTAAAATGCAAAAATATAACATAGATAGTACAACCATCTATAGTGTTTGAACAGAATTGCATTATAATCTTGTAAAATTTAATGTGTGTATATAAAATGGGGAAATCCAATTTTAAGTGAAATATAAACTTCTTTATCGCATAAAAAGATATTAAGACGAAACATGAATCATGTAACTTCAAAATTGCATTTAAAAAATCTGCATAAAAAGAGACTCATGTATATACATTAATCATATATAAAAGTTTTAGGGAATGGCTTATAATGATTACACAAACAATAAATTATAAACATAGAAATAACTATAAAAATTAATTACACACACACATAACAATGAATATAAATGTTTATTAATCATGTGCAAAACATACTAATGTTAAAACAATGATAAAAAATATTGATATGCGTAATATAATAATCAATGTTTTAAACATTTCTTAAATATAGAAAATACCAGATGCATCTGGCCTTGGAAAGATGTTTTTTTTTAATTGGTTGCTTTAACAAATTTTTTTAAGAAGTAATGTAAATTAAACAAAAGATTTAATAATTATGGACAACTGCTTTGTAAAAAAAATTACACTTTAGTAATGGCGGAATGACAGCATTAAGAACAAATGTAATAGGTTTTTTTTAAATAAGGCTATTATTTTTGTAATAGGTTTTTTGAATTGGTTGCTTTAACATTTTTTTTAAAGATTTATTGTAAATTAAATAAAAAATTTTAATATTATATAAATAAGTGTGAGAAATTCACAATTGGAAAAAAAAAATTGTTTGGAACAATCAGGCCTGTTTGGTACACTTGAGAAATGTACCTGGCAAGGTATTAATAAAGTTAAATTAAATTTAAAGTATAAAATATATACCTGTTACATCTGATATGTGACATTTATGAATAATTCTTATGTTTTATTAATGTGGAATGTTTTTGAATTTGACACCTGACAGTCTTTGGAAAAACATTCGTACACATTCGCCAATCAGACAACAGAAAAAATAGGGATTTTATATATAAAATATAATAAACTTCTATTAGTTAGCAACAAAAGAATTAAATAATCTGACACCATTGTAATTAAATTGCCTACATTTACTTTCTGAATTAAAATATAGCTATGTCAATTAAATATTTTTAGTTAAATGAGTATTTACCATGGATACTTTAAGATACAAATAGGAATAATAACGATATGTATCAACAATCACTCTATATTTACAAAGCTTAATAACAGACAATACACAATAATTTTTACAAAAATCAATTTATCCCTACCAAAAATATGCATGATTTAATTTTGTAAGCTATATAATGAGAATAATGAGTATACAGTACAACAATCCCAAATAAAGATATCTCAAGACAATATAATTTGATAATAATTAAAGTAGTTATCATAGTATATCTAGGCACTAATTTCAGTAGATAATAAAATAAGTAATTAATCTAGCATAACCTAGAACATATAAAACCAATGTGACTTGATTAAGATAACTTCATAAAATATCACAATTATCAACAAAAATGATATTACCAGAAGTACAAATACTATTGGAACAAACTTTATATTGACTACAAGTACTGATATTAAATGAATATGAAAAGTATCTATATAAAAATTGAAGGTCTTTTGTTTTATTATGATTGACAGTTTAGCATAAGCTAATTATTAATTAATGCCAGAATCTTATAAGAAACATTGAGCAATATCATTGGAAAAACCATAAACACTGATTCCAAAGGTAAACCAAAAAGATCATTTATATATATTAAAAATAATTTAGGGTGAAATACAGATCTCTGTGGAATTTCATGATTAACCAATTTAAAATCATTAATAACACTATGTATTTTAGTAACTTGATTTTTGTCTTCTAGATAACTTTTTAATCAGGAAGCAAAATGTCACAAAAACATCCATATAATAACAATAGTATCTTACAAATTAATATGGACATTCTACCCCCTATCCCTCAAAAGAAAGAGGGAAGAGGAAAAAACTGCTCTAAAAATGATTTTGTGATGATTATACAAATCAATCTATGAGCCACATATATATCCACATATAGAATATGCTGGTCCATTTTTTATTTAGTTGATATTATACAATGATGTTTTCATTTCTTCAGCAGAAAAATGTTCTTTCTCGAATATTTCATCATGTGTAACTGTAGTTCTCTAATGCATTCTAATCTCTGTCCTATAGTCCCAATGGAAACAATTGATATTGCATTTCTTTAAAATATTTTTGTGATCATCTTTTAGCATAGATAGGATCTACTACTCCCATGAAAGTGATCCTTAAATTTGCCATAAAACCTCCTTTTAGGCTGTCCTATCTTGTTTATTTGTTGTACATGTCCAATTCAAAGATGGTGATTTTATTTTAGTACCACATCCAACAAGTTGAAGAAAATACTGATTGGTTTTATTATTCTGTCATTATATTTTTAAAATTTTGCAGCAGTATTCTTAAATAAATCATTTTGAATGCTTAAATATCTCTATAATAATAGGAATGAATTTTTAAATAAATCAACAATAATACAGTGTTCAAACTAACAAATTTTTAAGTTTAAATTGAATGTACAATATTAATTACTAAAGATTTTAATAATCTTATATAAATACTAACAAATATATCTTCTGCATATCGCTAGACAAACAGAAACTCAATTAATATATATTCCAAATCAAAAGGAAGAAAGTAGTTTTCATTTGCCTGCCTAATATTTTTAAGTAGACTGCATTTATTACATTGGAAGGCAGGTTATATAATGCTATCATATCCTCAAATCTTTTTGACTTTAGCCTTTATTGGTGAAGAATATAATGATTTAAATTCTAGTCCTCATGACAAAAAAAAAAAACGGAACACAGTCTGGATCTGGCGATATTATTATATAACTTAGTGTCAATTGATAGCTCTAACTTATAATAGATGGCTCTAAAATAGAGTGAAAAAAACTACTCTTGGAATCATACAAAAAAGTTGTGTTATTGTTGTTTGCTTGTTTATCATTATACAAAACAAATATGTATTTGAATAGCATTTACTTTCAATGTTTTTGCTTTTGTTCATGTTAAGAATTGGAAAAATAATGAATGAATTAATGGTATTATCAATTCTCGTCTATTTGATAGGCAATGGTTTCCTTAATGTCCTCATATAATAGTAGTTAGCACATCTGCTTGCCAAGTATTTGATCTGGGTTTGAATCTGGATAAAATTTGGATTTTTTTTAAAGTTTCAAACAAGCTTACGATTTTTTTTTTTAGTTAGCCAATCTGTAATTAATCCCGATAAACATCCGATTATTAATCAGTAAATCCATGCCTGAAGCCAGAAGACAAAGCGATGAGAAAATCTTTCACAAGCAAATATCTGATTATCCTTATGCGAATTACCTCTCCTCCACGGATTCTCTGTACAGGTTTTTGCCACCGCCACTCCCACCGGATTATTAATTAAAGACTATTTTTCATCTTACACGTGTTTATTATAAAATTACCAAACTATTGAATGTACATTATTTAAAATCTATAATTTTTATTTTTAATATTAAAAGATTGTTATCTGCAGTAATGTTTTCTTTTAATAACTCTCAACTCGCTCTTATCTTTAGATTGATATTTTTATTCATTTTTACATTTTAATGGGAATCAGCACATTAGCATACATGAAAAATGATCATTAATTACAAAAAAAAAAAAAACTAGGTCGAAGAAGTAATTTTAATTTTTGTATTTAGTGCAGAAAATTAGGAATGTTTTGCTATAAATCTCCTAAGTTATTAATTAATTTGGAAGTGTTTGAATTCTTGTCTTTTTAACCTTTCATAACAATACACACATATATATACACACATACTATATAGGTATCTTACCATAAACATAGCGAGCCCCCCACAAAAATGCCACAACCAGCAAGTATTGAGCACGTTTTATGATTACGACATACATTTTCCAAGTTTTTTAACGGATAATCTTGAAAAATCAAATGTGACTGGAGTAACTATGCTAACTAAACCTTTTCTTGCAATTTTTTTCCCCATATTGCCGACTCACCAACCCAGATCACCATTCAATATTGCCTGCAAGTATGTATACTATCTTCACTAGAGGGCAAAACAAAGATGGAAAACATAGTCATAACTTTAGTATAGAACTGTTGAGTATGATCTTCTATTTCATTGTTCCTCTATGAGGAGGATTGAAGAGATCTTTTATCCTGCAATGGGCTACTTAAAGATTGTTTTTACCCTTATATATATATTAGGACATTTATGTCTTAGACACACAGTAAGAAAGTGTACACACATATATATATATATATATAACTTTTATTTTATCACACATACTTTAATCATATAAATAAAGACATCTGAAAATTGTAAGTGAAACCAAGATGCATTTAATGTTGAACTAGGACTCATCAACTGGTCCAAATCACAATCTCTTTAGACCTTTATCATCTTCATTTAATATTTATGAATATCAATTACTGTAACTTAATCAAGAAGTACCAATGCTTTGTACTTACACACATGCCTTTTTTTCAAATATCCTTATTCATATGATCTAAGTGTGGATAGTAAAATAAAGTTTTACATAAATATACCTTATGAAACCAGTTATACATAAAGTTTAGATTCATTTCCGGATGTTTTGGAATGGCACTTAGAGCTTTAGCATGTATGATAAGACTGAAACATTGGTAGTATGAAAGTTTAGTCTTAGATAGTAACAAAAAAGTTTAAATTTGCTCTATGGAATTTCCAAAAATATAATTTCTCATTTATTAAATTTATTTGCAGATTATGAAATGCAATACCACTAATTTACAACACAACATATCTACAATCTATTGCTAAAGCAATCCCATCTATCTAAAGTGGTTGCCTTGACAACAGATTGTGGATATTCTATTGATTTATTAAACTTTGGCTGATTTGCTGTGAATTACTAATATATATATATATATATGACATTATTTGGGTTTATCCATGTATAATTAACAGTACTATTGCATTGATATTTCAACTGGATCAGCTACCACCAATTATGCTTTAACATATCTTCTCTTTAGAGATTTATTACACGTCAAAAGAAATATTTTCATAAGCAATAAATATAAATGACATATTATCCAGATTTATCTGAGTGTAATTAATAGTACTATCAATCCGTTGAAATGTCAGTAGGGTAATACTAAAAATTATATGTGGATGCACTCAGATAATTTCATTTACATCTGTTGCTTGAGAAAATCTTTGTTAAAAACATTATATAGACTAGGATGATTAATAGACAACGGAAGTGACTAAATATAATTTCGGTAAATTATAGACTTTCTTTATTAATATATTGGTAAAAATAGCAGGTTTTTTTTTATAGATTCTTATTTATAACATTCTCATAGTACTTTTAAAACTGTAGTTATGAGGCTAATAATTAAATTTTATCAATAGATATATGTCAGCACTATTTAATTATTTAATTAATATTCCAGAATTTGCTAATTTCGCTGCTACATAGGAATAAGAGTGATGTTGCATTTTTAAAGATTTAAGGTCCGACACATTTGCATTAATTTGGAAGCCAATAATTTTAAACAGAACCTCTTTTTTTATTTATTTATTTAAGGAATAGAAACACTGAGTATCCACAGTATACAAAGTCAGACATCGGAAGATGAAAAGAAAACTACCGCAAGTGATTCTGGAATAGATCTTCTTGAAGATAGTATTCCCGAGGATAAAAGAAGACACCGCCCTTCTACTATTGTAGACGCTTTGATTTCTGGGGATAAAATTAAACTTGCAAATTTAACGACAGGTGAAAAACAGGTAAATTTTTATTTTATTTTATGCTTATCATTTTTTTTATATTTATCCTTAAAATATTGAGATTATCTCCAATTATACTTTATATTTAATCCTGGTTTCTGACAAGAAGCAATAAAATGTACGATAACTAAATGCCAAGATAAGGAGTGCCAAAAACAACTTTTAGTTCTTTAAAGGTTAATTTTATCTTTTTCTTTTTATAGTTATAATATATAAGTGAGTGTGTACATATATACACGTGTATATATAAATTAGAATATCATACAGTATACTGGCATTATTTTTTTCAAAAGCACTATCTACGTGTTACAAACTTCCAAAATAAACAAACGGAAAATTTCTATTTCATCCGGGTAATTTTGTGCTTTGTAACAAACAGGTAATGCTGCTAAAAAAAAGTTAATATTAAAATGTGGTGATATATATGCATGTGTAAATGTGTGTATATGTGAGTAAACTGCACACAATTAGGAATATACTCTGTTTAACATATAGACTTTAAGATCATAAAGCAATCAGATGACTTCCTGTTTGGGTTCAAACTCTTAAGTTCGTTGAAAATTTTGAGTCATTAGTTTAGGTAGTAAAAAAAAAAAGATAAAGGAGATTGCTGAGTGTGTTTGGACCTTCCAGTGCTGCTCGCTGACAAATTCCATTGGTAGAAACTATTTCGGGGAGTAGTTTAGTATTGCTATCTGGTATCCATTGATTTCTCATGCTACAGTGTAATGGAATAGATTATGGTCGTTGGTAGATGTTTATATATGTATATTGCCTTGAATTAATTTAGTCAAACTTATATATATATTGTAAAAGAATTGTCCCTCCACGTAACAAAATATAGAACACTGGCAAAATACACTAAAGCTGACCAAATCTGGATGCTGGGATCCAGAATCCGGACAACATTCAATCCTTTTATCCCTGCTCAATGATCCAATACCCTATGGATGACATTTCTCAAGTTACACAGACATTCAATTTAACCTCGGTCCAGCAGTCACCCAGGGTGAACAAGAGATCATAAATTAACTAACTTAACACTGATTTGGTTAGATATACACACATATGACTAAGTGAACCGTCAATATAATAATGATTAATTATGGAATCTAATAGAATGATCTACAAATAGATTTAATGATGTATGTGCAAATAAATCTAGAGTTGGATAAAAATGAACTCACGGACAATAAAGATATGAAAACGAGTTATATTTTAAATAATATTAATTTAATAAATAAAATTGAAGATAGTAAAACTAAAATATACAAAATTATATAGTTGGAACATGAAAGATTACACACGCAGGCGTTACATAACTAATGAGATTAATGTTACATGTTATCTCATTATAAAGTATTCAATAAAGTGTAGTGCAATATTTAAATTTATGCCTATATTAATATGCCAAATTTATAGCGCTAGTGTAGCGCTCCTATGACATCTATCTATATCAAGTTAAGTCGAGCACATAATCAGGCTCAGAGATACCCAGGTTAGTGTGTTAACCTAGATTAGGATATATACTGATGCTGGATAAGTGTTTAATATAAAGGGAGAAAAAACTGGTTTATTATAGGTGTATCTATATACTCTATGGCACATATTTAAATATTAATAAAACTAGAAGGTGTGAATGAGTCATTATAATTTCATGGGCTTCAGCATCAAATGCTCAGTTGCCCTATGACTGAAACAACTTGTTACAAATAAGAACATTAGTAGTTCAGGGAGTCGGATAAGCATTGATTATGAATAATCTGGATCCCCGTGCCCCAGTTCTAAAAGAGTGTGCTTTACCCGAACTAAGTGGATAAGTTGTGACCTCCATCAGCAACTCATCAAGAATCATGCAGCAAGCAGTTAATTGTACATTGCACACTTAGTAAGGACCCATATGCAACTTATATATATATAATGCAAACACGTAAAATTATCTTAGTTAGCCTTAGAAATAGATAGCATCTATTTGCATATCTATACAACCCAACTCTCAAATTTAGTATTTTAAATATACTATTTAGGGACTAAATTAATTAGTAACCTAGTTTAAGATTATTACCTGTGTCTCAACATATATAAATCTAAGGAGGACAAAGCATATTGGAGGGATAATTATGGATAAAACATTAAAAATATGCTTTGAGAATATCTCTGTGGCTAGTTCCTATGATGTATTACATATATAAATAGTTATAATTTATAACTAGAGTTAAGCAAACTACAATTTGAACTAGATCACTGCTGATTATTATAACAGTAAAATAATAACATGATCATGCGAAAAATAATAATTCAATTATTTAATATTTATTATAGTGAAGATTTGAAATTATTTTTACGGATCGATAAGCTAAAATTATACTTATAAATACTCGTGGTTTCAAGTTATTTGGCATATTAAATACATATAATATTACAGTGATAAAATTGTAGAAGAAATTAAATAGATCAGAAATAGGCATAAAAGACCGCAGAAAATTATACATTTAGTTTAAAATAGATCATCATAGTTTTACATTTTAAAAGAGAATTTAATATTAAAAGTTTTACAATCAGACAAGATTCAGATATTAGGTTTAACAGCTTTTTTTGCAGATTTTAGAAAAGGTGTTTGTAAAGTCAGATTTAATAAATAGCTAGCTTTAAAATAGAGAATTGAAAGTCACAGTTTATGAACAGAGCTCTGAATAAAAATTTACCAGTCGGTTGTCTTCATTGCAGTTCTGAGCACTTGGGATGATAAGTTGACACTTTTGGCAATGATTAGACATTAATGGAGATTCTTCCACCACAGCTGCTTTGCTTTGCTGAAGTATGGCATTGTGTTTTATCGGACCAAATTTCTTCCCTCTCTGGCAAAAAGCAGGAAGCGGTGAGTTATGGCCTACTTTACCCCATCATTTTAAAGGTGAAACAAACATAAATTTTGTTTACAATTCACTTATTAAATATACATAACTCTTTTGGACACAAAACTTGAAGTATTTATATTTTTCTTAATGCTGGCCACCTATTTATTTTTACAAGCTTGGCTGTAGTTGAATAACCCATTAATTTATTTTAGAAAAACATATTTAATTGCTATTGTGTTGTTTCTATGAATCCATGGTTAATATGGAGCCTATTATAATAATATAGTCCAAAAGATATATTCGTTATGGATGATACTTTAATTTCCTCATTGTAAAGGAATGTATTGGAAGAAGATTGTTGAAAGTTGAAAACAGACTATAGCAATGAGAAATAAATTCCAGTCTTAAAGATTTGTGGCAAAACTTTGCATACATTTTACAAACATTGTCAAGATAATGCTCAACTTAGATATGTCTAGTGTGAAATTTATCACACTGTTTTACATGCTTGTTATAATTTTCTGCAATTATCTGGAATGGTTTTAAATATATTTCTTAATTAAAGGAGTGTTAATTAAGAAGTAAGTTTCTTCTTTAATAGTCTAGATATTGACACTTTATTTTTAGAAAAACTTAATAGATTTGATGATTTTATAGAGAAATGGCCATATATTCAGAACATAAATGAATTATTATATATTTCAGGTAATAATATGGAAGGAAAAAATATTATGTTTTCAAAAACACTTCATAGCTTAACTTTTTGATTATCAACTTTATGGTAGTACAGAGTATTGTAATAGCATTGTTGTGCTTTGGGTTTAAATCATTCTTTTGTAGCTATCTTTAGTGTTGCTTTGCCATTTTAAATTCATTTGATTTATTAGTTTAAAAAAATCTGAAGATGTCAGTAGTTTATAGAGTATTCTATACAGAAATCCACAAAGGAAATAACAAAAGCCTAGAAAGCCACTAATTGGTAGTTTCTTTTTAAATTCCTTTCTAATTGTTCTTAAAAATGAGTACAAAAATGGTGAGAAAAGTCACTGGCTAGTAAATACTTCTCTTGATTATAAAAAATTCTTTTTTTAAAAAAATAAATAATAATAATATTAGAAGCAATTTTTTTATATGAAGTAAACTTTATTAATAACAAATTAAATACAAATATTAACATATATATAAATGAAAAAATTAATTTGCAACCTTCTCTTTGATTGTTGTTAGAAATAAGCAAAAAATGCATTGTTTTCATAGTTCATTATTGATGATTAGTGCTACAAAATGTTGGTATGTATTTGTTATTTCTTTATAACCTAATGCTAAGTGCACTTATGGTGAAGTTCACCATAATCAGAGAGCTATGATTATGGTGAACTTCACCAAAAGTGCATTTACATTAGGTTATAATTTATAAACCAATTAAGCGTATGTCACGCTTGAATGTGAAGCTATAATAATATACAGGAATTAATATACGCTAAGCGCTTTCGAGGTCCTTTACCTCATATTCATAGCGGTGCTGTGAGCTGCAAAATGTAAAAAATGGAGTGGGAGAAGTGGTATGCAAATGGACTAAATAGTCCAGCGTTTAGAGATGTCGAAGCAGGTGTCACGTCTATTGATTGAGTTGTTATTGTTATTGATGTAGTACGCTTCTCTGATCTTCCGCTTAATGTCGTTTTTCTCGATACAGACTATTTTAGGGTGGGAAGGTTCAAATAAATGTCCAGTCTTCTTGGAGTGTTCCAAAAATGTTGATGAGTTATCGTTGTTTTTCATAGCTCTATTATAGGTGTATCTGTGTTGTGCTGTCCGGGTGATTGTGCCTGCCTTGGTTTCTCCAAAATAAATGGCGCGGCAACCGGGTTGTGGGCAAGTTATGCTGTAAACGACGTGGGGGGTCTGAGAAGGTTCTATTTTGTCCTTGGAGTTATTGATGAGACGGTTAGTGCAAGGGGGTGTATGAAAGCTGATTTTAAATTTATTGTCTAAAATCTTGATTAGTTGGTGGGAGATTTTAGGTATGTGGGGAAGAGTGATATATGGAAGTTTAATGTTGTTTTTATTAATGGTGATTTTTGTATGAAACTGTTTGATTTTGTTGTTGATAGTGTGGAGTTTATAGCCTGCCTGTAGTAGAAGAAATAAAATGTATTGTTATACAGACAAACAAACATTTGTAAATTTAAATTACAATTACAAATGAAGAGAAAAATTAAGGTATTTGTATAGTAATTTAGATTTTTTTTAAATATGTTTCATTTTTAAAATAAAAGTTAAGAATGTCATAATCATCACAATCTGTCATGCACTTATCATAGAACTTTTGTGATATTTTTATAATTATACATGCAGTTCTAAATTTTAGGACAAAATGCCACAGCTTTATGATGATTTTATAATTATTCATTCATATTTAAATAATTAAATTCAATCAACAACAATTTTGTTAATCTTTTTTCAATATCATTCCTATAATTAGTCAATATAGTATTATAAGATTTAGATATTTGGTTAATTGGTTGAGTGAGGATGGAAGAAGTGAAGATGAAGGTAAAAGAATAGCATTGACAAAGTAGACATTTATTAAGAGAAAGAGGATATTTTGTGGATCTTTGAAAAGAGAAATAATAAAAAGATTAATTAAATGCTATGAGTGAGTATACTAATATATGGTTGTGAAACATGGACAATGAGTAATACTGATTGGAAGCCTTTGAAATGTGGGAATGGAAAAAATCAGTTGGATGAATAAAATAACAAATGAAATTTTGAAAAGAGTAAATAAAAAAAGATTTTCTGCAGAAATCAAAGAGAGAGAAACTGGATTGGACATATGTTAAGAAGAAATTATAGTTTAATGAAATATGTTTTGGGAGGGAATAGTGAATGGAAGTAAGAAGAAAGGACAAAAGAAATTGACATTATTGGATGATATAAGAGATGAAAAGAGTTATGTGAAATTGAAAAGCTGGGCTAGGAAGAGAATGGAATGGGAAAATAGATGAATTGATGATATGACTACTCTCTGGACCTGTCCATTTGATATAATACTGTTGATGATGGTAATATTATTATAAATTAAAGCATTTAAAATTCTCTTAGTTAATTGATTTACAATCTTTTTTGGTAAGCAATTTAAAACAGCATTATAGTGACCAAGTTAATATACTTTCGTGCTAGATTTTTCTAATTAAATATACTTTTATTCCCATTAATTTCTTAGAATATTAACTTTGCAAATAAAAAATAAGCTTAAAATGATTCTATTATCTTTGAAAATAAACAAATGGAATGATAGCCAAAACAAAGAATTTCATTTTAGCCTCTGAACAAAACAAATGTTTCTGGAAGGAATAAAAATGAATTAGCTACAAAATTTAAATTAATATTGCATTTTTAAATATAAAAAAATATATTGAAATTATTAAACTAGTTTTTAAAATTCAATTTATAATTTATTAAAAAAGAAAAATAATGTCTACAATTTCAAAAAAAAAAAACCCTATTTCTTATAATTTTCTGTTTTACATAGCTTACTGTCAAAAGAAAATAGTCTCAATCTAAATATTTACACATTTATTAAAAACTAATAACTTAATTTTAAAAAAATGAAGTGGATAGTTTTAATTTCTCGATTTTAAAAAAAGTCCTGGTCATGCAAGCACAATGACTACATCATGTCCAAGAGCCTTTTCCTTTACTTAAAACCCCATTTCTGCTTTCTTTTCACTTGAAATCACAATGTCTTATGTGATGGATGTGATGTGATGTTGTCTCTGAATACTACTGACGTCTAGTGATTTCTATTGAAATTATTAACTATGGATATACTTTTAGTTTATCTTTCTACTATCAAATATATGATATAATAACTGAAACACACAGACTTATTATATACCTGTATCTATATATGTAATATATAGGGTATTTGAGCACAGACTTTCATACGACCCACCACTCTCCACACTATCTCATAACACTGGAAAATCCATAATCAAATACTGCAAAATAGTTACAAGGATCCCCTAACTCTCAAAAAAATATTTATTTTTTAGTCAAAAACATAAAAATGCATTTAATGCAGCTTTGAATTATAATCTTCGCAGATGGAGGCAAAAGGTAGAAACAATCTGGGCATGTGATTTTTAAAGTAGTATACCATCTGGTGTCAATTGATTACCAATTTACTGTGGACGACTTTCAAATAGAATGAAAGCAACTGTATATGAGGAGGTGATGAGATAGAATTTATAAAGTTTATGCTACAACTCTAAATATTGAAATGTTGAAGTAAGTTGTATCATGAAGTGATAAGTATTGATAAATTACCATATTAATTATTCATGAAGATAACTTATTCATAGAACAATACGGTCCACATGCTTTACTACAACAATTGAAAGTTAGATTCTTAAAGAATCATTATTTAACAAATTTGCATTAATGCGATTTCTTGCATCAAAGCCACCCCCCACCCCCAAAGCCAATCCATTAGTCAAACAAAAGCCTAAACTCTCTTTTCCCTTATGATGTTCTGTGGTAAATAAATATAATATTAAATAAAAATAATTAATCAAATGGTTTTATTGATTGGGTGTTCATAAAAAGTTTTGAGGACCAGAAGTGACAAAAATGATTGCGATCCATCGACCTTAAATTCCAAAGTCTATCCCTGCATTAAACCCTTGCAAGTAATCAAACACTGATAGTGTTTTAAAAGAATTGTGAAAAATGGAGGAAAAGAAAATATCACATGCATTTTAAACTTCTATAAGTGTAATTCATTGGTAAAAGATTTATATAAATGACATGTATATGACTTCAATGAAAGATTGGCTGCTATTCCAGCATGGTCAGCAGATGTTTAAACCCCTTGGCTCACCTAATAAAATCATTTTCAATCAAAATGCATATATATATAGTGTGAATAGACTGATATTGAATTATAATGACAATTTTAAAATGTGTGTTTACAATAGAATATATTAAAATCTGCCTATAATTTATTCACATATATATAAAATTCAAGCCATATCAAACCTTCAAAGTGCTGTCTGTGAATTTTATAATTTAACCATTGTGTAGTAATAGAAAAAAATTAAACCGCTCTCTTCAGGACACATGTTTCAGACACAATGATCCTTATTCATCTGCCTTGATAAAAGACTTATTCCATATTAAGCATAAACTTTTTATTTTTTATAAGTCTTATTTTTAAAAAGCTAATTTCACTAAAACTTATACACACAGGACCAAAGCTAAATAAACTTTTTTTTATCTCCAAAGAATCTTTCAAAATCAAATAAATATTTAAGCATGTAAGTAACAAATGATAGAACTATAAATAGTATAGTGAATTAAAGTAATATCAAATCTTCAAAATGCCATCTATGAATTTCATATTTTATCTCTTGCTGCATTGATGAAGAAATTGAACCCATTTCTATGTGTTTTGAATTCAAGTATTTTTACTGAATTATCATGTAACAAGAATATTTTCACACCATACATCACTTCCTCATTTGTATTTTAATACTATTAATATGATCCATTTAATGTTAAAATTTGAATCTTTGCTGTAGATGTCTTACTTTAAAAAAAACCATTCCATAAAGATTCATACATATAAGGCACAGTTATATAGAATCTGTTGTTTTTTTTCCTCAAAGAATCTTGCATAATCAAGTCAATATATAAATTTATAATAAACAGAGGCACTGTAAATAAGTAATAAATTGTAACTATATTAAATTTTCAAAGAGCTGAGTGTGAATTTTATATGTATATGTTGATCCCACTAAAGCAGAATATTCTGCTTATTGTTATTTCTTTTTTTTTCATATGTCAAATGCGTTGACTGGGAAGCAAACTCGGGCCAGCTGCTTGGAAGGCAGCTATGCTAACTTCTAGGCCACCAATGCTTGATATTGTTATTTCTTTTAAGGTACTGAATAGCATCTATGCGATTTCTTGATAGAAATTTAACAACAAAGCCAAAATGATACTACAGCCAAACCACTAAAATATTTGATCACTATTGAAAATAGTTTGCCATTTCTTGTGATTCTGTTAATATAATTTAATGAAACAATTCTTTTGTAAAATGCTATCAAAACAGTTAATTGCCGTAAATGGGTTTTAAACATTTCTCACTTCATGGTTAGCTAATTGGCACTTTGTAGTGCACTCAACATAGCAGAAATTATTAAATCACAGATTCCTTTTTAAACACATAAAATTATAATTAGTTTTTTTTCATTGTGAATTATTAGCTCATCAGCAAACTATTTTAATATTGAGCTACCTGCTCATTTCAAAATTAGAAAAGTAACTGGAAGGAATAGATTTAAACTATCTTTATTTTAAGATTTGTCATGCTTAAACATGCAAAAGATGAAAACACACTTTTCAAATCTGAACCTTTATATTGTTCACCCATTTTGAATATATATATAAACTTCCCAGCAGTTAATATGATGTCATACATCGAGATTAATACTCCAACACTGGTCTACTAAGTAAATAAAATACAAGATAATGGTAAAAAGTTTTACGTTGTGCTTTAGATTGAGAGTATTTCATTTATGTAATTGACCAGTAGTGGAATATTAATCTCGATGTATTATATATATATATGAGGGTGTGTATTATTTGCTTAATAAAAAACATTAAGAAAAAAACTTAGTTATTTAGTAGAAAGAGTTTTAAATGAGAACAGATTACCCATCTCATTCATTAATCTGCTCAGATATTTCATTTTGAAATAATCATGTGTAAATATCAGTTATAAAGGTTATCATAATATAGATATTAGCATACCCCTCTGCAGCCATACATATCACCTGGAGTTCATACCAGGGTACATAATTGATGGAAATATTTTTCAATTCTGAACTGGCTTTGAATTTTACTTTTGGATAGCTGGTTTCTAATCAACCTTGCTAGCTATCCAAAATTGGTCATTTAAATAGGTATTTTCTACTCTTAGTTTAAAGGCAAACCAAGGATATAAAACTTTTAAAATTCTCACCATATGGCAATTGAAAAAACTAATCAATAGTCCCTCATTTGTTGTATCTTATTGGAGGACTGCTGGAGAAACCTCTACCCTGTAATTAATTATTTAAAAACTATTGCATCAGTATAATATTTAAAATGATATATGGTGAAGTGGCTATTGAATAGCTCTCTGCAGTGCAGAAAGCATCTCTAACTATTCTTTATACAGAGAATCAATGAAGAAGGAAGCAGAACTCAGCAGACCTGCCAATTTTCAGACATTTGAAGATTTGGACATTTTAGGATTATTATTTTACTCTCTTGTTAAGAATATTTAACAACTCATTTGCTGACCAATATCAGATAGAGATTGGCCATGAAGCAACTAGTTAAAAAATCTAAGCCTATTGAAAAAAATTGTAAATTTTATCAATCCAGATCTGAATGGAGATCTAGGTACAGCAAATGAATATGTTAACATTGCACCAACAGGCTCTTATTATAAATATACTACATATTTTTTCTCACTGAAAATTATAAAAATAGCAAATATTATGCTATTTGGCAGGAAGAGACAAATCAATATCTTAAGAGAAGACTTCTCTAATGTGTAATATTCAAATTTATATAAGAGATGAAGTCCTTGATTCCGACATTTTTTGCTGATTTTAACTGGAAAAAAAAAACAATATTTTGAGATGTGCAAAATGTTAATAGGATATGAGCTAATCAAAACACTATTCATCTTAATATGGAGACATAATATAGTACATGTTAATAAATAAATATTTTTAAAAAAACAACATAGAAATTTAAATGTAAATCTATATAAACAATGTTTAGTAAAAAGCCCACTATTTTGGCAACTTAGTAGACAAATCCAGTCATGATTAATAGTAAATGCTCATTAGAACAGTCTTTAAGAAAAAGTTATCCATTTGAATGTAAATAGGAAGAAAGTACTATTTAATCCTTTTCTCTAATTCTATCTCTCCCCACTTTGCTTTTATCTTACAATCTTAACTCATTTAAGTTAGTTCCAGACCTGGTCATTATACCATTACTAATTGTAATAATAGAGTTGTATGGTTGTTTAACTACATTTCCATCCATTTTAATGTGCAGTGATTCTGGATTTAAAATATATATATTTGTTTTTTATTTTTCTATTTCTCTTTATCTTCTTGCTTTTTCTGGCATTAGAGTGGCCATATTTGTTTATGGTTAGTTATTAATGCTGATAATAAAACTAAAACTTTTAGTAGCCATAGGTAGATGAGATCTGCTTTACTAGTTTAAGATCAGTATTTCATCATTCAAAATCCTGCTTTTTTTTACTTAGTTACCCATAGTCTGACCTATTTTGGATAGCTATAAACCCACTACTGAAAAACTTTTAAACTTGCACAGGAAATCCTTAGGTTGCTGAAAATTCTCCAAGCTCTGAGTTTGAATCTCAGCTGATAATAATAATAGGACAAAAGATTATTCTTTACATGTATAAATAACAATATATATATATATCTAATTTTGTTAGTAATAGCTAATTACAATACCTAAATCTATCAAGTATTATTACCAAGGTAACATCAGAGTATATAAAGTAGTTGCTTACTAAACAGAACTGATTATAATATATAAATCTTTAGTTATCACCAAGGTAACTACAGAATATATAAACTAGTTAAGTTAAATCAAATAATTATTTTTATACTATTTTTAATTACTTCTAATATAGCTTTTGTTTGGTCATCAGAGGTGTTTGTCTTCTGATAACCTTGACTGAAGTCGCAACAGGAATCGTATCTTCTTGTTTGAAGTTTGACACTAATTAATGACTTTACAAATGTTTTCAGTATCATCGTTATTAAAATCTTGCTATTCAGGATAAAACAAGATTTTTTCAGTTAAAATATGGGTTATCTTCTTTTTTTAAATTATACCTTTCACTTTTTTTTTTATGTAAGTCAAGGAATTGTGTGTATGGGGGGGGGGGATCTGTTGACACTTTATTTTCTTTATTTCTGTGATTATGTAATATTAGGAATTATTCTGTTCATATTTTTTTTTTACAAATTATAATCATTTATCTTTATAAAACTGTGTGTGTGCATGCAGTTTTTAGCCCAAAGACAGGCTTGGAAAACTTAGATGTTGTGTACTTGCTATGCATTAAGTTATAGAAACTTCTAAAACTTAGTATTGATACCATGTATTATAAGATTACAACTTACCTTAACAGATCTTATATGCTACGTTAGGTCTATGAATGAATCTCTAAAGTACAATTATAGATCCTTACAGTTTGATCCACTCAATTCATATCAATCGGAACAAGCTGTACACCGCTTTCAAATCTTTAAATGTATATATTTGAAATTGGTTGTCATTTATGAAGATGTAAGTCGTGGTGCATTCATGAAAAGAGGTAAATAGTTGAAAAGTGGAGATTGTCATGCATCTATGACATTGTCATTTTCACCTGCTATCCTGCAGAATATTACGTGTATCTGCTTATGAAAAAAAGAAATAATTTCTAACCTAATAAAAATAAATAGTAATTGTTTGTATAGTTATTTAAAGGTGATTTATTAGAACAAATGTTTGTCAAAGTTATGGCATTTATAAAGTAAATTTGTGTTGATATGGTAGAAAATTATTAAAGATATCTGAAGATGTATGTATATATGTCTCCTGATTACATGTTTGCAGTAATTTGTTACTCCTATTTGAAATTGACATGTGGTTTTAATATATATAATGTTATGCCCAATGACCTGAAAATGATTTGACTTAATTGTGACCAGACTAGATAATAAATTAGTAACAAATTTGTAAAGAAAGTGCAAGTATATTGACAGATGAACAAGAGGCTCTTCATCATTGATCATAGCATTTAATAATTTGCAACATTGTTGACACTTATTCAGACAGATATATCATAATTAGCTACATAAGTCACAAGTAATCATCTGTTTCTATTAATTAAATCAGATGCAACATACATACATACAGCATTCATTCTAAATGAGTATGGGCATTCCAACTCCAAGGAAAGGAAACAAAAAGGAAAAACTGCTACAGGAATAAGTTTTGCAATGACTACATAAACCAATGTACGAACCACAAGCTCATCAATATGCAGAACATGCTAATCCATTTTTCTGTTCACTTGTTATTTTCCAATTTGACTTCTAATTTCTCCAGAAGAAAACTTCTCTTTCTGAAATACTTCAATACCATGTCTGGTTGTATTTGTATATTATATTATATTATATTTGCTATTTTCCCAATGGAAACAATTGACATTGCATTTCTTTAAAATATCTTTGAGAGATAATCCTTATACTGTAGATGGATCTACCTCTCCCATGAAATCCATGCTCAAGGTCATCATAAAATGCCCTTTAGGAAGTCCTTCATTGTCCTGTCACTTTACATGTCCAATAATAGACTTTATAAGTATCACATCTAGCAAGCTGAAAAATATATTGATTGCTTTTCATGATCTTGCCATTGTATTTTGACCATTTTATAGAACATCCTTACCCAAAGCTTTTCTAACATCTTTATATTGCACTGGTAGGGTGTCCACATTTCACATCCATACAATAAATTAGATAAAATAATAATTCTATATATAAATAACTTAGCTGCAGTAGTTATTTCCTGTGGTGAAATATTCTTTCTTTTAACTTTTTAAAAACTACAGTAGCATATTGGATTCTGTGTTTTATCTTGACTTCTAAATCCAACTTCTACTTATAAAACTACCAGGGTATTTAAATTGGTTTACATTCTAATGTTGATAACCATCAAACCTAAAAATTACTGTGAAGATATTTTCCATCACTAGCTGATAAAAATTTGAGTTTTTTTTAACATTAAGTATTAAACCAAAGTCTTTAAATGTTGCATTCAAAACATTAAATACATCCTGTAATCATCTTTTCAACTGCAAAAATTAGCCCAATCATCATCATCATACTGTAAATACAGAAATCCAAGAAGATGAAGATCTTGGTTTTGTATTTAATCAGCTGACATTAAAAATTTCACCATCATACTTGTATTGCATCTTGATCTCTGTTTTATTTAGCTACCTATAAACCGATCCAAAGACAACTATCATAAAAATTGAAACAATGTTAGAGCAAATAGACATTCTTGTTTAAGCCTCATTTTTATTTTAAATGTCTCATATTTTCCATGTGCAGAAATAACACTTCCTCTTATTCTATCATATAGAAGGTATATAATATAAATAAATTGTGATGGATAACCAACCATTTTTGAACAATATCCTAAATCTGTTTGATTAACTCAATCAACTGTTTTGACCAAATCAATAAAATTTCAATAATATATAAACACTTTTCTGTTCCCAATACTTTTTTGCATTTGTCTGGTAACAAAACTATATTTATAATGCTTTTTGATTCTCTAAAACCATATCTAGTCTCTGATAGACATTCATCTCTGATTGGATCTTTATTTTTAAAAATTGGAATAATAAAGTCATCATTAAAATCAAGTAGCATTTCAGATATCCATTTACTTCTTAAAATTTTTAAACTTTTTGAAGCTAATATATCACCAACTTATTTTACAACTTCTCCATAAATTCCTTCAGGATTAGTATCTGCAATCCTTTTATATTTAAGATTCAAAGATTTGTTTTGACTTTACAAAACTGAATATTCTTGTCTAAATCATCTCAATTCTTGTATTATTATTTAAGGGATGATCAAAATAGTCCTTATTCCTGTTCAAAATATCATTTCCATCTCTCAGATCCGTATAATATTTTCAGTGCATCAAAAAACATCTAGAGTATCACATTCAACAAATGTCTGAATCTTCTTCACAGCTTTAATCCATCAATCATTTTTTGAAGTCTTTTTGTCAGTCATTGAACTCCTACCCAGCAGAAAATGCCACACCTTTCCTTTTAGGCAAATTAAAATAATGAGATCATTATCGAAAAATCAGTCATGATTTTTTATTTTAGTGAATCCAGGAATAGATTTACTTATATCTATAATACCCTCTTTGCTTCAGTAATATGATAATCCTGGAGGTCCAAATTAGAAATTTTAGTGTTTAATTGATATTTCTAAAGAATGTAACATCCATTTGCTTTGATTATGATTGGAATAATAGCATCTTAATCTATGATCTACTCAACAACCTGTATTTATAAATGCTAATGTATTATGAACTTTTCCTGCATTTCGACTCCCAATGATACTACAAGCTGTTAAACACCATTGTTTTGAGTGTGGATGCATGTGCCTTTACAGTGGTTTATTAGTACAAAAAAGTATTGAGATATTCAATCCATATGTTGTGCAAAAATTCAGTATCAACAGATCATTTGATTTTACAGCACCATTGCCATTATTTTCAACAATTTTTGTTTAAAGTCCTGTATTTTAACCAGCATGTATTATAAAGTCTCTAAGAAGAACAATTTGATCTTTCAATGACATTGCTATAAAAATGCTATCCAGCAAGGAATAAAAGCTTTATTTCTCTGAAATCTTTGAATCTAATGATTAGAGCCAAGGCAGTAATAAAATGAGAAGTGGTACCATTGTGTAAGATCACTATTAACATCATTAGCCTTTCTTTGATTCAATGAGAAATTCCAACAAAATACGTTACTAAATTAGACTTTACAGGAAATCAAACCATTTACATATAAATAACTATAGCTTACTCACAATTTGCTTTAAGGAATATTTACATACATAATAAAGACTAGGGCAACCTGCATTAGTCTCTAAACTTCTATATGTTTCTTCAGAAATCCCTGGGTCAATTACCCATAATAATTGTTCCAATCCTTTTCATGTTTAAAAAGATCTATTGCACAAACAGGTCCATGATGAAAGAAAGAGCTTATATAATTGATCATACTTTTTATAATATATAGAAATAAAACAAACGAACTCCTTTTTAAAACTTGCTTTTTATATGACTATAATGATGATAAAGAAATCCAATAATATCAATCTTTATAAATTATTATAACTTTAACTTTCTTATTGCATTGTCATGTGCATATACTATTAATATTGTTTATGTTTCTTTATTACTTTTTACAATAATTTGTACAACCCACTCTGACAGTTTTGATTGCCCCAGCAATCTTCTTCAGAACTTCTATTTATATTCTCAAATCTTGTTTAAAAATATAAATACAAGTTATTTGAAAATATGAATAAAAGTTCTGAAGAAGACATATGAATAGAAGTTCTGAAGAAGACTTTGTCAATATTGGGTTGTAAAAAGCATTGTAAAAAGTAATAAAAAACATAAATGATATTAATATTATACTATCAATCTTCATTGTTTTCCAGAGTCAAAGTTGGCCAATCAGTCAAAAACCAAGAGGGTGGGGAGGTACATGTGATAAGACAGATTGAGGATTATCATTTAATCCCGTTTTAACCAAAAAACCCAAATCAATTTTAATTAACTTTCTTTTCCAATAATAATAAATTATTATTATTATTATTATTTTTAAATTCTAACAAGAAAATTGAAATTAATGTATTTACAGTAAAATAGATGATTTACAATTTAGTATCTAAACATTATTTTCGCTTAATTATTTACTCTACTATAAAATGTATTTAGAAAATAATATTTGTTCTTATTATTTATTTCATTATTTAAGTGTTAGTAGTCTCTACTTTTAATTTTTATAAATAAATTTATATTTTCTTATTGACAATTGTATTTAAGAATTTCGTTTCATAATTGTTTTCTGTTTTTCTCGCTTCCAAAGCTGAGCGAACAAGATTGCAAGGTAGATCTTATTTTCAATAAATAAAAGAAAAATAATAATAAATATGTATTCAATTTATATTATTACTTCTTTTTTTTTAGGAATTTAGTTTTGAAAAAAAACCTATTTCCCCTGGTCACCATTTAACGACAGCTAACGATTTGCCGGTACGTATTCCTGACAAAGGTTTTGTTTTATTTTTTAAATTTTTATAGATATATTTAATAGGGTACTGTTTTTATTATAATTTAAATACTAATACATTTTTAAGATTAAAAAGAATTATGATTAATAATTAATCTACTTCTAAATATCAGAGATCAATGATTATGGTTAATAATTTTTTCAAACTGTCAACTCATGGACATTAATGTGATAACATTTTCTAATACTTTGTATCCGTATTTTGATTTTTCAGGCACTCATAACTATTCTCTTCAGGCCATCGATCAATTTTTGTTTATTTTTTCTTTCCCTATGCAATCTTATCAATTGTATCCTTCATAATTTCTCTACTTCTCTGTAATCAATTTTTCTTCTACTTGTAATTTGACCAATATAACAACCTCTTTTCACTTACTCTCTCAATTACAAATCCTGAATAGAGTAATTGATAATGAGATTATATATTGAAGTAGAAGGAGAGATCTCTTTATTAAAAACTCAGTCTTAAGCAGTTTAACATAGTGGTAGAGCAATAGACTTAGAGCAAAACTTTCAGAATTACATCTCAGATGAGTAAAACAAGCAAATAAAAAGCTCAGTTACCCAGAGGTCACATGATCTCCCTAGCAATCAATCATATGATTATTTCTTACAATCCCTCTCCTTACAATCTATCTTTTTCCATTCTTCTCCAATTTTACAACTCCAAAGCTTCAATCTTTTCTTTTTTTTTCTAAATCTCTGCATCACATAACCATATTTCAGACAAAACATTTAACAAGCCCCCATCATCTTTGATTAAATTTCAATAGTGTTGGAAACACCTAATTAATCAATGTATTTGATATTCCAATAGTTTTGTTGCTTATTTCAATCATGTTATAACTAACAGTGATATCCTAGAATAAATTGTGTTAAAGGTAGAACAATAATAGCTATTTTTGTATGATGGTATCAGAATGATATTGATCAAATATATATAAATCTTTTTTAGGAAGAATGGATGATTGTATGATTATTCTAACAATGTGCACATACTCAATCAAGGCTTAGTCTACAGAATCATTCTTTTAAAGATTTTAAATCACTTACTTGCAAATATATGACTGAATAATATGCTAAGAATTATAAATGGAAAAAAGATACCTTCTTTTTTATTGTGATTAAAATTGCTGATAAAATTCAAAAGGTATAATGCATAAATGATGTTAATTACATAAAATTCAAGATATTGTGCTTTACATTAATAATGACATTTCACTCACAAAAACATTTTTTATGCAAAATAATACTGCCAGAAATAGTGTGTGAATCTTTTTTTAGAGTCAAATGTAGTGTTATATTTCCACTAGCTATTACTGTTGCTTTGCCATCGCAATTTGTTATTGATAAAAAACTAGTTGAAAAATGCTACAATTAAATTTTTGGTCTTTAGTTTCTAATTATATTTTCTATATATATCAGTATTTTTCAATGAAAAATTCAAGAATTATGTGAAAACAATGTTATTTTAAAGGAGGCTGAAATCACTATTGCCTATGAGCACCAGCATCCTTTGATTAGACTATAAATTAATTTGCACAATGTTTTCACTTATTTAATTTTTTGTAAAATTATTGAATATTTGCTTCTTAGTAGGTATTTAATGTTTATATTGAGGTTTTATTTAAATATAATAGATGTTTAGCAAAAATTAGTTAACTGAATATTCTTGAAAAATTATTAAATCAAAATATATGTTTCTCAGTAAATATTTAATGTTTACATGAAGTTTTACTTTAATGTAATATTTTTTAGCATTTATGTGATGTTAATTAAAACTTTCTCATGTCAATTTTTTTTATTAAATTGAATCTCTTCTTTTTGTCTATTGGTTTTAATTTGAAAAATTAATGTTTTAGATTTTCGATTGATTTTATTTTTAAATTTATAATCATGATAAAAAATTTAAAAAACATAAAGAAATAATCAAAAGTAATTTTTATTTCATTAAAACAATAAAATAGAAAAAAAACAATGCTATTATTAGTGGCAAAAAAAAATTAACTGGTTATAGGTTAAATAACACTCAAAACGTTTTTACTGATTTTTCTGTTTTTCATTTACCATTATGCTAACAATATTAGTTATTATATTCAAAATTATGATTTTTTCTATCCACATACTCCAGTAGTTGGGCAGTGATATTGGGTACTTTCTCATGTGTTTTAAATACATTGAATTTTGTTGTTTCACTTTGTATTATTATTAAGTAGAGTGTATGTTTTAGATCAACACAATGAGTTTTTATGATCATTTGGAAAATATTGGTCTAATTTTATTATTAAAAATCTGTAGTATTTCTAATGTCTTTGATGCTTCCATGCAAGGTTCATGCTGTTAAAAAAATTTGGTTATATCTCATTGCAGATTTTTTTTTTTGAAAAATTATGTATTTTTATAAATATAATAGTTCACCTTCTTTTATAAACCTTTGTACAGATACCAAAATTTAAGAGTATTAGTTTTTACCATATATGTACGTATAGTATTGTTGTTTTTAACACGTACTTACACTATATACATACATACATACTTATACATAATTTCATTTAAATATTGTAGTTATCACTAAAAATAACTAACATAATAGAAAATGACATACAGTACAAAGGAGTTTAAATGAATATATAGTATATGCATACTGATAAACAATAATTGAATGACTTATTGATTGTGAGTTCATAAAAAGTGTGAATCTCAGAACCATGCAGGTACATATTCATCAAATTTAACATAAAAATATGATATCACTCTCCTTTTTCTCTCTCCGTCTTAAAAAAATTAAATTTAGCTCTTTTATTTTGTTCTTCTTCTTGTGATGATGCAATGCTTAAAAGATGATAGATTTTTTTTTTAAAAAAGAAGATAGCAATTGCTATGTTTTTAATGTTTTATGAATTTACTGTGGATTAAAACAGTAAAAATTAAAATTTGTTTTTTATTAATTTTTTTTTTTTTAATTTAATGTATATATATATTTATTTATAAACTGCTTTCAAAATTTTTAGTGAGACTGATATTCAAAGAATTTCAGAAAAGCAGAAAATTGACAAAGCGCTGTCAATCACGTTCCCCAAGATGTAAAGTTGTTCTGTTTGCTAAATGAATAGAACTGTAATCAGTTAGTAAATAAACAAAAAGTCAATATAAAAAGTGGTTTTTGGAAATTGTGATTATGAAAATA
The DNA here is from genome assembly GCA_028023455.1 of Epiperipatus broadwayi. Taxonomy (NCBI): domain Eukaryota; kingdom Metazoa; phylum Onychophora; class Udeonychophora; order Euonychophora; family Peripatidae; genus Epiperipatus; species Epiperipatus broadwayi. The sequence goes on along the minus strand of JAQFVV010012516.1, from coordinate 1,426,525 downwards.
TGAATAATATGGTGGGTGGACTGTTAAGTAGTAGATTATTTTTTACTATCATGTATTTCCTAAAATTGCAATATCTTTGAGCTTTTCTCATAGGGATATCATTGTAGTCGCCCCATATCTGCTAACTCACTATCTACAAATTTCAGAGCTCACTACTTGAAATAATATTTTTTAAAAGTTAGAACCTTATAAGTATGAAAATGTAAATCCAATGATTACCCATACCTCTGTGTTTGTCATTATAAATCATTTTTTGGTTAGCCAGTTTCTTATCTCACACTCAATCTTGTGATCACTCATTTCCAATTTTTTACTATACCGTCTTTTTCATAGGTACCTTACTTAATATTTTTCTTAATTTCTTTTTTTATTACTTTATAATATATTTTAAAATATAAATTACATAATATGTTTGTGCATGTATGTTAAATCAGTATATAGAATTTGCTATTGTCAACAGTTTCAAATATCTTGAAATGAAATGCAATTGATATAGAAGAACTCTTGTTGAACCTTTCGTCTCATTTTTTTTGTCAGTATAATAGATCTTTTACTATTAAAATGAAACATTGCCATGTTGTTGAAAAGAAAAGTGTTTAGTATACATGTGTTTTACCATTTTTTTTCTTATGGATTTGAGACTTGAATAATTAACAGAAGAGCAATACAGAGACTTCAGACTACTCTATGAAGTATTGAGAGATGAATGTTAAGAAAACAAGAAGGGGTATATAGATGGAAAAACATATGGATGTCACTGACATCACTGAGAGAATTAAAAACTGAAATACAACTGGACTGGATGCTGGAAAGAATGATCACAAATGGACAGATAAACATTTAAAGTAAATTTTAAGAGATTGTAAAAGATTTTGAAAGAGGTCACATGTGACATGAATGGATGAATGAAAAAATTTCTGGCTTCTTGTGGAGAAAAAATTAGAGATTAGAGAAACTGGATTAATCTTGTAGGTACCTTCACTCCTTCAGTGAACAAATAATGATTCAAAATGATGATGATGAATGGATATTTTCTTTCTCACACTGTCTGCGTGTTATCATTTACCATATCTTCTTTTATAAGTAGCAGAACATTTCCTCTACTATGACTATATCTCTTCTCCCTAAATGAAAACTCCAAATTAATTTTCCAAGTGAAAAGAATTGTTTATTCTTATTGGATTAATCTAGAAATGAATTTTGATAGATTGATGAATTATTATTACTGCATTTTTGTCATAATATTAAGTATTATTTAAATATCAAAAGTAATTAATTTATGAAAATTTTACATATTTTTTTTCAATCTATTTAGGAATTTATGATGCGTAAAGACAAATTGGGAATTACCACAATATCTGATCTAAGCAATAGTGATTTAGCTAAAATACGATCGCTTACGTTAATTGAAGTCACTGCTTTGTTTGACACCTATGGGATCACTTACTGCAGAAGAAAGCTTCGGCAAAAACGGTGTAAAGGTCAGTTATTGCTGTGTGTATATATATATATTAAAAATATCCATTTGATTGAAAAATTTTTGACTAATTAAAAGTAGGATAAAAGTATTTTATATATTTTTTTTTCTTTTGATTTACAATATTTGTATTTACACTTATATATTGTAACCATTTGCTACATAGATACATTAAAAATAAATAGACAGTTGGAAACATGCTTTTCAGGTTTAGTTTAGAATTATTTAATTAATGAGGAAAATTATATTTAATTTTCCCATGCATATTTTTACTAATAATAATGGATTTTGTTTAATTAAATGTTTACTTTTATTCCCACATGATAGTAGAAAATTCTAAACAATTTTCTCTAAATAATTGTCAAAGTTGTTTTTAATCATAATATGCATATCTTAATATGTATTATAAATTGTAAATGTTGGTAGGAGAGAAAATTATAAAATCAGATAAATAATTTTTTTTGTTCTCTCTCTTCAATAAATTTATTTAATTACCAGTTGTTTTTATTTTTAAAATGTACTAAAAGAAAATATATTTTTTTTGTAAATTATTTAATAGATATTAATTTTAACCTTTAAAAAGAGTTAAAATGTTATTTTTAATAATATTTTTTTAAAAAAAAAAGATTTTAATACTTTTGGTAAATTTTATTTTAATTAATCAGAGTGTCATTTTTTCTTTATCTCTCTTACTTACAAAAAAAATCAAATTAGTGGAATTAACTGATTATCTTGTTTTTCTTTCTGTAAGAAATTTTCTCTAATTAGAAAGGAATTTCAATAATTTTATGATGTTAATTTAAGTTCTTGACTTGTTTTTTAATGTATATGATTAAGGAGCAAAATGACATTGATTGTGTTTGTAAAATTTATCTAATTGGTTGTTACAAAAACCTATCATAATGGTGGCAGATTGTTAATGGTTTGTGAGCAAGATTATTCAGAAAAAATAATAGGGGTGTGAATAAGTCAGAAGACTAAATGTTTTGTAAGAAGTTAACTCTTAATTTAGCTGTTGAAGAGAATGATCAAGTCCTAATTCAACTGATAAGGAGAAAAGAAGAGAAATATTCATCAAGCTGTTGCATAGCACAGAAAAAACTTAACCAAGCTGTTGCATAGAACAACAGAAATTTTAAACAAGCTTTTAGCATGCTATGAGTTTAATTATAAAAATGGTTTCTGCAATGAAAACCATGTGCTAAATTTAGCTAAAAGCTAGACATCATATTTCTCCATGTAATCTTTCTTCACTGGAATAAAAAATAGAAAAGTTATCCCCTAAAGTAATCTGCAACCTAGCCTTCAACCAAGTCTCTACCTGTGTTAATCTTACCTAGAAATTTTAGTGGAAAGAAATAGATATAATTTGCTGTTGGTTAATCTGGATATACTACCCACCAGGAAAAAGACAAATTTAAGTTGATGTTTTCAAATTGTGAAACATATTTTTTTAAATTTAAGTTTAATTTTCAAACCATGTTTTTTTTCTTTTCATTTATTTTGCCCTCCTAAAACTTAACAAAAAAATAATTAAGCTAAGTCAAAGATTATTATCTTTGATTTTGAAAATGTTTTTTCCAATTCTTGGTTATTTTAAAGAAATAATTTAATGAATTAAAAGTTAATTTAATGAATAAAAATCAACTGTTTAATATTATGTTTATGAAACTTTTTTTTGATGCAATGAATATTTAAAATTTCATACTGTCATGTCCATTGCTTTTATTTATTGTTAATCAATTATTTATTAAATAATTGTTTTAAAATATTTTTTAATCTTTATTCCTTCCAACTCCTGTTGCATGAATTGGCAGTGTGCATGACTTTATTTCAAGACAACTTAATGTTCTAGGATTTTTTAAAATTATCCCAATAAAATTATTTTCTTATACTATGGTAAACCTAGAAATTATTTAAAGTTGTTTAGAATAAGCTGCTTTATTTATTTATTGCTCACAGTATTAGTCTTCAGAGCTCTTGCTTCCTGAGCTAGATTAGAGCATAACAGTTAGGTATATGAATTAGGGGTTTTGATTGTTGTTTGGACTTCAGATATCCCTGAGTGGTGTAAAGGTAGATCTTTTAAAGTCCAGGCACTACATTTTATTTATTATTAATTAGAAATTAGATTTATAGTTGCCCAGTATTGAAGCAGTAAATCTTAGCTTAAGATTGTGCTTCATGTTTCTACTTACTAACCCGTGTTCAAACCCCTATATCCCATCCTGCTCCTTTTGTCAGTATATATATATTTCATGTATATATTTGAGATGCGCTCCTAAATTTATAGTTTAACTTTCAATATTTATTATTGATTCTTTTTATTAATTATTAGTTCTTTTTATTAAAGTATTATAGATGCGACTCAAACATATACATAGGAGCAAAACTTACTAACAAAATATTGATGTTTTTGTAAATATTTTATTATATATCGTTTTTAGCTTTTTCTTTTCAAATTGCTTGTTTTTCTATAAATTATACATTTTTTATATAAAATCCAATATGGAAGATGCAGGTGTTGTTTAATTGTCTAAAAATAATTAGGGGTTGGAAGCACTGTTGTTTAATCTGGGAAAGGTATTTTTTAATTAAAGTTTTACTTAAGATAAATGGGATTAATTAAGATTAGATTTACTTGTGTTAAAAACATGTTGTTAGATCTATTTCTAATCTAGAAATAGATTTGAATTTATTTTTGGCGTTATCTAACAATTGCATCTTCGAAAAACAACTGATAAGAGAAAAAGTATAAAATGACTAAATTTTGAATCACATAGTTGAGTTATTAGTTGTTAATTAGTTACTATTGATTGAGAGATTGTTAACATTGCTGTAAAACTAAAAAAATGATGTAGCAGTAGATCCACCACTCTGCTCGGCCCTTTGGGTCATCACCCGCCGTGACCGTAATTGTCTGCTGTCCTGAAATGAAGAAATTAAGAACTTTAATGTTAATAGAAGCTTGCAGAACTTTCATTTTCAACTACCGTGCACGACAATATTTTAATCGGACTCTTAAAATTGAAAGGTAAATTTCAAGCCGCTACCTAATAGTCAATTTAGTCTCAATAATCTCTCAAGATCTTTTTTTATGTATTCTTTAACTTTGCCTCTTATATATATATCTGTAAGTGTAATTTGCTCTTAAATAATTTATATCTAATCCTATCTTATATGCTCTTTAGTTTGGTGCGGTTATTTATTTATATGTGTTTATTACTTGATTTTATATGTATGCCTTTTTATTGATTTGCCAATCTCAAACAAACCGGCGAGCTTAATTTATAAAAAAAAATCTTTTCTGTCTTTAAGTAAACTTTCATGAATCAAGATTATTAATGTCCCTTTAAAATATAACGTATTGTTAATTAATATACTCGCCAGATTGTTTTATGTACCAACATTTTATTTATGTTCTAATATAAAAATATATATATTTGTTTAACTCTGAATTTTCTACCGGTGTAAATTCAAAGTTAAAACTAATTAACGCTTTGAAATCTTATAAAATATTATTTATTTAATTCTAAAATAAGGTGACTTGATTGTTTTCTATATAACTGCTAATCTTATTTCATTTTCATACTCTTAACATTTCAAATCTTGTATTTATATATTTCAGTTATTATAAAAATCACGAAAGTGGGATTGATTTATTTTAAATAGCAGAAAAGGGATGGGGGGGAAATCTTAATGTTTCTTTATTAAATAAAATCTTAACGTATTTGGGAAATTTTAATATTTTACTTACTTAGTAAAATCTCTCTATATATATAACTGCATAGTGTATTATTTGTCTAAATTATGGTATTCAAACTGGGCTCGTTTATTTTAAAGCTGTAAAATTTATTCAATGTTGTTAGAGACATATATCATTACTGCGTTTCTGTCATTTAGCCTATCTTCGTATATATATATATATTACGTGCTTCTTAATCTGGGGGTTACGACAGGTTCGAACCCATAGATTTCTTCTCGTCTTCGTATAAAAATGCCTCTAGCGGTGACCCCTAAGTCTGGCACACGCTATGCATATTATTTCTTCGTATAAAAAGGCCACTAGCGGTGACCCATAAGTCTGGCACACGCTATGTCCATCCATTTCTTCGTATAAAAAGGCCACTGGCGGTGATCCCCTAAGTTTGGCACACGCTATGCCCATCCATTTTGTTTTTCATCCAGAAGCACGACCTTTTCCTCTTAGTTATTTTTAGGCTATTATGTCAGCACCGCAAACTTCTTCGTATTATTATTATTATTTCTTTTGCTTCATGACCCAGTTTTAATGCTCTAATATTAAAATTAAGCTTTGCTTAAAATATATATATAAATGCCAATTACTTTTATTTGATTAATTAAGTTTATTTCAATCATATACAATCCTACCTTCGTGATTTATATATCTATATTTAAGAGTATCTATATGCCTTGGGGAAAATAAAGCGTTCGTCTTACTATTGTTAAAATAATTTGTCATTAAATATTTTGTCATAGGTTTAAATATAATCAAATGTATTTTATGTATTTTCACGACCATAATGGCAGGAAAATAGTTTGTATTTATATCTGTAATGAATCCCAGAACGCTCCCCTAATATATGTTAGTCACCACATTTCTGAACTGTAACCCAAAGCGTTAATAGCAATATTATGTAATTCCTTTTATTAACTGATTGGCATCTTAATATTGGACCCACCAAAGATGTGTGTTTATTTGTAATATATTATTTAGCTAATAAAGAGCATATGAGAACTAATAGCATGAATGACACTATGTAATCGCTTGCTCATTCACGCACACACTAATGTACTTAATTTATAAATGTATATAACTAAATTTTCATTATATTAAACTATCTTTTATTGTTTAACTTATTTGAGTAGTTCGAATTCCTTTTCCTCCACTTCTTCCACATATATTACAACCATACTTATGTATATTTTAATATAATCATAATTAATAGATGTCTCATTGTCTTCTCAGCTTTGCTAGTCGGCCGAATTAAGATTAATTCTCATGAGCCATAACTATTATGTTATTCATTAGGTGTTCGATTTGGGACTTAGAGAGTGGGTTCGAATCCAGGCTGGTTCCTGACTTAAATCTTGGGCTTGACTGGGTTTGAAGTACATTTTGTGAATTCCAGCTCATGTTAGATGGATAAACATATTTTTACCGGCACAGTATGTTAATGTGTACTATATACCCTAGGCATTGATAACGATCAGCATGTTTTAGTACCTCAGCATTATTTGATTTTTTTATATATTGTGATGAATTAACACCCGAGTATATGAATAAAACAAAATATAATGTTAAGGTGTTATTATATTGTGGATTAAAATAAAAACATATATATATATACATGTTATAACTTATAATTTCAATATGCTAGCATCATAAAATTGTCATGCTGAATAGCTGAATTATGTTGCTATATCACATATACATTGCTTTTGAGATGGTATTTGAAGCAGTTTTTCAGCCACTTTTTCACTGGAACCCCGAGTATATATATATAAAATATATTTTTAATGGATATTTTAGATGGAAATATTTAATGTATGAAATTATCCATTTGTAATTACTTAATTAAAAAGTATTTTATCTAGAACAGTAGTTAATGAAATCCAACTGTCCCAGACTGACTTTAATTTTTGGCCTGGGACAGTTGGATTTTATTACCTACTGTTTTAGATAAAGTGCTTTCTAATTATGTAATTATAAATGGATAACTCCATGCATTAAATATTTTCATATATATATATATATTGTTAAAAGAAGATTGCCTTGACAACAGTTTGAAATTATTGATTGTTATTGATATTGAGATTATCTAAGCGTTAACTTGTTTTTAATGATATATATATATAGAGAGAGAGAAAACAAGTTTTTGAGTTGTGGGTTTGAAGAAAAATAAAGAAGATAAATCAACTTAGATTAAAAATAGTAAAATATTAAAAAATAATGAGTTTAAAAGTGTATATATTTATTGAAAAAAATAAAAAAATAATAAGAAAGAATTATTAAATTGAGTAGAAGCCTCCTCACAATAGATATTTTAGGAAACATATTTACTTTCATCCTAGAAACAAATCATAATAAGCACTAAATAAATAAAGATTAAAAGACTGTGGCACATTATTTATTCATAAAGCATTGTAATGTACCAGTAATGTGTTCAAATTAGTGTAAAATGGAATTTTGGCATATAAGCATGATGTCTTTCAAGTATATACAGACTTGGACATATTGAAATATTAAAAAGATTTAGTTAAAAAGATTTATTAAAGAAATTAAAAAGATAAATAATTTTCAAATTATTTTAAAACCATATAAAGACTCTTACTATTTAAGGGCCAAGTTTAGTGATCAAAAATAGATGCATTTCTTTTTCTATGAAATTATACTTTTTATATAATATGTGCTTTATTATCATATGCATAGTATCCTTTTGATTTGGAAGGCAGGTTGGTTAATTAGGAATAGGTACTATGAATGATGCTATAGCAATTAATCTTCATTAGGATATAGTTTATCATTGGTATCCATTTTCTTGGAATATTTCATTAAATTCTTAAATTTTAAAATTAATTTATTATTAACATGAAAAATATGTTCCAAATCTTTTTATTATTTTTGAATTAACATGGAATGCTAATGTACTATGCCACAAATCCTATCACAGAATCTTGTTATTACAGAGCTACCTTGTGATCAAAAATGTCTATTTTTATTTTAATAAAAGTAAACTTTTTATATATATATTTTATTATTGAGATAGTATTAGCACATTTGTCTGTAATGACTTAAGATCGATTACTGGCCACAACTTAAAAATTAGGTTCCAACTGGTTATAGATTTTCTTTTCCCTCATAACTAATCAACCATTCAATATTGGTCAGAAAATGGATATCAATATATTCTTAGCTAGAGGATAAAACAAGTGGGGGGGAGGAGATCCAGATTTTTACCTCCTAACTTTGTCAATCTTGAGCAATAATTATTTTCATTTACTGCTACTTTATAAAGGATTACCGGAAATGTCTTAACTCCAAAGTAGTTTATTTATAGGCTGTTTCATCTTATTACCTCTAAAAATTTCCAAGCTCCAATCTGGATTTGAATCCTACGTTGTAAAAACTTACTGTATACTAAAAAATCCTTCCTGTAATTGTGCTTCTTTAAAACTATCTAGTAGTCACAAAATAAACATATTTATATTTTTACAAAAAAAAAAATTAACATTTTTATATAATTTTTATAATGATAAAGGATTTTTTAAAATAAATTATAATTCTAAATTTTAGAAATTGGTGTCTTTGGAGTACCGTTGACCACTTTATATGAAAATGATCGGAAAAAATATCCACACTTAAAAGTTCCATTAATTTTTCACAAGGTAATTTATTTATTTTTATTTTGGTAAAAAAAAATGTTAAGCTCTTTAATAACTGAAATACAAACTTATTATATACCTGTATCAATATATGTAATATATAGGGTATATGAGCACTGAGCATTCCATCTTCAGATTTTCATTTGGATGGACGGTTGAAGAGTTGGAGTGTGGAATGGATTGAAACCTGTCTATTAAAGTATGAAGATTGTCTATATTAATATATATCTGAGCACTTATTGCATATATGTGTAGAGATGATAATCTTGACTAGTTGATGATTGCTGATTTAGCATGAAATATGTATATTGGTGATTATTTACCTTTTCGACATATATGTGTTCAAGTGTATCAGTGTTATGAGATAGAGTGATGAGTTGTGGGTAGTGTGAAAGTCTGTGCTCATATACTCTTTAAGCTCTTTAATAATATCAAAACAAAGTGTCACATAGTTTCTCTAAGCCTTTGATTAACCTAGTCATAACATTTCATCGTTCAATTGGTTCCCAATTTTAATGTTAGAATCACCCTTTATAATTCTAAAATATTGTTTGGTTTGATTTAAAGCATTCTTTGCATTTAGATAATTCATTTCATACCGTTCTGCTTTTGAAATCACTATATGTGAGTCATAGTATTCCAAAACTGTTTTTCTTTTCTCTCACAAGAGGGCACTCTATTTGCAGCAACTGCTATGGTTTATTGGAAAGAGAGAGTTATATAGTAAAGATGGTTTGCACTTAGGAAAACAAGGAAGTGAAGTTTTAGGGAGTCTGATATTTAAAGAATATAGTTCGGGAAACTTTTAAAGGCGGGTGGGCTTTTAAATTGTAATATTATCAAAAACAAGACGAATGGAGGGGATAAAAGAAATAAGCAAAAGATGGTTGATGTAGATATAAGTGTAGATGTGGAGAGGGAATGTTTTTGTAAGATTAATGGTAAGAAAGGTTGTTATAAACGTAATGGAGAAGAAAGAATCAAAAGAATTTATAAAAGAATAGTTAGGAAAGAAAAAATTGTTAAAATTGGGTTTTTGAATATGCAAGGTGGTAGGAGACCAGAAAAGTGGCTGGAATTAAATAAAGCAATTGAAAATGAAGAGCTGGAGGTATTAGCAGTAGTGGAAACTCATCTAAGAGAAGAAGAAGAACCTATTTTGGAAGAGGTGGTATGGCAGGGTGTAAACAGAAAAGAAAAAGAAAAAAGGGGTGGTGGTATAGGTGTTATATCGAGGAAATATTTAAATATTGTTAAGTGTCAAGAGCATTTGTGGTTTGAAATAAGGTTGGGTAGACAAGAATGGATGGTGGCTGTAGTGTATATAGCTACTGGAGATAGTCAAACTGTAATGGAGTGGAACAGTAGTATATATGAATGCCTAGTTAAGGATATACAAATTTTTAAAGAAAAGGGGAAGAGAATAATGGTTATAGGGGATATGAATGGACATATTGAAGAAATTGATGATGTAGATAATAAGAATGGTCAGTTTTTGAAGGAATTTTGTCAAAGAGTAAATTTGAGCATTTGGGAATTTATCAAATATGTATGAGGGACAATACACATGGTCTAGGAATAATGTATTTCACACAATAGATTATGTATTGGTAGAGAAAGAGGGAATGAATAAAATACGGAAAATTAAGGTGTTTGATAATGAAGAGAGGGTATGTAATAGTGATCATAATTTTATTGTAATAGAAATGGTTAGTAATGTGATGGAGGTTAGAAATAAAGGTAGAAATAATAGTGAAAGATGTGGATGGAGAGTGAATGATAAGAATAAGTTGGAAGAATATAAAATAAAAGTTGAAGAAACCATGGAGCAGATGGATGGGGATGAGTATAAGGACTGGTGTGGTGAAATAGAAAAAGTGGCAAATAGGGTTTTGGTTGAGAATATGCAGAAGAATAAAAGTAATAAAAAATGAGAGTTAGTAAAAGTGTAAAAGAGAGGAAAGAAGCATGCAGAGAATATAAGTGTGCTATTAAGAACAAAGAAAGTGAAAATGATATTAACGCTAAATGGAGAAAGTACTTAGAAAAGAAGAAGTTGGCTAAAATGGATAATTATAGAGAGAGGATGAAGTTAAATAGTAAATTGTTAGAGGATATTAATAAAAGTGGAAGAGATGGGAGTAAAAAATTTTGGAATTACATTAAAAGGAGAAATGTAGGGGAAAGAGAGATAGTATTAATAGATGATGAGGGAATAGAATGTAGCTCTAGAGAAGAGGTAGAGAGAATCTTAAATAGATATGTAATGGATATAGAAAAGATGTTAGATGTGAAGGAAGTAGTGATAGAAAAAATGGAAGCAGTTAGTAATGGGAATATTAGGTTCACAAAAAATGAATTGAATGAGGCAGGGAAGAGATTGAGAAGTGGAAAGGTGAGAGGTTTAGATGGATGGGCAGCAGAGATGGTAATGAATTTAGGGCATAGAGCAAAAGCAAAGTTATTATCATGTTTTAATAAAATGGCACAGAAGACAGTTTTTCCGGTTAGTTGGAGTAATACAAGAATAAGATTATTATTTAAAGGAAAGGGTAAGGATCATAGAAAGTTAAATAATTATAGACCGATAGTGGTAACATCAGTTTTATATAAAGTTTTCTCATATATGGTAGCTGGAAGAGTTGTAAAATGGATGGAAGAGAATAATGTAGTGGGGGAAATGCAAGGAGGTTTTAGGTCAGATAGGCATATAGGAGATAGTTTGTTTGTAGTTACACAGCTTATGGAGATGAGTAGGAATTCAGGTAGATCATTATATATGAGTTTTATAGATATAGAGAAAGCATATGATAGAGTAAATAGAAATAGATTATGGGTAAGGTTAGCCAATTTGGGAATGGATGAAGCTTTAGTAAATATTATTAAGAAATTATATGAAAATAATTATTATACTTACCAGTTAGGGGATATAGAATCAGTTAAAGTTAAAAATGGAGTGGGATTAAGGCAAGGATGCCCTATGTCACCTATTTTGTTTTTGTTGTTTTTGAGTGAAATGGAGAAAGCAATAGAAAGACTAGGAAGAGGGGTAGAGATACCATTAATAGGTGGCAAGGGAGTATATATTTTGTCGGGTCTTTTTTTTTGCAGATGATATCTTTTTGTGTGCAGAAAGAAGAGAAGATATGGAAATTATGTTGAGGACATGTGCAAGGGTGGGTAAAGAGATGGGGATTAAATTTAGTGAAGAAAAATCAAATATAATGATGGTTAATACTGGGAAATAAGAAGATGTAGAATTTTTATTGGGGGATATAAAGTTAAGTGTGGTGGATAGATATAGGTATTTGGGAATCATCTTATGTAATCAGGAAAATTGCTTGGATGAATGGGAGAAAAGCTTGGTAAATGAAGCAAAGAAAAAAAAGGGTTTGGTAAAGAAACTAATAGTATTTTCATATAATAAATATGATGTAGCTAGAATAGTATAGAAGGGAGTTGCAGTAGCAGGGTTAACATATGGTAATGATGCATTATGGGTTTGTAAAAGAGTTTTAGATTATTTAGAGAAAGTACAAAAGGAAGTAGGAAGACATGCATTAGATGCAGAGATGTGGACAGCAAAGGAGGCAATTCAAGGAGAAATGGGATGGTCAAGTTTTTATATGAGAGATGCAAAAAGTAAAATGAAAATGTTTGGTAGGTTGCAGTTTATGGATAGTAAAAGAATAGCAAAAATAGTGTTCAATTGAGTTATGAGTAAAGGGCAGGCAACAAGATGGGTGAGAAAGGTAATGCGATATGCGAAAGATTTGGATAAAGAATTTATATCAATATACTTGTATAAGAGATGGGATGATTGTGTTAGGAGGATTGTTGAGTGTTATAGTGGTAAGGAATGGGAGAAAAGAATAGAAGCATTAATAAAAAATAGGGAGTTGTAGAGATGGAGAACTAGTATGGAGGGTAAGAAGAGTTTAAATATATATAGAAGTAAACAGAATGTTGAATGCAAGTTAATTTATGATAATAGTAAGGAAAGTAGTTTATTATTTAAGGCTCAAACGGGATCTTTAGCAACAAGAGAATATACATGTAAATGGAAAACCATGGATAATTTAGTGTGCAAATTGTGTAAGGAAGGTACTATACAGAAAGTGAGTTATTAGTTTTTATGTTGGGTTTGCGAAGAGATAAGGGGGATTTAGATATAAAGGCCATAGAATTAACAAAGATTATGTTGTGGAAATGGGATGGGGCAGAATATGGGAAGACTTAAGAGTGGGGAATGGAGAATAAAATGGCTAACAGGTTTATCTGGGCATAATTGCTGAGATATTCTTGACTTCATTTAAGGAGAAGCCAAAAATACATCACATCATATGCTTTTTACTAATGACGTACTGAAATTGTTTAGGTCTAATGCGAAATCGATTTCTGTTGTCAAACAATACTGCATTATTCACTTAATTTATCTATTTGATAGTAGCACTCATTTATTAACTTTAAATCAAAAAATGTGCTATAGAAAATGTAAGCAGAAAAAAACGTAAATAGTATAAAATAATGTAATATTTTTTTTCCTAATAACGTAACACATATTTGTATGCAGGTGCATAAAAACATAAATTACAATCATTTCACTGTTTTCTCTATATATCCAATAACAATTATATCAATTAAATTTACATTTTATCTTTAATATATCATTAATTTTAATGTTCAATGGATTTTCTCAGAAGAAAATGAACATTGATAATCTTGAATTAGAAGGAGTTCACTATAAATATTTTGGTTAGATTATTAATACAGATGGAAACATAATGGATGAGATTAATCATAGAATTAAATGTGGATGGAGTGTTTTTGGTAGAAACAATTTAACATTAAAAGAAACTATGCCTGTATATTTAAAAAGGAAGATTTTAAATATATGTATTTTACCAGATCTTATTTGTGGATCCGAGACTGGGACAAAAGCAATCCAGAGACTTCAGACCACTCACTGAAGCATGGAAAAGTAATAAGTAAAGACTGAAAATAGAATACATGGATATTGAAAGAATTAGAAGACTAAAATGGAGATAGGCTGAACGTATTGCTAGAAGACACAATAATAGATGGACAGTTGAAGTATTAAATCATATCCCAAGACATTGTAAAAGATTCTAAAAAAGTTCATATGTGTGGTCAATGGATGAAATAAGGAAGTTTTCTGGTATGATGTGACAAAAGAGGCTAGGACTCAGAGAATATGGATAATATGTGGAGAGATTTTCATTCTGCAATGGATTTTTAACATTGAAAGTGATGGTGATGATGGTGGTGATATTATTAAACTGTATGTGTGGGTTAAAGAAATATAATAACTTCTATCTACTTAATATTGAAATTGTTTAAACCCAATCATTATCTACAAATTCTACATAATAAAATACTCTTATACAAAACAGGAAAATATCAAGAACTCAATTAATTTATATGGTTTGTAATTCATTTTTAACTAAGGATATTTTCATTACAAAGTGCCATAATTACTAATATAAAAATTGTAGATTGTTACCCAATCATCTTCAGTCTATAAATTATGATAATAAGTTTATAGTAATGAAAATGTAATTAGTTAAAGTTCAGTTGTGAAGCAGTATTTAATATTAACAGAGATAAAAAATTATATTTGTTTAATTTTTAAAAAAATATATCAAAAGATAGATTTATGAAAATTAATAATATACTGCAAAGTATCAAAAGAGGGCAGTGCTTTAAAAATACCAAATTTGAATTAAATAAAATATTTCAACTCAGTATATTTTTAAAATTTTCGAAAAAAAAATTTATTATTAATTTTTGAACATAGTAAGTAAACAATTTTATTATAATTTATAAATGAAAATAAGGTAGTAAATGAATTTAATACCAAATGTAATCAAATTAATACAAATATAATGTATAAGAAATAGAATCCTATGTGGCAATATTTGCAGAAGTGCTTTTAAATATCTAATTTTAATGTTATATTTTGATTTGCTTATTTAATTATAGAATGTATTTAATATTCCTGAAGATGGACTGCATTTAAGAGGTTGAAATATATGAGTAAAACTGTATAAAATATAAAATGTCAATGTTTTCAATAGTAGATATAAAAAAGTCTAAACTCAGAAATAATAATAATACATTATTCTAAGGCAGTATGTAATTTGCTTATACTGGATGTTTCTTATATGTGTAATTAGAGGTATTTGAACTCAGGATTTTCACTCTATTCATTCTCCACTCCATCTCAAGCAACTGATGCATATGCCCACACACATGCGAAAAAGATACATGATACTAATATACGTATTTTGAGCAGAACCAGCACTTAAAGTTGAGCCAGATAATAATCTCCCACACATTTATACAGTCAGTGCATAAATTATTTCATTTTTTTTTTTATAAGTTACATATTTTTTTACTATAATGATTTACACAATCTATATCATATAATTATGATGCATGTTATTGAAAGTATATTTACCTAAAACTAAATTACAAAATGGTAAGAATTAATTAAGTTCTGGTGGGTGTGTTTTTTTTCTTCTGTATAAGATATTTTTAATTATGTATTATATATTAAAATATATGTTTTTCACATAATATACATATTTTTACTTATATTTTTTTTTTTTCAGATTGTACATTATATTGAACACAAAGGAATTTGTACAGATGGAATACTTAGGGTATCTGGTGCATTACCAAGAATAAAGGTGAGATAACCAAGATTCAGTTATATATAGTTTTAAATATATAACACAAAATATTGAATTCATTGCTGATATGCACACATCTGTTCAAACTGCCACCATACAGACTCTATGAGTCCACAGAAATTTAATTAATGTAAATGATCATAAAATCACAATTTAAAAATAGAGAACTTCAAAACAGCTTATAAACATGACTACCTCAGTATATCTCTTCCTATATATTAAAATTACTTCAGGAAAAATTACCATAAAATTTTCAAAACAACACCTTCTCCCTGGAGAAACTGAACTTCACAAGCATAAGCACTTGTTTGCAAAATATATTTTTAGGGACTGTAGTTTGTAAAAATACATAAATAAGAGTTTAAAAAATAAATGGCTCAATTTCTTGGGAGTTCATGAAAAGTTTGAGATCTGGAAGTGTCAGAACTGGAATCAATCCAAGAATCTTATGCTCATAGAGACTGGCTCTCTACCACTGAAGTAAACCACATAAGGCATAAAAGTAACATAATGTAACAGAATGGGTTGAGTTTAATAATATAAACTATAATCATCAGAAACCAAATATAATGGAATGTGGAATACTATTTAACTAATAAGAAATAACTTAGCTATGTATCAACTATAAGGAATTGCAACAAATGTAATAAAATGGTTGATGAAATAACTACTGTTTATAGAATAAATATCAAAATATACATCTTCTTACCTTAATGTGTCAAAAATATCTGAATAGCTTTTAAGGACAAGTATTTCAGATTAACCTATCACACCCTCTACCTATAAATCAGCCCAAAGGGTAACATGATGTTGGTAATAGCTTGAATTTATAGCTGATGGTTATGTCACAAAAGCTTCATCAATAATCATAATGAATCATTACTATGATGTATCAGGTTTGCTCTTCTACATCCAATCCTTTTTAAGTCTGCCCTTTTCCATACTATTTAAACTCATAATAACATGATACCTAATGCTGATACGATAAGAAGATAAAAAAGGATGAGAATACCCTTGGTGTAAGATGGGATAATGAATAAAGAACTAAAATGCTTTTAAATTTAATTAAATGTTTTCATTAAATTGAAGTATAATGCTATTGCAAATAAGTCTTAAGATATATTTGGCACATCAATGTATAATCATATATATTTTAATAAACATTTCAGAAATAGTAGTTATCTCATTATCCATTCTGTTATGTTTGATGCACCAACAGGTGGTTAACATTTTACTAAGTTATTTCTTATTAGTTATTATAGCTCCATTTTCTATTACATTTGATTTCTTATGATTATTGTTTAATATAGCCTACCATATAGTCAACCCAGTATAGCTATTCAATATGCATCACTAGTTATTCATAGCTAGTAGATAAAACAGGGATTGAAAAATCCTACCAACTATTGATAATCATGATAAATAATGTTTTTATAGGGCCATTGAAGATGCCTTTGCTCAACATTGACTATTTGGAGACTGTTTTACCTTTCTCTAGTAATTGTAATTATAAATTTCAGTGCTCTATCTCAAAATAAATGTAATAAACAAATACGCTGGACATATAGAGCAAGGTTTTAATAACGTTAATTAAGCATGATGTGCTTAGCATACTTTCAACTTAAAAAGTCATAAACATAGCAGCAATTCTGATGGGAGTGTGGGTGCATATATTTATATATACTGTGTGCAGGCTAATTTATATGATATTTGCATTTATGGTCATGTAGGTTGGGTAGGCCATTTTTTGTAAAGGGGGGCACTTGTTAATGCCATGTTTGTCCTTGAAATGTGCTACATTTCTTGCATTCCACATTTGGCTTCATTGCAATGTGTGCAGACAACAACAACTGGTCATGTCTTTGAGTACACCAATTTCAATGTCATTTGCACAGAACATAATGATGCCAAACTCAAGATCAAAGATGTGTGGCACATTTCAAGGGACAAACACACCATTAACAAGAGGGAGTCCTGCATCAACCTTTCCAAAAAATGGCCTAACTTACATAACCTTAAATGCAAATATTATATAAATTAGTTTGCACACAAAAGCAGCCTAATCACATCAGTCTTAATTAACGTTATTATAGCTTTGCTCTATACATTCTGCGTATTTGTTTATTATTTTTCCTAATAAGTAAATTATTTGTGAATATCTCCATTTTGTTTCTCTTTCTTGTTCTGTTATACCAGCATTTTAATTTTTAACAGAATTTGCAACACAGAATTTATAAAAATGTATTTTGTAAAAAAACAATTGGAAATGTAGCATTTGTAAATTAACTTATAATAATTTGCTTTGGATAAATACTAAACTTTGATAATGAAGGCATGTGTGAACAAGAATCTGAGATGAAGACAGAGTGGGAATCATTTCTTTTTATTATGTCTTTATCCATATGTTTTAAGAGGTATTGTCTATAGAAGTTTTATCATGTGATCATCTTTTTATAATTTAAATAAAGGAAATGAATATTTAAAACAAAGGGGAGGGGATATATAGAATCTGATTCAGTTCTGTTTTGTCTTTTTATTTTTGCTTAAGATAGATTCAGGGGTTAACATAGAAATGCAGACAACATAAATGATTTTTTTTTTAAAAAAAAAAAAAAGGAAAAGTGAAAAACTATATAAGTATAGAATGACCGATTTCCAAAAAGGAGCAGTAAGGCATTGTTCGTCTGGCTTTTTTTTTTTTCTAAAAGATTTATGTAATTACACATTGTGATTCAATTTGAACAAGTTTTATAATGGATTAAAAATCAATACGTAATATTTTAAAGAACTTTATAAAACATATACATTTTGATTATTACGCCCCGTGTGTTAAAGGTGCAGTGGTTAAGTGATTAACCTTGGTTTTCAAATCGCAACTCTGCACTGTTACTTCTGATGCTGGAATTTCTTATGAACTAGTATACGATTATGTTTTACTTAATATGAATAATAAATCTTGATTAACTCATACATTAGTAGAATTCGCTCCAAGTTATTCTAACATGTATAAATATCATAATTGGTTTCAATTTCCTACATTTGAATCTGGTCATGACAATATTTGAAGATTTTTTTTCCGAGTTCTACTCAGACTTAGGATTGTTTTTTTTTATAAATGTAGCTAATCATTCAATATTGGTCAGCAAATGGGTATTTACCTAATTAGTAAAACAGAGATAAGAAAACGCCAAATCTTTCCCACTGTTTTTTATGTCATGCTGTTGAAGATCTCGCGATGAGTTATTTGCATGTTATTTGTTTATATAATTGAGAATCTATTATAATAATTTTCTTGTGCCGATGTCTTTAAAACTGGACAGATTTTACTCTACAATCAAGATAATAAATGTCACGTACATAAAAATAAAACATTTGAAAAATATTGGAGCATAAGTTGATGAAACTTATAAAAATATGTATCATTCATTTTAAAGGTCAAAGAAAAAAGAAAGTGTACCTTGTTATGGTATAGAATGAATGTCTGGAACAAATACGTTCGATTAAAATGGTTGCACATATTTCCAAAATTTTAGTTATCTTTTATTATATTTAAATATAATAGTTTTAATCAATTTTTTTTCTTTATTTTTTACATTAACCTTTTTCAACTATATAATTGAGCAATTTTTCCACTGAAGAGTAGTTAATTTAAAACACTATTTTTTTTTTTTCAGAAATCGTTGCTTTCAGAAAAAATTAATTAGGTACACTATTGTAGTCTTGATCGGTATGAGAACATACTTTACTCAAATCTTTGCTCTTTTATTCTAAAAGAAAACATTTAAGACTTTGTCTAACCAGTAGAATTTCTTACCCATACTGTAGTCATCTTCATGATAATTGGATGCTAAAGAAAATTTTGAAAATGAGGTTGCCTTGATACAAAAGTATCCATTTATTAATCATAATCCATTTTCATGAATTCCAGCATTCTACTAAAATGTAGTGGTCAACATTAAAATTTTTATGTATCGACTGCACCCTTTCAAATTGGCTTATTCTTACCCTTAAGTCAAAAATCATTTAGTTGGTGCAGTAATTTTTTATTTTCTAGGGTGATCAAACCCACTTTATTTATTTTGCAGATCTAAATAAGTATAAGCTTTTGTGTTCAAAATAATTTTATTAGGTAACTTTATATATATGTGTGTGTGTGTGATTTCTTTGTATGTTTTATAAATATATTTCATGTTATTTTAGTTTTTTATTTATGATAAAAGTATATTTAAACATCTTCAGTAAAAAAAAAAAAAGTAATGGAATAATTATTTGCTCTGGAGGTCATATGATATTTGACATTTAGAAGTGAATGTTTTCAGTTTGTCCAGGAACCTATACCTCTCAAATCTGTTTAGATCACTACATTAAATTGCCTGTGATATGATTTTAGTTGTAAGATCACGATAGATATCTATAATCTTTTATCATAAGGATAATACACCATGTGGCCCAGTGAATATATAACTGGATTCATCTTCAAACTTTCTGCAAAGACGTGTTATGTATTGATAGTTTAGCTATTGACCACAAAAAAATTTAGGCAATACAAAAGATTCAGATGACTCAATGAAATATAAAAAAATGTATGTTCGGAATAACAATAAGGGATCAAAAATGAAATACATGGGTAAGAGAACAAACAGGTGTTATTGACATCATTGAAAGAAGAGATTGGAGTGAAATTGCACTGGATATATTTTTAGAAGAGATTATAATAGGTGGACAGTTGAAATCTTAAATTGGATTCTGAAATATTGTAAAAGACCTAGAAAGGGACCACATGTGAGATGATGAAATAAGAATGTGCTGGAGTGAAACAAACATTGCCATATATAAGGTCATAAGATTTTATAAAAAATTTTAGAATATGTAAATAAATAACATTTGTGGATTAAATAAAGTGGTAGTTAATTAATATTTATATATTCTTTTCTATATATTCTTAAAAAAATTTTTTTTTTATGTTTTCTATATAGAATTTAATTCAAGAAATTGAAGCTAGATATAATGAGACTGGTTTCACCTTTGAAAACGTATCTGTACATGATGTGTCTGCAGTCCTTAAAAAATTCCTTCGAGAATTACCTGTCCCTTTATTAACCAATGAATATATTGAAGCCTTTACACAAGTTAGCAGTAAGTATCAATACTTATAGCTTTTCAATGATTGCAATTATACTTTCATTGTATTTACTGTGCATTACTGACCACCATTAAAGGTATATTAGTTTTCTGTTCAAAGAAAAATACATTTTCAAATGCAATGTATAATCCATTTGCATAATTTATATAACTTTTAATATTTTAACATATTTTATCAATGTTATTTCAGTGACAACACATCGCCTCTCATATGCATACCAGTCAGCCCAGAGGGAGGGATTTTATGACACTATACCATCTCGTATCAATTGATTACTCAGTTTTACAGTAGAGGGCTCTAGAATAGAGGAATCATTAATTTTTTAATGAGTTAATTTTTTTTTACATTATCAAGATCCTATGTCATCTATGTCTATTATTGTACACTATACCGTTTAGTATCAATTGACTAATGAGTTCTACAATTGTTGGTTCTAGAATAAAGTGAAGATAAATGCTCTTGGTACCATTAATTTTTTAAAGCGTTTTTTTTTTACATTATTGAGATCCTATGTTAACTGTGTCTATTGTTTAAAAAACCATCTTTTTATAATCAATCATTCTTCCAGAATGCTTTAAATAAAACCCCTCAAACAGTAGATTTTGTGTAGACATGTTTTTCTCCTATGGTACTGCTTGGAAATAACTCTTTTTGAAGTTCTATGGATTTACTCAATGATCTATAGATTGGGGAAGGTCTTGGGTATAATAGTAGCACATCCATTTGCCATGCCAGGATCTGTTCTTGAATCCAGACTAAGTAAAAAAAATTTCAATCTGCTTGGGATTTTTTTTTTTGACTAACCAACCCATTGCAAAAGGGCTAACCTTCCAATATTAGCCAGTGAATAGATTTAACTAAATGTAAACAAGGATGATAAATGATTCAAAACCTCATCATTGGACAGTATGCAAGCTCTTTAATATTGATTCTACTTTATATTTCTGTTGAGAGAAGTTGTCAAAGAGGCCTTTGTCCTGTATTGAGTTGTGAAGGATGTGTAGACATTTACCTTCCTATCACTGGATCAATAAATTTCAGACTGTCATAATTACTTGGCATTATAAATATCTATTGACTAAATCAATGACAAAAGCAATGCCGGAAAGTATTAAAAAAGGCTTTTTCTATCTAATGCAGTTAAATTGTAAAAACACTATTGATAATTTCAGGAAGTTTATTTTGGAATTGTGATGTATAAAAAATGCCATCTCTCATCCAATCTAAAAGTCTCAATGTAACCATTGAAAAAATTGAGTATTTCCTAAAATAAAGATGTAATGGCTGAGATCCACTTCAATGAGAATCAATGTACTCTGTATAGAAGAAGATCAACAATCCTAAATCTTTCATGAAGGTCAGGTTTAATGTATGTATGCTGATTTAACACATTGTTCATGGTGTGGTTTTTGAGTTGAATATAGATGTCACTATTGTCTAACTGAATGTGAGCTAAAGGAAATCAATGATACTAGAGATTTTACTACTATTCATTTGTAAATAAAGAGTTTGGAGTCAGAATTTTTAAGTCCATTTATTCTCCACTCTATCTCAAGCAACTGATACCATGACCACCCACATGTGAAAAAGAAACATGATCCCTAATATATGTATTTCATGCAGAACCAGCACTCATCAATTGGGACATATTATAATCTCCCACACATATATACAATCAATGCTCAGTTTATATTAAGATAGCAATTCCTCAGACTTTAATGGACTGGCTTCAATCTTCTCATCCTTCCAGTTTAGTATTCAACCATTCATTTCATTGAAAAACTGATGATAAAACGTTCAAAGCATGGTTTGATATTATAGTCATGCCCAAGTATGCCATCAGTGTTTCAATGAAATGGATGGTTGAATAGTTGGAAGGATGAGAAGATTGAAGTCTGTCCATTAAAGTCTGAGGAATTTCTATCTTAATATAAGCCAAGCACTGATTGTATATATGGGTGGGAGATTATGATCTGGCCCAATTGATGACCGCTGATTTTGCACAAAATACATATATTTGAGATCACATTTCTTTTTCACATGTGTGTGGTCTTGTGTACCATTTGCTTGAAATAAGATGGATGAATGGACTAAAGTCCTGAGTTCAAATTCTTCTATTTACTGATATAGAAAACATTTGTATAAGTAAATGAAATACTGCTTTAGAATTAATATTTGTTTGTCCAAAAAACCATAGATCTCAACTATTATCATACAATACAAGCAAGACAATTGGGTTCAAATTCTTAGGGCATTTAAAAATTCAAACCTTTCATTTAACTAGCATGAGGAGTAAAATATATGCCCAAGTGGATTATAGTGAAATCAGTATCTTCTATCATACAAAGACCACTGAGTTTCATGTTGATTACCACCAACTAGTCTTTGATTTTATTTGGTGTTTTTGTTTATATGTTGATCACTAAAGCTTAAAAATGTCACTATTTTAACTTAAATATGAGGCTGTGGAAATAATATTGATTATTTAATAATAAAGTAATATTTTTTTTTGTACTGTGATATTGCATTTGTATTTAATATATCTAAGTTCAAGGACATGATTCTGCTCCCCGCTTCTAGGACTCTAACTTTTACAAACTTCTGAACCATAAACCTTTAAATTACTAGAATTTATGAATCATTGAACCTTAGACAACATCATGTATATAATAACAATTAAATGATACCATACAGCCAACAATAGTAATAAAAATAGTTTTTCTGTCCCAAAAACAATGAACATATTACTGGACGCTTTGTTTTCTTGGGCACAGTTGATTGTCAGTACTGATTTACAAGATCATTTTTTAAATAAAAGAAAAATTAAAAAAATTCTAAAATATAACAAAACAACATTTTTAAAACAAAATTTTGCACTTATAAGAGAGGACCCAAAAATAACCAAAGTTTTATAATAAAAAAAATGTATATTTATCTGCTGTCCATTTAATACAATATACCAGTCTAAATGTGTTTTTCACTTTTCAAAATAATCTGGAAATACAAAGTGAAGCATTTTAATGCCTGTGGTATTTCCCCCCCACCATTTCTAAGTCAGTAAAAAAAATAATTGAGGCATTTTTTTATTCGAGCGAATAAAAAGAAGTCACATGGATAGAGATTGAGTGAATATGATTCTAGATAAGCTAGGTCATGCTGAATTTAATTAAAAATTGTTTCCTACTCGCTGCTCCCCAAAGGAATTGTTTTGGTGATGCTTGCATTCTCCATTTTTCCACAAAACAGAATGTTTACATTTTTCCCCATCACACAAACATTTTAAAACCTGCAGATAAAACATTTGATTATTAAGAACTAATTTTGATGGGAAAAATGCTCTTTGCATTAATAAAAAAAATACCATTTTCTTGACATTGAACTTCATTTACTATGCTTTTTTTGGGACATGGTGAATTTGACAAATTTCATTAACTCATTCATAAACTTGTGCTTTTCCCAGAACAGCTTTCTTATAATCTGTTTCAAGCCTTATAACTGTTTTCCCCACTGCTTTCCCTAAAAGAAAATAGAACTTAACATTATTCCAACTTTTCTGCTATTACAAAAAATCTTCAATTGTGTGAAACCTTTCTTACAAAAAAAATGTGTTACATGGCACCATGAATTCATGTGGTAATGTAATTTGTCAGATTGATGCAAAAGGGTTCCTGCAAAATGTATGTAACAGCAGAAGCATGTATGACAACAGGTGCATTTACCAGAATTGATTCCAGTTATTTTTGAGCCCACCACCTCTATAGTATGATTTTGTTAATTGAATTTTTTTATTCATCTCCTGGTCAAGAAATTATTTGGAGTTGACAAATCTTTTCTCCCATTACCTATGTTTTTCTATTTATTTTTGTATAGCATCATATAAATAATGTCATTTTTTTCAGCTCTATCACTTTTTAAAGTATCATTTATAGCTGATTCATTAACAAATTCTAAACATGACTTAGGTATTTTTTGCATGTGATGTTTTTCAAATTTTTTTGTTGCTTTTTTGATTAATTGATGACTTGATCATACTATAATCAAAAGCCACATTTCATTGTAAATGAATACAAGTCCTTCTTTTAATCTTTAATTCACTGTATTCTCTTTTATTCTTATCTATTTTAAATTTTCTTTATGTTTACAATATAATAAATTTTTGACACCTCAAATATACATACACTATTTTTTATTATTCATCATTTTCCCTTTTTGATTCTAGGACTGTCTGTACATGTATACCTGATAATAACAATAACAAACTTTCCATACAGTAATGCCACCTAGTGTAAAGCTTAGTAATCAGTGGATATAAGAAGGTTTGTGTATAAAATTCCTATCTAGTATCTACTCATCCAATATCCCAGACTAGTTTCTAGCTTCTGAATTTCATCAGAGAGGAGCTTTGGATTTGAGAGCAATGCAACCTTTTTGCATCCATTGACTACGAAGGCTTGTGTTGGGTGGCACTATTGTATGGGAGTTTGCTGCTGATATTGATAGCTTGTGTAAGCATAAGAAATGGCGATCATGTGATGCTTTGGTGTTTTTTATACATGATAATGTAAATAAAGTATGCATGTGTACAATGCTTTGTTGTTGTTTCACTGAAAAGTGAAGCATTCTAGAAAATTTCTTTATAAAGAGAAAATTAATATACTAA
The DNA here is from genome assembly GCA_028023455.1 of Epiperipatus broadwayi. NCBI lineage: Eukaryota > Metazoa > Onychophora > Udeonychophora > Euonychophora > Peripatidae > Epiperipatus > Epiperipatus broadwayi. Next base: position 1,401,122 of record JAQFVV010012516.1, on the reverse strand, counting down.
TTAGTGCAACTAATAGAAAAAAGAGCGGAAAATATCAGAGGGAGAAAAGAGAGCTTGTTAATTTAAAGAAACTGTCAAATTGATAATAATAATGTCTTTCTCAAGATGATAAATGACAAAGCTAAGTTAAAGCAGTATGTGTAATGTCTAATACTTTAAAATGAAGTTGTCAGTTTAGTAATATGATGGAGTGAAGTAAATAAGACCTAAGTTGTAATTGTGTTAATGGAAAACAACTACAAATCAAGTATATTCATATATAATCTTTAATATATGAGAGTTAATGCAACTGTAATTAAATATATTGTAATATATATTCATGGTAGATGAGAATGAAATATTTCCACACACAAAACTTATTCTTGCGTTTACCCCAAAGTTGAGGGATAATTATTGTTATTCTATTATTATTTCATTGTTATTTATTTTATCATTTTATTAATATTCTTCAGCATAGATAAATAAACTTGCTGAGATAAATATTTATTTGTGTGATTAATTTTTACTGTTGGCACAGCTAGGATTGTAAACGAAAAAATTACCCCACACATTCATATTTTAAACTTTTATGATCTTATTTTTTACTGGGCTTTTCTGGATTCATGAATTTTTCATATTTTAAAAATATGCTTCCCCATCATAAATCCAAACTTTGTTAAGAAAGAAAAACAATCTGTAGCTCACTATAATTAGCTTATTAATTTATAGGTATTTACTGAATGGATGTTTTTTAAAATTTTGTTATGAGCACAACTAATTTCTTTATTGTAAAAGGTTATTACTCTTATCAAAATTATAACATTATTAAAATTATGTTCTCTCAAGCAGTATTTTTAAAAAACAAAAATTATAAAATATTACTGATCTAAAAATATAGCAAAGATGCACTCATCTTATTTTCATATTTTCTAAAATTATCATTTTTAAAAATAAAATGAAAAAAATGTATATATGATTCATATGTTTTTCTAGCTGGAAAGGTTTAGAAAATATTGAAACTCTTATATTAATTTAGAAAATAGTTTTAATATATGTGCTATTTTTTCTCATTTTAGAAATACCCGACCCAACACAGCAAGTAAAGGCACTGAATTTATTAATTATTTTACTTCCTGATGCTCACAGAAATACGCTTAAGGTAAATATCACTATTTTTTAATTGTTAAAAAATTGCACAAAGGATAAATAAAATAGTTTACTTTTAAATTTTAATAAATAATATTTATTTATTAAATAAATCTTGTGTTAAGATTTGTAGAGGTCCCTGTTGTCGTTTTTTCAAGCACATGGTCTTTACATAATAACTATGTGCTTTACAAATTTAATTATTGCAACTTTATATTAATAAATGTAAATATATAATATACTCTCTGAACAATGTTCCAGCAAAAGACATTTTAATTAAAATACTTGATTTGGATCAAATCACATGACAAAAAATTACTACATCTACAACAGTAGCTTAACTTGGTTTGATTTTGGATGAATATTGACATTGGGATAAACATATTCCTTTTCTTCAAGTTAAATTAAGAAAATTAAATTTTCTTTTTTATAGTATATGAGATTATTTGCATAAACCTGTTCTGTTAAATGTATATAAACAGATCCATATAAGCAGGTTACATTATGAATAGTATTACCACACAGAAATGCAACATATTATTTGGAACCTTCAGAAATATTTCAAAACATTACATTAAGAATCGTTTTGTTTACAAATTTGAAAACATTTGAATTATATAAAATGTGCTGCAGTTTTAATCATCAACCAATTATTTATTTTAAATATTTTGTGCGACTATTTTAAAAATAATGGTAACAATGAAAATGCTTTATCAACAATAATGTTAACCAGATTGTGTGATTTTGGTTTATTATTTGAACCAATATATTTTAAAACTAATTGTAGGTATCAAAAATGTTATCTTGTCCCAAAATTTTACAATATATTTATGAGCCACATTAAAATTAATATTAATGACTTACCAATAAAAAAAATTTAGAAAATTAATTATGGATTGGATTGTAATTAATGGTTTAATTATTTTGTATTATATTATTTTATGTATATACTTTCATATGTATGTATTTGTTAGGCTCTATTTGTGATTTTTGTTATCGCAAGGAGATTATTTGCTTTAATAAATTAATGAATTTGTTGTTGTTGTGGTGGTGGTGGTGACGGCGGTGGTGGTAGTGGTTGTTGTTGCTATTGTTATTGTTACTGTTGCGCTGCTGTTGTTGTTATTATTATTGCTGTTGTTTTTGTTTCTGTTACTACTAACACTACTACTATTAAAGTAAGATTGACAAAGTTTGTACTTTCTTTTATAGAAACTTCTATTGATTCAAATTCTTAAGCATTTCTTTATTAACATACATTAATAGATGAATGCTGTCTTTAAACAAATTCACCACTAATATTTATTTTCAAGATTAGAAATTATTATATTTCTTTAACCCAGAAAATGTTACTCCTATGTTAAAGATTAAAATATAGTTGTTTAATACTTATTAGTGCATGACTTCTTAATCCATGTTTTATTCCCCTTTTTTATTCATGCACCCCAAACATATAATAATCACTAACACTAATTTTTACTCGTGCCCTTTGTGGATTTTTTTAGATCTTTACTCTTCTTGAATGTATATTTTTGTCAATAACTGACTTCATCAGCAGCCTTAGAAACTACTAGAGACATCAATAAACATAACAACATACTGACTTCTAAAAATGCAATTACTGACAGAAACATATTAGTGAAGTCAGTTACTGACAGAAACATATGTCCAGCAAGAGATTGATAGTTTTTTTATAAAACAGAACTACTTAAAAGATCATGAAAAATTCTATAGAAGGCATTGAATAAATTTATATTAGTAACATTATTTACAAATTTGTATAGGACTTAATTAATTATTCACAATAAATAAAAGTATGATGGCAATGGTTATTGGGATGTGATAATTTAGGCCATTGAAACAGTTATACTTTATGTCAAAATGCATCTTGGGAGTCATTTATATATATATTTGCAATAGTATATTTTAAAAAGTCATGTATATGTTTTTGGCATTATGTAAATTTTGTCTATTGATGGCATCATGCTGGTGCTAAAACAGCTTAAAAGTAAAAGATGTACACGGTGTGATAATATGTTAACATTTACTTATAAAGATTGTGGTAAATGTTTTGCACCTGTTCTAATGCATTTTCAATATGTCATTGCAACAATATGCATTTTCTGTTTTATGGAAATATACCCAAGTGATTCCTTCACCCAGTCAAATTGATGGCAATGAAAATTTTAGATCAATCTCTCTGGCACTGAACTGTTTATATAAGATATTTGGGAAGTGTGTCTATAATAAACTGATCATTGTGTCAGTTAAATATATCCCAAAAAATACAACTTAATTTTATATCCAAGAATCTGTTGAGACTAACTTTGTTCAAATACAAGTTGTTATTGTTAATTCTACTGTAGTATATTTTGATACCAGTGAGGCCTTTGACAGAATTAACTTTTCTACTTTGGTATTTAAGTTACATTACATTGGTTAATCTTGTCAAATTCTGTACTAATCTTTTATTTCAAATAGGGCTCGCTCTGTTTATCACAATAATAAAAAGTCATGCATATTATGGTAATAATGGAGTTCTCAGTTTCAGCCACTAGTATTTTCAATATATTATTTTGATTTGAATGGACACTTTTTAAAAAGAAAATTTTGTGTTTGCCAGTGATATGAAATTGTATAAGTAGTTCTTTTTACTCAAATCAAATGGACTAATATTATAATATCCCCATTCCCAGATCAAATTTCTGCTTTTACAATCATTACTAGTGAGGACTATGCATCTACAAGCTATTTTCTATTTGTTTATACTATTAAAGCTATTAGATTAAAGGTGATTTGAATACATTTCTAATTTCAAGCTTCCTTTAGCTATCCACTCCATCTTATATAGCTAATATACATGACCACATACATGTGAAAAAGATAGACTGAAATTTAAATATTTTCTAAAGTTTTGAATGCAAGTTAACTTGCTTGCATATCTATACAGACCTGATATTAGGGTAGTTTCTATATATATTAGAGAGTTTAGTTTTATACCAACTTGTTGGATCTTCTAGTGCAAAGCCAGAAACTGTTTGAGGATGGGAATATTATAGCACTATGTCATGTGGTGTCTATTGGTCATTCAACATCACAATAAAAGGCTCTAAAGTAGAATACAGAGAAATTGTTATTGGAAACATATGAGGAAATCATGTGGTATTGTTGTTGGTAAGATTTGCTTTTCAAAGCATATGAGAAAGTCATTTGATATCTTTGTTGGTAAGGTCTGTTGTTGGAAACATATAAGAAAATCATGTGATATTGTTGCTGGTAAAATCTGTTATTGAAAGCATGTGATAAAGTCGTGTGATATTGTTGTTGGTAAGATCATAAAAAACTTCAAAGTGATATTAATAGATTCCATGTGTAGTATAAAAATAACAGCATGAAATTTAAAGAAAATGGGGAGATAATATCTTTTAAAAAAAGTTATTGTTATTACATGTAATTGCAGTCTAAATTCAAAGACCATATATAGAAAGAAGAGTCCTAAAAATGTGAGAGCAGTCATTGTAGTAATGAATTCTTTACAATAATTTTTCAAAACATTGTTACTAGAATCAGTTGTGGGAATTTTGAAGTAGTTACTTCTCTTATTGGATGTGTGTCTACTGCCGATATTAAATTATAGATCTAACTATGCGGAATTTTACTATTAATAGCCATAGAGCTTCATTGTATGAAGCAGGATCGGCAAACTTTTAACATGAAGAGTCATTTTGTTTAGATCTCCCCACTCATAAAAGAGTCGGTGAATACGAAGTTCATGAAAAATATGAATTCCTAAATGGTTATGGATATATTTAAATATTTATTTTAATAATAGAAATAATAGAATCTGCATACACCATAATAAAAATAAAATTTCTCTTAAAAATATATAAACGAAAACCCATAAAATTACTTTGACAGTTTGATTTATTCACAAATTTTAAATATTTAAACATTCATTATATATATAATTACTCTTTTATAATAAGGCTGAATTCAAGAAGCAATGTAATCCTCTCTTAGAGTCATCAAAATATTTATTTACAAATTATAACAGGAAATAAAAATATATTTATGTTTATCATGATAAAAGAGCCGCGAAATTGGGATCAAAGAGCCGCAACCGCAGTTTGCCGATCCTTGGTATAAAGTATACAAAAAGTTTATAAAATATGTTACTGAAGAATAATGACAGTAAATGATAATTTTTATGTAAAAAAAAAAATCTAATCACGCGCAACATTAAAAAAACAACAACCGGTATCTGGCGAGATTAGCGTGATGGTTTATCCTACATTGGAAATATATGTAAATAAAAAAAACTCAAGAATAGCAATTTATCTACTTCACGTATTAAGAATGAGATTTTTAGAAACTCTGCTAACATTCAGCTTCCGACTTTATTATTAATGTTAATATTACTGTTGTCAATATTTGTAAGTAAGTAAATAATTCAGATTATATGTAATTAAAGAGGAAGTAACAAACTTCCAATGAGTTATATCATGCTTGCAACCCAATCACAACCATCCATCAGCCTAGAAACCAGACCAACCTCTCAGACCAATACATTAGAAACATACACTTTGTCAAGCAATTCATATAGCACATGTGACATTTCAACTTCATATACACATTATTTCTAGAAACCCTAAAACGTAATTATTTTATTTTATTATTATTAACTACAATTCTATTACAGATTACCGAAGCATATGATCAAAGACACGTAAAACGGATAAATGATCCCCAGGATGTGCACTTTGTGCTGAACCAGCACTTGTCAGTTGGCCAGATCTTCATCATTTGTTCTATATATCTCTAGATAGCAAATTACTATAGTTTAATTGACAGGTTTCAAATTTTTTGCAGTACAACATTAATATAAAGCATTCTAAAGGAATTATATTAATAACTTTACTAATTATTTATCAACCTAGACATTATCACTAATGCAAATAAGTTTTTTTGTTTTAAATTTTATTTATAAAATAATGTATTTGCAGTGGCGTAGAGATATCAACACCTCATTTCTTTACCCATATTGACAGTGTTGATAAGTTTCACCCTTTTCACACAAGGTAGTGTCACTATCCACTTTTAACAGAAGGATGTACAATCATTGTAGTATATTCAGAGGATCAAAGTAGAACTTTAGTTTCAACAATTTCTAAATATGAAATGAAAATTCAGTTATAATATATGTAAATAAGTAAGAACTCAAATTATATGTAACTGAACGGGAAGAACTGAAGCTTCCAATGAGTTATATCATACTTGCAATCCAAATGCAATCATCCATCAAACCAGAAGTCAGATCAATCTATCAAACCATAGATACATTAGAAAGATACACTTTGTCAAGCAATTCATGTAGCACATGTGACATTTCAACTTCATGTACATTTATAGAGAAATCTTAATCTTAATTATTTTTATCTTAATTACAAATTCTATCACAGATTACTGAAGCAATATTTTTGCAGCTTTTCTTGTTTTAATAATCAGATTGTTAATTTTTATTTTCATCATCATCATTTTTAACCATTATTGATAATATTCCAAGATAAAGGTTTTTACAATTTTAATCCAGTTTCTCTGATCAATGTTTTCTCCACATCACATCTGCAAACTTCTTTATTTCATCTTTCTATCTTACATGTGATCTCTTTCTGGGTCTTTTACACCCTTTTGGAATCCAATTTGAAACTTCAATTATCCATTTATTGTAATCTTGTCCAACAATATGTTTAACCCAAATCTATTTTAGTCTCTCAATTCTTGGAATGATGTGAGTCATATCTAATTTGTTCTCTCAAACATCCACATTCAATCTTTTTTTGTTATTCCTAACATACATCTCTCCATACTTTGTTGAGTGATCTGAAGTCTCTATGTTGCCCTTCTGTTGAATGTTCAAGTTTCAGATCCATATGTAAAAACTGGAAAAACATATCTATCAAAAACCTTTCTTTTCAAACTTAAAGTATATATTTTTGAGTAAGTTATTTTTGCTAAAAGCATTTCATGCAAGTCTAATTCTATGATTAATTTCATTCATTATGTTTTTGTCTATATTAATCATCTGTTCAAACTATTTGTAATAGAGAATTTCTTTTAATACATGATTATCAATCTTCATTTTCTTCTGAAAAAATCAGTTGCACTTAACTGTTTTTAGGATTCATCTTTAGTCCTTATTTTAAACTAAGGATTATTATATAGTGCTTAGGGATAAAGTGATATGACTAAGTAACCTTAGTAAACCTACATGGTTTTCATCTTCAGAATCTACAATTACTTTATGAAATTTCATATCATCTGGACAAACACAAAAGGACTGATTCAAATTAAAACAATGTATTGAAAATATTAGTGACTGAAGAGTACTGTCTTAAAAAAACTCCATAGTTATTGTTAACATGTGTGAGGCTTTTCATTATTATTATTTTTTTTTGTTTAAAATAAAAGACTAGTGTACTGACAAGATAAATCACTATGATGTAACTTAGATATCAAAATAGAACAGTTAACCTTATCAAAAGCCTAACTCAAATCAAAATATACTACATCCAATTGAAGTTGTTTAATAGTAGAAATAGCAATAATGTTTTGTGTTATAGAGAAGACCAATGTTTAACAATCTATATGCATAAGCTTATATCCACCATTTTTTCCATACTTAGGTTTAGATGTGCAATACAATTTTTGTGCTATTTATTCAATTTTTGTATAAAATATGTTAATGTAGATAAATAATATTTGTTTTTAAATTCAGGCTTTCAAGCTCTCTTTAGTCATCCTCTCCATCTTATACAACCGATATACATGAGTTAGTTATATTTAATCTAATATTCCAAGATTGTCTCATCCTCTATATATATTAATGGTGATTTCAGATTATTTATACATAAATTAAAACAACAGACAAATTTCACTCTATAATTTCAAAACTACATAAAAAATTAAGCTTATATAATAACAGGGCTTGAAGAGATAATTATATTACTCTTTCATGTTTTTGAAAATCTGGATTCAAATCCCCTCTAGTTACATGTAGCTTAAAAGAATATATAATATACTTATATTTAAATATTAAATATTTGTTTTTGTTTTTTACACAATATAGTAATGCACAGTAGAAAAACTTTTAAGTTTAAATATTGTTTACTGTGTGTTTATGTATGCCTTATCACTGGAACAATATCCTGATCATTCAATAGGAACATTTAACACAATAATTAAATATTAAGATATATGTCTTCATTACAATTGATAAATTGTGAATGTTTAGTTGTTAATTGTACTAGAACTTGGAAAAAATATTGAGACTCCTTTTGAACCTTCATAGGTGGCTTACCACATGTGTGGTACAATGATGTCAGTAATACAATGATGTCAGTAACCCAGCTGCTTCCTTCTCTGGGCTTTAGCAGGTCCCATTATGTTCTATCATATAGTACACAATGAATATTCTGTCTATCATCTGATATCTGACAGTTGTCTTAAGTTATATGACTACTCTCTCTCTTATGGAACTTCTGGTATATATCTATAACCTCTTCCTTTCTGAAAACAATCAGATTCACTGACCTAGCTCTCCATGGAGTTTTTTTATGTCATTGGATATTTATTTACTTTCATTGTAAATTCATTGGTCAGTTGTATGTATTATATACACAATCTGATCTTGATAATGTTGTAGTTTGAACAAGTCCATTATTCGCAGATAAGTTTAAGATGTTCACAATTCTTTAATGAAGACTTCAGAATTTGTTTTGCTTTCACCAGAATTTTAATGTCTAGAATTAAGTTTGTTCATAAAAGCAGTAGAATTTTTTTTAAATTAGAATCAGTCAGTCATGACCTCATTTTGTTTTTGTTTTTTTTTTCATTAATTTCATGGATAAAACTAATTTATGTGAAGAACAAATCTTCAAAAATATACAATGGATAAACAATTAAAAAATGAAAGCCATTAGAAACCAATCAATACTTAGACAATCCTAATATAAATAATAATTAACAAGATGTACTGAAATTAAAAATTAATAACAAACATTTGGGAGAGTGGCCACCTTTCACCTTTGCCAATCTCTTATGTATGGATGCAGATATTCAGAGTTAGACTGGAATGAAATGGATGGTTGTGAAATGATACCTATGAAGTCATTTTGTCACAAACTTCAGAACTGAATAATTGATTGATTTATTGAATAGAATGAGCATGAATTAATGGTTAATTAATTATAGAAAAAGAAGAATATATATCGTATACAAAATGCATGCTTTAAATTCCATGCCATTTTTTAAGTAATGGGCATTTGGAAAAATGTTAGTCTAAATAACAGATGTAACTAACTACTCAGGCCCAAATATCAAATGTAGACTAATAATGAGATTATAGAAGATAACAGTTGAAATTGATTCTGATAAGGATATTTAATTCTGGATTCATGGCATTGATATAAAAGGACTAGAGAAGCTAGCTATGAGAAAGGAGGAATTATTATTATTATTATTATTATTATTATTATTATTACATTCATATCGGCCTTTCAAGCCAAATTGTGTAAACGCTTTTGCGAGTGTTAAATAATAAATGAATACCCTCTGACCCAACAAGATATAGAATTTATGCAGGATGTTCAGAGGGTATTCATTTATTATTTAACACTCGCAAAAGCGTTTGCACAATTTGGCTTGAAAGGCCGATATGAATGTAATTACAATTGTATATAGACGCTATAAAAATAAATGCTGATTTATATATATTATTATTATTATTTAATAATAACAATAAGAATAATAATATTTAAATATTAATATATATATATACTTCAAGCTAAATGTAATTAGAGACGATTTGAACCCAGACTTTCAAGCTCAATAAACATTACATGATCACCATTTCTTATGCTTGCTTATAACGTATAGTGAGTTTTTGCCTGTTTTAACTTTCAAGCTCCCGTCATCCATACACTCTATCTTATATAACTGGTACACATGACCACATACATGTGAAAAATATAAATGATCTCAAATATAAGTATCTCGTGCTGAACCAGCACTCATTAGTTCATCGGATCATCATATTCCACACATATATCTATAATCAATGCTTGGTTTATATTAAGATAGCAAATCTTTAAACTTTAAAAGACAAGCGCAATCTTTTCCACTCGCCAACTCTTCAGCCATCCATAACATTGAAAAATCTGATGATGGCATTTGAAAGCCCTTGCTTTACCAATATTGTTGTCATACCCATGTTGATGGTAAGTTCTTACATATGATGGTTCAAAATGACTTACAGTTAACATAGATATGGCAACAATATTGGCAAAACAAGGGCTCTAAACATCATCATCATATTTTCAATGATATGGATGACTGAAGAATTGGAGAGTCGAGAAGATTGCTCTATTAAAGTTTGAAAATGTGTTATCTTAATATAAACCTAACATTGATTATATATAGCGTGAGGGCTGATGATCCGGACCAAGTAATGTGTGCTGGTTCAACACGAAATACCTATATTGGAGATCATTTACCTTTTTCACATGTATGTGGACATGTGTATAAGATGGAGGGTATTACTAAAGAGAGCTTGAATGTCTGTGTTCAAATCCCCTCAAATTATTATTGTTTTTATAAGTCTTTGATATAATTATGTGCTAGATACTGTAATATACAAACAATTAATGCATTTTTTTATTTTTATTTTTTAACGTCCAACTTTTAAAACTTTATATTTATTTTATAACAATTACTACAAATGCCCCCCCCCCCTTTTTTTTTTTCTTCTTAATTTAGCGTCTGTTAGAATTTTTATTTAAAGTGGTTCAGTATGAGAAATTCAATAGGATGAATTTTCACAACGTCGCCACAATTTTGGCTCCAAATTTATTCCTGCAGGCAGGTAGCATTCGTATCAAAGGCGGTAACGTCAGTTTGGAGAAAAAGCTGGCCGAAGATACGTCGAGAATTGTCCGAATGCTTATTAAATATTACAAGATTCTCTGGACTGTAAGTTCTTTTTATTTCTACATTGAATTGGTTTTCTTTTAAGTGTGTGTGTGTGTATATTATATGTATAGATTAAATTTCGCAGAAGAGAAAATCCTTTGTTGGTATGAAAGTAATTCTATTTCATTTAAAAAACAATTTAAATTTTAATGCTGAACATTTTTAAAATGGCAATAAAAATTGTACTTGCTCAATTTTTTTTTATTTATTAAAATAACAAACATTAAAACTATATGCATTTATATTGTGACTAATAACAATTTCAACAGTCCACTCGTAAATTTGTTTGATTGTAAGCTCAAGTTTTGAACTGAAATCAAAATTTATAGCAAACTATTATACAGTACATCATGTTTTATACTAAATAGGATATATAAATAGTCATAAATTATAATAATGAATGTAATAAAGAACATAGATAATAATAAATATATAATTAAAATGTAAATGATTCATTTAAGAACTTTTTTGTATTTATAGTATATTATATTGTTAAATATTTATTTTACATTATATGTGTATTCTACAATTATTTCGCTTGCTTCACAATCGCCATTATACAATTTGTTTTGCATTATATTAAAAAGATTTGGAAGATCTCATAGAACATCACAACATCTTTAACTAATAAACTTATCCAGATTCCATCTTATCTTGATCGGATTGAGTATTCACCACCATGGACCAATAAATATATGAATAAATAACATATACTCAATGGTAATAGATCAATGGGTGATGATGATCAGTGAATGTTATACAGATCTAATCTATAATATTAAAAAGAAAAACACACTTTACGAATTGAGTTGTGGCACATCAATTGACATTTCAAAATGTTAAAATTTCTAAACAATATCTGACAATTAAATTTGTAGCCATTATGGATTTACTTTAGCAGCACGTAACAGCTCAGTAAGTTTTCATAGCATTAGTTTATCAGTGTATCACAACTGTGTTTACATTGACATGTGACAGTATTTTACTGAGTGGCATTGATTATTGTTCCTCATATGTTTTGTGTCCCAGCGTGAAAATATCAAAACTTGAATTAGAGCATTAACAAATTTTTAGCCAGTAAATAAATAACTATTGGAATACCCTTCCTACTCACCTAAGCTGGCCTTCAATGAGTTTTTTCTTTATCCAAGTATGACAAGGAGCTTTGGTGATCATTCCAGAAAATGAATTCCAAAATTCATTTGAAGGATGAACTAAATATCGGCATCAATGCATAGCTTCCCAAGGGGAATGCTTTGAAAATGACCCTAATGATATTCTGCAATGAGATTATGTAGCAATTTTTTAAGGATGAGTTTGTAAATTTAATTGCCAGATCTCATATATCAAAATGTATATACAGTTTACAAATATAATATATAACGCAAATGATAATGGGAATATAATATGTTACAAAAAAAATATAGCTTAGTAGATAAATGATTATAGTGTAACAGATGGTCAATTATGCTTGGATTCGGTCCTGCCTACATCCCAGATGTTATGGATGGGAAAATAACATGTGGACTATGATACTATGCAGAGATAGCAATCTGGAGACTATTCCTCAATGTACCCCAATTTATTGCCCCCAATGACCTAGTCCACGGAGTTCTACCAGGCTTGGAAGGAGAAAAAGTCACATCTAACTACGATCAGACTTTGAGGCTTTGGATAGGATGCTAATGAAAACCTGTGATGAAATGCTTAACCAACGATTGCATACACTTTTCACTGACTAGCTCTATTCATAATAATATCAAATGCAATTTAGATTAGTTAATCAATTTTCACCCCTTTCCAATTCCATTATGCCCTAATATTCGAGCCCAGAGAGAATATTGCTTTTGAATCCATTAACAGGTATGAATAGATACACAAAGCAATTCCTGCACCTATATATATAGGTTACAACTAGCATTTGTTATATTTGTTTTACTATACAACTTTTATATGACAAGAAAATAGATGTGTGTGCATGCATGATTGTTTGTTAACTATGGAATGTCAGGACAACTCAATAAAACAGAGACCGGAATAATATAAACTCTTAAACATTTATTGATAATGATAAATAACATTAACATAAAGTATAATTACAATAGTAATAAAATATATATATATATACATGTGTCACATGTGAACTTCTACCATTCTATTAGCTAATAATTATCTAGATCCATCACTTTTACCCCATGGTAGAAATCCATCTACAAAACTCATTCTTTACAAATCATGAACTATATAAGAAAAATAAACATTAATAATTCAAAATGATTGAGATGCTGGCTAGCTAAATTATATATTTACTGATTTTTGCAGTCTATTTAGTTTAAGTTCCGCCAATTTATATATATATATATGATAGGTATGGAAATTAATATTAGCTGATTAGTCAATCACACTGAAAAAAATATAAATACAGGGTTAATCAACAAAATAAAACATATAAGATGTCTTCTGTATCAAGTGTTGCAATTTATTCTATAAAAATAAATATAGAGAATCTTACCTTACTATTTTCATGGATAATCTGATGTGAAGCAGGTGGGTTGACCTAGATTTTATTTACAATAAAATAGAAAAATATTTAAGTGAATTACCCCCCCCCCCCATTTCTTCTTTGCTAATTCTGAAAAATGAGGCTTCTAGCATCAGAGTGTGAAAATACAACATAGATAATAAAAAAATCAAACAAAAATTTACAACATTAATTTCTTGATTAAAATTGTAGTTGGAACAAAGTTCATAAAAATCATCCTAATAGAAGTAGTAGATGATAGTTAGGTGTGTTACTCTCCAACAGCAGTTTGACTCAGCAAATCATTTTCCTTAGCAAGGATAGATAGATAGATACAATGGTGTCTCCTGTAGTTGTGTATAGTAAACACCTCGATCCTTAACTGCTTTACAAGCAGTTGTCTCGGTTTAGCAGGTTCACTTCCCGGCTGATGCTATGACACATGAGAAAAAAAAAATATTCCAATGCTTGTTTACTTTGGACTGCAAGCATCCTCTTGTGTGTTTTACAATAAAGTAGAATAAAAATAGAGGTTTTATGCAACTGTTAGGAAAGAAAGTGATACACAATAGCATGTTTTGCTTTAGCCCATATTATCTTAAAGTACCATTAAATAATTATTTGTAATCATAAATTATGTTAAATGATATAGAAGCACTTTACATATATATATATATTAAAAGTTATTTCAATTTTGCTTCCTATTTTCGTTTTACTTTTTGAAAAGATTTAAAATATTAAAATTATTCCAATAACTTTCAACACATATTTAATTATCCCAAAATCTATAAATTATTCTTACTTTTACTTCTCACTTTCTTTCTTCTGAATTTAACAAAATTTAAATTACAATACTTGATTTTAATAACTTCTATAATTCAAGTAAAATAAGAAACAAAACTCCATTTTAGCGTTTGAAATTTTAATTTAATTGCTGTATATTGTTATAGCCAGAATATTATTGACAAGAAGAACGATTTTTAAAAAGTTTGTTTTTATGCAGTTCATGCTGTAGATCTCTTGAAACACTTAGATTTTTAACTGCCTATTGTTTAAATACACTTCATTTATAATGAATAAAAATAGAATAATAAAATCAGTTTTATTTTCACAGTTGCTATGGCCACCTAACTTGACCTCAGGTTATCCTAAGTCATCTGACTATAAATTACATTCAATTTTATATATTTTTTTTTAAAAAATACATTACAGTTTGTTAATCAAATAGCGTATATATACAATATTATTTTCTAAAATATTGGTTGTATTAAATTTATTACAATATAATAATTTATTGTGAGTTCCCTAATTCACTGTGAATATAAATAAATATATGTGTTGCACATGTATATATGTGTTAATAATAAACAAAAGATCTCCCCATTATTAATGCAAGTTTCAAATGGATTGGATTCAATAAGTAGGCCAATCTTGTTAGGAATATTTGCATTGTAAGCTACCCTTTACAATAGAAATAAAATATCTAAGAGTAAGTTGATTCAATAGACTAACAGAGAGTGATGTGATGTATTTTTGGCTTCTCCTTAAACGAAGTCAAGAATATCTCAGCAATTATGCCCAGATAAACCTGTTAGCCATTTTATTCTCCATTCCCCACTCTTAAGTCTTCCCATATTCTGCCCCATCCCATTTCCACAACATAATCTTTGTTAACTCTATGGCCTTTATATCTAAACCCCCCTTATCTCTTCGCAAACCCAACATAAAAACTAATAACTCACTTTCTGTATAGTCACTTTGTTCATGTCTATTCTCCCATAACTTCATTATCTGTACCCTTTCTGCTTTCAAGCATTTACATTCAATCAACAGGTACCTAATATTTTCTATACCTTCCTTACACAATTTGCACACTAAATTATCCATGGTTTTCCATTTACATGTATATTCTCTTGTTGCTAAAGATCCTGTTCGAGCCTTAAATAATAAATTACTTTCCTTACTATTATCATAAATTAACTCGCATGCAATATTCCATTTACTTCTATATATATTTAAACTCTTTTTACCCTCCATACTAGTTCTCCAACTCCCTATTTTTTATTAATACATCTATTTTTTTATCCCACTCCTTACCACGATAACACTCAACAATCCTCCTAACACAATCATCCCATCTTTTATACAAGTATATTGATATAAATTCTTTATCCAAATCTTTCGCATACCGCATTACCTTTCTCACCCATCTTGTTGCCTGCCCTTTACTCATAACCCAATTGAACACTATTTGTGCTATTCTTGTACTGTCCATAAACTGCAACCTACCAAACATTTTCATTTTACTTTTTGCATCTCTCATATAAAAACTTGACCATCCCATTTCTCTTTGAATTGCCTCCTTTGCTGTCCACATCTCTGCATCTAATGCATGTCTTTCTACTTCCCTTTGTACTTTCTCTAAATAATCTAAAACTCTTTTACTAACCCATAATGCATCATTACCATATGTTAACCCTGCTACTGCAACTCCCTTCCATACTATTCTAGCTACATCATATTTATTATATGAAAATACTGTTAGTTTTTTTTTTACCAAACCCTTTCTTTTCTTTGCTTCATTTACCAAGTTTTTCTCCCATTCATCCAAGCAATTTTCCTGATTACATAAGATGATTCCCAAATAACTATATCTATCCACCACACTTAACTTTATAACCCCCAATAAAAATTCTACATCTTCTCTTTCCCCAGTATTAACCATCATTATATTTGATTTTTCTTCACTAAATTTAATCCCCATCTCTTTACCCACCCTTGCACATGTCCTCAACATAACTTCCATATCTTCTCTTCTTTCTGCACACAAAAAGATATCATCTGCAAAAAAAAAGACCCGACAAAATATATACTCCCTTGCCACCTATTAATGGTATCTCTACCCCTCTTCCTAGTCTTTCTATTGCTTTCTCCATTTCACTCAAAAACAACAAAAACAAAATAGGTGACATAGGGCATCCTTGCCTTAATCCCACTCCATTTTTAACTTTAACTGATTCTATATCCCCTAACTGGTAAGTATAATAATTATTTTCATATAATTTCTTAATAATATTTACTAAAGCTTCATCCATTCCCAAATTGGCTAACCTTACCCATAATCTATTTCTATTTACTCTATCATATGCTTTCTCTATATCTATAAAACTCATATATAATGATCTACATGAATTCCTACTCATCCCCATAAGCTGTGTAACTACAAACAAACTATCTCCTATATGCCTATCTGACCTAAAACCTCCTTGCATTTCCCCCACTACATTATTCTCTTTCATCCATTTTACAACTCTTCCAGTTACCATATATGAGAAAACTTTATATAAAACTGATGTTACCACTATCGGTCTATAATTATTTAACTTTCTATGATCCTTACCCTTTCCTTTAAATAATAATCTTATTCTTGTATTACTCCATCTAACCGGAAAAACTGTCTTCTGTGCCATTTTATTAAAACATGATAATAACTTTGCTTTTGCTCTATGCCCTAAATTCATTGCCATCTCTGCTGCCCATCCATCTAAACCTCTCGCCTTTCCACTTCTCAATCTCTTCCCTGCCTCATTCAATTCATTTTTTGTGAACCTAATATTCCCATTACTAACTGCTTCCATTTTTTCTATCACTACTTCCTTCACATCTAACATTTTTTCTATATCCATTACATATCTATTTAAAATTCTCTCTACCTCTTCTCTAGAGTTACATTCTATTCCCTCATCATCTATTAATGCTATCTCTCTTTCCCCTACATTTCTCCTTTTAATGTAATTCCAAAATTTTTTACTCCCATCTCTTCCACTTTTATTAATATCCTCTAACAATTTACTATTTAACTTCATCCTCTCTCTATAATTATCCATTTTAGCCATCTTCTTCTTTTCTAAGTACTTTCCCCATTTAGCGTTAATATCATTTTCACTTTCTTTGTTCTTAATAGCACACTTATATTCTCTGCATGCTTCTTTCCTCTCTTTTACACTTTTACTAACTCTCATTTTTTATTACTTTTATTCTTCTGCATATTCTCAACCAAAACCCTATTTGCCACTTTTTCTATTTCACCACACGAGTCCTTATACTTATCCCCATCCATCTGCTCCATGGTTTCTTCAACTTTTATTTTATATTCTTCCAACTTATTCTTATCATTCACTCTCCATCCACATCTTTCACTATTATTTCTACATTTATTTCTAACCTCCATCACATTACTAACCATTTCTATTACAATAAAATTATGATCACTATTACATACCCTCTCTTCATTATCAAACACCTTAATTTTCCGTATTTTATTCATTTCCTCTTTCTCTACCAATACATAATCTATTGTGTGAAATACATTATTCCTAGACCATGTGTATTGTCCCTCATACATATTTGATAAATTCCCAATGCTCACATTTACTCTTTGACAAAATTCCTTCAAAAACTGACCATTCTTATTATCTACATCATCAATTTCTTCAATATGTCCATTCATATCCCCTATAACCATTATTCTCTTCCCCTTTTCTTTAAAAATTTGTATATCCTTAACTAGGCATTCATATATATTACTGTTCCACTCCATTACAGTTTGACTATCTCCAGTAGCTATATACACTACAGCCACCATCCATTCTTGTCTACCCAACCTTATTTCAAACCACAAATGCTCTTGACACTTAACAATATTTAAATATTTCCTCGATATAACACCTATACCACCACCCCTTTTTTCTTTTTCTTTTCTGTTTACACCCTGCCATGCCACCTCTTCCAAAATAGGTTCTTCTTCTTTTCTTAGATGAGTTTCCACTACTGCTAATACCTCCAGCTCTTCATTTTCAATTGCTTTATTTAATTCCAGCCACTTTTCTGGTCTCCTACCACCTTGCATATTCAAAAACCCAATTTTAACAATTTTTTTCTTTCCTAACTATTCTTTTATAAATTCTTTTGATTCTTTCTTCTCCATTACATTTATAACAACCTTTTTTACCATTAATCTTACAAAACTATTCCCTCTCCACATCTACATTATATCTACATTAACCATCTTTTGCTTATTTATAAAGATCAGATGGTGATTGCAGAATTATACATATCTAGAGTAGTTTTTGATTTATGGATAGGACAACATTGATTAGGGATTTATTAAATACTATTACCTAGCATTTATTGATTACTCAAACTTTGACAAGGTAACATATCTGGAATAACATGAATAGATTTTGTAATTAATAGTAATGTATAGGCTAGAGTTATGTACTAGATTAACCGATAAAGAAACGATCAGAAAAATAAATAAACAAATAGAAGCAATCTGAAATTATTAATGTTTGTAAATTGCTTTGGTTTTATTTTATTTGAAATAATTGCAGAATAAAATATGAATGATAAAATTTTATTGCTAACTAATAGATATTTTATACCTGGAAATCAATGCACTGGTGAAATGCAGCAGGTATGCACAGGTACAGCCGTATTCATTGTTAAAATTTTTCAAGCTTTCCATACCTGTTTTTAAAAACAAACCCCACAAAATAATAAATCGATTATGTCATTCATTTCAAAAAATATATTAAAAAAATTGTAAATAAAACCCCCAAAAATATCAGTTCTATATTTAATTATAGTTAGACCTGTTAATTTCAACCATGCTTCCATCTAGGATAGAGCTACATTAGTGTTAGTTAAGGAACATTATTTTTTTAAGTAATTATTTATAAGTTTTATACAATCAATAAAACTGGAAATAATATTATTATATTAAATATTATTTATTTACCCACTACTTTTTTTTTTTTAGCTTACCAGTTGTTAAACATTTTGAATATAACTTCTACTTACATACTAATGATTTTTCATTATTATTATCTTTTATTTGCTTCAAATCTTCAAGTATCATCTCCTTCCTGAGTAGTCTATTATGTTTTTCCATGCATTAATATTATTAATAGTCTTGCACACATTATGCATAAACCATGAGTTCAATTACTGATTCCAAATCCAATCTTACTCTAACCCTTTTTCTTCCATCTTGCCCTCTAGAAATAGTTTTGTAGCTTCCCCAGAAATTAACTGTTCTTTTCTTAATAGTGGTTAATGCATCCCCCTGACATTTCTACAACATGAAGTTTGAATCTCTGCTGGATGAAAATTGTAAAAAAAAAATAAATAAATAACATTATATGCAGGCTTAGGATTTTTCTTTAAGGTAGCCAATCCAGCAGCCATTTATTTATTGGTTAGTAAATTGGTATTTAAGTATTTTCAACCAGATCATAAAACAAGGGAGAAAAAGTATACCACTTTACCTCACAAATGCTGGCTGGTCTGGAGAGCAATATCTTTTTCTTTTTTTTTTTTTTGAGGTATTATTTGCTATTCTTTTTGGAGTTCGTTGGATTTTATCCTACAAATAGATCTTTAAAAACAGTTTCATAATTATCTTTTAGCTATTTTCATATTTTTATTCATAATTCCTTCAATTGTTACACTAATATAAAAGTTTTCTCGTATTTTTTCTAAATATTCATTTTTCAAAGTCTCGTAACAAGACTTTAAAAAATCCTGCTGCATATAGATCATTTATAGCAATTTTGATATATAGTTAATTCATTTATATGCTATTTTATTATCTTATGATTTATTTTCTGCACTATTTTATTCATCACTTGAAAACAAAAGATTAATGTGTTTTTGCTATCAGTTCCATGTTCAACTTTTTTATTATCTGATGAAAATTGATGAGAGCTTTACATGACAAATATTTTTGCTCATAAATAGGAAACATTTTTTATGAACTTTTTTTTTTAAAAAAAAAAACATTTTATCCCATCGTAGAAACCTATTACTGATTTTGTACATCTACTATCTAATCTACCATGTTTCCCAGAAAATAAGACTAGATCTTATATTAATTTTTGATCCAAAAGATACCAGAGCGCTTATTTTCAAGGAATGTCTTATTTTTTTATTTCTAAAATAACTTTATTAAAACAAATAATATATGTTTACCAATGGTACTATAGGCATAATTAATAATTACCTGATAACATCATGGTAAAAAAGGACAAAACTTAATAAATTAATACATGATATTTTGATCATCAAGGACTTTATCTAGAAAGCTGAAAAAGTTTCCAAGTTTCCTCATATAAAAATTTTGTAGATAAGATTCTGTCTCTGTCTTTAAGTTTTTTTAAGAGTTTGTAAAAAATAAGAATCAACATCTGAAAGAGGCCGAGTAAATTGTTTCTTACATCTGGCCAACCATACAGAGAATGTCAAGAAAATCGACAGTCTGATGGTTGGGATGTCTCTTATTTTTTTATGTACAAAAATCTACATTTATTCATAGATAAATGTTTACCTTTATTCAAAATCTCAAATCAACCTCTCAAACATGTTTTTTTCAGCAATGCCCTCTATATTTGAATTATCAAAGTGCACATTGTAAACACTTTCCAAATTATTTGTAATAGCCCTACATGGATATTCTTTTTTAAAACTTCTCTTTAGGAGAAAGATTTATTTAACTTAAACTAAACTTTAATTTTTAAAATCACTTCCACTATTCAAACTCTTTTAGGAAGAAGAAAAAACATTGTTTCTTAACTGATTTTTCTTTTATCTTGAATATCTAAAAGCTATCACGATCAGACTCTAAAACTAAGCCGAGCATTCTTATAAATCTAAGTATTAAATATAAATAAAATTAGTATCTAAAATTACATAAATGAAATTATAAATTATCTGCTATATTGGAATTATGATAGGTACCATTTTAAAAATTTGTTAAATCATTTATAAATTCAATAACTTGTTTTATCTTAAGTCCTGGATTCGGCTGAGAGGAAATTGTTTCTCTACGCATATAGAATTGTGTCTTGAAAATGTTCAATGGGAAAATACATAAGTACCATTATAATTTACATTGACAGTTATTTAAAGTATTAGCATCAATATTATTATTTATTTATACATCATTACTTTATAATTCAATGCATACATTGTGTGCTTCAACAAACAAAAAGAAATCCATTCATCTGGCTAACGATCTTAACTAGGGATTATATTTGGGATATGGCTTATATTAACAAGCAACTTGAAAAATCATGCTAGGGTTTATTTTCTGGTTAGGTCTTATTTTTGGGGAAACGTGGTATGATCAAATTCAAATGTGCTGCCATCTGTTGATAAGTATAACAAATGAGAACTCATTTGCCTATAAATTTTATTCGTAACCATTTTCTAAATTTTCCTTAAAAACCATTCATAGACAATTCCAATATCAATAACAATCAACAATTTCTAACAATTGTCAAGGCAAGCTCCTTTTTTTATTTATTATTTGCAGTTTTTTGTAACTAATAAGTTAATAAAATATAATTAGTATAAAAGAAGTAAATAGTCTAATAATTGTATTTTGTTTGTAAAATTCATAGCTAGCTATCTATATCTGTAAATAACTTCCAAGTAGTTAGAAGATATTATTTATTTTTAAAACGACACGCCTTTCTGATATCATAAATTAATAATAACTTTTATTTTAAAGCAATACTTTTCCATTTTTTAAATTTAAATTACAATATATAATAACAATTTTTAAATACAAATCTGCTATTTAGAAAGAAAAAGATCCGATTTCAGTAAATCTTTTTTCTATTTTAATTTGATTTTTAAAAGATTACATTTTCATAAAATATATATATGAAAATTAAAGAAAAACTTTTATTCACTTAAATGCACTAAAAAGTAAAAAAATAATTCTATTTAGTATTATTGGTATTATATGACCAAAAATGAAAGCTCGGAGGACTGAAATACTCACGTTTAGGTCTAATCAGTGTAACTAAGCCAATTTCTAAACATGATGCTTTTATTTTTAGTTGCATAATACCTTCAAGAATACTGTGAAAGCTGGAAAAAAAAAATTTTTTTTTTTTTTTTTAGGCATTTATGTGAAAAAAATCATTTCTTTAAAAAAAATTATATGTATAATCTTGTACTTTTTAGTATTATATTGTTCCAAAAAATAGGAATGTAGAAAGTTTAGATACAATTTATTACCATGAGATGACAATAATTCAGAAATCCCATGTGATGTACAATTTTTTTTTTTGCTTATTTTTTGTTTGCCAAAATTGTTTGCAAACTCTAAATAACATATATGTAAAGTTCAACTAAATCAGAAATTGACATCACATGATCACTATTTCCTATGCTTATACAAGCTGTTAAAACAGTAACAAACTCTCCATACAGTAGTGCCACCTAGTAAAGCAATAGTAATCAATGACTATAAGGTTTGGGCATAAAATCCCTATCCAGTGTCTTACTCATCTAATATTCCCAGACTAATTTCTAGCTTGTGGCTTTCTTCAGTGAGGAGCTTTGGATCAGAGAGCACTGCACCTAGATCTTTGATTGAAAATATTGTGGTTTTATTTTGGGCTTATAGTTTTATAGTTAACTTGATAAAAGATGGCTTTTTAAAGGGTTACCTTAGATCCTAAGATATTAGATGCAGTGCTTTCAGGTTCAAAAAAAAATTGCAAGATAGAAACTAGTCTGGGCATATCAGATGATTAGAGAGTAAGTAGGGATCTTATGCACAAACTTTTTTGCATGTGTTGATTAATGTGGCTTGTACTAGGTGGCACTTCTGTATGAAGAATTTGTTGTTGTTTTAAATTGGCTAGTGAGTGAAAATCGAGTTACCAGATTTGTAGAGACCAAAAAACACAGTTATTAAAAGGATATAAAAATAGAGAGAGAGAGAGTAAAACGCTTCTATTTTTTATTCTAAATGTAAATTATAATTTCAAGAACATTATTACATGCCAAAATTTAAATAAATGAAAGTTAACAATATTGGTTAATAATATTTTAATGATGAGTATGATATTCAATGACATGTAATTTGTTTGTTTGTTTTTTTAAAAAATCTCATGTTTTATTTTATTACTTAGTTTTTAAAATAGCATTTTATAGTTATTTATAAAGATAAATATTTTTTTTAAAATTCTTTATTTTATATTTATTTGTAGATTCCAGGGTTTTTAATAAAACAAATTCGTCAATCATCTGATCTCAGTCCAACTCGGAAATTGAAAGATCGACCCGTAAGTTAATTTCATAAAGTGTATTTGGTGTGTTCTGTATAATAATTTAAATTTCTTTCTTGTATAGACAAGAATGACCTATTCAGAATTAACAGGTCCATGGGATTAATTTTCAGCTAAATAACTCACATACACACACGAAAAACTTGGTTCATTCTAAGTGAATGGAAATGCTAAATGCTCAGTTAGCTACTAGGGTGCGCTGTATAATGTTACTCACAGTCAATTAATCATATAGTTATTATTATCTAAAGAATGTAATCAGTGGAAAAATTATATTAAAAATAAAGTTATTATTTAATAAATTTAAGAAATCGTTATTTTCAATTAATATTCATCCAAAGACAACTGAAATTGTTTAGGGGTTTTATTCCAGTACTTTCAGTCCCTGTCCCTCTAACAAACACTTTTAGTCATTTATCTAATATATGGTCATTTTAATCACCTATTTATTCTCTTGTCTTTTATCAATATATCCTGTTGAGGATATTTCATTCTTTTTTGTTACTGATTACAGTAGTACTTGTTTGCCCTCTAATTCATTTTCAATTTTTTTATTTTATCTTTTCAATTTTTCCACTGTTAATGATACTTGTTTATTTGCTCAATCATCTATTTAACTTCCAGTTTCATCATGCTTATTCTAATGCTGGTGTATATATAAATATAAACTTCCTTAATACATCGAGATTAATACTCCAACACTGGTCTATTAAGTTAATAAAATACTCTCAACCCAAAGCACAATGTAAAACTTTTTTAGAAAAAAGATCTGACCATCTCTTTTCTTTACCTCACTTTATATATATAAAGATTCATCTTAAGCACTTTGGAAAGAAAGCATGAAGATTTTAAATCAATCATGTTACTTACTTGATTAAAGTTATATTTCAAATTGGTTTATATTATTTTAATTGGCATTTGCAGAATTTTTCAATGTACCCTTCTTAATACCAAATCCAATAACGAAATATGTAAATATAAACATGGCATAGTTAATATTATATAATACATTGATCTTTTGTCTAGAAAGTTTTATTTTGTGTTTTGGATTGAGAGTAGTTCATTTATGTAATAGACCAGTGTTGGAGTATTAATCTCGATGTATTATATGAATAAATTTTAATCTCAAAGGCAGATAAAGTTGTAAGTGATATATAGTTAACAAATACTTCTATGTGTGTGTATATATATATATATATGTTTGTGCGAATGTATAAAATAACTAATATAAATTTTGTCAGATATAACTCAAAAACACTGCCAGATATCTGTAACTGTAATAAAAATAAAAAGCAATGTATAAATAAAAAAAATACACAAAAAGGAGTATGATATGTTAAAGTTGGTAAGATAGTTAGATCTAATGATAATCATCATCTATAGTTGTTTGCCTTTGCTTTCCATTCTTTTAATTCAATTTATCCTATTATCCCAATATGTAGAGCTGCCTGTCAATTTATTTTAATCCTTGGTTTGGGGCAGTGGTTCTAGGTTAAGTGTTTTCTAATTAATTTAAATGGATAATTCCATCTAAAATATTCATTAAAAATATTGTATTACTAATATATATGTATTAAATATATTTAAAACTTCTCTTTCATTACACTTTCTTCAAACATAAATAAATACTGATGATTTTCAAGATCCATTTTATATTGTATCAGTAATCTTCAATCAGCCCTAATCATAAATGGAAAAAGAGGGATAACATATTTGAATTGGGAATAATGTGAAAATCTTTAACCTAATAAATGATTAGTAATAATCATTAATTTATTTATCTGATGTGAATGGTGTCAAAGTTGTGAGAGCAGAAAGTTTCACATTTGTAAATCAAATTGTAATATATATATAAACAAATTTAAATAGTTTATAGCTGAGCTTGGGAATTAATGTAATAATCTCTAATCGAATAATATTAATCATTAATATATTTATCTGAAATAGATAGTGCCAAAGTTGTAAGCACAGAAAGTTTGGCCCTTGTAAATCAAATTGTAATAATTAATATATATATATTTAAAGAAACTTAAACGTATGTAAGCTCCAATCTCAGTGCTTATGACATATATTGTTCAACCACCATACAATAACAAAAAAATAATGATGTTTCAAGCATTGTGATTGGGGATCACATCTATCCTTTGTTTACATATATATTTTATAAATGCCTCACTTTGTCAAAAAATATATGTATTTTCAGTGATGAAGTTAAACAGAAGATATATGTATATATTTTTAATAATGTATTTTTAATAATGAGTATGTAATTATTCAAAATAGAAAATATCAATTACTTTTTTTATTAGTAAATTAAATAAATAGTCAAATGACTTATTATTTGGAAGTTCATAAAAAGTTTTATACATTAGAAATGACATAACTGGTTTGTGTTTCATGGATATAATAAATTAATATTTTTTAATGTTCATTAAATAAAGTGATCATATAGTCAGTTACTTGAGGGTCATGGGGCCTTTATAGAACCTAAGTGACATGTTTAGCACAAGAGAGCAATTCCATTTATTTGACTAAATAGTTGCTAAAATTAAGCACTCAAGGCGCATGTCTAAGGTTTTAATAGAAATATTATGTACTGACATCGCACTTAATAAGAATTCATATTTACAACTTTAAATTGATTCAAAATATTTCTAAATTTATATCAGAATATTGATTCGTTGTAAATTGAAAGATTTCGCAAATGTTAATTTTTATTAGAAATAGTGGACTTAATCAATGAAGAATTTATTAGCTTCATGCTCCCAAATCAAAATGCTTTAGATTTGCCTATATAATTAAGAAAAATATGTTAGAGATAAGAGGGGTCCCTCTTATCTTTATAAAGTCGAATCTTGCGTTATGATTTGTAGAAGTCTCTCTTGCTAAAATTAAGCACTCAAGATGCATGTACTAAGGTTTTAGCCTTATAGAAGTATATTCTTTAATTGGAAATTAAACCCAGAATCCTTTAGTTCTTAATCTTAGAACTCTCAACATTGGGTTTAACCTGTTCAAGGCAATAAGTTGTCTAATTGATGATATGATTATATCATGATAATTAAACTCTATTCCATAAAATTTCAAGGAAAATTGCATGTTGCTCATGGAATATGAGTTGCTTAGCTCAGATCTGGTAAATAGAGAATTGAGTCCACAGACTGATTTGAAAAAGTGAAATTTGAATCATGTTTGAAATCTTTCCTCAGTTTTTTTTAATTTTCCCAAAATTTACAGGATATTGGATGAAAGTGCAATTATCTTTGAAAGAAATATAATTTATGTCCATGAGATTTTATTTGCCTGTTGTCTTTATACAATACCTTCATGTTTAGTGCAATGCTAGAATAGTGGGCCCAAGTTACTAATCCATAGACTTGAACATCACATAATTCCTGTATGACAAACCATATGATCACTTTATTTACTATTCAGAAGATTAATATATAAAAGGTAGATGAATTAATAGGAACATTTTAGTACTATAATTATGGCATAAATATAGAACAGAAATGGATTTTCATATGAATGTTATATTTTTTTACATTAGAGAGATGGCATGAAATGTTTAATCAAAAGTTGGCATCAGTCTATATGATAAGAATATTCATATTGGTATTACTATTGCTTGGGATTAGATGAGACATAAGTGTACAAAATTGCTGAATTATTTTAATGAATCAAGATTAGCATTCTCAAGGATTACATTTATTTGCATTCATTACTAATAGGTGAATGAAATTTGGTAGAGCCAGTAATGGTTAGAAATAATAGCCTTGCAAATATGAAGTCTTCATAATATGCAATTTTCACTCTCAATATATTATCTCAATGTTTCACACAGTATATGACTAAACGTTCTCAAGAATATTAAAAATTAATGTTTAGTAGACAAATTAATTTAATAAAGCTCTATCTAGATCTAGAATGTGCATGATTTTATTCTCACAATTAGTGTTATCTAATCTTATCCTCCATGTAATTTACTGGAAATTCAAGCAAAGTGGTGGTTATTTTGTTTGATTGATGGTTTTAACACATAAGTTTCTGTATGTTGTTGTTTGTGCAGTACACAGAGAAATCCTCACTCTTATTATAGTTACATAATATTTCATGTCGTATATTTTCTAATAGTATATATATCATCATAAAGCACTATTAAACATATGGTAAAAATGACTAAAGTAAATGCTATCAATAAACTTATTTAAAATCAGTTTGACTGAAACATAATATAAAATCTAGTGTAAGGTTTGAATTTCCATTCGAGTAGTTTTATCTGCTGTAGATCAATCCTTGTATCTTTAATTTAATAGCTAGAACTAAATCTTAAATATATGATCTTTAAGCATCACATGATCACCATCCTGCCTAATAAGATAGTGGTGGCTATGGTTGTTAAAGAGCCAAAGACACCAAAATGTATGGGTGCTGAACTGAGTTCTATTGAGCTTAGATTGAAAATATTTTTGTGTTTTCAATTTCATTCTCATAGTTTTGTAGTTAAGTAGAGATAAAAAGTGATTGCTGGAGGGTTGCATTAGATCCTAAGATCTAGGTGCAGTACTCTCAGATCCAAAGCTCCTCACTGACAAAGGTCACAAGCCAGAAACTAGTCTGGGGATATTAGATGAGTAGGCATTAGATAGATAACTTATGCACAAGCCTTCTGGCATCCATTGATTACTCTGGTTGGCACAGGGTAGCACTACTGTATGGAGAGTTTTGCCTTGTTTATATGATCTTTAATGATTAATATAGACCATAAACTACAATATAACTTAAATGCTGTTTAAACAAAAGTAGAACATCATCTAATTTAATACTTAGGGGCAAAATTTCATTTGAGCTTAAAATTCATCTTTCAGTAAACAATTGGAATAATTATATATACATAATTCATAAATAATTTGTAAAATATAGTGGAAAAGTAACATCAAGCAAATAGAATAGTCAAATAGCAAAGTATATATATGATCATTGTTTATTGCAAGGTGACTTTTAAGCTAGAAATGAAATGATTATTTCTGTCTTTTGTGATTGGATTCGATTCCTTGTTTGTAATTTGTTTAAACAATACTTGAATTGCAACTTACTTTAAAACAATGAATAATTCTTGTTAAACACCATGAATCTCTTTTCATTTTTATTCATTATACATTATTTATTTAGTTTGCATACACATACATATATACATGTTGAATTAAATATTTCTATGAATTGTTATTATAATAAAGAGTAAAAATGAGATTATATCCATGTAAACAGAGATAATTTTTAGCTTATATACATAGTGTATGACAGTAAAAAGATAGATTCCCTCTCCTACCTCACTGTAACACTATTTCTGAATTAACATATGTGTTGTGTAATAACATAGTTTAGCTATTAACCACAAACATTTTATGGTGCTAGCATGTCTGTATTAATAGTTATGACATAAAATGTCAATGTGTTTTGTTTTGACCAACATTGATCATCTTGAATGATCTCCTTGCCATTATGAAACTTTTACAAAATTATCTTATAACTCATGGCTTTACTGCTATATTTGAATCATTTCAAATATTTCAATAGCAGTTTTCCCAATTTAAAATAAAATTAAATATTAGTGTATTATTCCATCATGGGTATGAAATTCACTATCACCTTTCACATTGTAACTCATGATCAAGACATACTACCATCTTAAAATTTTTGCAGTCAATATCTATACTATGTCATTACATAATGCATCATTTGATTCATAGATAGCCCTATGGCTAATTGAGAGAGAGAACCAGTCACCTTTTCAGTAGGACTCACTGTATACATATATATCCATGTACATTTGTATGCAAATTATTTGTGTAATTACTATATATACTTATATGCATTTTGGTACATGATTTATTTATAGGTAATGAAGTTTATGAATAGAAAAGCTAAATTGGATGCTACAAAAAAATCATCAAGTGTTAACCTTGAAGTAAGCCATATTTTACTTACAGTTGATTAATATATTTATACTCCTAAGTTGGATACTTTTATTTTTCAATATAAATCTAAAAAAAATAGGCATAAATTACTGGTGGTTTAAAAAGCAGTCTAAATTGTTAAATTAAGCAGAAATAAGCCGAAAATGTAATCAAAACAGATGCAAAGTGGAGCAGACTATGTATAGCAAGGAGAGAGTAGAAGATGAAGAGTACAAGAATTATTAAACTAAGATAGATTTCACTAAAAAGAAATAGACAACTTTAAAAGAAGCTTTTGTTTGGGCAAGGTAAATATATTTTACGATTACTCAGGATTATGTAGTTTGTCACTTAAGAGATTATGTGATACTTGAACAGTGGAAGTGATAGAATTGAGCTCTGATTCAGTGACCTTTAACCTGAATCTGATGACCTTTAGCCTTTAAGTTTGCTACTTTACTATTGCACTAAACATCATGCAGAATGAAAATTGATTTTAAACCAACATTAAATTGGGTAGATGGTTATAAAATAGTTGAGAATTTTAGTTTGTAAGATGGTCTTAATGGAGTTTAGCATTCCACAGTTGTAAAAGCCTTTTTTACTCTTACAATATTTTAATATTGATGCCAAAATCAATAATCTTCATCAGAAACTCTGAATATTTTTTTAACTTATTATCACTTCCAGGGTCTTTTGGAACAATCTTAAACCTTATCTGCATTTTCTTACTACTGACTATTAATTTTTGTTTACATGATATTCTATGATTACACAGAGGCTAAATTCTTCATACAATGGCACCACTCAGTGCAAACCAGAGTAATCAATGGATGCAAGGTTTGTGCATAAAATCCCCATCTAGCACACTGAGTGATGCTACTGTATGGAGAGTTTAGACTTTGTATAAACAGCTCCTGTAAGCAAAAAGAATGGTGATCATGTGATGTTTAGTGGTTCTAATTCTATGATTATGCTTACTTTATTATTTCTATTCTTTTGGCTACAAATAATTGTTCTGAAGAGTTTCAGACACTGGAACTTAAAGTCCTCAGATCAATTCCAATTTTAGTGCTTTTAGCACTCAAACTTCTTATGAATTTGTGAGCAATTAAACCCATTTGATTATTTACTTATTTTATCTTCAAGTAGTCTTAATATCTCCCTATCCCAATTTTCTTTTCCATTTAACTTTCAATATCAGTCTTAAATGTTTTAGTTTTTTTAGTGATTTAAAGCCTTGTATTCCAAGAATAAATGTTTGTGTCATTGGTTAGCCTGTGAGCTCAATCACTCATTTATAGATTTTATGGTTAATGCATGCATATATCATGATATGATTTTGTAACAGTCAGAAAACATGTGACTCGTAAACATAGTGCAGAATTCGACCACCACACAGAACAGCAGCACCATCGAGGTAGCGAAGTCACCTGTGTTACTGAGTTTGAACATAGTTTATCGGTTCCACAATACAATCCACGAAACAACGCATCTGATGCGACATTAGTAAATATTTCCTTAGGCACGGTGGTCAGGGATATGCAAGAGATTCATGATTTTATTCTTGAGTTAGCCAATAATCAAACTAATATTAATTAAACATTCATATTTACATAATCGAGGAAATATTATATAGAATGGGTATCGAATAAATGAAACGTAACTGCAGACGTATAGTTTAAAATTATTTATTCACACATTTTAATAAGAAAATCATTTACTAATAATATTTTATGGATTCAAAGCTTCATTAGCGGGATTTGCAATACTATTATATTTTAAAGAATACATTTATTTATTTAGACATTATTTTATATTGAGGACTTCAGTAGCGGTATTTCCGATACTGTAATGTTTACAAAAGGAATACATTTATTTGTTTCGACCTTATTTTATCTTGAGGACCTCAGTAACGGTATTTCCGATACTGTAATGTTTACAAAAGGAATTCATTTATTTGAAGGCGTAATCTAGCTACCTAAAATTCTTGAGTAAGTATTTCTAATGCATGCCTTTGGGAATTTATACCTTTGCAATGCAAGAGTCTAAAGTAAGATTTAAAAGTAGCGGTGGACATATATTTATTTAATTAAAATATTTATTTTATGACTAAGGGCAAACATTTATTTGAGAGTGAATTATGAAGATAATGCAGAGGCGGAGTGATATATAGAATAATAAAATTAAGTAAAGGAACACGTGGTACGCTTTAGAAAGGCGATATGGAATGGCAGTATATCGAAACTGCAATGCCGTGAATGAGTTTATGAGAATGTCGGGCTGG
Source organism: Epiperipatus broadwayi (assembly GCA_028023455.1). Taxonomy (NCBI): domain Eukaryota; kingdom Metazoa; phylum Onychophora; class Udeonychophora; order Euonychophora; family Peripatidae; genus Epiperipatus; species Epiperipatus broadwayi. The sequence goes on along the minus strand of JAQFVV010012516.1, from coordinate 1,369,061 downwards.
TCTCTGCCATCGGCCCGACGAAGTAAGGTGTCACATAAGCATAACCAGGGACAAGCGGTCCGTGTCGCAGTTTGCCAGCTGGCTGCATGATGTCGTCAAGTCCTACGGGAGCATTTATTATGTCCGCTTGTGTAGGACAACTGGGGTTAATTTCAACCCTGAAGAATCCGGAAATTTCATGGCGGAATGGGTCATTGCATCTCTAAAACGTAATACATGTATAATGTATAAACGATTATGATGAGATTTTAAATAGATTTCTAACTCGGCCCTACATTATCAACATTTACTAAAGAACGTTGGCGACTCTCAAAGAAATGTAATTTGATGGAATTATTCATTAAGATTTAATATATACAAAACATATCTAAACTGGGAATGATTACAACTAATATGCCAGCCATTTGCAAAGTTGTAGACCCCTGCATTACAATAAATGAAGCATTGAATGCGTGTCGGTTTATATGAAAATTAAATTATTTATGAAAGTAATGTTAATGAAATCTGACACGCATTCACTATTTCAAGCGATCATAGATTTAAACTTTGAACATTGAGACAATTATTAGCATGCAATAATTAAATAATAAATATAGATAAAATGTAGATTTTAGAAATACGCACCCAAGAAAGATAGAATGAGGTAAGCTAGATTATTAGAGAAATTTACACATTAAGTTAATTATTCAATTTTAGTTATACAAATGGTAGTTTTTACATTTTACAATTTAGATAAGTAATATGAAGAATAGCTATAGCATGTTATTAGAGTACTCTAGAGTTTGAACACAGACAGGTACCTGTTTTATAAGAAGTTTTCTGATTCCATTAGTTTAGCAGCAAAAAGTTCACGAGTGGCAATTCTTTCTTGTATTTAGATATTTCATTTACTTTCACAGCAGCAGCAGCTTTCTCATTTATTTCAGGCAGCAGATCTTCATGGTGAATTTATGACGGGCAATGGAAAGTTCGGCATCCGATAGGCCATCTCCCGATGGAGAATAATCTAGGTGCTTTTACTCGGTCATACCTTGGCAGGAACAATTTATTTTTATATTTTGGAGACTCTCAGTGATCGAGAGCAAAGCTAAAGTTTAAGTGAATGTCTCCAGCAAGTCTAAGATGGCCTCTTTTTTTATCTTGATCTTTCACATTTTTGTTAAGGTATTTTTAGGTTCTACTTAATCTGCCCTGAGGATAATCAATGCATTTTGTTGGTTTTAATTAAAGAAAGCTGCCGTTCTATTGTTTACATTTTACATTTACTAATTACATTTTGGGGAATTTTTCTTTAATTAATCTATTATCTATCACTGACCGATGCTTTTAAATTTCAAAGACAAAAAGGGAACATAAGATTATTTTAACTTTTAATTAAATATTACATCAGATTTTTTTTTAGAATTATTATTAAACGAAATTTAAACAAAGCAATAAATACGAACTTTATAATCCAAAATAAATGATTAAAATTATACAAAATTATATAACTAAAAGAAATCTAAATTATATTATTTTATCCCTATTTATTGCCTTTAATTTGAGATCGAAATGTGTGCGTGTTTATGCTGAATTCTACATATATTTATACATTTTTAATATTGCTACACACACACAACTCGATACCAAAAAGTTTAAATTTGGGCGGGATAGACCGGTCAGTGAGAGACGACAGAAAAAGGTGAAACTTAAGATTCGAATACGAATCTTACTGTTTCAATTTCAAATCTCGGTGGGTTTTTGGAAATTTTTTTAGGAAGTTGAGAAATTTCCCAGAAGCTTTGGATCTTTTTATTCAAATACCAGTCCTTGACCAATTTTACTAACTATAACATATTGTCATAAATTGGGTATTAACTGGAGGTTAAAGGTTACAAGTTAATCCAGGTCAGTTGAATCAATCTTAAAATAAAAACATTCTTTTAATTTATAATTTAATGAATGAGAGTTGTCTTATTACACCACTACATGTCCTGAGCACATAGTTTGGCTTTTACCAGTAGGTTATACACTGCACATTTTAGCATAGTATATAAATATTACATTTCCATGTGCATATAAATATAGGTGTGTAAATATATTTGTAGCTCTTCTGGTTTGGTGTAGTGGTTGAATGGCTGTCTCTGGATCTCAGGTTCTGTCAACTCTAGTGCATTAATCATTGAATTTATATATAAAACTTAAATGGAATGCCTTTAGTAGAAATAACTCAATTATAAAGAAATAGACCTATGTGTTTGGAAAAGGAAAGTTTTTAATATCCCAATTCTTACTCGTGGAGTTGAAACTTGGACACTTAACAGGAGAGCAATACAGAGATTTCAAACCACTCAATGAAGTATGGAGAGATTATGTTAAGAGTAACAAGAAGGGGATGAATGAGGAAACAAACACATATTACTGACACTATTGAAGAATTAACAGACTGAAATAAACCTTTGCTGGACTTATTGCTAAAATATATGATAGCAGCTGAACAGTTGAAATCTTAAACCAGATTTCAAGAGATTGTAAAAGAGATCATATGTGGAAATTAAGAAGTGTGCTGAGATAGTATGGTGAAGAGAGGCTAGAGATTGGAGAAACTGGCTTAAATTTGGAGAGACCTTAGTGGAATCATTGAAGATGTTGATATATTAAACATAAGTGCACATAGTTAATTGGTTATCATACATAAATCTCATCATTCCAGTCAATGCTTAAAATTAACTAATAGAATATCCACAATGTGTTGTCATGGCATTAGATAATAAATGGAAATCCATTTATTATCAGAGTCTCTGTCTTGAGTGATCAGAATTGACTTAAACAGATAAACATTAAAACTGCCTGGAAATTTTAAATAAAAATAATAATATGCATATTTACATTTATTGTCTGAATGTTGCCTTGAGAAAAAATTATCCATATTTTATTGATTAATTTGAAGTTTGGCTGAGTTGATGTGATTTACACATAATAACCAATTAGCTATGTGGATTTATGGTTTATTATATTTAAAACGTTGTATAGCAGCTTATTTAAAAAGTTGTAAAAATGATTATTTATTTATCTACCTTCAAATTATTTATCCAACCTGTTTATCAAACTTTATTTCAAACTTCTAAGAAATTTTAATCTCAATCTGTTTTAGCAATTTCTGACACTCAATGACTATTTAAAATCTTAGATCTTGATAATAAGTCGATTTCCATTTGTTATCTGAATGTAACATTGGTTGGAGTAGTATGATTTATGACAACAGCCAAAACTTAATAAACTGTAGATTATACAATCTGTTATCAATTAACCTCTATAGGTACAAAATGAATTTTTATAGAGGTTGCCTTGACCTGTGATTCTGTAGTTTATTTAAGTTTTAGCTGTTAACATATGATTATTTTTAGACACTCTCTAGCTATTGACAATTTATAGTTTATTTTATATATATATATATAAGCATTAATTTCAAAAACACATAAATAACTTTTATTACTGCTTGAATTTGTAATGTTTAGGATTATAATCATATCACAAAACACTCTCATTCCAAATACATTATTCAGAACTATTTTGCATGGAGACTCGTAATGAGTTATTTTAATAAACAAGCAAATACAATTTTCTGGCCACACCTATCAACAACTGTCAAGATGATCTGCACCAAAAGAAATGATGCTAAATGCAAGGTCAAAGAAGCTTGTTATATAGCAAGCAACCCCACAGCTATAAACAGAAGATAATCTGGCTTTTGCATTCCAAAAAATGGATGCTATAACCAATTTTCATAAATTTGCATAAGGCTTTATTACAAGCATTTCTCACTTAGTAATGAGCTATGATTATGGGAACTTAGATGTCCCGTAAGCATTCAGATTATTAATTACATGTGCATAAACCACAATTATAAAGAATTTTACTTTTCATTTATCAATGTTGATTTATTTGCAATATCTTTGATTGGAGATCAGATAAAAAGGGAATTCTTCTTTTGTCAGATTGAATAAATAAGCATTGATAAATAAAAAGTAAAATTGTATTTGCAAGTTTATTAAAATGACTCATTATGAATCTGCCTGCAAAATAGTGCTGAGTAACATATTTGGAATGAGAGCATTAGCGATATGATATACAATAATGCACACTTATATTCTTTTTTTTTTTCAGGATACTCAGGGAGATGTCATCAGGGTCCATGCTCCACAATTATCTAAAACTTGCACTGCTATTCAGCTAGACCCAACAATAACAGCTGGACACATTATAGCAAGGTTCCGGCCACAGTTAATAGTAGCAAGAAATAGAGCTTATTCAGAAGGAGAAATCAGGTATATACTCAAAACTCAATAACCCAGTAATTCATCTTTTTTATATTAAATAGTTTTGTAAGTAATTCATTTCACTCCATTCTATGAGTAAACACTAGGTAATAGATGATAATCTTAAGCAGATTGCTAGACTAATTTTTAAACTTTTATCTTTCTTAGTAAATGAGACAGTTGCTATTAGCCTTTCTCAGCAGGAAGTAGTAAACCACTGAGAAGAGCTCACAGCCCAAAACTAGGGTAGAGATCTGCAATTCATTAATTGATTATGCTTGCCTACATAGTTTATAAATAGAATGATGGAAAGTGAAATCACAGAATTACATAAACTATGTAAATAATTGTTGCCAAAAAAAAAAGACCTGAGTTAATTTCTACTTATAAGGAAGTTTTTTTTATTTATTTATCATCTGATTAGCATCTTAAGTATTCAAGCAATATTTAACACCAATGTATCAGATGAAGCTGAATGGCTCTGTTCTGTTGTCCAAACTGAAATCCCTCCCCCACACCTTCTCAGCTGGAAATTGATCCAGTGTTGTTTAGATATAACACAACTCAGTTCATATTGCATATTAAAAATTGATTGTTTTTTTATGGAGATTAGAGTTAAATAGTAGCAAAGCTGAGTATTGATACCTTCAAATTGTAACATCAGCAAAGACTTAAGAATGATCAATAGCTAAGAAAACAGTCATTTTGGTTACCTTATCAGATTATTCAAAAAGGGCATATATTGACATTGCCTTACTTTGAGGTCAGTTTATTAGTAAAAAAATGTAATTCTTGGACAAGTTGAAGGTCAAAGAAGATGATGATGAGCATCAAGAAATATGAATACATTCATTGATTCAATAATTAATTATGAGGCTGTAGATTAAACAATTATAATTTTATCTGTGGTTGACAATTATAAAGAGCATGGTATTTGCTAAATTAGGCGTAGTTTGAGTTTACACTTTGAATTAAAGCAAGTGGAATCTGCTTAATTTAAATAAGATTTATGACTAATCTAATTTATGGCTAGTTATGCATATTTAAGGATGAGAAATCCTGTGAACCATACATTATCATAGTTTACATTTATGACTTGGGCTACTGTAGTATTTTGTATTTTAGTTAAATAAATGAGCTAATACGAGGTGCTTTCTCATCCATAACATTAAGATGCAAAAGCAAAATGAAAATGTTTGGTAGATTGCAATTTATGAGTAGTAAGAGAATAGCCAAAATACTATTTAATTGCATTACAAATGAAGAGCAGGCAACAAGATGGGTGAGAAAGAATAATATAGTATGCAGAAGATTTGTATAAAGACTTTATTTCAGTATATTTGCAGAAAAAGTGAGATGATTATATTAGGAGGATTTTTGAGTGTTATAGTGGCAAAGAATGTGATAGAAAAATAGATGCATTAATGAGAAATAAAGAGTTGGAGAGCTGGAGAACTAGTATGGAGAGTAAAAGAGTTTAAATATATATATAGAAAGAGGGAGAGAGAAGTAAACAGAATATTGGCTTGAGTTAATTTACAATAATAGCAAGAAAAGTAATTTACTGTTTAAGGCTTGAACAGGATCATTAACAACAAGAGAATATGCATATAAATGAAGAAATGTGTGTGATGTAGTCTGCAAGTTATATAAGGAAGGCATAGAAAATATTAAGCATCTGTTAATTGAATGTAAACGCCTGAAAGCAGAAAGGGTACAAATAATGAAGTTGTGGAAGAATAAATATAAACAAAGTGATTATATAGAAAGTGTGTTCTTGGTTTTTATGCAGAGTTTGAAAAAAGATAAGAGGGATTATGTTATGCAAAAGGGATGGAGCAAGATAGAGAAGGCCATGGTGATAACAGGGTGGGGAATGGAAAGGGAAGAGAAGGTGGCTAACAGGTTTCTTTGGGCATAGTGTATGAGATTCCTGACTTTGATAAAGGAATAGCCACATCGCATCGCAAAAAAATAATGGATCTTTCTAAAGAATGCCATTGTATAGTCATTAAGAGTTGCTATTATCTTAACTGCATCTAATCAAAGCCTATAATTGTAATATTCAGATATTTTTTCTAACCTTATGCTAATTGTAATTAATTTATTTCAACATTTTGAACATAGGCTAAAAAAAGATTTTATTCAGTATATATATGTAGACAATGGATGAGTACATTTTCAGCTGTGAAGCAGATTTATAAGAGTAATGAACTTGGTCTTCCTGGCCGAAAGCATGCTTATCCATCATCTATATATGTATACTGAATAAAACTTCTTAGCCAACTTTAAAAAAAATTGAAATAAATCAAATTTAATTATTGAATAATTTACCAACAAATCACCATTTGTATTTATTAATGTTATAAATGCTTATTTTTAATTTATAAGAATCTCACTATATTAATTATTTTACTATTACGTTATTACTATATACCCTCAGATAATCTATAATCGTCCCATCCTACTTCTTGAAAATTTTATGTTATTAGCTTGATTAGTAAAGTATAATGCAAATGCTTTTTCCATTGAAAAAAATTATTTTTTTAAAAAATGTTAAAAACACTTTTATTTACATATGTATTAAAATTAAAAAATAAATTTTCTTCGATTTTCATGAATATTTTTAATATTGTATAATCAAAAATAAATACATGTAGCTCTCATATTCTGAAATAGTCATAGACTATTTTTAAACATTACACCCCCCCCCCCGCATTCATTTATTTTTGGATGCATAACCTTAACAATATTGCAAAAGCTGAAGAAATTTTTTTTTTTTTAATTTTTAGCCTTTTTTAAATATATATATGCATTAATTTTGCCATAGTTTTAGTTTGCCGATCATGAATTTAGCAATCATAATTCATATTTATTTAATTAAGATGTACAAAATTAATAATAATGATAAGGTAGATTTATTTAAATTATAGGTGTTTATATTTTGAAAATGCTAAATAAAATTGCATACATTTTCAACTAATCATTCAATTTTAGCAATAAATGCCTCTAGATAATATTAGTATCAACTTGAAATTTTTTACTTACTTTTTGATTAAAAATTATTTACAAATTCTAAAAAAAAAAATTTTATCAACAGGAATACATATATATATATATATGAAAAGTTTCATCTCAATTAGAAATTGTGAAATGGGTAAAAATTGAATCACAAGATTTTATCTAGACAGACTAAAAAACAGAGAAAGTTATATAAAAATGTATAATAAAAATCATTTACCATGGAAGTTGTTGTCAGTGCCACCTATTGACCATTAAGTCATTAATTTAATAATTGATTATGAATAAAAGATGGACCTCACTAGTGTTTCTCTATCTGAGTGCAATATTTATCTCTGGTGGAGGCACTTTAAAAAATATCTGATATATCTGTAAACAGTAAAAATGCTTGTATCTACTATTTCTCTCATCTAGACTTAATTGCTAAATGACTTTAGCAAAAATTATTTATTTAAACTCTTCAGATGCATTCAGTCTGTTAGTAATAGCACACAGATTAGTATATAACACATTGTTTTGAAGGGTATTCTCTCTTTTACAGGTGTTGCTTATTTGTTCAATGACAGTACTAACATTTGAAGTGAATCTGAGACCTTTATATTCATGAATACTGAATTGAACATGACATTCTAATAAACTAGGATATTCTAGCAAAGACCTAGTTTCATCTTAAGTTTAGTATTCTTGACTCTAAAGATTCTAAGTTTGATTTCCATCCTAGTGCTGTCACTGATGAGACCAGAGGAGAAAGGAGAATAATATCACTTGAAATGTTTTGCTATATACTAATCTACATGCTATTATGAACAGTTGAATGCATTTGAAAAGATTAAATAATGTTTAGTTCTAACAAGATTTAACAATTAATCTTTCACTGATGGAAATATTTGAACATAATTAGAAATAAAATGTTGTCAACAGGAACATTCTGACCAATAGTAAAAAGACTGATTTTCTAGCAGAAGATAGCTTAACCTCAAAAGTTCATTCAGCCAATCATAAGCTCATGGAATACAATTATCAACATGATCATATTAGGTATTTTTAATTTGTGATATAAACATTTTAAAGATTTATTCCAGTGATTGGTAAATATCATGATGATTCTTAGATTACCTTTTAATAAAATTCTAAAAAGCATACCACTGATTTTAAATTATTTATGTCAGATCATTTCCTGTTGCCCCGCTATAAAATTTACCAATTTTACAAGTTTGGCAGAAACTTTAATGGACTTCCATATGTAAATAAAAAAGTGGGTACAAATTTGTACCATTAATTATAAAGACAACTACAGCATTATCATATCTTTTCAACATTAAAGATCAGCCTGTCAAGCTATTGTGCATATGCTTTTTACGAGTGTTAATAATAAATGAATACTTTGACTTCCAACACAAGTATTATTATTAACACTCGTAGAAAAGCATATGCACAATAGCTTGACAGGCTGATCTTTAATGTACTACAATCTATAAACATGCGCTATATAAAATAAATGCTTATTTAAATATGTCCTTTTTGTTTTATTTCAGAGGCTGTGGATCCCCACCGTTAACTAATTCTGTACAGCCTTTTGATCCCCGACTTATTTTTCCATTAGTAAGCCAGGTAGTAGATGTTAATACAACACAGTCATCCACTTCACATCAAAGTGAAGTCTCTTCTAACTCGGATCATCTTTTGTCATGCCATTATGAAACTTACCATCTCTATGAGGTTGGAGGAAACATTGGTAAATTCAAATTTTATGATGTTTTTCATATAATTATTTTTGTATGTTATAGTATAAGAGGTGAGAGGAAAATTTATCATTATAGCATATATATTATTTATTAGTAAAATAGAGTATAGATTGAAAGCAAAAAAACTTTTTATGTATTTTTCAAAATATTATTGTGTTTTCATGATATAATTAAATTGTCTAATTATTTGTACACAACCAACAAACATCACATGATCACCATTTCTTATGCTTGCTTATAACTGTTATTAAAACAGGCAAAACTCTCCATACAGTATTGCCACTCAGTGCAAGCCAGAGTAATCAATGGATGCCAGAAGGCTTATGCATAAAATACCCATCTAGTGCCTACTCATCCAACATCCCCAGACTAGTTTCTGGCTTGTGGCCTTCATCAGTTAGGAGCCTTGGATCTGAGAGCACTGCACCTAGATCTTAGGATTTTATGCACAAGCCTTCTGGCATCCATTGATTACTCTGGTTTGCACTAAGTGGCAATACTGTATGGAGAGTTTTGACTGTTTTATTTATATACAGCTTATAAAATGAATAAATTATTAATAATTTTCATTAAACTGTGAACTTATGCAATTTTTAAAGATTCAATAACTTGAATAAATTTGGTAGAGCTATATATAGGGTCTCACAGTTCAAATTCAGATTTGGCTTAGACATTTTGCAGGTGGATGATAGTTTTTGAAACAATATTAGGTTACCATTATTCTTTTCATTGGCCAGAAAATAAGTATGTACTTATTCTTAGCTGAAGAAATAAGGGTAATAGGACTGATCAAATAAAAGATTTTGTATTGTCTATAGAAGAAAAATACAGTTTCATTATGATGCTTTTATTACTGATTAAGAATTTATAATATAACTATCGAATTTATAGTCTATTTTTACTATTTATAATAAAGAGTATGCGTGCATAAATCAGAATCTTATGTCATTGAAGATTCTATGAATATGCAAAAAGCAAAAACATATCATGGTTGTTAAATTTTTATCTATCAATACATATTACCACTTTGCCTAATAGCTTTCTTCATATTAAATCAGGACACCAGATGGCAGTGCAACTTCATACAAATATTTTCTAATTAATTTTTGATTATTTAATCTTCAGAACCTTGATAAAAATTATATATTGTTTATATTTATTAGCATATTTATAATAATGTCTCTTCAAGTAATCTACAGTTTGAACTCATGCTATTAGCTATAGAAAATGTTAACTTTTTATCATAACATCTTTTTACAGATACCATAAGAAGAATTTTAGGTCCTTCCTTATTTAGTTTGCGCTCATGGCCATTTTGAAATTAAAAACTATCACTGACACATCCAACCAATAAATGACATAAAGATTGAATAAAAGTATTTTAAATTCATATTTTAGAAATTATAAGCTAGTAAAAATAATATGCTTTATTTTATTAGGATTTTAAAAAAAAAAAAAAATTTACCTTCATAAAATATTTGAAGTATGACGGTGCAAAGCACCCGAATATGCTGGGAGGGGGAAGGGTGGTTTGGCCAATCCAAAGGATCATCCAAAAATTGCAGAAGTCTGATCAAACCAAGCACATAAATTCCAATACTAAAATATTATATGTACATATGAAATAAAGCATATTATTTTTACTAGCTTATAATTTCTAAAATATGAATTTAAAGTACTTTTATTCGATATTTGTATTATTTATAGGGTGGATGTTCAGCGATGGTTTTGGCGGATCTTTGGATTTCAAAATGGCCATGAGCACAAACTAAATTTCAATGAATTTTATATTTGAATTTTTTTTAAATTATCGTTATTTAATTTATTGTGTGTGTGTATGCATGTATATAATTTCTGAGTCGGGTATGTATTTATAAAACATAAATAATTTATCACACACTTAAAATGTGTGAAATATTAAAATTACAACTAACTATAAATAAAACCAATTTCAATCTCATATATATATATAAACATAAAAAATACTATAACAGAATATATAATTTAATCCTTTTATCAAAAAAAATTAATATACTTCCAATCAATTTAATAAAAGCTGATTTGTTAGTTCTACTGGTCTATCCTCATATTCCCCAGTTTCATTATAAGGATCTAAAAATATCAAAAAATCTTGATCCCTTTCATTCTCTTTATCTTTACATCCCCCCCCCCCACTCTCTAATCCTGATTCTCTTTCAGTATCAGGCACTCCAAAAATATATTTTCAATATTCTTTCCCCATTTCCTCTTAAACTACATCTTTTATTCAAATCCTTATATCATTTTTGCCTTCTTTTCCTAATATCTAAAGCTGCATGGTTAGAGTAATAGTAAATTGACTGACTGGAATTTAGGATCCATTAAAAATGGCCGACTGGAACTTAGGATCCATGGATTACGCTCTAACTATTCCTTCCAGTGATTGAACTTCTTATGAACTGCGAAGTAATAAGCTGTTTAATTATTATCTTTTTTAAAGTTCCTGCACTTGCATCAAATGACAACAAGCACCTCCTAGTGTTATTATTATACATCTTTTCATATTTTATATAATTTGTCTAAAACTCAAAACTACTTTTTATTCAGATTCATTTTCCATAACTCTACTTGTTTTTTTTTAAACAACAAATCCCCCTCTCCTAATTATGTATCTGTAGTACAATTTTTTACACATTTATTTCACTTTTTATATAAATAAATCGTTTATCTATTAATTTTGCATATGGTAAAACTTTTCTTAGCTCAATGTATTTGTTGATCTCTCCTTGCAACCCAATTAAACCCTATTTTTACTAATGTGTTTTTATTCATATATTATAACCATCCAAATATTTTTTGTTTCTGTCATTAACAAAAAAGTTCATCCCATTTAATTTTGAATAGCCTCATTCGCTATTCACAATTCATGGTTAAATGTCATATATATATATTTAAATATAAATATATTGCCTTTACTAAACTTTAATGTAATTATAAGGGGCTTGAAGTCAGACTTTCAAACTCCCAATAGCTATCCATTCCATCTTATACAACTGATACACATGACCATTTACATATGAAAAAGATAAATGATCTCCAATATAAATATTTTGTGCTGAATCAGCACTCATCATTTGGTCCAAATCATCATCTCCCACAAATATATGCAATCACTGCTCAGTATAAACTGAGCAGTGATTGCATATATGTGTGGGAGATGGTGATATATATATATTCATTTTTAAATGTTTTTATTTAACTTAGAAATTCTCTTTGTTTATGTGTTTATTTGGCTAAAGGTTTCCATGACAATGCAATATTTCAGAGTTATCCAACTATTTGTCCAGCCTAACAGTATTGGTAGGTTAAATTTCAAATTGTGCTGATATCAATTCAGTAAGTTATAATGATACCACTAGATGTCAGTATATTTTTTAAAATGATGCTTTTATTGAATTTCATGAATAATTCTTATTGATTCATTAAAAAGCATTTACAAGTGATTAAAATAGAAAAAAAAAAGAAATGAAGGGTAAAAATCTTAATTTTTCTTTGGTTGTTTAACTAAAACTTTTTAAAAATAAATAAAAACCTGCTACCTTCATAAACAAAATATATCTTGTATACAATTTTTGATGCATATATTTCATATATTACAAGTATAGAGATATGGTTTAAGGAATATCTGAATTCTGAAAAATAATATATATAATATTTTATTTACTTATTTTATGCTGAACCAGTATGATGATCTGGACCAACTGATGAATATTTTATTTAAAAACTTTTATTTAATTTGATCAGTAATGCATTAAAAACCAAAAAAAAAACATTTTTTTTCTTCACCACAATTACATTTAACTTGAAAAAAAAAAGAGGGCATCCAGAAATTAATTAATTCAATGATTAGTTCTAAAAGTAGTGATTGAATTAATTAATGTATGGATGCCCATGCTTTTAAGTTACATATAAAAATCCAAATATGATTTTTTTTTAAATATATATTTTTTGGTTTTAATACATTACTATTTATCAATTTTAATAAAAGCATTTTTAATAAAATATTTTATATATTTTTTAACATAAATAAAAAGATGAAACAAATATCTCTTTTGTAAATGAGGCATTTATTTATATAGCACTATGTTTATAAATTGTAATAAACTAAAGATTAGCCTTTCAAGCTAACGGAAATGAAAGTATTCATTTATTATTATTATTAACATTCATAAAAAGTGCATGTACGTTAGCTTGAAAGGCTAATCTTTAGTTTATTACAATATCTCTTTTGAAAATATTTATTCCCAAGAAATATTTTTAGACAAAATAGTTATCAATGAGTACATGAAGTTTCCCATTAAAAATCCTATCAAGTCATCTTTTATCCATAAAAATATTTGAATGAAAACACATATTATTATGATTAATATGTTGTCATTGTCTTTGACTGACATCTATTGTCAATTTGCAGATGAAATGCAGATTCAGTAAAATATCTTTCACAATTTTCCAATCAACAATGCATTTATTTAAACTTACATTAACCCTTCAATTATAGATTTATTTTTACGTTATTATCATCAACATTACTTCTGCAGTGCATAATTAAACAATAACATGCTTGGAAGTTTATAAGAAGTTTGAGAGTCAGAAATAACAGAAATGCTTCGCAATCTGTTCCACATTGTGCCAAAATATAGAGGGCATTAAGTTATTTAAATAATAGTGATAAAAGCCGTATCATATAATTTATTAATTTACAGGTTGTACTGACATTATTTTTATTTAATATAAGCAATAATTAATAACAAAGGCAAAACTCTCCATACAATAGAACCGTTTAGTGCAAGCCAGAGTAATCCTAATATCTAGGTATAGACCTCTCAGATTCAAGACTTCTCACTGATGAAAGCCACAAGTTAGAAACTAATCTGGGAATATTGGATGAGTAGGCATTAAATAGCGATTTTATGCACAAACTTTTCCTACATCCATTGATTACTCTGGTGTGCACTGAGTGGTGCTACTGTTTGGAGGGTTTTGCATCTGTGTAAACAGCTTGTGTAAGCATAACAAGTGGTGATCATGTGATGTTTAATAGTCATTGAGTAATAAATTGTTTCATACTTTGGAAATTTAAATTGTGATAAATATTTAAAATTTTGCATATTGTTATTGTTGATCATCACTGATTTCTCATATAAGAGAAGATCTATGTTTGAAAAAATGTTTTTTCAGTTAGCAGCAGGGCATATTCATTTACGTTTACATTAGATGTCATAATTGTAGAATTATTGTTCAGTTAATCGTTAAACCCTTTTTTTTTTACAAACTCTGGCAAAAAATTATACAAGAAAAAAAGCTAAACATATATGGCTTTTCAATGAAATATATATATATATGTGAAAAAATACAAGCATTTGTAATAAATCATAAAGTTCTTTCCATATCTAAATGTCATCACAACAGTTAAAAACTTATATAAATCGATAGAATCTAACATCTATTGCCAAGGTCAATACTTAAATGATGAATTTGACCTTTGACCCTGATCTAAGATCTTTAAATAAATGTAGACTGAAATTTGTGACTGAAACAGATTGAGATTAAATCTAATTTATCTTTGCCTGTTGAATGGGATTTATTTAAAACTTCTTGGCAGATTTAATCTTGCTGTATATCAGCCACATGCTTCTCTCTTTATCTATTTAAAGATCTTAGACCAAAATAAAGGATGGAACCATTTTTTAAATATTGATGTTGCTTTGACTACACAAATTGGTGATATTCTATTGGTTTATTTAAGCTTTGGGTGTTGTGAAGTAATTTAAATATGTACAAATATTTTAGAATGATTTTAGTAAGTACATAAATAATTTTAGAGCTTATCAAATATATAAAATTAAAAATATAAACTTATTCACAAAATAAGCAAGTTCAAATACATAATGAAGATAATTCACAAGCTAGATTTCCAAAAAATCATTTAAATGAACCTGTAAATAACATCTTCCTTTTGTTATATCAATGGTAATTTTTTATTTGACAAAATAGATTAACATTGAATAATAAAAAATGGGCATTATTTACAAGTTCATTTATATTATTCTTTAGGGATATAGTTTATGCATTATCTTAATATATATTAAACTTTTATATATACTCTCCTCATATACATTTCAATGCAACTTATATAGAATTCCTTCTTTATTTTCCTACAGTTTCAATTGTCCTGCAGTCTTCATCAAAGCTCCTATAGTTATATAGGAGCTCTGATGAAGACTGCAAGACAGTCAAAATTGTAGAAAAATAAAGGAGGAATTATATAAAAATTGCATTGAACTATATATGCAGAGAGAATATAGAAAAGTTTAATCATCATCATCAACCATTATCAATCCACTGCAGGATGAAGGCCTCTCCAAGTTAAATTAATCTTCTCTGATCTTTAATTTCTCTTCTCCACATCACCCCTGCACATTTTCTTATTTCATCCATCCATCTCACATGTGGTCTCTTTCTGGGTCTTTTACAATCTCTTGGAATCCAGTTTAAGATTTCAATTGTCCATCTATTATCATCTCTTCTAGCAATATGTCCAGCCCAACTCCACTTCAATCTTTTAATTTTTTCAATGAGGTCAATAACACCTGTTTGTTCTCTTACCCATATATTGCATTTTTGATCTCTTTTTGTTACTCCTAACATACATCTCTCCATACTTCTTTGAGTTGTCTGAAGTCTCTGCATTGCTCTTCTATTAAGTGTTCAAGTCTCAGATCCATAAGTAAGAACTGATAAAACGCATTTATTAAAAACCTTCCTTTTCAAACACATAGGCATATTTCTTTTTAGTATCAAGTTATTTCTACCAAAAGCACTCCAACCAAGTTTAATTCTATGATTAATTTCATCCATTATGTTTCCACCTATATTAATAATCTGACCAAGGTATTTGTAGCTGTTAACTTCTTCTAAGTCATCATAATCAATCTTTATTTTCATATTTTGAGAAAATCCATTGAACATTACTTTAGTCTTTTTAAAATTTATCTTTAGTTCTACTTTCCTACTTTTATCTGATAACTCCTGCAACATTTCCTGCAGCTCTAAAGCATTATTTGCAAAAACAATAATATCCATTTACTTTCACTCCTTTAGCTTCCCATTTTAATTTACAAAATATTTCTTACAGCACTGCTGTAAAAAGTTTTGGAGATATGGAGTCACCCTGTCTTACACCCTTGTCAGTGTTGACTTTCCTAGTATCATTATGTAATTACAATATTCCGGATCTATACCTTGATGGTCCAATGTTTTAATCACTGAAGAAATGTTTATAGAATCAAATGCCTTTTCATAATCTACAAATCCAAAGCATAATGGCAACTCATATTCATTTGTCCTTTCTATAACTTGTCTTAATACCTGGATATGATCTACTGTACTAAAACTACTTTTAAATCCAGCTTGTTCTCTTGGTTGGTGGAAATCCAATGTTCTCTGTAGATGAAAAATTTTGTATAAAACTGATAAAAGGCTAAATAGGTCTGTAATTTCTAATATCTTTTTTATCACCTTTTTTTAAATATTAATATTAATACTGCATTCTTCCAATCGGTACATCTTTATCATTTAGACATTTGGTATATAACTTTGCTAAAAAAAATCTATTTCTTCATCTGCTTTTTTTAATATATCAATTATAATTCCATCATTACCTGGAGCCTTCCCTTCCTTTTCTTCATAAATTTAATTGCATGTCTCACTTCTTCATATAAAATTCTGGGCAATTCATATAATAGATATAGGACATACCTGTTCTTTATTATTATATAATTCTTGATAGAAGTTTTCTAGCCATTTCATGATGTTATCTCTTTTTTTAGTAATAATTCCATATTTTTTTATTATTGCAGATATAAATTTTCTACCAATACCAAAATGTTGTTTTACACTCTTGAGACTTTTATTCTCTTCTATATATGAAGAAAGATGGAAAGAAAGTTATCTTACTAATGTATTTGCACTCGTTTGTTCCATGAATATGTTTATATAAATATTTTATAGTATTTTTAAACAAATATAGTATTATAAATAATCTAATCCATCAGCATTTAAGATATATGATAACAATTTTTAAAAAAAAGTACTAAAATGTATAAATCAATTTTAGCAATAATAAAAATTCTTAATAGTTAAATAAAATGTATTTCTTCATATAATCTCAGATTATTTCTAAAAAAAAAAACAATTTAATTTCAAAGCTAATATAGTTATTAAATATTATAACATTTTAAATAAAAACAAAAGTTACTTACATATTTTTTGCCAACATCCAATAAAGGCTTCCATTATAATTTTTCTTTTCTACTGTATGAATAAGGCTTTTTAAAAAAATGCCAGTGCTTCCATCTATTAAGAAAAAATTGTAACTAAGCTTTAAAAAATTATATAAATATATTTACATAAAATGAAGGCCTTTGAATGCTGAGAAGAATGAGTTGTCTTGGTTTTGATACAAGGTAACAGTGCTATCATGCAGTATTTGTGTTTCATATTAAGAAAATTAACTAACATTTCTGCATTATATAATGTCTAAAAGATAAACATTCTTTAAATGTAGTGCATAGCAGGATAAAGGTTTCTCCTACTGACATCATGGGGAAATAGTGATGGATAAGTCATTGCTTATCAGGCTTGCTATTTATCAAATAGTGATGTTTTGTTTAATTTAAAAAAAAAAAAAAAAGTTAAAATATCCATTTACTGACTAATATTGGATGGTTAGTTAGATAGTCTATAAATAAGTCTACTTAAAAGAAAATCAAAAGTTGACTAAAAACTAAAAAGTGCTCAAGTTTACTTGGCTCAGATTCAAACCCACAGCAAGTTATATAATATTGCTATCATCTGTAATATATATGTCAATTTTGTGTGTGTATGATTTGACCATGTATAAGAATACAAAAAAGATAGTGTATACAACAAAAGGTCAGTAAGTGAACAATCCTGATTTTTGTTATGACTTTGCCAACTTCTCAATTATTTTTGTCATGGTACTGTTTACTGATTAAATATCAAAAGGGAAGATTCAGCTGATTCATAACAGCAAATCACTGCACTTGTTTTATCATGTTTAATTAAAATGGCCAATAAAAAAAGAAAACATAATATGAAATATATATATATTAGCAAGAATCATGTCATAATTTTCTAGGTGAATATATACTTTTAGTATTTTCGTTTTTATTTAATCGATTCTGAATATTTCTATGACTTCTGTACTAAATCTGTTTTCTAATTTATTACATTTAAAGACAATTTTAATTTTATCACAATTTGCAGTAGAACAAATTGTTAATGGTAAGAGCAGTAAAGGAATTGGAAATAGGTTTCTGTTTGCATTTCTTTGTTCTCTTCCTATATCCTTCAAAGTGCCTTTTATAAGAAGTGTGGATGCAAATCTCCAAGGCAGTTTCGTTGGTCTGTCTCTCTATTTTTAAATAGAGCATTATGTCAGTGCTTAGTTCTTTTTTATTATTTATTTTTAAATACCATGATTTCTTTTTCAATTATTAAATTTTCTATCTATTTATTCCGTTTTTTAATACACCGAATACCTAATACGCATTAAGAATAGCCTGTTTGATGCAAAGAAATGTCAAATTTATAAGTGTCAAATTTAAAACCATCACACTCACCAAATGCATTAAATGCCATTGACAGCTAACTTGAAACAGCACTTTCGTACGATGATGAAAAACGCAGGCACAAACAAATATGTAAGTAAATATCGAATTAAACACACAATCGTCGGAAACACGGCCGTTCTTATTTCCTTAATTAAAGTCTCCATCTTGTGGCTGGAGCATGAGTATCCTTGCAGATTAGTTTCTATAGTTTGTTACAATCTTCTAAAAATGAAAACAATTTTAAATGACTATTAGATAATCCGATCAGGACAAAGTTGTTACTTAAAATGTTGGTTTATTATTTAATATTCACTTTAAAAAACTGTTTTCATTTTTAGGAGATTGTAAATGTGTTTAATTTGGTCTTTATTTACCCATTTGTTTGTGCCAGTGTTACAATATAAGTACACACAAAATGTTATCTTTTACCATTTATCACCGAACTAATATGTATATGAAATCTCACCGTAAGACTAATATGTTAGTACTCTTAAAACGGCTGCAGAAAGGAGTTTGCTATTAACTGAAAGGAGACCCTTTGATTCCTCTTGGAGGCCTTAAAGGAACTGAGCAGGGCAAATTCCTAATGTCCACTCCATACGTTCTTGTCGTTGCAGCTGTTATTACTATGTGATTATTCATATAGTATACGAACATGGATGGGCTGCTCACCAACACGCATTAGCCAGCATGGTGAGTTTATTGGCTTTTTACCTCTGAGTTTAAGATCGAGAAACACCATGGTCTTTCTTCTCAGTGCCTGATAAGGCAGAATGAATGTTTGTGTAAATGATAAATATTTTTCCAATACATATATACAATTATGACAGACAAAAATAAAGCATGGCCCTTATTCCCAGGAGGCTGTAAAGTCACCAACCAAGGCAGCGGTTGGTGGCCGAAGGTGGAGGGTGCTAAGAATCCCCTGATTGTGGACCCAGGCTGCCATTTGATGATGACTTTTTATTTAGGTACTTACAACTGCAGATCACTTTCAAGTGAAGGAAGATTGCAAGAATTAGAAGAAGAATTGTCTTATATTAAATGGGACATTATTGGACTTTGTGAAGTTAGAAGAAAAGGTGAAGAAACAATTGATTTAAAAAGTGGACATATACTCTATTATAAAGGCACACATATTGGAAATACAAGTGGAGTAGGATTCATTATAAATAAAAAGTGGAAGAACAATATTGTGGAGATTGATGGTGTATCGGACAGAGTGGCAAGATTAGTTATACAACTTAATAGCAGATACCAAATGCAGATAATTCAGGTTTATGCCCCAACAAGTTCTCATAGTGATGAAGTAGTAGAAGATTTTTATATGGATGTACAAAAGGCTTTTGATCAGAGTAAACAACATTTTAAAATTGTTATGGGAGACTTTAATGCTAGAATTGGTAGACAAATGAAAGATGAAATTGCTGTAGGTAATTTTGGTTATGGTAATAGAAATGAGAGAGGACATAGACTTGTGGAGTTTGCAGAAAAAGAAAAACTTTATATTATGAATTCATTTTTTGAGAAAAATGTTAAAAGGAAATGGACATGGAAGCATCCAAATGAAGGTACAGCAGAATTGGATTATATTTTGACTAACAGGAAATACATATTTCAAGATTGTAATGTTCTTAATAAATTTAACACAGGAAGTGATCATCGATTAGTAAGGTGTAAGTTACGTGTTAATGTAAAACTAGAGAGACAAAAATTATTGAGAAAAACAATATTTACAGTTGATATTCCTAATCTTCAGAAACATTCTAATGAATTTAAATTAGAACTTACAAATAGGTTTCAAGTGTTAGGAGATTTTGAACATGATTCAGATTTGAATGAAATTAATATGAAAATAACTGATACACTTTTAAAAACTGCAACAAAGATAGCTGGTAGAAAAAAGCAGCAATTGACTAATAAAATTTCTACTGAGACTAGAGAATTTATGAAGAAAAGAAGGAATATGAAGATATACAAAAATGATGTATTAAAAAGAATTGAATATCTCGAATTTTGTAAAATGGTACGGAAAAGAGTTGAAAATGATATAAGAAAGTATAACTGTGAAATAGCAAGGAAAGCTGTAGAAGAAAATAAAAGTCTCAAGAATGTTAAACAACATTTTGGTATTGGTAGGAAATTTATATCTGCAATAAGAAAAAAAGATGGAATTATTACTAAAAAGAGAGATGACATCATGAAATTGGTAGAAGATTTTTATCAAGAATTATATAGTAATAAAGAACAAGTACCTCCTATATCTATTACATCTTCCGAATTGCCCAGAATTTTAAATGAAGAAGTGAGACATGCAATTAAATGTATGAAGAAAGGAAAGGCTCCAGGAAATGATGGAATTATAATTGATATATTAAAAGAAGGAGGTGAAGAAATAGAAACAATTTTAGCAAAGTTATATACCAAATGTCTAAATGATAAAGATGTACCGGAAGATTGGAAGAATGCAGTAATAATATTAATATTTAAAAAAGGTGATAAAGAAGATATTAGAAATTACAGACCTATCAGCCTTTTATCAGTTTTATATAAAATTTTTACCAAGATAATTACAACTCGTCTACAGAGAACTTTGGATTTCCACCAACCAAGAGAACAAGCTGGATTTAAAAGTGGTTTTAGTACAATAGATCATATCCAGGTATTGAGAGAAGTCATAGAAAGGACAAATGAATATGAGTTGTCATTATGTTTTGGATTTGTAGATTATGAAAAGGCATTCGATTCTATACACATTTCTTCAGTGATTAAAGCATTGGATCATCAAGGTATAGATCCAGGATATTGTCATATTTTAAAGAATATTTATAAAAATGCAACAGCAACAATTAGATTACATAATGATACTGGAAAAATCAACATTGAGAAAGGTGTAAGGCAAGGTGACTCCATATCTCCAAAACTTTTTACAGCAGTGCTGCAAGAAGTATTTTGTGGATTAAAATGGGAAACTAAAGGAATGAAAGTAAATGGAGAGTATTTAAGTCATTTAGATTTTGCAGATGATGTAGTTGTTTTTGCAAATAATGCTTCAGAGCTGCAGGAAATGTTGCAGGAGTTAGCAGATGAAAGTAGAAAAGTAGGACTAAAGATAAATGTTAAAAAGACTAAAGTAATGTTTAATCGATTTGCTCAAAATATGAAAATAAAGATTGATTATGAAGAATTAGAAGAAGTTAACAGTTACAAATACCTAGGTCAGATTATTAATACAGATGGAAACATAATGGAGGAAATTAATCATAGAATTAAACTTGGTTGGAGTGCTTTTGGTAGAAATAACTTGATACTAAAAGGAAATATGCCTATGTGTTTGAAAAGAATGGTTTTTAACAAATGTGTTTTACCAGTTCTTACTTATGGATCTGAGACTTGGACACTTAATAGAAGAGCAATACAGAGACTTCAGACCACTCAAAGGAGTATGGAGAGATGTATGTTGGGAGTAACAAGAAGAGATCGAAAACGCAATGTATGGGTAAGACAACAAACAGGTGTTACTGACCTTATTGAAAAAAATTAAAAGATTGAAATGGAGTTGGGCTGGACGTATTGCTAGAAGAAATGATAATAGATGGACAATTGAAATTTTAAACTGGATTCCAAGAGATTGTAAAAGACCCAGAAAGAAACCACGTGTGAGATGGATGGATGAAATAAGAAAATGTGCAGGGGTGTTGTGGAAAAGAGAAGCTAAAGATCGGAGAAGATGGATTAAACTTGGAGAGACCTTCATCCTGTAGTGGATTGATAATGGTTGATGATGATGATGATGATGACTCTTAAAACCATACACATTTTAATCTGTAACAGGAAGCTTAGTCAGGTGTGCATCACAATATCTGTATTTTGCTGAAAAAACTATGTTGAATGTGAAGTCAGTGACCATTAGCCTTTCGTTATATTTGATATATGTGGCGTTTATGTTGATCTTTTTACATGCGATCGCACGCACATATGTATATGATACGAACAAACCATATGCAAATGCTGTAAATAAACGTTATTTAAAGATCTTTCAGATTGTAATGTAATCGAAATTTCTCGCTCAGGATTTGAATTTTTGCGGTAAATCAGTACGAGGCACACTCAATTAAATAATCATTCAAATTTTACAGAAATTAATAAATTTTTATATCTAAAGCATTCCAATTTAATAGATATCACTCATAGTATCGAATCGAATCGCGTAAAACAGAACTGCATAAATAATTTAAAATAGGTTTAACTCACAACTTAAGCCTCTTAGATATAAGTTCATCATTTCCGTTATATAAAAACAACCGATGATTACTGGATAGATACAAATATAAAAAATTACAATTTGTTAAACTCTTGTGTTAAAAGTGTTAACTTGATCTTTCTTCATTGTTCCCAATGCTTTGGTTTAAATTTAGAATTAAGTGTCAATCTTTTTATCTTGAGTATGATATATTATTATTGATGTGGTTTTTCTCTTTGTTATCTTTGTTTTGCAAAACTCAAATATCGAGTTGGCCAGACTCGCTCTGCTAACTTTTTTTTATTCTGAAATCTTGCAGGTGAAAGATGCTTAGACAACGAGGCTATCATGCTGGCAGTGTTCCAAGAAAACCCTCACGCAGAGTGGGTTATCAAGAGCTGCTCCTGCTGAGGTAAGTACTCTCTTCACTAAATTAGAGCTCTGATAAACTAATTTGAGTAATTTCTTCACTTTTTCTTAATTTTAGAGTAATATATTAAAGAGTCAAAAAATGTTTTTGTGCGGTTTTATTTTAAATTATTGTGAAATTATTCTTTCATAAAAATGATATGTTAGGTATTTGTCTTCTAGTTATGATTCTGCGTGCACATACAAGTTGCGCACATACATATATCTGTAAATGGCCTTGCAATCATCCACATACACATATCTGTATATATCTCTTGTGCATACATATATCTGTATATATATTTTATGCACGATCACAGGCAGACATATACATATACTTATATTTACAATCACACTAACATATATATATATATGTTTGTGCATATGCAAGCTATGTAGACAATCATGTGTCCACACATTTCTAAGCTCACACGTGCAAGATCTTTGACAAATACATTCAAACGTATTTCTACTAACAGATGCAAAATTACGTGCATCTATGCATTTCTACTTTCTCATTCAATCTGATTGGCAAACACGCGCACACAAATGTAAGTAAATATGCAGGCTGATACAAAGCACACATACTTACACTCACATTTGCAAATTCACATACACATATATAATGTCATGTAAAATTTAGCAAGTCTCTTTTGAGCCAAAATTGAACTGCTCTCTAGATGCTATGTTCAATACTACTGCCCACCATATTTTAGATCTTTTTGGTCCATCTTTTTACTGCCAAAAGTTATTGAACATAGCAGCTAGAGAGCAGCTCAATTATTGTTTAAAGTAGATTTGGTTAATTTTACGTGATATTATATTTATTCTATATTAAAATATTATTTATCATTACATATATATACAATCTTTCAATGAATACACTCATCTACCCATATATATATGGTAATACTTTCAAGTTCCATACACATTTATATTTATGTATTTATTCATACAGATTAACTAATAAAGTCCACATATATATATATATGTGGGTGTGTACAAGTGCTTGCATTTGCAAGATTCACTACATATATCATTTATCTGCGCTTGCTGTCTTCCATATTTTTTTGCCTATATACTCACATAAAATAATGATTCCTAGTAATATTTAAATAATTCAGCTACCCAGTTTGCTGGTAACTTTAACTTAAAAACTCGGTTATCATGTTAGAATTCCAGCCAATCAGTTCTACTTATTACAAATTGTTAGTTTGTGCAAATTGATTAGCTAGATTATTTAAATATTATTAAGAGTTGTTAATTTATATTCTTTCCCGTTTAGCATTATGCATATTTGGTAGATATATATTCATAAATAAATAATAGGCTGATTTTAGTGCATTTATTGTATTTATAAGTTTGAAGATCGTGATTCACTATTCAGCTTAAAATAATGGACCAATCCTTTGACAATATGAGTGTATTTCAGTTAATCTTTATCTTGTCAGGCATGCTAGATGTCCAAATATTGGTCAGACATGCTAAAAAAGCAACCCTATGTATAAGTTCAATGGCAGTTAACAATCTTATTTATTAACAAACTCCACCTATTAATTATTTACATTTATTTTAAACAGAATTGTTATTATTACTATTATTATTATCACATCATCATCATCATCATTATTATATGTAGATATTATTTTAATCCATATATATATATGAGTTTACTACTATATATATTTGCAATCTTGCATGCTCATATAGTATATCTACTTATTCACAATATCTCATATACTGATTCACATATAAAAGATCGGAGGGATATTAACGATAAATTTTCAAAATATACTGTTTTCAAAATTAAACATTTTGTAAAACAAAATACAATGAACTTAGTTTGGGGGAATCTTTTATGCCAAGCAAATGATGAAGGATATCCAGGGCATAATATTATATTCCAAATAAGTCCTTTATATATTATTTATTTTATCTTTTATTATATTTTGATCCTGTTAATATTAGTTTCAGGATCAGTAGGAACTTTTTTCCTAATGGGTCCAGATGCAATCATGTCCCTTGACTTGTAGCAAATCGACTACTAGATCTATAAATAAACTTTTAATAATTTTTATCTTAATAAAACAGTAAGAAACAGACTTCTTTAACTAACTTTGATAACACTCTTAATTTTCTGCATGCTAATTAAAATATTTATATAGAAAAATATTGGGAGATTTATTTAGTATTGAATTACTGGTGGTTTGTGGTTATTGAATTGAATATTTAAAAATGGAGTAGATAAAATTTTGTATAAAATTCTAATGATTTTAATGAGTATGTAAATAATTTTATGGTTTATCAAAAATATAATACTAAGAATATTCGCAAAACAAATAAGTTCAAATATGTTACTAAGATTATTCACAATCTCGATCCTCAAAGACTCATTTTAATGAACTTGTAAATAATGCCCACCTGTTTTGACAGATAAAAGATAATCATTTTTTACCTGACAAAATAAATTGGTATTGATATAATAAAAAGGTAGGCATTATTTACAAGTTCATTTAAATGATTCTTTGAAAATCTAGATTGTGAATTATCTTATTAATAATTTAAGCTTGTTTGTTCTGTGAATAGGTATTTAAATTTTGCATACAATGTTGCTTTTGCTATTATTCTGGACTCAGAAAAATGTATTTACTTTGCATCAAGCTAGCTTTAATGTAATTTTTTTTTCCTTAAATTTAATTTTATTTCAGGTTTTCCAAAGATCTTAGTAATTTGTCATAATTTCTGAACTGATGCCTTAAAACTAACATAAGTAACTTCTAATATTATGTTCTTCTATCCTGATTGATATTTTGTTGCATAAGTCAGATACCATACCACATATGCTCTTGCAAAACTCAAATCAGTTGCCATGCCACATATGCACTTGCAAAACCAAAGTCAGTTGTCATGCCACATATGCACTTGCCAAACCCATGGATTCTATTGCTCATGTTTAAAAAAATATTGAATAAAAAAAATTAGAAATTCATCAAATTTACATAAATATTTAAATACAAGTATATTATATATACTTTTAAGCTAGATGTAATTAGAGAGGATTCAAACCCAGACTTTCAAGCTCCCTTTAGTCATTCATTCCATCTTATAGAACCAATGCACATGACTACATACATGTGAAAAAGATAAATGATCTCCAATATATGTATTTTGTGCTGAGCCAGCACTCATCAGTTGGTCTAGATCATCATCTCCCACACATATATAAAATCAGTGCTCAGTTTATATTAAGATAACAAATCTTCAAACTTTAATGGACAAGCTTCAATCTTCTCCATTCACAAACTCATTTAGCTATCCATATCGTGAAAATCTGATGATGGCATGTTCAAAGCCCTTGTTGGCCAATTTTGTTGTCATACCGCCATGTTGACCATAAATCATTCTGAGCCTTCATATGCAAGTCCTTAAACACATTTAAATACATTGAAGAGAGATGGATAGAATACAAAGTTGAATATGTAATATTAAATACAAATATATTATATTTATTTTTAAACTAAATGTTATTATATAGGATTTGAACCCAGCCTTTCAAATTCCCTTTAGTCATCCACTCCATCTTATACATTTCACATATATGGTACTTGTTTGTATTATAGTAGTCATATTCTTGTTTCAAATGATCTTTTGGTCATATTGTTGCAATATCAGAGAACAAATTGCACTCATTATTTGTCCATCACGGTGACTTAGGGAATTAAAATTTAATTTAAAGAAGCCCCAAAGTACAATAATTGGAATGTTAATGAAATGTTATCAAGCAACTGTGTATAACCACAACAATTAAGACTAAACACCTACTGAATACTCTTTTTCCAGTCCTTATATACTGAACGATCAGAAAAGTATTAAGCATATTTTACCTATGACAATATTTATGTCAATATATATGTATACCTTTACAGGCATATATATATAATATTGAAATACAAGTATAATGTGTATACTTAATCTAGATTAAATCTCTTTTAATTATATCTAGATTAAGTATATATATTATACTTATACTTCAATATTACAAATTCAGCATGTATTCTTGCCCATCTCTCTTCTATGTATTTATATGGTCATATTAAGGTTCTACATATGGAAGGTCAGATTACAAAAAAAAATCTGAAGTAGAAAAAATAAAATTGGATTTTAATCGAAGCCACACTAAACCCAACTAAGAGTGGCACATGGTTTTGAGAGCCATATTTGCCCACCATTGGAATATGCAATGTTAAAAATATAAATCTATTCATAAAATAGATAAGCTTGAATACATCATTAAGATAATGCAAAAGCTATATTCCCATTGAATCATTTAAATATATTGACATTAATATATTAATAGATAGGCATTGTTTGCAAATTCATTTAATGGTTTGATATAAAAACAGTGGCAATTTCATGCATATTTGCAGTTTTGGGTATTGTGATGAAGTTATGATCACTATATTTTCTCTACATTGTTTTAAACCTATCTATAGCTATATAATATGATGCACAGTTCTTCTTTTCCTGCAGACACAATTTTAATGTATTAGTTGAAAAAAAATCTGAAGATGTTAGCTTTATGAATCTTTGCATGAATAGTATGATAATGCCATGAGGGAAGTGACCTAAAAGTCAATATAAATGAGAATTTCTGATTGGCTGATTGTTTTAGTCTGAGGACAAATAACAATAATTTACATTTCTAAACAAAAATTGTAATTTCCTGTAATTTGCTTACAAATTAAAGGTTATGATGCAATATTTTATGAATAACTTATTTTTAAACCAAACTCTAATAAAATATTGTCATTGAAAACGATTCATTTTTAAAAAGACAACTCTTTAAAAATTTTTGTTGCTGTAAGCAGAACTAGTTCTACTGGGTAAAATAAAATAGCTTTTGTTAAAATGGTAAAAAAAAAAAAAAATTTAAAAATTTTAATAATAATAAATAATATACTAACTTTTCAAATTATTTTCTTTCTTTGATGATAATTAGCTCTCAATTTATCTTCTTTTAATAACATAAAATTCAAATATCTATTATTTCATTCTATTAACGTTTGGAACAGGTAAATTACATCCAATGATGTCAAGTGCCATGTTATAGATAATAACTTTGTTAGATATTTATTTTTATATTTTTAAAACATCAAATATTAACTTTTAAAATACTTATCACTTGAAGACTTTCATTTGTAATAAATAATGTCAAGGTTATCAATATATATGAAAAAAAGTTTAATTGTAAAAATAAATCAAATGTTCAAATATGGAGGAATATTAATGGAAAATGGTACTTATGTATTAGACCTGCTGCCCATGTTTGTGATGGCAGAATTCTGTTCCTTTCTTCAGTCTGTGAGGGGAGGTTGAGATGGCAAAATGTTCTATTAAAAAGTCACAACTATGGCATTCTGCCATTACAGCAGGTCTCTAAAACGTAAGTACCTGAAAAAATTGCTAAGCCCTATTCAGAATAGAAAGGCGAAGTTTGGTGCTGAACAGGTTAATGATTCTTTGGAAATCTAGCTTGTGAATTATCTTACTAATGCATTGTTCAGACTTGTTTGTTTAATGATAAATTTATATTCTTATTATAATATATTGGATAAGCCATAAGCTCACACATATACATATATATCTTTTTATTTGAACTTATAATCTTCTAAATGAACTTACCCATTTCCTTAATACAACAGTTTAGAAAAACATCTTTAAATTTAGAATTAGATTCATGGTAGATTTAATGCATTCTTTATCTTCTTAAGATGCAAAATATTTTTACTTTTGACTTAATGTAAGTCAACAGAAAGTAATGCATTCTATATAATATGATTTCAGTTTTGCAAAGCCGGTTTTTAATTGATATATATAAAGGTAGTACAACAGAATTTGTATTTTAATATTTACGTAGTAATTTATTGTAGCGTTAGTATCTTGCTTACGATTACCAATATTATAACAAACCCACTATTAAATAATATTTAAAAGACTCATAAAAGTATATTAGGTTATTAAAATAAACATGAAAGGATAAATTTTATTGTAATGTCTTTATATTACATACAATATGAGCAGATGTCTAACCTGATATATATATATGAAACATCTATTTATAAAAATAACTTTAGTTTCATGCTCATTCTTGCTGTAATCGGAATCGGAATAGTTCAATGATTTCCCCTATTCAGTGATTTAAAATATTTTGGCAACAGAATATTTCTAAGATCAATTACTTATAAATAAAAAATATGATAGTTATTTATGTTTGAAATAACAAAAACAGTTGTTAGTTTGATCTGTCATTGATTAAACCAATTATTCCTGCTGATGTTTAAATTTAAAATAACAAACATATCTGTCACAGTATGCCTTTAAAAAAATAAAATTTAATATTTCATTTATTTTAGTTGTATACAAATTGATCTCATATGTAGCATAACCATGGAAACGTATATACACGCACATCTCAACTCTGTAGTATGTATCGTCAGTTAAAATCAACAATGACTTATCAAAATTATTATACAGTAATCAGACGCGCGCGCGCACACATATACATTTATAAATAGTAACAATTTCGTCAAACAAGTAAAATATCAATTAAATAAATAATCTCATAGTTGCTCTGGAGGCCATTTGACATTCGATCACCCAGTTGGCAAGCTGATCAAAATAAATAATATAATATTACATATTAATAAAATAAAAAGATTTAAAATGATAATTTTAAAGTAAAAAAAAGTGTGAAAGTGATATACCTTAAAAAATTTATTTTGATAATGTTTATGAAATTGATATTAATTATGTATATGTTTTTATATTATTAGTTTTAATAATTTTGATAAATTGTAATTACTGTAATTTATAACGTAATGTAAAATTGGTCTTTTAGTCTTTGTCAGATAAATGATGGTCACTTTTATAAAACCTTTGGTTTGCCTATATAGAATAAATCTAGCATTGATACTTCGAAAAAGCTGAAATTTCTTATTCATGATGATTTTTGTTTTTATAATAATCAAATTGGATTCCAATTTCAAATATTAATTTAGATGAAATATTAATTATTTTAATGAGCAGGTAAATAATTTTAGAATTTATCAAATACCTAACATCAAGAATGTAAACCTATCTCACAAAACAAGTCGAATATATTAAATAAGATAATTTGCAAGCACGATTTTCAAAGAATTATTTAAATAAAATATGTAATAAAATCCACATTTTGTCATGTCAGTGCTAATCTATTCTGTATAAAAGTTGATCTTTTTTTTTTTTGTCAGATAAAAGATGTCAGATCACTATGCATAGAAATACTGTCAGCAATGCATTGTTATAGCTATCTTTGTCTGATGTCACCCTTAATATATATGTTAACTACTTTTAATTTACATATGTTGCATTTATAAATTTTTTATACTTCTATTTTTCTAACTCACTTTTCACAAATTTTTTTTATTTTCTTCTCTAAATTATTCGTAATTTTTCTGTAATTGCTTATTTAACCGTAAAAAGAAACCCAATAATTTTTCTTTACCATAAATCTTTCTTTTCATTATATATATATATATGTGACATGATTTCATATTTTTTTTCTATCTTTGCTAAAAAACTGTTACATTCTAATATGAAATGTTCAACATTTTCTGCCCCACAGTCTTGTCAATCACACAACACTTTCAAAATATTTTCTGTATTTCTTTGTTTGTTCTTTTATATCTAGATGAAGTAATAATAAATTACGTTTTCTTTGTTGACATAAATATTTTCAGCTTCCACTTTCAATACCATATTAGTGTTTTTTTAAATCCGTTTTTTAATTTTTGTAACATTTTTTTCTTTATTTACTTTCTAAATGTTTTATTCTTTTATCCCAATGACTAATATATTTTTTATGAGTAATAATTTTTTGTAATGTTCTTTCTAATTTTTTTATATGGGTACTGTGAAATAATATCCATCTAATTATCTTGCCTGTTTTGTTTCCTATCTCAATTAGTTAAAAATTATTTTACAAATTCTCTTATCATCTATACATTGTTCTTCCAAAGATATTTATTTTGCTCTTGGTATTTTTCAAATGAAATGATACTGAATTCTTTTCCTTTATATAGTTTCTTTTGCAATCCTCATGTTTCATCTAGGGATATATCTTTCCACTTTTTTATATATTTCTTAGCCAAAGCTGTCAACATTATCTCATTTCCGTAAGTGGGACTAGATGATGTTACTGGTTTTTATAAACAGAATATTGGGTGCGAGTTAATTTATGATAATAACAAGGAAAGTGGTTTATGTTTAAAGCTCAAATGAGACCTTTAGCAACAAGGGAATATACACATAAATGGACAAATATGAGTGATCTAATCTGCAAGTTGTGTAATGAAGGCATAAAAAATATTAGACATCTGGTAATTGAATGTAAATGCTTGAAATCAGAAAGGGTACAAATAATGAAGTTGTGGCAGAATAAATATAAACAAAGTGATTATACAGAAAGTGGCTTATTGTTTTTTATGCTGGTTTTGGGAAAAGACAAGGAAGATTTAGATATAAAAGCCATGGAGTTGACAAAAATTATGTTATGGAAATGAGATGGAGCATGATAGAGAAGAATATGGGAAAACTTAGGGTGGGGAATGGAAAGGGAAGTCAAAGTACTTAACCGGTTTCTCTGGGAATTAGTGCTGAGAGATTCCTGACTCTGTATAAGGAGAAGTCACAGTGCATCATATCACATCTACTTAAGTTGCCAATTTCTTAAGTCATCTTTTTTTTTTACTTTTATTATCAAATTGTTTTTCATTCTGATGCACATTTTGTATTAGTACTGATTTTAATCCTGAAACTGGTGCCCACCCACACCTTTTTTAACAATGGTTTTTTATTTTATATTTATTTTCTCTTAATTATTAATGTATTTGATGTCCTGCATAGTTTCCTACAGTAGGAAGAATATAGAATGAAGAATTTAAGGTCCATGCTCATATCTCAATTCTTTCACTTCTAAGATTTGACCTTCTTTGCAAACTCTTGCTCTGTATGGTTTGGTGCAGTGATAAAGTGGCAGACCCAGAAATTCAAGATCCATAGATTGCAACCCAGATCTGTCATCTTTGGTGCTCAAACATGAATTCCTAACCAATAAACCATTTGATTATTATTATTGTAAATTCTTAAGTGGCAAACCATTTGATTTTTTTTCTATATTTATAAACCAAATCGGAGCACTAGTAGGACCTCTACTGAGCTTTTTATGAAATGTGTCTGATATACGTAATACACAATATCTCCTATTAGATATGCATACACATGTGCCTTTAGTAATACAGGGATATATCTAAGCACATATAGAAAAACCTGCTATAAACACCTATCTATATACACTAACTTAGTAAGTAATGTATTCTTCTGAAGTGATCTTTGTGGAAAGTAAATTTAATTTTTCAGACAAAAAATGCCATGTTGAATTTTTAAAAAATTGATTTGAAACACAATTTTCAAATAACTTCAGTTTTAACAATACTAGAACAAAATACTATGTATTTCCAGAAATTGTAAATACCAAAGAAAAATATAAGGCAAAAAAATATAGTAGTTACCTAAATTTCAATATCCTGAAAAATTATAACTTCATCACTTGTTCATAATTTCTAATTTATGATAACTAAGTTTTTAATTTACCTTTTTATTTATAATTTTATTATATTCCTTGTGAGAACACTTTGTTTTTACTTGTATTCCAAAAGTTAAAAATCTTAAAGTATCTTTAAGAAAAATGTTTTTCCCCTAATAAAATTTTTTAAAAAAGTTAATCAAACAATTATGACATTATAATAAATCAAAAAAAAATTAAATTAAAATTCAATCAGCATGGCATGTAAAAAAAAATGTGGGAAGGAAAGAAAACCATCAATTGCTATTATTTATCACTATAAATACAATACAATAAAAAGGCATATAATTTAAATTCAAAGCAAGATCACTGGTTAATATACACATGTGGTGTTTATGCATTATGCAAGTCCTTTGGCTAAAAGCTATGAAAGCTTAATAATCTGAAAACAGGATGAACTACAGATTTGAGCTCTAAGTAACTTAGTCCTTATTCAAAACTATTTTGATTTTACATTTTTGACAACCTTGTTAACAATATCTTTATAGTAAACAAATGTCACCAATAGAGATAACAATCAAAGTAACATTTATTTAAATGATAAAAAACAGTAAATTTAGAATCTGCAAGAATTTCTCACTTCAAGAGGCAGTCAAAGATTTTTAGGAAAAAAAAAACATATAGGTATATATAATTCCTTTTTTCATAATTTCACATTTAGAACTAAATGTATTTTTTACTAAAATTCTAAGGCACATATAGTATAGGACTTGCAGATGAATGTACCTGTTCATACTATCTAATACATAACTGCAAAATATTAAATATATATTGTTTAATATTGTTATTAATAAAAGAAATAACACATTCCACACTTTCTGTTTACCAATTGGCAAAAGTAATTAGAAATGAAGTTGACACAGAATCTTAATTTACCTTACACTGGTCTGTAATGGCCCTAATTTTATAGATGTGGTCAAAATCACTACTTTTGTTATTCAGCATTTTTTCATTAATCATTAAAACTCAGACATGCTAATAAATTATTAAACATTTTGAGAATCATTATGCTTGCAAAGTAAGCTGCTATAGACTTGGATCAGAGCCCAAATGTCCCTCAATTGAATTATACAGGCCCTGCATGAAATTCCCAATATCATATTGATAAATGCAAATAACTAACAATCTGTCACATTTTCCCAATTACATTTTTTGTAGCATATTATCAATAATTTTAGTATACATTTTCTTATCAAAAAGTAAATAAAAATATCAAAAATTCAATACTCACATGTAATGAGAGACTTCAAACCTGGACTCCATCATAAAATTGTTATATTTGTCTGCTAACTATTCCATTATGTTAGGGGTCATATTAGTAATATGTTGAGACAAAAGGTCTAACCTGCCACTAGCTTCAGCAGGTATATATTTTGTCTATTCTTCTTTCACCTTTTGGTTGGTAAAGGAGCTTTTTTCCTCTGAAGACAAATTAAGATTACATCATTCATTTGAATTTCTGGATGACAAACTATCTTTGGAGTTGAAAAACCTTCAATGCTTGAATCAGTTTCCAAATATTTTTTTTCAACATAAAATTCATGTCATATTTTCTCCATACAATCTAACAAACAGATGGGGAAGGCAATTACATGAAGTTATTAATAAAAAAATTCATAAGAAATCCAATCTTTGTCAGAGGAAAACATTGTGTATATCATTCAAAAAACAAAAAAGCACAGAGAAAGATGGATGATATAAGTACATGCATAGTCCACTCAGTTTCCCCACAATTTTAAAATGAGGACAAAGAAGTTATAATTTCAAAAGATGAGTAGCATCTGTGAGAAACTATTGCAACTCATTAACTACCATTTTACCTTTAATCATATACTTAAATTGGCTTAGTAAATATGTGTCTATAATAATAATCATTTTACTCATTATGCTTTGTCAGCATATTATATCATTTATTTTAAGACAAGTGTACTATTTAAATTTTTCATGCTGTGCACTGTGTAATTTTAGATTTATTTAGCTAATATCTTGCAATGTTTTATCAATCAAATCATCACATCACGTTTCTGGATTATATTTAATACCTGCATTAATTGCAAATAGTTCAACCTGTCTTCATTATTCTCCTTTGCTTATAATAGATTAGTCTAGATTAGAGAGGATAGAATGGATTGCCATTCTCTTCCGCCTTATTTATTCAATGTTCAGAAACAGTTAGGCGACATTAATCTTGGAATACCAAGAGATAATATTACGAAAGTACTAATATATAATCCTATTTGAAAGTACCAATATGTAATTGTATTTCTATAAATTTTCTGGTTTTCTAATTAGAAAATAGAATAAAATAATAATAAATAACATCTTTTTATTTTCTAAATAGCTAGGAAATAGTTTTTTTTAGCACTTGTTATTTTTTTAAATAATAATAGTCTTTTCTTTTTTGTGAGAAACTTTGCTCAATAAAATGGCCAACTTTATGCCGATTTGGTTTAGTTTCTTTATTCTCTTTATAAAATTGAGTGAAAATATTTTGTCCCATATACAAAATTACCTTCAAAGTAGCCAGTTTATAGGAATATTAAGCTAAGGAGATTATCAATCTGATGTGATAGATTAAAAAAACACTACTGTAATTTTTTTATGTACAATAGCCCCCCCCCCCAACATGGATTTATCATCAACAGTTTCAAAATTCCAATAATCAATGATTTGAAAAGAAATATTAAATAAAAATCTCTATATGAGCATCATCAATGAATTTCTTTTTAGTCAGCCATTTGAACACTCGGTCAGTCATGTGGTGTCCCTCTTTTCTGGATTTATTATTATTCTATCTTTATATCATAATTACTTTATTTTAATTATTTATATGGTTGGTTTAATGCATATATTTTAAAAATTAATCTGTGCCGGTATGTGTATATGTAAACATGAACTGAATAAGGTTTGCTATTATCCACGAGTTTCAGACATCCACTGAATGTCTTAGAAGCAAATTCAGTATATACATGAGGTCTATTTATTGTATTTTCAATAATTATGTAAGTACTGTATATATTATGTGTGTGTGTTGAACATATGGGTGTTATATAAATAAGTTACTAATAAATGTTGTTTTGCAGCAGTTGACAGTAATTAGAGAATGTTTTTAAAGAGTAATAAGAACATTGTTAGTTAAACGTTTTTTATATAAAAAGTTATTGATATAAGTTTTTTTGACACTGGGCACTTGTAAATCATTTTCATCCACCTGCAGAAATAAATACTGTTTATTATTACAAATAATTATTTTCTTAACTTCTTTTTAATTTTAACATGTGTATGATATTTTAAAAAAAGTGTTGTGATAATTGCTCAATTATTTGTGCTTTACGCATATGTTTACACATTTGGAATATTTTTTTAAGTCTTCAAAATGAGTGAACATATATATATATATATGGAAGATCCTGCACATTGATATTAGGCAGATTTGTTTATATCATATAGGATTCATCTAATATGCGTGATGTGATTGGGAAAGTTAAAAAGTTTAAAGTATTCAAAGTGGGTAAACTTGTAAATATATGGATGATCTTGCACATTGGTATATGGGATTTATTTAACAGTTATGTGTTTGGAAAACTTTTTTACTGTGACAAATCCCACATGTTAAAAGCATAATATCTGCCTAATAACCAATGATCATCAATCCATATTTATTGATTAGCTCATGAATGCCTAACTATTTTTAACTAGATATATAAAATGAAGGAAATCCATAAAAGTTTGAAGTTCTGTACTTGACTAACTTAGTGGGAAATGTTTTCACTTTTGCATTCATTGTTTGAAGGGGTAATGGGTAGATCTTTGCTTGCTGGAGCATTTAATGCAAGTTTGTCTTATTTAAGCATATTTATTAGTGTACATTGAAGGGACTTGTGGTATCCTGCTGTATTTACAGCCTGGATTCGAATTCAGATCAAGTGAAATATTTTTCAAGAGGCTTAGGATTTTTTCTCAGATTGTTAACCTATAGGTAACCCAGCTAACCATTCAGTGTTGGTCAGAAAATGGGTATCTGTATATCTTTAGCTAGTGGGTAAATCTAGAATGGAAATTACTTAAATCCTCACCATGCGCCATCTAGTAAGCAAACCTGTTTCTCCATGGAGACCTGTTGGACAGGTCATTGTTTTACAGTTATGTATTTATTGAAAAGATAGTTTAGCTTTCTTTGGTAAAGGAAACATATATATATATGTGTAGTTGATTTTTTTTACCCTCTAATAGTTATTAGCTTTGTAATTGTATTAATATATGCATTTTCATTTATATGCCAGACATTGTATTTAAAAAAGCTTTCATCCAAATGTAGACGACTAGTGTTTTTTTTTAACCAAGCTATTTTAAATATTGAAATTCTGATGAAAGATTAGTTTAAATTTGTAGTTTTTTCTTTGTTTGTCTGTTGTTTTTTTAAAATGTTCAGTATATACATGAACCGATTAAAAAATAGCCTGTTGAATACATTGCACATATTCTTATTATTTATTCTTTCAATTAAAAAAAAAAATTAAATTGGGGGGGGGGGGTAGTTTTTAATCAGTGCATCCCTCATCTCAGCACCACCATTTTGCAATCATACATCTGCGTAAAAAGTTCATACCACCTTTTCTCACAATACATGCGTTTTGCAAACATTTTTTTTCACTATATTTGTGCCACTTAGTTGACAATAGAAGCCAGATTGTAGTGCTTAATAAATCTCTATCCATTGCTACCCTGTCCGATATCCCTGGATTAGTTTCTAGTTTTTTGGCTTTTATCAGGTCTTGGAGTACCTGGATGTGGATCTTTTGGATCTAATGCATTTTTCCTCAGGTTTAAAAACATAATAATTTTTTCAATCTCAGACAACATGCTTGTATAATTTTATAGAATGAAAACCAATTCAGTAT
Source organism: Epiperipatus broadwayi (assembly GCA_028023455.1). Taxonomy (NCBI): domain Eukaryota; kingdom Metazoa; phylum Onychophora; class Udeonychophora; order Euonychophora; family Peripatidae; genus Epiperipatus; species Epiperipatus broadwayi. Next base: position 1,331,089 of record JAQFVV010012516.1, on the reverse strand, counting down.
ATATATTATGGTATCTTTAAGTTTTAGACCTTCATTTCTAATCAAAATTGTATAAAAACCATTTAAACATCACATGACATCTTATACAATGCTATTCAGCAATAATTTTTTTTTCTTTTTTCTTTTTATCACATTTATGTCATCTACTATAAGTTTTATAAATAAATAGATGCCAGATTACACAATATTGAATAGCATTGTGTAAGTAGGTTATCATGTGATCTTTAGTTGGTTCTATACTAATCACAGCTAGGAAATAAAAGCATTTATAGTTGTTAAAGAACTAAGGACATTATAATATATTGATAATGAATTGGTATCAGATCTATATAAGCATATTTGCTTAGACTGAAAATATTAATATCTTTTTAAATTTGGACTAGTAGTTTGGTAGTAAAACAAAAAATTAAAAGATGGCTAATGAAGAAAACATGTATTATATCTAAAAGATCCAGATGCTCTGCTCCAATGCCAAAACTTCTCAATGATGAAATCCAAAAGCTAGAAACTACTCTGGGAATATTTAAATATGGCAACACTGAATAGGGATTTCTTAAGCAATATAACCTAACAACTACTGATTGCTAAAACTAACACTAAGTGGCATAAATGTGGTGAAAAAAAAAGAATTTGTTGCTGAACAGCATGTTGTAAGTAGGTGTCATGTGATGTTTAATTTCTCAGGAGAGCTAAACATATCAAAACCCTGAATATGCATATTGGCAGTTCAATATTTTGCCATTTTAACACTTCATGGAATGGTGAATCAACAGTGTACTGCAATGATATTTTCAGGTTTTGTGCACATGTATGTGTGTGTCTAAATCAGTAAGGTCAATTTGATATTTAAATTCTATTTGAAGAAGGTTTAACCATTTTATTAAGAAAGATCTTATGACAGTACTGCATTTGACTGCCATCAGCTAGGGTTCAAATGCAGGCCAAGTAAATTTGAATTATTTTTCATCAGACTTAGGATTTTTGGTAATAAATGGATATCTAACTATTCTTAGGTAGAAATTATAACAAGAATGGATAACTACCAAAACCCTCACCACCAGCAATTGACAAGCCTGTAGTTCCTCTGTGAGAGCTTATTCAAGAAGTCTTTGTCTTACAGATGTCTCTTTAAAAGTTATTGTATTTTTTATGACTTTAGGATGAAATTTTATAAACAAAGAATCATTTTTTTGCATGTACAGACTAGAAGATTAACTTCTGATTAAAATACAACAATATAAATATGCCATTACTGCTTCTTTCTACACCTTTTTTAATCTTGATCCCTGTTTTATAACTTCTCATTCTGAATAATTTAGTGATAATAAATCATGCTTAACAATTAATAGTTTATAAATTAATTTCTAGCTGAGAAATGTAAAGAAAAAATCAGTTTGTCATTTGAATGAAATTGCATTTTTGCTTATGATATTATTTATTTTCTTGATTAATAAAAATTATGTCTAAAAATGTTGCTTTTATTAACATCATCATCATCATTTTCAACCATTATCAATACACTGCAGGATGAAGATCTTTCCATGTTTAATCCATCTTCTCTGATCTCTGGCCTCTCTTCTCACATTACCCTAGTACACTTACTTATTTCATCCATCCATCTCACATATGGTCTTTTTCTAGGTCTTTTAAATCTCTTGAAATCCAGTTTAAGATTTAAACTGCCATATCTTCTAGCATTGTGTTCAATCCAGTTAAACTTCAGTCATTTAATTCTTCCAATGACATCAGTAACTTCTGTTTGTTCTTTCATTTTTAATCACTTCTTGTTACTCCTAACATGCATAAATGCTCTAAAAATAATTACAATTAAATTTCTTTAGCTTTTACAAATAAAAGCATTGAATGATCATATTTAGAATTCCCAAAAAATCATTTAAATAAACTTGCAATTAATGCCCACTTTAAATAATTTTAGCTAATACCTACTTTAAATAGATTAGCATTAATATAAAAAGCAGGCAGGATTCTTGGGGAATTTGACTTGGGAATTTCTAAACATAATTGCCCCATGCTTTTATTTATGAAAACTGAAGAAATTTTATTTTTTACTTTTTAGTGCATTTGAGTGTGTGTGGGGGGGGGGGTGTTTTATTAATGTTTATTTTTACTTTTCTACTTTTTGGTTGTATATAATTCCAGAAATTATGAATGAAGAAACTTTAAATACAGTTTAATATTACTAGATGGTAGAACCATAAAAAAAAAAGTATTGACTCCCATATAAAATTTAATAATTTACATTTTCACAATTTTTTTGCTAAAATTGTTTGCAAATGCTAAAACAAATATATTGTCTTTAAGAATACCTATATATGCAAAGTTTCATATAGATTGAATATTGGGAAATGGGTGAAAATTGTGTTATTAGATTTTATAGACAGACAGACAAAAAAAATTAAATCAAATGAAAGTATGTAAAAATTAAATTTTTAATATCAAATCAATGACCAACCGTTTCTCACAATATAATATTAGACAAGACCTGTATTTTTTAATAAAGTACGTAGTGTGACAGAAAAACATATTGATGTTCTGTAGTTCTTTGAATGGGTAATTGTCTTTAAAAGGTAGTGACTATCATGTATGCATGATGTGGGGGTTCAAATCTATGTAGAAGTGGAAATAATTATACATAGCCGAGACTTTTCAAGCAAAGTTGAGGTTTGTTTCATGCAGTCAGGATTTATGTTTAACTCATAGATATGAAAATTGTTTTTCTATTTTTCTTGGGTTTGGGCTTAACATATTTTTCAACATAAACTATTAAGATTCATAGTCTTTATTTTTTAATTTTCTTTTTTTAAATATGATTTTTTTTTTGTTTGTTTGTTTGTTTCAGATCTTATTGGACCTGTCAGCATTCCAAGTCCTTTGACAATAGTATATTATTCCTGTCACATTTAACGAAGAAATCATGATGTATATATAATATATTTTTCACTTGATATATAAAGTTTGTCTTTTTTTACTATAACAACAATGGTTCATGCACAAATCATGCAAACAGGAACAGTTTAATGGTCTTCCTTTTAATTAATTCAGTATTATTTTACAATTACTAGCATTAAAATTTGATATAATGACAATTTACTTAATACTTATGACTTCAAGAGTGATGCCTATGTAACTCCGACATCAAACCTTTCAATTCTAAAACTTGCACTTTTATTTGTTATTGTTTATATGCATATTTATACTTAAAAAAATATACAAGTGTGTACATCCCATTTGGAGGCAAACACTAAATGGAAATACATACATGGAAGCAACAGAGGAAATCTCATATTTGGGATCCATTCTGTTGCTTTAAAACAAACCCAATTTAAATGATGTAAGCTCAATCAGATATACTTATGAAAATTTATATGACAAATTCAAAACAGTTGGTGAGGTACAGGGAATTTAGTGCCTAAGCAGTTAGTAGTTATATACACACATGACTCTCATTGAAGTTAGTTATATCATTTGCAATGATATAATCATATTAAATGTTCTTCTTTACTTTCACCAATTTTTCTGTATCAACTACATTATTACTAATATACATAATAAAAACATTTCTTTTGAAGCATTCTATGCAAGGCAACAGATTATTTTCATATTTGCAAAATTGCTTATAGTTTTGACTATTAAACAGCCTTTCTCAAGATTCTTTTGATATTTAAAAACCATTAAATATTTTTTTATTTTAGAAGAAGCTCTGAGGAAGACTATTGAGAAATCAAACTATAAGCTAGTTTGCAAGTGAACTAACAGTTTTTAAATATTACAAGGATTTCTGAGGAAGCCTGTTGTACAGTTGAAACTAAATTATTTTACAAGTGGGAAAAATAAAGTGTTGCATTTATAAAGTGCATAAAAAGTGTTTTTATTATCATTATGTATATTAGACATAATAACAATTTAATAAGATCATGAGATGTTTGAACACTAAAATGATAATTCGAATTTTGTTCCCAGAATCTTTAATTCCCAAATTTACTATGTTACTGACGTGTTAAACTACCCAGGACATTAATAATAATCAATTTCAAATTGAAATTTTTTAAAATAATTGTTTCTCTTCATTTTAATAACAGTTAACATATTGTATTAATAAATATTACAGTAATTAGTTACTTTAGAGAAATATAGATGGAAGATTTAATCAGGGATCATATATTTTTAAAAGCTTAGAATTCAATATTATATGAGATTATATATATTAATGCATGCTTAAAACCTTATTGTCCTTTTATAGATTGAAGTAGATATATTTTGAGATATTAGAATTGCATACTCCAAACTTGTATTTCAAATGTTTATATTATTTAAGTACTGGCTATATGGTTAATTGATAGAACAAAGGAAGTTCAAGGCTTTTTTAAAATTAAATATGTTATTCAAAGTTGACCTAGACAGTAATCCAGTATTAGTAGGCAAATGTCTATCTAACTTGTTTTACCAAATGAGTGTGAAAATGGCTAGATATAGGGTTTTTTTAAAAAAGATGTTAGCTTTCTGTACAAATGAATGACCTATTTATGAATACATTTTGTTTTTAATCTGCTTTTTGTTACTATTAAACATTTTTATAACGAAGTAATATCTTCACTTCATAACAGCTATTTAAAATAAAATAAAAACATGAAGTAAAACCCTGATTAGAACAATGTCCCAAATATTTTTCTATTTTAACCTGAAACATTTAATTTAATATCAAATTATTACAATTTATTGTGAAAGAGCCAAACTTGCCATACCTATTAACTATGCCACTATTCATTTTTTAAATTAGAAATTTTTCTGTTGGATTTTTAGTCATTTTCAGATGTCTTTGATCATGCGATTAAGACAGACCTGGTAAAATGAAAGGTATAATTATGTTAATATATGTATATATTCACAGGCACTTCACAATCTCATAAACTATCAAACCAATGAAGATATATGTTTGCATCTTCTCATTATATATATATAATATCAAATGATATAAATATAATAAACAAAATATACAAGAATAACTCTACAAAATTAAAATGCCTATATAAAATTAAAAAATAATTCCTTTGCTACTCAAGATGGTGGAAGAAGCCGTAAGCTGGCTATAGCAAAGGAATTAATTTTTAATTTTATATAGGAATTTTAATTTTGTAAAGTTACTCTAGTGTATTTTGTTTAATATATAAGTATTTTAATATGTGGAAATATTTATTATATTTTCAAATAAGAAATATCATTGTCAGATGTCAATAGACAGTAATCAGCACAAATGGTAAACTGTAAGCACTTTCTGCATTCAGAAGTGTACACTTTTAAACGGAATATCTTGATGTTATATAGAAACTAGAGTATTCATTTATGGTTTAAGGAAAGAAAGCTAATAATCTTTCACAATTTCACTGTTTTACTGATCAGTCAGATATTATAAATTGATCATTTTTAACAAATGTAATTGTTTAAATATTTAAATATGTGAAAATATCTGTAGTATTTTCATATTAGAAAAATCACTGTTAAATGTCAATAGACAATTAATGAAAATAGCAAACTGTAAATATAAAGAAAGTTTAACAACCATTCACAATTCCTTATAAATAATAGACTGTTTCACCAGACAGTCAGATGTTATAAATTAATAATTTTTATTGAGTTGTTTAAATATATATATATTTCATAGGAGAAAAAACCTCCATTCTTCAGGTGATTGAGGAATTAAATGCATAAATCTTCCTGTCAAAAAATTCCAACTTTTTACATAAATACGATGGCAGCATAGCTTGAATGTACTTGCAATCAAAATGTGTGTATGTATTATTAAATCTTTTAAATAAATTTCAAACACCTCATATTAAGTGGAGACAATTTCTCTCTGCAGTAGAATACGCAATGGAATGTTATATCACACACAAAATATATACATACTAAAAAAATATTAGAAACCAGAATATAACCAATTAGTTAAATTTGACTGTTATGTACTTGTATCAAACTTAATATTTAATCATTGTGTATATTCATTTTAGCTTCTGTTAAAAGAAGAAATAATTTATTTGTATCTGCAATTTTTCCAATGCTTTTTAAATTATAATGTAAGTAATTAAGTCTTTTCATTACTTATATATGTAGAACAATACCACAATTGTATGAATTTAAAAGTCACCTTTAAAAAAAAAAAAAAAGCAATAGATCCCTGTGCGATGTCCATGGGTAAGAGGAAAACTCAAATGATACATGAATCAATTCCCAGCTAAGAAAAAGTTCTTTAAAAAAAAATTTGATCACATGATTGAAATTCAAATTGTCACTGTAGTTCATTGAATGACACATAACTTCCTGAGAAACTGTCCATACATTAAATACACACATATGTTAATCAATCAGCAAAACTATGATATAGTAAAACATTATACTTTTCTTACTTTAAAATTACAACAAACTAAATTAAACTTCAATAATATATCACATTACCAATAAGGCATTACTGATTCCAGCTTACATATTACTATTCATTATCAGACTTTTATTCTCCCTATTCTTATGCCATCTAGTGTATGCTTTAGTAATCAATAGATGCCAAATGATTGTTCTTAATAAATTCTTATCAAGTGCTGTTCTATGCAAATATTCCCAGAAAAATATCTACTTTATGGATTTCACTAATGAGTAACTTTTGGGATTTTTTTTAAAACCACACTTTTTGATCTTTTGGATTTAATACCCCTTGGAGCTTTTGGATTTAATGCACTTTTTCTCTAGCATCCTTTTCTTTCTAATACTATCAAGCTACCAGCCCAAAATTGAAAACTTTTTAATTTTTTTTAAATCCAAGCTTATTTGCTTGCATAGTTATATAGATTTGAAACCTGCTCTGTTTATATATATATATTATGGTAACCTTAGTTTTTTAATAACTTTAATCATCTTTATTCTTTGGTCTGAATTGATGCAAAACCAATAATATGTCACATGACCAACAATACATCATCTGATTCCAGCTTACACATTGCAATTTATTCAAATACTTTTTTTATTCTCTCTACGCTTATAAGGCATCTAGTGATTACTAAAGCTTACACTAGAAGGCATAAAAGAATTTGTTTATAATAAATTAAACTTTATTAGTTCTTTTATTACAGTTTTTGGCAATTCAGTGGTTATTTATATGATTCTTCAACACATGACAGTGCCATTTATTTGTGCAGTACTCTTTTAATAATTAAATGTCTTCTTAAACCTTAAGTGTTTTTAATAAAATCGTATATATTATTGTTTTATGACTATTTCTTACTGGTCAGCAGCGGTCACGTTTAAACTACTTATTTTCTGTGAAGTTAATAATATAGTTAGTAATATCCGCCCACACCTAATTTTACTGTTAATTTATAAAAAATTTAAAATAGTTTATTTCGCAAAAGAAAAGAAATGACGGAGGAGGTTTAGAGCAGAAAATATGGAATATAATCTGAAAAAATTAATGACTTTTTTTGATAAGTGACCTCTAATTTAAAAATAACCATTGCGTAATTTACTATTTTATTTGTTGTAAATACCAATATATTGTTACTTGGATACAGAGCGACCATATGATTTATAATCTAGTCCAGAACGTGTGAAAATGAAAAGGGGCAATAATTAAAAAATATCTACTTCCATATCACTTATTAATGCCATTGACTATTTATTTTTTAAATACATGTATACGTGCATTATATGGCTGTGGGGATAAATTGTCTACCCAAAGGCAGATGTAGATATTTAGGCAGTAGGGTACTATGTCCAAGAATAACACTTGGTCACCATTCCTAATAACTGGCAATTTCTTGCTACTCTCTTAAACTCATTTTAGTATTTTAATACTTGGAATAGCATCACAAACTTTAATAAATCCAATAAATAAAATAAGAATGGCTTTAGAGCTCAAATATTCATAAAATGTCCAAGCTCTGGAAATGACAAAACTGAGCTGTGATCAGTAAACCTTGAGCTCCAGGGTTACCACTGCACCAAATCATGCATGACTACGTTCCAATGAATTGGGACCACAAGTTGTATCATAGTTTTATAAAACAATATCAAATTTTAATATTATAAATGATGCATATTTTTCATTATAGTTCAAACTAAATTGTTAAAAAAGAATTATTTTGTTCTACTTGAAAAAGAAAAGATGTTAAATCAAAATTAAATATTTTAAAACAATAGGGTCTTTATTCCTCTGCCTACTATGTCCCATATTATACTTTAGGCAAAAATCTGGATTTAGTAAAAAAAAATCAGATTTAAATTATTTGTAGATTTTTTTCAAGTTGACATAGCTAAATTTTTTTGATCCCTACACAAAATTTCAAAAAAGCTCTTTGAACTCGGACTTTCACACAAACCTCAACTACCCATGCTATCTCACACCACTGGATGACTGAAGATTGTGGGATGGAGTGGTTTGAAGCCTGTCCATTAAAGTATGAAGATTGGCTATCTTAATATAAGCTGAGCTTTGATTGTATATGTGTGTGGAGATGATAATCTGGACCAACTGACAAGTGCTGGTTTAGCACGAAATATGCATATTGGTGATTATTTATCTTTTTTTGAGATATGGGTGATCAGGTGTATTAGTGGTATGAGATAGCAGGGATGGTTGAGGGTCATGTGAAAGTCTGAGTTCAAACCCTCTAAATATTACATATATAAGTGCAGGTATGAAAAAGCCTGTACTGTAGAAAAAATTCATATTTCAAAAACGTTCTTTATAATATTTTTTTAAATATATATAAAACAAAAAGAACCTAACAACCAGATGCATACCCATTGCCTTAGTTTGTTTCACAATAGCCATACCAGTTTGATTAATCTATAGCCAATTTTTCAATATTGGTCAGTAATTGGCATTCAGCTTTTCTTAAATAGATGACAAAGGGGTATGGAAAACTCTCATCAACCGCCACTTTAGCAAGTTTAATGAGAAATGTCATTTTCCATGAGAGTCATAGAGAAATTTTTCCTCTGTATTGGGCTATATAAAAGTTGCTTTATCTTTTTTTAACTCTATCACTAAAATTAATTACTACAATTTATCATCTGAATGTTTTTGTGAATATGGCAAATATTTACTCACAATGCTTGTAAACAGTTTGGATGAATCTGGCCATCTAATTATTGATTGATGTGGGATATTTAAATCATCTTTACTTGCTTGTAATTTGGCTAGAATTGGAAAGGTTGTTCCATTATTTCTCTTTGGAAGGATATTGAAGAGAGTTCTGTATTGCAAGATGCTGTTGACTTTATTTTCACTTTAATTATAACTTCAGATTTTTTAATCCTAAATGGAACATACTTTTTTTTTAAGATAACAAATTCCGTAGCAAACTCAGAATTTATTCAGCCAATTGGCTTCTACTTGATGAATGATATCTGATACTGGTGAAAGAAGTAGTATTGAACTGGGGGCTTATCTTTAACTTAATATTAAAGAATTTCCGGACAATATAAAAATATCTATATCCTGACTTTTTTAAATAACATTTTCAAAGTAATTTATCAAGAATAACATGTTTTGGTAAAATTTTGGGGAAAAAACTGCTTTTCAAGTACAGAATATAAAAACATCAATTTCTTTGTTTTAAAAATTCAGTAACAATTATATGTAAGTTGTTTTTCTTTTTACTCCTATTTTAAATTAGCTAAACAAAACATGCATTGTTTGGTTATGATCAATTAATATTGTCAGTCTACCTTTCTGTCTAATCATCTAGATCTGTTTGTAAATATAGATATATATTTTTGATTTACTGCAGTATGATGGCCATACAGTTTAATCTAGATTCTCTAATTCATAAGTTTTTTCCTCTACATTACTTGAGCAATTTCCTTATTTTATCCATCCATCAGATGTATGATCTCTTTTTAGATTTTTTACACTCTCTTGAAACTCAATTTAAGATTTCAAGTACCATTTCTTCTAGTAATATATCCAACCCAACTACAATTCAGTCTTTTAATCCTTTCAATATTACATACCTGTTTGTCCTCTCATTTTTATATTTTGTTTTTGATTTCTGTTTGTTACTTCCAGTATAAATAATCTCTTTGTTCTTTGGATATATATATAAATTAATTCATAGTATTATTTCTGGGAGCTTCCATGTAATAAAAATATAATAACTGATGTTTCAATACAATAACAAGTGCTTTCCTCGGAGTTTCTTTCTTAAATCATAAGAATAGCTATTTAGCTATTATATTTTTATTGCATTGAAGCTCCTGGAAATAATATTATGAATTTATTTATTTGTAAGAATATTAGAATTAATATATATATATTAAGTAATTATAGAACCAGAATAAAGTAAATGAACAATAGCATATTTTAGAATTATAATCATGAAATTGTCATATAAAAGAAAACTTCCAAAAGCTAGGGAGATGTTTTGTGATAGAAAGTAATAAATTTCATACATTTTCAGATATGCACACAATTATATTCAGCTATTAATATTTAATTATACAGCTCTGTATGCAAAATGATGTGTTGGAAAGTGGGCATTTTGGCAAAGATTCTATGAAGTAATGCTTAATAGTAATTCAATAGTTTTGTCACATTTCCACCTCTCATTGAAGGTTAAATATCTTACATTAATATCAAAAAATTATACCAACATATTTTATTCGATCTTCTAAGCTAATAGTTTCGACCATCCAATAGTCTTCCTCAGAACTTTCACTTCTTAAAAACTTTTAAACCATTCAATTTCATTATAAAGTAATAATCCAGTTTTACTTCTGCATGTGATTTAATATTCTGTATTTATTACAAAAATGAAACCAGTATGAACTTATTTAATGTATAAATAAATTTTATTGAAATTTTGTGGCAAAAAAGGAGACTTTCAACTTAAACATTTTAATCTTTATTTAGAAAAATCTTGCTTTAGAAATATCATTTGTAGTTAAGTAAGAGGTTGTTGAATTAATATAATTTTCATTTAATTAGGTCTCATTTCTAAATGTAACAGTTATAAGCAGGTAAACTAATGGATATCTGAGACAGATTTAGTAGTTTTGTAATAAATATGAATTTTCTATAAGTTTTTGAGCAATAATTATCTCAAAATATTTTTTTAAGATACTGATGTGTTAAAGACATTAATAATACTTTACACACACATATATAAATAACAACAACTGTGCAAAATGTAAATAATATATATATATATATCAGTCAATAAGCCTGTTAAAGAATTTTGTTATATTATGATTGAAAGAATAAGTGTTGACTATTAACTTATTATTGATTTGAGATGTAAAACATATAATGACTCATTTCTGAATTGTGAACTATGGCAATGCAAGGTTCATAGGATCAATTTTAGGGGAACTTCTTCCATTTATCTCATTTACTTCAATAATGAACTAATAGAGTGCACTTATCTATTTATTCATAATATTGTAAAATGTAGCTCTGAAATGTATTCATTACATAACGAAGTATGTGCTTTATATATATGGCTTTTCCCAAAATTATTTGAAATTTTAGTAACTTGTAATATATAAATGATGCAAACTTACACTAAATAACATTTGAAAGTTCCATTATTTATTATTTTCTCTTTCAAGATAATAAGTGATTACAAAAAAAAGTAAAAAGATAACAAGAATTAACTAGACGAGGTTACAGGGTGATATATACAAAGAAGAAATGATCCAAAAGTCAGTAGAATACAAAATGAATGTTAGTGAAGAACTTAGTCTGTGGATGCAAGGTGAATATTATTCATCTAGTCTATAATGAAATACCTTTGTTAGTAAACCCTGTTTTGGCAAGTTATGGTTGGAGGGTTTTATTAAATCATAATAGTTATTTTCATATAAATTATTTAGGGGTTGGTTGGAGAGGTGCTGTTTAGACCAGTTGTGAATTCCCAGGTTAATATGGCCAGGTATGGATCAGCCTCTCTCTTGTTTGTTTCTTGGATATTTTTAATTATATTGAGGAAGCAGTTATTGATTTCGTTAAAGTAGTAATTTTTGAAAAATCACCTTGCATCTGGTCAACCAGATGGCAAAGTTTATGTAAGTGGCAAGCCTGATTTCAGAAAAAATGCCTCTATTTAAAACCCCTGAAGAGATGTTAGATCTGGACCATTATTATCAATGTGTTTCTGGAAGTTTTGTCTTAATCCTTGCCAGACTGGACAAAGGCGAAGGATATGGTCCATATCTTCCGGGCTGGAAAGACAGAGACAACATATGGGATCTATGTGGAAGCCTCTTCTATCAAGAAATATAGCAGTGGAGAGGCTACCAAGGTTAATTTTGAGAAGGAAGTCTGTGTGTTTAGGTGTATTTTATCTAGGGGGGGGTGGGGGGTTTGTTTTGTCGATGGGGGGGGGGGGGGTTTTGGGGTTTTTGATAGGTTGAAGGCTTCCCAGTAGGTTATTTTTGAATTGAACATGGTCGCGGAAGATACTATGTGCATAAAAATGTATGAGATCTGTGTTTGAAGCCAGATGGGAGTGAACCTCTGAGGGAGCCGTCTATCAGTGGGAAGCACTTGCTCTTTGGGAAGCAGACATTGGAAGGTCCGGCAATCAGAATAAAGTTTATGGACCATATTGTAAGTTCTCTGTATTGCAAATACCTTTATTGAATACAGTCCATTCATGTCTCTTGGCTTTTGAAAGGTGCGCAGACTGATAAATGATCTGCGCCCACCTCTACAGAGTCTCAAACAGTGGGATTCTACTTTTTTAATGAAAGCTTCTGTTGGTTTAAAACCCGCAAGATAATATATAATCTTGGGAAGTATGAGGGAGTTTAAGAGTGAAACCTTTCCAAATGTGGTTTATATATATTCTTGAGAGGCATGTTATGGTGATGTCTATTTTGTTTAGTAGTCTTCGTTGTATTTCCATCCTCATTGCTGTAGGGGATAGTGACATATTGAATCCAAAGAAAGGCTAAGGCATAGCTTGTAATGAACCTGTTAGCTGTTTTGATATTCCAAATTGCAGATTTGTTCCTGTTAACGGTAAGCCCGTGCGTCTGAGCATAGTGCCATAATAGGCTTTCAAGAATGTTTATTTCTTCATGTGATTTAAGAAACACCACTACATCATCAATGTAGGAGATGTGGGAGATGTTTTCATTAAGAAGAGGGATGGAGATCCCAGGGAGTGCATCCTCAATGCTCAAAAGCAAGGGATTTATATATCTCATGAAGAGGAGAGCACTTAATGGGGAGCCCTGGAGAATGGAGATGCAGGGTTTGAACCCAGGGGCAATTCTCCCATTTAGAGAAAAAAATCTCTCGATTTGCTAGGAGATTCTCTATGATCTGAATGTATGCCAAATGAACCTGAAGAACCTCTAGTTCACCAAGTAGTACATCTATTCAGACAGAGTCAAAAGCCTCGGCGAAGTCTAGTTGGACTGCGACCGGCCAGGATTGTTTTGTTCTACGGATATGATCAATGAGGAGTCAAAATCGGCTTACAGCATCACCAGTCGATGAAGCCCTCTTAGCATATTGATGCCTGGAAAGTTTTGATATGATTTTCTCTTGAATTTTATCTTTTATAATGCTTTCGATAATTTTGCTTAGGAGAGGAACCATGGATATTGGCCTAATGTTATTTAAGTCTACAGGTAGATCTTTCTTTTTTATGAAAGGGACCACTGATATAGGATAGATCCCTGGAAGATGTAGGATATCAGTGGCTAAGAGATCAATGATTCCCCTTGTAACATGTATGGTAAATTTTTCCAAGTGTATCAGAAGAAATATAGGAATTCCGTGCATGCCGGGATGGGTGTGTTCAGGCAGGCTGCTGGACTCCAAGTTATATCAGACGGGCCCTCGGGTCAGGAAAAAGAAATCACACACCCTCCTCTACTTGTGCCTTGACGGTATTACTTACTCTGGCATCAGTATGCTTAACAAAATTAAGGATTATCATTATTTATTATTTTTAAGCATTAATATTATCGTTTTTCAGGCAATCTATTGATTGGTCGCTTTAATCGCGTGATCTACCACCATTGATTTTTTTTTGGAATCATTTCAAAGCAATTGTTTATTTCTCAAAACCTTTTTTTTTAACAATACAAATAATTTGGACCACATTAATTAAGGGTCAAAATTGTCCCAAATAACGTTTTAAATTTTATTTATTGTAGATTTCAATCATTTATATATGTTGAGTTATTCAAAACTGTAATCCCATTAAAATCTTTTGAGGCAGTACTATACGCATGCGCACATGTATTTAATTTATATTTTATATGATAGATAGAGTAAAACATACCTGTTTATATAAATAAACATCCACCTATAAGGTCTGTTCCAAAAGTTGTGACTTTTTATGTACTTTAACAGCATTTTGTTATTTCTATATTGGAATCTTTAAAATGAAAAGAGGGGAGACCTTTACAATAAATTATACCCACCACCACTTCTGAATTAGCATGTGCAAAAAAAATATTAAGGATCCAGTGTGGAGATAAAATTGCTTAGCTGAGATATGGAATGAATGTGAACTTTTTGATCAGACCTTATGTATATGTTTTTATCTCTGTGAATTTAGAAATAGTTATGTTGCTGGAGTCATAAATTGATTTTTATAAATATCTATGATTATTTTTTCCTGTTATACTGCTTGAAACACAATTTTATCTTCATTATTAATTGTGTTTGTTCGTTTGATTTTTTAAATAAAATGTGTATACAAAAAAATCTTAATTATTTGCTATGTAATTGTCTAAAAGGAAGAAAACCTGGTATAGTTTTGATGACAAAATTATTTACAGATGGCAACTATTTATTTACTATTATAATTAATGAGGACTTTGACAAGACACCACAAATATTGGTCCAGTATTATATAGTTTTGGTTTAATTTTTGTTTTCTATAGGCAGCACACGGATATTAGATGATTTGTTTTTCTCCAAAGACGTTAAACTTCTTTTCTTTTTTTTTTCAATTTTCTAATCAAGTTTAACATTTGTACTAAAGAAGAGTATTCTGTATTAATCTTTTATAATAATGATATGAAAAATAATGAATTTATTCATTATTAATGTATTGGTTTATTTTATTTGTTTGACAAGATGTATAATTTATTGATTGTTGTAAATTTTATTATATGAATAAAGAAAAAAAGTTAAAAATTTGTTATCCTGTTATTACAATAGAATAATCCTATCTTCATCATTTGGTTTTAAGCCTTCACATTAGTATCTAACTCTATACAATATATGTTTGTAATTCTACATTTGTTTCTATATGTATAGATAATGGAATCCCATGTCCACAGTATTTTGTTACAAGTCCATTCTCAGTGGATAGCATGAATTAGCAGATAATGGTTAACATTTGTTTACAATATAATACACATTATTTACTTTACTATTTTGTAAGTGTATAGTAGTTTTAATTAAAAATATTACAACACAAATGCCTTTTAATATATATATAAATTAAGAATACAGTATAAACAAAATATTACACTAATGTGGAAATATTATTCTCTAGTTATAAATTCAATGCCTTTTCACTCTTTATCAAAAATTATTTTAACATGGTTAAAACTTCAGCCATTTCAAGAATGTAAACAATATTGATATAAATTGGTTTTTGTCTTTTGATTATTTTTTTAATAGATGGTTTGTACCTTTTAAACTTGTTGCCCTTTTCTGAACATGTTTTTTTTTTTTCATTTTCAAATTGATAACTCATTTTATTATTTTAGAAAAGTATGAACTCTCAAATTTTATCAAGTTGATAGGTTAATGTGTCTGATAAATGAATTCTTGTAAGACATTAAGTTTACAACAATCAAAACTGTTGGATTTATTGAGGGTGGTAGCATATTGCTACTGCTGTACAGTAAGTGGTAAAAGATTACTAAAATTTATAAATTTTAATGTTTTTATTTTTTGTTTATTTACATATTTAATAGCATATAATTGAAGCATCATTTATTGATACAGTAAATATTATGGTTTCATTATAATTTTAAAATTATAAGGAAATCAAATATCACATGATGTAATTTAATAAGCGTGTATTACAAATGTTATATAATGAGCATGCCAATAGCTCTTAACAAGCTTTTCTGAACATTCCTATCCCCAGACTGGTTTCTAGCTTTGGCTTTCATCAGTGAGGTGCTAAGATGTTTGAAAATGTCAGATTTTCTACTTAATAGTTAAACATTGGATAAAGTGCTGGGCTTGACCTGGTATTTTAAATCTAATGCTTGAATGTCTTAGTACCTCACTGATGAAAGCCAGATCTGGAAACTGGTCTGGAGTTAGGGATGTTCTGAAAAGTTTGTTAAGAGCTATTGGCATGCTCATTATATAATATTTGTAATACAAGCTTATTAAATTAAGTCACATGATATATGGCTTGATTTCCTTGCAATTATTGTTATTGCTCTTAAGGCTTTGGCAATTTTATATTGTTAAAGCTATTAATATATGGTGTGTCTGAACTTAGTTAAGTCCCATATGGCTATTTAAGTTAGATAGCTGGATTTGAAGATATATGGATGTCTGAAATTTTCAGCTTTTCTACTTAATAGTTAAACATTAGATAAAGTGCTGGGCCTGACCTGGTATTTTAAATCTAAAGCTTGAATATTGTAGCACTTCACTGATGAAATCCAGAGCTAAAAACTGGTGTGAGGATAGAGATATTCTGAAAAGCTTGTTAAGAGCTATTGGCACACTCATTATATAATAATTTTAAAATTATATATTTTAACACAACAAAAAAACTGCAAGTATAATTTATGTATGAATATGTTCTTTCAATTTCTCAAAAAAATTGTATTGTTCTTATGACAAGAATTGATGATGAAGTAAAAGATACAACGTCTAAGTATTCTGTATTTGCCTGTATAGCAGTAGCCATTTTGGTGTTATGTGATAATAGAAACAAAATTAATAATGTAAATTAGACAATTAAAATCTCATTAATGATAGCACGTCTGCCAAGATTAAAAAAGCCATGAAGTGCTTCATTTTTAAGTCTATACCAATTTCTGAAATATACAACTATCTCTTAGTTGCAGTAAATAACTGAAATCATCCTACCAATACTATTATGCAGAGTCAATGTTTTTTTGCTGTATTATGATACTGTCTACAGAACATTCTCTGTTCTATTCTTTATCTCCAAATTTAAAGTTTTTGTAATCTTTATTAAATACTTGTTACATACTATAGATCTAACTTTAATAGAAGGACGTGTAATCCTATTATTATTATCAAATTTAGTGCTGATTCTATTCTTATTAAATTTTTCATAATTTATATTTTTTGACAAATGACCATTTGGATCAAATTTTCAATTTTTTATTTTAATAAATTAATCATATTTCCATAAATTTTAAACTATTTCTTAGATATATAAGTTCACAATTGAAAGACTATTCTTAAAAATAATTCAACTTTGCAAACTGAAATATATAATCAAAAAAATGATTTTTCTTCTTTTGCAATTGTCTATAAAAATTTATTATGAATGAAATATTTGTTTTCACTTTACATTTAAAACCTGAATGAATTATTAAGATTACATAAAGCAATGAAATCCTGTTTTGAAATGTAAAATTTGAGTTATACTTTTTTCAAAATTATGAAAACCAACTGCTATGGTCATTATGAAGATGTTCCTTCTGTTAGCCTATCACAATGTCCTACTTTACATTATTACATTTTCTTGTCTTCTAAAACACATTTTTAAAAATAAAATCTGAGTCTAATCATTGTATTTTTGTCAAAAAATAAATATTTCACAAATATTTTTCAAAAATAATTACAAATGTATAATTAAACTACAAAAAATATTTTTTTTATTTTCAAAATATAAACAAAAAAATATACACTCCTGGGCCTGAGAATAAAGCAGCGTTAATGGATTCCTTGTGTTCAGTTTCCTTGTCCAATATCATTTTTTGAGTGTTTTTAAATTAAAATAACAAAACTGTCAAACAAATGGTAAAGATATCTGCAAGAGAGTGAATTCATGCCATTATGACTGTCATCAGTATAATTGCAAACTTCTGGTCAGTTCAGTGAAAAGATTAACTAAACAATGTTATGACTTTTCTATAACAATGGAATTGCTTTTGGTTTTTGTATAAAGAATTTCACAGCTTTTTTAGATTTGAGAGAATTACTGACATAATTAACATGTTTTGAGATCATCATAAATTAACTCTAGTGGTGAAATGTACTGTATTCTTTGCAAAGACTGCAAGAAATAAATGAGACAAAAAATATGGCTTCTGCCATAATAAGCTAATATGAATGTGATTTTTTAAATTTAATTTCTTTTTCATTACAAGCTTTGAGAATACAATATTGGGGAATACATTGTATACAATAATATCTTTTAGATAGAACAGATTTGAATTTTGAGATGAAAAACATACACTCAAATGTATTGCTGTTGCATTTAATAAGTTAAAAATAAGATATTTCACCATAATAATATGACTACTTCATCTAAATTAGTTCTAGAGAATGCTGTTATTCTGTCAAATTTATGGTATAGAAGTCAGACATGGACTCACCATTAAAATCACTGGAAACTTAATTGAAGGATATTTCATAATATTTTGACAATATGATAGCAAGACTATTTGGTATGTTCTTCAAATGTGAAATATGATATTGTATCTAATGTTCTAAGATCATATCTACTCTGCACAGTTGGTAAAGCATTGACTTGGAGTCAGTAGGTCCCATGATTAATACTGGCACTCCCAGTTCTATTGCTCAAACTTCTTATGAATTCCCATATCTGAATTTAGGGGTTTGAATAAATGGGTACTTAGTTAATCTTGGCTAAAAATAACTTTTTCAATACAAATCTCTGTATTCATGCTGCAGTTATGCTTAGAGTACCATAATTGATAATTTTGTATTCGTTTGTTGTCAAAAACTTGAATTTAAATGTGTATTGATTGATTTTAATTCCACTTAAAATCCCCATATGTCAATATCATGCACTGAAAACCAAACAAATAGGTTTCTTTTTACTCAAAAGTACTTATTATAATTACATGACCTTGGTCTTTATCCATAACTTTGACCTTTGTTAAAATCTTGAAATCAAACAAAATTTTGCATGTTTTGATTAGTTATTTAATTTTGTTAAATTAAATATTTATTTTAAAGCAATTGGACATCACATGACTCACAAAACACCACAAGATCCTTGGTTGCACATTTTTCTATCTATTAATAATTTATAATAGATAACAAAATATGTAAACAAAGGTCATGTGTTGCTTTGTAGAACATGTGATGCCTTATTGGTTTAAACCAATTCTAGCCAAAAAATAAAGGTACCTAAGGTTATTAAAAAACTGAGGTCACCATTACATATAAAAATTGAAATGGATTCATCTCTGAATATGTATGCAAACAAATTGACTTAATAATATAACAAAAAATGTGGTTGCTAGATGAAAGATGCATTAGAGTCAAAAACTCCAATTGCTTTGCTTAAACCTCCAAAGGTTCTTCAGTGATGAAATCTACAAATTAAAGACTAGTCTGGGAATATAATGAGTAGGACAGTACTAGATAAGAATTTATTAAACCCTACATGTGACATTTATTGATTCCTAAGCTTTCCCTAGATGGCACAAATGTAGTATCACTAGAAAAAAACTGTTAATTAATATTTGGGTCTTCATATGACTACCAATATTTGTTTCTTAGTATTTGATGTTTACATCCATATTTTATTTGAATATATTTGATTTTACCAGAAAAACTAATCAATTTAAAATTTACTAACATGAAACAGGAAGTAGTAATAGCAAACATGAAATACTACTATTAAGGCTATAGTTATTAGTTTTTGAATTTGTAGATCGAATTGTTAAATTTTGAAGATTACTTTCATTATTTGACTGTATTTTTTTTATTAAAATATGCTTTATTAAGATAAATTTGGTGTAAAATTATTTTTTATTCATTAAAAATATTTTTTTAGCCTCAAAACTAAACTATGACTTTAATCTGATTATTTATTTCTGCTTATTTTTAAAATTCATATAATTTAAATATTATTTTCCTTTCTTGAAGTTATGAGTTTAATGAATAATATTTAAAACGTAAGTATTTAATGAAAAACAAAGTTTTATTCATAAAAAATAAAAATCATGAAAAACAATTACCATAATTGTCACATAAGGTTTTTTTTAAAATGGCAGATCCAAAGAGTTGTAATACAACACAGAATTCAACATCCTGTTGAAATAATGTCTATATATTCATCAATTTCTTTTGTAGAGTCATGGTAAAAAAAATAATGAAATATTAAATATGTAAAATTCACATTACTCAGCATTAACAATATATAATATCTGGAGTGTTAAACTTTAAAATGTGATCTATGTTCATACTAAGTCCTCTTTTTTCAAAGATGATTTTTACATATTTTCTATTTGGTTATGCAAAGTAAATTAATTCTGCCTTCTGCATTTAACTTACAATGTCTACATTGCAGTTTGTCATATAAATACTACAAGCAGTAATTCATATTATTCCTAAGAAGAGTATTTGTTTATATAAATATTTCAAATGTGATTTTTTTTATTATATGCTATATTTGTAATAAATATTAAAATATTTGTATATATATATATATATTTAAATTATAGCTATAAAATCACAAAAATGAAGAAATAAATTACTTTTGTTTGACTGGATTCACTTAATTATTTTTTTACAATCAGTTAATATAATGAAATAAATTTGCTTTTTATTATTGTAAGCATCAGTAACAATAAATTTTATATTTGTCTTAAAAAGTAGAAAAAATAGTGATCATTTACAAAAGCCAAAGAAAATTTACAGCCATTAAGACTATAAATGGTATGAGATAACACTAAATTGGAAAAGGGGGCTAACATTTATACTATGCAAGCTAATTTCAAACTAATTTGATTTTTGGAAAATAGAGATATATTTAGGAAGGTACTGAGACAGACACTTGTTTATTTTAAAAAAATAATATGAAATTAAGACATTTGAACTTGATCCCACATATTATTCATAGCTCCTTGAAGATTAAATTATAGACTGATTTAAAAGAGTCTGTGTGGACATCTTTATTAATTTGGCATTTTCCCTAATGAATATCATCTGATCTATTATCCATATACAATTGTGGGCATATATAGGTAAGCAAAATAAATGAGAGTGATTAGTGGAGACCATTATACAATTAAATCCAAATGAATATGTGGATCAAATATTCTTATAGTTTCATTTATATATTGAACGATTCCCATCATCTAATGTAAGTATTGAATGTCTTTAGAAAAATTGAACTTTATTTAAATGTTCCAAATACATTCAACTGTAGGTTAATATATGCACTAAATATTCCAAATGCATTCAGTTGTTATCTTTTTAACTGCATTTTAGAATTGTCAGTGTAATACTTTTTTCATTTTGCATAGCTAGTCTTGATTGGCTGCTAAGTATTTTCTAATATTTGTATGGTTTTGTATTGCTTAAATGTGGACTGCTTTCATGTATTTACATTTATAAACCAATCTGGCTTTGAGAATTATTAGCTTTATTATAAATTGTTCTTACTGGCATGTGAGTGCATGAAGATTTATAATATTTAAAGTAATTGTGCATTACTGAGTTCGACTTCCAATCTAACAATTTCAAGATTTTCAGCACTTTATAATAATAGATTTAGCTTTATTAGCCAAGTATTTTATGATTTCAGTGTAGTTTGAAAATTAAAATTGACTATTTGTTAGTCTGCTTTCAAAAACAGGTTATATTTGGACTTTTTAATAAAATTTCTTTAAACTTTTTGGATTATAAAAATTTTAATCTCTTTCAGTCAATTGTCAATCTTTAATGTTTATATAAACATAAAAATAGTCACATTGACAACAAATAGCTTGAGATTAAGTTTGGTACTCTTTAGGTGGACTGCTTTCATCTATATATACATTGAAATATTTTAATATGTGTAAATATCTTACATTTTTTTATATTAAAAAAATCATTGTCAGATGTTAATAGATAATAGCAATGAAAATAGAAAACTGTAAATGTTTTTTTTCTATATAAGACCAAGATATTATGTTTAGGAGAAGTACACCTTTGGATTCAAAAAGCTTTCACAGTTTACTATTTTCATGGATTACTATCTATTAATATCTGATGATGATTTTTCTAATATGAAAATGTAACAAATATTTCCACATATTAAAATATTTTAACAATAACCTATTGAAAATTATTAAATCTATATAGAGAGAAAGAAAAAAAATACTATAAGTACTTTTTAAAAAATGACTTGATTTATATACATAAAGATTTAAAAAAAAATATAGAATTTACAAATACAAAATAATATATTGTATATATATATATTTTAAAAATTTAATCATATACATGATATCTATTAACAAATAATTTAAGCAAAGCGACTAAAAAACAATTATAAAATTTTTACTTACATAATTCATAATTCCATTCTTTTTGTTATATTACATTCAATAACTTTTGTCAAAATAGTTTTACAAATTCTCTATATGCTTTAAGTATATATACATTTAGTTAATAAATTAACAATTAAAAACAAATTATTATACACTTTTAACAGACTTGTCCTCTAATTATGCCATTAATTTTTCTGTAAAAAGACAAAGTTCTCTAAAATATATAATTAAATTTACTTTGTATTTATCAATTTTTAAATACTTTCAAAAGATTCATTTTAAACTATATAAACTCAGAGAGTACTTCTTTCGTTTTTTTTACCTAAAGAAATATCACATTAACTCTTCTGTATTTCAGTGTTATTCCACCAATCCTTAGTGGCAAATTGAGTTAATAATTCAATATTTTAATTTCAGTAATAAAATCTTTATTCAATATAATGAAACAATAAATTGGGCTTGATTTGTTAGAAATATAAATTTACAAATGAAAAACATCCTAAAAAAATCATTTAAATTTTCTAAATATAGGAAAAAATAAAGTGAAATGCGTAATAAGAACTTGTTTTCTTATTGTTTAATTGTTGCAATGTTATTGAAAAAATAAATTAATAAAATTGTTGTTGAATGAATTTCATTTTTAATTATAAAGTTATGAAGTTATGGAATTTTATTCTAAAGTTTAAAATTGCATTTATATTTATTAAATTACCACAAATTTCAGTACTATAATGTTTGGCAGAACATAATGATTTGTAGTTTCCTTTTTATCTTTACTTCAAATTTCTTAAATTGTATTTTTTAAAATGAAACAATTTTTAAAAAAAAAAATAAAACATGAATATATTTCTTTTTTAATTAATTACTATACAAATATTTTGCAAAAGAAATTATAAATATCTAAATAAACTATAAATTATGCATTTCTTTTGCTTATTGATAACAATTAAAGAGAAGTTAACAAGTTTGTTTGTACAATCAATACTAGAGATGTAACTTTTTATCAGCTCGTCTGTTGGTTTTTTCTTATCTCTGCTGTGTGTGTTCAATTTAAAAATCAGATATACTATCTGGGCTACAGATAATCTCTAGTTTAATAAATGATTAATGATAATCATTACTGTATTTATCTCAAGTGGATTGAATCAAAGTTGTGGATGAAGTAAGTTTGACATTTGTAAATCAAAATATAGCAATTTTATTTATTTCCAATTTTTACTATCAAATAAAAGTAAAACTAGCAAAAGTGCTAAATATGGTCACAAAGGAATAATTTAAAGCATGCTAAAGATTGTCATAAAAGAATGAAAGTGAGCTTATAGCAGAATCATTCCAGAAGCTCCATGAAGCATACATTATTGTTAGCATTTAATTAAAAAGTAAAAAGGTTATAAATAATATTTGTTAAAAACAAAATTTTAAGGCATGAGAAAGGGATATAAATTGTTTTGTTTTTTTAAGGAATACTCTTAAATATAAAAAATTAATAAGGATTTTATTGAAATCAAGAAATTATAATTTCAGAACTGAATTGTGGAAATTTGTTATATATTTTTAATAGATAAAATAATTGTTGTTTTTTTTTTTTAATGTATTTTTATTGTAAATAATTCGTCATAAATAGAAAGAAAGACTTTTTATAATGAAACGAAAGTCAAAAATTATTATCAATAGATAGGATTCTAAAAGCTTTGTTAACAATTAACGTTTATGAATACTGTACATACTTAGGCAAAAAATTTCCTTCGAAAAAATAGAAAAAAAATAAGGAAAGATTACCAAATAAAATTAAAAACAAAAAGCATAGGAAAGGATTACATTGCTTATAAAAACTTCATAGTATAATATATGTAACATAATCTTTTATTATACAGTATATAATTTTAGTTGAGCATATAATACAAAATACACATCAGAAAATGGGTTTATATTACAAATATTAATTTGTCACTATGCAGGGAATTGCCAAATTTTGTCATTAGACTCTGATACAGCAATGAGTACAGTCATAAGCACTTGTGTGTCACCTTCGTGTTAAGTCAAAACAAGGAAACATACCACCAGTAAATAATAATCAAATGATTCATCACTCAGAAGGCCGAGTGATATAATGAGGATAAGTGCCATTTCTACTAACATATTATTTAGAAATAAAAATACAATAATAATATATATTTATGAGTTAGAATGCTTGTGGGTTACACAGGATTTATGAAACTTAAAAATTAACATTACATTGCATTGATTTTCTTAACAGTTGTTTAAAGATTTGAAATTAAAGCCCTGTGAAAAAATAATAAATATATATTTGATTTAAGGTTTGTAATACTGTTAATAAAATCCTACACATTTATATGAAGTTAGTCACCTTGTATCAATGCGCACAGAAAATCAACAACCATTTTGTTACTATACAGTATTATGTCCCTAGGATAGGCATCTCATTAGATGACTCTAGAAATTAACACACACACACACCCTATATATCTAAACAGTAATTTAATATTTAAATTAGAAATGTATAATTCTATACAAAAAAGAAACGGTTATTTATTTTATCTGGGTGTTGTTATAGATGATTAACTGTTTATTCATTTACATGCTTGTGTGCATTGCTATATATTTTAAATACATTACTTATATCTGAGGGTATATTTTCTGACTCCATGTAATTATAATTTTTAGCCTTCTTACATGTCAATAAATATTAATACAGTATACATATTTCACTATGAACAATTCAAGAACAGTAGTTCTTCAAACATTTTTAAGAGCAGAATTTTCCCATTCTCTTGAGAAATTTCTATATAGAAGTTTTAACCTCATTATCATACAAAGAAGGAAATGGAATCTGCTGTATATTGGCATTATTCTGATATTTTATTGGAAATTTGTTTGAAGAACCCTGATCTAATAATAATTATATAGTGAGTAAATTGGGGTGACTCATAGTATGCATTAATTTGTACCAGAGTAAGAAAATGTCATATATTTTAACAATATAAACACATGTACCATCTAAATCAAGATGGCACCTGTGATCTTACAAAAATCTATTTTAATAAGTTAAACTATGAATAAAAATAAAAATACCAATGTATTAAATGGACAAAAATGGCAAATTTTACCAAATGGACTTATTATCTAGTAATAAGTACACTTTTAGTTTGATATCAAAATAAATAATGATCTGCAAATAATAATTATTTTCAAATAGTTGATATTTTAGAATCATTTATTGATTACGTTAATCATCTCAGGTCTGTATAATTTTTTTAAAGACAATCAATAGTTTGATGACAATAATTTGATATAATAATAATTACAATGAGATTGTAATGATTTTTAATGAACATATGAATAATTTTGCAGTTTATCAAATATGTAAATCTCTTCACAGAATAAACAAGTCCAAATATGTTACTAAGATAATTCACAAACTGGATTCTCAAACAATCATTTAAATGAACTTGTAAATAACTCCTGTTTTTTGTAATATCAATGCCAATATGTTTTGCCTGACATTGATATAACAAAAAATAGGCATTATTTACAAGTTTATTTAAGTTATTCTTTAGGGCTCTAGCTTATGAAATATCTTAGTAATGTATTAGAATTTGTTTATTCCATGATTTGGTAAATGTAATTAAGAATATATAACCAATGAGGTTTGAATATCTATACATATGCCTTAATATTTTTGTCTATTTTAAGAATAATTTGTCATTAAAGACTGAGTAATAATGGTTGAGTATTATTTTAAATGTATTCAAAAATAAATCTAAAATCTGTTCAAAATTTTGTAGTATGAGTGTTAAAATTCTGCCCAAATATTGGTGGACATAATTAGATAAAACTCTTGACCATGATCAGGGATTGTTTGCCATTTCTTGCCATTTTCTTAATTCATTCTCTTTTAGCACTTCAATGTAAAGTCACAGCATAAATTTTAATGCATTCTTTGCATTGTTTAATATACATAAAGACTTTTAAAATAAAAATGAATTAACAGGTATGAATAAATAATAATAATACATTCTCCAGCATAATTAAAGCTCTGACCAGAGAACATAATAGAAAAAAGAATGCAAATTTTAATGACAAAATCATCAGTTCTACCATCCACATAATTAACATTTAAATTATGTTCTCCTTTCTAAAATAATCAATATATTTTGTTGAAGAAATTTTTTTAATCATCGAAAAAATAAATTGCATGTTCAAAATATACTGATAAAAACTGTTTTTATTTTTAAAAATATATTTCCCAGAATTGAATTTAGATTTATGAATCCATTTCAAGAGTTAAATTAAAAAGTTTATGCACATTTACATGGGATAGGATTATCTTAGTAAAGTTTTTGGACTTGATAAAAAGGTTAAAGTTATATATAAACTATTATTTCTGCCATTCAATCTGGCTTGAGTTTGAAATTCTGTCTTATTTCTCACTACATGTTACAAAAATCAAGACTTCTTTAAATTCCAGGCTTAGAATAAAGTGGGTGTGCTATTTTTATTTTTGATTTTCATAGTCAGTGGAAGTTAACCATATATATTCTATCTGTTTAATAGATTCATTTCATTCTGCATTATCAACAATGTTGTCAAAGGTATGCTTATAAACATTAGAGCTCCAAGAATAGATGAATTCATTTTATTCTTGATCCTTTGTTCAACATTTAGAGTGCTTTAAATTTATAATGTGAGAGTGTGATTTACTTTCTTTCTTTATATATATGTATATATATATGGACAAGTGTAAAACGACAGCATCCCTAAGGCCGGTCAACCAAGCATATGCCAAGGGATCCACACTGAGCTACCTTATTTTAATCAACAACACAATATATATCTTATGCATTAATAAAATAGACTGAAAGACCGACATTTGATGCAATTTCTTATACATAAAGCTAAAGATTACTTTTGAAATGAAGTGCACCAAATTTCCAAACATCTCACTTTTTTATTTACTGGGGACCCCATTTCATATTTGTGCCTAAGTCTTCAAAATCCAAGGCACTGTGTGTAAACATACAAAGTGAATATATATATTACAAAAAAATCAAGTCATATGTCACATGACCATATTTTACAAGCTTGGATTACTGAGGAAGCCAGTCGCAGAAACCGGTCTAAGGTTGGAGATATTCTGAAACGCTTATTAAGAGTTATTTGCAAGCTCATTATAATGTATATATATCTATAATTGGCCTCTTCAATATTTCGTCAGAAATACAAAAGAGTAAAAAATTTAGGGGGGGGGAAGAGAAAATATATTTTGAAAAAATAAAATTTACAATATTCAAAAGAATAAATGAATAATTAATTATTTATAAACAATTTATGAAGAATTAAGTTGGTTCAGTAGCACCTCCATCTTTCAACATATAAATGTATGTAGACACACACCCATGTCCGTGTGTGTGTGGAAAATGCACATTATAATAAAATGTACTATTATCTGCGAATTTCGTTGTTCATGATAGTGAATTGCGTGTTTGGATTTAAAGGAATTATTAAGAATACATTATATGGAGAAGGAGAGGGACAAAAACTTAGTTGATGAACTAAAAGAAAATAATAGTTACTGCATATTTGAGGAATAGAGCAAAGAACAGAAAGTTTGGAGAAAGTTATTGAAGGTGCCAACCTATCTTATAATTGATGAAGTCAAATTTGTATATCTGTGGATAATTATAAATGTAAGTGCTTGAATCGCTAGTTTATTTTCTACTGTACATTTTAGATTTTAATATATATAGTTTATATTTACAAGTACTAAAATGTAGATATTCTAAAGGATACGTCAGATAGTATTATATATATGCAAATATATAATTCATTTATAGAATAACCTATGCTTGTGGGATCGTGTAATATTTTAATATTAGAGCTACAGGTGCCCTTCAATTTACGTAGCTAAATTGAATCTCACGTGGAAATAAAATAAGTTTGAACGAAAGAAGTAATAGTACTTTGAATTTTTTAGTAGTCTAGACTTCAATTTACTTCTCAAACTTAAAAAGAAACATTTATTATACTTATTTATTATAATTATTTTAAAGTATAATATCTGAAAATACTCTATTTTTTTGCTTTTAACTGTAAAATTTACATATTATTTAAATCAAAATACTTCGATAATAAAATAATAACCATTGTCGTGGCATTATGATCTTTGCGCATTTCCCCATTGTATAAACTTTGGCAACTAGTCAGGATATTTTGACATTTATGATATAAAAGTATACAATTATTATGTATATATGAAAGTATTCTGTATATCTACTTTGTACATCACATACATCTTTGCAAATATATTTTTAAATTTATATTATACGTCGTTTGTTGTCTACCTGTTTACAGGGGATGAAAGATATCGAGGATAATCTCACGGTAGAACTTAAACTGATTTGATCAGGATTTTTTGCTGGGTTTGATGATACTTGTATCTAAAATATGCCTGCATATTTATATTTACGATAATAACAAATGAAAAAATATATATAATTTATAAAATGATATATTACATCGTACATAATTAAGTTTTCACTTAGTGAAATTTTTTTTCTTTAAATAAATAGCTTGCATTACAAGAAAGTATATTGAATATTAAATAAAGATAGAAAAAAAAATCTATAGTATACACAGCTTGGAACAGACTTGATACAAATAAATTACATTGCCGGCTAAGCCAATCATATTTGTCAGGGCACACAGTCCGTGAAAGATTCTAAACTTTCGGTGAAGTCTACGGTACTGAGAATTGTCTTTGAGGTTTCCGTGATCGATCCGACCAACTTCTTTTCCAATTCCGGCATCTTTTTCTACTTTGGTTCTTTCGTGCATTAAATTTAGAATTACGGGAACAATTCCAAGTCGATTGATACAGGAAGATATCAGACAAACCGCTAAGGCTAAAGCCTGTTAAAATAATGTATATGTAAAATTAAAAAAAATCGACAAAATTCACTAATTAATAGAATTTAATATTTTTTTAATATACTACAATTATAAACACAAATAATATTAATTAAATAGTTTATTGTTTGGGAGTTCAACGGAGTTCGAGCATAGAAATTGATTAGACTGGGCATGTTCCAAAGACTATGAGCTCCAGAGTCTATCACTATCGCTGCTTCAAATAACCCAGGGCATTATAAACAAAACAAAAAAATACAAACGCCGTTTCTAGTATAGTATAGTATAGTACAGATAGATAGATAGATAGATAGATAGATAGATAGATAGATAGATAGATAGATAGATAGATAGATAGATAGATAGATAGATAGATAGATAGATAGATAGATAGATAGATAGATAGATAGATAGATAGATAGATAGATAGATAGATAGATAGATAGATAGATAGATAGATAGATAGATAGATAGATAGATAGATAGATAGATAGATAGATAGATAGATAGATAGATAGATAGATAGATAGATAGATAGATAGATAGATAGATAGATAGATAGATAGATAGATAGATAGATAGATAGATAGATAGATAGATAGATAGATAGATAGATAGATAGATAGATAGATAGATAGATAGATAGATAGATAGATAGATAGATAGATAGATAGATAGATAGATAGATAGATAGATAGATAGATAGATAGATAGATAGATAGATAGATAGATAGATAGATAGATAGATAGATAGATAGATAGATAGATAGATAGATAGATAGATAGATAGATAGATAGATAGATAGATAGATAGATAGATAGATAGATAGATAGATAGATAGATAGATAGATAGATAGATAGATAGATAGATAGATAGATAGATAGATAGATAGATAGATAGATAGATAGATAGGATAGATAGATAGATAGATAGATAGATAGATAGATAGATAGATAGATAGATAGATAGATAGATAGATAGATAGATAGATAGATAGATAGATAGATAGATAGATAGATAGATAGATAGATAGATAGATAGATAGATAGATAGATAGATAGATAGATAGATAGATAGATAGATAGATAGATAGATAGATAGATAGATAGATAGATAGATAGATAGATAGATAGATAGATAGATAGATAGATAGATAGATAGATAGATAGATAGATAGATAGATAGATAGATAGATAGATAGATAGATAGATAGATAGATAGATAGATAGATAGATAGATAGATAGATAGATAGATAGATAGATAGATAGATAGATAGATAGATAGATAGATAGATAGATAGATAGATAGATAGATAGATAGATAGATAGATAGATAGATAGATAGATAGATAGATAGATAGATAGATAGATAGATAGATAGATAGATAGATAGATAGATAGATAGATAGATAGATAGATAGATAGATAGATAGATAGATAGATAGATAGATAGATAGATAGATAGATAGATAGATAGATAGATAGATAGATAGATAGATAGATAGATAGATAGATAGATAGATAGATAGATAGATAGATAGATAGATAGATAGATAGATAGATAGATAGATAGATAGATAGATAGATAGATAGATAGATAGATAGATAGATAGATAGATAGATAGATAGATAGATAGATAGATAGATAGATAGATAGATAGATAGATAGATAGATAGATAGATAGATAGATAGATAGATAGATAGATAGATAGATAGATAGATAGGATAGATAGATAGATAGATAGATAGATAGATAGATAGATAGATAGATAGATAGATAGATAGATAGATAGATAGATAGATAGATAGATAGATAGATAGATAGATAGATAGATAGATAGATAGATAGATAGATAGATAGATAGATAGATAGATAGATAGATAGATAGATAGATAGATAGGATAGATAGATAGATAGATAGATAGATAGATAGATAGATAGATAGATAGATAGATAGATAGATAGATAGATAGATAGATAGATAGATAGATAGATAGATAGATAGATAGATAGATAGATAGATAGATAGATAGATAGATAGATAGATAGATAGATAGATAGATAGATAGATAGATAGATAGATAGATAGATAGATAGATAGATAGATAGATAGATAGATAGATAGATAGATAGATAGATAGATAGATAGAACTTAATTATGCACAAGTGTGTGTGAGAGTGAACGCATATAGTTTCTGCTTCTCCCAAGGGTGTTGGTGTTTATTGTTATAGCACAAATATTACAGGTGGGTTTCATCTATCATCATAGTGGATTGACAGCTGTTAAAATTTCTACAGACTCTGGTAATGGAAAGTTTTTTCATTACCAATGTTTTTAGCAATACTAACAGCTGTTGAACTAACAGTCAGTGGCAGGTAAATTCCAACCAGTATAATAATTGTAAGCAATCACACATAAAAAAGGACTCAAAAACTATATGGACTTAAATATATATATGGTATTAAAAAATGTATCTTCTAAGCTTTAGTTATCTACTAAAAGTTAAAAAATTATGACAGATAGGCACACAAACCCATCCTTTTATCAAAGGTCCTTGAGTGGAAATTCTGGAGCTAAAGTCTGCATATTGTGTCCATTTCTGACAAATTTAGATACTTGAACTTCTTATAACCCCCCAAGCAAAATAAATCATATTTAAAATATGATTTTGATTATGCAATTGTTTTAGTCAATGCATAACAATCCACCATTCCCATAAAGTCACATAAGAATTATTATTCTATTTAAACAAATAATAGTAAATAGTAACAACATCCAGAATTTAATTAAGTACAATCTACAGGGTAAAATATGAAATAATATTATAAATTTCACTTCTTAATCTTCAAATCCAATTACTGATTGAAAAGTCAAAAATTAGACAGTTCTTAATAATTCAACATTAAAGATCAATTATTGATGATGCTATTCTCAAAATCGCATAGTACTGATATACTACATTAAATAATAATTTTATTTAGGCTAAACAAGGTTACATTGACTCAAAGCATAGATAAATCACCATGCATTACAATTGCATATTAGATAAAACTTGTATTAGTTCATATGGTTTGAAGCTGATTAACATATAGATAATCCTTGTTATATAAAGTTCATAGGTGTTTGAAATAGCTTCCATGTCTCCTCATATATGAATTTTGATGATAGTAATTTATCTCTTTGTTTTATTTTTTGCATTGATTTACTGATATACTAATATTGTCTTTTTTGGAAATTTTACACAATATGAAGCTAAGGGAATGAGAATATGAGCCAAATGTGAATAAAGAGTCTGATGTCAGGAACAGCATCTTGCTCCAAAAACTAAAAATGAAAACAGAGAAATTTTTTTCTTCATTTATTCATCCATAACAAGAGATCCAGGAGTTCAGGTCTTTGTCCAAATTGACACTAGGAAGAGTTACAATGAAAACCTGAAATGATTTTTTAATGTAGAATCACACCTTTGAAAGTTAGCAATATTAAATCTATGTTATTACAATTATGAGGCTATTTATAGTTGTGAAAGACAGGCATTAAGGAAGGTTAAGAAAAGCCTTACACTTTTGAACTATGATTCTGGCAAAGACTTCTAAGAATAACATGGGCAATAAGGAAAATATTTGAGTGAGCTTTTACTCAGATTACACTTAATGTTTCTCTTGAAACAAACATAACCAGGTTGAAATTTCTTCAATTTTGATTATATTATTAGATCCAAGACACATGCCAAAACATGCTTAAATATATACAACAAAGTTGGTTAATCAAGTCACCCATAAACAAAAATAATTAATTGGCTTTATTAAAGTCTAAAGAAAACCAATAAGTGATCACTATATAGTAAAATAAACCAGAACTGGAATATCATTAGATGATGTTGGAGATTAGTATAATTTCACCTCCCCTTCCCAATATATTGATATGGTAACATTTAATACTCAAAATAGAAATTCAATTTTCCAGTGTTTTGATTTTTTTCTCTCTTTGATTAGAATCATGCATCCCTAATTTGAATATTAAATATCACCATATTGTAGCATGGGAGGTGAATGATGATATATGTCAACCTCCATAGTTAGCTTTTGATGTCGTTGCTCTGAGATAAATCCTATATGTGATGATTTTTGTTCTCTCAGTACTCTGATGTAGCTCACTATTTACTCATTTATATGCTTGTCAGTAATTTGGTGAATCAACTTTGTTACATGCACACACACATACATGTATTTTTTTCACATGATGTGTGGTGGAATAGAAATTTGAAATATTTTGAATATATATATATGAAGTTAAGTTTATATATGCTCGGAAAAAGTGCAGATAGTGTTTCTAATATATCCATAATGTGAGCAATTGACCTGGATTCTGGAATGATGAATGGATATGATAGGAATGAGCCAAAGTAAAAGATGCACTGGTAAAAACAAAAAAAAAATGTACATATAAATATATAACATTCAAAAAGAATATAGTGAAAGAAAGAATAACAAAATTTAAAGAAATGGATGAATTCCAGCTTCACAATAATAAATGTGATTTTAAGCATTCCAAAAAGGCAAACAGAAGATAGATCATTTTGAAGAAGTATTATTGATATGATTTCCTAGAGACTATATTTCACTTAAATGTGCAATAAGATATAGAAATGTATCATTTGGATCAAAATATTAAATGCATATTTTCCAGCTTTAAATATTAATCTTTCCATCTGCTTCAATTATATTTTATATATATTTCTAACCTTATCGTTCTGCCAACTTTAGTAGTGCTACATCTATAGCCTCTTTGTGGTGCTAATTTGTAACCTCATCTGTGGTGTAGATTTTAACCTTACTCTGTGCCCTTTCACTTGTTTAATCTTAATAAAACTCTCATTTATCTCAAGTAGCTAGTCAGTTAAATTTTATACTTTAGGATCAAATGTATACCGGGGCTAAATTGCAGCTATAAATGGTAATCAGTTCTCATTTATATCTGACTGGAGAGAACTCTGTAATGAATGCAAAGAACTCATAATTTATGTTCAATAGCTACAATTATATAACACGGAATGTCTATGTTATGTTCTCTAATCAGAGAGTTCCTAATCTTATTTCTTTCTCACATATATTTTTAGATCAACTATAAATTCATGATCCCTATTTTCTAATAATGGAATAATTTAGTATAGTATGATAATGTTGTTATACCAAGCTACTTGACTTCCAAACTAGCTCTGAGATCAAAATTGATTGCTCTTTCTCAAGGTCTAGATCTATCAGAGGTGCCATATAAATGATTATATTGAATGGATATGATCCCATATCTGCCAAATAAAATTTAATAAAAGTTCAATAGTGAGAATCACCTGAACACCTGAGAGCAGGAAAGGGATTTTATGTCTGCTCCCGCATTCAACAATTACAATGAATCAAAATTTAAATTGATCAACTTATTTACTATTCCTGTCATTTTATTCTGTTATTTCTAATTTATCTTTAATTGATAACCTTAACAAATTTTTTTTGCTGAAGTAAACTATGGAAGTAAACCATGGACTGATTCAGATAATTAATTAAATTTTACTTATGAAAGTAAATTACGGAAATAACCGTAAACTAGATTAAGCAAATTAATCATAACAATAAATTATATAAACTGAAGTCTATAAAATGCTTATATAAAATGAATTATATTCTCAAATATGGCAGTATTAAATTACTATTGTAAATCAATAATGAAAATAAAGTATTAATGTCAAATTGACCATGTGAATCGAATATGGAAACAAGATAATAATAACTACTGCAAATCGATTTTGGAAACAAAGCATCATTATAAAATAATTAACTAAATTTAAAATATAACTCATATTACCTTAAATATAGGTGCTGGATATACGGATTCTGGAGATATTTGAAACACCAAAACACAAAACACAATGTAATCTTATAACAATAATAAAACTTTATTACATGAAATAATAAATATAAAATTAAAACAAAACACACTAAATTGTAGTATTGTTCCACAAATATATGCTTCTGTCTATGTTTGAGTTAACTAATTTCTTGGATGACTCCTTTCGGTTTTGACCCATTCATTTTTATAATGATTAATAACAATCATAAATTCAGACGCTGGAAACAGAATTTCGTATATCTTAGCTTTAAGAAATCTTAGCTTGAGAGAGAAGAAAATCTACAAATCTCTACTTCCCCCTCCTTTTATCGTAAACATTGTCTATTGGACTATTCCAAAATATTATATTCGTTTCAATTATCTTAACAGCAATGTGGAATAATTTGAAAATTTAAATCATTTTATTAAGTAATAATTTTCACATTTCCAATGAAGAAGGATTATACGTCACAAAATTTACCCTACTAAATCTTACAAACGGGTTTAAATTCAAAACCCACCTTTCACATTCTGTTTCAGATCTTTACGTTTTGACTGTATATATCGTAACTAGTTCGGTTCCCCCCAGCTTGCACCTCAATTTACCATCATTCAAAAAAATCAATATAGATCGAGTTAGTTTATTACCTAAAATCCTTGTCATCTTCCTCATACAGATATATCTGACTGAATCCTTATCCTTTCCGGGCAACATTGGTTGTCTCAGATAAGAAAAACTCTCTTCACACCACATTACCATACAGCGTCTATAGCTCGATAAGGGAAATATAACAACTACAACGGTATCGACTTTAAACTTAAACGATTTGCTTGAGCCAGGGAGAGATCTATCCTAAGTCCAGAATCGTGTAAAGAGCTTTCTTAGACACTTATTCCCTATATTGGCTTGCAATATTTTCTGTACTTAAACAGTAACTTTATTACTGATTCCCTATCTTAATAAATAAATGGAAACTTAGTCCTCTACTGCTATGGTATCTATAAATCTGGAGACAACCACTTCTCATCCCTTGGGTGGTAGGATTACTTTCTTAGTAATGATAAGCATTTATAACTCTAAATCTGCCCACACATACATCGTTCTAGTCTAGATAATGACAAGACTAACCGGATCTCAAATCAATACTAGATGAATTATTTTAATTTTAACCGGTCAGCAATAACATACCTAATATCTATATCAATAACAGATCAATACTCACGGCATAATAATGGGTTTTATGACCATCCTCTCACTCTTCATTATTACTATCAAGCATAATTAAAATTTTGTTAAGAGTAATAAAATATTTATATCATTTCTCTCTTTACTTTTAAGTCTAAATTTACGTGAGCATCTATATTCAAATGGTATCAAAATCATTTTTCTTTCTTTCCTTCCATTTTAAACATAAACAAAATATTAAATTAAATAATCTAGTGATCAGAGTGTTACATAGCATATAAACAAAAAAATGACATATAATACTAATAATAATAATAATAAAAAAACAAATAAATGACATATTATATTAATGAAATAAATGAAGAATAAATATCAGTATTACAACAGTCTCTCTAAATTTCTCTTTCTTCCACAGTTCATTAATTAATTACTATATTTGATTCATCTTTCTTGAGATAGCTATCAATTGCACCTTAGACAGTTAATTTAATTAAAAACACGCAGTCATTTGAATCAAGGTAGATATAAAACGTCGATAGTTAGTTACTTTAAAATTTGTAGATATTTAAATCAGAATGTAGATACATTATAGTTAATAAATTTAAAACGTTCTGTTGTTACCTTCCACTTGATGATTCTTCCGGAGATTGAATTCACTTTGTTCTCCTTTCTTCTTTTCTTTGATTGTAGATATTTAAAGGTTCAAATTATGGCAAGATGCACTTTTGATTACTAACATGAATAAACTTTATTTTCAAAATATTATAAAGAAGATCGTTGTAATTCTTTAAACGAATCCTAAATAGCCATATAAATGGAATTGATCTTTTAATTTGATAGAAGAAATTTGACCATTTTCTCCTTATAGGAGATTTTATAAGTAGATTGGATAAAATTTGAGCAGACAATAACTTATCAAAAGTTGACTTCTTCATGATTAATTTTGAGAAGACAGAGATATGCACCATGATTTTTGAATTAGAACTTCATATTTGGGTCTACGATACAATTTGATTTCATTATTAAAATTGTATAGAAAATTTTTAAAAAAACTTACAAAATATATACTTTTAGATATGAATTTTAGTTTTAGTTAGCTAGCTTAGTTTCAATCAGCAAAAGTTTCTTTTCTCTCCCTTTCTCCTTTGTTCTTTTAGTTTTTATAGTTTAAAAGAAAAAGAAAGTCTGTTACCCCTCCCCCAGTGATTTCTTCCCAAGTCTAGTCATAAAACAATTTCCATTCAGGGCCATTACTCTCACCAAGGTGTTATCCTTCCTAATCGTTTCTCTTTGATCTTAAACCAGATCTTTTTAATTAACATGTTTCTGGTCAATCTATGAAATTTAGTTTTAAAGACGGTATAATTAAAACATAAGCTTGCTAACACTTGTTTTGGTCAAACAAATACGACAGTCATTCCATCTAAATAATTTCTTATTTAGATTTACATTTTTAATAATTTAAAGAAAAATTATTTCAGTTTCTTTAAAGGAAAGAAAAAAAATCAACCCATATGTCTGCATTACACACACACACATACACTGTACAGACTATCAAACATAAAACTGATTGTTTAGATTATGAGAACAAAATATCTCTCACAATTGCTTATAATTTCAAGCATATAAATTTATAATTTTTAGATAATCATAACCATAAATATCTACCACAATCTCCTATAACTGTAAACTTATTCTCTGTTAAACAAAGCCACTGACAAAATGATTCACTCTTACTTCTCAGCAACTCTTTAGTAATACCTTGCAGACAAACACACAAACTGTCTCTATATCTGCTACTTGTAATCTATATAGCCATTACTTTCTCAAGCCAAAACTTAACTTTTCTTTATCCAAAAAAAAAATTTTTCCATCATTACTTAAGTTTATCATATTTGGTTTAGATGGAATAAACCAAAGGGTTATAATATATATATATATATCATTCTAGCTCTTTTTTAAACTATAAATATACTATAAACAGCTATTATTTAATAAAAAATTTATTATATAATTGCCACTTCTCCTGTTGATTTTTTAAAACCTTTTAAGCAAGATTTAAAGTCAACACTATGTTTTCCTGAAGATTTGTGATGATGATATTTTAGTTGTATTTATACATTGGACTATTACCATCATCTAATATTAAGTATTGAATGTCTTTAGAAAAAATTAATTTAAATTTTCCAATTATATTTAACAGTTAGTAATAGTCCACAAGTTACTATGTTTTGAAAGGTATTATTCTTCTCTCTTCTTCACATCTTATTGGTCTGACTAGTGACAGTACTAACATGAGAATCAAACTGGACTCTTAGATTCTTGAATATTGAATTTTAACATAATGCTCTAATCAACTGAACCATCCTAGTGTTATCTTAAAATTAAATATTCAGGAATCTAAGGATCCAGATTTGATTTCCATTCTAATATTATCACTTGTCAGGCCAGCAACACCTCAAGAAGAGATGAGAATAATATCACTCAAAACATTGTGCTTATACTAACATGTGTGTTATTACTAACAATTGAAATTAATTGAAAAATTTAAATAAAGCTATTTTTCCCAAAGACATTCAATACTTAATATTAGATGATGGAAATAGTCCAATCTATAAATAAAATTAAACTCAACACATTTCACTGTATATATTGTCTTTTACTTTTCAGTTTTTTTTCTTGTTTGTATTTTTGTAATGGATAAAACATAACTTCAAACAGTAAAACCTCTATTATTAAAATTGAATTTGTAAAAAATCAGAATATTACAAGAATGATTTTGTTAGAAGGTGTTTCTATTTTATTTCCTCTCTGATATCAATAAATTTTTATTTGATTAATTTGCTATTGAAAGTTTTGTCTAAAAAAACCATCTAATTATTTAAACAGAAGTATTTAATAATTTTATAAAAAAATAGGTTATATATAAACTTAGTGCAGGTATATTAGCATGTTTTCACCTCTGCATAATATGAATACATTCTTTTTTTAATTTTATTGGTGCTAATAACATTCTCTTTTCTTAATTCTCATTGGCTGCTAATAACTTGCATTGTTTTTTTTATTTTCAGTAACTTCTAACATTTAGCTATTGTAGTCAGAACTAATCATTTACAAAAGAAAGATTTTTAATTAAAATTTTTACCGTTAACAATTTAAATCAGATTTCTGTCATTAATAACATATATTATAAATTTCAGTTCTGCCAGATGGTTAATAAAATAATTGTGAGAAGCATTAAAATAGTTTTATTTTTTAACTGTCTCATCTGAATCTGCAGCCTTCATCAGATTTATTTTATTTCCTGATCTTTGATGAAGACTGCAGCTTCAGCTGAAATAGTTGGGAACTAAAATGAAATTGCTTTAAAAACACCAAAAACAAATGGAGCAGATATTATATCATATTAAATTGCACAATAAAAAGATAATGAAGATATATACAGAATTTTTATTAACTTTTAACAAAAATACTTTTATATGGATGAAAAGTGTTTCATTAATTTCATTTTCAATTTTAGCAATATTATTAGTATATAAGAACGTGGACAGTATTGTAATATATGTGAAGATGAAAAGAATATTAAATATTTATTTTTGAGTATAAGTTGATGAAAGTGATTCTAGAAGAATTTTATCAAGAGAAGCATGAAATTTAAGAAATAAAAGAGGTAGATTTTTTAGTTTTGTTTGAGCCTTTTTGAGAAGAATGAAAAGTATAAGAATGGAGACTTGAAATTAACTACTCAGCTTTTA
The DNA here is from genome assembly GCA_028023455.1 of Epiperipatus broadwayi. Taxonomy (NCBI): domain Eukaryota; kingdom Metazoa; phylum Onychophora; class Udeonychophora; order Euonychophora; family Peripatidae; genus Epiperipatus; species Epiperipatus broadwayi. The sequence continues at coordinate 1,290,830 of JAQFVV010012516.1, read as the reverse complement.
TTAAAATGAGATAGAAAATGAAGAAAAAATATATCAATGCTGTGAGAACAATTGTACATTGGAAGGGCAATTAATTTGACTAACAAGGCCTTATACTTCATTTAAAGTGAAACCATTTCCCATCATGCCACGTTTTATTAGTAAAATACAATAAATTCTCTTTTTTCATGTTTTTTTGTGAATGGAAACCTTATTGAGTAGATCATTTTTAAAGTACAATGATGTTGTTGTTATTAGTATTATTTCAATAAAACAGACCAAAACATGTACATATCTTAAGATTAATTAATTGATAACATTTTTTATTGCTTAGCTATTTGTATTTACCTACCTGTACAGTTTGATTGGTATCCCATGTGTGATATGGATGATAGGTTAAAAATGTGATCAGGGTAACAAAAGATAATATAACACTCATCAGAAAATATTTGGGAAATAGGACACTCTGTACTTTACCAAAGGTATGCCGAGGAAGTGTCAAATATAAAGCAATACCTAAAAATAAACAAACATTCATGAATTAACAAAATATCCAAATGTGAGGACGAATTCTAAATTTGAAAATATTAGTATAATTATAATATAATTACTTATATAAAGTCAATCTTTCAATGCTTTTCATTTCCCAAATGATATGCATTGGGCATTTCTGTAAAAAGATGACCAATACTCTTTCCAAGCTGCCAGAAGTGTCATTTTTAAGTCACCACATGTATTATGTAATAACATAGTTTATCTACTTTTTTTTTAAGTGTCATAGCATCAGCTGGGATGCGAACCTGCAACCCGGGCAACTGCCTGCAAATGCAAGGCAGTCGTGCTGACCTCTCGACCACCAATGCAAGACTAGTTTAGCTACTTACCAAAAAAAATTTAAGATTGTAGCATATCTAGATCCACCAGTTATGAGGTGAAATGTGAGTGTGTTTCATACATTCATGGATCATCTTCAATGATCTCCCTGTAATCAAAAAATTTTGAAAATCACTTGAAAACATTCTTGCGACTCATGGGTTTATTGCTGTGTACAGTTTGAATCATTTCAAACATTTCAATAGCAGTTTTGCTCAATTTAAAGCAAAAATTATCAGCACATTGATCCATTGTGATCACGTTTTATAATTCGTGATCTGGACACACTACTATCTTAAAAATTTTGTGATGAAAAGTTGTCACAAATATTTGATAGATGGATGGCGCTGTTTGAAACTTGGAGAAAGATCTGGTCACCTTTTCATTGAGGCACACTGAATATTATAAGAAACAATTATTAACATATATTTATTTAACTAAACAATAAAGCAATTAAAATACTTTAATTTGCTGTCAAAAAAAATTAATTTATGCAGTATTTTTAAAGTTCATTTTCAAAATAATTTTTTTACTTTTTTTGATTTTCCTTTGTCATATATGTGTTATATATGAGTGTAAACAAACTCTTTGAAGCTCAAAATCTCTGGCTCTGCGATGTGAGGTGTAGAATAAAAATACTAGAACAGTCCAGATTTATCAATGCCTAACTATTGAGAAGAAAATCTAAACTTCAGACATTTAAATGTCCAAAATCCAGCTATCTAACTCAAATAGGTGGGACGAATTAGTTCAGATCACCATATATTAATGTCTACAATATAAAATCGCGATTAATAGAAAAACTAAAATTAAATTGATAAAAAATCAAGTCAGATGACCTAATTTTAATAAAGCTCCTATTTACAAATGTTATATATAGAGTAAGTTAAAAACAAACTCTTATGAAGCTTCAAAAATACCCTCAACCTCAGACCGGGTTTCTGCCTCTAGCGTCATCAGTGAGGTGCTAGGAAATAAAAATACTAGAACTAGTCCAGCATTTTATCAATGCCTAACTATTGAGAAGAAAATCTGAAACTTTCAGACATTTAAATGTCCAAAAATCCAGCTATCTAACTCAAATAGCCGTTTCGATTTTCTTCTCAATAGTTAGGCATTGATAAAATGCTGGACTAGTTCTAGTATTTTTATTCCCTAGCACCTCACTGATGACGCTAGAGGCAGAAACTGCGGTCTGAGGTTGAGGGTATTTTTGAAGCTTCATAAGAGTTTGTTTTTAACTTACTCTATATATAACATTTGTAAATAGGAGCTTTATTAAAATTAGGTCATCTGACTTGATTTTTTATCAATTTAATTTTAGTTTTTTGCTATTAATGCTTTGGCGATTTTATATTGCTAGAGCTATTAATATATGGTGTATCTGAACTTAGTTCAGTCCCATACGGCTATTTGAGTTAGATAGCTGGATTTTTGGACATTTAAATGTCTGAAAGTTTCAGATTTTCTTCTCAATAGTTAGGCATTGATAAAATGCTGGACTAGTTCTAGTATTTTTATTTCCTAGCACCTCACTGATGACGCTAGAGGCAGAAACCGCGGTCTGAGGTTGAGGGTATTTTTGAAGCTTCATAAGAGTTTGTTTTTAACTTACTCTATATATAACATTTGTAAATAGGAGCTTTATTAAAATTAGGTCATCTGACTTGATTTTTTATCAATACATGTACAATATATTATTGGAATTCTAAAATCCTTGGCGTTGATTACTCTTTTATTATTGTTGTTTCAAAATATATATATATAATTAACATTCAGAAGGGTGTAAGACAAGATAACCCCAGATCTCCAAAATCTTTTACAGCAGTTTTGCAATAAGTATTTTGTGAATTAAAATGGAAAGTTAGGGAAATAAAAGTAAATGGAGATTATTAATTAAGTTATCTAGAGCTTGCAGATGGTTTAATTGTTTTTTTTTTTTTTCAAATAATGCTTCAGAGCTTCAGGAAATGTTGCAAGAGTTATCAGATGAAAATAAGAAAATAGGATTAAAGATACAAGTTAAAAAGACTAAAATAATGTTCTATAGATATTTTCCAAAAAAAAAAAAAAAAAAAAAAAACATAAAGATTAATAATGATGAATTAGAAGAAGTTAACAACTACAAATATCTTGGTCAGATTACTACCACAGATGGAAACAATAGATAAAATTAATCATAGATTTAAATTGGGTCTGAGTGCTTTTGCTAGAAATAATTTAATATTAAAAGGAAATATGCCTATATGTTTGAAAATGAACGTTTTTAATAAATGCGTGTTACCAGTTCTTGCTTAAGGATCTGAGACTTGGACACTTAACAAAAGAGTAATATAGAGACTTCAGACCACTCAAAGAAGTATGGAGAGATGCAAATTAGAAGTAACAAGAAGAGATCAAAAATGAAATATATGAGAGAGAGAGCAAACAGATGTTACTGACATCATTGAAAGAATTAAGAGACTAAAATGGAGTTGAACTGAACATATTGCTAGAAGAGATAATAATAGATGGGCAGTTGAAATCTTAAACTGGATTCCAAGAGATTGTAAAAGAACTAGAAAGAGATCATATGTGAGATGGATGAATGAAACAAAAAAGTGTGCTACTGTGATGTGAAGAAGAGATGCTAGATATTAGAGAAGATGAATTGAATTTGGAGAGAGCTTCATTCTGTAGTGGATAATGGTTGAAATAAAATCAAAATCTTGAGATTCTAGACTTTTCAGATTTGTGAATTTTTGAATTAGATCTTTTTATTTCTTTTTTATAAACTGAAACACTTTTAAAAATGTACATAAACATTAATTTTATTATCTATAATTGTATTAATATAGAAATACTTTCTGTATGCTATATAAATTTGTTTAAATAAATATTCAAATGGCTTTATTTCTCAAGAATTCATAAGATATTCTAGCACTGGAATTGATTCTAGAATCCCACATTTCAGAATTTGAGACTCTATCATTGTGCTAAACTACACAGTGCCAAAAATATTTGAACGGGTTTTATTTTTCAAGAGTTCATAAAAAATTTGAGTCTCCGAAGTGCCAATTCTGGAATCGATTCTAGAACCCCACTTTCTCAAGTCTGACACTTTATCACTGTGCCAAATCACACAAGGTAATAAATTTGTTTATTAATAATAATATGAAACTTTAGAGTATATCACAGTATAATCTATTTAATGTAAAAAGTTGAAAATCACCTTTAAAATTTTGTTTGGATAATAGATTTTATTTTAATAATAGATATTTTTAGATTTTGGTATTCCACCTGATTTGAATTGCTTATTGTATATTTAATTTTAAATTAAATATTTAGTCATTCTTATTTGATATTAGCTATGGAAATTATCTAATGGATTAAAATTAGCATTAATATTATTAATAATAATAATAATAATAATAATAGTAGTAGTAGTAGTAGTAGTAGTAGTAGTAGTAGTAGTAGTAGTAATAGTAGTAGAAGTAATAGTAGTAATAGTAGTAGTAATGATAATGATAATAATAATAATAGTAGTAATAATAATAATGATGATGATGATGATAATAATAATAATAATAATAATAATAATAATAATAATAATAATAATAATAATAATAATAATAATAATAATAATAATAATAATAATAATAATAATAATAATAATAATAATAATAATAATAATAATAATAATAATAATAATAATAATTCATTACTCAGGAGTTGATAAAAAAAGTTTAAGCATCGAATGTGACATGGTTGAAGTCAATATAATAAAGCTTGAGTCATGATTCATCAACTTTAAGCTCCACAATGCATCATTCACAAAACTACAGTCTGACAAAACTAATCAAACAGTTTATTGCTTGGGATTTCAGAAGGAATTCGAGCAATGATTATTGCAAAATAATTGACAACAATATAGTATATAAAATTTACTTCATGTGAAATTAGATATGAACCAAATACACTAACTCAAAATTGCATTTTAGATCAACATCAAATTAAAAATTCACAATCCATGATTTTCCTGCCAAGACAGACTTCTCAAATGATTTGGCAGAGAAACTATTAGTAGTAAATTCTTAATTTGATGTTATCTCTTAACTTTGAATTGATGTATTTGATTCATCATATATATTAGTTTAGCATTTGATATTTTGACATTAGATATGTATCAAAACAATAAAATGTTAATTTAAAAATTCTGAAAGAAAGAAAATACTTTCTCAATAGTAAGAAATTCTATTTATGTTTTACTCAAAAAGTTGTGTTGTGTGTTCTGGTGCAGTGGTAAAAGTCGGACTCTGGAATTTCAAATCAAATTTCTTAGGGACTATTAAGCAATAAATCATTTGATTATTTTACTCAAAAGACATTGTAAGTGTTGAAGTCATAAAATTAGTAAAATAATAATAATAAATCACATGGTTGATTGCTTGGAAATCAAGTAATGGAATTAGCACAATGATTTCATGCAGGTGACCATATAGTTCATGCTTTTCTCAGCTAAAAATCGATTCTAGAACTTTAGCTCTCTAATCCTCACTCTACACTGTCTCCAAAATCACAATAGATAATCCCATTTAAAATAGTTATCATTCCTTTTAAATTTATTTGCCTATACTGATCCAGTGTGTTGGTTCAGTGATAAAGGAATAGATCCAAGAGCTAAATAACCTTAAACTAAAAACTCAACCTTTCAGTGCCTTGCTTAAACATTACATAATCTCCCATAGCAACAATTTGATTATTTGGTAAAACTGACTTATAATGGTCACAACTATTTGCTCTTTATTTTTAAAAAATTGAACTATACTTTATTTGTACAATGTAATTGTAAAGTATATCTAACTATAAATGTATCTTTTACATAAAGGTTAATAAAAAAATTACATTTTTATGTGCAATTTTGAGCTAGGCTATGAACAATTAAATATTAATGTTCACATGTGGGAAATATGCCACCAATGTACATCCATAAGAAGTGGGTCATTTTTTTCTGAAGTCATTTGTCTTTGAACACCATTGTTTATATAATGTTTTGTTAGATGAATAATTTGCCAATGCACTTTATTGTTTGTGAGACTGATGTTAGAAAATTAGTGGTCATATACTGATGTCATTTTTTCCAGGAAAAATGTGCTACATATCTCAACAGAAATCCAGCAGTTGTCAGTGGATTTGATGACAACAGTGAACCATGGATAGTGGAGATTGATGTGTCATATTTCTTTCACCAAAACCACCATATGAAAGCAATGAGAGATGGCCATTGAATGTTCAGTGAGATAGAGAGATGGTCAAGAAAATGTTTTTAACCAAAAATTGAAGATAAATCAGCTGCCACTCTGGAACTGCTCATACAGCAACACATTTTACCTGGTACACACATAATCATTTATGGCTGGCATGCATATAGCAATATAAGCAGTCTAGATAATGGTATATACCTTCACTCTGTTGTCCTCCACCAAGACAACTTTGTTGATCAGACAATGAACTTATCCACACTAATAATGTCCAAAATATGTGGATGAGAACAAATCATAAGCTAAAATACCAATTTGGTACCAGCAGAGCTTTGTTTTCATCCTACCTGCAGGAATTTGCATTTAGGGATATGCATGAAGATGCCATCATTTTCCGAATTTCCTCATGTGCATAGTTCAAAACTATGCATAAATAAGTGTTTTTTAGTCTTTTTTTATTAACCTTCATGTAAACAATACATTTATAGTTAGATATACTTTACAATTACATAGTATGAATAAAATATAGTTCAATTCTTTAAAAATAGAGGCCAAAAAGTTCTGACCATTATAAGTCAGTTTTACCGATTATTTAATAATGAAATATTTACCTGATATGAATGTCATCCACATTTGTGCACCAAAGTTCGTGGCGAAGCTGCCCAAATGTAAAAGAACCGCTAAAGAAGAAGGCTCTTCCGGGTTTCGGGCTTGATTGGGAAGCAAAGTAAATCCAAGGTATAAAGACATTATAAATGTAACAAAATGAGCGGGCTGTGGAAATTTAAGCAACCATCTAAAAGTAAAATAAAACAAATTATTGGACTAAATTTGTGAAAAGAACTGATTATCCGTTTCATCAAAGTAATTATATATTATAATTTTAAAAAAAATTGAAAACCCAACATGTAATCTTTCATATAGCAGTCAAAAATCATTTAAATAATTTATATGTCACAAAGCTTTAATATTGTATGTATTTATATAACTTTTTATTATTATTATTACATTCATGTATTTTTCGCAAACCATGACTTGCATTGTTTTATAAGAAGGGGCATGTGATCAACAACTCCGGCACATCCATTTGTCTTGTCCATAACATAGATTGGAACACAGATCTCACAAAATTGAAATTATTTTGAATAAGATTGGGATCTCATCCCCCCCCCTCCAATTTGCTGTATGACCTGCATCGTTCCCTATTAAGATGTTGGAGAGCTTTGCGCCTATCAGCAGACTATTTAAAAAGATGTTTTATATTTACCTTCCTACTATTTTGCATCTAAATATTTTAATTATTTATTGCTATAATATTTTTTACAGTAATAATACAGTTTTTTCTATAAATTAGATCATTTATATAATGTTCAAAGTATATATGCAAAGTAAATAAATGGCAACACTAAATATAAATTTTGTCTTTAATAGTCGTTAGAGTGTGATGCATTTCAACTGGTAGTAAAGATTACATCAAATTGTAGTGAGCACAACGTTATTGTTTTGAGCCTATGATATTTTTTTCTCCAGATAATAATAGTATGTATTATTTGACAAAACAGAACTGGAAGATCGTACCTGGAAAAAAATGCAAGTCACCCCAAAAAATGACCAAAATTAATCTGACCCAGACACAAATTGATGGGCAAAGCAGTGGATGTCAACTGCTACCTAGAAAGTGCGCAATAAATTGTAGATGTAATTATAGAAATGTGTATGTAAATTAAGTTCTTTGCTTGTAGGCAGATAGAATAACCAGGCAACAGATTATTACAATCATAACATTTGATTATTATCAATGGTAGTATGTCTTGTGCTTTACATTATAAAGCAGTATATAGTGAAAAGTAAAGCAGCCTTTAAGTAACCCACTGAAGTTTCTCAAAATAGTACTCATCAAATTTGGAAATGAGCAATCTTCCATCATTTTAGGCCTAGTTAAATGTGTAGCTAAATATCCATTTTCTGACTATTCATGGATGGTTAAGCGGATTGACTGTTGAACTGTGGAACACTAGCTAAAAGGAAAATCCTAAGATTGTTGGACTTTTTTCATTTGATTTGATTTTAAACCCAGATTGTAGATTTGATAGATTAGTATACTATTATTGCATCGTGATATTTTTAATATGCATATAGTTGTGTAATTATATTTTGAAAAACGGAATATGAGAGTGTTAAATACATGAGTTGAGACGTGGTAAATTTAATAAAATTTAGAGATTTGGCAGAATTTAAATTAAGTGGATCTCAAATTCAATATGGTCAGTTATTTACCAAAAGATTTGTGATGATGGTATATTAGATATGATAATATGTTGGACTATTTCCATCATCTATCAATAAATGTTGAATGGAAAGAAAATTTTAAACTTTATTTAAACTTTTCAAATAGAAACAACTTGTTAGTAATAAAATACAAATGGACAACACAGATTAGAAATTACACATTTGTATTGCCTATTTGTGTGTCATTAGTAACAAGTTGTTTGTATTTAAAAAGTTTAAATGAAGTTTAAAATGTTCTAACATTCAACATCTACTGATAAATGATGGAAATAGTCCAACAAATTATCACATGATCAGTTATTTATATATGTATTAAGTGATCTATTATAAAAGGGATTTGCAGCAATTTTTTCTTACAATGGCCTTATGTTTAAGAGTTTTAAAAAAATACCTGGGCATCTCTACTGTTAGTTTGGATTATCCTTATCTCTTTTTTTTTAAAAAAAAAAAATATTTAGAAAATTAAATAGGTTTTCATATTGTCCAAAAATTGTTTTAGAAATAAAAAAAATTTGATAGATTATTTAATATCATCTTTTTATAAAAGTTGGGATGGAGGAGAGTTAGTGAAGTAATGGATTAAAAGACTCAAGTGGTTTTAAGCTTTCTAGACAAAATTGACAGTGAATTTGTTTGGTTAATCAAATCACTGAACCTGAACCTTGGTTGATCGAGTGTTATATGACTTTCCAAGTAACTGACTATCTGGTTATTTAATTTAGCAGCGTTAATTGTAAAATAATCAAATGATTAACTGCTTGAAAGATGAGGTAATATTTGAACAGAATCTTTTAGCTCTCAAATTTGATACTCTAAACTAAACTATACAGTTTGATTGTCATAACTTGGTAAATTTCTAAAAAAAAATAATTTTGGCTTTGCACTAGTTCCAATATTCTTTATTCAATTTATTATCTGACAGTTAGTCTTCTTAGGAGCAGTCAAGAACTATCAGATAATTGATTAAAAAGAAAAAAATGAAAAAGGGTTTAACATCTTAAAAAGACAATACAGCACTATAGATATTAAATAAAAAATAAGAACAATAGTTCTGAAAAAGATTATTAGATAGTAGACATTTTCAGACAACTGAATAAAAAGCATTATTTTTTTTTTTTTTTTTAGAAATTTACTTAATTTGAACAATGCAAAAGCAATGAAATGGTATTGAACATATTGAAAAAATTATACACCACTATAGTTAAGCATAGATTGTAGCTTATGTAAATAGGAAGAAAATAATAGTTCTGAAGAAGGCTGCTAGTTGGTTGTAATTGGCAGGTAATTGAATTAAATGCATGTTAAAAAGGCAAAAAAGTAAATTTTTCAAAGATTTATTTAATATTAACATTATTTAATAATTGCTTATAAATTAGCTATATTACCACATAAATACTATTTGGTAAATTCCTCACAACTATTTTTGCAGTAAAGTAAAAAAATTGTATGAAATTAGTAATAACTAAGGATTCTGGGAAAGGAACTTTAAAACTAAAAATACATAAGTAAGTTGGTTCTTTTTATTTATCTGCTTTATAATTTAATCAGAGTTCATGGAAAAAAACAGTTTAAGTAAAGCAACGGATTCAAGCTAAAGATCTCTGATCACAGCTCAATCTGTCACTTCCCAAGCCCAATATCATGTGACCTACATGACTTTTTTCCCTTTGGAATATTATATCCAATCACGTATCATAATACTAACTTGTTGCAAATTTATTTAATCTTACGATGATGTATTGTATTTCCTATGTACATAACTTTTAATTCTTTTTCAAGTGATGTGTAAAATTGTCTCTTATTTATTGTGTCGAATTTCATAGAGGTCTTAAACAATCCATTTCAGAGGGAAAGCATCTTCAGCATCACCTCCCAATACAGCAAGTGTCTACAGGATCTGTTGATTGCCTGATATGAGGATCTGAGTGTTTTTCTATCTTCGTTTTATTTTCTAACTAAGAATAGCTATATATATCTACCATATCACAACAAAAAAATACTAAAGGAGACTACTATATTCATAAAGTGAGTTAGATGCTGTAAGATGAGGGCTTACATAATTCATTTCTTGTTTTGATTTTTGTTAAGAATATCTAGATATTCATTTACAGTGAATAAATAGAAGATTAACTAGCCATTTTCCAGATAGGCTGCTCCAAGTAATAATTATAAGGTTAGGTATGTTGATTAGATACCCATTTTTCAAGTAATAATTAAAAGATTGACGAAAGATGCCTAGGTGTCAATTTATTAGCAAATAATTGGTAGATTAGCTAAATTGGTTAGATACCTATTTACCAACCAATAATTGGAAGATTAGTTAGATATCTATTTCCAATTGAAAAACTAGCTAGATTGGTTGAAGAGTGGATATCTAGAGGAGGGTGAAATTTCTAAGGTAAAATAAAATTCAAGTTTTATCTGAATTCGAACGGTAAGTCATAGACCTGTCGAACTGATATATTATTTAATTAACCTTAAATATCTTCAACTGATATATATAAATGATATATGTATGTGTGTGTTAGAATAATTTATATTTCACGTGTATATCAAATTACAAACGCCCGATTAGGAATAAGCAATATTTGAATCTTCTCCACTAGTTTATAAGTTTAAAATTATAACAATTATCTTTTTAAATTGTTAATTTTTTCACCAAGTGTCAGATCTCCCACGTGACGACAATTTTTAAAAGCACGTCATCTATTTATTTAGCTTTGAAATATAATCGCTCAATAAAGAATTAGTGAAGTGCAGCATTTTATTTTTCATTTAATTTTTTTTAGCTCTTTAAATTAAAGAAATATCAACTTGCATTAACTGTAATAATACCTTGTGTAAATTAGTGGTGACTAAGTAATGGACCTTAGAACCTAACTAAGGATCACGAATCAAGATTCCAATTCTATAATGTCTGGTGCCTGAACCCCCTCCCTTCCTCCCCCGAAAAATAAAACTTTCTATTATTCATGTATAACGATAATAATAATTATATTACTATCACTATTTTACTTTTTTGTTTGTTTATATTTAGTTATTTAAATTTAGTCTTTTCAAATCATTTTGTAAATATTTATGTAACTGTAGAAAGATATAAGTTTGAACCTTGGTATTTTTACTTACCTGAATTTATTATTATACTGCTCTTATCAATTCGCAATATTAATTTCAATTAATTTTATGGACCATGCGTTAATGTTTTATCTTTATTTACAAAGCATTTTAACACTAAGTAAATAATCCTATGGTTAGTCGGTATATTCGAATAATCGGATCGCCGATCGAGCACATGACTTGATTCAAGTGACCAAATTTAATTTTCATTTTTATTTTATTCAGCTAAAGAATCGATTTATTCTCAATATTTGCAAGAACTAGCAAATGAATAATTGATCCAACTAAATTTTCTTTTTCTTCATTCTCCATAAAACATTCATTTAATGATTCATCTAAATAAGTGTTAACTAATCATCAATCATATCTTATCTATATTTATGTTTTCAGTAAGAAGTCTATTCGATTTTACCAAAAATTTTAGTTCACATATTAAACTGCCTAATAATTATTTTTTCAATCAGAAATATCCAACAAAATCATTCAATTTACTCTATCAAATATGAAAGGCTTTGATATGCAACGGTAGCTCTCAGCCTGCCGTGACTACGTTATGAATTTGAACTCAGACTGAATAATTAAAAAAAAAAGATTAGGCTTACAATTTTTCTTTCAAGTAACTACTTTACTCCCAACCATGTTAACCACTAAATATTGGTTGGTAAAAGAGTATCTAGATCATTTTAGAAGGCGAAACAAAAATGGAAAAAACTTTCAAATCCTCACCATATGGCATTTGGCCAGCCTGGTGAAAACTGCCTTATTTTATACTGTTTCTTTGTGAGTGTGTGTGTGAGTGGGGTGGGGGGTCAGTGAGTGGGTGGGGGAAAACTACCCAGCAGCAGGCTATTTAAACACAGTTTAATTTTTACTCTATCATACGCACTTACAAGATCAACAATCAATTACAAATTTCTGTTACTTTTTCAATGCTTCTCTCAATAACAGCACCCATTATTGATTATTGCACTATTAGCACCTCTATTTCTTTTTAAATCCAAATTTCTATTCAGAAACTAAACAATTATAAACATACTTCTTTAAAAAAAATTGCAATATTTTGAATTTCTATAACTGTTGGTGAAAAATTATTAGTCTTTTTTCTGGGCCTTAAATTAAATTGCAAACATCAAGTAATTCTTTCAAAATCTTCAATTAATGTTCTTTGACAAATTTCGGCTCGATCTCTTTCACCATTATTGCCCATCCTATATCTTCTTTCTTCCTTTAGCTCATTTTTCATTTCAGTTCATTATTAATGCAGATGAAGAATTATAAATCGTGTAAATTATCTATATATTTATTCCATTTTTCCAACTTACTCACACATTCCCTCTATTGATAACTTATCATTTATTGCTTCATTTGCTAATTCTTGTGATCCAGACCCTCTCCCTTCCTCATGCATACAATGTATTATATTATAAATTAATTTGTCTTTTTTACGTGTATTTACTCAATCTTACTACATTCTCTTTTTCTAACTGCACTAATCCACCTTTGTCTATTAATCTTTCTGTCACATCACATATATATAATATTTTATTAATCATCATACCGTTAAACAAATAGTTTTAACTTTTTAAAACCTGATCTCTTATCGTAGTCAACTGTAACTTCATTAAATTTTTCTTGTTTATTATTTTACGTTTATTTGCATTTACATATTGGTTATATATTTCATTTAGTTATAAATTTGGAAAATTTTCTTAATACCCTCTTTCCTTGATTTGTTAATCACTTTGGGGAGTTGGGTAGAGGTCTTAGGAATTTCTATATTCTTAAATTTTAATTTCCTTTTTGTTACTGTTAAATTGTGATTTGCATATGTACGCTCCAGATTGTGCGTAAGCGGTTATTTTAATTTCTATAAACATTTTAAGTATCTAAGAATACATTGCATTATACAAAAAATGCAAATTAGAAAATGAATGATTTGCGATGAGAATTATTTGTATATATATATATATTTCAAACCTACAGTTGAAGATGCTGGAAGAAATATATTAATGGTTTCTAATAAAGAATAGTAAATATACTTGATCTTTAGTTAGTAAAATTTATCACTGTTAATGTAATTAAAAAGAAATCTAAGTAAAAAGAAATTTCTAAACTAAATAACATTTTTTCAAAAACTAGTTATAATTTAAATAAAAAAAAACAGATAGAGACGAAAATCGGCAGTAAAATATTCTAAAATTCAAGTTTATTAGTAACATAATAAATATCTTACTTCTTTCTAAGTTTAATTCAATATCGGCAATTTACAAGTTCTCCTCTTACTTACTTTATTCATTAACTTCTTATCATATTCATTCAATTCGTACGTGGTCTTTTTATATGTCCTTTACAATCTTTAGGATCTAGTTTAAATTTTAATAGACCATCTATTATCCAACCCAGCACTATTTGACTGTCCTTTTTTTTTTTAAATTATGTCAATGATTGTTTACTCACTCGTCTATGTTTTTTTTTTTTAATTCATCCTTGTTATTCCCAGACTATATTTTTTCCATAGTTTCTAAGTGAAATGAAGATTAGTAATTATTCTTCCATTAACTTCTAATTCATCGCTTTCAATTATATAGACAGATATTTATCAAGAGAATGTGAAAATGATAGGATGGTTAATGATTTTTTAAAAAGAAAGATTTTTATGAAAAAAAAATCAAACAAAATGTTTTTTTTTTTACAAGAATAGAAGTTTTGAATTTATCCGTAAATAAAACAGAGCGTTTTAAGATTTAATTTAAATGTTTATTTGTTTTAAATATATATTACAACAAAAATCTTATATTAACCAATTGTAATTTAAAATCCATTTTTAAAATCTCTGAAATAGTAAATCGTTCCTGTGAAAGTGCTTTTCAACGCATCAGGGAGATTGCGACTCCATTCTAAAGGTTTCTGGATTGATTGATTCCCGATGGATAAAAGTTAGAAAAAAAATTATTGGTAAATTAAATGAAATTATTTGGTACAGTCGTAAAATAGCAGAACCTGAACCTCAAGGTACGTGGATTACAGCTCAGCTTTATCATTCAGACGCTTGATCTTCTTATGACGTCCCGTGCAGCTATTGGTGCTCTGCCTGACAATTTGATGCACAAACGTCACTTAACATAAGAGAACTAATCAGACAATTTCTTTTTTTTATCATATGTAGTATTTAAAGACAATTAACTTGAACATTAGATTTATAATAATTTGTTTTTCTTGAAAGTTTTAATAAGTTACGGGATTATTATTAATAGTTTAAAATTTTTCAAACGTAAAGAAAGTTATTGAGAGAGAAAACTTTAATTAATAGATATTAATGATAATCTCGAGAAATCGTGAGCTAAAAAAATCTTTCACAGTATGTCTATCTACTTTCTGTATAAAATTTTAATATTTGCTAATTCACATCGTGAATATGTATTTCTTTGGTCTAAGTGTACAATAAATTTGGTTTTTGAAAGATAAACGGTTTGTTAGTAAATAAATTAACATGTGCTCTTAGAGTATACAAAAACCAGTATTTAGCAAGTTCTATGGAGGTGTGTCTGATAATAACCGGCTATAATGAGGGAGGAAAAGATAACTCTTACCTCTAATAGATCTAACTTATGATAAGGAAATCTTACCTGTGCATTACTGGTTCGGAGAGATCTTGGTCTATTATTTTGGAAATTAATTTTTAACTTGATAACCTTTTTTTAAATATTGAAATTTTAATTGCTGTGGTTAATTTTAAAAAGGATGATTAACCAATTAATTATTACATCAGAAAATGGTTGCAACTAGTTTTTTAAATATTATTAAAAAATGCATTGATTCGAAAGTAATTTTTAAATTAAAGTGTTACATCTTTTTTGAATCTCAGCCAATTTATTACCAACAATGGAATATAGGATTTTTTCTTTCCGCTTGTAAAAAATATTTTATATTTAATAAAACCATATCAGGTTATAAATCAGTCGTATAGTTATTTATATACGCATAATAATTTATATTTTTAATTTGTTAATTTTTATCAATGCAAACACCACATCGCAATCATCCATAAATACAAAAACTCAGACACTATCTCTCTCAAAATTATTTATTCTTTTTTTAAATATAAGGGGTTGGAACCCAGATTTTCATAGCACCTTTCAACTATCCACACTATTTCATACCACCTATACACATGATCACACACATGTAGAAAAGATAAATAATCACAATATACCTATTTCGCGCTGAACCAGCACTGATCATCTCCCACACATATATATATATAATCAGTGTTCAGTTCATATTAAGATAGCAAATCCGCATATTTTAATGGACATGCTTCAATCTACTCCAACCTCCAACTCTTCAACCATCCATACCATTGAAAATCTGATGATGGAATGTCCAAATCCCATGCTGATGCCAATATTATTGTTATGCCCATGTTGACCTCAAGTCATTCTGAACCCTCATGTATAGGATCTTATCCATTTACATACATATAAGAGGGATGGGCAGGATGCAGCTTAATATGTAACATTTGAAATATTGTTATACATGGGCATCACAATAATATTGGCATCAGCATGGGATTTGGACATCCCATCATCAGATTTTCAATGATATGGATAGCTGAAGAGTTGAAGTAGATAAGCTGTCCATTAAAATATGAGAATTTGTTATCTTAATATGAACTGAGCACTGATTATGTATATATGTGTGTGTGTGAGGAGGAGGAGATGATAATCTGGACAACTGATGAATGCTGGTTCAACACGAAATACGTATATTGGTGATTATTTATTTTTCTACATGTGTGTGGTCATGTGTATTGGTTGTATGAGATAGTGTGATTAGTTGAAGGGTGCTTGAAAGTCTAGGTTCAAATTTCCTATATTTACAGTTAAGCTCCAGGTATATGAAGAATGCCTATATTTCAAATATTATTCTTTTTTTATATATTCTTTCTCATTTTCTTTTACTGTACTGTCTTTAGTCATTAGAGTTTTTTTTGTTTTTTTAAGTGTCATAGCATCGCCCGGGACGCGAACCCGCAACCCGGGCAACTCCCTGCAAGTGCAAGGCAGTCGCGCTGACCTCTCGACCACCAATGCAAGACTAGTCATTAGAGTTAATACATACGACCGCCAATGCAAGACTAGTCATTAGAGTTAATACATATTTAGTCGTCATTATATCAACCTCTTATATCATTTGCCCATTTCTCTGCACTCATTGTGATAAAGGAATTATATGATTGTGCGATCATTTTTCCATCCTTTAATTACATGCACAGAGATTCTGACTTCGATCCCTTTTTGATTTATTTGTTTGTATTTTAAATATTTATTCTTTGTTTCTCTATCTAACTTTTTACTCTTAAGTTAGGATGACAATATTTGTTGCCAATAACTGTCAATGATGGCTGTAATTTTAACTATCCAATCTACTTTCTCCATAACCATTTTCAAAAGTTTCTAAATACGTTTATGCCCCTTTCAAAATTAATATTTTATATATTTGTTTTCTAATCTATACACCACAAACTAACTAAATAATTCAATTAAAACAACATTTAATACATCCCTATCCCTAATCTTTCACCTGGTTACAAATCTTCATATTTTGAATATTTATTTCTTATTTATTCGTTGTAAATGTTTTGTTCAATACAGAACTATTACACATATTTAAAAACAAAATAAAACAGCATTTTTAATAAATAACTCACTACAAAGCAAAAACATCAACAACCCCTCATAGAAAAATAAGGAAAAGCCATGTTCACCAGGCTTGCCAATCGCCAAGGATGATGATTTGAGAATATTTTCCATCCGTCTTTTATCCAAAACTAGATACCAATTTTTTTGACAATTGATCACTGACCAATAATGTTGAATAGTTAATTGGTTGTTTTTTTTTTCAAAAACAATTCCAAGTCAGTTAATTTTTTAAATTTTACTCGGCCTGGATTTGAATTAACATCGTAGTCATGACATGCTGATGTACTAAGTTTTCACTAGCAAACCTTTCACATAATGATGATGATGATAGTAGTAGTAGTAATAGGAGTATAATCTGTTTCTCTGAAAATTTGAGTACCAAAATAACGGCATCAAACTGAAATTTTATTTATTTCAAATTTACTCGGCCCGAATTAGAATTCATGTAATGGTCATAGCAGGCGGATGCATTACAACCTCAAATCTTTTAATTAATAACAATGGTATAGTCCGTCGCTCTGAAAATTGAAGTATTAAAAAGAGTTCACTAACATAACAAACCTGACTAATATGATATACCTCTCCCCCTCCGCCTTTAGTTCTTGAGTTCCAACTTTCACAACTCCGCGAAACTGAAAATGTCTACGGACAATGTATATAAGTGATAGCGATTGGAGACTGCGAGACAAAAGGTAAAAAAATATTTGTGTAAAAACAAATATTTAAAAATAATAGAATTTCTTATAGCTGAAATACACAGGCTTATATATACCTGCATCTATATATGTAATAGACAGGGTATGAGCACAGACTTTCACATGACCCACCACTCTCCACACTATCTCATAACACTGATACACCTGAACACACATATGTTGAAAAGATAAATAATCACCAATATACGTATTTCATGCTAAACCAGCAATCATCAGTTGGTCCAGATTACCATCTCTACACATATATGCTACAAGTGCTCAGATATATATTAAGATAGCAAATTCTCCTACTTTAATGGACAGGCTTCAATCTCTTCAACCGTCCATCCAATTGAAAATCTGATGATGGAACGCTCAAAGGCCACCCTGAGGCCGAGATTATTGTCACACCCATGTTGACCTAAAGTCAATCTGACCCCTCATGTACAGGACATAATCCATTAAATACATATACAAGGGATAGGCAGACATCTCTAATATGTAATAGCTGAAATACACAGGCTTATATATACCTGCGTCTATATATGTAATAGACAGGGTATGAGCACAGACTTTCACATGACCCACCACTCTCCACACTATCTCATAACACTGATACACCTGAACACACATGTTGAAAAGATAAATAATCACCAATATACGTATTTCATGCTAAACCAGCAATCATCAGTTGGTCCAGATTACCATCTCTACACATATATGCTACAAGTGCTCAGATATATATTAAGATAGCAAATTCTCCTACTTTAATGGACAGGCTTCAATCTACTCCACACTCCAACTCTTCAACCGTCCATCCAATTGAAAATCTGATGATGGAACGCTCAAAGGCCACCCTGAGGCCGAGATTATTGTCACACCCATGTTGACCTAAAGTCAATCTGACCCCTCATGTACAGGACATAATCCATTAAATACATATACAAGGGATAGGCAGACATCTCTAATATGTAATAGCTGAAATACACAGGCTTATATATACCTGCGTCTATATATGTAATAGACAGGGTATGAGCACAGACTTTCACATGACCCACCACTCTCCACACTATCTCATAACACTGATACACCTGAACACACATATGTTGAAAAGATAAATAATCACCAATATACGTATTTCATGCTAAACCAGCAATCATCAGTTGGTCCAGATTACCATACCCTGTCTATTACATATATAGACGCGGGTATATATAAGCCTGTGTATTTCAGCTATTACATATTAGAGATGTCTGCCTATCCCTTGTATATGTATTTAATGGATTATGTCCTGTACATGAGGGGTCAGATTGACTTTAGGTCAACATGGGTGTGACAATAATCTCGGCCTCAGGGTGGCCTTTGAGCGTTCCATCATCAGATTTTCAATTGGATGGACGGTTGAAGAGTTGGAGTGTGGAGTAGATTGAAGCCTGTCCATTAAAGTAGGAGAATTTGCTATCTTAATATATATCTGAGCACTTGTAGCATATATGTGTAGAGATGGTAATCTGGACCAACTGATGATTGCTGGTTTAGCATGAAATACGTATATTGGTGATTATTTATCTTTTCAACATATGTGTGTTCAGGTGTATCAGTGTTATGAGATAGTGTGGAGAGTGGTGGGTCATGTGAAAGTCTGTGCTCATACCCTGTCTATTACATATATAGACGCAGGTATATATAAGCCTGTGTATTTCAGCTATTACATATTAGAGATGTCTGCCTATCCCTTGTATATGTATTTAATGGATTATGTCCTGTACATGAGGGGTCAGATTGACTTTAGGTCAACATGGGTGTGACAATAATCTCGGCCTCAGGGTGGCCTTTGAGCGTTCCATCATCAGATTTTCAATTGGATGGACGGTTGAAGAGTTGGAGTGTGGAGTAGATTGAAGCCTGTCCATTAAAGTAGGAGAATTTGCTATCTTAATATATATCTGAGCACTTGTAGCATATATGTGTAGAGATGGTAATCTGGACCAACTGATGATTGCTGGTTTAGCATGAAATACGTATATTGGTGATTATTTATCTTTTCAACATATGTGTGTTCAGGTGTATCAGTGTTATGAGATAGTGTGGAGAGTGGTGGGTCATGTGAAAGTCTGTGCTCATACCCTGTCTATTAGAATTTCTTATGTTAAAAAAAAAAAAAAGTATTATTAATTTGTTCAATATAGTCTAGACAAAAAAAAAAAAAGATGTTGCATCATAAAAAATGTCATTAAACCAACGATGACCGTAATCCACGTGATTTGCCCGAGGCAAACTATCATAATTATGTAATAAAGGAATTCGTATTAAGAAATCAAAACATTCCGTTTTTCTTTCTTTTAAATCAGTTATCTTTTAATAGTTTCTTTCGTAAAGCATCCTTAAATGATCAAATACCGAAGTCAAATAATTAAGAAATGTTTTGACTTAAAAATAACAATAATGTTAATAAAATATATATTTGAAAGTAGATTTGTATAATAAGTTACAATATTGAAAATATTCACGATATTTATTTCACTTGAACGATTAAGGAATGTGGTAGCTAGAAATAATAAGCCAAGTGCTGGAATTTAGATATTGTTAAGGTGTAGAGATGGTGAAGAAAAATAATGGAGGTTAAGAGATTGAACAAACAATAAATCAATTTTAAAAAAGATTAAGTATTTAAAAAGAATTTAACGAATACCTACGATGGAATTATTGCCAAGATTCGATAGTAAAAACAATTGAATCATGGTTTGTGGAAATAGATTTAGTCTAAAATATTTACGTGAAAATAACGATGATATTTTTTGTACATTGTAGAATGTCATTTCAAATCAACCTATTTAAAAGGGATGCTTTATATTTAATGGAGGAAGAAATTAACTATTATCTAAATGCATGAGTTATGATACTCTCATCATCATTTTCAACCATTATCGATCAACTGCAAGATAAAAGTTCTATCCATTTTCTTTTATCTCCAGCCTCTCTTCCCTACATCATGTTAGCACACTTCCCCACCTCATCCATCCATCTCACATGCGTTCTCTTTCTAGGTCTTTTACAATATCTTGGAATCCTCATTAGAATTTCAATTATTATAGATGGGGTGTATATATATATAGGAGTAAATCTTTGAACTCTTAAGATACAGTAGGAGGATATTATCAACAATCTGAAGAATATTTATTCAACAACAACAGTAGTGATTAGATATTGCGGTAATACTAATAAAATTGACCTTGATAACAGGGACATTCCATACTAAGTTTTACAAGAAGCATTTTGTAAATTAGAATAGGAAGCTAAGGAAATAAACATACATGGAAAATATTTAAGCCATCTAGATTTTGAAATTAATGCGATTGTTTTTGCAAATAATACTTCGAGTTTCTGGAAATATTGTAAAAGTACAGCATTAGTGATATCATCCAGCCTCAGAAGGTTACCAATGGCAACTCTAGAACCCAACCTTTATTGATCATGGATTAATTGTCACTTGCAATGCTTAAACATTCTTTAAACTTCCTAGCAATTATCTATCTCAGAAAAAGGAACAAAGTAGAAAGACAAAGAATAAAAAAAGAAAATAATTGGAGTAAGAATTTCTGTGCGTGTAATTTAAAGGTAAAAAATGTGATTGCACAAACTGACAATTTCAAGCTCTAGCTAAGTGAGCCATTCTATCATTGCCTTCAACCTCTCAAAACTGCATGCTATTAAAGTGGTGACTGTAATTTAACTCAATACATATTCATTCGATAAATAAGAAAAATAACGCTATTGGTCAATGAGATATATACAAAATGATTTGAGTCAACTGATGAGATTGGTTCAGTAGAAATACATCTTGGGGAAGTCATTTACTTTTTTTTATCTGTAGATTTAAAAAAGTTAATGTGAAGAATTGAAGAAATATACTTAACCAATAAGAATTTTTATATATAATTATATTATCTATTTACAAGTATGTATATCTAAATATACCCAATTATCTATTTATATATCTAATTTTTTATTTACATATTAATTGATAAAATCTATCTAACTATTTGAAAGGTGGGAGAGAAAAATGGCAAACCTTACCACTCTGAATTATATAAAGACTTCACAGATTAGTAGATTAAACAATGTTTTATGGTATTATTCTCCACTCTTCTTCAGGTGTTTTTGCCTGACTAGTGACAGTGCTAGCATAGGAGTTGAACATACATCTTTAGATTCGTGAATGTTTAGTGGTATTATTCTTCTCTCTTCTTTAGATGATTTTTTTACCATAGGAATCAAACGTACACTTTTATCTTCTTGAATATTGGTTGAACTTACATGTTTAGATTCTTGTATATTGAATTTTAAAGCAATAGTCTAATCAACTGAACTATTCCATCAAAGGCCTTAAACATTCTTATGTTTTCATCTTGGGCTTGTAGCTTTAAAATTAACCAAATAAGTAAAAGGTGTTTTCTGGAATGTTGTATTATATCCTAAGATCTTTGTGCAGTGCTATCAGATCCAAGGCTCTTCAATTATAAAAGCTATAAGCTATAAACTAGTCTGGGGATATTAGATGAGTAGTCACTAGATAGGGATTATATGTACAAACTATCTTGCATTTATTAATTACTGAAGACTTGCATTTGGTGGCACAATAGTAGATGGAAAATTAGCTACTGATATTAGCAGCCTGTGTAAGCATAAGAAATGGTGATCACATGATACATTGATGGTTTTATACCAATTCTGCCTGTAGTATAATGATGACTGTGGTTTTGAAAAACAAAAGACACCAAACCCTACAGATGCTGAACTGGTTCAGATCTATATGATTTTACAAGCAAATGAGCTTGGATTGAAGACATTATTGTGCTTTTTATCTTGGGCTCCTAGCATTAGAGTTAACTAAATAGGTCAAAGGTGGTTGCTGAAGGGTTGCATTAAATTCTAAAATCTAGGTGCAGTGCTTTTAAATTCAAGGCTCCTCTCTGATGAAAGCCACAAGCTAGAAACTAGTCTGGGGATATTGGATGAATAGGCATTAAATAGGGATTTTTGCACAACCATTTTTGCATCCATTGATTACTCTGACTTACATTGAGTAGTACTACTATATGGAGAGTTAGCTATTGCAAAAAGCAAAATTAAAATATTTGATGGATTACAGTTTATGGATAGTAAAAGAGTTACCAAAATAGTATTTAATTGGGTTATGAATAAAGGGCAGGCAACAATATGTGTGAAAAAGTAGTACCATATGCAGAAGATTTGGATAAAAAATTTATGTCAGTATACTTATACAAAAGGTGTAATGATTGTATTAGGAGAATTGTTGAGTGTTATAGTGGCAAGGAATGGGATAGAAGAATAGATACATTAATAAAGAATAGGGAGTTTGAGAGATGGGAAACTAGTATGGAGAGTAAAAAAGAGTTTATATATATATATATGTTAATGTTTATTATATATATATATATATATATATATATATATATATATATATATATATATATATATAGAAGAGAGAGAGAGAAGTAAACAGAATATTGGGTGCAAGTTAATTTATAATAATAGCAAGGAACGTAGTTTAGTGTTTAAGACTTGAATAGGATATTTAGCAACAAGGGAATATACACATAAATGGGAAAATGTGGGTGAATTAGTCTGCAAGTTGTGTAAGGAAGGTATAGAAAATATTAAGTATCTGTTAATTGAATATAAATGTCTGCAAGCAGAAAAGGTACAAATAATGAAGTTGTGGAAGAATAAATATAACAAAGTGATTATACAGAAAGTGGGTTATTGGTTTTTATGCTGGGTTTGGGAAAAGATAAGGGGGATTTAGATATAAAGGCCATAGAGTTGACAAAGATTATGCTGTGGAATTGGGATGGAACAGGATAGAGAAGAATATGGGAAAATTTGAGGGCAGAGAATGGAAAGGGAACGTAAGATGGTTACCAGATTTCTCTGGGCATAGTGGCTGAGAGATTCCTGATCCAAATAAGGAGAAGTCACAATGCATCACATGGCATATTGATTTGTCAGTTTTTTCATGTAGTATGGCAGCTGTATTAAAAATATATTACTCACAAAGATTGGAGCTGAAGTCTTTTTAAATTTATTTATATCTGATTCAAACTCTTTTGACTTTTATTATAACATACTGATTTGGATTTAAGTTATTAAATTAAAAGAATAATGTCAGTTTTTTCATGTAGTATGGCAGTGTATTAAAAATATATTACTCACAAAGATTGGAGCTGAAGTCTTTTTAAATTTATTTATATCTGATTCAAACTCTTTTGACTTTTATTATAACATACTGATTTGGATTTAAGTTATTAAATTAAAAGAATAATGTTTTAAAAATAGGACAGTTTATCTTTTTAAAATATATTGGAAGAATTTTTGAATCACGTTAGATACTTTTTAAGCAAACAATTAATCAAACAATTAACGTAAATTGTTATTTTTTTATATTCAAGTGTATGAATTCAGTATATAAATAAAGTATGAAAATTGTTAAGATTATCAAGTATAAAATTATGTAAAAAAAAAATCACTAACAAACATATAAACAAAAAGTAGGGTATTTTAAAAATTTAAAAAAATATTAAAAGTGAACATTCTTTTATATATCGTATATATGTAAAATAATAATCAATACATACATAGATATGCAGATACACTGATAACATTTTGTTTTAATAAGCCACGAAATCTCTAAAAAAAAAAAAAGAGAGAGAGAGAACTGAAGACATTGAAACTCATTACAACTGAAATTTTTTTGCAACTTTAAAAGAGTCGATACAACTCATTTATAAATTGAGTTAAATTTTGCTTCGTAAAATCAGTTTTATATATACTTGATATTTCAAAAAAAAAAAAAACCCAGAGTATTTTAAGTTCATGTTATAAATAAATAAAATAAAGTGATATTAACAATAGGCAAATTGCCCATCTAAGCTAACTACCAAAAATAACACAGATCTCAAAATTACTAATGAAAGACACGTATTTGCATCAAATTTATCTATATGTTGGCTAACAATTAAGTTTTTTATTATTACAATCTTCAGATTATTTTTGTCTTATTTAATATTGTGCAAGATGTCTTCAACTTGTAAAAAAAATGCATTTAAATTATTATTACAGTCTTTTAAAATATACCATATATTTTTAATCATTATTATTATTATTATTATTATTATTATATTTATCATTTAGTCAGTGATTTTCTTTTATTAAACTAAAATTTGGTCTTTATTACGATTAAAAACTAATTCAAAATTTCATTTTTTCTGATGCGATGAAAATATAACAATCCCATAAAATACAATAGTTTAAAGAGTGCATATGAATGGAAGTAAGATAAGGAATTCAAATTTAAGTTATTCTATTGATTATAAATTTATATAATATATTACCCTTTAAATTTTAATAAAATATCATCGAAAAAATATATAAAAACTAATTTTCTGATATTTAAGAATGTTAAATTATGATGATACCTAAAAATAAACAGAATCTTGAACAGAAAAATGGATAATTTGAATTATTTATAATTTATTTTGTTATAAATGAAATAATGTTAAAATGGGTAATTTCTGCAATATAAGAAGATGCATATTTATTAACCACGTAATATGGTTACTTAGATGTCATATAGTTATAACTAATTCTTCGTTGGATTCACAACTTTTTATTAGAGATACATTTAATTCTATTCGAAAAAAGATAAGCTTCTTGCATCCAAAGAAATCTACCTATCCACATCGACTGGTTTTTAGTACAAGAAATTCATAAAAACACTTAGGAAGTTATTATTAAAAATGTAAATTTATACTAGATTTTTTTTGTTGTCTAAGAAATTCATTTGTAACACTTTATATAAAATATAAAATATTAAAAAAAAAAAAGCATTGAAATTTTAATTGAATATAGAGAGGCATGAATACCCGAGGAGTTTGGCTTAGTCCAATCGTGTTATGGTGGTGCTTTAACAGCTGTATTAAAATATAATTAGTTTGTAATTACTTTCGCCATATGAATTTGTTATTTTATTATTATTAAAGCATTAAAATAAAATAGAAATAATAAATTTTTGTTTGTTGTATTAAGAAAAATCATACATTTTTAAACAAAATCACAAATATTTATGTTGCTTCTTCAATATTTAAATTTTCCCTTCGCCAGAACCATATTAATGGGTGTACACATTGGCATCCCTCCCCCCAACAAAGTGCAAAAAATTGCAGAAAGAAAATTATTTTTTTTAAAAAATTATATAAAAAAATATTATTATATAGAAAAATATATGCATATAATTTTATAACTAACTATTGCCGTTATCATCAAAAGTATTCTGTCCCATGGACAGATCCAGAAAATAGCCATATCATCAATTCATCCATTTTCCCACTCCATTCTCTTCATTGCCCAGCTCTTCAATTCATATAACTCTTCCCATCTCTTATATCATCCAACAATGTCAATCTTTTCCATCCTTTCTTCTTGCTTCCACTCACCATTCCCTCCAAAACATCTTTCATTAAACTATACTTTCCTTTTAATATATGTCCAATCCAGTTTCTCTTTCTAATTTCCTCAATCAATTTTCTTTTTCATTTACTATTTTCAAAACTTTTTCATTTGTTATTTTATTCATCCAACTGATTTTTCTCCATTCTTCTCCATGTCCACATTTCAAAGGCTTTCAATTTGTTCCTAATTTTATTATTCACTGTCTACATTTCACA
Source organism: Epiperipatus broadwayi (assembly GCA_028023455.1). NCBI lineage: Eukaryota > Metazoa > Onychophora > Udeonychophora > Euonychophora > Peripatidae > Epiperipatus > Epiperipatus broadwayi. The sequence continues at coordinate 1,264,188 of JAQFVV010012516.1, read as the reverse complement.
ACATAGTACACTCCACACATAACATTTAATTAATCTTTTTCTTAATTCTCTCTTCAAATATCCACAAATATTGACTTTCTCTTAATAAATGTCTTCTGTGCCAATGCTATTCTTTTTTAACTTCATCTTTACTTCTTCCATCCTCACTCAACCAACTACTCAAATATCTAAATCTCTTTACTTGTTGAAGTATGTTATCATGCATTTCAATTTGCAGTCTTTTTGCATTTCTCCCTATCCATAAGTACTTCATCTTATTGTCATTCATTTTCATTCCATATTCCATAAATCCTTTCTTCAATTTATTAACATATTCTGAAGACACTTTTCATCCTCAGCTATGAACCATATCATGTAAAAGTCTTATATATTTTATTATTCTACCTCCAACATTTGCTCCTCCACACTTTAAATAATTATTTAACATGACTTCAAAATAATTCTTAAAAAGAACAGGTGACATTCTGCATCTTTGCCTAACTCCTCTTTCCACATTCACTTCATCAGTCTCATAATTCTCCAATCTAATTCTTATCCTTTGCCCAGTATACATATTCCAAATGAATCTTCTCTTTTCCAAAATACTACTTTACTTTTAAGATAGTAATGAGTTTATTTCAAGGTACTCTATCAAATGTTTTCTTCAAGTCCATAAAACATATACCAATTCCTTTATCTTTTTCAATATCTTCTCTGCAATTGTTCTGACAACACTAATAGGATGTCTTTTTGTACCTTTTTCTCTCTGAAAAACAAATTGTTCTTCAATATAATACTCTACCTTTCCATAAATTCTTTCAGTAAAAATCTTCAATAACAATTTAGAAGCATGAGATAATAAACTTATTGTCCTGTATTCTTCACATTTAACAAATTTTGTCTTTTTAGCAATTGGAATCATTATGGTTCTTAAAAAATCTTCAGTCTATACTCCACTATTATATATCAAATTATAAAGCCCAACTATCTACTACTTCAGAGTAAATTTCTCTCATTTCTTTCAAAATTCTATAGGTATTTCATCGCATCATACCTCTATCATCTATTTCAATATCTTCTTCATTTTTAAGTTCATAATTAATTTAATTATTTTTTTCTTTTAAATAAACATTGAAATTATTTTTATGTCTTTTTAATATATCATTGCTATCAATTAATCTCTTCCCATTCTTATTTGCAATTTCAGTTGAAAACCATGTCTTTTTCTCCCAAGTGATATCTCTAATTTTATCAAATACCAGATGCAGAGCTTTAACTACACTGACTGGCAAGTTCCAGAAGTAGATTTTGGACAGAAGGCTCCAAATCCCTGGGGTGAGGTACATTTTCTCTCTCTCTCTACATTATTTTTCAAACCATTTTTCTTTTTCTAAATCTTTTCTTCTTATCTCATTATTAATTTTTCTATATGCACTTTACCCTTTCTCAGTATTAACATTCTTCCATCTTCTTTATACCTCCATCTTTTCCAACTTATCTTCAATTACCCAAAGTCATTTAGCTTTCTTTAACCAAATAGTGTCTATTTCATTTTTTGCTATTTTAATAATCCTTCTTTAATCCTACACCAACACTTATCAAAACTATTAATATATACCTTATCTTTATCAATCCTTTTTATTGCATTTTCACATACCCAAATTTTCTTTTTTTCATTTCTCTCAATTTATCTAAGTCTCATCTTACATATCTTTTCCTCTTTTAATTTTTTTAAGCTCAACTTTAATTTAGTCATAGCCAAAATATGACTGGAGTTTATATCAGCATCCAGGAAAAGCATGTGAACTCTTAATAGCATTCTTGTAGTATCTTCCTGAATCTATATATAATCAATTTGATAACATTCTCTATTACTTGCAGCTTTCCATGTATACAATTTTCTTATATGATTTTTAAATCAGGTGTTTGCAATCACAAACTCATTCATCTTACAAAATTATGCATACTGACTAACTCTTTCATTTCTTTTTTCAATACCATAATTTCTAATATTTTTTCCTTTCTTACCTTCCTTCACAACAGCATTCCAATCACCCAATAGCAATATACATGCATTTTCCCTATCACATTGAATAATTTTCTCTATTCTCTCATATTTTTCATCAATTTCAATATCATCATGACTAGTGAGTGTATAAACTTATACAATTACCAAATCCCTAGAACTTGCAGTTATTCTCATAAGCATCAATCTATCATCAATATAATCTATCTTTGCCACACTATTCCAAACTTTCTTTCCAACAGTGATGCCAATTCCATTAATTAGTCTGCCACCATCTGTATAAAATAACATCTTCACTATTTATTTTTCTCACATCCCTGCCATCTCACTTCACTTAATTCTATAACATTGATATATTTATATTTATTTTCAAATTTTCCAATTTACCCACACTTCTCAATGACCTAACATTCCATGTATCAATTCTCAATGTGTCTTCTCTAAAACTTTATGAGGATTTTGAAAGTTTATGACCTGAGTAACCTCATGTCTACTCCTTCCAGACAAGACATCAAAGCCATCCTTGACACACCAAACATAATGATTTCTGTAGACATATTCATAATAAATCAAGAGAAATGAATCTTATAAAATGAATCTCCTCACCATGATCACCTATAGTGATTTTCCACTGGCTTGGAAGAATGCTGCTGCTAACCCAGCATCACCCGCCATCAAACATCCCCTGTCATAGGATTGTGGTATTTTATAGAAGTAAACATGGCTCTACCCTCTTCATCACTTCCTAATAGTGAATGTTATCACATTGTCAGTGACTGCTTATTTATTGTACTTAGATTATTCACCACTAACCTTCATATCTGAAGGCCCCTCCCATATCCATGCCTGGAGATACTCTGAGTGGCATGGGGCTTATGCCTGAATATTTTTATGTATTTTCTTGATAAAGTAAACATCAAATTTTTCATGAAAAATATTTTATATGGAGAATGGTGCATCATTTTTTCATTGGAACTGCATCATGTATCTCATGACTGAAGCCCACTAGCAGTCTGATTTTATTGTTTAATAAAATAACAGTAGAGTGAACAGTAATTGGTATAGGGAATAAAATCTTAAGATCATAGCACAAGAGCAGTAGTATTTGAAACTACTTTAAGATATATATCAATACCATTAAACAATCTTAAATAGAACAAAATACATTTTAAAACAGGTATTTTTAATATAAATGCAATTTATCCTTTCTACTTTGAACATGTTTTAGCAAAAACCTCTTACTGTACATATACACATACACAATGTTATGTTTCGACTGACCTGCAGTCTTCTTCAGAACCACTTTTACTTTAATAAAAGTGGCTCTGAAGAAGACTGCAAAACTAATCAAAACATAAGATTGTGTATGCATATATGTACAATAAAAAGTTTTTGCTAAAAAATGTTCAAAGTAAAGTGGATAAATTATAAAATATTACAGAAAAATAAAGGAATTGGTGAATTTGGTAATATTTCGAGGTATTTTTAATAATTTTAAGGAGTAATTTGATTTTAGTTTATGATTTTATGAATTAATACATGTACTGTCATGGTAATCTTTCAATGTGATATTAGTTTCAAAACATCTTTAAAATATATTTTGTAAACTGGTTTTAGGTTTCCAACATCAGAACTTTTCTTCAATAGCAGTTTTCAATCTAAATTAGATTTATTTATTTTCTAATATTATCTATTTTGGATATATTTTATCTATGAGGTAAGTAATTTTATTTTAATTTATTAACTTATTTTATAATTAAGTTCAGCATATTTATTCTAAAGTATGACTAGTCATAAGAGAAATTACTATGGAAGAAAATATTCAAGTAGGCATGAAAAATGAAAGCAAGAATGAAAAAGAAGTGGGCTAAGGGAATGTCAAAGAAATTTACTGTTTAGATTTATGAAGTTGAACTCGTATATTTTTCAGATGTATCAGTTCACAATGGGACTTCTAAAATAACTGCAATAGTTATTCAGCTTCAACATTAATTAATAATGAGAATTCTGAAATAGTCAAAGGAAATGGAGAATATAGCACGTTTGGTTAAACAATGAGTATTGAAGATTCTAAAACTGAAACATCAGAAGAAGGTGAACTATTTACTATTGATGCTGCAATAACATGACTCTAAATTTTGAACATTGCAACACTAACACAAATTGTATGTGGTTTTACCATCTCCTCCTACTGAAAATAATTTTCCAAAAAATGAAACCAGATGTTTTTCCACAGATCACTATCATAAGATAAGCAAAACTGAAGATGGCTTATATACTCAAACACTTCTATTTTTTGTTTTTGTTATAAATTATTTTCTTCTGGTGATAATTTTTTTTATCTAATAATGGCTTTTCTGATGATGACATGTAAATAAAGAATTAAGTTGCATGAATGAAATCCAGTATGCATGTAAATACATATATTTATGGATACAAATGGAATGTAATTTTAAAAATAACAATACAATTGATCAGGCAAATCAAAGTGACATAAAAATTTGAAGCAGAATAGTTAAGATGTGTTTTAAGATGAATAGTGGCAACAATTCTTTATTTATCCAAACACAATTTAGCTATTTGAAGTAATTTTGATTTCTTGTACATAGTCTATAATGATAATTTTTTAGAAATCATAGAATAATTTTCAGGATTTGGTCCACTTTTAAAAGATATTTAATGTGATATTCAGAAAAATAAATTATAAATAAGAAACAAAATGTGTATCTATCACCCATTGTACAAAATGAATTAACTGTTGATATGGAAACTAAAATTCACAAAATATTGTAAATATGATATGACAGGCAAAGTACTATTCAATAATTACACTCTTGTATTAGTCAGCAGGAGCAAATTTTAGTAATTTTTAGCTTTTTTACATATATTTGAAGCAGCTTTTGAAATTCATGAATACTTTTTGATGTTTTTAATAACTACTGTGTTTCCTAAAAATAAAATCAGGTCTTATATTAATTTTTGCTCCAAAAGACAGTTTAGAGCTTATTTCAAGAGATGTCTTATTGTTTTATGAACAAAAATCTATATTTATTTACATACAAAAATGTACATTTATTGAAAATCTCAAATCAATATCCCAAACATGTTTTTGAGCAATGCCCTCTGTGAATATTTAAATTTTTAACTAGCAATCTGCACTAAAATATTTACACTTATTTAAGTGCAAAAACTTGTCTATGGTCAAAATATTCCATTTAAATCTACGATTAAATCAGGTATTAACTGAAGACTTACGAGATAAAATGGTAAGAAAAATGATTCAATAAGATAATTATCCATACTTAAGTGATAAAAAATTCAATTACAAAAATTCAGAAAATATTTCTGTATTTCACATCTCATTAAGTTAGGGTGACCAGTTGTCCCGATTTTTCAGAATTTGTCCCTATTTTTGATTAGATGTCCCAGTAGCCCCAAAATGTCTTTTCAGGACCATTATATATCCTGATTTTCAAATAGTCATAATGATTATTTGTCTTACATAAATAATTCATTGCAAAAATGATAGTTTCTTGGCCATCTCTGTCCATTTCAGTCTCTACAGTAATATTATAAGAACTTCGGACAAATTCCAACACCAAAACAAAGATCGCTATTATATTATATGGCTAGATTCTCAATCTAGACTCGTTCTTGCATCCAACCTCACCTTGGAGCATGTGCAGTTGGATTTTGTAGACTAAAATTTGAATGGCACTTTTACTTGCTTTGATTGACAGTGTAGCTTTACTAATACTTTGTTGATATTAATTTTCTATAATGATAAAATTAATAGGAATATTAATAACCCTAGACAGCATGCCAAAGAGGAAGTGTACTTACAATGATGAATATCCATAGGAATTGACTTTTATAAAAAAAAAGGGGTACTCAACGACCTGCACGATCACCAGGCGGCGCTGCCACCATCAACAACGGTCTGAAGCCTGCAAGTGGTAAATTTTTATATCAAAAAATGAAAAAAATAGAGAAAAGGACACAATGCTGTAAAAATGATTGGTTTTTTTGTCCTGATTTTTGATCGAATCAATCTGGTTACGATTGTTATAACACATAGCATATTAAATAATAAAATTATTTTAAGATACAATCACATCCACCCATTGTTAAGGGCACATATTGTATACACTTTCCAAATTACTTAAACCTGCTTGGATATTCTTTTTTAAAACTTTTCTTTAGAAGAAAGATTGATTTAACTTAAAGTAAACTTTAAGTATTAAAATCACTTTTGTTATTTTAATCATTTTAGAAGAGAAAAAACATCTTTTGTCAAGTGTTGTTAGCAAGAGGTCATCGCATCAACAAGTAGTTGGTTGCAGACGGTTGTGGATCGCCTCGGCCAATGCTATGACAAATGGAAAAAAAAACATCTTTTATCTTAAATATTTAAAAGTTACCACGATCAAACTCTAAAACTAAGTCAAGCATTTTAAATCTAAGTATTAAATATAAGTAAAATAAGCATCTAAAATTTTAAAAGTTTGTAAACCATCCAGAAAGACAATAAATTGTTTATTTTAAGTTCAAGATTTGGCTGAAAGGAAATTGTTTCTCTATGCATATAGAATTATGTTTGTTGAAAGCGTTCAATGGAAATACACAAGTACCATTATAAATTATACTATCATTTATTTAAAGTATTAATGTCAATATTATTTTTTTATACATTCATTACTTTATAATTTAATACAGACATTGTGTGCTTCAACAAACAAAAAGAAATCCATTGATCTGGCTAACGATCTTAACTAGGGCTTATATTTGAGGTAGGGTTTATATTATAAGCATCCTGAAAAATCATGCTAGGGCTTATTTTCTGGTTATGTCTTATTTTGGGGGGGAACTCAGTAATGATACTAATGGTAAAAATATACATGAATATATAAAATCACTTTTGAATAAATTAAATCTTAAGTTGTCAGATTTATAGAGGGTAAAGGTATGATAATGGAGCGAATATAAAGGAGTATATAAATGAGTCTGTGCTTCCATTTTAAATAAAAAGGCATAACCCCCTGAATTTAGATTTGATTCTAGGAGATGTTACAAAATCATCAATTATAGAAATAATTTTTTTTAATGTTATACAAAAAATATATACATTATTTGCTGCATCAACTTCAAAGATGGATTAATTAAAGAAATTTGTTAAACAATCAACTCCAACATCGTTATATGATAAAAAATGGGACTGTAGAATACAATCAGTTAGAGCTGTACATTTTCAGATTTCAAAATTTTTAAATACATTAAAAGAATTATTTAAAACTGCATCAGATAATACTATCAAAGTAGAAGTGGATTCAATATTTGAACAAATAGACTTATTTGAGTTTATATTAATTTTTGTAATTTGATATGAGCTTTTGTTAAAAGTTAATTTAGTAAGTAAAGTATTACAAAATGCAAAAATTCCCATAGATGTAACAACTAAGCATATTAAAGAGTTAACACAGTACTTTGAAGAGCAGAGAATATCAGGATTTTATAGCTGTTTTCAGATTGCTAAAGAAAAGTCAAATCTAGTAGAAATACAAATTAAATTTAAAGAAGGTCATGCCAAAGAAAAGTATTTTTTGATTATGAAATGCCTAATGAAAAATCACACATAGGTGATAAAAAAGATATTGTATTACTTCAGATATAAGATGCTCCCAAATTTAAGATGCAGTAGGATTTTAAGCTTTGAAATTGGGGGGGGGAGGTAAAAATGATTTTATTGAAAAATAAGAAACATTTTTATTTACTTAAATAGGAACTAATATAAATACAATAAGCTCACCTAATTTATTGCAAATCTTCTCCAGACATACTTTCACTTTCTACATCTTCATTTTCAGAATTTAAATTCTCATTTTCACTATTCCACCAGGATATATCATCTTACAGGTCATTTAAACTGTTAGCAATGCAACATTTTAAGAAATTAATTTTTTTGTTAATTTCTTCAGTTATATCTTTCTAAGATTGTAAAACTCACTCAAAATTATATGCATATTTTTGCATTACAAAGTCTTTTTTTATACTGTAACATTTTTTTTTTCAAAGAAAAAAAAGATGTTAAAATGCAATATTAACATTTAATGTTATTGGTAAATCTTTTTTCTTTGATTAAACCCTTTTCTAAAATGCAAATTAATAATTTGTCAGGTTATTAAAGTAAACAAAAGTTTCTTAAAAATAAATTTCTTTTATAATTAGCAAAAATAATCTGTAGTAGTTAACATAAAACGTATTTTTATCATCCAACTACAAATTGTAGCCATACGTCATTGATTTTTTTTCTCAATTTGTTTTCATGTAAAAGTAAATTTTTCTATTAAAATCTGAACTATTCTTTTAAAATAATTAATATTTTCATAAATATTTTCTGAAAAAAATTATAAATGTGTAAAAAAAGATTCTAAAACATATGTTTTCACTTTGTTAATCAAAACGAAGATATTGGAACTGTCAAAATTGTTGACAGGTGCTCACTTATATGAGAACAAGATTAGAGCGAAGGCAAAGTTTTCAATATGATTGTCTCAATAAAATATTATTAAGATCAGCAAAATAACATTAAAAGTAGCAGTTTGAGAGAGAGTTAAAGCCATTTATGAAATGAATCCAAAAAATATTGACATTTAATGTTAAATCTTTTTACTATTTGAGTAAAAAAGATTCAACATGTTATTCTACACAAGCCAACAATTGTAATACTATGTGCATGTATAGCTTAAGGCAAAGATTCACAGAAATAAGACATTAAAATTTTTTGTTCCCAATTTAAGACATACCCTTCTTTTACAGGTCAAAAATTTGAAAAAAAAGTGTGCCTTATATTTGAAGTAATATAGTAATGTTAGGATAAATTTTTTTTTTTTAATTTTAGCTACTGCTCTACAATCTGCCAAAAAGATTTGAATTGAATGAAACTCATGAAATGTCATTTTGATTTCTTTATGATGTGAAATAAATAAGAAAAGGGACAGAAAATTAATTAAGCTTTTGCAGCAAAAGGCTGTGTTAAAAATTAAATACCGATATTGGTAAATCTGAATTTTACATTTTAAGTGCTTAATTAAATAAAATATAATATATTAAGATTTCTTTAAAATCTTATAAGTTCCTCTACATATATTTCATTCTTTATAGTGAAATGGATATTTTTTAATATTTTTATATTTTTATATTATAAAATAAATTATTGTTCTGGCATATTTATACAACAATGCGTACTTACATAATAAAATATCATCTTCATAAAAACATTTTTATTTTTTAACATCACATGATCATTATTTCATATGCTTCCACAAGCCATTAATACAGTAAAACACTCTCCATACAGTTGTGCTACCCAGTGCAAGCCTTAGTAATCAATGGATTCTAAAAGGTTTATGCATAAAATCCTTATTTAGTGCTCACTCATTCAATATCCCCAGACTAGTTTCTAGCTTCATCCAAGGCTCCTCACTGATGAAAGCTTAAAACTAGTCTAGGGATATTGGATAATAGGCACTAGATAGGGATTTTATGCATGAACATTTTTGCATCCATTGATTACTAAGGCTTGATCTGGGTGGCATTACTATATGGAGAAATTTCCTACTGTAGGTTTAATAATTATTTTTTTTATATATATTTAAATTGATGCTAAAGGGTATACTTGTTTATTTATATTCATAAATATTTTTTATATTTGATTTAATTATAATGAGATAATCTATTTAAAATTTCATAAATGTTACTAAATTGGACCTGCTTTTCATTTTGCACAGGGCTCTGCAAAATGTAAAAATGGGTTTGCCCCCAGCAGTTAGTTGGATTATATTTTCAGTTTTTCTTTTTTATAAATGAATCTCTATTCTTTATTATATCTCATCAGATCTCAAATTATTTTTTCTTACAAGTAAAATTTTGCAAATGAAAATGATTTTTAAAAATATTTCAACTTTGCAAATATAAGGAAAAAGAAATAAGCTTAAATATGTAATCAGAACAATAGCTTTTTCCTATTGTATGATTACCATGATTGTTTATAAAAATATTTTTAAACAAAATAAATATCTTCATTTCAAGATTTAAGTGGATTATTAACTTGTAAACTTTCGCATTCATTGAAAATCATTGAAAGTTTCTTCAGAAAAAGTGCTACTGTTCTTAACTTTAGATTACAGATTTTTTTAAGAAGTAGATTTTAACATGATGTTTTTATTGATGTTAAAGTTTAAAAAAATCTGAAGAGATCAGCATCTTATGGATTACTGCTAACATCAAGAGTCTTCTCCTTTGTTTTTTGATAGAATGAAACAACCAGAGAGTATTTGCATTCTCCTAGTCTAGTTTCAGGTGAAGATTTTGAGGTATAATTTAAATTTTTGCTTGTTTATAAAATACTTTTGTTTATTTTTACACACTAATTGATTATTATAAAATACACAGATAAACTCACATTTATGTTTTAGTTTTAGAAATAGAAGTTAATAAACTTGATTGTAATGTAAAGAAAAAACCAACAGTTTCTATTATATCATTATCTGTCAAAACTGACTTGGTGTTAAAATCTTTAAAAATATTGTAATTTTTGTAAGAAAATATTAGAATTTGAAATAGAATTTGATAGTGTTATTATACATCTACCTTCATTCTTTCACATTAAAAACAAACTTAAAATGAATGAATTTATTTTTAATTTTAGTCTTTATGTGAATATGTATGATGATGTTTATGATACAAGTTGGTTTTTAAATATTTAAAATGATCAAATGTAATTTTGTAGAATATTATTTGCTTATAAATTTAAATTAAAAGAAATCAAGTTCAATTTATTGAGTTTTAGTATAAAATAAAATTTTTATAAAAACAGAAATCTTGAGCATTTCTAAAAACTCTCACCAGATAAAGTAGAGAGTGTCAGAATGCAAGAGGGTTAAAATATTATAAAGTAATGAAATTCTGTTTTAAAAATTAAAATTCCAAGTTTTTTGCCAACCAATAAAACTTCCTGCTTTACAATATTACATTGATCTTAACTTGTCTTTTTCTGAAAGTAAATATTTTTGAATAAAAAAATGAATCTAAATGTTATATTCTGATCAAAAAAATAAATATTTTGCAAAAATAATTTTAAATGTGTAAACAAATAATGGAATTTATATACTTTTATTCCTGAAATCAAAACAAAAGAATGAAAATGCTCAAAAGCTTGCCAGTTTTCTCATTCATATTAGATTATCTATAATATTGAAACTCCGAATATTGATAACTTTATTTTTAATTAATATATCATTACATATTCTAGTTCCAGTTTTTACCATCAAATAAACTAAAAATAGCCATGAGAGTGAACTGACTGACTCATTAACACATATAAAGTACTTCATCTGGACTTGGCATTGGTAGGCATTCAGCTTTCATTTGCTCTCCTACTACTGTTTTGCCTGTTTTCATTTATTTTGACAACAGAAAGTGGAATTAAAATATATTGATTTATTAGTTCAAAAAACCTAAAGAGGTAAAAAGTCTAGAGCCAAAAGAAATTTTAAAGGATCCAACTTCCTCCTACAAGGTCACTGATTGATAGAGAGAAGTTGTAAGACTAATAGTAAACTTTTCTTCCATTGTTGTTAATGATGAGCAAATGTATATTTTCCATAGTTCATTTAAATATTTGTGATTATCTTTTAAAAGCCTCTAACTTATGCTTGGGTTTGAGGGTGTTCTGCATACTCATTATAAACATCAATGAGTCTGTAACATGATTAAACAGCACATATTAAAGGTAATTACTTTCTAATTAAGAATTACTAATGAAAACTGTACTTGTAAATTATGTTATTAAAATATTGGTATAGTAAATATTTAAAAACAAAATTATACATGATTATACTTTGATTTTAGTTGAATATAATTTTTTAAAAATACAAGTTATAGAAATTCATCATATCAGTAAAAAGAAAAAACCACAGTCAGTAATGTTTTTTCTAAACAGATTAGTACAGAATTAAATACAATTTTAGACTTTAGAACATAATTTTGTAGATTTGTGATGATTTAACATTAATTCATTCACATTTTATGAATAAACTTCAATCAATAAAGACTTGTTGATTTTATTTTTCATTGGCATTGCGATCATTGTCCAATAAGAAAAAAACTGTTTTCGGTACTTTATTTAACTTTATGATTTTTATTATGTTTGCTAAGTTCAAATGTGATTTTTAAGGATATTTTTTTCTATGTAAAATTATAGTTTTATCAAATCAAATTCAGTTTATTCAATTCTAATATAAATAATGGTTAAATACTAAAATCAAATGTTGACATTTACCAAAATTGTCACCAGGGAGAATAATGGAAATATTGACATGTTAAAGAGATAAGCAGAAAAGAAATGAAGTTCCACTCAGTGTGATGCAAACTTATGGCCAATTCTGAGAATTGTTAATCATAAAATTACAGTAAAAATATATATGACTTCAAAGATGCATATCTCATCAGTTGGCTCAAATTATTACATATTTCTCTGTCTCTTGCCTATGCATTTCATTATATTTAATGATAATTACATAAATTTTATGATATCACTTTATTCGCACATATTCAATCATAGTTATTCCAGATTGTTGATGATTGAAAATTTTTCATGAAATGCTTATGTAATAAGAGAGAGTGTGTGATCTAAGATTCTATAATGGTGGTTGGTTGTGAAATAATGGAGTTGAAATGAGAGATGCACTGATAAATAAGAAAAAAAACATAAAAATAATCAGATTAAATAGGAGATATTTTTAGATTATGATTTTAAAAAAAATAATAATTCTACAATATAGCTGATATTTTAAATGAAAATAAAACAAATAAGATAAATAATATACTTAGACTAAACCATTGTTTCTAAGCAAGGCAAATTTGTTAAATTTAATACATTTTATAAAACGTAACAAGAAAAACCTACCTGTTGCAATTGTCTTTATATAAATGATCACAAAATGTATTAAAAACAATTTTTTTTTATAAAATAAACAAGCTACTTATATAATATTTTGTTAGAAATGGATGGGGGCTGGGAGTGGGTGGAGGTGTATGATTTTTTTTTTTTTACTACATACATGTAGGAGTTTTTTATGCTAGTATATATGAAGGTGATCTGCGGAGAATATACTAACAGGAAATGAGAGTAGTATGATTTATTAATAACTCAGTAATCAAAAGAAATCTAATATGTTCAGCTGAATGTATTTTGGAGTGGGCATAATTAAAAATAGGAAGTGTGTAATTTATATCTGTGTTTAGAAGTATAATGTCAACCTTTGAAAAAACCGCTCTGCATTGAAAACACTTGAAAGTATTCTTTGTATTTTCTCCATTTAAGAAACATTTTTGTAATTGCCTATAGATTTTTATATTTTAATTATGGAGTTTCCATAATTTATTATACAAAACTTCTCAAAGGCATATTGACATTACTGGCTAGTAGAATACTATGACCCAGCATGTGGTCTCCTTGAGTATCATTAATTGTAGTTTGTCATTGCCTGTCATCTCTTTACTATAATTTGTTTTCAGATCTTACTTTTCAAATTGTTAATATATTCTTTACACTTTTAAAATATACACCATGTATTTAAGAAAGTGCCTGAAAAAGTAAATAAATAATAAAATAGTGTGACCAAATAATCATTTTTGATGATAGTTATTGATAACTTGCTATTGCTCTCCTAACATTTTATTCTTGCTGAATTAAATATTTTCCATGGAATGTTATTCTAACAAAGGACAGAAATAAGGATTGTTTTACAATAGTGTGTTGAAACTGCCGGAGGGTGTTATTTCTGTGATAGCGCACAGAAATATGCCGTTTAGGCAGCCTACCACCGCTAGCGAACATTCTATTTCTAATGCGTAAGCCTAGAAATAGTCCATTGCCAGTACGGGATGGCTGCTGTGTCTATTTCTACACTAATGCACAGAAACATGACATTGAATCTGATGCAGAAGCTATCGTGTCAGCTTACAGCTCAGATTTGTGCTAAGCATTTTCGATGTGCGATCACATTTCACTTTTGGCTACAGTATTGGGTGAGGGTGTCTGGAATTCCGAGTGTCAAAACTATTTTAATATTCATTAAGACCACCTCCCCCTCTATCTGCCATCTTTTAGGAATGTCTACTAACAATTATCAGCAGAGTCTCATGCTTCCCTAGCCCCCATTTCCTGCTCAAAAAATTCGGCAAGTGTAGGTACAAGCGCGATTCGGATGAAATCACGCTCTAAGTCCCGTTTCTGCGAGAACAACGGTGAGCTTCATCGAATGGCTGAAATCGGAAAACTTGCTCTGAATGTCAAAGATTCTCTGACATGCTGCTGCTGGAAGGGTTATCAAACAAAAGAGCTTTGAAGCTGCATGCATGCTGTTCCTGAACAGCCCTAAAAGTTGGTTTTAATTGCCATAAATATATTTATGTGGTTTTTGATAATTATGGTAAAAAGTTGGTCAACCTTCGAGTTGGAGCATTCCGTTCCCTTAGGAATGGTAACCACCCACCCCCCTTCCCAAAGTTGGACCTTTTGGTTGTAAATGTTTGGTACTGTTAAATGGAAATCGATTTGGTATTTGTAATTTATTATAAAACAACAAAAATATAAAAAAGAAAAGCTGATTTTGTCGTAGAATACCCGACCGCCGCCAAAAAAAAATGTAAGTAATGAGAAGAATAAAAAGTAACTACTTTTTAAAATTCATTTCGATTGATGTACCCTTTTTTTTTTTTGTTTTGTTTTCGTTCCAAAAATTTTATTTGATAGATAGTAGTTTTGGTTAAATGTGATCAACAAAATCAAAAACATACATATAAAAAAAAAAGAATTCCAGCCCCCCAAAAAATATAAGTAATGAAAAGAATAACAAAAAAAAAAAATTAAGTACTTTTTTAAATTCAATTTTTTGATTTCTGCATATATTATATTTATATTTTTTGTTACGTGTTCCAAAATTTATTTGATATTACTTTACTTTGAAATGTGATAATAAACAAACCCGGCTGTGGCCCTGGAAACATTATATTTATCTTTGTTTACAAACAAAGCCCGCCCTCCGATGGTTTCAACATTCTATTGTAAAACAACCAAAATAAGAGATTTTATCCATCGTAAATAGAGATAATCTTTGCTTTGAATGTTGCTCAGGAAACTACCAATTATTACTAATTGACAATCTTCCTGAAACTAAATGAGTTTTCTCCATTACCTATAATATTTCTGGTAGTTTACTGGCAACACCAAAGGCAAAAGTTATCTCTGTTTATATGGATAAAATTTTATTTCTGTTGTTTATTTGTTCTTGTATCTCAAACTTAGAGCTGCATTGGAAACTAATGAAGTCACTGACATGATTAGAGATGAGATGGGAGATTTCTTGAGTAGATGAATTAATAGAATTTTAAAAAAAGAATCTTCTCTATATTTTTGTTATTCTTATTAAAGTTTGAAGTTATTCTGAAACTCAAGAATCTCATGATGAAGAGGTCAAGACATTGCTTCCATCACATCTATGACCTTGGAGATGTTTTTGAAAAGTTCCAAGGAAATTAATGCTTTAGGTAACCAGTTTACTGGCCTTTTTGTTACTCCGTCCAATCGTGGTTAATAAAAAATAGTATCCAGCTATTCTTAAATAGAATGGTAATAGTTTTAAATTCATCTGGATTGATCAGTTGGATGTTGACAATTCATAACAATTGCCATACTGTATATTGTTTACAATAGATAAGGATCACAGTTTATCCTTAATTCAGAATGAATATTATGATAAGAAAAAAATATAGCTATTGACATAGTGTGAAACTAATAGGGGAAGATGGTGTCTGATGGCCCATAAGCACAATGATTCTTTAAACTTGGAAAATTTATTTTCTCACACTACATTTTTTTTTAAGTGAATAACAGTTAATTCAAGTATCATTGTTGAAAGCTCTTGCAAAAAAAAAAAAAATTAAGTACCTTTTAGAATTATTAATTATCAAGTAGGTTTGTTTGGGAAATAAAATTTATAAAATATTACCATTTTAATAACAACAAATCACTTAATTACCTTATGCAATTTATGATAAAACAAGGATGGCACCCTCCTCTAGTCTAGCACTACCTATAACAAGTTGAATGAGTCAGTGATTACCAAATGGTAGTGCATTTAAACTTCCATTCCCAGGCTTGTTTCTGACTTTTATCTATAGTAATGAGATTTGGTATTCAAAGCTGAAAATAATGCAGTTATGAATCTAACAATTATCTCTATAGATTAGCTTGAGTTTAAATCTTTAGGGTATTGAATTTCAGGCTTTTGGCTTGAATAGTAAACTGGAGTTAAAGTTGGTTGCTAGATGGATAACTGTTTTTCTACCAGCTTTTAACTCCTAAGCTTTATTGGTAAAAGTATAATCCAGAAACCGATATGGGGTTGGGGATTTGGTTCATCATGAAATACATATATTGAAGATCAATTATTTTTTCACATGTATGTGGTCATATGTTTCAGTTGTATAAGATGGAGTGGATAGAGGTAGGAATCTTGAAAGTTTGAGTAAAAAAAAAAATATTTTAATTTCCAGTCCCTTCTAATTACATTAAACTCAGTGTAGACAATATACTTGTATTTAAATATTACATATTCATCCTGTATTCTATCCATCCCTCTTTTATGTATTTAAATAGCATATTAAGGTTCTATATAAGAAAGGTCAGAGTTATTTAAAGTTAACATGGGTATGACAATAATAGTGGCATCAACAAGGGCTTTGAATGTCCCATCATCAGATTTTCAATGATATGGATGATTGAAGAGTTAGAGAGTAGAGAAGATTGAAGCCTGTCCATTAAAGTTTGAAGATTTGCTATCTTAATATAAACTGGGCACTGATTATATTTATGTGTGTGTGTGGGGGGTGTGTGTAATGATCTGGACCAACTGATGAATGCTAGTTCAGCACGATATATGGGAAATCATTTATCTTTTTCACATATATATGGTCAAGTTTATCGGTTGTATAAGATGGAGTAGATAGATGTAGGGAGCTTGAAAGTCGAGTTCAAATCTCTTATAATATCATAAGATAATTACTAGTTTTTTAAAGTTTTTATAGGTGGCTTTTCTCTCTTATTATGCAACCCATTTCCTGCTGGTTTTACACTTCTAGTAATTATGGCTAGCGTTATCTTGTGGTAATATTTTAAAAAAAATTCAAATGGCCATAACAGATTTAGATATCTTGCGATGCTATTTTCTAAGTAAAAGGAGACATCCAAAGTGAACTTGAAAAAAAGCCAATTAATGATTTTTGCAAATTCAAAGTGATGATGAGTTTGTAAAACAGGTGACTTTTAAGTTGCGTGAAAATAATTTAAAAATTGAATATAAGTGAATAAAAACAAAAAAAATAAAATAGCATTTTCAAATTGAGGGTGAGAAGAGAGGAAGTTTTTGAGACTTTTGCCTTCTGGTCCAGTTTTCGTAGTTATGCTACTGTTCTTGCAAAGACTTGAATTCAAAGTCACTCTGGCATTAAGTTGCTATATACAATTAGACGTCTAGAGGTCTGATTGTTATAGATACTGTATGCTAGCGTGCGACTTTGAATTTAATAAACAGAAAATAAGCCTTTTATGTAAATTCAAACTTATGACGATTTGCGAAAAAACATAAATATAAAGAGTAAAAGTGAATATTATATTATTAAATAAATACAATCGCAACCCTGCATAATAGTATATAACACGTATTATTCGTCACCTTCACACTAATTATCCTAAATTTGTTTATTTTTTCTTCTTTCATTACTTCATTTCCTTTACAGAAATAAAAGAAACGTAACCAGGATTTTAATTTTTTCCCTTGCACGAACTCAAGCCCATTTAGCTACGAATTTAATTCTTAATTATGCTTATTTGAATTTTAAATTCGTCTTACTAAGTTATTATTTATCAATAATCTTTATTATAAATGTCGCCTTAAATAGCGGTTTAAAAATTTAGTTTTACACTTATGTATTTTATGTGTGTCACAAATTAATTTAAGATGGGTTTTTTTTTTAAAAAAAAAAAAATTAGTATACTGTACATGTAAAAGTGTGCGTGCGTGTGTACTACTTATAAGTATGTTTTGCAATAACTTTTGTCAGCTTAAAAATGATTTTTATTTATACCGTTAAATAAATATACAATAGAATCGATTGTAGAGTTGAATTTTTTGCAATAAAACATTAACAAGAATAGTACGTCTGTCAAGCGTTGGGGTCTAGTGGTTTATCATAGCTGCCTTACAAGCAGACGGCTCAGGTTCGCTTCCCGGTCAACGCATTTGACATATGAAAAAAAAATAATAATACGTCTGTGGTGGAACTTAAAAATGAACGTATATACATGATAAAAGAAAAGGTATATGACTTTATTATTCGGGAGTTCAAAAGAAGTTCGAACGCCAGATCTGCGGGCGCCAGAATCGATTCTGAGACCTCCCGGTCCCAAGTCTGACAAATGTTATCAAAACAATGTCATGAAAATTAGGAATTAAAAATATAAAACAAAATATGAGACTGTATCAATTTTTGCTTTTTTGGCTTTAGCTCTGTAATTCTGTAAGTAGCTTTAAAATTCGCTTCCCAAGAAAAGATTAAAGTAAATTAAATCAATTGAGAAGGGCATATATACGTAATTCTAATTATGCAAATGAAAGGCAAAATTATACTTATAATGAAAAATCGTTTACCAACATTTAACTATTATGAAACCGATTTCATTCTTATGTGTGTGTGTGTTTTTTTCAACCAGAAGACAGATATTACGTGTCTAGGCAGTAAGGTACTGCAACCAAGCGATAACACTTCATCTACATGTCTATTGATAGTCATTTTCTTAACACAATTTATTTTAATTAACTTAATTTTAAAGCCACGCCATAAACTCCAATCATTAATTAAAATATAGTACAGAAAATCAAATTAGAGCAGACTTGTGATTAGACTAATTACTTAGTTCTAAATAAATTATTATATATATATAATTAAATAGTAAATATAAGTATGAGAGAGTGCGTATTCAAATCTTTGTATGATAAGGTACTGCTTATACATATATTTTATATATCATTGAGTATGTTGTTTACTTCTGAATGTATTATTGTAATTACAATGAATTTCTAGGCAAAGGGTATTGAATAATTGATTAATGGGATGGAAAATACAGTCATGACCCATTGACCTTGAATTCCTGGGTCTGCTATTCTACTATTGCACTAAACCTCATAAACAAAAGGCTGTTATAATCCATAATAATAACCGAAGCGTAAGTTCTCTGAAGGTCATGTGACATTTAGGCATCAGAAATGTTAAGTTGAGCTTCGATCTAGTAATAAGTGATATTAGAACAGACAAGTAAGTAAAAACATTGGCTAATTACGTACTTAATATATATTTTAAAAAATAAATAAATTTAGGCGTGGGTTTGTATATATATGCATGTGCATAAGAGATAGTGTGTGGGTTCATGTTAATGTATGATAAAATACTGCTTTATATATATATGTAAGTGTATTTGTGTACAGGTACATAAACGAGTTTGTTTCTTCAGGAACTCATACTTGTAGTTATAGTGAATTCTAGATAGAGTACCTTGTATAATAAATAATAAATAATTTGGGATTATTTGAGAACTTATCTAAAGTGAACTCGAGAGCTATCATTTCACAACTGCAATGAATCACCCAAGACAAAGAGTGTTGAAATCAGTGGCAATAATAATCGAATCCGTATGATATTAAGATACTATAATATCAATTGTGAACTTTAATCTAGTGACTTTTAATTTTTGATTTCATTGCTCTAATAGTGCACTAAACAGCACCGGCATTGGCTAGATTGTTATCGCTGTATGTTTATTTCTCTGGCTTAAGTCAGATTGAAGTAATTAGGAAGAGCTAAGTTGTAATACATGATCTAGACCAAGCAATGATACATGATCCTGTTCAAGCAATAACACATGATCCCAACCAACCAATAATATTTAATCCTCACCAAACAATAATACATGATCTTGCAGAAACAGTAATACGTTTCTGGCCAAGTAGTAGTGAATGATGCTGTCCGTACCATTGCTCACAACTCTTAGCTCAATTTGCTTTAGCACTTTCATATTTAAAGATATACCATAAATTTTAGTAAGTCACTTATGTTATTGTTGCTGTTATTATTATTGGTATTGCCATAAAGCATTTAGCAGATAAGTAGCACATTCTAATTACCATGCTTATGATTTGGGATTCAAATCCAATTCTTTTCAAGAAACTCAGAATTTTTCTTTCAGGTAGTTTAACCCATAGCAAGAGTGAAACAAGGATGAAAAAGTATTCTAACTATTGCTGACCAGAAATTATAGCCCCTGGTAATATTTCCTTCATCTACTCTGTTTCTCAGTGAGCGGTTGTTGGAGAGGCCTTTGCCCTTAATGGGCTATTTGATAAAAGAAAACAGTTTTTTTTTTTTTTTTACCAGCTAATGTTAGTCAGGAAATAAGTATCTCAAAACCTCATCAGCCTGAAATTAGCAAGTATACCTTCTCCTTCACGATTCCTTTAAGCGTGGCTATCGGAGACATTACCCTGCAGTGGGTCTTTAAAAAAAAAAAAAAAATTTTTTGATCTACTTAGCAGTTCTATAATGAGTAAATCAAAATTAAACATTTAAAATATGAAGAGTAAGTAGGTGAAGAGAAAAGGTGAATATATTAAATGAATTCTGTCCTGCGTGTCTTTGTGCAATGGTTGAGGGTCAGGTTAAAGCGTAAGATTCTTGGATCAACTCCAGTTTTCTTCCGGTGCTCGAGTTTCTTATGGACTCCTAAGCAGTAAAGTTTATATTTATTTATTAAATATTATATTAATAAATCTAATAAAATTATTTAATTTGGGATATGTAGATTAGAAAGCAAATATGTAAAATATTAACTTTGAAAAGGGTTCAGAAAAGCATTTATTTGCTTTTAAAAATGGATATGCATAAAATTGATGGGAAAATTAAATTAAAATCATCATTGTCATTAGCAGTCCTTCGTAAATGAATATTGCTCTTCTAACATCAAAAGAAGAAAAAAAAAAGTTAGACAGTAAGATGAAAAAAAAAAAAAAGGAGAAAACGAACGCAAAAAGAGATTGAAGTTAGAATTATTGAGCTCTGTAGTTAATTAAAGGAAGGAAATACCGATCGCACAACCAACCAAATAATCGCACAGTCTAGTTAAAGCTGAGATATGCTCAATGGTAAAAGAGGTCTAAGAGATGATGATCAGGCCTTGTATTTACTCTAGTGGCTGAAGACAGTGCAGTAAAAAAAATGGAAGGGAGAATAAAAAGAAAAATAATTAGGTTAGTTATAAACGTTAGCAAAATTTAATAAGGAGTTGTATATAAATATTAAAAAAAAAACGAAGTTAAATCTCATATATCCATAAAGATTAGAATATTTGTAAAAATGGAATTGAAACAAAATAAAAGAATGTTATGGATTATTACAAAATGAATTGAAAATTAATACTATTTATAAAATTAATTGTGAACGTCGAGGTGCTAATGTTAACTGATAAATGTTCTTATGAAAGGGGAAGGGGTAAAATATAGGGAAATCATAATTTAGAGAGCAAATAAAGTATAAAAAGATATTTAAAAAAACATTATAAAAATAAGATTTTAAAAAGAATTATTATCATTATTATTTAATGCCACCAAGTCCACTCCCGATGGCCATATGACCCATGGCACATTCGTTGTTGTGATTATGTAGTCTATCCATCTCGCTTCTTGGTCATCCTTTTTACTTTTCGGCCACCAATCTTTACCAGCATTATATACCTATCTTATGAATTAAATAATTTCATGATATGACCAAAATAAGATACTTTTTAACCTGGTCATTTATGTTTCAGATGATCTTATCAAATATCTGCTCATTCCCAAATATATTTGACAGCATTTGAGTTCAAAAGTATCAGGACTTTTTCTATTCTTCAACATTCATCTTCATCAACAGAAACAGTTAAAAAAGCCAGAAGGTTTAAAAAAAAATTTGTAAATATTATGTACATATAATTTTAAATTTCGCAACATATACTTTAATCATATGGGCAAAGTTATATGAAAACAGGTTTTCAAAATGCATTTGACTGTGAACTAGCATTCTTCGGTTAACCCAGATCACAATCCCTCACATTTCCTCTTTATCTTGCTCAGTATTTATCAACATAAAATTAATACAGTTTAATCAACAAGTACTAAATAATAATAATAATAGATACATTAATCTTTAATTAAAGTTTAAAGTGTGTGTCTGGGTTAAAAATGATATGATAATTTGTAACCTATTAAACGGTTAGTGATAATCATTAAGGCATTTATCCGGAAAGGATAATGCCATAAATTTTGGGTGCAAGAATCATTTTTAAATTGCACTGTAGTAATTTGATATTAATCTTATGCATATTTAGTGGTAGGAGTGATACATGCAAAAGCTAATGGATCATCTAAATGGAAACATTCTATTCAGATTTATGCTTTGCCCGACCAGTGCTGCTTGGCTTCTGGAGCAACTGACCATGGGATAGTTATAGGGAATTAGAAAAAAAAAAAACAAAGCAGTATATGAAGGGGAAGGATTTTAAAGTGGACTGGAATTAACAATGATGGGACTGAGAGAGAAAATGAAGATAATATTAAAAAAAGAAATCTTAAGGTGGTTGAAAAATCAACGAATCGTTATTTAATTGGATTTGTTTATAACAGGCTCTTAATAATGCATAAATTAATACTTTATTATTCGTCCTGTATTAATATTATTTGACTTTTGATATGTGTATTATAGCAAACTGATTGCTTTTTTGGGGTGTGTGTGAAATATATATTTAGAATACGTATATTAAAGTAATTTTTAAATAACTTTTTGCAAGCCGATGGTCTCTTCGGTAGTTCTCTAAGTAAAATCTAAGTAAAATCAGTAGGAGAAAGACAATAATTCATGAAGCTAGTTAAAATGTCAGTTGCTGAAATAGATTAATTATTTTTCTTGCTTGGTTTAATGTATAGCTAAAACGTGTACCCATTTACTGATCAATAGTTAGGTAGATAATTGGATTTAAAGGCAGATTACGTAAAAAAAATTGAAGAGCTTGGAATCAGGAGGAAAAAAATAAATAATATTCACATGGATTAGAATCTCTTGAATGTGACTGAAGATTAGCTGGTCAATATGTCATGAGATTCTTTTATATCTCTTGTCATGCCCATGACTAAGAGTTCAAATTTGAATCAGATAAAACTTCAATTTTTAACTATATATAGACTTAGATCCCCCCCCTCTCAAATAACTAAGCTATATCCTAGACCTAGCTAATAATTCAATCACTGGTCAGTAAATGGGTATTTAGCTATTTCTTAGCTAAAAAGTGAAGCAAAGGTGAAAAATTGGCATAAATCATCGTATCCAGAAATTGACAAACTTAATGAGTAATGCTTTCTTCTTCATTGTTCCTCTTTGCGGGTTTGTTGAAGAACCCTTATAGTACAATCCAATGATCTTTAGCTCGAGAGTCTGCCACTATCACACTGCACTAAATGGTGCAGAAAAGGAGTGGTAATTTTTTATATGTCATAATCGCGGGACGCGAACACAACGTTGAACAACTACTTGTTGAAGGGTTGAATGATTTCGAACAACGTGACAAAGGAGTGATAATTAGTGATAGTTTTATAATGCTTTGCATTTATCATTTAATAAAAATTATACCATCAAATGATTAATCCGGTACACACACATGTATATGGATACACACGTTTTATTATTAATTTAAGCATTATTAACAACAATTATCTTTGGTCTTTTATTCTTATATATATACGTTATGAAAAAAAAACTTCAGCTTTTAAATAAATCTATAGCAGGATGAAAGTTTCTCGCCAATATTCCGCCACTTCGACCGATTTCTAAATTAATTCTAAATGTGTTCATTCAATTTTTACGGAGACTAAAACAATAGAAATATGCAAATAAAACTTAGCAAAAGTTTGTAACTACTGTACATATGAAATAAATTTTCAAATAATAAAGATAGCTTTTTTGAGATCTTGGCCTGGGAAAAAAAACCTATTAGCTGAATTCAAATATAGTCTAAGAAACATATATATATTTTTTTAAAAAAGGCTAGGTTGTAGTTGTTTTTTTCCAGGCAATCGTTTCATAGCTACCTTAGTTAATCACTTTTATTAGCTAGAGTGAGATAGAAAACCGTTCCAAATCTTAATTAGCCGGCAGGCCAATATGGTAATAGGGCCCTCTCTTTTTTGTTCCTCTATGAGGAGTTGCTGGAGAGCTTTTGTCCCGCAGTAGTCTATTTAAAAGCTGTTTTATTTTATTTACATCACTATAATATTAACTGAATTTTATAAATAATACGTAATCCTGACTATAGCACATTTTATTTTTGTCCAGAAAAACATTATATTTATGCAAAAGATTGAATCGCAGTGCGTAAACATTCAATACCTACCTATTAACACATTATATGCCCTAAAAATGTTCTCTCTTAAAATTATCAGAAAACTTTACCCGCATCCTCAGATTGCATCCCAAGTTTTCCACGAAATGAAAGTTAATCGGAGTAATGTGATATTGAATTTTAAAGTTTTACCTGTGTCTTTTAATTATTTTTTTTAAATGTCATAGCATCGGCCGGGACGCGAACCCGAACCCGGGCAACTGCCTCAATGCAAAGCAGTCGCGCTGACCTCTTTTACTCTATTTACTATAAGACTGCAATTTTATCAAATGATCAAATATACATTCAAAAAGCAAAAGCAAAGATAATATACTTACATGAGAGTCTTTATCGCCGGCATAGTGCTGGATAATTTGACAGTAATTAACTGATCTCTCTCTGTGGTTTTGCTGCAACTTAATCGTCTAAACATGATCTTCATCTGTTATTACTTGGTAATTATCTGACAGCTGATGCCTTAATTTGCAATGTTTGTCAAAAGCGTACAAGTAGAAAAGTGTACGAGTCAAATTTGACAATCTCACTATAAGTACTGTCAAAAGAAAATAAAAGTGAGGCTTAGCTTAGGTCACGTGATAAATATTTCTTCTTAATTAATTAACTGTAAACTTATTTGGAGGCGGGATATTCAAAATCATATGTTGTTTTCTTTTAAAAGAAAAATAAACTTAAAGCAATATATACAGTATACTAAATGTTGGTAATGCCATCTTCATAGTGAGATTAATAGTCTACCGTAAGAAGTGTGCGTACGTTAAGTTCTTAGGCCAAAAAAATGTATTTAAGGCTTTTACGATATTTTAATTTTATTTTTATTGGAATCTAATGATTGCTTTAAAAAAATTAATTCTAGTTCCACGACAAAATGATAATTCGATGTGCATTCTGCGTTCAATTATTTTTTCAAAAAAATAATGGTTAACTTGATCTCTGTAGATCTTAGCGCTGAAGTCGCAATCGCTCACCTCTGATCAATCCAGAATATCGAACAACCTTAATCTTTAGCTAATGATAGATAGATATCTAATACAATAATTTAATTTGCGGTCTACATTCTTTATTTAAAAAAAAACGCGTTTGGTTTTATTGCTCGGGAATTCTATAAGAAGTTCGAGCACCAAACTTGTGAATCGATCCTAAGTCGGCCACTCTAACAACTGTACAACTGCCAAACCACACAGGGCTTTATTTAAAAAAATAATGATAAACTCGATTGCTATAGACATCAGCGATGAAGTCTATTTCATACTAACAATCGCATTTTTGTTTTTGAAAGTCAACTCCATCCACACAAATGTGATAACTGCAGAATCACGCGGATCTTTCGAGAGAAAACGTAAATAGGCAACAGTATTATAATTAAACGATTATACTTGTCACAGAGGCTAAACTCTCCATACAGTAGCTACCAGTGCATGACAGAGTAACCAATGGTTGCAAGAAGGTTTGCACTGGTGGCAGTACTGTATGGAGAATTTAGCTTCTGTGTAAACAACTTGTGGAAGCTCAAGAAATAGTAATTATGTGATGTTTACTGATTATAATTGTCTTTGGTAGTGCCACTCATTATCCTCTTAGCAGGATTTGTTCTGCGTTTCAATTTTAGGGTTACTTCAAAATCTTTACAGAACGCATTATAGCGTTAAGTCGCATATAAAGAATGTATTGCAAGGCAGAGACCTCTCCAATAGCCTCTTATGAAGCGGAGAAACTATAAAAGAGAAGACAGTATTCAACAAGCTTGCCTTATTGCTATCTAGTGAGAATTCAAATATTAGTCATTTTAGAAGCTAAAGATATCTATAATACACATTTACTGAGAAACTATAAAGACAGGGTTCAAAGGCTTGCCTTATTGCTATCTAGTGAGAATTCAAGTGGTTAGTCACTTTAGAAGCTAAAGATATCTATAATACACATTTACTGACAAATGTCAGATGGTTTGCTAGACTGACTAAGGGACTTTTACATGATAAAAAAAATCCTCAATATTTTTAAAAGCCTGACTTCAAATACCAGATTATAAATCTGGAAGGTGGATGTATTATTTCAGTATTATAGAATATTAATGTGCATAATTGTGGTTCAGTAAATGATGATCATGCTATAACAAGAATGGGAAAATGATAAAATCATCACCATTTAACCATTGATAAGCCAGGTAGGTATTGCTATCATTGTTTCCAAGTTGCTTTTTTAAGAGTTGTTGGAGAGATGTTTGCTTGGTGCAGTAGATCATATTTACCCTTTTATTTTTACCCACAAGAATTTAAAAATCATCAAAGAGAGAATTCCTGAAACTAGTAAATCTGAACATAACTATGTAAATAAAAGTTCTCTTCCTGGTAATTTTTGACACTTAACCAAGCCCCTGCATGATTTGGTACAGTGGTATAGTGGCAGATTCTCAAGCTTAAGGTCTAAGTGAATACAGCCCAGGTGTGCCACTTCAGAACTCAGACTTCTTATGAAGCTTATGAGCAATAAATCTTAGGGTTATTTATTTTATACAAGCAATATATTATAAATGAGTGATTTTTAAAAAAAATCTATGCTGATGCATTTTGTTTGAAATTGTCTCACTTATCAACTTACCGAAATATAACCACTGTGGTAGCTAAGCAACACCTGGTATTTAAGCAATATGATTATTGTTGGAGATAATTGCTTATTGTTTGCTATTCTCTCCACATAATTTATTCTAGCAACTTAAATATAAAGTTTCATCTCAATATAACAAAATCCTTTACATTATTAAGATAATGCTTTAATAATATATATATATATATATATTGTAACGTTTTTCTTATTACTAGGCCTCTATACGCCTCAAATTTATATTTGAGCGTGAGTTGATCAAGCTGTATCAAAAGAAAAAAGAAAGTTGTATTTCTATTCTCAACACAGCTATTTTTCCTGATCAACTTCGGCCTAGAACTATTACCGAGTACTATCGTGAGCAGAACCAGTTTTTAATTTCTACTTGAGGGCGCCAGAGTCGTTAGACCCACTGAGACTGCGTCAAACATATGGTAACTCGTAAACTAAACAGAAAAAATGCTTTTAAACAAATCGGTATTACCTCCTACCGTAACGAGAATTAATAGTTTTAAGATTATTGGTCTTAGATTTTAAGAATCGGTAATTTTACGGTAAACTAGAATTATCTTTTTTTTTTGAGATTATTATTGCTGGGCTTATTCAAACATATTGGCAAGGTAAATTACTTTTAAATCTTATTAAACTAATAATAACTTTAATACTAAAAAGAATAATAACCATTATTAATAACGCACAATGAAAAAGGTTGATAAAAGTATAATCTCTTTTATTCTAACAAACTAAAATATTTATAAGTTAAATTACGAATTAACTAAACTGGAAAGTACACACATGCTAATCCAGATAATGAATCGATTAACAAAAACAGTTAGATTAAATAATGAACGCAATTTAATAATGTTCCAAGATCTTGTATAAAATTCTTTATAAGAAAGTCCCTTGAATACGAAAAGTCTATATCAGGATGGTAGTCTAAGCCTAGATAAATAATTGTTTGCAAACTTTTAAGTCACTATCAGGAAAATTTATTCTTAACTTACCGGTAAGTTCATGTAGGTTTATGGGATCCCAGATCATGAGAATTTCCATTGGTCTCTCCTGCCGGCGTCTTCCATTATTGTTCCGTTCTATAGCTGGAGAAAAGGCACGGTTGTAGTGACCCTTTTATTGCAAAAAAACAAGTCCCGTTTCCATGCTCGCGTGACAGCTTGGTACAGCAAGGGGCATACCTGTGTAGAAGTATATTTCTTGCCACAGGTTATGCTCGTGGAAACCTCCAACTTTCAGAGACGTAACTAGAAGTAAAAGAGAAGACCCAGATTGAAGTTGTCATCTCCTTTTTATATCGCGCTCCATTTTTGGAACTTCTGCGCACTCTTTTGTCTTTTTATCAGCGTATAAGATAATAATCTTATACACTCTCTCTTAAATTTAAGTTACAAAGTTCTCTTTTTTTTAGCATTATTCTTCCATCTTTAATTAGCTAAAATATTTTTCTTTTAGCTTATACTTTTGGAATTCTTTTAATTTATCTGGATTAGTAATCTGTATGTCATTTATTCTTTCCAATTAGATAAAAAAAAATAAGAATGACAATTTTAACCTTCATTGCACGTTTTAACAAAAATTATACTAATCAAAAAAAAATCTAAATTTACTTTTTTAGCTTTTACCAAATGCCAATATATTTGTAACGTATATAAATAAACGTTACAATATATATATAGAAGACCATTGAATAAGTAGGTAAAATATCTTTAAATAGGTCTATTGTAGGGCAGAACCTCTGCAATGACTCCTCAGAAGAGAAACAGTAAAAAAGAGGGCAATACTCAGTGGACAATCAATTGCCAGATCATTTATCTTTTGAACAATTTTGTATCCTTGTAATATCATCCATCTAAATACCTATTTACCAATCAATATTGATTGATCAATTGGCTTGCTTTGGATTAACTACCAGAAAAAAAGCCAAGCCTGCTGAAAAAAATTAAAATATACTTGATTTCGATTCGAATGCAGATTGTAAAATGGCAGATGGATAAACTACCATTGGCTCACAAGGCCTTTCCAATGCACAGAGATTAAACTTCAAATTCTTTACATAAAATGATTGTGATTAAATGGTTTAAATATGTGTGTTAAGTGATTAACTAGAAATCATATGAAATTGTTAGTCACATGTGTTAACAGAGTATATTGTAGCTTATCCTTGTAAAGAGACTAGATGTAAATCTCATCTATTTATTTCAGGACTGTTAAATATTTCATTAAGATATATAACTTTTTTTTGACTATGAATAAGTGATAATGTAGTTAAAACCTGATGTTTGCAATCGAATGAATTAGTCAAGTCCCTCCCTCCCACAGGCTAAAGACTGTTTTATGCATCTCAATGAAGTATTAACTTTATAGTGGAAACAGATATTTTAATCAATATTGTTAAAAAATAATAAATAATAGTGACGACTTTTTCTTCCTCATTTCATTATCTAGTAATAGCTAAATATCATTTTCTAATAAATGATTAGATGATTAACTAGGCTGGCCAAGTTTAGCTATGTGAAACAAAAATCATAAGTCTATTTAAAATAAAAAAGTTTTGAAATTTAATCCAGTCTGGATTTAGACACCAGATTTTGGTCATGGTAGCTACATATGCTAACACATTTGTGCTGTGAGACCTATCTATGCATATTTATATATTATAATTGAATCAGTGGTTTAAGATATGCATGTGCATGGATATATATTGCAATAATTAAATTTTAATCACTACATATTTAGAATGCCGTTTATATAACATGTTAATGTTATAAGCCTTAGCTGTGGGATTAATTTAACCATATGTGTATATAGTTGTTAACTATATAATTCTCCTGTTTATTAACAATTGGCTTGCAAACAACTATTCAAAATGAAGAAATATTTATTTCAGATGCCACCTTTCTTCATAAAACTCTGATCAAGACTTGGGTTTCAGTGATGTTATTCTACAGGGACAACATAAATGGCAAAAGTGATAGATTTGACTATTTAGATGATAAATATGAAAGTGCATGTTAAAAAATTAATAATTGATTAAATACCAAATATATACTGTAATTCATTAATGGTATTTATGTACACTTTCTATATACAAATAGATTCACAATGCTCAGTTTGATATTAAAGTGTGAATGTGAATTTTAACCTGTCATCAATAAATATTAAGCTGGTATAAAGAAGTAAAATTCAATAAATCTAGTTAATTTGAATAGAAACTGGATTCTACATTTGATGTTATTTCAACTGTTTTCCAAAGCTGCTGATGATGTCAGATTTAATTGACAGAAATATGTGTTCTGTAAGAAATTGACTTTTCATCAATCATTACCATATATAAGAATGTAAGTTTCTATAAATTTTTATAGAGGGCATCAAAGGATGAATAATTAAAACCCTGCTCTGCATGGTTTGGATCAAGGTAGCTCAAAGTCCATGGATTGTGATCTACTTCCATATCTTCTGACACTCAAACTTCTAATGTACTCCCACGCAATAAAATCATTTGATTTTTTAAAAAAAAAAATTCCTTAGAATATTGTTATAAACACAACATATCTCGCAAGTATCACAATCAACAATGAACTAAAATATCTTGAAATTTTAATTAATCCCGGCATAGCTTGTTATTTGGAACATTAATTAAATCAAAAATATAAATACTATGTGATAAATTATTTATATTATAAATAAATAGTCTAATAGGATTAGATTAGAGAATATAAATTATAAATGGTTACCTAGAAATTATTTTATCTTTCTTATTGCATTGCCAAATCCATATAATATTAATATCATTTATGTTTTTTTATTATATTTTACAATGCATTTTTACACCCCACTATTGACGATTTTGATTGCTGGGGCAATAAAAAACATCAAGTTCTAAGATTGCTGGGGCAATCGAAACTGTCAATAGTGGGATGTAGAAAAGCATTGTAATAAGTAATAAAGAACATAAATAATATTAATGTAATATTAGAAATTATTTAATGTTCCAGATATTTAGTTTGAAATAAATAATAAACCATATCTTATTAAAGTATTGTGCTAATTTAAATTAGCTGCTACATAAATTTCTTCTTTCAGTAATTTTTGGATATATCCATAGCAAAAATTATCATAAGAATTATAAATGTTGATCTAAGATACTTTTTGCCAGGCCCTAGAAACCATTTGAGTTAAATTTTCAAATTTTTATTTTAAGAAATAAACATTTATTCTGTGTTATATTCTCCCAATTTTCAAATCATTTTTAAAAATATAAATGTAAAAATAAAAAGCATTTTTAAAAATAATATTTCAACTTTGCATATAAAAAAAAAGAAAACAATAAACTAAAATATATAATCAGAAGAATAGCTGTTATTTTGATGTTGACAATAAAAATATATCTGGAATGAAATAAAATTTGATTTCCATTTCTAAATTGCATTTACTTCGATTTTCTTTACTTTTTGTAATATTTATAAACTCATTATAAATGAGAATTGAGAAAAGGTAAAATAATTTAAATTTAAAATGTATATTTCGCTAAACGTGCTTTTGGCAGAACACTGCCCCAATTATTGATTCCATTTCTAACATCTAAACGAATTTTGTCAAGAATACACAAAACAATGAAATTATGTTTTAAAATTTAAAATTTCTTTTATGCTATGTGTGTGTGTGTGTGTGTATTCACATATACAAGCAATAATAATAACTCTATGTATGTGTGTGTATTAACATGCACGCAATAATAATGTAACTATTACAAATGAATACAAGTATGTGTGTGTATGCTTATTAACAGATACATGCAATAATAATGTAACTATTACAAATAATCAAATATGTGCGTGTATGCTAAAAGCATCACAGTAACGATTAAGGTTGGTCAGAGATAACCAAACTGACCACTTTGTACCTCATGTCATGCGATGACCAATGGAAATAGAGAGTGTTACATCCAGGACGGCAGGAACAAACAAGGTCAGACTTGTGAAATGAAGTTGAAGGATGGATGCGTTTTCCTGAGTGCACAGACATTACTTCACTTTCAGCTCATCTCATGGAGAGGTCTATCTCCAAACGTACCAAGGTAGACCTAGGGACCATTGCAGGTCATATAGACTTTAATATTATTTATTGTAAGCCTGTGGGCCTTTAAGACTAGAGTTCTATATTAATGTATTAGTCAGTTTTATCTTTGTAATAATTGTATTATGTATTGATCCTCGTATATGTATTTATGTATATAAACCTATTAACTCCACTACCGTGTTCGTGTGTTTTATTATATAATTACTTGTCGCTGTTGAGTGCGATAACTCTCACTCGAACCTCGACCATATATATATATCCAACTAGTACTGGATATTGCACTGGCGCAGTCATAACAGTTCAATTTGAACCCTAGCAGTCAGCTGAAAATAAGTCAGGCAGAATTATTGAAGTAGCGAATGAACCTACGGTATTAAACAAGTTAGTTATATAAATTTCTTAAAATGCAATCGACAATATCCGAGTTTGACATCAGAGAGGAAAATGAGTGGCCCCTGTAGGTTCAACAGATTGAAAATTACTGTTTTATTAACAGAGTAGAGGAAAAGCGTATAAAACAGCGACATTATTATGTTTTGCAGGAAAAGGGGTCATACAAATAGCTAACAGATTAGCAGAATCCAACACCCCTGAAAAATTAACCTACAATGAGTTAAAAGATTGTTGGTCAAATTATTTTAATCCTCACCCATCTAGGCACATTGCCAGACTTCATTTCCGAAATCACCATCAAGGCAGATGCAAAAATACACAGGATTATGACTCAGCCCTAGCGAACTTGCAAAAAACTGCTGTTATGATTCATATTTAGAAGAAGCGCTACTGGAACAATTCCTATGTGGAATGAATAGTGACAGTTTGAGGCAGCAGTTATTGGCTGATAAAGACAAATTATCGTGAAGCTATCAAATGCAGTATCGCTCACGAAATAGTAGTGGAGCAAGCAAAAGAATTTGCTGTGAAAAAAGGCATTGATAGCGATCAAACAGAAATATTTGGTGTTGAAAAACTCAACAAAGGGTCTTCCAATAACAAAACTATTAAACAGACAAATAAAAGTCGGACAAAGTGCTATTGTTGTGGAAAACTAGGTCATATATCTAAAGATTGCTATTTCAAACACGGTCGATGTAGACTGTGTAAAAAAATAAGTCACATGGTGAGAATGTGTGAAAATATAACAGTTGACCAAGTTAAAGAAAATAATATACAAAGTATAAATAAAACCAAATGTAATATTGTTATAAATAACACGGTTATAAATCAAGCACAGAAATTTATTACTACTGTGAAAGTTTACAGAAAACCTCTGTCGATGGAAATAGACAGCAGTAGTGGCATTTCTTTAATATCCATAGCCGACGGAATTCAATCAGAGTGGAAATAAGAGAGCCCTAGGCTTACCAATACTAAGCTTAGAGCATTGGACATAAATGGTAAAGAAATAAAAATTAAGGGTGTAGTCCAAGCTCAAATTACGAGTAATAAAGGCAACATTTCAATCTTGCCGCTATATATGTACACGCCACCATAAACCCTCTCATTGGTCATGACTGGTTTACAGAGCTCGGAATTGAAATCTCATTGGTCAAAAAAATTGACAATGAAAAAGACATAAGAGATTGTTTCCCCAGGAATGATTAAAACTAAACCTGTGTCACTGGAAAGGTCACCAGAGGCCATGCCAATAATTTGCAGACCTCGGAAGATCCCCTTCGCACAGAAAGAAAAAGTAGCAAAAGAGATAAATGAGTTAGTGAAGAACGGTGTTCTAGAACTGACAGAGGAGACAGAGTGGGTGACTCCGCTGGTCATTATCACCAAACCTAATGGACAGATACGCTTGTGTGGCGATTATCGCATAACTGTCAACAAATCTCTAAATAAACATGCCTACCCTGTTCCAAACTCCAGAGAAATATTAGCATCACTGCAAAAATCAAAATATTTTGCTAAATTAGATTTAGATGTGGCCTTCCATCAAATTCCAGTAACAAATAAGGCTGCCAAAATTCTAACACTGACTACTCATGTGGGTCTATTCAAATGCAAATGCCTCCCATTTGGCATAGCATCTGCTCCCAGTATATTCCAAGCAAGAATTGAAACTCTGCTTACTGAATGTGAGGGCATTATCCCTTATTTTGACGACATATTAATTATGGCAAGATCAGAAAATGAATTGTATAGTCGTCTAACTACTGTCTGTCAAAGGCTAGAAGAGTTTGGAGTGAAATTAAACATTGAAAAAGGTATACGAAAGGCCACTGAATTAAAGTTTTTAGGGCACATAGTCTCTAGTTCTGGGACAAGGCCATCTCCTGAAAAGGTCAAAACAGTGTCAGAAGCTAGAAAGCCTAGTAACATAAAACAATTGCAGGCTTTTTTGGGTTTAGTAAACTATTTTGAGAACTTCCTAAAGGACAAAGCTCACATAGCCAAGCCATTATACGAGCTACTGAAAAAGAATGAGAAATGGAAGTGGGAAGCAACACAAGAAAGGGCGTTTCAAAATACCAAAGCTTTACTCATATCAAAAAAATTACTGGTGCACTATAATAGCGATCTTGAAATAACATTAATGACTGATGCATCAAAATATGGAGTGGGGGCAGTAATATATCATCCAGCTCAATCTGGGGAATGTCCCATAGCATACACATCACGCACTTTGTCCAAAGCTGAAAAAAATTATAGTCAGCTGGACAAGAAACACTAGCCATAGTATTTAGAATTCGTAAATTCCACCAGTATTTATACGGTCGTTATTTCAAAATCATGACAGACCACAAACCACTTCTGGGAATTTTAGGCATCAAACAAATTCGAACACCTCAGCTCATGCATGTTGAAATGGATTAACATACTCTCTGGGTATGATTACAGTCTGGAATATAAAAAGGAAAAAACTATTGGTCACGCCGACGCGTTATCCCGAATGCCTGACAACTCAGAGAATACAAGGAAATAGAAATCAATTATATTGACGTGCTTCAAAGCCAGACTCTTAATAGCTGAAAAGTAGCAGCATGGACTAATGAAGACGCTGGCTACAAATGGCTGATGGAAAAATTAGAAGAGGCTGGCCAGCACAACGTCCTCCATTTTTGCACATAGAGCTACGGAAAGCTCGCAAAAAATTATCAATATGTAAAGCTTGCATTCTTAAAGGTGATCAGGTCCTAATACCAAAAATAGGCAGATGCACATACTAAATTTATTACATGAAAGTCATCCAGGAATTGTCAGGGCAAAAACGTTAGCCCGTAGTTATGTATGGTGGCCGAGAGCAGCACTGAGATAGAAACATACATAAAAAATGTTCTAGCTGTCAGTCATGTGCAAAAGCATCCCCAATAAAATATGAAGCATGGAAAGAAGCAGAGAAACCTTGGCAGAGAATTCACATTGACCACTGGGGTCAATCCATGGACAATTATTTCTGGTAGTGGTCGATGCCTACTCAGGATGGTCCGAATACAAACCAGTGAAAAATACAAGTTTTGAGAGACACTGGACAGGCTCATGGAAATATTTTCATACCACGGGTTACCGGAAATCCTCGTATCCGATAATGGAACCGGTTTCACGTCTAAAAAATTTGCCAAATTTATGCAGGAATGGGGGATTAAACACATCCTTATCCCCCTCCCTACCACTCTCAATCAAATGGACTGGCAGAAAGCGGTACAAAGCTTAAAGTCATCCATGAATAAATTGGGAAAAGGAAGACTCCAAGAGGCAGTTTTCATGGGTTGCTATATCAGCATTCTACACCCACAGTTAAAATGGGCAGATCACCTGCAGAAAAATACTTAAGCCAGAAATTATGTACAAAGCTCTCAGCAATAATGTCATCAAAGAGCATCAAATGCCAATTACACCAAACAACAAATTTTCACCTGATGAATGAGTCTGGGTGAAAAATAATTTAAATAAATCATGGACTCAGGCATATGTGATACAACATTTAAGTAAACAAGTGGTTGCTGTCTGTATGGCAGATGGCAAACAATTACGTAAGCACATTAACCAATTGTGCAAGAGTGAAATAACAGAATGTACTCCACAATTGTTTAAAGTAATGACAAAGAAAATGATACTCACTATGATACTAAAAGTGAAACAGAAATCATTACTGCTGACGAAAAAAGTCAAAATAGTAAAGAAAATGAAATAGTACAGATGGTGAAAGTAAATCACACCCATGCACAAAGAGGAGAACAAAAATTCCCCTCTGCCTGCATGATTATGTGTTAAGTTCAGAGAAGAAGAAATGAAAAAAAAAATTTTTTTAAAAAAGTACGCGCTGAACTTGTGGGAGGCCTGCTATGTGTGTGTGTATTCACATATACACTCAATAATAATAACTCTATGTATGTGTGTGTATTAACAGATACATGCAATAATAATGTAACTATTACAAATGAATACAAGTATGTGTGTGTATGTTTATTAACAGATACACGCAATAATAATGTAACTATTACAAATATTCAAATATGTGTGTGTATGCTAAAAGCATCACAGTAACGATTAAGGTTGGTCAGAGATAACCAAACTGACCACTTTGTATCTCATATCATGGGATGACCAATGGAAATAGAGAGTGTTACATCCAGGATGGCGGAAACAAACAAGGTCAGACTTGCGAGGTGAAGATGGATGGATGCATTTTCCTGAGTGCACAGACACTACTTCACTTTCAGCTCATCTCGTGGAGAGGTTTACCTCCAAATGTACCAAGGTAGACCTAGGGACCATTGCAGGTCGTATAGACTTTAATATTATTTATTGTAAGCCTGCGGGCCTTTAAGACTAGAGTAGTATATTAATGTATTAGTCAGTTTTATCTTTGTAATAATTGTATTATGTATTGATCCTCGTATATGTATTTATGTATATAAACCTATTAACTCCACTACCATGTTCGTGTGTTTTATTATATAATTACTTGTCACTGGTGAATGTGATAACTCTCACTCGAACCTCGACCATATATATGTCCGACTAGTACTGGATATTGCATTTTACAATTATTTTTTAAAAATGACAAAAAATAACACCTACGATGGTTATTTTTCAGTCAATCACAACTTTTCTGCTTTACACTATAGCATTTCTTTAGACTAGTATTTTTTTTAACTCTCCTGCATATCAGCAGATTTAATTGCTCTCTCTGGTGAGATCTTTTGTAAGCTTTCAACTTTTGATTTTAGTATAAAACTATTATTCTATATTAGAATTCCAAAAATAATTAACTTGATTTTGTAGTAACATACCTTTGCAAATGAAAAAAATATATAAAAATTTATGTGCAAATTTTGCAAATATTAAAAAATGAGATTGTAATAACAACAATAGATGTTTACAAAATTGAATGGATGTGAGAAGAGAGTCACTCTTACAAAATGAACAAAATCTGTTTTAAATGGAATGTGACCAAAAATATTAATCTCTGATAAATCTATCAAATCATGTTTTAAAATATTAAAATTAATTTTTAATTTTTAAATATCTCAATTTGCTCTAGAGTGACTGCAATAGTGTATTAGTTATAACAGTTTTACGGTGGGGAAGCAGACTGCCATGATTAGTTATTCCCTTCCATTTTTAAAAATAAAATATATACGTATAAAATAATATTGTAATAATACATATTTTTGATTTTTAATAATTATTACATGAATATTGTTTAAAAATAATTATGAATCTTAATAAACTTCATAAAAAATAATATTTTAGTTTGTTCAGACATCTTCAAAATAACCTCCCAAATAATCATGGGCACCCATAGTAAAGAAAAAAGGCAATGAATAAGACAAAGGGAGAGCTACTCTGGCATCATTTGATTATTTTAAATTAAAACATCAATATATTAAAAAACATGAATGTTTGAATTTAAAAAAAAGTAAAATATTTTGATAGCTATACAAATACAATTTTTAAAAAA
Organism: Epiperipatus broadwayi; assembly: GCA_028023455.1. Taxonomy (NCBI): domain Eukaryota; kingdom Metazoa; phylum Onychophora; class Udeonychophora; order Euonychophora; family Peripatidae; genus Epiperipatus; species Epiperipatus broadwayi. The sequence goes on along the minus strand of JAQFVV010012516.1, from coordinate 1,225,977 downwards.
ATATACAATAAAAACACTTTTTCTGGATTCATCTTATTGAACACCTTCTTGGTAATGACTATATAAGTTAACCATATATTTCAAAATAAAATCTGAGTCTAATCAAAGTATACTTGTCAAAAAGTAAATATTTCCTAAGTATTTTGCAAAAATAATAACTAAATATATAACAAACTATAGAAAATATATGATTTTTATTTTCAAAATTTGAATAAAAACAAGCTTATGCAAGAATTTTCACAAGTGTTTGTGGGCCTTAGAACAAAGAAATTACCAACCACTAGCTTTTTTGATTAGGTTCTGTGTATAATATTGACTTCTTAAGATTTGTTTATATATATATATATTGTAACCGGCCGCTTATTCAACCGATCGTATAGGGATTGAGAGCTCCGAAATAAACATGATATAGCGTAAAGCTTTATTTAATTTCCTATATCGATAGTTGTTCATTATCAACACAAGGGGGCGCCAGATACGATGATTTAATTTACAATTTAATTTCTCGCATCACCTTACGTCATATCAAAACGATTTCGAAGTCTTATCCCCGCCCATAAGCTCAAACTCCCAGCATGGACCAATAAGGGTCACTCAGGGTCGCGATGAAATTGTTTCAAGAATATCATTCTGGTAAAAGACACAATAATAACCAATAGAGAAGAAGCTTGGTTGATTTACAGATCGGTCCAAATATTGGGCCGGGACATTGGTTATTTGCAACTAGTACGAATGTTTGATTTATGCGTCCTTATACAAAAAAAAATTAGAAGCTTGTAATATCATCCCCCCATTATCATACAGTCCAATAGAATTATTCATATTATCTTTATTGACATTTAATTACACAGATTAATAATAGGCCCTCCCAACTCTTAAACCTATCTTAACTACATAGTAAATAAACATCGTGACTTACGGCACGATGAAGTTTAAAGAAATAAACAAAACAAAGATAAGAAAGACAAATTTAAAAGTAAACATAATTAATTGCGTGAATAAATTTTAATTATAATACTTAAATATATTTTTTAATTATAGAGAATGATTTGAGGAATGCTCGACTTGTTTAAATAAAATGGAATTTATTGAATATAAAAAAAAATGAAACATTAGTTAATAGATTTATTTGCACACACATACACGCATTCTTGCACTCGCACAGAAAAGAACATATTATGCATAATAAACATGGATGATATAATATATTTCCTTCTTTTACATTTGAAGTTAGGTGTGTGTTATAATTTCGTTGCGAAAAGAAAACAATAATTCTGATCAAAGTTCATAACAGGAAAAGTCCTAAGATTTAAATATGAGGAATTATATAACGTCTGATATTTTATTTACGGAAGTTGAGGTTAAAATATTAATATTCAAATATGAGGGATTATGGATCATTTTATATTTTGATTTTACGAAATGTGAATTTAATTAGTTATGAGATTGCCTTTTAAAGTATACTTAAAGAATGAATGGGAGCATAAAAGAAATAAAATGTTTACCTAGGATTTTGCGTAGTCTTCTGCTGCTTCTAATTTGGTGAGGGTTCGAACCGGTTGGATACTGTTTCCATAATAAGTGGTTATTTATTTTATATAAGTTCAGCATAGTATGTTTGGACGATTCTTGTAAGTTAGACGGGACAACGTCATTGGACTGATTGGAGTACGATGTTTGGATGACACTGTTGTTGATTATTCATAGCGGTGGAGATGTTCTGGCGGCGGAGCGTCGATCAATCACTGAGGGGTTTCTTAGCCCATCATGATTATCGACGCTCTAAAGGTTAATTTCACAGTGGTCATATTGGGTAGACCGGGTAGCAAAAAGTTATAGTTGTAGCTTCTGGAAGAATTTTAAAAAACTATAAGCATAAGCAAAACAAAAACAAAGAATGTAAAACTGTAACCAAGGATTTTCGGTTAATCAAGGTTTTTTTTAAGGTGAAGACAAAGACTAAGACTCATATTTATATGGGTTGGCTGTTATCTGAGGATCCAATCTCCACCCAGAGTTCAATATTCTCTGAGTTGTCGTTGGGGTCCGTGTCCTACGTAATGTTCATTCAATCCATATGCTTGAGGCAATCTTAGGTTTAGGCAATCTCATATTGCAATCTCAGTTAAAAAATTTATACTTATTCACACCTTTGATGCATACGTGCGTGTGTGTTTTAAGAGAACAATACAATCTTACATTAGTTTAAAAGTCGAGCATTTAATCTCAAAATCACCTCTATAAGCTTTTAACTTTTGCTATAGTTATAATTTAAAATAAACCCTTTTCTTAATTACCCCCGCGGCAGATACAAGTAGAAATTACTTATTGAGATTTAGAATGGAAATTACTTATTGAGATTTAAAATGGCATATTAGTAATATTTTTATTTTTTAGAGGATATTATTATAATAAATTATATGAAAGCCTTAAATTATTTAATTAGAATTATTAACATTTTATTAACTATTTAATCAGAAATATTAGCATTTTATTTTATAGTGTATTTTTATAAAGTATTGAAAGAAAATATATTTACAATTTATCATAAATTGAAAGTAAATAAAATATAGAGTATTTACACTGCTTGTGTGTGTGGGTATATACATGTACTGACTTTGTCTCGGTACAATATATATATATATATATATATATATATGATATCTTAAGATTTGTTTTATATATATATTACAGCAAAATCTGGAAAATAAATAATTTTTCATAGAGGCAAAACTCTCCATACAGTAGCACCACTCAATGCAAGCCAGAGTACTCAATGGATGCAGGAAAGTTTGTGCATAAAATCCCTATCTAGTGTCTACTCAACCAATATCCCCAGACTACTTTCTAGTTTGTAGCTTTCTTCAGTGAAGAGCCTTGGATCTGAGAACACTGCACCTAGATCTTAGGATCGAATGCAACCCTCCAACAGCCACCTTTTACTTTTTAGTTATCTATAAAGCTTTGAAAACAAAATGAAATGCAATAACATTTTCAAGCTAAGCTCATCAGCTTGTATAGTTGTATAGATATGAACTCAGTTCAGCATCCATACTTTTTGATGTCTTTGGTTCTTTAGTAAACACTGTCACCATAATCCTATTGGGTAGGATTGATATTAAACCATTAAACATCACATGATCATGATTCTTTATGCATACACAAGCTGTTTTTTCAGAGAGGCAAAACTCTATACAATAGCATCACTTATTGCAATCCAGAGTAGGCACTAAATAGGAATTTTATGCATAAACCTTCCTGGCTTGCACTGAATGACCCTACTGTAAGGAAAGTTTTGCCTCTGTGAAAAACAGCTTGTGTAAGCATAAAGAATGGTGATCATGTGATGTTTGATGGTTTAAAATAAGTATTGCAAATAGTCATGAGAATGAATTTAAACTGAAGTGCACTATACCATGTGGAAGATATGTTGTAAATAAGAAATCATTAAACAATGATTACTGTTCTTTTTAAATTTGGAATATTGTCTTCTCAGCTTGTAGACAAATTTAACCTGTTCAAGTTCCAACCCTTCCCTCTCTTATTTGAAAAACTCTAATGGCAACTTTATCCAATATTTGCCACATTGTATTTTTACAATTAAATCTTTTTTTCAATGACATATATTAATAATCTGTACATTATATATAGAAAATGTAAGCTTTCAAATGATAGATATTGAAAAAAATTAATATTTGAATTTTGCAAAATCAAAAAAAAAGCACTAAATGGAGTTACTAACTATAACAATGGCACCTATAATTATTGAGACATAATTTGTCTATTCATAAAAATTATAGAATATTTCTTATTAAATTGTTTTTAAAATAAAAATGAATTTTAGTTGGAACATTGTAAATTGGTGAAAATAGATCTTAAAATTCAAAATTAAATTTATTATTATAAAAATTTTATAAGACATTTCAGCCATTTTGGGATAGAAATTTATCACTTACAGGCTTCTTGGTGGTTCTGCAGCTTCACCTAGTGGCTTGTCCACTGTGACAAAAAAGTACCAAAATTTCTTTAAAGCCATTTTTATAACCAGTAAAAACAGCTTACAGTTTATTGTAATTATAGTTTTACATCTTGCTTTCTTAAAAATAAATATTTTCAAATAAAATCTAATTGTAATGATGTAGTGTTTTGGTTTAAAATAAATATTTTACAAATATGTTGTGTAAATAAGTTTGAATATATAAATAAATTACTAAAAAATTAAAACATTTTTTTTCTTCAAAATATTAATTCAAAACACTCAGATTGCCTTCAGTTCAAATTTATCTAACAATTAGGCATTGTTGATTGTTTTGAGATCTAAGCAAAACATTATCAGGTTGTTTTATATTCAAATTTTGTAGAGATCTATATGATACTATCCTCTTTGGATTTTTTTAAATTAATAATTTCTACACAAGAAAGCTTATAGTAAACTGATGTTATAGATCAACAACAAAATAGTGAAGAGATTAAGTGATAACAGAGTCAGTATAATGCCCTAAAACACCTCAAAATAAATCATTTTGTAGAGGCTAAATTAGAACACATTAATATGAATTTTCCAGCAGAAATCATAATCATTTCCAAGACAAATTGATTAAGATTAAGACTTTCATAGTTGGTTTCACTATATAATAATTCACTTACAGCTGGGCAACTTTTGTTAAATCCTTTATGTAGCTTCATTTGGTTGAGATTGCTTGTTATTTCTACTTGCTTGCCATATCTGCTGATATCCAAGATAGCTTCAGAACTTGAGAGAACAGATGAACAGTTGATTTTAAAATGGTTTTCTTTTTATCCATTCATTATGCAAGATCTTTGCCCAACAGAATTGTCCCGCCCTGCCATCCTCAGATAGGTTCCACTTTTTTAAGTACTGGCTGTTCTTAATGTGATTATAATTATATTTCTGACTACTCTATAACTGACTACTAAAACATTTTATTTCCCTTTTATAAAGTTTTATCTGCTCATCAGTCTTTTATTTTCATATATTTTAATCCCTTTGTTGCCAAATAATATAATTAAATCAAGGCTAACATTGCAAAATTTCATTTTCATATATGTGTTTTTCAATTTGAATAATGGTTTTTCTTCAAAATAAAACTATTTTTTAATAAAATTACTATTAAAATAAATTTTAATAACTAAAAGATGAAAAAAATTGTAAAAGCTATAAATTTATTTTTTAATAAAAGCTTATTTTTTATATTAGCTAATATAATTTGTTTTCTTTTTTTCACAGACATAAGTTTAAATCCTTTTAAAAAAATATCATATATTTGTTAAAAATATATTATATATTTATTAAATAAAAACAATTTTCAAATTTTAAATAACTGGAAAATAAAACATTACCTTTAATCATTTTTGCATAAAATGTGAACAAGTGATGCCATTTTGTGCAATTTGACTTTTGCCATTTAACCTTTTCTATTATAAAGCTTTATTTTTGCTGATAACTTTTGCCATCTAGTAATAAAAAGAAAACTAAAATATGTAGTCCTAAGTGATCATTTAGAACAATTTACTATAAAATTGCAATACAATTATAAGCCTGCAGGCCAAATTTCATATGAGTAATATTTTGGTTATTACTACTCTGAAATGGCATGGAATTTGCTAATAAAGGTGAATATTGATGTTTTTAAAATAACATATTTTTATATACAGAGAAATGTATATAAAGAATAATATAGAAAACAGAATACGAGTGACAAAAACAACAGTTATCACTGACATCATTAAAAAAAATAAGAAATTAAAATAGAGATGGGATGGACCTATTTCTAGAAAAAACAATAGATGGACAATTGATATTTTAAATTGGATTCCAAGAAATTCTAATGACCTTAAAAAATCACATTATATGGTTGGATAAAATAATAAAGTTTTCTGGTGTGTTGTGTAGAAATATCTGGATTTAAATTGGAAAAACCTTCATCTTGCAGTGAATTGGGAATTGTTAAAAATGATAATGATGATTGTAAACACTTGAATCTTTGATTATTTTTTCCCACAAAAATAAACAAAGACTAATTTTCTTATACATAATTCTTGTGTAAATAGAAATTATAACAATAATTAAATTATTTGAAAATAACTAAGTCAAATGATTTTTAAAAAAATTATGAAATATGTAAATTAAGTAGATTTATTATTCAATTAAAATTCAGAAATGTGGGATTTAATTAATTAAAAAATGTTTAAAAAATGTTTACTGATAATATAGCTATCTATACATTAAAGTGTAAATTATCTAATTAATTCAAGTATTTATGCATTTGTAACTTTTGTACAGTTCAGCACAGAAAGATGAACTCAGAGTTTAAGGTTTTGGAAACAATTCTCAACTGAAGAATATAATTAAAAAACAATCTTGGTTTAAATGAATTAAATGACTTTATTAAATGCTCCATCTATCACTAGGGGGTTCAGAACATCAAATGATCACTGGGTTTATGACTGCTACTAATATAAATCCATTAGATGCTTGAAAGAATTGACACTTTCATTACATATTCTATTTAAATATTAATCATTATTATGATCATCATCATCATTAGTAATCACTTGCAATTGAGTAGATCATTCTAATTGTAAAAAAAAAGTTAAAAATCTAACAATAATTTTGATTATAATTTTGGTTCTTATGTGTAACTTTAAAAAAACGTTTGAAACATCCATAAATTGATTAATTCAATCAATAATACTTTTTAGTTTGATCGCATATTGTTTTGATTGAATTAATTAATTTATGGATGCTCACAATTTTTTAAAGTCATGCATAAAAACAAAATTGAAGTCACAAGGAAAAAAGATTTTATTTTTAAGTGCATTTGACCTCAAATTAAATAAAAGCATTTTTTTAAAAAAAATACTATTTTTCATTTTTTAGTGTTTCAATAATGGCTTAAAAAGCAAATAAACAATTCAAAAGAAATTAAAATTTCATTCTTCATTTCTTTTTATTTATACTTTAATTAGCTATAAATTTCTTAAAATTTCATCAAATTAAACCAAAGTGTTTGTGTTAAAAATATAGTACCATCTGTTGTGCATGTCTCAAAACATATTGGGCTGATTTGAATGCTATTTGCAATGTAGCCTGTCAATACAAATTTAAAGCAGCTCTTCATTAAGTAAGGTTACCTCAGGAAAGCACAGCATAGCAGGCAGGGTTAACACTCAGACGGTCATCTTGTGCAGACAGTCAAATGGATGGAACATGGCAGCAGCAAACAAAGACTTTAAGAAAAAGAGAAAGGGGCTGGATTCCCTCTACTCAAAGTTCATAGCACCAAACTGATGTTAACTTCTTAAAATTTGATGATCTCTTGAATCACTTTTTCTGAAAATTTACCTACTAACTCAAACGTGCTGAAAGAATTTATTAACTAACTCAAAATTTAATTACAAACTAACTTCTTTTGTTCTACGGGCTCTTTTTATACATTTTTTAATCCCCCCAAGAATATGATTTCACTTGCCCATAGCTATCCCTGTAATCTTAATTCTAATTAGTAAAATATTTAATTAGCAAAATTTTAAACAGATAAGGCTCGAAATACCATTTAGATAGTTGTAGAGATTTGCAAAGATTTATAATTTTACTTAATGAAAATAATCTGAATATAGATAAAAATCATTTCAGCTTATTAATAATTTCAAAAGTATTTTGAACCCTCCCCATTTTTCTTTTTGTTTTTGAATTCCAACATTTTAATTAAAATACATATATATATAAAGTAATTTCAGCAATAAATATTAATAAATCATTGCTTTGTTCATATATATATATATATATGCACCACACACACTATTGTTTTATTTTACCAAATATTTTTAAAGCTTTTCTTTAATTATTATAATACAGTGTGTGAGTGAAATGGCATATATCTATGGTGAGGTCTGAATTGAGGGGGCCCTGCAGGAGGTTAGTATGGCTGGTGAAGCATGAAGCTTGATGTGACTATACATCAACTGCTTCAATATAAAGGCTGTCTTTTTTTTTAATTGGTTGCTTTAACAAATTCTTTTAGCTTTGCAAAATTACTTGCTTTGAATAAAATGATCATAATCTAATTAAGTCTCTAAATTAAAATGTTTAAATACCTGTTATATTTGATATGTAAGAAAATCTTGTCATACATCACATGACTCTATTTAATAAGCTTGTATTACAAATGTAATATAATGAGCATGCTAATAGCTCTAAACCAGCTTTTTTGATAAATGCTGCAAAGAGGAAACATTTAAAATCTTTATCTAGAATTATTTCTATCCCCAAACCAGTTTCAAGCTAATAGCTCTCATCAGTGAGGTGCTAGGACATTCAAACAATAAATCTAAAATACCAACTCAGGCCCAGCATTTATCTAATACTTAAACTATTAAATAGAAAATCTGACATTTTCAGACATCTATATACTTTCAAATTCAACTATCTAACTTATATAGTTATACAGGTCTGAACAAACTTCAGCTACACCATATGTTAATAGCCTTAACAGTATAACATTATCAAAGCCTCAAAAGCCAAACTATAATAGTAAGAAAATCAAGTCATACATCATATGACTCAATTTAATAAATACAAATGTAATATAATGAGCGTGCTAATAGCTCTAAACAAGCTTTTATGATAAATGCTGCAAGAGAAAGCATTTAATATCTCTATCTAGAATTATTCCTACTCCAAACCAGTTTCGAGCTAATGGCTCTCATCAGTGAGGCATAAGGACATTCAGACACTAGATCTAAAATCCCAACTCAAGCCCAGCATTTATCTAATACTTAACTATTAAGTAGAAAATCTGAAAGATCTAGTGACTGAATTTTCTTTTGAATTTTCTACTTAATAGTTAAGTATTAAATAAATGCTGGGCTTGAGTTGTTATATTTTAGATCCTCACTGTCGAGAACCATTAGCTCAAAACCAGTTTGGTAATAGGGATAATTCTAGATAGAGATTTTAAATGCTTTGTCTTGTATCATTTATTCGAAAATTTAGAACTATTAGCACGCACAATATATTATATTTAATATGTGAATTTGACAGTGTTAAACACATGACTTGAATTATATGCTATCAAAATTAAATGTAAATACTGTACTATAGCATCTAAATATCATATTTCAAGCATGAATTTATGTACTATAATCACAGTTTCTTTACAATTTAAATACTATACCTTTGTAGTTAAAAGCATGTGTACTATTTTTTTTTCTGATCGTTTTTTATTAATGGCAGCTTTCTTCTCATAAATGTAATAATATCTAACTAAAACAAAATGAAAATACGGTACTATAGTATCTACTTTTTCCCTTTACTAAATAACTATTTCAAACATGAATTTATGTACTGTTATCACATTTTTTTTCAAGATTTATATACTATATCTATACAGTTTTGTATTGTAGTTAAAAGCATATATACTAATTTTTTTATGAGTGTTTTTGTATTAATGGTGGAATTACTTCCTTCACATAAAATACACTTCGTAATAAAAATTACAGATAAAGGGTGAAATTACTTCATTTGTGTAAAATGCTTGAGTATAAATTATGGTTTATTTAGGGTATAGTTATTTATTAATATTTTTGACACTATCAAATTTGTCAAAGAAAACAATTAAACAGTGTTGCAAACCAACATTCAGACAACAGACAAAATAGGGATTTTATATAAGAGATAATAGAAGCATTCTTAAAATGATAGAGCACAACTTCAGCGGGTTCCTAAAATGGCTATTTATTTTAGCAGATAGATATTTCAAACTGTTGTGATATAAGCATAGCATGGTCCTTTGTTATAAACATTCATATTTTTATTTATAAAAATTTGGAATAGGACAATTTTTTTTTTTTTGGCTTGTGAACCAAAAAAAAAACAACTCACCTGATCCAAAATTGTACCTACACACTTTGTGGTTTTATTTTTTTTATTTTCCATCTTTGAACCCATACCATTGAAGATTAATCTTTAAGTAGTATAATGCAGAATAAAAAGTACGAAAAGCAATAAATTAAATATATAGTTTGAAAGAAATTAACTTATTTCAGACCATGCCAATAATATTATTAGTCTTAATCTGTATATAATTTTAAAAAAGGGCTCTATACCTAAAAAGTATTATTAGGAATTTATGAGTATGCAAGATAAGGTGTACATTAAATTAATGATTAGAAATAGCTGAAATTAATTAGAAAATAAATGCTATGATCAAGTAATAACTCCTTATTGTCTAATTTGGTACTGTTTATGAAATATCTCCAAGTGTAAATAAACTTAAATAAATGGTGTTAAAAGCATGACAAGTAACATCATATATCTAATGGCTTTATTATTTGGGAGTTCATGAAAATTTTAAGAACTGAAAATTCTGAAACTGGAATCGATATGAGGACCTTATGGCACTCTACCACTACTCTAATTATAGGGCATTGGGTTTATTGTTTCAGAGTTCATAAGAAGTTTAAGAACCAGAATTAATATAGCTGGGGACAATCCATATATCTTGAGCATCAGTCTTTTACTCTGTCAGCAAGCCATATTAATTATTAGTTTTAATTTTTAAATTAATTTTTCATATAAATGCATGTTTATGCATGATATACAAGGTAATTCACAAGTAAATATACTTTTAATTTTTTTGCAATTGTATTATTTATAAATTTTTGTTTTAGATTTTGGAAATTTATTCCCCAGAAATGGAGCAAATTTATGGACAATTAATAAAAAATATTGAACTTTAGTTCTATAAAAAAGCAGATGACTTCAAAAACTTCTATTATTTGAACAATACAAAGAAAAACAAATGATCAATAGCTTTCCTAAATAGTAAGTTTGAGCATTACTTTCGTAGGAGAGGTAGACCCCATCTACATTATAAGGATTATCTCAAATATATTCTAAGGAAGTGCTATGTTAATTATTTCTATTGGGAAGATACACCAGCAAAGAGAATGCATTGGAGGAATATAGTATCTCAGAGAGAAAATTTTCTACTGAAGAAATGAAAAAACAATATCGTAAAATGTCAAATAAATAAATGGATCAACATGTTCTATATATGAATGTTTTTGGTTTGTATAGTCATTGCAAAACTCACTTATAGTTTGTCTCTCCTTATTTTTCTTTTTTTTTTTAAATTAAAATTATTATCATTGTTTATGAATGGCTGTTTATTATTATTATTCTTAATTACAAAATAGGTTTTGATTTATACTGCCATATATAAATTTTATGCTGATATAAATATACTTTGTACTCTAATGTATTATAGTGCTATAATTAAACAAATTTAGACCAATTCCCCCCTCCCCAAATTTCAATTATAATTGTCCCTCCCCCCATATCCCTGCAAAGAATAATCTTGCAAAAAATCTAAGCAATTATAATGGGTTCTTATAGGGAGGGGGATTAATTTGTTACTTTAAATTCAAATTATAACATAGTCGTTAAAAAAAAAGCTTAAATTATGAAAAGTGTTAATTAATGAATAAACATTTTACTCAGCATATTTTTTTAAAAAATACTAATCTATGGGTAAATATATTATTTCAAAATATTTTGATAGCTATAATTTTAAAAGAATAAAAAAATATAATTTTCCATTGCTGATCACCATTTTACTTTTTAAAATATAACTGCAGAATGTTTCTGAAATCATGATTCATTCAATTAAAATAAAGCATAAAAAACTAACCACAATGCACATTTTAAAATGAAATAAAATGTACTTTTTAAAATTTATTTTTTTAATGCATTTTATGTTCAATTATTAAAATTTTTTGTTTTTATAATTTCTAATCAATAAGACTGATTTTTTCTTTCAGCATTTTTTACTTTTTTTTAATTCAGATATTTTTTTTATTTATATAAATGCAGTAAAATTAAGTAAAATGTAGGTAAAGGAATGATATAATTTTCTTTTTCTTTCTTTTCTTATGTATTGTTTTCTACTTTTATATATCTTACCATTTACAACTTTCTTTAACACTTTAACAATATTATTTTTTATATCAAAACTTTATTCTAACAGTTTCAACTGTCCTGCAGTCATCATCAGAGCTACAATATCCAAATCCATAATTATACAATTAATACATTTTATACACATATTCATATACATAATTAAATACATAAATAAAATATACATTTTAACCTAACCATTATAATATAATCATTTCCTTTTTTATTACTTTACTCTTAATTAATTCTATCCACATTTATTTTATATGACTTTATTTTATTTTTAAAAATTATTTACTATAATTTTAATTCTAAAAAACTTTAACTTTTTATTCTATTATTTAATACATATTATTGTCTTTTTACTTATATTTTTAATCCACTTCTAACCTTTTCTTATTCTTATTAAATATTTTATAATCAACTATTAACTTTTTCCACATTACAAATTACTTTTTTTACATTACAAAAATTACTCACTTCTTTACAATCCTAATTTCCAAAATCCAACTGATAACATTTTAAAATTTTTTATACTTGTTTAACACCTCCTTCTATTATCATTTTCTTCAACTTTATTCTTTTAACCTCTTCCATATTCAAACTATTATTAATAATAATTATTTATAAAATTACTGTCCTAACCCCAAAATCCCTATAGGATTTGGTTTTATATTTTTAATCAGTATTGCAATAAAAAAAAAGTAATTTGTAATGTGGAAAAAGTTAATAATTGATTATAAAATATTTAATGAGAATAAGAAAATGTTAGAAGTGGATTAAAAATATAAATAAAAAGACAATAACATTTATTAAATAGTAGAATAAAAAGTTTAAAAAAATTAAAATTATAATAAATAATTTTTAAAAGTAAAATAAAATAATATAAAATAAACGTTGATAGAATTAATTAAGAGTAAAATAATAAAAAGGGAAATGATAATTATAATGGTTAGATTAACATGTATATTTTACTTATGTATTTAATTATGTGTATAATTGTATTAGTTGTATAATTATATATTTGGATATTGTACCTCTGATGATGACTGCAGGACAGTCAAAACTGCTAGAATAAAGTTTTGATAGAAAACATAGTATTGTTAAAGTGTTAAAGAAAATAATAAATGTGATTAAGTCTTTTTTCTTTTGCAGATCTGTTTCTGATAAAATCAGGTATTATCTTGAATAAGTTACAAACAAATTACAATTGTTGATTACACAGAGACTAAACTCTTCCTTCATATAGTAACACCACTCAGTGACAGCTAGGATAATCAATGGGTACAAGAAGGTTTGTACATAAAATCCCTACCTAGTGCCTATTCATCCAATATCCCCATTAGTATGTGGCTTTTATCGGTGAAAAGCCTTGATCTTGGGATCTAATGTAACCCTCCAGCAGCCATTTTTTATCTTATTATCTAAGCTTTGAATACAAAATGAAAATATAATAATGTTTTCAATTCAAGCTCAGTAGCTTGTATAGTCATATACATCTGAACCAGTTTCAGAATCCATACATTTTGATGTCTTTTGTTCTTTAATAACCACAATCACCATAATCCTATTGTGCAGGATTGGTATTAAACCACTAAACATCACATAATCACCATTCTTTATACATATACAAGCTTTTTACAGAGAGGCTAAACTAGTCTGGGATATTGGATGAGTATGTACTAGATAGGGATTTGGTCCGCAAACCTTCTTGCATCCACTGATTATTCTGGCTTACACTGAATGGTGGTACTGTATGGAGAGTTTTGCCTCTGTGTAAACAGCTTGTGTGCATATAAAGAATGGTGATAATGTGATATTTACTAGTTTAGTACAATTATTGATCTAAAATTGATCAAATAAATATTTTAAATATACATTTTATAACCTTTGATCATATAAAGTTTATTATTAGCTGCATACTGCAGGCATTTTTTTCTCTCAAAATAACTTACACTTATGATGACTATTACAATTATCATATTTTTTTGCAGGCAAAATAATATAAGAATTTTAATATATAAAACTGATTGAAATTAATATAGATTAACTAATGTATATATTTTGCAACTAAATATTAATATATTTTGTTGTTATATGTGGTCAAGGTATGTTACTGACTGTGCTGAATGACACTGGCATTTTTTTTGATATTGTAATCATTAGAGATAAAAATCTTTCATTTTGGATATGTCAAAAATGAAAGCACTAAATGTTTAGTAAAACCACTGGACGAAAATTAATTAAAACGCATTAGTTATATTTTAATTCTATAATGAATACAATATCGCATACATTATGGGTAATCTCTTCTGTACATTTTCTGCATGAATGTCACTATTTTATTTTTAAAAGACATCGCTTTAATGAAGTCACTATACTATGGTGTCATCAATCTTTCAAAATGACAACCATGTTTTGATCACTATCTTAAAACAATAGTAGATATTTTGTTTTATTAAAGTTTCAATTTTTTTTAAAGATCATAATAGAAAATAATATATTGTAAATCGAAACAATGAGTACAAATTGATGTTGTTTGCTATGGTCAACCCTTACATAAAGATCCATCACTAAGTAGGGTAAATATGTATACTAAGTCTAGTTATAAATACATGAAAGCAGTCAATACTTAAACAATATCAATAACAATCAACAATCTCAGTCTGTTGTCAAGGCAACCTCCTTATAAAGATTGCAACTTGACTACAAAGAATGAAATTGTTAATTCAAAAAAGTTAATATAAACCTCATTGAACAGGTAAATATAACCTGTTCCTACAGCAGACTAGCAGTCAAATATAACTTTCAAACTACACTCCATCTATATATTAATTAGATAATAAAGCTAATAATAATGCTAAAGATTAGATAGGTAAAAAATGTAAGTGTAGATATTAAAATTAATGTTTAATTTCCTATAGAGCTTGAATTTATAATGAGAAAAAAATGTATTTTTGAACTCAAAAAAAATTCATGAATGCAAATAAGCTCTGAAACTAGGTATTTTGAATTAATAGTCATAACAGAACTTTAAGCACCTAAATAAAAATATCTAGAAAAATAGATGATTCCCCAATGCATTGGAAAATGTATGTGTCAGGCTTGAAATCTGACAGCAGCAAGTTAAGCAAATGCTCAAACGACCAGAGACTCAACATGGCTGTTAAGGCAGACTTTAGAATAAATAATTTTGTGAACTTCACATTTTAATTGGCCCTTACCATTCCCAGATTTGTAAGCATCACCATACTTTTTATTTTTGACATTGTCTGAAGGACTGGAAGAGAAGATAGGAATTCAAGAACCAGGATTGATATGTTAAAGACTGTTATAGAAAATGGAATGAAAAAAACTCAGGAGAATGACACTAAAAACGAGTCTCATTTTTATGATGTAATTTTCCAATAGTCCATTTTTTCAAAAAAAATTATTTTCTATATATACAAACAATTAAACAAAAAGTTTATGTAATTTTTGAATAATAAAATAACTTATAGAGCATTTCACATTATTTAAATTGACAACATAGTTATTTATGTGATTAAAATAAGAAAACAAGACTAAAGTAAGATAATTAAAACCCTTTATAAATGGACCATTATGGGGAAAAGGCTATTCCAATAGCTCTTCACAGAGAAACAGTGAAAGAAATAGCGGTATCCATCAAGTTTGCTAATTGTTGGGTTTGAGTGTTTTTTTTTGTTGTTTTAGCCAGGAATATCTAACTCCTAATGTTTCATTGTTCTTTTTAATCTCTAGCCAATAGTGCTTAGATACTGTTATCAGATAATTAACTAATTGGTTAAGGATTGACTACCTGAAACAAAAAATCCAAACCTGCTTGATAAAATGTTCAAGTATACTTACCCTTATTCGAATCCAAGTCTGTGCATGATAGGCAGATGTACCACCAGTACACCAGAGACTCTTTATTTATATATATGCACAATTATAAATATACATGATATAATCACATGACTTGATTTTACTCATTACTGGGTCAACAGCATATTTTTATTCACACCCTTATGCCACCTATTGTAAACTTTAGTAACTAATAGATATCAGGTGATAGTGCATATTGAATCCTCATCCAGTGCTATCCTATCCAATATTCCCAAAGTAGTTTTAAGCTTATGACTATAGGAGTTTTGGATCTTGACTTAGATTGAAAACATTTATGTGATGTTGCTTTTTTTAATTTGGACTGATAATTTGATAATTAAAAAGAGAAGTAAATGAAGGCTGCTAAAAGGAAGGTGCATTTTATCTTTAAGATCCAAATGTACTGTTGCAAGATACAAAGCTCCTCACTGATAAAAGCCATGAGCTGGAAACTAATCTGGGGATATTGGATAGGACAGCACAGGATTGGAATTTAATATGCACCATCATCTGGCACCTATAAATTACTACAGTTTACAATAGGTGGCATATGGGAGTGAAGAAAAAAAATAAATATTGTAATAAACTTTTGTTTCAATGTTGAAAATATCAGTGCATAACTTTTCAAATTTCTACAAATCTCTACATCTCATTTTCTTTACTTTGTACAGTAGAGCTATGAACTCAAGAGATGAAAGTTCCTCGAATCTATTCTGTCGCTTCCGATGTTCTAATATCATATGATTTCCTGAACGAGACGAACTATTCGATTATTTATTTTTTTACATTATTGCAAATGTAGAAGTTGTGTGAATAAACTGTTAATGCATTTTATTTATATATATAATAATCAAATGGTTATATTGGCCGGAAGTTCGTAAGAAGTTCGAAACACTGGAAGTGACAGAGCTCGACTGTGATTTATGGACTTTGAACTCCGCTCTACCACTACATCAAATCACTCAAAACTGTATAACGTATGATCAAAGGTTAAAAGCTAAACATTATTTGTAATTATATTACCATGGCTAACTGGAGCTATATAGTTTTAAATAAATAATTGTTCCTCAAATATTCTAATTAAACTGACGTTTTACTGCAGTATTTGCTAGTTATCTCTTAATATGCTATTGCATTTTAAACCAAATTGCAATACTTTCTATGTTTATGATATTTTATTTTAAGAAAGTTTTTTTATATATTTTTGAAAGTTTTACTGGTGCATATCTTATTTGATATTATTAATTTGTTTTATCTAAGCTGCTGTCTGTTCTTAAATTGATAACTTTTGCTGAAATCTTAATACCAGCTCTGAATTTCGGTGTCTGAAATGCTGAAATTAGTTCAAAAACACATTGCCTCTTTATCAAACAAGTGGCTACGAGTTTAAAACTATTATTTTCCAAAAATGACTCATTTCCAAATTTAATTACAAAACAAATGATGGCCTTGCGATTATTATAATTTATCTTGGCACCTAGAAATATATAAATACTGATAAAGAAAGAAAAAAATGTTGCCATTTTCTTTCCCGTTTTTTTCCTCTCTTAAAATATCAAACAATTCTTAATTTTTGATTAATTTATGTCAAAATTACTTAGTATTTAGATTGTTTATTAATTCATTAATTGCGTTTGAAAATTTTTTTTATCTACTATCCCTCCTCTCCCGGTCACACTTAAGTAACGAAAAAACTTTTTTTTTCTATTACTTTATTAGATATCGTTAA
Source organism: Epiperipatus broadwayi (assembly GCA_028023455.1). Lineage (NCBI taxonomy): Eukaryota > Metazoa > Onychophora > Udeonychophora > Euonychophora > Peripatidae > Epiperipatus > Epiperipatus broadwayi. The sequence continues at coordinate 1,208,380 of JAQFVV010012516.1, read as the reverse complement.
GTCGACGTCGACTATTTGCCATCAGACGAATATCATTTTGTCTGTTCACAAAATTTCCAATGCGGTGTACGGTAATTGTTTGCGATCGCTATTCTGCCAGATATTAAGAATAAATAACAACTAGTGTGATCATGTGACATTCAAGTGCTGAAACGGACGAACATTTTTATTCATTTGAATTAAAGGGAGTTTTTTTTTTTTTTCATCGTAAAAATCTATCCAGAAACTTTCAGCGGTCAAATCATCCAATCCACAACTGCGCTAAAAGAAAACCAATCAAAATGAAAGATAAACAATAGAATAGAAAAAAAAAAGGATTCGGATTGTGAAGTGAAGGTGAAACTCGATACAGATTTAAATATAACTTCAAACTGGATATGGCCAAACGTGTTATCATTTTACTCATCCTTAAATCAAATAAGCAAATAAAATCAAATATACGTTATAAAAATAAAAAAATGTATAATCACGAACAATTGTATTTCTGTACATAGAGTTCAAACCCTTGTTTTCATATGTGCATTATTTGAACAATGGTTAAAAATTATTTCATTTTTATTACTGCAGGTAAATTTTTAAAATGTGCTTACCTGTTGCAATGCTGTAAAATGGTTATAATACGACTTCAAATATTTAAAATGTATAAATATATTTTTACTTATAAAAAAAAAAAAAGTTAAGATAATGAAAATTTTGTTTTTTATTAATTATTTTTAACAATTTCAAATTAGTTTTGTGTCTTCACTTTCATCATCATATATAACCTGTATGGTTTGGCGAAATGGCAGAATAGTAAACTCTGAAACTCGAGGACTTTAAATCGTGGCTCAGCTTTATCATTAACAGTTTTTGAACTTGGTATGAATCCCCAAGCAAGAGAACATTTGATTATTATTATTGTGGATAAACTGGCAATACTCTTAAGGCTACTCATTCAAAAGATTCTATTATCTAGACAGAATTATAAAATATCGTTTTGTTTAATTATTACTGCATCAAAAAATGTATGCTTATATAAGCACATTCTGATATGTTATTTTATTATTAATACAATTAGAAGGATCTGAATTCGGACTATATTTTTCACATGTATGTGATCATGGGTAGCGGTTGTATAAGATGGAGTCTGGATAACTATGGTAAGCTTGAAAGTATGAGTTCACGTCCTTCTAATTATATTAAGTTTATTATAGGTAACATATATGTATTTAAATATTATTAATACAACAAATTTATAGAGGCTATAAAAAATATTTCGATACCGGTAGAGAAAAAAAATAGTTCATCAAATATCTATAAATTAATAGGTCTGATCCTAATTGAAGCGAGATACTTGTTTATATATACATATATAATAAGAAGGTAAAAGTTCTATTTCTAAAATTCAAAAATTTCCAAATCCAAATAGACCCTAGAATCAGAAATTTCGGATTGGTTTTCATTTGTATATATGTACTGTAGATAATTTTAAAAAATATTTATTGGCTTTATTGCTATGGAGTTTATAAGAAGTTTGAGCACCAGACCTGCATCATGGGACCTCCTGGTCCCAAGATGAACACTCTACCAACTGTGCTAAACCATGCAGGCTACTGTAGATATAAATAAGTGAAAACCTCAACACTTAAATAATATCAATAACAATCTCAATCTGTTGTCAAGGCAACCTCCTTTTTACAATACTGTGGATATGATTCAGACTTTCACATGACTCACTACTCTCAGTGCCATCTCAAATTGTTATTCCACCTGATCACACACATGTTGAAAAGATAAATAATCACCAATATACATATTTCATGCTAAACCAGCAATCATCAGTTGGTCTAGATTACTATCCTCACACATATATATATAATCAGTGCTCAGCTTTATATTAAGATAGCCAATCTTCATACTTTAATGGACAGGCTTCAAACTATTCCAACTCGCAACTCTTCAGCCTTTCATTTCATTGAAAATCTGATGATGGAACATTCAAAGCCCTTATTAGTGCCAAAGTTGTCATCCTACCCATGTTGACATATTAGTCATTCTGACCCTCTCATGTATAGGAGAATAATCCGTTTATACATACATATGCAAGGGATGGGCAGACCTATTACACACTATTTATATAAATTAATACATTGTACAGGCTTAAGGCTACATTTATATATGTAATATATGTGGGATTCGAACTCAGACTTTCACATGACCCACTACTCTCAGTTCCATCTCATATTGCTGCCCCACCTGATCACACACATGTTAATATATGTATTTCATGCTAATCCAGCAATCATCAGTTGGTCTAGATTACTATCCTCACACATATATATATAATCAGTGCTCAGCTTTATATTAAGATAGCCCATCTTCAAACTTTAATGGACAGGCTTCAAACTATTCCAACTCACAACTCTTCAGCCTTCCATTTCATTGAAAATCTGATGATGGAATATTCAAAGCCCTTATTAGTGCCAAGGTTGTCAAGTTTAAGCCTGTACAATGTATTAATTTATATAAATAGTGTGTAATAGATCTGCCCATTCTTTGCATATGTATGTATAAATGGATTATTCTCCTGTACATGGCGGGTCAGAATGACTAATATGTCAACATGGGTAGGATGACAATCTTGGCACTAATAAAGGCTTTGAACATTCCATCATCAGATTTTCAATGAAATGGAAGGCTGAAGAGTTGTGAGTTGGAATAGTTTGAAGCCTGTCCATTAAAGTATGAAGATTGCCTATCTTAATATAAAGCTGAGCACTGATTATATATATATGTAAGGATAGTAATCTAGACCAACTGATGATTGCTGGTTTAGCATGAAATATGTATATTGGCGATTATTTATTTTTTCAACATGTGTGTGATCAGGTGGGTCAGCAATATGAGATAGCACTGAGAGTGAAAGTCTGAGTTCGAATCCTGCATATATTACATATATAAATGCAGGTATAAGCCTGTACAATGTATTAATACTGTAGATAGTAAAATTAATGTTTACTTAATTTTCAACACAGTTTGAGTTTATAATGAAAATAGGAAAATATTACTAAAATCTGAAAAAAATCATAAATCCAAAAAAGATCTGAAAGCAATTTAAGGTGCTAGCATGTCTGGATCATGGGTTGCAACATGGTGTGTGATGGTGTGTTTTATATCTTCATGGATCATTTTCAATGCTCTCCCTACCATCACAAATCTTGCAAACCACTTGAAAACATTCTTGTGACTCAAGGCTTCACTACTCCACTTTTTGAGATGAATAGGTAAACTGTCAATTCAGAAATAATTCTGCAGGTGGAGAGAGAACCAATCACTTTTTCACTAGGATACAAAATGTATTTAAAAAATTAATTAATTTAGTATTAATATATTTTTTTCAAATCATATTATTTGTATTTGATCTATTATCAAATTGCAGGTGTAAATTAGTCTCATGAATGCCTTATTTGTTTTAGTATGCCACTGAATGGTTATATGTTTGGAAATTCACGTGTGATAGAATTAGCGCAATGATTGTATTCAGCGACTAAAAATCAATCATTGTTAGCTGAGAGGTCAGCGCAGTTGATCTATTATCAAATTGCAGGTGTAAATTAGTCTCATGAATGCCTTATTTGTTTTAGTATGCCACTGAATGGTTATATGTTTGGAAATTCACGTGTGATAGAATTAGCGCAATGATTGTATTCAGCGACTAAAAATCAATCATTGTTAGCTGAGAGGTCAGCGCAGCCGCCTTGCGTTGCAGACGGTTGTTGCGGGTTCGCCTCCGGCCGATGCTATGAATCATATGGGGGAAAAAAGAAAAAAAAAGATTTTTTTTTTATCGATTGATAATCGATACTGGAATTCTCGAATTCATAATCATACTGTTATTTTTGATGATTATTAAACTAAATCATTTGCTGCAATTGTTTGTCCATTAATAAAATATTAATTTCAAATTAATCTAAACGGATTGTGTTTTTTTATTAAATAGTTATGTATTATATATGGATATGGGAAAGAAAATTAGTTCACAAAATATAATAAGTTTATAAAAAATTTGTGTGGAGGAATTATTCATATATTAGAATTAATGGAACATTTTTCAAAAAAAAAAAAAAAGATTGATTTATTAAAACTTTTTCTTTGTAGATACTTTTTAAAACTGGACTTACATATCGACATGTGCCCCCTGAATTACCTATGATACTAGAATCTGACGGCGTCTTTATTAGTATTCCTTATTCTTATAATAGAATAAATAAATAAAAATTTGCTTATTTGTTTCTTTATATGTATATATTTTAAATGATATTTCTAAAACCAATCTAACGTCTATTTTATCATATATACCCTATTAAAAAAAACTTAAATTGGGAGCCCTAGATGAGAAAAGATTAAATACTCAGTTTTAAATAAGTAAATTATTGGCTTTGGGTCTGTACGCGCATGATATTCCTTTTATCAAGCATGACGTATTCTTTATATTAGAAATAGTTTTCTATTTTTATTTTACAGTCTATTTCAGTGACATTCATTTGCCCAATAAATTGCTTTAGATTGATTTTATCCATGGTTAAGATACCTGGATGTCAAAAATCCGAATGGCAGAATTGACTGTGTAGATAGGTTGGACATTTAAAAAAATCGTCGTTTTATGATATCTGGAATAGCGTCTTTAAGTTTTAGCTGGGTTCGAACATAAGTTGTGATCGTGATTGTCGAAGGTATTACGTAGTACAACTTGAAGCCATTAAATTAAATGCAAATTGTATAATAACATATTAATTTGAAAAATTACTCAGATGATTCAATGGTAGAGCAATGGGCTTGAGAGCTAAAGGTTTCTAAATCGAATTTTAGCGAGCTACTCCCAATGGCTTAACATCTCATAATCTTAAGACGTTGACCATTCATTTATTTATTGACATTAAAGTCAAATATATATACATATTTCTTACGAGCTTATGAATACTTAAAAGCATGGACTTTAATTCTAACAATCAGTTAATTAATTTTAAATAGATTAAAGTGCACATTAAACTAACGTCACTCAGAATAATTGCCAATTCTTGTCGGTATAATTTAACAAGTAAATAGAAAGTTTAATTAATTAAACCAAATGAGAGTCATTAATATACATGTATTTACATTATATATAAACAATGTTTGTATATGTATGTTTAGTAGAAATTAATTATTTATGCTTTATTAGGAATTTAACCTAAATTTCATTAAACTCAAACTGCATTCTAATGAGATTGGATATGTTTTACGTTTAGACTTTTTATTACTATTATTATTTGTTGAGGGGGGGGGGGGATAATAATAAAACAAATACGATATACCAATTGTTCACAAATAATTGGTGTACCTATAATATATATATAAGATCATTCAGATGTATTTATAAATGAAAATAATTTTTTGTTTTGTTTTTTTGTTTTTTGCTTTTATTTCAGCAAATTCATTGAGTATTGATAATAAAAAAATTTAAATCGATTTTAAAAAATACCAAAAAAATCGATATATTTTTTGAAAAATTAAAAATATTAAATGATATAATGACAATTTCTATTAATATTTTTTATATATAAATATAGATTAAAATGGGAAACTAAGAAAATAATAATTATTTAAATCATTTAGTTTAAAGAAGGGACTAAACTTCCGGTCATGCGCTTTTTACGAATTTATATGCACTTCCCATAAATCGGAGGTTTATTCCTTCCTTTATATTACATACATCATCATCATCAACCATTATCAATCCACTGCAAGATTAAGGTCTCTCCAAGTTTAATCCATCTTCTCCGATCTTTAGCTTCTCTTTTCCACAACACCCCTGCACATTTTCTTATTTCATCCATCCATCTCACATGTGGTCTCTTTCTGGGTCTTTTACAATCTCTTGGAATCCAGTTTAAAATTTCAATTGTCCATCTATTATCATTTCTTCTAGCAATATGTCCAGCCCAACTCCATTTCAATCTTTTAATTTTTTCAATAAGGTCAGTAACACCTGTTTGTTGTCTTACCCATACATTGCGTTTTCGATCTCTTCTTGTTACTCCCAACATACATCTCTCCATACTCCTTTGAGTGGTCTGAAGTCTCTGTATTGCTCTTCTATTAAGTGTCCAAGTCTCAGATCCATAAGTAAGAACTGGTAAAACACATTTGTTAAAAACCATTCTTTTCAAACACATAGGCATATTTCCTTTTAGTATCAAGTTATTTCTACCAAAAGCACTCCAACCAAGTTTAATTCTATGATTAATTTCCTCCATTATGTTTCCATCTGTATTAATAATCTGACCTAGGTATTTGTAACTGTTAACTTCTTCTAATTCTTCATAATCAATCTTTATTTTCATATTTTGAGCAAATCGATTAAACATTACTTTAGTCTTTTTAACATTTATCTTTAGTCCTACTTTTCTACTTTCATCTGCTAACTCCTGCAACATTTCCTGCAGCTCTGAAGCATTATTTGCAAAAACAACTACATCATCTGCAAAATCTAAATGACTTAAATACTCTCCATTTACTTTCATTCCTTTAGTTTCCCATTTTAATCCACAAAATACTTCTTGCAGCACTGCTGTAAAAAGTTTTGGAGATATGGAGTCACCTTGCCTTACACCTTTCTCAATGTTGATTTTTCCAGTATCATTATGTAATCTAATTGTTGCTGTTGCATTTTTATAAATATTCTTTAAAATATGACAATATCCTGGATCTATACCTTGATGATCCAATGCTTTAATCACTGAAGAAATGTGTATAGAATCGAATGCCTTTTCATAATCTACAAATCCAAAACATAATGACAACTCATATTCATTTGTCCTTTCTATGACTTCTCTCAATACCTGGATATGATCTATTGTACTAAAACCACTTTTAAATCCAGCTTGTTCTCTTGGTTGGTGGAAATCCAAAGTTCTCTGTAGACGAGTTGTAATTATCTTGGTAAAAATTTTATATAAAACTGATAAAAGGCTGATAGGTCTGTAATTTCTAATATCTTCTTTATCACCTTTTTTAAATATTAATATTATTACTGCATTCTTCCAATCTTCTGGTACATCTTTATCATTTAGACATTTGGTATATAACTTTGCTAAAATTGTTTCTATTTCTTCACCTCCTTCTTTTAATATATCAATTATAATTCCATCATTTCCTGGAGCCTTTCCTTTCTTCATACATTTAATTGCATGTCTCACTTCTTCATTTAAAATTCTGGGCAATTCGGAAGATGTAATAGATATAGGAGGTACTTGTTCTTTATTACTATATAATTCTTGATAAAAATCTTCTACCAATTTCATGATGTCATCTCTCTTTTTAGTAATAATTCCATCTTTTTTTCTTATTGCAGATATAAATTTCCTACCAATACCAAAATGTTGTTTAACATTCTTGAGACTTTTATTTTCTTCTACAGCTTTCCTTGCTATTTCACAGTTATACTTTCTTATATCATTTTCAACTCTTTTCCGTACCATTTTACAAAATTCGAGATATTCAATTCTTTTTAATACATCATTTTTGTATATCTTCATATTCCTTCTTTTCTTCATAAATTCTCTAGTCTCAGTAGAAATTTTATTAGTCAATTGCTGCTTTTTTCTACCAGCTATCTTTGTTGCAGTTTTTAAAAGTGTATCAGTTATTTTCATATTAATTTCATTCAAATCTGAATCATGTTCAAAATCTCCTAACACTTGAAACCTATTTGTAAGTTCTAATTTAAATTCATTAGAATGTTTCTGAAGATTAGGAATATCAACTGTAAATATTGTTTTTCTCAATAATTTTTGTCTCTCTAGTTTTACATTAACACGTAACTTACACCTTACTAATCGATGATCACTTCCTGTGTTAAATTTATTAAGAACATTACAATCTTGAAATATGTATTTCCTGTTAGTCAAAATATAATCCAATTCTGCTGTACCTTCATTTGGATGCTTCCATGTCCATTTCCTTTTAACATTTTTCTCAAAAAATGAATTCATAATATAAAGTTTTTCTTTTTCTGCAAACTCCACAAGTCTATGTCCTCTCTCATTTCTATTACCATAACCAAAATTACCTACAGCAATTTCATCTTTCATTTGTCTACCAATTCTAGCATTAAAGTCTCCCATAACAATTTTAAAATGTTGTTTACTCTGATCAAAAGCCTTTTGTACATCCATATAAAAATCTTCTACTACTTCATCACTATGAGAACTTGTTGGGGCATAAACCTGAATTATCTGCATTTGGTATCTGCTATTAAGTTGTATAACTAATCTTGCAACTCTGTCCGATACACCATCAATCTCCACAATATTGTTCTTCCACTTTTTATTTATAATGAATCCTACTCCACTTGTATTTCCAATATGTGTGCCTTTATAATAGAGTATATGTCCACTTTTTAAATCAATTGTTTCTTCACCTTTTCTTCTAACTTCACAAAGTCCAATAATGTCCCATTTAATATAAGACAATTCTTCTTCTAATTCTTGCAATCTTCCTTCACTTGAAAGTGATCTGCAGTTGTAAGTACCTAAATAAAAAGTCGTCATCAAATGGCAGCCTGGGTCCACAATCAGGGGATTCTTAGCACCCTCCGCCTTCGGCCACCAACCGCTGCCTTGGTTGGTGACTTTACAGCCTCCTGGGAATAAGGGCCATGCTTTATTTTTGTCTGTCATAATTGTATATATGTATTGGAAAAATATTTATCATTTACACAAACATTCATTCTGCCTTATCAGGCACTGAGAAGAAAGACCATGGTGTTTCTTGATCTTAAACTCAGAGGTAAAAAGCCAATAAACTCACCATGCTGGCTAATGCGTGTTGGTGAGCAGCCCATCCATGTTCATATACTATATGAATAATCACATAGTAATAACAGCTGCAACGACAAGAACGTATGGAGTGGACATTAGGAATTTGCCCTGCTCGGTTCCTTTAAGACCTCCAAGAGGAATCAAAGGGTCTCCTTTCAGTTAATAGAAAATTCCTTTCTGCATACTCAAGGCTATATAAATAGACTATTTATTAAGTCATTTAAATTTTGCAGATAATGTGGTTGTATTTGCAAATAATGCTTCAAAGCTTTCAAAAATGTTGCAAGAATTATTAGATGAAAATCAGAAGATAAGACTAAAGATTCATTGAATATTATTTTAAGTAAGATTTTGGTCAGATTATTAGTTTTAGAAGGAACTTTATTAAAGAAAAATAGTATACAAATAAATCTTAGAAATTTACTAGGATGAAATGCTTTTGGTAGAAATAATTTAATATTAAAAGATAATATGCCTATGTGTTTGAAAAGGAAGATTTTTAATAAATGGATTTTACTATTTCTTATTTATGAATCTGAGACTTGGATCTTTAGCAAAAACCAATGCAAAATTATTCAATGAAATATGGGAAAATGTTTAATCCAGTTTTTCTAATGCCTAGCCTCTGTTCTCCACACTAATAAATTTCCTTATTTCATTTATCTATCTCACATTTAGTCCTTTTTTAGATTTTTTACAATCTTGAGATCCAGTTTAAAATTTCAACAGTCCATCTATTATCATTTCTTTTGGCAACATGTTCAGTCCAGCTTTATTTTAGTCTCTTAATTTTTTCAATAAAGAATAAAACAAACATCTCGGAATTTAATGAAGATATTGAATAGCAAACTTATTTATTTATCCTAATATTTTAGAGGCTATGCATTAGAAAAACTGGATTAAACATCAAAAGACTTTCTGGATCCAATAATGGTTGAAAATTATGATGATGATTGTTCTGTGAAGCAAACACAGGAGCTTTAGATATCTGAAAGAAAAAAAAAATAAGGATTTGGATTGCAAGCTAATTTATATTGTGATGGGAAAAAGAATATTGAACTCTTATTTTATTGAGTGTTGAATGTTAAAAATAACATATAATTTTTTTTTTAAATAATGCTTTTAAATAAACAGTAGTAGCTGATTAAAAAGTAGAAAAATAACAAAGTAATCTGACTAAAAAGTAGAAAAAACTGAATCTCAGTTAATTTGCCATTCTTGGAAAATATCAGAGATCTTAAGAATCTAGACTTGTTATAAAACAATTGGAAATTGCAATAACATTGTCATTTCAAAAAGAGATTTGATGCTCAAATAAATCATAAAAATCAAAAAGGTCTCAAATACTTTTATGAAATGATAATATTCCTGCAATTTCCAATTGTTTTATAACAAATCTAGATTCTTAAGATGGCAAATTAACTGAGATTCGGGACTTTTTTTTACTTTTTAGTCAGAGTACTTTATTTTTCTACTTTTTAGTTGGCTAGTACTGTTTACATAAAAGCATTATAAATTATAAATACACCTGAGTCATTTTATGCAATAGATAGGTTCCACAGAAAACCCACATTAAAAAAAATCGCACAAAAATAGACTTAATTTACCTTGAAAAATGGGGGATAGGTGCTGTAATTTTCAGAATTCGCATAAAAGCAAAACAACAAGGAAAAATTACTTTAAAGTTCACATTAAAAAAATAAGCAAATAAAGTATGACTAATAAAAAATTTCAAATATTTGAAAAAAAATTAATACAAGACAAACTTTTTTTATAACTACAGTATTTAATTTTACATTTTTCATACATATTTTAATTATTACCGCTAGCATTGTTTGTAAACTGGTAAGAAATCAGATTCGAGGTGATGTGATGTATTGTGGCTTCTTAAATGAAGTCAAAATCTCTCAGCAATTATGCCCAGAGAAACCTGTTAGCCACTTTATTTTTATTTGTGTTGTGATGTACAACTAGCGCCATTTTCAGTCTTGTGCTGTGTTAATGGGTTTCTGTTTCTATATTTAAAAAATGAAATTGCAATCAAAACAAAAAGATTATACATTATCATTAGAAAGATTATTTTCAGTTTATAAAATCTTCATTTTTTAATTTTAAAAATCTAAATATTATTTATTTCTGTTATATATAACAAAATATACATTTTAAAAGTTTAATTTTTTTGAATATTTATTGCGATATTTTTATATATAAGTATAAATCTATTATTATTATTTACTCATTAGTATAAATAGGTTATTTACATAGAAGCTAAGTTCTAAATACAACTTCACGTTAGCTGCTAATATAACGTTATATTTTTGAAAAAAAAAAAGTATTACAAGTCAAAATAAGTTATTAATAATTTAAATTTTTTGATATCTAATAAATAATATAATGAAATATGAAAGATATTAAGAAGAAATATGAATCGCATAACTTCAAAATGCATTAAAATAATCCGCATAAAACGAGATTCAGGTGTATTACTTAGGTCTATAAACCACTACACATGTGCTTTGGAGATGGATTGCTATTTATACTGAATACTCTCCCAAACACAATATAAAGTCTTTATAAAAGATAGAATGCATCCACTCTATCTTTTTCACCCAAGCTATATATATGGGCCAATCTGAATCATTTGGAATATAGAGTGTGAAGATTTAATTAATCACTTTAAATTACTAAACATATGATTTTTGTTAATGACACTTGCAAAAATTTTAACAATTTACTATATGTCATTATTAGTTGGAAACTTAAATATATGTAAATATTTCTATTTAAATAGCACGATATTTTTTATATAAATTATAAATATTACATAGCTTAAACCACAGCATTTGCTTTAGAGCACTTTGTAAAAAAATTTTTTTTACATATTATTTTGTTAAAACTTAAAAAAAACTCGCACCCGGAGCAAATTTCGAACATTTGTACATATAGATAGAAACATACGCAAATATGGCAAATTAATAAAAAAGCATATAAATAGGATCAGAATAAATTGTAGTGAAAGTGGGATATATTTAAAGATAAAGGGGGGTAAAAAAGATAAAAAGAATGTATAATCTTTATGTTGTAGTAATGAAATTGGAAATTATGAGGATAGGATAATAGAATCAACAAAATAACTTATTAAAATGAGGTAGGAGAAAAAAGGAAATTAATCAGGGATCAACATTTAGTATCAAATAAGTATTATGAGTTTGTTGTGGTATATGTTTTTTGGGGAAAGCTCAGTTTTGGAGGATATAGTGCAACCAATGAAACTTCTAACTTCATGCAGGAAAAGCCATTATTTATCATATCACAATGTACAATCATCTGACTTTTATACAAAGTTTCATTCAAAATTTTGACTTTTTAATGATTTGTTAAGAAAGGAATGAGAGAGCAAAGGTTGGCATAATTTTCAATAAAGAAAATTGCTTAAGACAGAAATGTCTTTTATTTAGTTTACTATCAACTACCAGTGAATTGGAATCATTGTTTTCAATCTTTATTTATCTTTCTTTAATTTTTAATTATTATTTTTTTAAATATATAAGTTTAAAAGTAAAAAAAAAAACATTCTTAAAAATAATATTTCAACTTTGCAAATATAGAAAAAAGTAATAAATTGAAATTTATAATTAGAACAATCTTTTTCATTGCTTTGCTTTTGGTGATAAAAAATGTATTTGGAACTGAATAAAATTTATTTGACACCAAAATGAATTTTGCAAAAAATGCATAAAGTAATGAAATTATGCTTTAAAATTTAAATTTCATTTATATAATTATTTTAAAAATAATAAAAAGTAACAGCTACAGTGCACACTCACATGTGTGTTTGCATGTATGCACATATAAAGTTGAAAGGAAAAGTAGAAATAAAAACAAACATTTTTGTAGACATTATATTACACTGGAATACAGTTAAGTGTTAACTTTTTTGTTATTATGAGCACTTAAAGTGGGCAAGAAATTTCAAATTATAAACATCCAGTTTTCATTTAAGATTAATGGAAATCTACACAGTCTACACATGTGCTTTTTACACCATCATTTTGGATTTCTTTCTACTTTCCATAAAGGTAAGTTTTATTTTTCTACGATGAAAAATAAAAATTTTATGATAATTTTTGTGATCAACTAAATTGAATTTTTTTGTTTTTCTCCTAGTTTTTTTAATATCAAGGAAGTAACAAGCATCTTAAAAAGTAAATTAGAAAAAATACAACTTTTTTACTGATGTACTTTGAAGACAATGTTATTGGGGGCCGATGGTAAATCTTTATTTTTATATATTTTATAATTATTATTTTATTTTTATATATTTTTTTTAATTATTATTTGAATTTATATTTGATAAAAATTATATGAAAAAATTATTATTGAAACTAACATAAACACTAATCAAAAGAATAGATTATGATTGTATAAATGTATATCTCACAATTCATCCCTAATGTGGTGTATTGCTACAAATAGTAATCCAATTGTGGGACCATGTAACCCCTGTTTACCCCATTTTATTTTCTATACCATTACCATGTAGAGACATTCATTTTTCAACCAATAACAGAGGCATTCCTTTGTCAGCCAATTACAATCTCCTGCCTTATGTTATTATATTTCTTTTGACTTGCATTCCTCTAAAAACAAATATTTTCAAATAAAACCTGAAACTAAACATTATATACTTATCAAAAGTTAAATATTTTACAAGAACAATTATAATGAAAATATCTTTCATTTTCAAAATTTTAATAACAACAGAATTTGTGCAAGCATAGTGACTTTTTGGGAAAAAATTGTCATTCCTCATTTTTTTTGTATTATATTCCCTTTACAATACTGACTCTAGAGATTTTTTAAAATTAATAATTATATTTATTAGTCTTTACTATCAAATGAACCCAATAGATAGACATAAAATAATAACATTTAACCAATAAGCAATATATTGTCATCTACTATAATGATGTCATTTTCATTAAATGAAAAAGTGAATCATTATAAATATAGATGGTTCTTTCATTACTAATAAATGTTCGTGGCAAAATTAATATGTCTACATTGAATTGGTTAGCTATGCAGAATCATAATTTTAAAAAGAAAAGTAAATTCATAGTTTAAATAGTTGAGTATTTAAAAATGTTAAATTGATTTTTTTTTTTTTTTACGTTTCAATAAAGGCTTTATTGATCTCAATGGTTTACATAAGTTTACATCTAGAAAATTTCAAATTTAACATACAATGAATAATATTAGGGTAAACACATATAAATGAATTTAGTGGTTACACTTTGTGGTTAATGGACTATAACAATATAAAAAATAAAAAAGCAAAAAATAATTGATTATTTTTTACTCTGTTTATAAATATATGTTTACAATTTTTTAATGTTGAGATTTACTAAGATTATGTCATACTATCTTATAATCTTGATAATCTGAACATTTTTGAATGATAATATATAGCATACCATTTTTGTAATAATAATAATAATAATAATAATAATAATAATAATAATAATAATAATAATAATAATAATAATAATAATAATAATAATAATAATAATAATAATAATAATAATAATAATAATAATAATAATAATAATAATAATAATAATAATAATAATAATAATAATAATAATAATAATAATAATAATAATAATAATAATAATAATAATAATAATAATAATAATAATAATAATAATAATAATAATAATAATAATAATAATAATAATAATAATAATAATAATAATAATAATAATAATAATAAAGAACTTAAACTCAGATCTTCAAGCTCCCTCCATATTATATAACTGATTGATATACATGACCACATTCCTGTGAAAAAGATAAGTGATCTCCAATATACATATTTTGTGCTGAACCAGACCTTATCAGTTAGTCCAGATCAGCACATATATACAATCAGTGCTCAGTTTACATTAAGATAGCAAATCTACAAACTTTAATGGATAAGTTTCAATCTTCTTCATTCTCCAACTCTTCAGCCATTCATATCATTGAAAATCTAAGAATAGGGTACTCAAAGTCCTTGTTAATGAGTGAGTGCTGGTTCAGCATGAAATAGGTATATTGTAGATCATTTAACTTTTTCATTTGTAATGTGGTCATGTGCATTAATTGTATAAGGTGGATTAGATAGATGTAGGGAGCTTGAAAGTTTGAGTTCAAGTTCTTAATAATTACATTAAATGTAGTATAGGCAATGTACATGTATTTAAATAATAATAATTATTTATTACTTTGTAATTCAATACGTAATAAAAAAAATTCAATTCAATACACTCTTAATATATATAAGTAAGACATATAAAAAGCAAATTCTCCTAAATGCATTTTTAGCAGAGCTGTCCTTGTCAGTTGATACCAATCTTTGCCCACATATATCTTCATCATCATAGTTTAGAATTTATTTACAGAAAACTATTACAATTCAATTTACAATTTCATCATTACTTCATTTGACAATATCTCGTAGGATAAATATTAAGATCATTTACTGATATTACCAAATTCACCACTTCCTTTATTTTGCTGTAATATCTTACATAAATGCAATTTATCTGTTCTACTTTGAATATTTTTTAGCAAAACCCTTTTTATTCTACATATATGCACACACAATCTTGCATTTTGACTGTCCTGCAGACTTCTTCAGAGCTATGATATAATGGACAAAATAAAATACATAGCTATATAAATAATACCATAAATAAATAAAAAATAATATAAAATATAACAAAACATAATAAAACTGAAATAAAAATAATCAAATCCAAATAAAATAATTCAGGTAATATAAAATATACAATTTAAACATAAAATAAATATAAATTATACATGTGTATTCCTAATTGTATATATACATATTCATAAACAACTATTAATTTAAATATATTATTTTTAATCATCTCCTAATTACTTCTATTCCTTATAAATTTAAACTTTAATTTTATTACCCCCCACTTAATAAAATACTTATTTTACTTTCATATAATTCTCAGTTCAACCTTAATTCATTTATTAAGAATATTCTTTTTAATTTTCAAATCATCTAATATCTATTATTTTCTTATTCATTCTTCTGTTATTAATAATATTTTATATTTCAATATCTAAAAACTATAAATATTATAATCTTTTAGCTTACCCACTTTTACTTCAATTTTTTAAAAGAAAAAAAAAACCTTTTTGTTTTTTTAAAGCAATGCAATGTGCTATGGCTTTTCCTTTGTCAAAGTCAGGAATCTCTCAGCCACTATGCCCAGAGAATCCTGTTAGCCACCTTCTCTTTCTTTTCACCACCTTAAGTTTTTCTCATATTCTTCTTTATTCTGCTCCATTCCATTTCCACATCATCTTTGTTCATTCTATGACCTTTATATCTAGATCCCTATTATCTTTTTCCAAACCCAGCATAAAAACTAAAAACCCACTTTCTGTATAATCACTTTGTTTATATTTATTCTCCCATAACTTCATTATTTATAATCTTTCTGCTTGTAAGCATTTTCATTCAATTAGCAGATGCCTAATATTTTCTATGCCTTTCTTACATAACTTGCAGACTAAACAAGGGAATATATATATATATATATATATTCCCTTGTTGCTAATGACCATGTTCGAGCCTTAAACAGTAAACTACATTCCTTGCTATTATTGTAAATTAACTCACACTCTATATTCTGTTTACTTCCGTATACATTTAAACTCTTTTTACTCACTATACTAGTTCTCCATCTCTCCAACATCCTATTTTTTATTAATGCATCTATTCTTCTATCCCATTCTTTTCCACTATAACATTGAACGATCCTCCTAACACAATCATCCTACCTTTTGTATAAGTATACTGACATAAATTCTTTATCCAACCCTTCTGCATACTGTACTACCTTTCTCACCCATCTTGTTGCCTGTCCTTTACTCGTAACTCAATTAAATACTATTTTGGCTATTCTCTTACTATCCATAAATTTGCAATCTACCGAAAATTTTCATTTTGCTTTTTGCATCTCTCATATAAAAACTTGCCCATCCCATTTCTCCTTGAATTGCCTCCTTTACCATCCACACGTCTGCTTCTAATGCATGTCTTCCTAAATCTCTTTGTACTTTTTCTAAGTAATCTGACACCCCTTTACTAACACATCATTATCATAAGTTAATGCTGTTATCACCACTCTTTTCTATACAATTCTTGGTACATCATACTTATTATATGAAAATACTTAATTTCTTTATCCGTCCCTTTCTTTTCTTTGTTTCATTTATCAATTCTTTTTCCTTTCATCCAAGCAATTCCTCTGATTATTTAAGACAATTCTCGATAGTTACACTTATTTACCACATTTAACTTTATATTCCCCAATAAAAATTCTTTCGTTTTTCTTTCTCCAGCATTTATCATCATTACTTTTGATTTTTGTTCACTAAATTTCATCCTCCTCTCTTTATAGACCCTTGCACAAGTCTTCAGCATACTTTCACATCTTTCCTATTTTCTGTACACAAGAAGATATCATCAGCAAATAAAAGACCTGGTAATGTATACACTCCCTTGCCATCTATTAATGGTATCTCCACCCCTCTTCCTAATCTTTCTATTGCTCTCTCCATTTCTCTCAAATATAACAAAAACAAAATAAGTGATGGAGGGCCCCCCCAGTTTTAATTCTGAATCTATATTTTCTAATTGATATGTATAATAATTATTTTCATACAATCTCTTAATAAGATCCATTAAAATTCCATTCATTCCCAAATTTACTAAACTTACCCACAATCTATTATTATTTATTCTTATCATATGTCTTCTCTATATTTATAAAGACCATATATAACTATCTGCCTGTATTCCTACTCATATCTATAAGGTATGTGCCTAGAAATGAACTAGCTCCTATATCATTATCTGTTCTAAAATCTCCTTGCATTTCTCTCATTATATTATGTTCTTCCATTCATTTTGCCATCTTTCCAGCCACCATATATGCAAAAACTTTTGCTTATCTTTCTATGGTCCTTACCCTTTTTTTTAAATAATAGCCTCACTCTTGCATTATTCCAGCTATCTGGAAATTCTATGTTGTGCCATCTTATTAATACATGATAATAGATTTAATTTTGCCCCATTTCTCAAATTAATTACCATCTTTGCTGCCTATCCAATCTAAACCTCTTGCTTTTCCACTTTTCAACTTCATCCCTGCCTCAATCAATTTATTTTCTATAAAAATAACATTTCTATTACTATGTGCTTTTATGTCTGTTATTACTCTGTTCTTCCCATCTAACATCTTTTCTATATCTATTACATACTTATTTAAGATTGTCTTTAATTCTTCTTTAGAGTTACACTCTTTTTCCTCATTATTTAATAATGCTATTTCTCTCTTCCTATATTCATTCTTTTAATATATTTCCAAAAATTTTTACTCCCATCTTTTTCACTTTTATCATATCCTCCAATAATTTACTATTTAATTTCGATCTCTCTCTCTATAATTATCTATTTTAGTCAACTTCTTTTTTAAAAAAATAATTTACCCATTTAATATTAACATTTTTTTCACTTTCTTTGTTTAATAGCACATTTATATCACCTGCTTTTTCTCTTTTATACTTTTACTAATTCTCACTTTTCTATTACTTTTATCCTTCTGAATATTCTCACCTAAAACCCTATTTGCCACATTTTCTACTTCGCCACAACAGTCTTTATATTCATCCCCAACAAATTCTTCCATTATTTCTTCTACTTTTATTTTATATTCTTCTAACTTAATTTTATAATTTATTCTCCATTCACATCTTTCATTATACTTTCTATTTTTATTATTATTTTCCACCACTTCACATTACTAACCATTTCTATTATAAAGAAATTATGCTCACTATTATTTACTCTCTTTTCATTATCAAACACTTTAATTTTCTGTACTTTATTCATTCCCTCTTTATCTACTAATACATAATCTATAGTGTGAAATATATTATTTCTAGACCATGTTTATTGACCCTCATAAATATTTGATAAATTTCCAATGCTCAAATTCACTCTGACAAAAAAATTTCAAAAGCTGTCCATTCTTGTTATCCTGTCATCAATTTATTTAATATGTCCATTCATATCCCCTATAACCATTATTTTCTTCCCCCTTATTTTTAAACCGAGTAATAGTTTGATTATCTCCAGTGGTCATATACACTATAGCCATTATCCATTATTGTCTTCCTAATTTTATCTCAAACCACAAATGTTCTTGATACTTTACAGTATTTAATTTTTTTTTGACAATTCCTATACCATCACCACCTTTTTTTTTTTATACCCTGCTATGCCAAATTTTTCAGTGTAGGTTCTTTTTCTCTTAGATGTTTTTCCATTACTGCTAATACTTCAAACCCTTCGTTTTTTCTGATTACTTTTCTGGTCTCCTACCTCTTTGCATATTCAAATATCCAATTTTAACAATTTCTTCCTTTCTTACTATGTTTTTATAAATTCTTTTGACTCTTTCTTCTCTATTACATTTGTAATTAGTTTGTTTACCATTAATTTTACAGACACATTCCTTCTCCATATCTACATTTATATCCGGATTAGCTAGCTATCATTTGTTTGCTTTTTACATCCTGTCCATTCTTAACCTTCTTTTTGATAATACTGTAATTTAAAATCCTACCCATCTTTTTTAAGTTTCCAACTACAATATTTTTCATAAATCAAACCTCCTAATGCTTCACTTCCTTGTTTTGCTAAGTGCAATCCATCTTTACTGTATAAACTCCTCTTACTAATAAAAAAATCCCACATCCACAAACATGACATTATTTCTATCGCACGTTTTCAATCTTTCATTTATAGAACGTGCCCTGTCTAACCTATACCTATAATCGAATCTTTGTAGTAATCCAACTACTCCTACCCTTCCTTTCATCCTATTCAAACTATTAATCAATTCTTTGTGCTTCTCCATTATTCTCTCCGATGACTTGAGGTGATGGCTTTGAGAAAAATTGTATGGTCCTGACATCTAGAGTAAACTATTTCACATAATATTTGAAAATTATATTAATTCAACATTGATATTCTGTCAAATAATTTTTTAAAATAAACAGTTAAAATAACTTTGCTTTCTTCATTTACTTCTAAAATTTTATAAGAATTGTATAGTTTAAAACTTGTATAATTTTTAAACATAAGTCAAATGCCTATTGGTTGAAAATATAGTATGTTCCTTAAATTCTCTCAAACTATTTGGCATAATTCTTGAAAACTATGCTAATAATCATTCATATCCAATAATTAATTGTTTTATTTTTTGTATGTATATCTGTAAACAGGATAAAATCAATTAACACCACCTTCTTTATTTATTTCTAAAATTTTAGAAGTATTGTTTGTTAGTTTTAAAAAACGATTCATTTCTAAATAATTACTATCTTATGCAATACAATATAAGACATTTTATTTTTGTTTATCCAGAAATCTACATGTCATGCGTAAAAGAAAATATCTAATATATTTTCCACTATAAGAACTATCTCTAGATAAACGTATTAATTTTGCCGAATTTGTTATCTAGAGATGGGAAGGATGCAGTTTTTTTTTGGGAGGGAGGCGCAATCGTATATAAAAAGACTAACTACATATATTGTTTCTAAATCACTATGAAGATAAATATTTTGCATCAACTTAACTTTTCTATTGCAATAATAAAATTATTTTTTGTTAATGATCAAACATTTTTGTGGTTATTTTAATTGAATAAAATGTTTCAAAATAATTTGATTGTAAATAAAACATAGGATATATTCTAAGAATCGCATTATTATGTACATATTTGTATAATTACATTAAGAAACTCTAATGGCCTAACGAAAAGGTTAATTAATTTCCTCATTGAAAACTTTTGTTTACGTCATAATGATTATTTATTTCCTGTTTATATATAGTAATAACGATATCTATTTAATAAAATGTAAAATCAGTCATTTTAATTACATATATGAAGCAAACTTTCGTTACATTATATTATAATGCAATGCCCTAGGTATAATGTTTTAGTTGAGGGGGGGGGGGATTGGAGAGGGGGAATAGAGTTTCAACCTCAACAACAAATTTGGTTGTTACCTAGTCTATTAAATCATCACCTTGTTGGTTTTTTTTTTATCTTTTCCAGAGAATATAATGCGTAAGACTATTTACTTTAATCAATGGTATTCGTTGCCGATGGTTGTTATCAACTCATTTCATGTCATTTTAAAGTGAAGCAAACATATATAAATATTATATTCAGATAAATACAACATTTAAAAATAGTAATGATTTTTAAGAGGGTTAGGCGTCAACATTATTTTCAACTATTATCAATCCACTGCAGACTGAAGATTTCCCTAGTTTAAGTCCGTTGTTTCGACTCCTAGCTTATCTGAACCACAAAACACAACCAACTTTCTTATTTCATTCAGCCATCTCACACGTGGTCTCTCTCTAGGTATAATCTTTAGAGCTCCAATTTAAAATTTCACTTGTTCATCTATGTAATTCGGCTCCAATTCCGTCTCTTAATTCTTTCAATGACGTCATGTAATACCTGTATTTTGATTGCAATCTCATTTACCTTCATACATCTTTCCACATTGTATTGAGTGGTCTGAAATCTTTAAATTGCTTTTCTCTTTAGTACCCAAAGTCTCGGACCCATAAATAAAAAGTGATAAAATGCATTTTTAAAAAACATTTCAAAAATATAGCCACATTTTTCTATATAACATTCAGTTATTTCTAACAAAAGTCCTCCATCCAAGATTAATTCCATGCGATTATGTTTAATAAAAAAAAAAAACATATTAATATATTAATGCTTAGAGTTTAAATGAACTAAAAATGGTATATAATTATTAGTCTAATTCGATAGTTTTTCTTTACTTAGACCAATTGCGTTGTGGTACTTGTGTACTATTCTTGCAATGAAGAAAAGATAGAAGGCCTTTCCACATACCCGATAAAGTAATAATCTTGCGAACATCAAATAAACTTTGCGATTTGAGTATTATTTCTCGTCGAAAAACGTGTTTTTAAGCGTGCACAAAAACGTGTTTTGCAACGTGTCCCAAACAAAAGTTATTCTATTGCTGCCTTTTGGAGATTTTGCTTGCGTATTGTATTGAATTCTGCAGGTGTATAAAAATATGTTGTTTTTTGTCTCATTAAAAAAGTTTGTTATTAAAATTTGAAATTAATTGTTATTCTTACTTAAAAAGTTTGTTGTTGAAATTTGAAATTAGTTGTTATTGTTGTTACTTAATTGTGGATTTTTTAGTGTAAATTTTTGGTTAATTTCTCATCTTTAATTTCAAGTTACGCCACAAAAAAAAAAAAGAAAAACAAAACCAAACAAATAATTCGGAACAATAAAGAAATATAATTTAGAAAACTTTTATTACCGGTTTTACACATGCAGACGGGGTTGGGGGGTGGAATCAAAATTTTACTAAAACTATCCTTTTTTTGTAAATACGCAAAACAAAACCAATAATTCAGAACAATAACACAAAACAAATATCAATTGTAAAAGTTTTCATGCAGGAAGAAGGATACCAAAAATAGTTTTCTATTGTTAAGTAGAGAAAAATGGGTCTAGATTGTTATGGACCAAATCTGCTAGATTATTTTCATTCTAATCTAAAATTCAATAGAGAAAAAATTCTTTACCTTTCTTTATTAATTAATTGAAAAAAAAAATATTTTTTTTTGTTCAGCAAGGTAACAATAGTATTTATTTCCACTAAGGAAATGAAATTAAGATCAAAAAGCAACCTCATAGTCTTTGGACTGTCTGGGTGTGAATCTCAGTTTGTAGATCCATCAAATTATACGTGTCGGTCTCTCTGCATAAGCCACCAAACGTTCACTGTTAAGAAAAAATTTGGCTTTGTTGATTTTTCCTCACGAAAAAAAAAAGCCTGTCGTCAATTGTTAGATAGAAATAACGTAACTGGAAATAAGGCAAAATAACAGCCGTCCAAGCAGATTTAAAAAAAAACAAAAACAATGTTTTTGCAACTGATAAATATAAATCAAACACAAATTTTTCAAGATACATCGCAGGGCTGATTTTCTTTCAATTTGACATCATCACAATATTACACCTTGATTGCTTTTTCCTCCCGTCTAAAAAACATCTCAGCAAAGTGCTCCAATTACTCTTACTTTTTTTTTCTTATTGAATTACTACATTGACTTGGTTCTTACTTTTGTTTTGTTTTCTTTTTTTTTGTGTGAGTTACTGTTGTTGTTATTGTTTTTTTCCCTTTAATTAAGAAAAAAAACACATTGCCATTTGTTTTGAAAACTTACATTGCATGGCAAAATTCCATTTATATCGTGTACTGTACAATCACATGTTCCGTAAGTATTTCTGACAGGGAGTTGGGGGGAGAGGAAAATTTCCAATGAAAAAAAATCTCCATCTAGTTTCTGCAAGAAAACAATTTAAAATTGGTTATTATTTCAAGTACACAAGAAATTCTATTATGAGGTGGGAAGTACTATCTATGTGTATGGAATGTTTGGTTTTTAAAAACTATCTCTACACATTTTTTTGAAATTGATTGAATTAATTGTCAAAGTGGCATCACTGCATATTTCATAGAAGTACGTGTATATTTCGCATACTTTTTTTTCCTTTTAATATATATATATATTGTGTATTATACTATTAAGTATCATCAGTGTGTATATAATGTTTTGGTATGTGATTTTAAAAACTACTTCTACACATTTTTTGAAATTGATTGAATTAAGTGTTAAAGTGTCGTCTGCGATACATTTAGCTTTCATAGAAGTACGGGTATATTTCTTTTTTTTTTTCCTTTCTTAAAAATATAGATCTTGTGTACTATTCCTGCAATGAAGAAAAGATAGGAGGGCTTTTCACATTCGTATCAATGCATTGGTAACTTTGTAATGTTTGATAACTTTGTAAATGGTTGCCAAAATAACAACATTACAAACTTACTAGTGTATTGATACCAATGTGAAAAGGCTTTCTATATTTTCTTCATTGCAGGATTAGTATACAAGTATCTATTATATATAGTAATATTTTGAATGTTGGTTCAAGAAAAGATTATTCTGTAATAATTATAGAAAATTTGCTCTAGTTGAACATGCTTTCAGTCAATAAAGCTAACTACATTTCAAAACACCAGTATATGTGTTACAACTATTAGTCTAATAAATGATTAGTATAATCATGAGTGTCCATATCTAAAGCAGATGATGCCAAATGGGTGATTGCAGTAATTTGGATGTTTTCTGGTCAAATTGTAGTAATTTGATAGTAATCCATATTGAACAAATATAAAGCCATATGAGATTGTGACTTGAACAAAATGAAGTTCAGAAATCCATCTTGGGAGTCATTTATCTTTTTAAGCTGTCTTTATTCATATGCATCAAGAATATGTATGTGCTGGAATAGAGTTTTACATATATCTAATGAATTTGATAGTTAGAAATTAGATTATTATATTTCATTAACAGCCACATACACTTTCATTTTTGTATTAAAAGATTAGATATATCTAACCATTATTTTTCAACCCATGACTTTGTACACTAACATGCATGCATTACTGTATATATCCATTAAATATCATTATGCACACTCATTTATTAAACAGACTGCTACATACAAAAACAATCTAAATGATTTCCATGATACCTTTAAAGTGAATCTGCCTTATCAGTTGTCCAGATTACCTGTCAATGTCCATTATCATTATCCTTTAAATCAATTCAACTCATAAGCTGATTTTTGTAAAATGCATCCATTAGTAAATACAATATTTATATAACTAGTGATGAACATTGGGTGTGACACAAAGCATTGAAAACAAAATATTTGGGTGAGAGAACAAACAGATATCATTATCATTACTGAAAGCATTAAAGAGACTGAAACGGAACTGGGCTGAGTGTATTTCTACAAAAGATGATGATAGATAAATAGTAGAAGTATTAAATTGAGCCCCAAAAGTTGTAAAAGATGCAGAAAGATATCATATATTAAATGGATGAATGAAATAATGATGCTTATTGTTATAATGTAGAGAGGAGTGGCCATGGATTAGAGAAACAGGATTAAACTTGGAGAGATCTTCATTCTGCAGCAAGTTAGTAAGGGTTACAAATGATGGTGATGATAAATAATTTTTAGGGCTAGAAATTATAACAACTGCACTATGACATACACTTTTAATTTTTATATGAAACATATATAACCACTATTTGTCAGCAGAGCCTCTATGTGGGGAAAAGTCATCTTTATGTAAAATAAATTCTAGTCCACCCAACCTCCATCCCAATTGTAAATTAAAACAAAATGAATTCTATAACATTTTATTTAAAAAAAGATATATTATTTACATTTTTATTGGTATATTTATCTTTTTATTTGCATATTTATTTTTTTATCTGCATATTTATCTTTTTATTTGCATATTAACTCTCTTGGCTTTGGCAGTCATAAAATAACTGCTAGAATTTTTTTCTCCATGTAGGAAATAATGGTATTATGATTCTAAAAACTTGTAACCAGACTCATCTATAGAAAAATTTTATTAACTACCTGACTAATATTAATAAAATTTTCAACTAGTTTTTAGGTTTATAATTTTTGGCCAAATGCTTGAATTGCTAACATTAAGATTTAATATAAATCAAAAGTTTCAGATTTTTTTCACTCTCAGAATTACAATTTTTTCAATTTCTTTTTCTGTTTTGAATTCCAGATAAATTATTTGATATTTTGCCCATATTGTGCCTTTGACTGGAGAGATAGGAACAAACAAATATAAGAAATATATACAGAATACAATGACTCAATAAGAAGAAAGATAATTCAATATTAGTTTAATGCAAATAAATAATTATATATACAACAGAGTTAATGCTATATTTTGAACTGAATATACACATATGGGATAAGTTACACATCTAGAAAATCTGCTATACATACTTAATCTTATAGTTTACCTACTTTAAAAATCTCTGCAGACTGAGTTTATTAAAACATATGATTGGGATGATCTATGGTGACCTTATGTGGCTCATTATCTATAGCTAGGGGCTGATTCTCTGGGATTGACATCCAATGATTTTTCCAGTGCTTTAGCTCTAAAATCTGAACAATAGTGCAGCTTCATCTCACATTGCAAAAAAACAATAAACATCTGTTTTTTTTTATTCCTTACATATTGGCTTTTCTCCATTATCTTTAATGGAGTATAACAAAACTAATGTAATTCTTAGATTGCAATAACAGATATTAGATCAATTTTAATTGGAATTTCAATTAGTTTTTTAATAATAGTTATTGTTTGTTTCAAAACCAACAGTTACTAAAATGTTTAATTCAGAATCTCTTATGCATAACTCTTTACATCTTCTATTAACAAAATATTTAATTTTTTTATGTGCTTAGAACTCCATCATTAATCATTTAATCGTATTGGACATAGTTACAGTCTGATATTTTAAATTTTTATACTTAAATTGTTTATCAATAAATGTTTAGAAGCCATTAGTACAAATTTGCATTTTTTTTTTATGTTAGATTATGCTGGTTAATTCTAAAAACAAAATCAAATACTTTGTTTGTTTCATTTGATTACAAATATCTTAGGCACTTTCTCAATCATGTGACCATTTAGAAGATTTACTGGCATTAAATAATATTGGTATTCAATATAATGAAATTTATTAAGAATTAAATATTTTGGCAAGTATTTCTCTTTAAAATTATGTGTTTTTTATTAATTCTGTTTTCCTTGAATTTGAAATGTCATGCTCAGTCAAAAACAATACTTTTTGGATATATTTGAATAATATTATTAATTAATAACAAATTTTTAATTAGATAATAAATTCCACAATAGTCAAATCCAAGGAAACCCAGATTTGCAAAACATGTAAAAATAAATAATATTGATATCTAAAAAAAATGATAAGATCGGTATTTAAAAATAATCTCAAGACATTACTGAAGTCAATACAAGGATCCCATGTTTCAGAATCTGACATTTTGCCTACTCCACTATACTGAATACTCTATATTGGTGCTTATAAATTTTATCAATTTCCCTTAGACAAATGTAAATCAAAGTTATATGTGTTTGCACACATTTGCAAGAAAAGCTATAAATTGAATGAAAATTAATATAAATATAAAATGGAAGCTAAGCACTTTCAAGGATATTAAATATCCTCACCATTTAAAGTGTTTAACATCCGTTTTATATTTATATTAATTTTCATTCAATTTATAGCTTTTCTTACAAACGTATGTCAGTGCATATAACTTTAATTTTTATTGGCGCTTATAAAATATGATTGATAAAAGTGCTGTCTAATACAGCACAGAATTACTGTAATTATTATGAGACAATATTTTATAAATAAATTCATTTTAAAAGAAATTAATAATAATGTGTCATTTTTAATACAAATTAGGATATTTAAATAAAAGTGATTCAAAATCTGAATACTCATTTAGACGTGAATTTTGTTAATTACCATGGCAACATGGCACCGGTTGGTTCAATTTGTGAAGTGGTAGAGTATTAAGTAAATAAGTATAGTAATCTTATTATATTTAAATATAAAGTATTTACATTCAGAACATGATTCTAATAATAGAGTGATTAGGAAATCTAAACATTTTCATTTATATATAAATTTTATTAATTATCACAGTAATATAGTATTCATTTACTTGGTTTAGCACGATGGTAGAATATATATGTATTGTAATATATTTTGAGCAATTGTTACAAGTCTAAGCAAAGAAGTAATTCTCTTATATTTAAATAAAAACTATTTACAATCAAATCATTTTTCTAACAATGGAATGAATCAGAAAGCTATCATTTTTTTTACATATAACTTTTACTAATTAATGTGGCAACATAAACATCCCTACTGAAGAAGCACCCTTGTGCTCCA
Source organism: Epiperipatus broadwayi (assembly GCA_028023455.1). NCBI lineage: Eukaryota > Metazoa > Onychophora > Udeonychophora > Euonychophora > Peripatidae > Epiperipatus > Epiperipatus broadwayi. The sequence continues at coordinate 1,180,495 of JAQFVV010012516.1, read as the reverse complement.
CACAACCTGTACACTCGCTCATACATGGTAGCCTATTTGTCAATCCCTAATTTCTTAAGCTATGACTTTACATCTTTTTAGTTATACGCCAGGTCTTATATATAGTTTTTAGATAAACTTATGCATATTCATATTGCTTATTAAATAATTATAAACAAGAAAAAAAGTGCAAGTTAAATTAGATGGTTTGTAAATAGTTAACAGTTCATTATAAACTGATGTAGAATCCTTCCCCCCCCCCCATCCCAGTGGATTATGAAGCTTTAACCTTTATCCTCACTACTACTTCTGAGATAATTATTATGACCACATATACAACAGATTTTACTACAAATAGTATAAGATTTCTTTATCCTTTCAATTTAGGATTCATTAGCAGACTAATAGTTATGTTGCTCTAATTTCATTTTTTTTTTTGTAAACAATTTCTTTTTTAAAAAAAAAATTGATCCGAATAAATGCAGACAAAAAAAGAATTAGATGCACAAAATATTGTTTTAGGATAAAAAAATGTACATATAGATCGACAGTCAGAAAGATAGATTAATAAATAAACAGACAGACAGGTAGGTAGGTAGGTAGGTAGGTAGGTAAATAGATAGATAGATAGATAGATAGATAGATAGATAGATAGATAGATAGATAGATAGATAGATAGATAGATAGATAGATAGATAGATAGATAGATAGATAGATAGATAGATAGACAGACAGACAGACAGACAGACAGGTGGCTGGGTAGGTGGATGGATGGATAGATAGATAGATAGATAGATAGATAGATAGATAGATAGATAGATAGATAGATAGATAGATAGATAGATAGATAGATAGATAGATAGATAGATAGATAGATAGATAGATAGATAGATAGATAGATAGATAGATAGATAGATAGATAGATAGATAGATAGATAGATAGATAGATAGATAGATAGATAGATAGATAGATAGATAGATAGATAGATAGATAGATAGATTTTTTGGCTTTGAATTTTAAATAATAAAATAAGTACTGCAGTAAAAGCCATCTCTCTGTTATCTAGGGATGTAGCTAATTTTTCTTTATTTTTTGGGAAGGCAGGTTTGATCAAATATAGACATTTCAGTTCCTATAGTACTGCATTTGTTTATGGCTCCTGCTGATACAAAATGGATAGTTTTCACCTACTTTTCCTATGTGTGCAAACATTAAATTGCTGGTCTAAAAAAAAGAAACATATAAAATATAATTACATCATCATAATAATAATAACCATAGAAATAATAATAATTTATTTCACTTTATTTACTGTACAAAATTACAGCATTAAAACCAATTATAGAATTTTACCATAATTAATATACAATAATAAGGACAATCATATATATATATATCAAATTGCATATAAGTTTACATGCCATATTTTCTTATAAGATTTTTTATAAATTTTTTAAAATCTAATTCAAAAATATTTATCATTAATAAAATCTTGATTATAAGGATTAGATAAATGAAACTAAGGAAAATGTTTTCATTTGTTAGAATGATAAACCTTAATGTAGAATAGATTAGATGCATGTGTTTATATAAATAATCATTAATAGCAATATTCAAGATAAAATTTGTTAAAATAATTTTCTGAATGACAAGATTATATAAGAATTTAAAATCTCTGATTTTTCTTCTGACAGATAGGGATAGATTATGATTATTTAACTTAAAATATATTTAGACAATTTATTACAGACTAATTGAATTCTGATATCTTGTTTGGAACTTGGGTTCAAAACAACAAATCTATATTCCAAAATATGGAGAATCAAAGAGAGAAATAATTCATGTTTTATGAAGTTATTAAATTGTTTACTATGCTTTACAATTACATCTATAATTTTTAATGCTTTATTCACCATAATTTCAGTATGACAGTGAAAAAACCCATTGCTAGAAAATATAATGCCAAGATCTTTATGGATGTCTACCAAATTTGTTATGTCTCTCAATATTATATGGAAAGTTAAAAAATTCACATTTCTTAGAATAAGAAACAGTTGAACATTTTCCCACATTAATATACATCTTATTATTTTACACAGAATTCTTAACATTTTTTTATAAAAGATTGCAATAAATGATTGAATTAACACTCCTAAATAGTTTACAATCATTTGCATAATGCAAGAGTTTTGATACTTCCAAATTTTCTCCCAAATTATCCATGTAAATTTTAAAATAATAATGGCACTAAAATACTGTCTTGAAATACTCCTAGATTACAGTAGTATGAATTAGAAAACTTGTTATTAAATTTCATATAAGCCATTCTTTCCCTAATAAGAGATTTAATTCACTTAAATCAGTCAAATTTGGAGAGAAAAACCTAATTTCTGCATTTTAAAAAGCAACATGGTATGATCTACTTTATTAAATGCTTTAGATAAATCAAAATAAACAATATTTAAAGTGACATTGATTTTCAAAGGCATTATCAATATGATTAATTATTATGAAAAGATTACTTTTGATTGATCTATTAGGTGAAAAACCAGGTTGCATTAGAGCTAAAACATTATCTATGTCATTAACGTTCTTTTTTTTATAAATTATAAATAACATTTTTTAAATATGCATACAAACACATTTGAAGCACTGAAATCAGTCTGTAATTATTAACATTTTCTCCTAAATTATTTTTAAAATTGGTACAACTTTGACAAGTTTAATAGAGTTGGGAAAAACACATTTTTAATAGAACAATTAAGAATGTAACAGGGTAGAATAGCAATGCATTCTGCACATTTTTTTTATAAATAAAAGAATGTATACTGTCATAACCTAAACTTGAATATAATTTAAATTCTTTGATAGCAGATTTAATATCGTTATTGCTAAAAAGTCAATGGAAATACTATTATTAAGACCCTCATTAGCAATCTAAACTCAGAAGACAATTCAGGTTTTTAGAATAATTCAGAAAATTGAACTGAAAAATCATCAGCACATAAAGAGAAGCTGTGATCCAATAAAGGCTTAATATCTAAAATTCTCTAGGATTATCCAATATCTTTTTTGATAGTCAATTTTCAGAATAGCTTTCGCCAATTTTTTATAGTTAATAAAGTTATTGCAAAAATTAAATCTTGAGTATTAATGTGATGATATGATTTTTTTCTAATAATTTTTTTAAGATGTAGAAGAGATCCAAAAAAAAAAAAAAATTATAAAAAGTATATGGTTTTTGATAATTAAAAAAAATCAATCTAATCACTAAATGCTTGATTGAATAATTCCATACCATAACTAATATTCATTGATGAATATAATGAGCTTCAATTGAGACTAGAAATGGCTTTACACAGATCAAAATAATCCCTTTTTTTATAGTATCTTTTAATATTTAGATAATGAGACCACTTGAAATAATATATAAACAGAAAATTCAATAGATGCATGATATAAATCACTAAGAAAAAAACAGAAAAATATTTGATTTCAGATGAATTACTTAAAACATAATCAAGTGCCCAATTATGGAAAATTAAATAAGAATTGTATTGCTTTAAATCCAGAATGTTGCAAAACCATAACATTCTATAATCTTTGGATGATAGTAATAAACTATTAAAAGAAATGTTATATAATAACTCAGGAATATTAAATTATCCAGTAATGATAATATTCATTTTATAATTAATAGAAAATTCTTTAAAAAAAAACAAAATATGTCATCCAAGTTGGAAAAAGACAAGGTTAGCCTAATATAAACATTTTCCAATAAAAATTTTATATGATGATCCAGAAAAATCTCATACATGTAGATTCACAATAGATAAAATCTAAAACTATAGACTTATCACATGTACTCAGCCTATGAATGTTGTCATTTTTTTAATTGGTTGCTTTAACAATTTTTTTTAAAGATTTAGTGTAAATTAAACAAAACATCTTAATATTATATAAACAAATGGGATAAATGTACAAAGACCGTCCCAGCTAGTAGCAGAATTACTTCCTAGATAGCCTCTAAGTCCATTGTTTTTAATAATAGTTTTTTTAATCAGTTGCTTTAACAATTTTTTTTTACTTTGTGGAATTTCTTGCTTTGAATAAAATGATTGTAATCAAATTAAACCTCTAAATTAAAATTTAAATTTTTAAATATATCTGTTATATGTGACATGTGAATTTGACAGCATGATGGAAAAAATATTAATGACAGAATTACTTCCTTCATATAAAATATTCTTGATAATGCAGTATTTTTAATTGGTTGTGAATTTGACATGTGACAGCCAAACATACATTCACCAATCAGACAACAGAAAAAATAGGAATTTATATATAAGATGAACTATTTCTTTTTTAAATAGTTATGAGAGTATCCCTTCCTCTTGTAATCACTTTGTGAAATCTATCAGTATAAAAAAACTTTATCATCCAAAAATGTACAATCATAAATTTGTATATTAAGCCAAGTTTCTGTATTAAAAATAAAATCATAATTTTTTAAAATGAAAAAGTACTTGATCTAATTTATCTTAGTTCACATTACTCTAATGTTGGCATAAAAGCAAAAAAAAACCCATCCATATCAATACAAAAAAAGATTTTAGAAAAATTACAGACTTAACCAGAAAGTATTAACATATGGGTCAAATAATCCTAAAAAAAGAAATGAAAAATACCACAAAGCAAAAATCTCAAATTCTAATTTCCCAACATTTATTGCTGGGGATGAAAATATAAAAACTAGACGATCTAGTATTAAACATGTCAATAATAATAATAACAATAATAATAATGATAGTAGTAGTAATAATAATACTTCAAAATAGTAGCAAACTCTCCATATAGTGCAAACCTTAGTAATCAATCTAATAATAGGCATTAAATAGGGATTTTATGCACAAACCTTCTTGCAGTCATTGATTACTAATGCTTGCACTAGATGGCAATACTATATAAAAAGTATGCTATTGTTTTAACAGTTTGTGTAAGTATAGGAAATGATGTTCGTATGATAAATAATACTTCAATTTATTTACTATACAAACTTGCAACATTAAACCAATTGCAGAATTGCACCAATAATATACAATAGTATAAACAAGGAAGTATATACATCAAATTATATATTTATTTGCCATATTTTCTTGTAAAATTATTAATAATTTCTCTAAGTCTAATTCAAAAATATTATCATTAGTAAAATCATGACTATAAATATTAGGCAGACAAAATGAAGATTTTAATGTGTTAAGAGTGACAACTAATGTAAATTGGATTAGATGTGTGTGTTTATATAAGCAAAAAATATTTTATTTAAAAAATAATTTTGAAAATGATAAGATTATATAAGAATTTAAGATGTTTGATCTTTATTCTAAAAGATAAGGATGGATTATGATTATTTAAATTTTTAAATTCTATTTATAATTTTTAAAAAAAGTCAAAAAAAATCTGCTGGATCAATATAAAAGCATTGTTTTTCAGCCAATTACAAGTTGTGATCATACATTATTGATTTTTCTTGATTTGTCTTCTAAAAGTAAATATTTTCCATTAAAACCTGACCTAATCACATTATTCTTAAAACATCATATGATCACCTAAAATATATATATATTAAATAAATATTTTGTGAAAAATATTTAAAACACTAAACATCACATGATCATCATTCTTTATGCTTACACAAGCTGTTTATACAGAAGTGGAGTAATACTTCTGTATGGAGAGTTTAGCCTCTGGGAAAAATAATTACAATATGTAAACAAATATGAAAAATGTGTTTTTACTTTTGAAATCTAACAAAAGAATGAATACACTCAAAGCCCTTGCAAGGACACTCATGTTGAGAGAACTAGAAACTACAATCAGCAACATTGTAGACAGTCTTACTATTTGTTGACTTTTTTAAAACAGGTACCTATATGATACTGACATCTTGAGATTTTTTTAAATTAATAAATCAATATTATTTTAATTCCAGTTTTTTTGCCATCAAATAAATAGAAAACTAACAAAATAATTCTAAAGATAATCATAATAATGTAATTTAAAGTTGAATCACAGGAGACATCATCATATATTTTGGAGAAAAATGATAGTAATCATGTGAAAGATTAACAAAATATGGTAATATATCATCTGATAATCCACACCACACAATAGTGCTGTTTCTAAGCTAAAGCACAGAAATATGCTGTTTACAAGGCAGCTCATATATCTTATGGCCTGTAAACTGTTCAAACATTGAGATGTCGAAGTGCACCTATTACCCCAACATCTCTAGCATGTTGCACATTATTGGTTATGAGTATGTGACACTCTCTAAAGACATTACTCTTGACTATTGTACAGTGTATGATATGAAGGTTTCTGTAGTTGTAATGATGAAAAGTATATTAGAACGGATTTTTTTTTTGGTTAAATGTATTGTAATTTATGTGAGTTAGTACAAATTGTAACAAATTCTCAAATGCCCCTACTTTCATTGTCAGGGATCACAATTCACTAAATGAGGAGTGTAAATCACGATTCGGCAAAGTTCATGATCAAGTCGTGCACTTTCCGATACTTTTTCGAGATCAAAACAGTTAAATGGCAGATAACCATTCGGCATTGTAGTTTTTAGATTTACCTGCTATAAAAGTAGATGTGGTGGCCTTTCTTCAACCAAAAAAAATATTTTACCCACCCAGAAAAACTGTCTTTGTGGTGGTTTAATGAAATTAAGGCATTGTCAAACATCTGAAATGGAATGACAATTGCGCTAATGTCACTGAAGATGTTCCATTCACTCATGGAATGGGTTTTGAGGGCAGTTGAATCACTTTTTCGCAAGCGATATGGCTAATTTATTATTGAAACTGGGATCAGCTTACAGTTATTAGCGCTGAGTTGGAAATGTGTCAAAACTCTGTAAAGAATATGATGACAGGTCTTAGAGAGGTCTGTCAAGAAAGCCTTGTTTCTCAAAAAAAAAAAGTTTCTTCAAAAACAATAAAAAAGACTGGAAAAAAAAGCTTCTTCAAAAAAAAAAAAAAAAGACTGGAAAAAAGAAATGTTTGTTTTTTTTTTAAAAAAAAAAAAAGACAGAATGTTTTAAAAAGCCAAAAAAAAAAAAAAAAAACCCATTTTTTTTATTTTTAAGAAATATACATAAAACCAGTTAAAAAAAAAAAATCAAGCAAATTCAAAAATTAAAAACATAAATCAACAAAATAAAAACAGCCCGGTAACATTATATCTATTTGTTTTTCACTAGCAACAGCGCCATCGAGTGGTATAGATGATTAGATCATGTATTACCCAAAATATTAGTTCTTTAATTTGTGCATCTTTGTATGGGCACTGCAGTAAAAAATGTAATTGTTTACAGGAAAAATGAGTAATGTAATGTGCAATTCATATATGATGTTGACCCTTAAAAAATTTTCAATGCATGAAATGTAAAATAAAATCTTTAAATGTTATATGCTTAAAATATTTATACTAAAAATATCAAAAATCTACATAAAATTTATATGATGAAACCAATAGCCTAACTTATTGAAATTTTTTAGCATAAAAAATTTAAAACATTTAGGTTGTAAAATAGACATCATATATCTGAAAGCAAATATTTCATCTAGTAAAACATAATATATATATATATAATTTAAAATATATATATGGTCTATATATTACAAAATCAAAATCTTAGTATATTATATTTATGAAATAAATAATATCATATCAAAAGCCTATTTGTTTCAATTCTTTTATTACAAAAAATATAAAATGTATATTGTAAAGACTATTATATTGAGATACTTCAGTATATTAAATGAAATATTAAAAATAATAATAATTGAAGTTATATAAATAAGCATTTATTTTTATAGCGTCTGCATATAATTGTAATTTACATTCATATCGGCCTTTCAAACCACTTTGGGCACCAAAGATGAATGATACATTAATTACTTCTCCCTATAAAAAAAATAATACATTTTTTTTTATCTATTTTTAACACTGGAAAATAATTGAAGTTATAATTTTATTGCACAGTGAAAAAAAAATTTTTTTTTTCAAATTTATTGAACATGTGATAAAAAATAATAATAATAATTTTCCTTTGAAAGCACTATACAACATAAAGGGTAGATCAAGCTCTGTGAATACAATTTTATTTGAAATATCTTGTGATACTAGGTCCATCTGGTAAACTATATGTGAAATAGAAGTATACCATTAAATAATCAAAAAATAAGTCCATAACAGACATCATCCAAACATTTTTCTCTTTCTAATAAAGAATCTGAAATATGAATTGGAAGTGATTATTGTACTAAAAAAATTAGAGGGAAACATGGAAGAATTAAATAAAAAGTAATTAATAAAAATAAATAAATACTTAAAATGCAATTAAACTGGCACTGGGATCATGAAACATCATAAACATATGTTAATTGTCAAATTTTTAGACAAATATAGTATCTATAATTTTTAAATTTAATATCATTTATCTATTGCATTTCATCAATAATTTTTATCATAAATAAAAATCAGAAAAATTGTAAATTTATTTATTTTTGATAAAGAGAGAAAATAATATTTTAATGAACAAAAATTTTAAAACCATTTGTATAGTATAAAAACAGTTTATATAATCATACTTTTATACCTAATGTGTTTAAAAAATGATATATTATTAACTTTATTAACTATAAAATTGCCAATTATAGTTTATCCATTTTTTAAATTAATTATTTTTGTTAATGTAAATAATTTTAAATAAAATTACAGTATGTCATAGATATGTATACACACTGTATAAATATTGAAAACATCTATGCTATATATGTATATATTAAGAATTTGCATTATACATGGTTCACCATCATCTACAAACTCTGATATTCACTCTGAGATGTGAAACTAAATGATAAATGTATGAGGATCTATTATAATATTGGTTTAAGGGTGAAAAATCTAAATATTTATAAATAATATGTAAGTTTAAATCTATTTTAAGATTGTATAATTCAAAGACAAAAACATTCAGTTCTATTTCACAGAAGTAGAACATTTCAAATTTTTTGATAATTTTTAAAACATGTTACTATTAAAAGTATTAAAGCTATATATATTAAAATATACTTTTGAACTTTTAATATATTGTGAATTTAAATACAGAGGGGATTGCTCAATAAGTTTCAATATACCATTCCTAGATCATCAAAAAATATACAAATACACCTTTTAAAAGAGGAGGATCAAACAACAGAGGCTGGAAGGAGGAAAATAATTTTCTTATGCATTTAACATGTAATAGGGTACATTTAAGTTATAATAATAGCTAATTACAAATTCTTAAAATAAAAACAAATTATAACTAATATTACATACTTTTTGATAATTAAGCCTTTGAGAGACTAGTCTTGTTTGTTAGAGCATCAACTTAATTTCAGTATTTATAAATCTAAAAGTCCTAGGCATAATCCCATATTAGTATGGATACTGATTATCCAGAAACATGTAAAAAGTACCATAGTACTATTTGAAACATTGTATTATATATTAATGTAAGTGTTATTTGAAAAGGTTAAATAAAATTTGAATTTTTCTAAATACATTTAACAATTAAACCCAGATAATAGAAATAGTTCAATATATAATTACAACTTTATTCTAATTTCAGTTTTATAAAAAATTCTGAATAATTGTCAGCTCATAAACTATGAATTGTAAAAACATATCAGATTTGGTATATAGAGATTAAGTGCCTGATTTTTGCTTTCTGATACCAGATCCAGATATTATTGGCACCATCACAGTTCATTTTCATTATTAACTATTAACACTAGAACAATAAACATAAAAATAATTAGTTAGAGATAATTTTATATTTTATTTTATTATTTCAAAAAGAATACTTTTGATCCTTATGGGTAAAAATTAGGAAGGCATTGTTTTAATATTTCATAAAGAACATATTTTAAAAAGCAGCTACCTTTATTCTACTCTAGAGCTGTAATGATTACTTAAGCTTATAATAGATGGCACTAAAGTATAAATAATTGCTTTTAAAAACATATGAATAAGCATATTAGAAGTAATATGTACTTTAAAATAGTATGTTTTCCTAAACAAGCCCATATTATATAATCCACAGACATAAGTACAATTGCTTTTAGTCAATCTGCTTCAAAGGCTTATTGACAATTCCTTATAAGTGAACAATATAGTCAAACCCATTAGTCCTTGAGCATGCTAATTGCTGGATAAGTTGGGTTTAAGCAATTTTCTGATATTGTTTTACTCTCATTAAAATAACTAGAGACCCATTTACTGATTAAAATTATATAGTTAGATAAGTTTGTCATAGGCTAACTACCTTAAAGAAAATTTCCATTTAAACTCAGAAAAAAAATGTTTCGATTTATTCAGCCTGGATTTGAAGCGTCATAGGCATGGCAAGTGAATGCACCGCTGGGGGAATGTAAAGTCCTTATTTATAGATATATCGGCACAATTATATGAATTTAAATATCTTGGTTTGAACTTGTACATTGTTTGACAAATTGGTAAATTCTTCCTGTTAAGTTCATCCCTTTTCATATATAAGAACAAAATAAATAAACACTTTCATTTAATACTTATTTGTTTTACTTAATTAATCTAACAACATATTTGTAATCTTTAATAGATTCAGAATTTTCATTCTGAGAAAAATATTTTGTAAAAGTTTGTTCCACCCTTTTATATAGTTTAACATATTATTAACAAGGTCATACCACCTATTATTTAATGAATAATATGTTTATTTCATTACGATTTTATTTTGTGCGATAAATAAAACGTTAATAAATTATCTGTTGCGTGCGTATGTGTATATAATAACAAAAGATTTGAAATTGAAAACAACTTTGACGTCTAAACACATAGACAATTCTTCATAAACTATAGGGTCAAATTCTGAGAATAAAGATTATATTACACTCATCTATCTTTTGTTTCCTAGTTACACTTATAGTATATGTTAACCGCATGTTTGGAGTTTTTTAACTTAATATATTGTTTTTGCCTTTAATAAAAAATTAAAAATAAGATTTATAAAATGTTTAACTTTTATATTATATTGATTTTAAAAGGTGAATAAATATTCATAATAACAACCCCTGATCTCTAGAGACTTTTTTGTGTAATCAAAACTTGGGCACCAAAATGTAGATGGTTCAGTATGTGCCATTATCATATATAAAAAATATTCAAACAATTATAACAACAAGCAGATAATAATCAAATATCGAATTGATGAGAATTGACAGTTTCTAGATTTATGAAGAGCCTAGCAGCACAAACATGTGTCCTCTTATGATTGGTTGGTTTTTTTCTTATTAGTAGGGCAACATATATAAATATAATAAGTTTTCTAAATATCCCATTATGACTAATATATTATTTTAAAGTAATTTAATATTTAGTAAATCAGTGAATTTTTAGTTATATATATACAAGTCTGGAAAGAATGCATGAAATATACTAATAGCATGTAAAAAAAAAAAAACAGGTATAGTTTTATCAATTGATAGTGTATCTGAGTTACTTGATTAAAAAATATGATGTTTCAATCAACAGTAGTCTAGAATATGTGACACAATAATACCGTAATGTTGCTGCAGACATGAACATTGATAGTATTGGGTATTATCTTATAATCAGTAAGGAGAGATTGATAAAACAATATTCATTATTTTTTGAGGTACTTTATCAATGCACTCTTCATTTCAAACTCACTAGTCAATGCAGAAACTCTACCAACTCTTTTTATCATTTTTATATATTTCTAAACAATTTTGACTCATACATTGAGCTAAAGGTATGAATTGGATTTCTACACCCATTTTTGATAGATCAATATTTTTCTATTACTTCATCCTACCACAAAATAGAAACAATTATTCCCACAAGGTTTTAAAAGTGGATAGAAATCAGCTATAAAATAGTCATGTAATGGAAATGTAGTCAACTGTCAACATGAATGTGAATATCCCAAGGTTTGATACTTCTAGTTCAACCTGATGATGAGCAAAAATTGTTCATGAAATGCATGCAATGTGAGAGAGGGTGGTCTGAGTTTATAAGGTGAATGTTTGTATGCATAGTAGACTTGAATTGAGGGGTATACTAATACCAAAAATTTGAAAATTCTTAAAATTATACCCATATAAAGAAATCAGGATAGATGACAATTTCAATCATTGTGCAAATAATCTCCATTGTAACTGCAAAACTGCATAAAAAATTGCAAAATATTTTGTAGAGCATTCAGGACACCTCTATCATCAATTGTCTTGAAGAATTGTCAATCATCCATGCAAATATAACAGTCACATGTATTGATACTGTCAGGATGTTTGACTTGTTATTGAAGTACAAATTTTTGATATTGTAGTTATTTTATAAAAAATCAGTCTATTCCAAGACACCTTATCACTAATCAATGTAAAGTCAGAAAGTCATTTTATTAATAAATCTTCATTAAGAAACCTAACAATGGATAATAATTAATAGATTAATGCATTTTGAAGTATATTTTTAGTGGAATCATGATATCTGCTATATTTTCTACCAGGCCCTTTTACATATGTGGTATACTGCAGATAATACCCTATGTTTTGTTGATATGCTTTGATTACAAAATGTATTTACACAGTACTGTAAGTGTATAATGCATTACAACATGGATTTTGAAGTATATTTTTAGTGGAACCATGATATCTGCTATATTTTCTACCAGGCCCTTTTACATATGTGGTATACTGCAGATAATACCCTATGTTTTGTTGATATGCTTTGATTACAAAATGTATTTACACAGTACTGTAAGTGTATAATGCATTACAACATGGAAATATACATATATAACAGGTACATATATGTATATAGTAAGCATATATCAATTATGAGTTTAGTATAAACAAAAATAATGTAGAGATTAATAATAAATTGGGAAAGCTTATTAATATATATATATATATATTAATTTTATGGGATCATTCAATCATATTCACTCAAAAAATAATTAAAAATACTTACTGCACCAAATCTTTAATTTTTAAAATAAAATGAATAGCAAAATGTTGAACTTTGACCTTCTTGAGATATTGATATATCAGTTTCATTGAATTAAACACTTGTTTTGGACAATATTTTAATAACTTTTTTTTTCTTTACAGAAGCATAATAATCTTATTATTAGCATCCATGACTTTTCCAGATATTTGAATATTTTTTAAGTCCATATCAATTTCAGAATTATTACAATCTCCCTTATTTGCAGTTATTCCCTTCAGATTTTGGGTTAAATGATTCCTACAAAATTTAAGTTTTTTGATGCAATACAAGAACCTTTAATTGGATTTTTTTCCCCTGTAATATTTATTTTGTCACATATGAAAGATACTTTACAATATATTTTTTAATTTCATGAAGGTTTTGACTTTATATGTAGAAAACATTTTACTACATTAAAAACTATACCATGTCAACTTTGGGAAGAGAAAAAAGGAAAAATAGAGTTGTGTGTGAGTACTTTCAATGTATTTAAATAAACATTGGATTTGTATATGTGATTACTGTACCAGTCAAAAAACCCACCATCTGAACGCAAGTCAGATACAAACTCAGCTGAACCAAAACTGAATTCAAACCCAACTCACTAGCTCAGATTAGTAGAAATCGATGGCACAGTGCTATGCACCAAAAAACTAGCTCAACGGTTGGTGAGGATCAGAGACCCCTGAACTGACATTTATATCTGATAATAAACTAACTAAAATAATTTTAAATCGAATCATATGTATATGTTCGGGTTGCCAACACAGACAGCGAGTATTAACATTAAAATAATTATGAAGGAATTAAGCACTAAAAAACCAAGTGTGTTTAGAAAATATTTAATAATAATAATTTGTTTTGTTTGAATTTTAAATAATGATTATATTAATTACCTCTAGCCTTTAACAGAATTTATAATAATAATAATAATAAGAGTGGCGGTCCTTGTTATATGCCAACAAGTATTACACAATATTTGAAAGTCTATGTCTATGCCTCCCCCCTCCCCCCACAAGAAATAAAAGGCAGATAAAGGTATTCATTAGTAAAAGAATTTATTACTCTAATTTTATACAAAAGAATTGACATTTATTTTCACATCCGCAAATCCATTCATGAAGAGCAAGATACATATTTTAGGGCATAACTTTAATCTTTATTAGAAAACTTATTTTGAGATATAACAGAGAATTTGTTGGACTAAAAAAAAAGTAATTTAAATCACTTCATCATGAATTATGAGCATCAGAGCAGGCTTTACTGGAACAGAGAGGTAACAGTACTGATGAATTAGGAGCTATAAAGTAAAATTGAAAGATAATAGCTAGTCGATAATCGAAGTCCTATGGCGGCTTGCATCTGACAAGTCTTATGCCCTTTGACTAATATGAACAGGAGAGGAAGTGCTTTCTGCCTCGATAATTTAAAATAACAGAAATATTATTACCGACCAGCCTAACGGAGTGGAAGACTGCCCTACGTCAGCAATGTTGAAGATGATGACTTACTAGTCACCGTTTGAGAACTAAAACCCAATTATAGAATGCTCTATGTGATGACTTGATCAAATGAATTAAAGTCAAACGAGCTTTTAAGTAAAACTATTTTAAAGTATTTGTAAATCATATTAATTATGCCCCAATCATTGTGCCTTTCCTGAATCTTAATAGAAAATAACAAAGTTGAATTAGAATATATTTGATCCTTTATCGGCCCTTTTGCAATAAAAACATTTTAAGATTATATATAAATAAATACATATTGGTGAATACAAAAAATAGCTGGGGCATAGATTAAAAACGGAGCTAATAATTTATTATTAGCCAATTATAAAAATAACACACATTTAATAATTTCTTTCAACTCGATTATTGATCGAACTGTATAAATCTAGTTCTAATGCTGAGAATTACTATTAGAATTAATATATTATTATTTGCACAAGGCAAAGGAAACAAAGGAGATCATCGAGTCAAAAGATTATTGGCATATAATTAAAAATAAATGACATTAATAAATCACATGATAAATATATATATATAATATAGTAAATGAACCACCATAGTAATGAAAGAAAGTTAAATTTAAAGACTAGAGATTTAGAGAATTACTAATTTAAAAAGCATAAAGCATAAATAAAAGAGTTTTACAAAGATTATTATATTATAAATGAGAAGAGCTCTTAAAGGGAGTGTAAAGTAAAGTTTGGAACTGGCCAGAAAGTTTAAGGTTCATTATAAAAATATATATTACCCATTTCTTCCGGGGCTGATTTCCTTAGTTTACATGTCCGAGTTGGTAAAAAACATAGGCATCATTTAGTCGATTACTGGAACAGCATTTTAGTGGCTTTTCATAATTTTAGCAGCATGATTGGTCCAGAGAAGATTCAGCAGTACCATTGAAGATTTTTAGGGGACTTCAGGAACAATAGCCAGATTCCTGATGTTTTGCCCCTTACCATGATAGGAACACTTTTTGAATTCATGATTTTGAACAGCACATAATTTACTGGCACTTTTCTGCAACAAAGATGGCTTCTCTTTTCTTTCTCCAAACTTTTCAGAGCTATATATCTGTCCTCTGATGCCTTCTGGCTAGCGATTCTTTCATTATCAATGTTTTTAGATTTACTGGTTGTTTTTAGATACATTCCTTCGATAAGGCTTTCAAACTCATTAACTTGAATTCATTTTCTAATTAGAAAATGAATTCTTAAAATCAGAAAATGATTTTAATTAGGAAATCCTTATCTTTTTTCTAATTAATAAAACTTTAACTGTTGTTTTTGGAAAGGGAAAATCTGAAAGCTTATCGAAAGAATGTAGCTTTTAATCAATAAAACTTTAACAAATTATTTAAAAATAAAATCAAACATTCCCGATGCAATGAAACTTTTAAACAATTATATATATTTAAATATTTACAAATATATACGCACAATCCACGCAGTTATAATATATAAATTCATGAATAATTCTATCATGAATTTATTAATAGAATTGATCAATTTAAATCTGAAACTAATTAATTTTAATACGCATTTATGAAATAAGTTATTCTTTATGGAAATTAGCGTGGATTGAATGTATAAAGCCCCATTGCATCGGAAATTTAAGGTTAGTACTAGGGTTTGAAGTGGGCTTATGGCTAGATGTCATGAAGCTAGGATCAAACTCAGATCTGACTGCTTCATTTCTTTTCACTTCAAAAAAAAAAACAATGAAAAAAAATCTCTTTACTTATGCATGATACATTCGCATAAGTGTACTCGACTAATTGGTAGACTCTGGGAGAACAGCATGAGTGTAAATAATATCATCTGTACAAACTGCAAAATTATACATGTCTCATTGCGATCATTTTTTTTAAATATCTAGCTTATAATAAAGTCCGTTAATCAAGTCTTATTTTCCCTATGGTCATGTTAGTTGGTCGTCTGTATATATGTATCTGTCTCTTTATTTAATGTTTATACTATTGTTTCCCTGGATCAGGTGGCACATATGGTTTTAACTGTCTGGCATTGTAAACCCCCTGGAGTCCCTTTCCCTTTAGCAAAAATGCATTGTCATGGCAATCCTTTATTATTTCATATGGCCCACTGTATAATGGGAAGAATTTTTTGAATTCTTTCTTGGGGGCATTACTCGTTCTTGGTGATCTTAACCAAACTTGATCCCCAACTTTAAAATAGTAATGTTGCACCCTACTTTTTATTCGACTCTGAGTCATCTGCACTAGCTGCTTTCTGGCCATATCTTGGTCAGTTATTGGATTAATACATATTTCATCTTTTGGTAATAGTGAAGAAAAAATGGCCTGACATGGCTGCCCATAGTGAAGACGTGTAGGTGTGAAACCCGTTGACTCATTCATTGTATTATTAATGCAGTCCATTACATATGGAACTTTATCCACCCACCTCCGATGATCTGTAGGTATGCACACACGAAAGAGTTGACTAATTTCTCTCATAACTCTTTCACATGGGTTGGACTGTGGGTTTCTAATTGATGTCAGACGATGATTTACCTTTCGTTTTTTATCCAATTCTTCCACTCTTTTGAGGTGAACACTGAGCCATAATCTGATAATATGGTCTCAGGCTTACCTACCTCAGAAAATTGCTTATCCTGAAGGACCCAGATGGCATTTTGTGAATTGGTGATTCGAACTGGGTAAATTTGAACATACTTCAAAAAAATATCATACCTGACAAGCAAGTATTGAAAGGTCCTAAATTTGGGGAGAGGCCCATAATGATCTATAGCAAGGATTTTATTTGGTCTTGTGGCCATCACTGGTTTCATACCTCCTGCATATGATTTATTTGGAAATTTAGTGGCAGCACAGACATCACATTGTCTAATAGTGGCGAGAATCTGATTGTACATTCCTGGCCAGTAGAACTGGCAATGCACTGCCTCTTCTGTCTTTCTTGGTCTGTAGTGCCCAATGACTTGATGAATATGTCTAAGTAAGGGTGGTCTCAGTCTATCTGGGACCATAGTTTTCCATGGTGCACTATAGTCCCCTGTTTTGGTCTGTAAAATACCCTCCTTGACCCGAAAGTGAGTGTATCTGCTTTGTAGGTTCTGGTCCTTACTCTGGGTCTTGGATAACTCCAGAATAATGTGGTGATATTGTAGGCCCTGCCAGTATGCAAGATTCCTTAGCTCAGCCTAGGCGGGACTCAATATCATGGTGGCCATAATTTTTAGGGATTGATTGTTTATTTTTGGGTTCTGTATGCTCGTTTGTACTGGATAGTGACTTAAAATGTCAGCCACAACATTCTCTGGTCCTGGGCAATATTGGATCTTATACTGAAATTGTTGGAGGACCAAGCTCCATCTAATGAGTCGGTCATTGGTGAGGAAACTCTTATTAAGAAATTCTAGACATCGGTGGTCAGTTATGATGACAACTTCTGATCCTAGAAGGAATTGCCAGAATTTCTGGCATGCCCATACTATGGCAAGAGTTTCTTGCTCGGTGGTGGTGTAATGTATTTCTGCACCCTTTAAAGCATGACTGCAAAAATATATCACTTGATGTTCACCAGAATCACCCTTTTGAAACAAGACAGCTCCTAGCCCTTGCTTGCTGCTGTCAGTTTGTATGTAAAAGGTCCAGCTAAAGTCAGGGTGGTGCAGCATAACCGCCTGTATGAAGTTTTCTTTTATGTTCAGTAGTTCCTGGTCATGGAGTGGGGTCCATTCCCACTTTCAGTTTTTTTTATGAGGTCTATAAGATTCCTAGTTTCCTGGGCAAAGTTTGGATAGAACTTGTGATAAAAGTTGCAAAGCCCAAGAAATGATCGGATCTGTTTCCGAGTAGTCAGGGTTGGAAACTTCTCTATGGCTGCAACTTTGTCTGGATGTACCTTGATGCCATGTTTGTTAATGACATGACCAAGGAAGGTTATCTCCCCAATAGCAAAATGGCTTTTTTCTAAGTTCACTGTGATATTCTTCATTCTGCATTCACTCAGGAACCTTTCCAAATGTTGTAAGTGTTCCTTCACATCTTCTGAGACGATTACTATGTCGTCAACATAGCATACCATCTGTTTTTGCACTTCTTCAGAAAGGACCTGCCTCAAACAGCGCATAAGGCCTGCTCCACTATTAATAAGTCCAAAGGGAACCCTTTTAAAAATGTGCATGTATCCACCGTACCGAAATGCAGTGTATTTCCGGTCCCTTGGATCAAGATTCAATTGCCAGTAACTGGCGGTTAAATCTAACGTTGAAAATACTGTCTTCCCAGCTAATTGTACAAGTACTTCTTGGGTAGGAAGGGGAGCATCTCTTTTCAGTATAGTGATGCTGTTTAACTTCCGGGCATCCAAGCATAGCCGCAAGTTTCCATTTTTCTTCTTGACGATGACCAATGGGTTGTTATATGGAGAAGGGCTGCGCTCGACAATATTCCATTCGATCATTTGTTTTATCTGTGCTTCTACTTCATCTTTATACTGAAATGGAATCGGGTATGTTTTGGACTGGATGTAAGTTTCTTCTTTCACTCTGATTCGGTGAGTGTACCCTGTAATCTCGCCCGGCATCGGAGAGAAAATTACAGCATATTTCTTGAGGATTTCCCGCATTTGTTCGGTATCATCCGGTTCAGTAATAATGGATTCTTTAACCTTTTTGTCAATCATTGAAAGATCAACCGGCTGGATTAGGCAACTTTCATGGTTTCCTTCCTGGTGGAGTGACATTTTAAAGTTGACAGTTTCATTTTCAAATGAGCATCTACCTTTAGGGTAGTCAATAATGCCGTGGTTTTGAATCAAAAAGTTGGAGCCCAATACTACATCATATATGAGCCCTGTCATAATAAGAAAGATATGCCCTACTCACCTTTTGTTGATTTCAACCTCCAACCATACTTGCTGGTTTTCACTTGACACCTTTTTCCCATTAGCCAAGGTCATTTGGATCGGACGGGTTGGGAGTTGCATTATCTCGCGTCTCTTTTTCAAGTTTCCGATCCATGCTGCAGATACAATGGATGCTTGACTGCCCGAATCGATCAAGGCTGATACTCTGCTCTCCTCTACATTTATTTAAATAATGGGACACAAATGAGTTATCTGATGTCCCTCATTATCTTTCTCAGATATTAAATTAGTCATTTGATTAATGGTTGGGGCTGGAGTGTCTTTTCTGTAACTTGGGTCTGGAGATTTAAAATATTTATCCACTGTTTCTAAGAAGTCCATCATTTCGTGGATAGTACCAATCTGACTACCAATCATAAGTTTCCGAACCTCTCATGGCATGTTGTGTCCTATCATATGAACAATTCGAGACTCTGGAAAGTTAAAACTGGACAATGAGCAAAATTTGGTTGACTGTTGTAAAAAAAAACTGGTCATAGGTCTTTCCCTTATTTACTGAAAAATGATCATTAATAAGGTCATGCAACAAGCTTTCTTGCCTCTCTTCACTCCAGAATGTTTTTAGCAGCTTGTGACAATATTGTTCAAAGGTGTCTGGCTTCTTCTCTAGCATGCCCCACCAGTCTTTGGCCATGGCTTTCAAATGGTGTCGAGCAATTAATATTTGTTGAACATTATCCAGAGTTTCTATTGCAAAAGCATCGGCTAAACTGTCTATATGTTGCTGAGGATCTTCCCAGCATTCACCGTAAAAATCTATGATTTGAATCAAAGGGTATTGAAAGGTCAATGAATTTTCCAGTGGCTTTCCCATTCTGGTTTGTATAAACAAAGGTATGTTATCCTCTTGAAAATAATAGGTAACACAGGTTATTATAACTCATCATAACTTATATTGGCATGACACTATCACTATCTTCGGTCAATCCTCTATCTACTTGTGCTCCTTTCATTTGAAAATAAATAAACAATATAAATCTTAAAATTATGGCACTCTTTCTCTGTATACTTTAATAATATTTTTTTCTTCAGTACATTTAATTAGGTCACTGACTACTGGTCCCATTGTCCCTATCTTCATTAGCTGCTGCATATTATTTCCCCAATCTATGTAATCTGCCTTTTTTAGTTTGGTTTTTAGTTTACCTACATTTTCTTGGTTAGCTCTTTATATTAATTCTTTGAATGAGACATGTATTTTATTTAGAAAAAACTATTAAAGATAAGAAACAAACTACTCACTTTCCCTCTGTTCAACTGTTCTCCCATGTCTGAAAAAAAAAACTACAAATAATTAATGATATACAAATATTTATCCATATATATTAGCAGGTAGTACAAGTAATTGTATTGGACACATTTGGTTTTCATTATTTAGACAACTGACCCACTACTGTGCTGACAATCGAATTTGCTGACAAATTTATTTATATGGGTGCCAGTGAGCAAAATGAGATCAATAGGGCATGTGAAATAACCCATTGACCCCCAAACCACATATGATTGACTTAATTTTTGATAAAACAATTTAATTGATGATGATTATTTATTATTTAATAACAACTGACATGTTCCTGACCTGAGTTTAAATATAGGAGTTCAAATATTATTTTCACTAAGCATGAGGCTTTCACACACACACAAAAAAAATGTCAAAATTAATATTACACAAGAACTTTTATTTGTTGATATCATTTTTAATCTTGCTAGCATAAAAGCGTGTAAACCATTTAAGCATTTTGCCAACTGCATCTGGCTGCTTGGTGTACACAAAAGGTCTTCACCTGCTTTGAGGTTACTCTAGAAATTATTGTCATTAAAGCGTATTGTCACACTGCATCGGACCGCTTGACAGATAATTCCCAGTTTGAAGGTCTTCGCCTGCTTTGAGGCTACTAAGAATACGGAGCGAACATTTAATATAAGTGCTAGCAAGCAATACTTTGAAATGTAAAACTTTTAACATGATATCATATTGGATATTTTCAATCATAACAACTGAGATGAATATAATTAATTTTGACACAGACAAAATATTTTATTTATTTTACCCCTTGCTTTGATCTACTCTTACTACTTTTCTAACGATAATTTTTCTACTGTCACGAACGCGTATAACACAAATGTATAATATATATATAATGATATAGTACACGTATAATTAATTTATATATATATTCTAATAATTATTCTAACTAACGAATCTTTTGCTGAATGAACATTTAAAAAAGATAATCTTGAAAACATTTTTATAAAAAAGAAAATTACAAAATGACATTTAAATTTATTAAATCATCTCAGTTATGTGTTATAAATAACATAACTTTTCTCTTATAAATATAACATTCTATCAAAAATATCACTTTCTACTGAAACATTTAATGTATTAAGATCTCAATTGACTGAGTAACTAAGATCATAATTACTGTCTACATGGTGTGAGGTTTATTAAATCGAAGCCACAACAATTGGGCAGCCAAAAACATAACCATGTACCAGTCGAAAAACCCACCATCTGAATGCAAGTCGGATCCCAACTCAGCTGAACCAAAACTGAATTCAAACCCAACTCACTAGCTCAGATTAGTAGAAATCGATGGCACAGTGCTATGCACCAAAAAACTAGCTCAACGGTTGGTGAGGATCAGAGACCCCTGAACTGACATTAATATCTGATAATAAACTAACTAAAATAATTTTAAATCGAATCATATGTATATGTTCAGGTTGCCAACACAGACAGCGAGTATTAACATTAAAATAATTATGAAGGAATTAAGCATTAAGAAACCAAGTGTGTTTAGAAAATATTTAATAATAAAAATTTGTTTTGTTTGAATTTTAAATAATGATTATATTAATTACCTCTAGCCTTTAACAGAATTTATAATAATAATAATAATAATAATAATAATAATAATAATAATAATAATAATAATAATAATAATAATAATAATAATAATAATAATAATAATAATAATAATAATAATAATAATAATAATAATAATAATAATAATAATAATAATAATAATAATAATAATAATAATAATAATAATAATAATAATAATAATAATAATAATAATAATAATAATAATAATAATAATAATAATAATAATAATAATAATAATAATAATAATAATAATAATAATAATAATAATAATAATAATAATAATAATAATAAGAGTGGCAGTCCTGGTTATATGCCAACAAGTATTACGCAATATTTGAAAGTCTATGTCTATGCCCCCCCCCACAAGAAATAAAAGGCAGATAAAGGTATTCATTAGTAAAGAAATTTATTACTCTAATTTTATACAAAAGAATGTGACATTTATTTTCACATCTGCAAATCCATTCATGAAGAGCAAGATACGTATTTTAGGGCATAACTTTAATCTTTATTAGAAAACTTATTTTGATATATAACGGAGAATTTGTTGGACTTTAATTTAAATCACTTCATCATGAATTACGAGCATCAGAGCGGGCTTTACTGGAACAGAGAGGTAACGGTGCTGACGAATTATGAGCTATAAAGTCAAATTGAAAGATAATAGCTAGTCGATAATCGAAGTCCTATGGCGGCTTGCAGCTGACAAGTCTTATGCCCTTTAACTAATATGAACAGGAGAGGAAGTGCTTTCTTCCTCGATAATTTAAAATAACAGAAATATTATTACCGACCAGCCTGATGGAGCAGAAGACTGCCCTACGTCAGCAATGTTGAAGATGATGACTTACTAGTCACCATTTGAGAACTAAAACCCAATTATAGAATGCTCTACATGATGACTTGATCAAATTAATTAAAGTGTATTTGTAAATCATATTAATTATGCCTCAATCATCGTGCCCTTCCTGAATCTTAATAGAAAATAACAAAGTTGAATTAGAATATATTTGATCCTTTATTGGCCCTTTTGCAATAAAAACATTTTAAGATTATATATGAATAAATACATATTGGTGAATACAAAAAATAGCTGGGGCATAGATTAAAAATGGAGCTAATAATTTATTATTAGCCAATTATAAAAATAACACACATTTAATAATTTCTTTCAACTCGATGATTGATCGAACTGTATAAATCTAGTTCTAATGGTGAGAATTACTATTAGAATTAATATATTATTATTTGCACAAGGCAAAGGAAACAAAGGAGATCATCGAGTCGAAAGACTATTGGCAGATAATTAAAAATAAATGACATTAATAAATCACACAATAAATATATATATAATATAGTAAATGAACCGCCATAGTAATGAAGGAAAGTTAAATTTAAAGACTAGAGATTTAGAGAATTACTAATTTAAAAAGCATAAATAAAAAAGTTTTACAAAGATTATTACATTATAAATGAGAAGAGCTCTTAAAGGGAATGTAAAGTAAAGTTCGGAACTGGCCAGAAAGTTTAAGGTTCATTATAAAAATATGTATTACCCATTTCTTCCGGGGCTGATTTCCTTAGTTTACACATCCGAGTTGGTAAAAAACATAGGCATGCATTTAGTCGATTACTGGAACAGCATTTTAGTGGCTTTTCATAATTTTAGCAGCATGATTGGTCCGGAGAAGATTCAGCAGTACCATTGAAGATTTTTAGGGGACTTCAGGAACAATAGCCAGATTCCTGACATTTAGCCCCTTACCATGCATGATAGGAACACTTTTTGAATTCATGATTTTGAACAGCACATAATTTACTGGCACTTTTCTGCAACAAAGATGGCTTCTCTTTTCTTTCTCCAAACTTTTCAGAGCTATATATCTGTCCTCTGATGCCTTCAGGCTAGCGATTCTTTCATTATCAATGTTTTTAGATTTACGGGTTGTTTTTAGATACATTCCTTCGATAAGGCTTTCAAATTCATTAACTTGAATTCATTTTCTAATTAGAAAATGAATTATTAAAATCAGAAAATGATTTTAATTAGGAAATCCTTATCTTTTTTCTAATTAATAAAACTTTAACTGTTGTTTTTGGAAAGGGAAAATCTGAAAGCTTATCGAAAGAATGTAGGTTTTAATCAATAAAACTTTAACAAATTATTTAAAATAAAATCAAACATTCCTGATGCAATGAAACTTTTAGACAATTATATATATTTAAATATTTACCAATATATATGCACAATCCATGCAGTTATAGTATATAAATTCATGAATAATTCTATCACGAATTTAT
The DNA here is from genome assembly GCA_028023455.1 of Epiperipatus broadwayi. Lineage (NCBI taxonomy): Eukaryota > Metazoa > Onychophora > Udeonychophora > Euonychophora > Peripatidae > Epiperipatus > Epiperipatus broadwayi. Next base: position 1,155,796 of record JAQFVV010012516.1, on the reverse strand, counting down.
TAATAGAATTGATCAATTTAAATCTGAAACTAATTAATTTTAAATAGCATTTATGAAATAAGTTATTCTTTATGGAAATTAGCGTGGATTGAACGTATAAAGCCCCATTGCATCAGAAATTTAAGGTTAGTACTAGGGTTTGAAGTTGGCTTATGGCTAGAGGTCATGAAGCTAGGATCAAACTCAGATCCGACTGCTTCATTATGTATGCCTAAATTGTAACATTTAAAATTTTGAAGTTATTGGGAGTACTCTAGGACAAAAAAATGACTACTTACATATCATAAAATGTGTTAAAGTTATGAATTTTAATCTTTATATTTTTTGTTTATTTACAATTTTTTGGATAGCATATAATTGGAGTAATATATATTGATACAGCATATATTGTCTTTCACTGCATACAGTCTTTAATTACAGTTTACTATCTATTGATCTAAAAATTACTGATTTCTGACAATATAAATCAATTTACATATATATATATAGAATATTATTTAGTTGTTATTAAGTTTATATTGATACAAATTTAATAGTAATAAGTATCATTCTGATTAAAACAAACTCTCTATATAGTAATTCCCCAGTGCAAGCCAGAGTAATAAATGGATGCAAGAAGATTTGTGCATAAAATTCCTATCTAGTGCCTACTCATCCAATATCCTCAGACTAGTTTCTAGCTTATAGCTTTCATCAGTGAGGAGTCTTGGATCTGAGAGCATTGCACCTAAATCTTAGGATCATCTTCAATCTATATTTTAATTTCATAATGTTTTATAATCTCAAACTCTAGATATGCACTTTGAAAAAACACTAGGCAAAGTGCTCTAAAATAAATATGCAAAGTTTAAAATTAAAAAATTCAAGTTGAATTATGCTTTAACTTTTATCAGGTTTTACTACTTCCTAATTTTCAAGATACAGAAGCAGATTATACAAAATATAGACCATGAATATATTAATAAAAAAAGTGAAATATGGACTGCTAATGAAAGATGTTAATGTTATTTATGTACCTTACACGGATATTAAATTTAAATTTATAAAAATGCTTTCATATAGATGGTCAAAAGTTATTAGAACTTTAATTAAATTAAATATTAAATGATTAATTTTTTTAATTCAACAATTCTCAGTTGCATGATATCATGGAGTATTATTTTATGGGGCTGTTATAAATTTTGGCTTTAAGCTTTAAGGGGAATTATGAGATTACTTGTAAACTCCTTTTCTATTATTATTATTATTATTATTATTATTATTATTATTATTATTATTATTATTATTATTATTATTATTATTATTATTATTAATAATAATAATAATAATAATAATAATAATAATAATAATAATAATAATAATAATAATAATAATAATAATAATAATAATAATAATAATAATAATAATAATAATAATAATAATAATAATAATAATAATAATAATAATAATAATAATAATAATAATAATAATAATAATAATAATAATAATAATAATAATAATAATAATAATAATAATAATAATGGGCATCAAAAAATATATTTTCTGTAGTTTATTTAAAAATTTATGATTATTTTTCAAAATATTTTTAGAGTAATTATTAAAAAAAATGTTTTTATTATTACACTTAGATTTTATTTGAATGTGTTTTATTTTTAAAAATACAAGTTAAGAAATTTGTAAAAATGAAACTACAATTGAATGTTTTATTAAATACTGTAATACATAACTTTTGTGATATTTTTTAATAATTATAAACATAATTTTAAATTTTAAAACAATTTTATAATTTTATGATAACTGAATAATTCATTTGGGTTTTTTAAAAAAAGTTTAATTAACTCAGATTTTTTATTTTTTTACTGGTATTGTGGTAATCATCCAATAAGAAAAAAGTTATTCTCATTTTGTATTCCCTTTTATTATTATTTATATATTGTGAAAATTCAATTATAATTTTTTGGAAAAATTTTTTGTTTGTTGATTTATATTTCTAATAAATAAGATACAATGTATAGATTCTATTATTAAGCATGAAAATCTGTAATTATGCAGAAAGAAATTAACCTCCAATTATATGCTATTTCATAACTATTAAAAATATCCATGTACTCACACCTGGAGATTTATAATAGTGATGAAACAGTATATGATTAGAGGTTAATTTTCTTCTGAACAAAGTATAGATTCATAATACAGAATAAAAGTTTTAATATGAAAATAAAATATTGAACTATAACTCAAGCAACCACTAAAGGATGATACAAAAAATGCTGATACATGGAAAGTTAAAGCTAAGTAAAAGCTTACAACAACTCAGAATTTTATTCAGAGTGATACAGTTTGATTGTCATAATAGCTATCAGAACAATCTCCATTTATTCACATTTTTTTTATCAATTCCACATTTTTCTATTTTTATAATTTTGAATTAAATGACAAATATTTTTTCTTTCATAAATATTAAATAATTAAATTATTTAAAGTTGATTAAAGAAACGTAACTACTTGTAAGCCTACAATAATTAAAAATATTGCATAGACTACCAAGTTAATCTTTAATTTCATAAGGTTTTATGTAACTTGGTAATCTATAAGTTAAATAATTATACAAATTTTTATTGCCGGGACCTATAGCATAACTAAAATTTTCAAGCTCCTATGCAAATTTCAGAAAAGATTTTTTTTGATATTATAACACATATTTTAATACTCTTTTTAATATATATATGTGTGTAAAACAAAATGTTCTTTAAGATCACTGATCCCATACGCATTGCTTCAGTCTGTTTCACAATAGCTATGCCATTGTCTAGAATATATTGAGGTTAGAATATGTTTTAATCTCCATATTACATAAGTATTGTATATTTAAAACACTTTTATAAAGCATATGCAATTAGAAAATCTGCTTAATGACAAATAAATGAAAATATTTCCCCCCCCAATTTTCTTTATCCCTATCATTAAATTGAAAATACTTAAACTTGAGTCACATAATAAAACACAATGTATTATAAGAGCATAAAATTTTATGCTAGAGCCATCTAGTGAAAGCATGAATAGTCAATAAATACAGATATATATATATATATATATATATATCTTTAGTATTTAAATTCCCACCCCCAGACTGCTTACCGGCTTAAAACAGTTAAGAATAGGGATCTAAATACTAAGCAGCAGGGATTTTATATGCAGCTGGTAATCTCTGATTAATCATACACTAGTTGACACTAAAATACAGGGCTGTTTTAGATTTGGTGATTTTTATTAAGATAAAATAAGTTTTTTGAATAAATTGAAAACGGTATAATGCAATAAAATTAATCTGTAATCTTAATAAAATTTGTTCCACAAAACTTCAGCAATGAAAATACACTAGCTAAGTACAAACTCAATCACTGAGAACAATATTTGAAAACGTTAAAAACCGCAATCCTCCCCCCTTCCAATTTTTAAATCCAAAATTCTAAATAGTTTTGTGTTTCTATTTGTATTACTGAAACGATTATTGGAAGTAGATGGCGTGTATATATAATATGCTGAACCTGATAAAAATATTTATTATGTTGCATTGCTTTTATCATGTGCAGTGGCTAACATATTTTCCTAACATGACCATGATGTGGGATTTGAACTTAAGCAGGGCGAACCTTTAAATGTTTTTTAAGTCATGAACAAGTTTTTTTTTTTTCCCCAAGTGGATGGCCCATAGCCAATCTAGTTAGCTAAACATTCAATAGTGACTAATAAATTGGTATTTATCTATTCTTACTAAGTGGTTATTTATCTATTGTTATTAAGAGGATTAATATAATAACTTAAAGGAGACCCTTTGATTTCTCTTGGAGGCCTTAAAGGAACTGAGCAGGGCAAATTTCCTAATGTCCAAACCATACATTCTTGTTGTTGCAGCTGTTATTACTATGTGATTATTCATATATTGCATGAACATGGATGGGCTGCTCACAAACACACATTGCCAGTGTGGTGACTTTATTGGCTTTTTACGTCTGAGTTTAAGGTCAAGAAACACCATGGTCTTTCTCCTCAGTTGCCTGATAAGGCAGAATGAATGTTTGTGTAAATGATATTTTTTCAATAGATATGTACAATTATAACAGACAAAATCATGGCCCTTATTCCAAGGAGGCTGTAAAGTCACCAACCAAGGCAGCAGTTGGTGGCCGAAGGCAGAGTGTGCTATGAATTCCCTTATTGCAGACCCAGGCTGCCATTTAATGATGACATTTTATTTAGGTACTTATAACTGAAGATCACTTTCAAGTGAAGGAAGATTGCAAGAATTAGAAGAAGAATTGTCTTATATTAAATGGGACATTATTGGACATTGTGAATTTAGAAAAAAAGGTGAGGAGACAATTCATTTAAAAAGTGGACATGTACTCTATTATAAAGGCACAAATATTGAAAATACAAGTGGAGTAGGATTCATGATAAATAAAAAGTGGAAGAACAACAGTGTTGAGATTGATGGTGTATCGGACAGTGTGGCAAGATTAGTTATACAACTTAATACCAAATGCAGATAATTCAGGTTTAGGCCCCAATAAGTTCTCATAGTGATGAAATAGTAGAAGGTTTTTATATGGATGTACAAATGGCTTTTAATCAGAGTAAACAACATTTTAGAATTGTTACAGGAGACTTTAATGCTAGAATTGATAAACAAATGAAAGATGAAAATGCTATAGGTAATTATGGTTATGGTAATAAAAATGAGAGAGGACATAGACTTGTGGAGTTTGCAGAAAAAGAAAAACTTTATATTGTGAATTCTTTTTTTTTTTTTTGAGAAAAATGTTAAAAGGAAATGAACATGGAAGCATCCAAATGAAGGTACAGCAGAATTGGATTATATTTTGACTAACAGAAAATACATATTTCAAGATTGTAATGTTCTTAATAAATTTAACACAGGAAGTGATCATTGATTAGTAAGATGTAAGATACATGTTAATGCAAAACTAGAGAGACAAAAATTATTAAGAAAAACAATATTTACAGTTGATATTCCTAATCTTTAGAAACATTCTAATGAATTTAAATTAGAACTTACAAATCAGTTTCAAGTATTAGTAGATTTTGAACATGATTCAGATTTGAATGAAATTAATATGAAAATAACTGATACACTTTTAAAAACTGCAACAAAGATAGCTGGTAGAAAGAAGCAGCAATTGACCAATAAAATTTCTACTGAGACTAGAGAATTTATGAAGAAAAGAAGGAATATGAAGATATACAAAAATGATGCATTAAAAAGAATTGAATATCTTGAATTTTGTAAAATGATGCAGAAAAGAGTTGAAAATGATATAAGAAAGTATAACTGTGAACTAGCAAGGAAAGCTGTAGAAGAGAATAAAAGTCTCAAGAGTGTAAAACAACATTTTGGTATTGGTAGGAAATTTATATCTGCAATAAGAAAAAAAGATGGAATTATTACTAAAAAGAGAGATGACATCATGAAATGGGTAGAAGACTTTTATCAAGAATTATATAGTAATAAAGAACAAGTACCTCCTATATCTATTACATCTTCTGAATTGCCCAAAATTTTAAATGAAGAAGTGAGACATGCAATTAAATGTATGAACAAGGGAAAGGCTCCAGGTAATGATGGAATTATAATTGATATATTAAAAAAAGCAGGTGAAGAAATAGAAATTTTTTTAGCAAAGTTATATACCAAATGTCTAAATGATAAAGATGTACCAGATGATTGGAAGAATGCAGTATTAATATTAATGTTTAAAAAAGGTGATAAAGAAGATATTAGAAATTACAGACCTATCAACCTTTTATCAGTTTTATACAAAATTTTTACCAAGATAATTACAACTCGTCTACAGAGAACATTGGATTTCCACCAACCAAGAGAACAGACTGGATTTAAAAGTGGTTTTAGTACAGTAGATCATATCCAGGTATTGAGAGAAGTTATAGAAAGGACAAATGAATATGAATTGCCATTATGTTTTGGATTTGTAGATTATGAAAAGGCATTTGATTCTATAAACATTTCTTCAGTGATTAAAGCATTGGATCATCAAGGTATAGATCCAGGATATTGTCATATTTTAAAGAATATATATATAAAAATGCAACAGCAACAATTAGATTACATAATGATACTAGGAAAATCAACATTGAGAAGGGTGTAAGACAGGGTGACTCCATATCTCCAAAACTTTTTACAGCAGTGCTGCAAGAAGTATTTTGTGGATTAAAATGGGAAGCTAAAGGAGTGAAAGTAAATGGAGATTATTTAAGTCATTTAGATTTTGCAGATGATGTAGTTGTTTTTGCAAATAATGCTTTAGAGCTTCAGGAAATGTTGCAGGAGTTATCAGATGAAAGTAGGAAAGTAGAACTAAAGATAAATGTTAAAAAGACTAAAGTAATGTTTAATGGATTTTCTCAAAATATGAAAATAAAGTTTGATTATGATGAGTTAGAAGAAGTTAACAGTTACAAATACATTGGTCAGATTATTAATACAAATGGAAACATAATGGATGGAATTAATCATAGAATTAAACTTGGTTGGAGTGCTTTTGATAGAAATAACTTGATACTAAAAGGAAATATGCCTATGTGTTTGAAAAGGGATGTTTTTAATAAATGTGTTGTACCATTTTTTTAATTATGGATCTGAGACTTGGACACTTAATAGAAGAGCAATACAGAGAATTTAGAACACTCAAAGAAGTATGGAAAGATGCATATTGAGAGGACCAAGAAGAGATCGAAAATGCAATATATGGGTAAGAAAACAAACAGGTATTATTGGCCTCATTGAAAAACTTCAATGACTGAGTAGAGTTGGACTGAACATATTGCTAGAAGAGATGATAATAGATGGACAATTGAAATCTTAAACTGGATTCCAAGAGATCGTAAAAGACCCAGAAAGTGACTACATGTGAGAAGGATGGATGAAATAAGAAAGTGTGCAAGGGTGATGTGGAGAAGAGAAGCTAAAGATTGGAGAAGTTGGATTGAACATGGAGAGACCTTCATCCTGCAGTGGATGATGATGATGATTAAGGGGATAAAGATCCATGTTAATAATGGTTTGGTTAGATGAGTGTCCATGCTCTGACTGTAAAGTAAAAATATAATTCTAATATGATATAGTATTCATAATTGATGATGGAACATCATATCTCTATGGATGCTGTGTCCATGTTATTTTTATTTTTCCCATTGTTCTTTATAAAAATTTATGTAAATTCCATTGTAGGTGATGTTGTTATTATTGTGAATTATACAAACATTGAATTACACATTCACATATTTTATTGATAAATATATACACTATAAAAATGTAGGAACTTTTAAATTGTATTAGTAGGTAATTTATTTTTAAAAGTATAATAAATTCTGTAAAACTGCTTTTTGATTTCACATTCTGTTAACATATTACTCTTCCTATTGCATACTTCAAGACATCCTGATGGTGATGCTGTCACTTTCAGCTCATCTTTTCTTTCTTATGGCACTGTTTACCAATTTAACATTCATTTAATGTCAGAAACTGGAACTCAAATTTATACTAATTTTTAGTTTTAAAAAGTCTGAAAATGTCAGCATGATACAGGAGTTGAAAATACTGCTGACTGACAGCATCATAATACAAATAAATTGACAATGCTACTGATTGGTAAATTTTTTTATTATCAGGCTTTGAAAGTGTGTGTTTTTCTTTTGTTACTTTGGAAAAAAAAGATACGCATTTACCATAGTCTTTGACATATTTTTGATTATTTATGTAACATATTTGAAAAATATTTACTTTAAACCCAAAATATTTATGATTGCAATATGAAACAGATTATTTTTAAGAAGATACATTAAATAAAACTGTAGTTACAATAAAGCAGAAGTCATAATTGATTCACTGAAAATAAAAACTTTCATAAACTTTGGTGCAGAAATTTTTAGTGACACTCTAATAATTATGAGTGCAATTTTAATTTTAAAAACAAAATTTTGTTACTTTATGATGATGAAGTAATAATTCATTCCAATTTTAAAAATGGAGTTCAAATAAAAAATAATTCATTCAAATAATGGCAGTTATCCAATAAGAAAAAACTTTTTGTTTTTGTTACATATTTTACATTAGTACATTTTCCCATATATTTGCAGATTTAAAACATAACTTTTTAGAATGTTTTTCATTTGTAAACTTATATTTGTGATAAATAATGTAAATATTATCAAAACATTACATAAAATAAATGCTTAACTGTAAAAATAAGATGTTGTAAATATAACTTAATCTGCCACTAGGAGGTTGTCAAAATGGAGCTGATAATGAATAAGTTAAATGATTTTGATTTGTAGACAGTAATTTTTATTCCATTTTTTTGTTTTTCATGATCTGAAAAATATTTTTATAGCATTTATTAGTTGAATTTTCAACTAAGGAAAACCATTCATGAACAATAATTTTAAATGGTAACTGTTATTCAAAAAACCTTTCTAATCCCCCCCCCATTGTTTTATGATTACTTTAAAAAAAAATCCCCTTCTTTACACTTGGATACAATCCTTTTTATAATGTTATGTTTTATTCCACAAATAATGTCAAATAATCCCCACTCTCCAGCTCCATTAAAAAATTATTATTTTAATAGACACTAAAGTTTAATACTAATAATTTTATCTACAATACTTGAATTGAAAATAATTTTAAAGTAAAATTTAATAATTTAAAAACAATTACATATATAACTGTATTTTCTAACATATTCAACAATAAACATTTATGTATATATACACACCGTTATACATATATAATGTACATATAACAAATTAAAAATAAAATATTTATCTTAAGCTCTTTATACTTTGTAGGCAAGCTTTCATGATACCCTGGAATGATGTTGTTGATTCAACTTAAACATTATATCAAAAAACCAGTACTTATTATCTATTTTAGTTTTCTTTTTTTTAACTAGATGGCATAAATTATTAGAAAAAAATAAAACTCAAATTGCACAAAATGAAAGTATTTGGTCACATTTTATTTGTAAAGCAAAAAAAAATCTAAAAGTAATTTTATTGTTTCAAAGTTATTTTTGTTCGTTCGAAAGATGTTTTTATTTAATAAATATATAATACATTTTATTTTATTTTATATGCTTTTAGAAAGATTTAAATTTACATTCATGAAAAAAAGAAATAAAATTTTGTTATCCTTATTTTTCATTTTTTAGATATGTTCAAATTTAATTTTATAAGAAATTATTCTAAAAATGATTTTTATACTATAAATGTGAATCAGTAGTCACAGTTTTTCCATGTGTAGTGTGGAGAAACAGCGCCATGTAGTGGGCTAGATTTTTGGTAGTTGCTGGTAGCAGACATAAATTAAATGGGCTTCCGCATGGCAACCAGTGCCACCAAATGTGCAGCTTCACTGCCAGCTAGCTGGTGGAATGTTTCTGTGCATACACATGGTAAACAGAGCCACCTAGCGGCTGAAACAAACACAGCTTATTTTGGCCCCTACTGTGAATACTTCTGTGTGTTTACACAGAAACAGTACCTCTAGCGGCTGGGGTATAGCTAACCAAACACTACCTGTGAATCAAACTGAGGGTCACATATATAAAAATTGTCCTTTGCAAAGTTAGGCTTGGTTTAATTATGTTATTTGACTATGGTAGAATTAATATATATTCTCAAAATTATATACACCTGGGTCTCGTTTTACGTGATAGATAGGTTCCTCAGAAAACACGCGCAAACGAAATCGTGCAAAAATAGACGTAACTTACATTGAAAAAGGGGGGATGTGGTCTGTGATTTTTCAAAATTCATGTAAAAGCAAAGCACCAACATAAAATTACTTTAAAATTCGCGCAAAAAAAAAAGGAAATAAAATATGACTAATAAAAAATTTCAAATTTGAAAAAAATTGATACAAGACAAACTTTTTTTAACTATAATATTTAATTTTATTCAAAATAATATATTTTTATGCATAATTTACAGTACAGTAATTTACATTTTTTTATACACATTTTAATTATTATCGCTATTTGCCCCAAAACACGTTCGTTTGCAAACTAGTAAAAAATAAGATTCTCATGTGATGTGATATGATGTATTTGGCTTCTCCTTAAATGAAGTCAAAAATATCTCAGCAATTATTCTCACAAGAGGAAATACAACTAGCACCAAGTTCACTCTCATGTTGTGTTAATGGTTTTCTGTTGACAACAACAATGATTTTATTAATTGTTTATGAACTTAGACATTTATTCACCACTGCTGGGAAAAATTTAATTAAAACTAACAACTAAAAATTAAATTCTTATTTTTGTCTTTAATTTTCAATTCCGTTTAAAAGTCAAATTTCGTTTTACATCACATTAATTTCAAGTCGCCCGTAAGTAATTTTTAAATTAATTACAATTAAAAATCAGATTTTAATTTTCAGTTTGTGCCCTCTGCTATTACTGACCTTTTAAAAATAAACTTGTGGACACTAAATGATTAATAATTGATTACGTTCTTTTTTAAAAAGCAAAAACAGAATGTGATCTAAAATGCAAAATTAACATGCACAATGTTTGAACAAATTTACATTATAATCTTGTAAAATTTAATGTGTGTATACATAAAATGTGGAAATCATGATTTTAATTTCATTATTGCATAAAATCTTACTATTATAAAGCACTGAAAATATTGAAATTACTAAGATGAAAGTAGAATTCCAATAATGTGCTATTACTTTCAATATAACGTAAGTGCACGAAATTTATTATTTAAAGTAATAGCGCATTATCGGAGGTCGACTTCCGGTGAAACACGAATCGTGTAACTTCAAAATTGTGTTAAATAAGTCCGCATAAAAATAGACCCAGATGTATATTATTATTTAAAAACTTTTAAAAATCCACTTTTATGCACCTGAATACAATGCTTTTTATAATCTTGTATTCTATTTCAACAGTATTGACAGTTCCACCACCTTTATCAAAGCTAAAAAATAATTTGAAATAAATATTAAAACATATTATTAATAATATTACATATTATGCTTGACTTTAAAACAGTTTGCATAATAAATATGTTTAGCAGTTTATAATAATAAACATATATATACATGTATGTACATATAAATATATATCTTTATATATATATATAACAAATTAAAATTATGGTTGGTTTTATCATTTTAAAACTCAATATATATTCCCAGAAATATATATCTACATATACATAACTTCATTGTTAAAAGAGGGTTGCCTTGACAACAGTTTGAAATTGTAGATTGTTATTGATATTGGGATTGTCTAAGTGTTGACTGCTTTTTAATGATAATTGTACACATATATATATAATAATTTAAAATTAAAATTTAGTTTTAACCATCTTAAAACTCTTAATATATATTCTCTAAAAATATATAATTATTTTTGGAAATATATATTAAAGGTTTTAAAATAAATAAAAGTATATTTTAATTTGTTAGTGAATATAAATGCAATGTCTGAGATTATCATTTAATAATAATTATCATTATAGTAACTATTAAGTCCTCCAACTTTAGTATTCAACAATATCTATAGTCAATTGGTTTAAAAATGATCTTACAATATATATCTAGAGTGATTAAAACTCTCTTGTTTGGCTAAAGTTAACATTATTCATGACAATCTTTTTGATAACATTGTGTGTGGTTTGGCACAGATGATAGAACATCTTACTTAGGATTGGAAGATCCCAGGATCGATTCTGGTGCTCACAGTTCTGATGCTTGAGTTTCTTATGAACTCCAGAGCAATAAAGCCATTATTCTTTTTTCTTCTTCTTGAAAACCAAAGAAAACTTAATAAAAAACATTGATTCTTTTAGTATAGGCATTGCTGAATGTGAAGGCCAGAGAGTATATTAATTATTATTAAAATAATTCCTATTAAATAATAATCTCGAACATTACATATAGTTATGTGTTTAAATATGTATAAATTTATTATTATGTATGTATATATATAATTGTTTTTAAATAGTTAAATTTATTTAAATTTTATGACAATATTTTTAAGCCCTGATGAAGACTGTGGGTTAGTCGAAATTGTTAGTGAAATAAAATAAAAGGTTATAAAGAGCATTGAATTTAATGAATAGAAGTGGATTTTTAATATTTTTGTTATAAAAATTAAGTAATCAGAATATTTTTATATCTATAAATGTAAGTCATCATCATCAATTGGCAGTAATACAAATGAAGTCATTTATGACAGTTTTAAAATTCATATTTTAAAAAGTTTTAAATAAAAAATTATCCAATCATAATTTGAATTCATAAATTTTGCATGTCTATCATGTGCGTGCCATCATAAAACATTTCTCCATCAGAAAGTATCCTTATTTTTCACTTTCAATCATAAATATGAATGCTTTCATTTTCATTCTCTCTAAATTTATTACTATATTATCTTTTTCATAACATGTTATTCTATTTGCTTCTGTTAATTATTTTTTTTTGATATCTAAAAGTGTATATTCTTAAACATTAAATGGTATCATAAATGAGTGTGTATATGTTAAACACCTATATTATATAGAGTTTATTATTCACCACAGTTCAGGTACTCATGAAAATCTTGAAATCAAATAACAGTAAAGATAAGGGAAACAAATTGTATTGTACTTTATATATTGCTAATAACTTGATATTGATAAAAAGAGAGAAAATAAAAAAAGAACAATCAAAATCACAAAATATTTTGCCTAAAAATAAATGCTTAAATTCCGAAAATTCCATCTTATGTGGGCCAACATAAAAGCTAATTCAAAAATAAGTAAGAAAGAATTCTTGGGCAGGATGCAATGCCCTGAAGCCTTTCAGCTTCCCCTAAGGGAATCCCCTCCATTATCTGAGAGTTTGACATGTACTAGATAAAATTCAATTTTAAGATTAATAACAATGTCACATGATCTCTCATATGCTTTCAAGAATAGTTCTCTTCATTCTATCTTAGAACTATCTCCTATTATGCTTAAATAATTAATGACCTTCAAAAGACGTAGTGCTATAAATTCTCATCTTTAGACCATTCCCTGGCTTTTGCATTTATTAGTGAAGACTAGGAATCAAACCTAGAATTAATGCACTTATGTATCTAGCAGCTATCTTTTACTTCTTTATACTATTCAAACTAATATTACACTTTTAAAATGCTTTATCTCCAAAACTGTAATATAAATAAATGAAACAAATAATGTATTGAGAGCAAAGCTTTATTAGTACAGACAATTATGAAGTGCTTACCATACGTTCGACTGGATTCAGCCATAAATGCAGCAATGAATGTAATGAAGTAAGGGGTATTTTAAGTAATCCAAGAACAAGTGAAATAATTTGTATATTGTTTGTACTGTAAATTAAATGGTTAGAGTGGACCATTTCTTGGGTAGGGGAATGCAGGATTCTTTTAGATTGTTAGAGTATTTATTCCCAGAGATGTGACAGGCTTCCTTGACTTTATGCTTAGCATCATTGTGCTCATGCAGAATACACTAACAGATATAGGCTTGAAACTACAACTGAATTTGGAGAAATGGTAAAAAAAAAAGATAGACTTTAAGCACTTCATAGTTGTCTTTATTGATAAAACTTTGCTCACATATTGTTTGCACGTCATTTACTTATATCAAGCTAATATTCTAAATTTTAAAAACAACTATTAAAGTTTTGAATTCAGATTAACTTCATATCAGGTCAGTTTTTGTATATTTTAGAAACCTGTTTTCATATATATTGCTTATAATAACTTCTTTCAGATACACCTTAATGCAAATTTTTTAAAATAAAACTTCTTTATTTCCTGACAGTTTCGACTGTCTGGCAGTCTTCATCAGAGCTTTCTCAAACTTCCTCTGCTTTTCAAAACTGTTGGATGGTTGAAAAGTTTTATTAAAATTTTTTGCATTAAAGTGTATATGAAAGAAGTTATTATAAGAAATATATATGAATATATGAAGAAATGCAAAGAAAGTAATGGAGAAGAATAAGAGTATAAACCTTCATTTTATGACAACTGTAGGCCCCTTCTATTCTTTGACTAGGAAGGTTAATATCTACAACAAAATCATACTACACTTAGATGCTTATTTATATACTTCCAAAAGTAATTCTCTTGCATCTATTATACATCCATTTACTCTCATATTTAAGTATTTAATGGATCACAGCTAGTGTAGTGCTATGAAGTCCCCTCTCTAAACATGCCTTTGCCTTCATTAATGAAGACTACAATTCTAAGCTAGAATTAAAGGCCCTTATGCTTCTAGCAGTCATCTTTTATTTTCTGATGTACAGTTCAAAGTGATATGCTGAAATTGAAGAAGTCCTAAACTTTTTAACCCAAGGTAGCTAGCTCACTTGCTTAATTATACGATATAATATCAGTTCTGTTTTAATTTGTAAATGTGAAAGTGACATATTAATGTCTATATCACAGCTCAACACCCAAGTCTGCCTTTCTACATAAAAGCTTTCAAGATATTTACAATGATTAAAAAAATTGAATGGTATGCCAATCATATCATATGATGTTCATATGCAGGAAGTAATAGAGTTGAAGTTCAATACAGAAACTTTTGGCTGTCTGTGATTCAACGAACTGCATATAGCATTTAAATTGTTTTTTAGTGAATATAAAATCTATTATATTTTAAAGAAAAACTTTTTTTAGAATTTTCTGATCTCTTTTGTTGTTGTTGTTGTTGATTAATTATTTCCAATTTCTCTTCATATTTACCAGCTATGCATATTATATTATTATTTCCTCTTCTAGTAATCCGAGAATTAATTTTGCCCTGTATAGTTTGGTGCAGTGGTCGAGTGGCAGAACATGGCTCCATGAATTGCGGATCAGCACTCGAACTTAAATGGTCTCCAACGACAAACCATTTGATTATTTATTTATTGTATTAATTTGACAATTAAATAATCACAAAATTATTAAAGACGAAGAAAGCAATTAAAAATTTTAAAAACAATATATAAACTGTACCAGTGTGACTACTTAGATAAAATCCCCCTCCACACACACACAACGGTTGCAGCTTTGCAGATGTTAAAGTATGTGTGTGTGTGGTCATTCTTTTATTTACTTGTTTTTGTGATTAATTTACTTTAAAATTCATTTTATGGTGATTAATTACATTAACATTTTGTTGACATATGTTTTTAAACAACGAATTTGTTTTCCATCACTTTTTGTCATGTAAGCAAATGTATTTTTAGTTTTGTCATTTAGTTGATAATAATCATCGTAATTGTATAACAATAATAATTAATAAATCAATGATTAGATTAATATAGCAATAAACATTAATATTATTACTATTACAATTATCTTTATTTACTATTGTAAATATTTATTAATCTTCTTTTGATTACTGTTTTATTGTGTTAGTGTATTTCAATAATTATTACTTTTCAGCTAAGTCGTTACTCTTAGCGTTGATCGTTCAAACTGTAACTCCTCAAAATGCAATGGGTGTGTATGTGAAAAATTCAAGATATTATTTTCCATATTACTTTAATTAAATAAGCATACACATATAATGATGATATAAAATAGTTACACCTTAAAAAAAGACAGAACACAATGTGTCCTCCGCGAAAAGATGGCGATTCTCTCTCCAAGCAGCCTACAGTGCCATCTGTGAAACAGCAGGTTTTATTATAGAGATATAGTTTAGATATTCATTACAAAAAGTTTAAAGT
This sequence comes from Epiperipatus broadwayi, assembly GCA_028023455.1. Lineage (NCBI taxonomy): Eukaryota > Metazoa > Onychophora > Udeonychophora > Euonychophora > Peripatidae > Epiperipatus > Epiperipatus broadwayi. The sequence continues at coordinate 1,140,006 of JAQFVV010012516.1, read as the reverse complement.
ATTAGTATATCTGGATCCAAGTTATAATATAAAATGTGACAGTATGTATTGCATCTTAACAGATGGTATAACATACCAACATTAAATTTTGTTTTAAATTGACCAAAAACTGCTACTAAAATGTCTGAAATGATTTAAACTATTTATGATGATAAAACCCAGGAGTCATGAAAATATTTTCAAGTGGCTTTCTAGATTACATGATAGCATGAAGAGCATTGAAGATGATCCATAAAGGTATAAAACATATTGTCATATTTATGTCATGGCTCATAGTCCAGTCATGTTAGCACCATAAATTTTTGCAGTGAATAGCTAAGGTACGTTGCTATGCAACATATGCATTGATTCACAGATGGCATTGTAGGCAACTTGGAGAAAGAACCAATCATCTTTTTACTTGAACACTCCATGTATGCATAGGCATATAACCTGCAATTCAAGTTTTACATTCCTTCCTTCCAAACTTTTTATAATTCCCAATATGTTTATTAACAATTTCTCTAGTACTGATTCTTTTTTTTCTGTTTCAGTAGTTCAATTACCCTGTCATTTGTAAATTTCTTATAAATACTTCAATGCAACAAATCTAAAAATCTCTGCATCTTTCACTTTCTATTATACCATCTGTGTGATTAGTAACATGTAGAAGATAAAATGCTTGTATATGCTTCTTTATTTTTATAATGATTAGATTAAAGTGAATAGTAAAAAGACATAAGTGATGATATCTGGGCATTCATTGGCTTAAGACTTTTAATAGATAACTCATATCTTTTGTATGGCTTTTTGAATCCTCATGACTGCATGTATTCCTTTTTCCATTCTAGCATGATGAGTTTTATACTCTATTTTAAGGTACAGTTTGATGTCATAATTATATAATATTAAAATATTTGGTATTTAGTTTGCTAAAGGCATTGGTAAAGAGTTATCTTACAGTTTAGAAACTAACTACAATTTTTATATTTTTGCCACTTGTTTAAATTTTAGTCACTATTCTTACAGCACTAATATATATGTGAAACAAATAGAAACAGATGAATGTTCCATATGTTGTCAATATAATCCCCATCAAAAAAATTTGCAAAAGTAAAGCAGACATCTATTCTTATGGCTCCATGTACTATAAATCATAATTTTTTGACAGTGATATAATTAAGTATCAAATCAAACCCAAAACAAATGCAAACACAGCATTGTTAATTTGAATCTATAACAAATAAGACATAGACAATAACCATTTCTTCTCATTTTAAAACCATATGAATAATCAAATATAAATAAATACACTTTCATCTCACTTAGACGTGGCCTTTATGTGAGAATTCACAATAGCAATCATCATCAATTAGTACTCGTTATTTTGATTTACAATTGATTATTCACTATAACAATCTAATAATTTATTTTAAAAATATTATTTTTAAATAATTATTATTATTATTAATTAACTAATTAATAATTAATTAATTATTAATCAATTAATTAATTAATAATAATTATCAATAATAAATAATTAAATATTATTTATATTTACAATAATTTATTATAATAATTTATTTTTGTCATAACAATTTTTTTTTTTTAAATTTAAATTTTTTTGCTGGCTATTTTGTAACACTGCTGACATCATAGAATAATTGTTAAAGTAATCTAATCCAAAAGCAAAATAATGACTTTAATGCTGAAATTGTACAGCACATATTTTATTTATAAAACACAACATTATACTGCTGCATTCAATATTTTTATTATAAGCTTAAAATATGATTAATGAATGTGCAATATTTTATTTAATTTTCATCCAGTGTTTTACATGACAATTAATACTTCATTCATAACATATCCAAAGTAAAGATTTTTATTGTTAATGACTGCAAAAGCAAAAAATAAATAAAAATAGAAAGATTCATTCAGTACACGAATGTAAATCAACACAGTACTGTAAAAATAGCAAACACTTGGAACTCATTTTCAGGAATATTATTGAGTAGCTGTCTGATATTCTTTTGGAAATTCAGTCAATTAATTTTGAATTAAAACTTTTTTGACAAATTGAAACTGCTACCCTTGCCAATCTATAATATTTTCAGTAAAAAAAAGGAGCGAACAAAAGAATAAAATGATTTTAGATTTATATAATTAATATCAAAAATTACTAAATTGTAATTTTAAAATAACACTTACTGTGCTTCCTAGATTTTAAATTATCTTGTAATCGTATTCTTTTCAGATATCCAAAGCAACAGAGACATTATCACACGTGTAAAAAAATACAGTACCGAGAAAAAATATAAATTTCATTTGGGATAAAACTGGTTATATGTACTATCAATTTTAAATTGTGTACAGTATAAATATTAGCTAAGATTTCAGACAATCAATTTTCGATTAAAATCTTTACGAATGCTAATTTCAATCAAATTGAAACTGCTATTCGTCGTATTTGAATTGCATTTTTTAAAAAATATGTGAGAATGATTTTATGCAATTAATAATAAATTGGGTATATTAAAAATGCAATAGAAATAAAATGAATAAGGTCAATGTCTTTAATTTTTATTTAAGTAGCCTACAACTCTGCCATCAAAACATATTGCATTATTTAACAAATTGCTAAGTCATTGCAAAAACATGGCGACCACACTTGATAAAATAGTGGCATGTCATGCCCAAAAAACCCACTACAGCTATCATATTTGTTTATTTAGATCAGCACAGTACATATTTTCTCAAAATGTTTAAATATTGATTACAATATGCAAACTCAGGAGGCATTAGATTTTTTTTTTTTCAAAGCACTGAAATTTTTTTAAAAGTAGACTGTGATTAAGTTTTTGTAGTGTATCATATGTTTATTTGACTCTTGTTACACTAATGATAAATAACATGTCATTATGGTCAATCAAAGATTGTTTTTTTAAATTTTAATAATTTCACATAAATAATATAGTATAATATTATAGGACAAATTTTTAAAAATATGAGACTTCAGTATAGATTTTTTTTTCAGCATAATGTGCTGAAGAACACAAAAAAATTGTTAAATGCTAGTTTATTTTCTCTTTCTTGGTCTACTTTACTGTACTTATCCAAAGAATAGGATAGTGAAAACACATTTTTTTTATCTAGTGATATTAAACATTTTTTTAGAGATTATGTTTAAAGTCGTCGAAGCAACTAATATGACCATGAAAAAATCAAGAATATCTTTGAGCTTGGAAACCAAACTGAATAATAATAATTGGTATTAAACCATTAAGCATCACATGATCACATTTCCTATACTAGCACATTAATTGTTGATAAACAGAGCAAAACTCTCCATACAGTATTGCCACCTGTGCTAAACAGAGTAATCAATGGATGCTAGAAGGCTTGTGCATAAAATCCCTATCTAATGCCTACTCATCCAATATCCCCAGACTAGTTTCTGGCTTGTGGCCTTCGTCAGTGAGGAGCTTTGGATCTGAGAGCACTGCATCTAGATCTTAGGATCTAATGCAACCCTCTAGCAACCACCTTTTATCTCTACTTAACTACTAAACTATGAGAATGAAATTGAAAACACAAAATATATTTTCAATCTAAGCTCAATAGCTTAAATAGTCATATGGGTCTGAACTCAGTTCAGCACCCATACATTTTGGTGTCTTTGGCTCTTTTACAACCATAGCCACCACTATCCTATTAGGCAGGATTGGTGTTAAACCATTAAGCAATACTGTATGGAGAGTTTTGCTCTGTTTATCAACAATTAATGTGCTAGTATAGGAAATGTGATCATGTGATGCTTAATGGTTTAACACCAATCCTGCCTAATAGGATAGTGGTGGCTATGGTTGTAAAAGAGCCAAAGACACCAAAATGTATGGGTGCTGAACTGAGTTCAGACCCATATGACTATTTAAGCTATTGAGCTTAGATTGAAAATATATTTTGTGTTTTCAATTTCATTCTCATAGTTTAGTAGTTAAGTAGAGATAAAAGGTGGTTGCTAGAGGGTTGCATTAGATCCTAAGATCTAGATGCAGTGCTCTCAGATCCAAAGCTCCTCACTGACGAAGGCCACAAGCCAGAAACTAGTCTGGGGATATTGGATGAGTAGGCATTAGATAGGGATTTTATGCACAAGCCTTCTGGCATCCATTGATTACTCTGTTTAGCACAGGTGGCAATACTGTATGGAGAGTTTTGCTCTGTTTATCAACAATTAATGTGCTAGTATAGGAAATGTGATCATGTGATGCTTAATGGTTTAACACCAATCCTGCCTAATAGGATAGTGGTGGCTATGGTTGTAAAAGAGCCAAAGACACCAAAATGTATGGGTGCTGAACTGAGTTCAGACCCATATGACTATTTAAGCTATTGAGCTTAGATTGAAAATATATTTTGTGTTTTCAATTTCATTCTCATAGTTTAGTAGTTAAGTAGAGATAAAAGGTGGTTGCTAGAGGGTTGCATTAGATCCTAAGATCTAGATGCAGTGCTCTCAGATCCAAAGCTCCTCACTGACGAAGGCCACAAGCCAGAAACTAGTCTGGGGATATTGGATGAGTAGGCATTAGATAGGGATTTTATGCACAAGCCTTCTGGCATCCATTGATTACTCTGTTTAGCACAGGTGGCAATGCTGTATGGAGAGTTTTGCTCTGTTTATCAATAATTGGTAGTTGAATGGAGTATTTTTTACTTTTTCCATAGATTTAAGTTGCATTATCGTACATACATATTTTAAGTGAGTACATGCAGAATACATACAGCGCAATTTACACAAGTATATAATGTACATTGAGTTTTTTAATTTTTATATATATATTCGATAAGTTACTTTTTTAATATTCCCAACTTTTAGTATAATTTTTTAGGTGGAATAACGAGCCAATTTTTTTCCCAGACAACCATTATAAATACTCATTATGCAAATGATATTCTTGCTAACAATGAGTTTTGAGGGGTCAATTGCCTTTGCTAAGTAGGATAAAGGTGTAATTGTAAATATTTCAGATATATAAGGCAAATCAAGACTACTTTCATATGTGATATCAATTTAAATGAATTACCTCTCTCTTTTTGTCATTATAATACTATATATTAAGTTCGTTGAAGCCAAAAAGCAACATAAGTTTTTCAGACATCAGAATATATATAGCAAACTGCTAATGTTTTAATGTAAATGCTAATAGTTTATTTTTGCTTATCATCCTTTCAACATAATTTATTTTTATATTTCATTTTCAAACTTTATTATTCCATTATCACAACTGTAATTTCCTTTACGCTCACCAGAATTTACTGTGCATATTTCATTCAATTCTTTATCATTTTATACACCTAAAAATTACTTTATAAACAGAATGGACATTTATAAATGGATAATAAAATAACTTCAATTTGATCTACAGACATCAAACTTCCTGCATTCACATCTTTGACAGCATCGACATTAGATAAATAGAATAATAATTATTACTAATCATTTATTAGATTAGAGATTATCTTACCATTTCTATCCCAGATATAAACTCTAAAACCAGTTAAAGATTAAAACTTCTGTTATCTAGTTAAACTTGAATACATGGGAGAATTCAACGTCCCTCTCTTCCTACCATATGTAAAATCTTTTAAATATATTTAAAATTTCCATTCTTCTGCACATTCTTGAAACATATAAATAAAAATATCTAAAAAAGATATATGCCCCTCCCCCAATGCATTTCATGGCTGAAGCAGCACTCTTCAGTTAACCTAAGTCACAATCTCTTACGCATGTTTTCATCATTTGTTCAGTATTTATCAATTACGAATTACGACGTCGTGATCTAAGAATGTCAAACTTTTTGCATTCATAATTTTTATTGTAGCATTTGAGATAAAACCAATAGTGATTATTTCTGATCATTTATTAGGCTAGAGATTATATTATTTCTAGTCCAGATATAAAATTTAACCTCAATTAAGAATTAATATTTTGGGGTTGTTTTTTTTTAACACATCATTTATATACACACACCCACAAGGTATCATCTCTCTTTTTTTTTCATGTGTATTTTTTAAAAAATATATATTTATAAGTTCAATTCAAATATATCTCAGTATAATTATTTACAATGTTTGAAAATAGGGAGACGGATATGTGTTATATTGTAATTGTTAATACATCTGCCTGGAATCTGGGCTTCAAACCAAATCAGTTTTTAAACCATCAGAAATTATTTTCTAGATAATTAACCATTCAATTATTAATCAGTAAATGGATATCTAAATCCTCTTAGTAAAAAAATAAAATGAGTTGAACAGTTACTAAAACATCATCATACGGTAATTGATAAATTGGTCGTTTTGGGGGAAACTAATAATTGTTATTTGTTTTATTTACACAAATTGATAGCTACATGCATATATATTCCAAACATATAATATGAAGAAGCTACATTTTATATACAAATATGTCTCAGCATTTTAAAAATGAAGGGGGTGGGGGTGGATATTATATTAGTTTACAATCTAAAAATACTCTTTGTTTTTCTTTTCTTTTTAAGATTAGAGACGTCTAGACTGTTTTGTAAAGATAGAAATTAACCTATACAATAAAAGAACGAATGTATATTTTTTAAGAAAAATAACTCAAATATATATGTATGCCTTAATCGGAATCTATTTCAGGGATGTGCAGATCTTTAACAAAAATCTAGTCCAGGATTTGCATATCCTAATAATTATAAAATGCCATTAAATTAAGTTTTAAAAGCAGTAATAATCAAGATGATTAGATAGATAAATGCGCATCTTTTATGAAATCCCGAACCAATGGCATAGGAAACTGATTGGTCAATCCCAAATTGCATTACATGATCATCATTTCTTATGCAATCTGTAAAACAGTAGCAACTCTCCATACAGGGTTGCATTAGATTTAAGTGCAGTGATATCAGATCCAAGATTCTAGAAAGTAGTCTAGGGATATTGGATGAGTAGGCACTATGTAGGAATTTTGATACAAACTTTTTAGCATTCATTAATTACTATGGCTTCAACTGCATGGTACTATTGTCTGGAGAGGGTTGATACTGCAATACCAGACTGCTAAACAGTTGTTAATTTAAGCCAGAGAATGTATTTTAAAAAAATCAAAGCATCACATAATCACAATTTTCATCTGCTTACACATTATGTTAATAAGCATATAAAATGATGATCATGTGATGTTTTGATGATTTTATAGCTATCATACCCATAAGATAATTGTGACTGTGGTTTTTGAAAAACCAATGACACCAAAATACATAAATGCTAAACTGAGTTCAGATCTATATGCCTATACAAGCAACTGAGTTTGGGTTGGAAACATAGTGTTTTAATCTTGGGCTCCTAGCTATAGTTAACGAAATAAGTAAACGGTGGCTGCTGGAGGGTTGCATTAGATCATAAGATCTAGGTGCAGTGCTCTCAAATCCAAGACTCCTCACTGATGAAAGCCACAAGTTAGAAACTAGTCTGAGGATATTGGATGAATAGGTAATCCATTGACTAAGGCTTGCACTTGGTGGTACTACTGTATGGAAAATTTGATACTTTTATGAATATATTTTATAACGCAAAATTTAATCCCTAAACAAACTAGTAAAAGAAAAAATGTTCATTCATTACGCTAGTTGATTGTTCCGAATATCATTCGAATATTTATTAGATGATTTATATTAAGAAAGAAAAAATGTCATGTTGCAACAGTTGTGCATAGCCTATCATGCTTACAACTAAATTTAAATGTGGCCTGAGTGGGGTTTTTTTTTTTGCAACAAACTTAAAATTTTTTTTTTTAAAAAAAAATAGTTGGTCTAAAGGCAACAGAACCATCTATTTAATATTAATCAATAAATGGGTATCTGGTTATTCTTAGCTGGGGAAAGAAACAAAATAGAAACTATCCAAATTGGTATTTAGCAAGACTATGACACTCCACTCCCCCCATTGTTTCTCTAAGAAAGTCTACTCGAGAAATTTTGATCTCGCAAAAACTACAGACTGCTTTACTTACTAGAAAGGAACCGTAAATAGGGAATAAATAGGTTATGGTCTTAAGTCAAGAAGGTTATAAATTAATTAAATTATAAGTGCATTTCTTTTTTCTGATGAAACATTTTATACGAAAATAAAATATTAATTTTGAGAAATCACATGTAATGAAAAATTAAATGAATGAAATATACGTGTGTGTATGTGCGCATAATATTTAGATTTCTGGCATGGTTTAGAACCGTAGTAGAATGGCCGATTCTGTGCTGAGAGTGTATAAATTGCAACAAAATTCTGTAATTTTCGGTCCTCGATTTTCATGTGAAATTTTCATATTAACTCCGTGCAACAAACTATCCGATATTTTTTTATATATTAAAATAAACAAATGATGGGTAATAGAGCGATGAAACAACTTTAAACTTAGAACTTCCAAGATTAAACGCGATAAATAAACTACACCCTCCTCCCCTGCCCAGACATAAGTCCTTCTCACCCCAATCTGATAATAACTATCAAACCTTATTTAAATCAGCAATTTTTTAATTTTTGATGCACAGCCACCTAAATGTCATCCCCCCCTCCACATGTCAAAGCATCCTCCGGGAAGCGAACACGCGACAACTGTCTGCAAGCAACTGCTTGCTTGCAAGGTTCTGCGCTGACCTCTCGGCTACCAATGCTTGACATGTGATTTTTAAACTATATTTTACAACATTAGATCCCATTATGGTTTATCACAGTAATAAAGTAATAAAATAGGTGATCATTCCAGATGTCATATAACGTTTGAGCTGATCTACAATCCATGGACTTTTACTTACAGATTCCAATATTTTATTGCTGCATTAAACTGCATACAAAGCAGCCACTGGTAAATGAATACAGCCACTGCAATTCCAAGATAAGAGAAGAAAGAGAGAAAAAATGCTCTAAAATGAGTTTAGCAATGACTATGCAGACTCACCTGTAAACCACAAATAAGTTCACATATGCTGGTCTATTTTTCGTTTATTTGATATATGCTGTTTTTAATTTCTTCAGCAGAAATTTTTTTTTTCCACGATACTTCAACACCATGTCCAATTGTAGCTCTCAAATAAATTCTATTCTCTGCCATAACTTCCTAATGGAAGCAATCAGTTTTTTAAAATTCATTTACATGTACAATTAAATAAAGGTGTGCTTTTTATAATAGTGAATTCTATATTATGGCAGCCAGCGAGATGAAGAGCATATTAATTTGTTTTATGAACTTGCCATTGTACTTTTAAAATTTTACAGAACATCCTTAAATAAAACTTTTTTAATGTCTTTATATTCCCTTGATACTGTGTGCCCAAGTCTCACTTCCATACAATAAAGCAGGTAAAATAGCAGCTCTATATACAACTAACTTAATTGCAGTAATTATTTTTTTGGAATGAAATTCTTTATTTTTTAATTTATTAAAAATAGCAAGAGCAGATTGGAATGTGGGTTGGGTCTCAATATCAAGATCCACTTGTCTACTTACAAAACTCACAAAGTATTTAAACTGGTTCATCATCTCAAGTTGATAACTATCCAAACTAAAAAAGTTACTCAGAATTTTTTTTTCATTACTGGCTGATAAAAAATTTGATTTTATTAACTATTAATTATTAAGTCAAAATTTTTAAATGTTGCATTCAAAATATTAAATACATTCTGTAAATGAAATGGAAAAAATAGCATAATCATCAGCATACTATAAATCCAGAATCCAAGAAAGTGAAATTCTTGTTTGTTTTTAATCGATTCAAATAAAAAATTCCACCATCTAATCTGTATTACATTCCATCAAACCTGTATTGCATCTTGATCCCTATTTCATTAAGTCATTTATAATTAGTTCCGAAGGCAGTTACCATAAAAATTAAAAACATGTTGGAGCAAATATACATTTTTGTTTAAGCCCAGTTTTCATTTCAAATACCTCATATTTTCCCCTCACTCATAGTAATAACACTTTTATTCTACCATATAGAAGCTGCATAATATGAATAAACTTTAGTGAACAATCACGTAATTGCACACAGTGAAATAAACCTAATTGATCAACTGAATCAAAAGCCTTGATCAATTCAACAACAGCGATATACAAATCATTCTTTTGTTTCAGACATTTTTTTTCCATTTGTCTGGCTATAAAACTATATCTATAGCATTTCATGATTCTCTAAAACCACACTGAGTTTCTGATAATGAGCCATCTATGATTGAAAGCAATCTATTCAATAAAATCCTTGAAATTCCCTTTGCTCTAGTGAATAACAATAATATTCTACATAATTATCACAATCAAATTAAAATAATAGAAGCATGCTTAAGATCAAGCAACACAATTTCACAGGTCCATATATTCCTAAAAACAAATTCCAATATTTTAAAAGCTAATGCATCACAGCCATATTTTAAACCTTCTCTAGGCAATTCTTTAGCCCCTCCTCCAAAGCCTTTCAATTTTTAAGATTACAAAGAGCTGTTTTTTTTTTTTTTGCAATTTTAAATAATTGAAAGGCTGTTTTGTCTTCATAAGCTAATAAGTAGATAAAATGGATGTCATTAAAAAGTGTCATCTCAATTCCAGCATCATTATTCAAAAGATGATCAAAATATTTCTTCCATCCATTCAGGATATCATTGTCATTCATATACAAGAATGGCATTGCTGGATTTAATACTACCATAGCTTCTCAGGTACATATATTGTCATATAATATTTTCAGTGCAGCAAATAAAGATCTAGATCAGTGGTCTTTAACCCTTGGTCCGCGGGCGGTGCCGGCCACAGAAATTTTCTGCCGGTCCATGCGCTAGACTGACAGGAAAGTTTGTAAAAACAAAATAATAAGAGTTTAAACTTTTAATTAATATAACCAATTTTTATTTATCTTATTTTTACCCAATTAAAAAAAAAAGAAAACAGAACGAAAACAAAATCTAATCAATCGTATATAAATAAATTTGTTTTTCTAGTTATCACAGATGTTTATGGAAGGGGGGTGGGGGGTAGAATTAAATTTTTTATTACTTTTCTAAAAAAATTCAAAATTAAAAAAAAACAAAGTTTTTTATTATACAAACTCCATGTATATATATATAACTTTATTTTGTATATTTAACATTGTTGTTTTGATCAGTTATAACAATTATGCTTATCTAAGGATAAGGTTTCGCGGACCGGCAAAAATAAGGATAAGGTTTCATGGACCAGCAGAAGTCTATAGATAATTTTTCTTAAAGATGTAAACAGCTTAGCCTTAGATGAAGTTATATATATATGGAGTTTGTATAATAAAAAACAAATTAATTTATGTATGACTGATTAGATTTTGTTTTGTTTCTTTTTTTTAAATCAGGTAAAAGTGCGATGGAAAAAATAAATAAAAATTGTTTATATTAATTAAAAGTTTAAAATCTTATTATTTTGTTATTAAAACTTTCTTGCCAGTCTATCGCGGACCAGCAAAACACTTCTACGGCCCGGCACGGGGCCGCGGATCAGTGGTTGAAGACCACTGATCTAGATTGACCATGTTCTGCAAATGTCTATATGCTCCTTGCAGGGTCATATGAATAGAAAGAACGACTAAATCAAGAGTTAAGATTCCTTGAGCTTATTTTGACCAAATTAATTGAATTGTACTACCCTCTTTCTTGGCTTGACACAATTATAGAATAGCAGACTCTGTGGTTCAAAGTCCTCGGATCACGGTATTAGTCTGTCACTTTCGGTGCTCACAACTTCAAACGATCATTCTGAGAAGAAAATCATTCAATGTTTTGTTTTAACTACTAGTTAGTTGGTTTTCACTCCCCACATTACTATTTGTACTGAACAAATATATTTTCAATTTAAAAGCGGTCTTATAATTAGCAATTTGCACAAATACACATATTTAAATAAACAATCCCCCATACCAGGGATATCAAACTGATGTCCTACGATTTGTGTTTCTATGGCCCGCAACAACTTAAAGTAAAAAAATTTATGTAAAAGATTTACTTTGTATGAACTGAAAATAATTTTGCATTAATTACGTGATTACATAGAAAATGAATATTTTAAGCTCGATTTTCAATAGACGAGGTGATTCAATGTAAGCAGCGCATTCAAATCATTCTGACTGTTGTATTCGTGTAACCATTACCAATGCGCTGATTGCGACCTGTTTTTGTTTTCTTGTTCGATATAGAAAATATTTTCATAAAAAATATAAGCCAATTAGAGTTTGTTTATTAAATAGTAAAATTATTTAAATTTATAGCGAATATTATTTCTATCCAGTAAGTGTTACTTTCCAAGTGAATAAACAAAAGAACAACATCCATAAAGAAGGAATAAATTTCAAGAAAGATAGACATATTTTTTCTTTAACTTAAATTCTCGAACAGCGGAACAAAACAAATCGATTCTATATTTTAATATTATTAAAGTTTTCAAAAATATATATTGTTTAAAAAAAAAAAAACAACTGTGAAATTTGAAAAATTTATGAGTAACGTGGCTGAAATGATTTTGACGCCTCTGTAATAGTGCATTTGAACAAATAGAAGAATCAATATTAAATTTGTTCTTTTAAATCGAAGATTATTTACGAGATTTTGTATGGATTTCCTATTTGTTTAAATGCTTTCATCGTTATATATTAATACATATGAGCTCTTGAATTATTAAAATTATATTTGAGATAATGGTCAATTTCCCGTAGGAGAAATATGTTCGAGTATCAAAATGATAAGTTCAGTATTATCGTTTCAAAAGCAGCAACTCTCACCTCCCACCCCACCTATCCCCACGATATTAAACTGCGCAAAACAAGAGCTTAACTTTGTAAAGATATTGACAATTTAATACAGACAAGTAAGCATTGAAATAGCAAAAGAAGAGTTAAACAAAATTAAACTTTCTCTTATCCGCCCCTTTTTCATTTCAAGCATTAAAAACTGTAAATGATGACATCTTTATGAGGTCAGGGTAAACATTCTATCATTTTGGATGTAAATATTGCCGCTGTCTAATAACAGCTGCACAACACTATACTATATAGAAGAAAAGTTTAATTTTTCTTGTCTTTGTCATTTTTTCTTCAGAATATTAACAACTGTATACGTCAGCATCTCAGAGTGATAGCTATTTAACACGAAGAAAAATTGTTTCAGCCAAAGTTAGATTAAACTAATAAAAGTCGGTTTCTTTACTACCGCAATCTATCTCTCAACGCACCTTTCATCTACGGAAAGAAAAAAATTGTTTTTATTTGATTTTTTTTTTTTTTTCTAAATTAATATTGTTATGAAAATAAAACGTTTGTTTACACAAGTTATATTTACATAGTTACTTTTGTCTTTGTTTAGCAATTATTACTTAAAATATATTCCATGGAGAGTCAATAATCCATAATGTTATTCTATTTTAATTTTAAAAAATTAACTGAGTTTGATAAATGTTGGATGGATAACGAAGAAGTTATCGCGGTATGTACTTTTAAAAAATGACAAAAATTAATTATTTTATTACAATTCAATCTACAAATGTATAACTTTATGAAACCTTAATCTTTTAGATAAAATATAAATTCAGGACAGTTTTGTGAGTTGACCGCCTGCGATGTTTTTACTCCCCCTCCCTCCTTAAACATATAAAAGAAAAATTAATATATATATATATTTGCAATTCCAGTGCTCATACATTTATTCTTCTTGTTTTTGTACAAAAAAATTATTTCACAATATCGGTCTATACTTCAGAGATTGGCGATCTCCAGCCCTCCGGCCAATTCCAGCGCTCGAGAGTCCGTAATACGACTAGCGTACATTTTCAAAATGTCAATAATAAACGGTCTTCGCTAAAATGTATTTATCCATTTTTAGTTTTTTTTTAAAAAAATGCTTCTGCACATATAAATGCACACATTTTTTCTCCTCAAAATAATATTTCCTAAATCAAGAAATGGATCCCGAATAAATGATGAAAATTTGGAGCGCATCTGTATAGGATATGAATTCATTGTTAAAAAATAAACGGCGGCAAATATCTCATTAAACTTTGGATAAAAAATTTATACTAGCACTATATTTTTCTTACTTTTGTTTATAATTATATCCTAAATATATGAAAGAAGGAAATTTGCTAGTGTGATGTGGAAAAGATAAGCTAGAGCTCGGAGAAACTGAATTAAACTTGGTCTGATTGAAAATGATGATGATGATCCAAAATGTTATATTAAATAATGTAATGACAATGATAATAAATATGATCTTGTTATGATTAATAAATAATGAAATGATAAATATCAAAATAAATAATTTTATATTACTTTACATTCTTCTATTTTAAATCCTTAAAAATTATGCTCCATCTACAACAGATAAATTTGAGTTGGCCCATCATGAAAAAAAATTGTCCATCTCTGGTCCAAATCTAAACTTTTATACGTTTCATTCTGTATCCTTATAATAGCCACATTTGTAAATAGCACCTGCGTCTTGCATGAATATGCTGTCCCTATGAATTATTTGAATAATATCACTTGAAAAGACGAAAATATATAAAAGAAAAATATATTTTTATTATTAAATTTTTATTTAGAGTAGTAGGAGTGCTAGAAGAAGCAGTCATGTTATGGTTAAATTAGGAAACATTACTTTTTCAAGGATTATCTGGAAGACATTTTGTTTAAAGAAGCACATTCTTGATTATTTCTATTGGGAAAGACATGGCAAAGAATAGAATACGTTAGAGAACTATAATTAGACATGCTGTTGGAATATTTCAGAACGAAGAGTTTTCTGCTGCAAAAATTAAAAGATAGCATTGTAAAATATCGAACCGAAAAATAGATCAACACATTCTATATGTGGTCGTATTTTACAGATTGGGTTATAAATTCATTGCAAAATTATTTCCTATAATAGTTTGTTCTCCTTTCCCTGGAAAAGAACGGCCATAATCGTTTACGAGCGAACGCTATTATGTGTATGTAAGTACATTTAAATGTGACAAAGTTCAAATAATTTTACAATTTCTAATACCATTTAAAAAAAAAATTTAAAAATAACTTTCTTCTTATTCAATAACTTGGGCGTTGGTGGCCTAATGGTTAGCAGCTGGCCCGGGTTCGCTTCCCCGTCAACGCATTTGTCATATGAAAAAAACAACTAATGCTTATTGCGTTATGCAGAGTTTGTTTTTAACGTAATAATCAATGCTTTAATGTTGACATAATGTTTATTGAATGTTTAAATATAATTTATCAATTTTTTGAAAATATATATTGCCATTGTTGACAACTTATCAAACAATGAGCTGGTTTGAACAAGGTGGCAAGATAAAATTAAGTAATATATATTTACGTTCCCACAAATTTACATTCTCCTAAATCATATCATCCAGATTACCCTGAACATTTTACATTTTAATATGAAAGTCCCTGTATATACTTATTAGGCTATAGATTGTTATATTATTAGCCCAGATAAAAACTTTGAACTAAATTGAAAATCATATCTATTATTATAAACTCCAAATCACGCTATACTATTGTTTTTAACTTGCTCTCTTTTTCATTTACCTTTATATATATATATTTGAAAGAGAGTAATATTTAGAAGACTTTCAAATAGATATATAAAGTAATTATTAAACAAGTAGCAAATTTTCTATAGAGCAGTGTCATCCAGTGCAAGTCTTAGTAATCAATGGATAAAAGGTTTGTGCGTGAAACCATTATCTAGTGTCTATTCATCCAATATTCCCAGACTAATTTCTAGCTTGTGGCTTTAAGAAAGAAAAAAGAAAAGCAAACAAATAATTACATATTAATTAACTGTTCTCAAAAAAATAAGAAAAGGAAAAGCGATTGCGACTAAAAAATATCCCAATTAGAGATAATTCAAACATAACCAATATTAAAATCTCTATTTTTAGAATAGCTGAAAACTATTACTAAATAATTAAAGAGAAAAAAAGTTATTAGAAGAAAAGTGAATTATATTATCAAATTCAAAATGTGAGCAAATACTGTCCTATACATGTGGGAGTCAGAGTGACTTGAGGTCAACATTGTCATAACAACAATATTGGCATCAGCATGGGATTTAGACATTCTATCATCAGAATTTCAATGGTATAGATGGCTGAAGAGTTGGAGGTTGGAGTAGGTTGAAGCCTGTCTATTAAAGTATAAAGATTTGCTATCTCAATATAAACTGAATACTAATTATATATATGTGTGTGTGTGTGTGTGAGATGATTATCTGGACAAACTGATGAGTGTTGGTTCAGCCTAAAATACATATATTGGTGATTATTTATGTTTTCTACATGTGTGTGGTCATGTGTATCAATAGTATGAGATAGTGTGGATGGTTGAAGGTTGTTTGAAAGTCTGAGTTCAAATCCCCTATATTTACAATTTAATTAAATATTTATCATTTATATGTTAAACTGATCTGGATTGTCATAGTTTTAATTTTAAAACGTTTCTAATAAATATTGTATAATTTGGAAAGAAATGCAAGAAGAATACAGGTAAATTTGACAATAAAGTGGCTTAATAGCTAAATGGATTTAAATATTCAAGAAATAAGTTGAATGAAGATGGAAGAAGTGAAAATAAGATTAAAAAATATTAGCATTGGTTGAAGAAAGCATTTACAAAGAATAAGAAAATATTCTGCCAAACTTTGAGGAGAGAATTGAGAAAGAGAATTGGTCAAGAGCTATGTGTAGAATATATTATTATATAGCTGTAAGATGTGAACAAATGAATAAGAAAATTAAGGATAAAGTGGAAGAGGGCATGGAGAAGAATGGAGGGGATTAATTATGGGGATAGACTAACAAATAAGGGAGTATTTGAGAATGGAAGAAGAGATAAGATGATTATATAGAGAAAAGGAAACTATATCAGACATGTATTTTAAAAAGAAATAAATTATTATGCCGGAAAATTTTTGAAAAGAATGCTAAATATGCTAGAAGAAAGGTACAAAAGAAATTGATTATATATGATGTTAAAGTCTCAGTAAATGATTAGATTATAAAGATTGAAGCAATTGAATTGATTGTGCATTGTTTTATGGAGTTGTCCATAGGATAGTTTAATAATATAGTTTAATGTACATGGAAGAAAATTTTCTCAATCATATTATTACCATGGAGAAAACCTATAGTATAAATGGAAAGTAGTGAATGTTAGTTTTCAAAATTAAAAATTATTTGCACTTTTACTATGGCATAAGAAAGTCTGTTATCATTATAAATGATTTCAATTGAATGTCAATTAGTGATTCATTGGATTTAGATATACTCATAAAGAAATTTGCATCTTTAAAAGCAAGGTAAGTGAACATTTTAAAAAGATTTTTTTTTGCTTTGTGGTCAAGCAGTCCTTTAAAGTGTCACATGTTGTATTGTAGGCTGCAGTTAATTGTTTAAAATACGTATATAAATCTGATGTAGGATTATACTGAAAAAATTTTTGTGTATCTTATTTGTGAGTACTAATAAACTAGATGATGGGAGAAATCATCAGTTTAAATGATCTTTTGTTTATAATATATTTATAAAATTATCCATTGCTGTACTTTAAATGTAATGTAGATTTCAGAACAAAGAAATTCAAGAGTCTGAGATCTCAATAATATTCTTATTGTTTACCAAAATATCTAGTATATATCTATATAAGATCAATATCTTGTGTCATCATAAGTACAACATAGTCAGTCATTTTGTTTTAACTATTTATTACAGGCCTGTGAAACTGTATAACTTAAAACAAAATAGCTGATAAGCTTAGTTGGACAGAAAATATGTAAGTACCAGTAAAAATCGAGAAATAAATGCAAATCTTAACAAAAAAATTCTCACTAAATTTTTACTAAATGAACAAACAGTAAATCATTATGAAAGAAACAGTTTTCTTTTGTCATAATTTTTTTAATAATTACAACTACAGTGATTAGCAGAAAAATATCAGAACTGAAGTGACCAGCCAATCACATAAATAGCCAATAGTGAGCATGTTTTAAATTAGGACTAATAAAAACATAAGATATTTTATTCTAGTTTGGTGTATAAATAAGAGATGAGAAAAAGAAATGGTAGTTAATTGTCATGCCAAACACTCATTTAAGGCTTGAAGTTATAAATGAAGGGATAAAAACCATTTTCAGAATATATTATGAATCATAAGCATATTTATGATTCTTATGTTTGCCTTCTATGATGTTTCAACCCCAGCTGTGACTAGTAAAACCTAGTTAATGTGTTAATGTTCGATTGTATCAAATTTCATGGAATTCTATATATTACGTGAACTAACAAATATATAAATGTAATCATTTATATATTAAATACTTTATAAACGATTTGCTTGCCTAAACTGTTTTTAACATATAACAACTTTAAAAATAATTATGATATTATTTCTTTCTTTTTATAATTTTGTTTTCCAATCACTTTTGAAACTTGCTAAATTTAATTCGCAACACACTTGACTGTAATTCGTCAAAGACATTACAAAAATATAATTACCATCTTGAGAGATGAAAGGGTCTTATAAATATTTACCATTTACGTTTAAAATTTATCGGGGAGGGGGTATTTCCCAATTTAGACTTTTAAAAAATTAGTTTACCGTGGCAGAAAATCATTTCAGAGAAATAATGACATTTTTATATATGTTTCGCTTTGTTTGCAATTTTTTTATAATGTCATTACTAAATTATAATTTTTAAAAACTATATAAAAACAGTAAAAATTATGCTTTCGTGATAAAAATATGATCAAAATTAATTAATTAATAAAAATAAATTCCAAAAGAGAGATTCCAAAGGTGCATTTTAGATAATTCCAAATTTTCAAAATTATAAGAAGTGCAAGATGGAGTTTGTTAATAACTTAAAAGTGGTCCTGTGTTTTCTTCTTGATCCCTTAAGATAGCAAAGCAACTATGGCACATGCACCAAACATGCCACATTGTGGTACCAAATTTGGACCATTGGGCCTCTGAATATAAAAAATAAAAAGTAAGTCTAGATCTTGTAATAAAAACAATTTTATTAGTGCTGAAAAATATGTATATGTAACAAAATTCAGAGAGGCAAACTTAAAAAAAAAATCCATATTCTAAAAATTGTCATTTTATGCTGAAGTTATTAATCCAGAGCCAGTCCATCATTGCATTAAACAGAGTTTGAATACAATTTTATTCTTTATGAAAATTATTATCAATGGAATTTTTAAAAAAATCAAAACGAGGTCACTCTGATAGCTTAAAAGTCTGGTGAAAACAAGAAACACACTCTGAAGTCTCTTCAAAGTAAACAACATTCAAACATTCAATTTTGCCTATATTGCTATATTATGTATAAAAAAAAAAAAAGAAGCTAAATATTGTTAATCTCTAACATACTTTAAAGTATATAAAAATTGAATAGTAGTGCATAAATTATGTGGTGTATAGATAAAGTATATAAAAATTGAATAGTAGTGCATAAATTATGTGGTGTATAGATAAAGTGTTTGGAGAGTAAAACATTGACCACCATGTCTTAAGAGAATGAAGCAAGTAATGTTCTAATATCCACTTGGTGCTGCTTCTGCCTTTACTATATAAACATTCATATAGTAAATGATCAGAAAAAGGCCATTCAATAGGCCCAGTTTACTGAATTTTCATCTTTAAGATAAAAAATGGCCACAAAAGATGTTAATGCAGGTAAATTTTGAAAGAAGTTGTCGAATTTTCAGAGATAGAAAACTGCATTATGAATCCTGTTCTCGCACACCCAAAAAAAAATCAGAGAGGAAACAAACAAGGAAGTTTTTTGGGGGAAGGGTTTGCTGTCAAGATTATTAGTAACCATTCTACTTTGCAATAATGAAAAAGTGAATGAAATTGTTTATTACTCAGGGGGTTATAAAAAAGGTGAAGCAATAAAAATGGTGGAGATTAAGCTTTAATCCATGGATATTGATCTTTGGAGTTCACATTTTATCATTGCACCAAACCATGAATGTATTTTTTAAACATTATTATCTATGATTAATATTGAATTTCAAAAATCTTACACTTTTCAGCAAAATAACTTTTATTATTAATTATAGTTTCAACTATACCATGCAGTCTTCATCAGATCTTATTCACTTCTTTTAACCTTCTCTATCCTCCATTTTACTCTACAATTATGATCAGGAGTTTTTTGTTTTTCTATTATGTTTAACATAACTTCTTTATTACTATTGGTGTGAAAGCAGGACTATTTTCAAAATTTCTCATTCCATCTTTTAACACATGAGATAATTTTAGTTTAATTATTTGTTCATCATAATTTCAAATTAATTTTTATACTTTCCATAACTAAAATTACTATAATTAGTTTTTTTAGGGTCAGGCAAAGTGGTAGAAAAGACAAAACTTTAGTCCATAAATCACGCCAACTCTGTCACTTTGGAATTCAAACTTCTCATGGAATCCCAAGTATAAATTCACATGATTATTTCTTTTATAATTAGTTATTTGAATAAATATAAAAAAATGTCCATGGAAATGCATTTTATTTAACAAGTTTCCATATACTGTTGTGATTCTCAGCTAAGTATTGTGCAGACAAAACAATACAGAAAATTGAAATTTTTGAACCAAAAAGTCATATTTTTAAGACATATTTTAAATAAAAATAGAAAAGAATCATTAAAGTAATACAGCCAAATCTTTACAGTGTGTCTGATTTTGAAATAACATGCTAAATTATTATGAAAGATTTATACCTAAACTTGAATAAGTTAAGCAAAATATGTTTATTGATTTAAAAAAAAACATACTTTCATTGATGTTTTTGTGAAGATACATTTAATCAAATAAAACAAGAAATGATAATTCATACAGTCAAAGAAGAAAATAAATGCGTCCAACCTTTAAGTCTTCAGGAGAAGATTTTTACAGAAGCAAAATTTGAATACAAGGCATTTCAATTTTTTTTTATCCATGCAAGAATAATATCTCAAGCATTTTAAAACTATACTTTATAGCATAAAAATGAAAATGATAGCTAACCATTAAACCTTAGCATATGAATTGATATTGAAATGAACACTCTATTATTTATTTCAATAAAAAAAAAGAATCCCCCACCCCCACCCTTTTAAGCAAAAAAAAACAAAAACAGACAAGATTGAGGAAAAACTAAGTTTTGATATAAAATCAGTTTTTGGTTTCTTTTGGCAGACTGGAATAATACTTCATTCCAATCCCACGGGATATCCACTTGTGTTTTGTGAATAAAAAGGAAAAACACTACTAATAGTTAGCTAGATCTGGTCTGGAATACTTTTGAATGATATTTAAATAATTTCAGCTGAAATAAAGAAATAGACATTTAAAAGACAGGTAGAAATTACAAGATTATAATATCATATAAGCAGACTTAATATTTGTCAGAAAAGAAGTAAATTTGGTGAGTCATATTTAAAGTCTGATTTGTACATTACTGGATACTGTTCTATTAGATCAGGTCAGCCACATTATGGTGCTATTTATATGCAAAAGCACATAAATATGTCATTTACATGGGCATCACCTGTCTAGGCCTATATATCTATGCAAAATCACAGAAAGAGACCATTTAACATGCAGTTGCTGGCACTGATGACATTATTTCTATGTTAAAAGCACAGAAAGATGCCATTTATCAGTGTCTGGCCTGATTTGTGTTACACCCTTTATCCTAATGCTCATAGTTCAAACTTCACTACAGTATCATGTGGGGGTGTCTGGACTTCAGTCTGCCACAAGTCTTCAAATATGCATGTCAAAGGAATTAGCTTACAAGCATCATGACCTACTATTACCTTCTAACAACTGTCAACCCGTCGCCACACTTCCCTACTCAGCGTGGAACCTTCAAAAAATTTGGAAATGGTACATTCAAGCAAGATTTCAACCAGATCACACAAGAAGTCATGTTTGCATGAGAACACATCCATGACAAATAAAATGGCTGACTTGAAAATAGGGCAATGTCATCCACAGAAGCCATCATACATGAAAAATTAATTAATTCTACTCTAATAGAATCTTTGCAATAAGGTATGTCAATTGATAAAGTTTTAATTCTTGTGGATGTGAAAAGGCATACCATCTGTCCTACATTGCAAGACTAAGATAAAATTTGTAGGTTTTTAAATTTTTTATGTAGTAAAATTCTTCTCGACTAAATTACAGGAATTGATTAAGGAAATCAATAAATTATGTTAAGCCTTTGGATAAAATGTATGACAGTAAAATTTCTCGTAGTTCTATGCAGAGACCAAAAGAAATTGTCAAAAAAATACATTTATTAATCTTAAAAAAAAAAAAAAAACAATCGAGTTGGAAATTATTAATCATTCTTAATAGGCGTGCATTAATATCCCTACACATATTCTTTCAAAGATAGCTATTGTAATAAATAAATAAATACTTTTCCTTTTCAAAAATGATCCAAAAAAAGTAAAAGACAGTTCAGTAATTAAAGTATTATCAGCATTTTCCCCCACCACGATGCAGTTAGTTATCTCTCAAGCAATGCTAGATTTTGTAAACTTTGTGGAAGGGGGGGGGGTTTCCAGCCAGCACTGGCATACACGGGGAATTCTACTCTAATAAAATATTTGCAATAACATATATTTATGTAAAATTGTTCCGTAAATTTATTAAGAAAATAAATGAATTACGTTAACCCATATGACTATTATTCTCAAATATTAGACAGAGTGGGTCTGGTAACATTATATTTGTGTTTTTGCATAGCAACCATGCCATCAAGTGGCTGACATGATCTAATAGAACAGTACCCATTATTGTAACTAATCTGAGTTTGTAAATAACATCTGTTTCCCAGATATTATTTTGAAGAAACTATTAGTTAAAAGAAAAAAGAAATGAATTTGTAATGACTTCTCTTTACTTGTTAAATTTTTTTTTTTTTAAAAAAAAAGAAAAAAATAATTATTATACATAACATATGTATGCTAAGCTTATGAATTTTATATAAGTTATTAATAAGAGAAAAGAGTAAAAAAATAAGGATAATTATGTAGTTTCAAATAACCATAGTTAATAATGCAATTATTTCCATTATTCTCATTTGTTCATAGTTAAACCTATATTTGATTACTGAAAATTGAATTTTATGTAGATGGATTTATATATGCACAATTGTTTGTTCAATGTTTAATAGTTTACATGTGTTTGCATCCATGGGAGAATACATTCCTATTAGTTTAATAAGTTAGGGATTGATCTCAGAATGAGTAATCCATGTATAAATTATAGTTGTATTAAATTAGGTTTAGGACTGAAAGGCTATTTCTTACAATTATTGTACAAAAGGTTTATTCAGTTAGGGTTAGAATCAAACAACAATCCCTTTATAGTTATTACTATATAAGCAGTTATATTTAGGATCAGGATCTAAAAAGATTATTCCTTATGATTATTACGATAAAGATAGCATTAATGTCTATCCCATATAGAACACGTGTATGTGAATTTACTGGGAAACATGATTTAAAGGAATGTTATATTTATGAGTTTATACATGCTTATAATTATTTTCAAGTTTATTGAAGTCAGGGTTAAAGGTATAATAAATGTATTACACTATCTATGAATGTATTGATGCTGTGATTTATGGGTGTTAAAGGACTTTGTTAAAGAAATGAAATGAATTGCCTATCAATTGATGATTATACTTTGTAAATAAACACCTGTTACACAGTTTGGTAATTTTATTAAAGAAATACATTGTATATGAATTAATAAATACATTTAGAAATAAATTATTACATAATTTGTTACTTTGTTTATGTAAGATTGTGTGGTCTATTGTCATTCATTGGGAGTAACTTATGTTCTCTGTGCTTTAGCCCAGCATTACAAATGGGGCTGTGTAATGGTTACATTGTTATATTAAATAAAATACTATTTTAAATACATATGTGTTGGTTTATTTTTGGATGCTTAAAGCCAGGTGGTAGCCATGCAATTTATATAAATAAATAAATAAATAAATAGAGAAAATGTAAATAAATGAATTATGCTAAGTCTGACCATTATTATATGTATACTTGAAAATTGAACTGTAACATAAGTTTGAAACTCCAGAATTACAATCATGTCAATGAATGATAATATATTATTTTATAGTTGTCAAGGCATATAAATATATTTAATTCATGATTAAATAAAAGTAAAAGTTAAAATACAAAGGAGATTTGAAATTGGATCAATAATATAAGAGATAATTATTCCTTTTTAATGCTGATGTAGATTTAACATATGGATGAAAATAATGGTTCAATTCTAATCTAAACATAGTTTTCCAAAACAGTGAGTATTATTCATTTATCTAAAATAGTAGAAGGAAAGATAGTTTACTTTGGATTAAAAAGACTTATTGGTAAGTATTAGAAATGTATAAAACTATGTTAAAATATGAAATGCATGCCAGTAATTAAAACAATACAATTCTGTGAAGAAGATATGAGTAGTGTTTGAACTTTTCACTATACTCACAATAGCAATAAATATGTACATTCTTACATGAAATTCAAATTGAATGAACCTTTCTATAAACTATGGGTAATTAACACTTATATGTTAACAAATAATAAATAATAGGGTGAATCCACCTACTCTTTAAGTTCTTAATCATTCTAAGCTTACATTTGCTGGTGCTTCTAAAATAAAGAGAGGAAATTTCACATTAGCCTGATTTAAATGTAGCACAATTATTTCAAAATTATATTTGCACAAAAAGATTATAAAGACAGGATCTTGTTTTTTTTAAATAACTTCAAATAAATATCACTTTGCAAATGTAAATATGAAATAGGCATATATTAATGTGTATAAAATTGAAATGGAAGCAAATTAACTTCTCTATAAGCTATGGATATATGAATAAACAATAAATGAGTGAATCCATCTATCATTATAAGCACTCACTTACTGACATTGCTGTAAATAAAAAATGGATATTATGTATTAACCTAATTTACATATGGCATAATTATTTTGAAATTACAATTGAGTAGATAGAGGTTAGAGATAGAGTCACATTTTAAAAATAATCTTAGATCCATTTAAATTCCATAAAAGATATGTCTGTTTAATATTTGTATAATAATCAATCTAAATAAGATTGAAGCAAACAACTAATTATATTTACAATTATTTAATTATCAACCCGGCTTTCATCTCTTATTGAGATCTTTTCAAGATATTTGATATTTACAAACTGATTTCACAATAATTAGGTCATATTTAAATCAAGCTAATATATATTTACCATTCTTTATTTTTTTTTTTTAAATAAAAAACTTTTATTTTACATAAAGTTTTACAAAGAATTTCTTTAGACAACAAATTAATCTATTATAAATTGATTTACATTTTTAATAGTAACTTCCTGCGTGTTTTGATGAATTTCTTGTACTAAGAACCATAATGTTGTGATCCAGTCCATGTGAATAGGTAGATTTCTTTGGGTGCAAGAAGCTTATCTTTTTTCGAATAGAATTAAATATATTTTTAATAAAAAATTGTAAGTCCAATGAAGAATTGATTATATGATATCTAAGTAACCATATTACTTGGTTAATAAATATGCATCTTCTGATATTGCAGAAATTACCCATTTTAATATTATGAACCATATCAAAGAGTTCTGGATTGTGATTATTAAAATAATTTTGAATTATATATTTTGCTTCTCTTAGTACCGAGCAAGAAACAAGAATATGATAAAATGTTTCACTATCTTTTTTACACAAAATACATAAAGAATCAATCCTTTTAAATCCTCTATTAGTAACAAGGAAATCGTTGGTAGGAAGTGAAGATAGATTTATTTTAATGATAAAATCAATATATTTAGGCATTAAATACCATTTTCTCATTTTATTAAAAAGATTGTTATTAGTCACTTCAAGAAAACTAGGTGGGCATATCAGCTGAGAATTTATCATTTTAAACATGTCCCAATAGGTGTGTTTATTATTTAAAAAAAAAAATTCATTTAAATCCATTTGTTTATCAATAAGTGAGATGAGAAGTTGTAGCCAATTTTTTTTAATATTCGGGGTAGGCCTATCTGTGGGAATGATTGTGTCAATAATGTTTTCGTAGTTAAATTCAATCTTGATGTAGTAGAATAAATTAAGTATATTTTTAATTAGTAATGTATTAATTGAATGTAAACCTAGTCCATTAAGTATTTTTGGATTTTGCATTTTACGCATACTGATACAGACCACTTTTTTTTTTTTCCAAAGGAGGCCAGAGCACAATGAGTTAATTTGCGAAGTTATTTTTTAGTAGGGTTTAATATCGGTAAATAATAATTAATTCTGCTGAAAACAAGAGAATTTAGTAAGAGAACTTTATCATATAAAGATAAGTATATGCTTTTTAGAGAATCTATTATTTTTTTTGTTGATATAATCAGTTTGTCTTGTAACATTTTCCTCATTTTGTTTGGTGAAAGGTACAGTGATATACCTTAAAAAGGTTGAGGTTTTGATGAGAAACATGCAGGGACATTTTCTCCTGAATGAAGTTTTCAAACTGCAGATTTCTCTAGGTTAAAATTTAATTTGTATTCCGATGAAAACTTTTTAAGGTATTTTTTCAAGTTCTGGTAGATGTTTAGCTGATGGCAGCATTACAACAACATCATCCATGTATGCAAGATATTAATTTCTTTGTTTAGAAAAGGAACAAAAACCCCAGGAAGTTTTGTTTCCATTTCTATGAGAAGGGGGTTAATATAAGCAATGAATAAAAGTGCACTCAAGGGTGAGCCCTGAGGAATAGAAATTGATGGTTTAAAGCCAGGTGCAATTCCACCATTGAGTGTAATGAAAATTTCTCTATTAAATAGAAGATTCTCTATCATTGTAAGATAGATAGAGGGAACTCCATATTGTTGTAGTGTTTTCATTAATATTTCAATTCTTACTGGATCAAATGCTGCTATAATATCTAGTTGTACAGCTATTGGCTTTGATTTTCTCTTAATTCTAATGTATTCTGTTAAAATTTTGAAAAGGCAAATTGCATGCATTGTGGATGAACCTTTCTTTGCATATTGAGTAGAAGAAATATTATCCAAAGTCTTTTGTTGAATCTTGTCTTTAATCAGCTTTTCTATGATCTTAATAAGAAATGGAGTCATAGAGATAGGTCTTATATTGGATGTAATAGAGGGAAGACCTTTCCTTTTTAAAAAAGGCACCAATGAAATAATGTATGTCTTGACAACTTAAGGCTATGACGTCAATGACACCTTTTATAATTGGAATAGTAAAGTGAGCCAAATGTGTTAGTACAAAATTTGGGAGGCCATGAGAGCCAGAATATGTTTTTTCAGGTAGTGAATTTAATTTGTTTAAAATTAATTGCTCTGTTATTTCATGATCATTTTTTTGACTATTGTTGAATATGGTTCTAATTTGAATGCCGGACGTTGTTCGAAGTTTATTGAAGAAAAAATTCCTAATAATCATTAGCATTGAAAAACCAGCATAGTTGGCTCCATTGTCTAAAATGGATAAAAGGGTATTAAGTTTGGGTTTGATCTTAATGTCCAACGAATATAACTTTTAGTCCAGGCATGTCTACTGGCTAGAAACACTTTAGATCTCTTAATAGAAATATTTTCAGCTAGTGCCCTTTGTAACTCTTAATTTTAATTTGAAGTATTTTATTAATATTAAGTGTCGAATGCTTAAATACATATTGCATATTCGTGTGTAGTATTATCAATTCTTAAACTAAAATCTTAAACTTTAATTCATTTATAAATGAGGATGTTAAAAATATAAAATATAGACGTTTTTTACGCAAAACATTTTTTATAGAAACGTGAAAGAGCCTACAGAATATAGGAAAATGACGATAAAGAATGGGATAAACTTGATTTGCATTCACTCAGATCTTTTTGCAAAGGTTGGACTAGAAAATGTGATACATTTATAGATGCTGAGTTCTTGTTTTCTGATGGATACATTTGCGTACACAGCCATAACAGCTTAGTTTGAGAAAGATTCATACATTTTCTAGCCGTAACTTTTCAAAAACAATAGACAAAATTAATGCATATATTTTAATGAAGAACTCTACAAATAAGTGCATGCACTGTTAGAATAAAATTTTTAAACGCTGTGAAATTATAGCATAATTAATAGTACTTAAATATATTTAATAGTTTAATGATTTAAAATTAACACTTTATACTTTAAACTACATTTATTTTTTAATGATCTGAAATCAACACTTGACTGTGCTGAATTACATTTAATGTTTTATCGCACACATTTATTTTTGATTTATTGCTTAAATTGAACTAAGTACCATAAAGCAAAAATCCATAGCCCTATGTATACATAAATAAAGAATAGATAATAAAGGATAGAGAAAAAAATATACTGTAAAAAAGTTACTTTTTAAAAACATTTAATGTTTTAATGATTTAAAATTAGCATTAACCCCAAGAAATTATATATAAAAAGGACTTCGATCTTGACATACCGTGATGTGATGCGATGCGGCTTCTCCTCAGGAATCTCTCAGTCACGGTTTCCACATTTCCTTCCCTTTCCATTCCCCACCCTAATTTTTCCCATATTCTTCTCTATCCTGTTCCATCCCATCTCCATATCATCATCTGGGGTGTTCTCTCTATGACCTTTATATCTAGATCTCCCTTATCTTTTTCCAAATACACAATAAAAACCAAGAATCCACTTTCTGTATAATCACTTTGTTTATATTTATTATCCACAACTTCATTATTTGTATCCTTACTACTTGTAAGCATTTACATTCAATTAGCAGATGCATAATATTTTTCATGCCTTCCTTATATAACTTGCAGACTAAATCGCCCACATTTCTTAATGTGTTTATTTCCCCTTGTTGCTAATAATTCTTCACTAGAGTTACACTCTTTTTCCCCATCATTTAATAATACTATTTCTCTCGCCTCTATTTTCCTTAATATATTTCCAAATTTTTTTATTCCCATCTTTTCCACTTTTATTAATATCTTCAAATAATTTACTATTTAATTTCATTCTCCCCCTATAATTATCTATTTTAGCCAACTTCTTTTTTTAAAAATAATTTTCCCATTCAATATTAATATCTTTTCCACTTTCTTTGTTTTTAATAGCACGTTTATATTCTCTTCATGCTTTCCCTCTCTCTTTTACCCTTTTATTAATTCTCACTTTTCTATCACTTTTATTCTTCTGAATATTCTATTTTCCAATTTTTCTACTTTATCACACCAGTCCTAAGGACTAGTCCCCAACAAACTCTTCCATGATTTCTATTACTTTTATTTTATATTCTTCTGACTTATTCTCATCATTAATTCCCCATCCACATTTTTCACCATCCTTTCTACTTTTATTATTATTTTCCATCACTTTACTAACAATTTCTATAATAAAGAAATTATGATCACTATTACATACTCTCCCTCTTCATTATTAAACACTTGAATTTTTTATACTTTATTCGTTCCCTCTTCCTCTACTAATAATATAATCTATTGTGTGAAATATATTATTTCTAGACCATGTGTATTACCCCTCATAAATATTTGACAAATTTTCCAATGCTCAATTTCATTCCCTGACAAAAAAAAATTCAAAAGCTGTTCATTCTTGTTATCAATGACATCAATTTATTCAATATGCTCATTCGTTTCCCTATAACCATTACCTCCTCCCCCCTTTTTTTTAAAACTCTGTATATCCTTAACTAGGCATTCATATATGCTATTGGTCCGTTCTATTATAGTTTGATTATCTCTAGTGGCCATATACACTATAACTACCATCCATTCTTGTCTTCCTAATTTTATCTCAAACTACAAATGTTTTTGTTACTTTACAATATTTAAATATTTTTTTGACATAACTCCTATATCACCATCCGCCTTTTTTTTTCTATTTATGTCCTGCCATACCAAAACTTCCAGGGTAAGTTCTTCTCTTAGATATGTTTCCACTACTGCTAATACCTCAAGCTCTTCGTTTTTGACTGCTTTGTTTAATTCCAACACCAATGATATCATTTAGTGAAAAATAGAATCAATTAGTAATTGTAATGAGTTCTCACAAATCAATGAAAATAATTATATAGTAAATTTACGAGTACATCGTTTTCTATAATGGCAAAATAAGAAATATGCATATATTTAAACTTATAATTGATTAATATTAAATAACAAAAATGTAGCAAATCATTTTTTAACAATTTATTGCAGATCAGAAATCTATCAAACTTGAATCCAGTTTCTTTGATTCATAATTTCTTTTCTCCATATCTTATCCCTTCACAAAACATGATCTCTTTCTGGGTCTTTTTTAAATAATTGAGCTTTAATTTAAGAATTCAGTTGCTCTTGTATTGTTATTGTTTCTAGAGACATGTCCATCCCAACTCCATTTCTGCGTCTTAATTCTTTTAATGATATCACTGATATTTATTTTTACTTCCCTCTGGTTCTCACAAATTACTTTATTGTGCGATCTGAATTCTCTGGATTGTTCTTTTATTAAATATCCAAGTCTCAGGTACATCAATAATATGGATTCAGCATATCTGATAAAACCCTTTCTTTCAAATGATTATGCATATTTTCTTCCAACATTGTTATCTTTATCAAACTATTTTCATCTAAGTTTAATTCTACATATAATTAATTTTAACTATTATGTTTCATTTGTATTACTAATCCAAACAAAATATTTATAGTTAATAACTTATTTTTTTCTGTAAGTCTTTACTTTTTCATTTTTTGAAAAGTTATTGAACATTTTTGTAATATTTTTTAGCATTTATTAGTTAAGTCTTATTGTTCTGGAACATCTCTCAAAACTTTAAAACATTACAATACAACAATCATACCATCTATAAAATCTAAATAATCTTCACTTATTTTATTAACTTCCGATTTTAATAAACAAAATATTTCCTGTAAAACTGCTATAGAAACTTTTGCAAATATGAAATTATTCTGTTTTACAATCTTATAAATGTTAATCTTCTTAATATCTAACCATCCTTTTGCATTTTGATAAATCTACTTCAGAATTTGTCGATATTCTGGTCTATCTTAATATTCCAAAGCTTTAATTTACCATGAAAAAATATTTGTGCAATCAAATGCTTTTTTTATATTTTAGAATTACAAAGTATAGTGACAACTTATACTCATTGATCTTTTCTATAACTTTCAATATCTGTATGTGATCTATTATGCTATAACCATTTTTAAATCTAGCTTGTTATTGTTAGTGTTGTTTTGAATTCAATGACCTTAGAAAAGATTTTATAAAGAATTGACACAATTGATACATTTGTAATTTCTAATATCTTCTTTCTCACCTTTTAAAATAACATTATTATTGCTATTTTCCAATCATACGGTATAACTTTTACTATTTATATGGTTGACAAAAAGTGATGCCAATAATTTCTTCTCTATTTCTTTATCTGTTTTTTTTTTTTTTTTTAAATCATCAGATTTTAAAAGAAATGGACCGCTGAAGAGTTGTGAGGTGGACTAGTTTGAAGCCTGTCCATTAAAGTATGAAGATTGGCTATCTTAATATAAGCAGAGCTTTGATTGTATATGTGTGGAGATGATAATCTAACCAACTGACAAGTGCTGGTTTAGCACAAAATACGTTTATTGGGGATTATTTATCTTTTCAACATGTGTGTGATCAAGTGTATCAGTGGTATGAGATAGCATGATGGTTGAGGGTCGTGTGAAAGTCTGAGTTCAAACCCTCTATATATTACATGTATAAGTGCAGGTATGAAAAAGCCTGTTCTGTAGAAAAAAAAAAGCTTATTTAAAATATCGATAATAAATCCACCATTTTCAGTTGTTTATTTATTATTTATTTTTATAAAGATTTAATTGCATAACTTAGCTCTTCATTTAAAATGCAGTCAATTTTTGAATCATTATTTTTCAAAGGATCCGAAAACATAAATAATTGATATGTAAAAATGACAGAAAGTGAGTTTATTAAAATTATGGATAAAAAGCAATTTAATAATTATTCTAGAAATGTAGCAATAATAAAGTTTAACTTAAATTTTTAAGTGTGCAATTTGAAACAACATTACAACACTGAAATTAATAAACTTTCATGGTTGTTTATTTTAGAAATATAAACGTTTAATCTTCATAATTTCTTTATACATTTCAATTTTTTTTCCATATGTCATAGCATCGGCCGGGAGGCGAACCCACAACCGTCTGCAACCAACTACTTGCTTGCAAGGTCGCTGCAATGACCTCCCGGCTAACAACGCTTGACTATACATTTCAATTTATTCATTAGAATATTAACTTTACAATCAAAAAATAATCTTAAATTTATAACTCAATAATATTTCTTCTTTCCTTAATTTAAATGTAACAAAATAAATAGTGATGTTACACTGTGCAGGAAGCATTATTATTTAAAACATATACACAAACGCGTTAAGATAACCCCAATATTAAGTCTACATTTTTGGAACATGAAATCGAATCCAGTCACACTTTCAATCCACTTAATATTAAAGGTGTTTTCGCAGAGAGCAATGATCGAAAAAGAAAATATAAAGAATCATAAACAAGAAAAACTCATGCATTGCATTATCACGTAAGTGATATATTTAATTTAACTTATAAATTCTATTTATATAAACCTATATTAGTTCTATGAATATGACCGACTTGGTCGAAAACGGTGCTAAACTGTAATTTTAAATAAATTATAATCTTTCCAATATAGTGTACTGTCACCATATTTTGTTAATCTTAAATTTAATATATATATTACAAATAAGAAAAAGAAAAATAAATAAACTGAAATGATATTTAATACAATGGATTCCATTTAAACTTCTAAAGCAAAACAAACATTTCTGGAGATAAAATTAAGGCAATCAAATTTAAATTAATTTACATATTTGCATAAAGAAAACATTCAAATAGTCAAAATATTTTTGAAATTTAAAGTTTGGTTCTCGTCGATGAGCAACCATATCGCACTGGATGGTGCAGTTATCACGCAAAAACTATAAAATATGATCATTCACGGGCCGTTAATTATAATCATTTTGATGTGTTTTTTGTAATGTGAAAATAAAAACAAAAGAAAATAGTCTTTTTTAAATATTATTTAATTTTAAATATTATTTTTTATTAACGTATACAAATTAAATGATAATAATAAATGTAAAATAAAATAAACAAATTACAATTTGATTCGTCTTTTTTAATTTTCTTTTTATTAGAAAAATAAATTTTCTATCGGAGATTTTTTTACTGGGGTTACGGCTTTTTTGTTGTTGTTGTTTACCGCTATTTTTTATTTCAAATAGAATCACAACTAAAAGTAAAAGTTGTTACGGTTAGTTTTAGGGTTAGTTTAGGGTTAGCTTTACGGTTAAAATAAAAAATATCAAAATCATATTTTTGTAAATACTTTTTTTTTACTAACATCTATAAAATAAATGATAACAATAAACGTAAACTATATTCAACAAAGTATAACAGTAGTCGGAGAAAAGAAAGAAACTAAAACTTTTTTAAACAATGACAAATATATATATATAAAATGTTTATAATATATGCTTTTTATGACATTTAAAAAACAGTGTACAATTGTACTTTTCTTACTGGATATTTTTGTGTTAATGATCTTTTTTATTTCAAAAATATACACACTCATGGAAATGTTACAAACAGTATGTTACTTTACGTGTTACCTAATTCCAATTCACTTTACACATATATCTCATCAACATTTACTACTTAAAACTTCAATACACTACAGTGTAAAAAGTCTGTTAATTATTACTTTACAAAATCTGAACATTTCAATACTTTAAAATAAAAAAAAATCCAATGAAAATAACATTTCCATCCAATTAAAAAAAACACACCCTCTCCCCAAGCCGTAACCTTTTTATAAACTGTGCGAATTGGGAAAATGTATTTTCTGGTAAACATACATGCTGTACTGCGATGTGACATAGTGGCATGCAATCTGTAGTACAACATAAAAGGTTGTATTGTAGAAAACGCGGGTTCGAACATGTCGGCCACGGAAATGGCATTTTTATGTGTTTTAGCGCGAAAACAGTGCCATCCAGTGGGATATGTTGGTTCATCGACGACAAACAAAAGTTCAATTAATAATTTTAAAAACAAAAAATTAAAAATAATATTTATCATTTTAAAAAAAATCTCTTTAACTTCTTGTTAAATACTTCATGGAACAATCATATCTGAATACATTATTATGACGTGATTGTTCTTTGAAGTATTTATATTCCTAAATGGTACATATTTAATCTTCAGTAAAAATCATCTGCATGTGATTAAAATTATCAGTATAACTTTCTGTTTTATGTTAGAACTTTTGTACCTGACTTATTTCTTGTAAAAACGAAAATTTTCTATACAATCACAAACTAAACATATCACATTCATCAAAAACAAATGATTAATACAATTTTAGAAAAATAAAATTATGTTGCAAACTTATGGTTTTCAATTTCCAAACTTTAAACAAAGCAACAGGCATGTAAGTGCAATGACTACATTCCATCCAATGAGAAGCCTTCCCTTCATTCAAAACCCATCTCTGCCTTCTCATCATTTGAAACCACAATTTTTTTAAACAATTTCTACTGAAAATTATTATTAATGAATATACATTTTAATTTAAGTTTTTACTATCAAATACAAGGAAAACCAAGTGATCTCCTCTAGTGCCAATTAACAATGCCCCATGATGGAATATATGTCAAAGAGAAAGAATTAACTATTTTAAATGCAACTTAAATATTATAATTCAAAATATTTCATATTCATTATTTGTAAAATGTGTGTGTGTATATTATAAAATATAATATATATATTACTTTACTGTAATAATTACATATGTCTAAAAAAATTAGAGTTGATATTAATTACATACAGTAATTAGATTTTTTATTAAATATTTTTTTCTAATCATTAATTTATGATAGAAAGTAAAAAAAAGTGACATTTATTTACTTATGATCATTTTTATTGTTTCAATTATTAGTAATAATCAAAAAAAAAAGCAAGTCATATATACCGTGACATTATTTTTATAAGCTTGTATTTACAAAAATGCAATACAGAGAGCATACCAATAGCTCAAACAACTCTTAATTGATAAGTGCTGTATGAGAAAATATTTAAAATCTCTATCCAGAACCTTCCCATTTCCAGACCAACTGGTTTCTGTATTACATTTTTGTAAATACACACATAAAAGTAATGTCATGCTATATATGACTTGCTTTTTTAAAAATTATTATTATAATTTTACCTTTAAGGCTTTGGCTATGCTGTGGCTATTAAAATATGGTAGATTCAAATTTAGTTCAGTCCCATATAGCTATTTAAGTTAGATAGCTGGATTTAAAAACATTTTCATGTCTGAAAATTTCAGAGTTTCTACTTAAATATTATGTATGAAATAAATGCTGGTTTTTGAGTTGATATTTTAGATCTAGTGTCCGAATATTCTAGTTCTCTGCTGATGTGAGACATAAGCTTGAAACCAGTTGGTCTGGGGATGGGAAGGTTCTGGATAGAGATTTTAAATATTTTCTCATACTGCACTTATCAATTAAGAGCTTATTTGAATTATTGATACTCTCTCTCTGTATTACATTTTTCAATTATTAGTGAAAATGTTATGGCAAAGTTGCAAACAAAAACCTATCTTTTTAATTGATTTTCTATTTATAACATTTTTGAAGTGAATATTTCATTCACTTTGGGCTAAATTTTTTATTTATTTATTTATTTATTTTTACAGATA
Source organism: Epiperipatus broadwayi (assembly GCA_028023455.1). Taxonomy (NCBI): domain Eukaryota; kingdom Metazoa; phylum Onychophora; class Udeonychophora; order Euonychophora; family Peripatidae; genus Epiperipatus; species Epiperipatus broadwayi. The sequence continues at coordinate 1,104,023 of JAQFVV010012516.1, read as the reverse complement.
TTGTAATATTTGTTTACAATTTTTGTGTTTATTTGATGATAAATTCTGAAACTAAAATGTATATCGATTTAACAATTTTTAAAAAAATCTACAATTTAAAAAAAATTTAAAGAAGATAATATGATATTGAGAACATAACATAAATATTCTGGATATGCTACTGATTGATATTTCCCTTGTTCTAAGATCCTAAATATGCTTGTAAGAACTTTTGTGAAAATCCACCTTTTGTTTGATTGTCAAAAACAATCATACATTTTCTGTAATTTGTTTATATATTTATGATTAGTTTTATAAAATAAATGTGAAATGTTAATTTTTTGTAAAGAATATAAGTTTAGACTCAGATTTTATTCAAAAACATTTGTTTATAAATGAATATGTCAAAAAGAAATGTAATAACATAAAGCTGAAAGTTGAGATTAGTGAAAAAAGAAACCTAATATAAAATGTGGGCTATTATTTTTTATCATTTTAAAATAATTATAAATAGAACTTTAATTCTTAAAATTATTTGTGTTTTTAACAATAATTTGTTCATGTTTTTAGAAATGGAGTTAAAAGGTTTTATTTTGTTTGTATTATTATTCTTATTAGTAATTGCAAAATAACAGAAGCTATTATTCTGGATATCAAATTATTATCTTTTTTTTCTATATTTGCAAAGTTGAAATACTATTTTTAAAAATAATTTTTATTTGAAAACATATTTATAACAAACTATTTTAAAATTATGGGAATATAAAGAAGAATAAAGATTTAATAATTAAAATAAAAAGTTGAAAATATAATCCAAATGGCCATTAGGGGATATCAAAAAATGTAATAGCTAAAGTTAGGAAAGAAGTTAAACCGTTAAGATTTTCAATAAAAAGTTGCAAAAAAAAAAAAAAACTATTGTAAGACTTTTAATAGAAAGTTTTAAATTAAAAACAAAAAACTCTTTTAAACTTCTAACAAAATTCTTTTTAAATTTAAAAAAAGTAAAAAATAATAATTATTGTATATGTGAATTATAAAAATTACAAGAAAAAAATATTTGATTGTCATTATAATTATTACTTTTAATAAAAAAAAATGTCAATTCAAATTTTAATAAACTATCTATGTGAATAAATACTGCAATGAAATCATGGATTTATTGATGATTCTTTAACATATATTTCTATGGCTTTGAACTTGTTACCAAAGGAAATAAGTCATGAATATTAATAAAAAATAATATATTAAGAGTTCAATATATTTGCAATTTCAAAAGATAGCAGAATTATAGGGCTTATTTTGCTTTATTGTTTTTTATTATTATATAGTTGTTTTTTTTTTAAAAAAATTTCATGAAGAAAAAAAAGATTAGATAATATTAGTTTAATTTTATGCATTATTTGGATATTTCTACATAATACCATTTATTTATAATGCAATCAAATAAAATTTATTCTTTGATATTTTTTCTTGTGGTTTCGACTTACCAACAGTTTTCTTTATTAGTGCTACAATTTTGTATTTGGTAAAAGTATTTATATATGTATAAATATTTACTATTTATATAGATATATTTGAACTCTGTAATTCTGATAAAGGTTACTGGTCAGTCAAAACTTTGATTCTATTATACAAATGGATTAAAGAAAGTATATAAATGATATTATATTGTAAATTTACATGGAATAAAATTGAAACATTAGAAAATATTTGAAGAATTGATAGTCTTAAAGTGAAGAAAACAAAATAGCTATAAAACCACCAAAACATAACATGGTGCCATTTCCTATGCTTACACAAGATGTCAATAACAGTACCAAATCCTCTATACAGCAGTTCCACTTAGTGCAGGCCTTAGTAATCAATGGATGCAAGAACATTTTTGTGCACATAATTCATCCAATATCTCCAGATTAGTTTCTAGCTTGTGGCTTCCATTGGTGAAGAGACTTGGATTGGAAAACATTACACCCAGAATTTAGGATCTAATGCAATCCTCCAATAGCCATTTTTTGATTATTTAGTTAACTACAAAGCTAGGAGCCTAAGATAAAAACCCAATAATGTGTTAATCCAAGCTTATTCACTTGTCTAGTCTTATAGATTTGAACCCAGTTCAGCATGACTATGCAAATAAATAATGTATTCAATCTCAGGCTCCTAGATTGTCAGATAAAAAATGAATGCTGGAGAATAGCATTAGAATCTAAGATCTAGGTGCAATGCTATCAGATCCAAGACTCCTCATTAATTAAAGCCACAAGCTAGAAATTAGTCTGGAATATTGAATGAATAGGCACTAGTTAGGAAATTTATACAGAAACTTTATTGCATCCAATTAAATCATAAATAGTTTGAGTTTTAAACTAGTGGTTATTTAAATGTACATGTCATCCAGAAGCATAACAAAAATATAGAATCAAATTTGTAAAATTATAGTGGAAAAAGAATCCAAAAACCCTTAAACAGTATATATCTATGTATCCAGTATGTAAAAAGCTACTGATTCAAAAAAAAGATAAAATTAAATAAGAAAATAAAAATTAGTAAATAGTGAATATATCATGTTTTATACACACACACTCTCTCTCTCCCTCTCCCTCCCCCCCCCCCTCTCTCTCTCAGGCTATAAATAAATAACACTCATTGACAATAGGTCAATAATCAAATGAGTTCATCTATTTTTTAAGCTTTTGATGTTTATAAGCTTATTCTTGCTAACATTGTTGGAAAATCAGAGTGAACTTAATGTCTCATCCAGATAAAATGATGATTGTAATAATTGTTAAATCAATAATCTCATCCAAGGTTAGAGACAATTTTTCTTTTAATAACATTGCTTTAATAATCAAATGAAAGTTAATAATAGGTGGATTCATTATATTCTTGACTGATTCTTTGTCAACAGAATGTTATTTATCCACAGCCTGAGAGGAGATATGAGAGTGGTTTACTACTTTAGTTACATATGCATTGCTTCTATGATAATTTAATATTTACAATTATTAAATTTTATTTGATTATTAAAACACATTCATTAAAAGTGTGATTCAATCTCATTTTTGCTATTTGATTATTCATTTAACAATTGTTAATGATAACTGTCTGATATATTACATTCATATTAAATTACCATCAGTATTGACAGGGATACGTTTATAAGCATCAAAAACTTAAAGACGATGTGGGTTCATTTTATTCTTGGTCTTTTATTAACAAATTATTATTTATTCATAGCCTGAGAGAGGGAAGTGGTTTATCCCATTAATTACATATACATTGGGCTATAGTAATTTAAGATTTACAATTACATGTTTATAATTATTAATATATATATATATATTTCATATGATGGAATTAGAATCCATTATGTTGCCTTAATAAAATACTTTAATAAAAATATAAACAAATATTATAGACAACTACATTAATAAATATTTAATTTATTACATCGAATCGATTTTCGTTCAAAATGAACCTTTTCAAGATGTTAGAATAAATCAAAAAGTCACACGATTTATATTAACGTAGCACACACTTATTGTTCAAATTAAATCCTAAAAATTATTAAAATTTTTAATGTTTAACTGACGACTTTCAACTCAAATTCACGGATTCCTGGTGCAAACTTCAGAAACTTAGCATCCTTTAACCTTAATAATAAAGCTTCATAAAAATTATGACAAATCAAGGACACAGTTTATAAAATTTACCATCAACAATCAGAAGACACGGATGACACCAAATGTCTGTAGAGTTAAAAGAAATCAGATAAAATATTATTGAAGAAAATTTTAGAAATGCTTTTAAATTAGAATGTCATAGAAGTATTAATATTAACGAAGAAATGACTTTAGACTACTAAAGAAAAATGCAAGTTTTTATATAATTCAGTGGATATAATATCTTTTAGTTTATTTAAAGATTTTTATAAACAAGATTAAGAAAACTGCTATATTGAATATATGCCATCTGATTTCTTTTAACTCTACAGACATTTGGTGTCATCCATGTCTTCTGATTGTTGATGGTAAATTTTATAAACTGTGTCCTTGATTTGTCATAATTTTTATGAAGCCTTTATTATTAAGGTTAAAGAATGCTAAGTTTCTGAATTTTGCACCAGGAATCCGTGAATTTGAGTTGAAAGTCGTCAGTTAAACCTTAAAAATTTTAATAATTTTTAGGATTTAATTTGAACAATAAGTGTGTGCTACGTTAATATAAATCGCGTGACTTTTTGATTTATTCTAACATCTTGAAAAGGTTCATTTTGAACGAAAATCGATTCGATGTAATAAATTAAATATTTATTAATGTAGTTGTCTATAATATTTGTTTATATTTTTATTAAAATATATATATATTGTACTGATCATTTATCAACTAACCATAACTATATAGGTATACATCCATATCATATGTGCTAGTTGGCTTATATTGGTAATTAATGATGGTCAGCCATTTTTGATTTCCGTAGCATTCCCTTAACACATAATAACCCTTATTTATGATTCTTAATTCCTATATCAGTATGTACCTACAAATGCTAGCTTTTAATTTTTCTGTTAGATAATTAGTTATATAAATCACACATGCGCACAATATGTTAGGAATATTTTTACATGCTTCTATAAATAAGAAGATAGAGATTATAATAGAATTAGCAATTTTATTATAATAGTTACAAAAGTATGTCAAATATCATCCCTAAACTTTTAGAAATAGAAAACATTTTCTTTGTTACACAAAAACAAACAATAATTATTTAGAATACATCATAAAAATATTTGAAATTACTTTAAATACAAGCCACTAAAACATTAATGATAAAAAAATAATAATATAATTAATACAATAAGCAAAATTAAAATATTCTCACCTTTAGTTTGAAAATAACTTCAGTTTATAATTCATATTACATATGTTTTCATCTTCTGATAGATTTGTTGACATATGGATAGGTGCATATGTATGCACATAGATTCAATGTCACTTGGCATACTTATCATAATTCAGGTTCTAAAATTCACTACCATGATAATAGCTGATGATTGATGCTTATACAATAGCTGTCCACCCTACTAGTTTATATGTAGGCTTTTCCAGAATACACACATGCATTATAATAACTCTATACTTGTTTGCTGGCCTGGTCTCTTAGAAATCATTGACTATGAGGTTACTTTTTTTACATGTATTTTATTTTCTTTCAGCAAACTATTTATAAAAACACGCTTAGTAGACAAAGATATTCTAAGCAATTGGAACACTATTTCTGGTGAATAAATGTAATCAGAACTTATAAAAGTTGTGCTTTATCTGTTTATGTTAGCTCTTCTGTTATAGAAATTATTTTCCATCTCTCTATACAACTATTTCAGGTGTGATAATCAAAACCAATTCATGGCAGTGGTTGATTTTTTTTTTCTAATGATAAGTTTTTTCCCTTAAAGAGAATAATAAAATCACACTTCTTTTATAGCCAACAATTTCTGAATATGTGACCAGATCTATGCAACCCAAATTAATAAAACTATTATTTACCCTCATTTTTAGGTTTTAATTCATCTATTTATTTATTTTTTACAAAAGAAATAAATTATTTATTTTACCACATCTGTAAATCTCTTTATCTGCTAATTATAAAGATAAAGTTACCAGAAAAAAATCCTTTATATTAAATATTTAATTTTTAGGAAAAAATTGTTATAACATTTTTTTCTCTTTTTTTCCTCTTCTAAAGTTTAATAAATATAAATACTTTATTTGAATCATATAGCCACACAGCATTTTATATATATTTTATATCATTGGAACCCATTAATTAAATACAATAAAAAAATATAATTTAAAATCTTTCTTTATTTTTATTAAAGACAATGCTTCTTTATTTTTAGTGTAATAAATCTTGAGGGGTTTAAACCTATTTACCATAATGGTCTGATGCAATATATATGGTGCTTTAATTTCACATTAATATTTATTGTAAATTTTACTATATAAGATATTAAGAGCAATGATATCTTCAAAATATATAATCAAATAATATTTCATTCATAAATTTGAGCAATATAGTTCCACTTCAGTGCAATACTCTTTAGCTCTTACATCCACATAGGGCTTAAATATCAAAAATTAATGGGTTATATCCATAAAAGACATATACATATATTCTTAACTTTATTAATTTCAATACATATTTTGTTTATTATTTATATATATATTACACCAGAAATTTCATGAAATTACAATGAAAACAAATAGAATATTAAAGAAATTGCAAATAATAGTAAATTATATATATAAACTAAAAATATGTCAGCAATACATTGTAAATATTTATAAAACAAAATAAAATAGAAATCTAAAAATGATAATAATTTCTTAACATTGTTTCTATTGACATTGATCATCTTATCTGATTGTTTTATCAGAAGCTTGGCCAGGTAATTAGCTCAGCTGTACAGTGATGAATTCAAGAGCTTAACATTTTTGAGTCAAAACTCACCTGTGACTTTTTGAGTTAAAGAATATGTTATTATATCTAATCCTTGAGCCACCTGCCCATTGCTTTTTTGATTCCTAGTTATGAACAGCTTGGTACAACAAATATTTATAATCACAAACAATGATTCCTTTTAGCCTAACAAAGAATACTCTACTCCTCAGCAACACACTCACACCTAATGTGTTTTGGTCTAGTGTAGGAATGGTAGATTCTGGCAAATATGGTTTGTGGATCACCCACAACTCTGCCAATTCCTATACTCAAGTTCTTAAGCACTTTTGAGCAATGAAGCTAATCATTTATTCTTTCATTACTAAAACTGGTCATAAACATGCATATCAGTTACTCAGAATGTGATTGAATTGGTTTGTGGTGCTATCTCTACTATCACGTTAAAAAGTTGTCATTTCTGTTATAACTGTTCCCTTTTTATTTGAGTCTAAATGTTTTTGAATCAATTTCTCAACTAAAAAATTGAAATATTGCACTTTTAGCACTTGGAAGCTTGAATATCACATGACCTCACGAGCAACTAAAAATAAGATTTATTTTAATTTCATTTGTAACATATTTCCGTCATTATTCTATGACATTTACTTAGCAACCTATATAATGATTTGCAGTGCATAGGTAGCATATCTACTGCCATGCCTGCAATTTGAATTCAAAACAAATGAACGTTTTTTTTGTAGTCATAGGATTTTTTACCCTGTAACTGTCCTATAACTATCCCAGCTGATCATCCAATGTTGGTCAGTAAATGGATATCTAGTTATTCTTAGTTAAACAATAAGGATTGAAAACCATTCAAGCTATCAACATCCAACATGGTTAGCACTGCTCTCTCCTTTACTGTTCCTCTATAAGTGACTACTGAAACTCTGGTTAGTTTAGGGCCATGATCCAAAAGTAAATCCTGAAGCTTAAGATCCAAATGTGTTTATTCCATCTCTTTTGCTTATGCTATTTCCGAGCAATAAACCATTTGATTTATTCATTTTTGTGGCAGTGACCTAAAGTGGACCATTTAAAAAAAAAAAAAGACTTTTATTTTTCGATTTTCTGTTTTTCCATGGCTTCCCCACTAATATATTTATCGAATTTCCCCCTTTGTCTACATAAAATATTGCTTAAAACTTGACTTTGTGAAGGTTTTTTTTTTTTAATAAAATCATTATTATAGGAGATGTAACTTTTAATTAAAAATGCATATTTAAAAATTAAGTAGACTATTTCTAAAAGTGAATTTTATTTTACGCCACCATTATTTTAAAACTCTGTACGTGTATTTTTTCAGTTAAGTTCAGCAGAGAGTTGGTCATCTAATAGGAACCTCGAAATTCCTCTCAAACAAATGTATAGAGTGGGTGAGTATGTATAGATTATGTGCTTCTCTTTTTTTTAATACTTGCTGAAAATCGTTTTTAAAATAACTCTTAAAGATCATACAAATTAAAAGGGAATACGTGAGATATCTCATGTACCCTAATTTTTAACTTAGCCATTTTTTAATTTAAATACTTGTCAAAAAAATGACAGATGGTAAAGTATTCATTAAATAATTTTTTTCAATAACTTTAATACGTGAGTGTGTGTGTTTGTTTAAACGCATTGTGCTGAGATTCAGTAAAATTATATATTTCATAATGTAATTATAAAGCACACAGATATAAATAATATATCCAAATCATATGTCAAACAAGCTTAAATATAATGCTTAATTTGATCACATATAAGTGCGCAAATGAATAAATAACTTCTCACATCAAAACATTGAGAAACCAAGAACTATATTTCAGCCTAGAACAGAGATCTCACCAAATGACCCTAGAAATTAACTTGCATCAACATGGCGAATTTTTAATAACGGTTACTTCAAGTAAATGGAATTAATTAACCCATATTTTAAAGTAAATGTCATTTTAAATTTTAATTAATATTGATTATGATTTATAATTTATGAAATGAATATAACACGAGAATAACATTTAATTTCCAAGAATTTCTTAGATGAAAGACATACACATAACAACAGTCTGCACATTGTAAGACTATATGATATTCAATGCAAATGTACCATGTAAAATGATACAAGTATAAAATGATTTGTGAGTATATATTTGAATTCATAACAATGATGTTAAATTCAAATGTACAATGTAAAATGGCATAAGTTATTGATGATTTCTCACTGCTTATGTGGATTCATAAATAACAACAGTGTAATTTTTAAATCATAAGATTGCATAATATTTAATTCAAATATACCATGTAAAATGGCATAAGTAATAATGACTATAATTTTATATTGTAGAATCTCTGGGGTTATTGGTAACTGTTATCTAATAGAATTGTTTTCATATCTGCTTGATGAGTAAAAGATCCCAAGATTTAAATAATAAAGAATGTATCGCAGCGAAAAAAGATACTATAGCCTATAAAATTATACCTGTGTATTGTCAATATAATATCTAGGTATGCCAAAGATGTCTAGTTATTTTAACCAATATGTTTCATCAAAGATTATCTAATGCAAATGCTATATGTTGCTAACAGTCAACATATGGATCTGCTTTAAAGTTATAATGTTACAAGATTCTAATCTTATGTTTACCGCATAGATCACTGTGGAAGTATTCACTGTATCTTGTTAAAATAATGTAAAACATTTTTTTAACAATACTATTATTATGAATAGCAAATAAAAGGCATTTAAATACTCTCATTATATATTTGATTACAAACATGTTATTGACTTTAGCTTATTTTGTAATAAAGAGTATATTAAAGTTTAAAATATAACTCTAAATATTAAAATGCTAGAAAAAACTTGTGCTAAAAAGGACGAGGAATGTGTGATTGTTTTGTTGACTTAGCATAGTGATAGGTCCATGGATTGTGGTTTCATGTCATCACTTCCAATGTTCAGATTTCTTATTAACTTTCAAATAATAAAACAATTAAATTGCTAATTAAAAAGTTAATCACCTGCTATTTTAACTTGCTTTAAATAGAGGATTTAATATATTTATATATTTGTATTATATTATCAAAGTTTGATTATTTAACTATTCTATGGAATTGAATATGATCCTATATTTCCAATACAGATACTAGTTGGTGTTTTTCCTCATTTCATTTTTAATAGCAAAAAGTGGATTTAAAATAAATTATTTAGCAATTTAGAAATTTTTCAGATTTGAATTTTCAATTATATTCCTAAATATTGATATGTATCAGTAAATAATTAAAAATTGTATATAATTGTATTCCTTCAAAGGAAACTGAAATAACTAATTGACTTATGCAGGATTATTCTTTAATTTAAACTGTATATAAGTTAGGTCTAATTACTTTACTTATTTATTATTATTTGTATAAAATTATTAAATATTTATTTCTTAGTAAACATTTAATGTTTGCATAAAATTTTTATTTCATTGTAATAACTTTTTAACAGGAATAAGTCAACTGAATGTTTTTATTATATTAAACTGAAACTTTCCTGTCAAACCTTTTAAAATTATTTTTTAATAATAAGAAAGCTGTTCTTTTGTAAGTTATTTTCTGTTTATTAGACTTTTTTTTTTAAAAAAAGGTAATGTTTTAGATTTCAGATTACATTCAATTTTTTAATTTTTGTTCAGAAATAAATTAGAAAATTAAAAAGCTTACTCTGGAGATGAAAAAAAAAGTCTGCTTAATGATTAAAATCATATTGTAAATTCTCTTTAATAAATAAAAATTAAAAGTTTTATTATTAGCTAAACAATTACTTACACAGTATAAGATGATTTGAAAGGATGTTTATAATAATGCTAATGTTTTGTGCATAAGAGCAAAATATTTGAGTTTCTGTTTCTTTATTTAAAAAATTATTTATAAAATTATTATCACCTAACTATAACTCTTAACATGAGGGTCATCCTATTTGATAATGTCTAGGGATGTATGAAAATTATTTTCTTTGCTAAAAGAGAAATAAAACTAATAAATATCTAATGACCACTGCTTACATATGTTGATAGTAACAATTTTCCTCATTTTATTAGAGGCTTCTATTGGAAGTTTAAGTAAGAAATAGATACCGATGATTCTATTGACCCTATACATTTCCATCTACCATCAATTGATTACTCACTCTTCTGATAGATGGCTCTAGAGTAGATTGGAAATATTGATTTCTGAAAGAAATAATTTATATAAACTGCCAACTTTGAATATAATATAATCATATGGAGATTCCCTGTTTGGTTATATGGTCATGAAAAATTCTGATTATTTAAAAGCAGAATATGAGTGTTGTACATTAAACTCAAAATAAATAATATTCATTCATATTTTGCTTTAGACTCATAATAAGTAAAATTTGGGGAGAATCCTGACTGATCCCCATAAGTTACAGTCAAGCATTTAAACTTATAAACGATAGTGACATGCTTAATTTATACACAAAATAAAAATCCTTTTGATTATTCTTCAATGATTATTAATATGATTGAATAAGATTCTTATTGAAGGTGATTATTGCATGCTTTGGATTGACTTCAACTCTATGTTTATTTCAATTTGAAGCAACTTGAATTACATATTTGGTTTCAAAGTGGACCACATTAGAGTATTAAAAAAGTATTGCCCTAATAAGACTTAGCATTTACCTGTAAGTATTTATTTGGAAAGTATCATTTTACTAAATAAGATTAAAATTCCAGAAAGTCTTATCCTTGTTTTTTCTTACAATTCCCAATTGTCATATCTCTCAATCCATTTTTAAATCTTCCTGCAAATTTCTGTCTTTAACTTCTCAATCTATTCCTTCTTTTGAACTCCTTTTTGGATAGCCTCTTTTTCTCTCTCACTAATATCCAGTTTAATATTTGTTTTAGTATACTTTCCTAAAATATCTGTACATATATCCACATCATTCTGATTTTCTCATTCTAAGGTCATATATTGTAGTGTGTTCAGTATTTACTATTACTCAAATTGTTTTATTATGCACTCCCTTCTGGCCTTTCAGCAGATCTTCAGCAGTAATTCATTTCTGTAGACATCTATTCCTTTTTTATTTTTTCCTTTACTTGACAATACTCATTTCCACCTGTACTGACATTTTTCACTATTGTGTTATATATTCATTGTTTATAGACTTTTAATATTCTGATCCTACATTATACATTTCTATTTTACCCTTTATGTGATCGTCATGCCTAGATACTTAAATTTTTCATATCCCAAGTGAAATTCCCATGTGTTACCTTTTAACTTTTGCTCTGATTAAAAATATGTGATTATATGGTAAATATTAAATACATAAATAGGACAGATTATTTTAATATCAAAGAAAAAAGATATAGAAGTCATCCACAATACATCATCATGTTAAAAAGAGTAATTATCTTTTTAAAAATATTAATAGCCAAACATACTTTTGATGCATGATATTATGGTAAACAACTGTTTTTTAAAAATTTATTTAATGACCAAAATTCCAGAGTGCACTACTAAATCTTTGATTTATTATTAGAAATAGCAATATATCAAGTTTTCTAGCATTTCTTTTACTATGATTTGATTCATTATGTTATAATATTAATTTTTTGAGAACAAAAGTTATGCCCAGAGTTTTTCTTGTGATTAAAGAAAATAGAATTAAGTTAAGAATTTGATGTAAATTTTTTATATTGACAAATGGTTTGCCTATAAATACTTTAGTTTCATCATAATAAATGGCTGCAGAACCAGGTCTCTCACATGCATTACAATATTGTGATGCGTATCATTGTAATTTATTCTAACTTTAATATTATTTGTTAATATATTTAAAGATAGAGAAGACCTGAATCTAATATTAAATTTTGAATATAAATTAGGAACGTAAGGCAAAGAAACCCATTCCTTATTAATTTTAATTGTATCCACTTTTAATTTGATTTGTTTTATAAAATAATTTTAAATGCTTGTATATTAAACTCTCAATAAGGTCCATGTCTAGTAAATCTTCAGTCTCAATATTTTGCTTCCTATCTGTCCCAAATTTACATAAATAAAAATTACAGCATAAAAAATATTTAAATTCTGAAAATTTATACTTTTTTATAGGTTAGACAACTTCCATATTTCTTCATATAAATAAAGACATAATAAAGGACAAATAACCCCCAAGATGCATTTTGTGCTGAGCCAGCACTCATCAGTTGGGCCAAGTCATCATCTCTCATATATATCTTTACTACATGAAGAGTATTTATGTAGAGCAAATAGTCTCATTTTTATTTTCAAGCAGCAATTTACTCTATTCCCAACTTTTACATTATCAACTTTTAGATAAACACGTAATAATTATTACTAATCATTTATTAAACTAGAGATTTTCTCTAGCAAAGGAAAGTATGGAAGATAAATCTATTAATGTGTTTTATGCCCACATATAGGTAAAATATATACAGAAAAGAATATTTGAAGATTTACCTTTCAGAAGTACCATGATTATTTGCCAACATTAAATTGCATAAAGAAAATATAATTCTTAGATTAATGATTGTTTTTGGAGGTTGCTATTATAATGATTGCAAGAGATAAAAGGGATTTGAAAAACTTGCTATTAAGTCTAATTTTGACTTTGTAAAAATTTTAAGTTCTGCTAAAAGTTAATATCCATATTATAGCCTCATTTGAAGTAGATGAGTTGGATTAATCAGTCTATCATTAATATATATATATAAATCAATACACCAACTTCTTTTTAAATCTTGTTTTTATATGACAAGATTTAAAAAGAACAATATATCTTTTAAATAATTCCAATCTTCTTTCACTTTTTAAGCAAAAAATATTTATTATTTTATTACAGTTTCAACTGTTCCTCACAGTCTTCTTCAGATCTCATTCTATCTCTCTACTTTTCCCTTTCCATAGAATGAGATCTGAAAAAAACTGTGAAGAACAGTCAAAACTGTAATAAAATATTTTTTGCTTAAAAGATTTAAGATTGGAATTATTTAAAAGATATATTGTTGTATATGAAGAAGCAAAATTAAGAAAGAAGAAGAAGAAAGAAGTATTTATAGATTTAAAAAGTATTGATTTATATATATTGAAAGTTATGAATTATTTTTGAAAAAAAAAAAACTGTGTAGATATTTTAAATTTGTTTTTATCATTAATAGTCTACAAATATTATTTAATAGCTTTTCTTGAAATATGGTATAAATAAAATGTAATAGATTGATCAGAGTATTATAGCAGGCAATTCAAACGAATTCTTTTAAATAAAAAATGACTTGGTTTATGGATTTGGGGATGGTATTATACAGATAATGTTGAAAAAAAATTGTGATTTTATATATGGAAGATATGTTAAAGTATTTATATATGACTAAGTGTTTGAAGGAGAATTCAGGTTTGAAATGGATGCTTAAATTATGAATTTTGTTACAAAATACCTTTAAAAATGAGGGAATTTAAACACCTTTATCATACATTTCATTAAAGAATTTTGAAGTCTGTGAATGTTTATATAGTGGTGAAAGTCCTTCATTTATTATTAGAAGGCAGATAAATATTTTTTGTTAGTTAGAGAGATGTTCATTAATATTTCTGCTAATATTACCGAATAATAGTCATGGTAAGTTCAGAAACAAAGGCTGTTATTAATGGCTAAAATCTGTTATAACTGCAAGTAATATAATTTAAAAAAAAAAAAAGATGTGGCTTATTAATTCTAATTATATTAACTAAATGTCAAGAACTACTAAGGATTAAAAAAATAGTGTTTTCAACCAATAAAAATTAAACAGACTTTGCCCAATCATATTGAGCAGAATGGAAAGAGTGCAATGTATTGTCTGTTGTTTATATTGTGAAATCAAAATAAGTTTATACAAAATCTATTTATTTTTTTATTATTTATTTTCGTTTTTAAATATATTTTGATTTTATTGAATTTTTGTAAGTTTTGAGAACAAATTAGTCAAATAAAACTTAAAAAAAAATTAAACACATCTCTTGTCACTAGATATCAAAACTGTTGATGTAATATTTCATTGATTTTTTTTATTTATTAATTAAAGTAAAAGGCTGAAACCCTCTCACATGCACTTTTAGAATGCTTATATGACAGCCAATCAGATGTAATGATGACTGTATAGGGAGCTCTTAAGATGCAACATAAGACAGTGACTTACAAGTTAAATTTTAATTTTTTAATTTTTTTGATGGCAACCCAGCTCCCAAATTTTTGAATAGATTCTAGCAATGGATATTTTTACTATGATGCCATGTTTAATTATTTTTTTGTGCAATTAAATATTTTTTTACATATATTACAAAATTCATTAATAGGTTATATTATAATAATAATTAAAATTCTAAAACATGAAAAATTAATATTTTAAAATTGTGAAAATAAGTATCTAACTGAAGGTCTTACTGATTTCAAAGGCAAATATCGTTATTGGCTTCACAATATTTATTGAAAATAGTTAAAATAATAAAACATTAGATATTAGCATTTTATGTTATTAAAAAATGATATACACCTGGGTCTCGTTTTACGTGATAGATAGGTTCCTCAGAAAACACACGCAAATGAAATCGCACAAAAATAGACGTAACGTACATTGAAAAAGGGGGTATGCAGTCTGTGATTTTTCAAAATTCGCATAAAAGCAAAGCACCAACGTAAAATTACTTTAAAATTCATGCAAAAAAAAAATAAGGAAATAAAATATGACTAATAAAAAATTTCAAATTTGAAAAAAATTGATACAAGACAAACTTTTTTTAACTATAATATTTAATTTTATTCAAAATAATATATTTTTATGCATAATTTACAGTACAGTAATTTACATTTTTTTGTACATGTTTTAATTATTATTGCTATTTGCCAAAAAACATGTTCATTTGTAAACTGGTAAAAAATCAAATTAATCACAAGAGGAAATACAACCAATGCCAACTTCACACTCTTGTTGTATCAATGGTTTTCTGGTGACAACGTAATTAGTAATTAATCTTTGAGACGATGATTTTATTGTTTTTGAAGCTCGCGATATCCAGACATACAACCATTTAGCTCTCGTTGGAATTTAAGAGCACGTTAATGATTAGTGTCATTAATAAGAAAATAATAATTGATTACGTTCTTTTTTAAAAAGCAAAAACAGAATGTGATTTAAAATGCAAAATTAACACGCACAATGTTTGAACAAATTTACATTATAATCTTGTAAAATTTAATGTGGGTAGGCATAAAATGTGGAAATCATGATTTTAATTTCATTATTGCATAAAATCTTACTATTATAAAGCACTGAAAATATTGAAATAACTAAGATGAAAGTCGAATTCCAATAATGTGCTATTACTTTCAATATAACGTAAGTGCGCAAAATTTATTATTTAAAGTAATAGCGCATTATCAGAGGTCGATTTCCGGTGAAACACGATTCGTGTAACTTCAAAATTTGTGTTAAATAAGTCCGCATAAAAAGAGACCCAGGTGTATTTAGAATTAATTATCATCAAAAAAAAAACAAAAAAAAAATTTAAAAGTTAATAAATTATTGTTATTAAAATATTTCATTTACAGCTTTTATCAAAATGATTTTCTTTTTAGTCTCTAAAGGCTTTTCTGTGGTAATTTTCAGTTTTCATAATGAACTTCATATACTTTCTAAGAGCTGTCTTTTTAAAAATAAAATGTTTTCAAAGCCAACCCCTTCCTAGTGACTTAGCTTTTGGTTTAATAATGTATTTTCCAAAAATATTGCATTATAGCTATTAACAATACTGAAAATCATGTTTTTGTGGCATTTAGCTGCAGGGGAAATGTATCTAAAGCATCAGCCAATCACAAATTGTTATCTCCTTTATAGTCAACAGAATGTGCTGTCAATCACAGACAAAGGTCTGTAAAGATTGTATACTGCTGATATCTCTTGGAATTTTTTTAAATTAATACATTAAAAATGGAAGCTTCTTAGAAAGAATCATTGCAACATATTATGCCTCATAATGTAACATATACAATGCTTTAAAACATAAAAAAGTAGTGATCATAGCATCATTATGCCATCTAAAATGTCAAATAAGATAGTGCTAACACAACTTACTTTTGTAAAACAGTTAAGAGTTTTATTTATTTGACTGTTTTAGAAAGATATGGTACTTATGTATTACCCTTCCTATTAAGATTGGCAGACTTTGTTTTTATTATTAAATGCTTTTATTAAAGTTAAAAAATCAGATTATTTATTAATTTATTTGCTAACTTTTGATCTTTTTCAAATTAAAATTAAATTTTAAAATTGAGGTTTAATATATTTAAGTTCAATAGAATTTTTTGAAACCTGATATACAACTACATTATACCAGTCTAATCCATTTGGAACACTTATCTTTCAGTAGGTCAAATAGTTTCTTAGGTATGAAACAGGGTGGGAAAATATTAAAATTATTCAATAATTTTACATATCACAATTAACAATTATTCTTAGAACTTTGATTTGTTTTAAATAATTTCATGAGAGAGCAGTATAAAGATTTTTTCTTTCAATTTAATAACATTTTCTAACCATTTAAAACTGTTAATGTATATATCATATTGGTTCTTTAGGATTAGAACTGCTGTGATGTAATCATGATTGAAATGAAGAAATGAGCATTACTATATGGAAGGCTTAAAAAAGAATCATCTTATGTTCTCAAAGTAATTCCTACATTGTCTTAAGTTGTTATTAAAAATTTTTTTAATTCTAAATAATTTCATGTAAGTAATATAAAATAATTTATTTTCTTTTTTAAAAGATTGTATATGTTTTTAATTCAATATTTATTTACAGAATTGTTTTTGAGGTCAAGTTCATGATGATTATGTCACAGCAGTTCTAATCCCAAAGTACCATTATATTTAGTATGTGCATATGATTATATATGTATAATAAATCATTAACTAAATTTTCTATTTACAATTGTTTGCTAGTTTTTATTTTTATTTTAAAGTAATTGTTTTTTTTTTTAAAAAAATCTAAAAAAGAAAACTTGGAATCATTATTTAAAACAATTATGAAAAGATAAAGAAGAAAATTCATGATCATTATTTAAAACAATGACATAATACAAATTTACTTTTTTAAAACGTTGCATGTTGGCTTGCTATAGTAAATCAATATAGCGCTAAAAACATAATAACTGCAAAGCTAAAGATATGGTGTTTTATTAAATCATATGCTGAGTGCTTTCAAGAGACACAGCTTTCATATTCATAGCTCTTATTGTATAATGGCTGTTAGTTTAATTATATGAAAATATATGTGACTATTAAGAATTCTATGCACTGCAATCCATTGCAATGTAGCAGGCTTCTTTCACTTTGCGCTTTACATCATTTGCTTCCCTGCAAACAATGTGTTTTTTTTTTAGTTTTTTTTAAACAATTGTTTTAAAATAAAAACTATCAAACAATTTTAAATAAAAACATAGTTACTGATTTAATATACATATATAATCATGTACATATACTACATATGATGTACACTATACGTGTGATATTGATTTAAAGTAAAATTATATTTATTAAGTGAAATTCATTTACAGTATATACACATGTCCAGTCAATTTAAATTATAATCTAGTTTTACATTTTCATTTACTGTATCAATACTAAAAACTTAAAAATATAGTTAAAATTTTTTATATATTAAATGCTTTTATTGACTGTGTACTAAAAAGATAGTTTTTTCAACCACAGTTGGAGTTTTTAGATTTAACTTGAAATAAAAGCATGGGGGAGGGGAATCCAAAAATTAATTAAGTCAATTCCTATTTTTTATAACAAAAGATTGTCTTAATTAAATTACAGACTCCTTGCCCCCACTATGCTATTATTTAATATTATATCTAAAAACTCCAATTGTAGTTAAAAATAATTATTTTACTTTTTTTTAGTGCACAGTCAAGAAAACCATTTAATATAAAAATGTATCTTTATTATTTATTAGTTATATAGTTTCACAGACTTCCAATAAATATTTAAAACAAAATGGCTGACAAGAAGCAGTAGTATTTAATATTTACAGTTTTTGTTTTTATTATTATTTAAAAAAAAAAATTCTATAAAAGTTAATTATAGTATTTCCACTTTTTTTTTGTATTAAGTCAACTTATTAATATAAAAATAAAAAAAATTACACAAACTATGACAATGTAACTTATTAATTTATAAAAAAATATAAGAAATAGCATTATATTTATTTTTTAAAGAAGAGTAAATAAGGATTATTCATAAGATTGAAAATGAAAACATAAACAAATATTCGTAGGCCTATGAAACTGTATTAGTAAAAATATCTACAGAACTTGGTAGGAAGAATAATATGTAAGTACCAAAAATACTTATGAAAAATATTAAATATTGCAATAATTATTATTTGTTCATTCTTATACATGTTAATAGCTGATAAACTAAAATGAAGCATTTTATTATTATCATCATTATTTTCAAATATTATGAATCCACTGCAGGATAAAAGTCTATCTAAGTTTAACTCTGGCTATCCAATCTCCAGTTTCTTTTCTCCACATCATACTGACAACTTTTTTTATTTCACCCATTCATCTCATATATGATCTCTTTCTAAGTCTTTTACAAACTCTTGGGATCCAGTTTAAAATTTCAAATGTCCCTCTATTATCATATCTTCTAGAAATATGTCTAGCCCAGCTCCAAATATACTAAATAGCTTTTCATTTTGGGCTCCATAA
Organism: Epiperipatus broadwayi; assembly: GCA_028023455.1. Classification (NCBI taxonomy): domain Eukaryota; kingdom Metazoa; phylum Onychophora; class Udeonychophora; order Euonychophora; family Peripatidae; genus Epiperipatus; species Epiperipatus broadwayi. Next base: position 1,084,762 of record JAQFVV010012516.1, on the reverse strand, counting down.
AAGAACTCCTATAAACAGTAATTTTAATTAGTTCTATTGCAGGGCTAAGACCTTTCCAACAATTCATTATTTAAAAAATAAAGAAATAGTGTTCATCAGGATTATTAAGTTATGAATGATGAGGATTTGAGTAGGTTTTGATTCTATATCCAAGGATAGCTAAATACCCATTTTCTGACCAAAGTTGACTTATTTAGTTATGGGCTAGTTCCTGAAAAGAATTTTATTTGTTCTGGGTTTGAACCATAATTTATAAGCATGGCAGACAGATATGCATCCTCAATATTATGACACCCCTCTCCAGTAGCCCTGCATAGAGGCACAAGGAATAAGAAGGCAATGAAGGTTTGAGAAACTTTTCATTCTTGCTTTACCATTTAGCTAAGAATAACTAGATACTCATTTACAAACCAATCTTCACTGATTAATTGGGTTGGTTTTAGACCAACTACTATGAGAAAAACTATGGGTCTTAAAGAATTTTACTCGAGCCAGATTCAAATCCCAGGTTTTGTGTGGAAATGTATACTATTTGCATTACAAAGCCCCTCTCCAATAGTCCTACATAGAGAAATGAGAAAAGGGGAAAACGGTACTTACAGGCTTTCCAATTGTCAGATGGTGAAGGTTTGAACCTTATGCTCTAACCAAAGCTACCTGGATAGCTGTGCTCTAGCCAAAGCTACCTGGATAGCTGTTTATAAAGCTATATATTAAGCGTTATTTGAGTTTATCTTTTGTTTATTACAAACAACACAAAGCATATCAAATTAACATTTTAATTTAATTAATTAATTGATAATCCCTTTGCATCTATTATGAAAATTTATTCTATTTTTTACTGCATCAATAGTCCTATGCTTTACATGTTTTAATGCAAATCAGTGGCAGACTCTGGAGAAATCGCGCCCCAGCTTTATCACTTCCGGCCCTCGAACTTTTTGTGACCTCTCATGCAGCCATTCTATTATTTGATAATCCCGTATGATTTAATCTAAGCTGTAGAATGGCATATTCAAGAAATTATTGAATCTAAGTTTAATTTATTTCCGGTGTTCAAACATCAATTGGCTTATTATATTCAATTTTTGTTAGAATCGATAATGTTGTTTTTAATAAAAACACGTTTTACGTTAAAAGCAAAAAAAATTTCTTTCTTAGGGTGTTTGAATAAGTGTGATGTTACAAAGAAAAATATTTAAGAAAAAAAAATATTGAAAGAATAATTACATTGTCCGTGTGGTATTGTTTCTGTTACTTTCTTAATTAACCTCTTGTTAATATGTATTTTATTTTTTTTAACAGGTTGTTCTACTTTTCATCACATATGCATTACAAAAGACGTAATTAAATTACTGTATTTCTTTTAATTACCACCTATTTAGCATATTATTCTTGACTACTTTTGACTTCTCTCATCGCTTCAACAACTTATTTAGCACACAAATTTCGTTTTCATTTACCGTTATTAATGGTTTGCTTCTACCATTTAAATGTCTTTATATTTTTAACTTATTTTTCATCTTCAATCTAATACATGTATTAATAATAACTGTTCACCCCTCCCCATTCTTATCACGCACGTAGATAATATATGTAATGAACAACAGCAAAGGTTATATGTGCAATAGTTAAGTTATTTTCCACATACTCATTTCTTTTTATAAATCTCGTTTATTATATGAACGTCTATATATCCATATCGTGATATAAATTTCATCTATGTTGAAACCGTATTTTTTGATCATTTTCAAGGAAATTACAATTAAAAAAAAATCATGAAAAGGAACAAACCTTGAAAATTACTATAGAGCTGATTGAAACATAGATGAAAGTATAGGTAATATATATATGGATGTAGTGATTTATATCATCATCATCAAACATTATCAATTCATTACAGGATGGTCTCTCCAAGTTCAACACATCTTCACTGATCTTTAGCTTCACTTATCCACATCACCCCTGCATACTTTCTTATTTCATCTATCCATCTCATATGTAATCTGTTACTGGGTCTTTTACAATCTCTCGGAATCCCATTTAAGATTTCAATTGTTCATCTATTATCATCTCTTCTAACAATATTCCCAGCTCAACTCCAATATTTTAATTCTTTCAATGATGTCAGTAACATCTGTTTGTTCTCATACTCACGAGTTGCATTTTCAATCTTTTCTTGTTACTCCTAACATGCATCTCTGCATACTTCTTTGAATGGTGTGAAGTTTCTGTATTGCTCTTTTATTAAGTGTCCAAGTCTCAGATCCATAAGTAAAAACTGGTATAATAAATTTATTAAAAATCTTCCTTTTCAAACACATAGGCATATTTCCTTTTAATATTCAACCAAGTTTACTTCTATAATTAATTTCATCTATTATGTTTTCATCTGCAGTAATAATATGACCAAGGTATTTGTAGTTAACTTTTTCTAACTCATCATAATCTATATTTTCATATTTTGAGAAAATCCATTTACCTTTAGTCCTACTTTCATCTGATAATTCTTGCAACATTTCATGAAGCTCTTAAAGCATTGTTTGTAAAAACAACTACATTATCCAAAAAATCTAAATAACTTAAATAATCTCCATTTACTTTTACTCCTTTAGCTTCCCATTTTAATTTACAACATATTTCTTGCAGAACTGCTGTAAAAGATTTTGGAGATATGAAGTCACCCTGTCTTATACCCTCTTAATGTTAATCTTCCTAATACCATTATTTAATCTGATTGTTGCTGTTGCATTTTTATAAATATTCTTCAGAATATGACAATATCCTGTGTCTATAACTTGTTGATCCAATGCTTTAATCATTGAAGATATGCTTATAGAATCAAGTGCCTTTTCATAATCTACAAATCCAACGCATAATGGCAACTCATGTTCATTGGTCTTTTCTATAACTTCTCTCAATATTGGATAAGATCTACTGTACTAAAATCACTTTTAAATTCTGCTTGTTTTGGTTTTTTTTTTTGCTTGGTTGAAATTCAATGTTCTCTGAAGATGAGTTGTAATTATCTTAGTAAAAATTTTGTATAAAACTGATAAAAGATTGATAGATATCATTTCTAATATCTTTTTTATCAGCTTTTAAAAATATTAATACTATATTCTTCCAATCATCTGGTACATCTTTATCATTTAAACATTTGGTATATAACTTTGCCAAAAAAAATTTCTATTTTTTCACCTGCTTCTTTTAAGATATCGATTATAATTCCATCATTACCTGGAGTTTTTCCCTTCATAAATTTAATTGCAGGTCTCACTTTTCATTTAAAATTCTGGTTAATTCAGAAGATATAATAGATGTAGAAGGTACTTGTTTTTATTACTATATAATTCTCAATAGAACTCTTATACCAATTTCATATCATTTCTCTTTTTAGTAATAGTTCCAACTTTTTTTCTTATTGCAAATATGTTTCCTACCAATATCAAAATGTTGTTTTACACTCTTGAGACTTTTATTCTCTTCAACAGCTTTCCTTGCTAGTTCACAATTTATAATTTCTTATATCATTATAAACTCTTTGTCACACAACTTTACAAAACTCAAGATATTCAATCCTTAATGCATCATTTTTATATATCTTTATATTCCTTCTTTTCTTCATAAATTCTCTAGTCTCAGTATAAATTTTATTGGTTAATTGCTACTTTTTTATATCAGCTATCTTTATTGCAGTTTTTAAAAGTGTATCAGTTGTTTTCATATTAATTTCATTCAAATCTGAACCATGATCAAAATCTACTAATACTTGAAAACCATTTGCAAGTTCTAATTTATATTCATTAGAATGTTTTTGAAGATTAGAAATATCAACAATAAATATTGTTTTTTTTTAATAATTTTTGTGTCTCTAGTTTTGCATTAATACGTATCTTACATCTTACAAATCGATGATCATTTCCTGTGTTAAATTTTCAAGAACATTACAATCTTGAAATATGTATTTTCTGTTAGTCAAAGTATAATCTAGTTCTTCTGTGACTTCATTTGGATGCTTCCATTTCCATTTTTTTCAAAAAAAGAATTCATAATATAAAGTTTTTCTTTTTTTGCAAATTTCACAAGTCTATATCCTCTCTCATTTCTATTACCATAACAAAATTTACCTATAGCACTTTCATTTGTTTACCAATTCTAGCATTAAAGTTTCCCATCACAATTTTAAAATGTTGTTTACTCTGATCAAAAGCCTTTTGTACACCCATATAAAAATCTTCTACTACATCATCACTATGAGAACTTGTTTGGGCATAAACTTGAATTATCTGCATTTGTTATCTGCTATTAAGTTGAATAACTAATTTTGCCACTCTGTCCAATATGACTAGCAATCTCCACAATATTGTTCTTCCACTTTTTATTTGTAATGAATCCTAATCCACGTGTACATCCAATATTTGTGCCTTTGAAGTAGAGTATATGTCCACTTTTAAATCAATTATCTCTTCACCTTTTCTTCTAACTTCACAAAGTCCAATAATATCCCATTTAATATGAGACAGTTCTTCTTCCAATTCTTGCAATCTTCCTTCACTTAAAAGTGATTTGCAATTGTAAGTACCTAAATAAAAGGTTATCATCAAATGGCAGCCTGAGTCTGCAATCCAAGAATTCTTAGCACCCTTTGCCTTCAACACCAATTGCTGCCTTGGCTGGTGACTTTACAGCCTCCTGGGAATAAAGGCCATTATTTATTTGAGTGTCACGAATGTATATCTATTAAAAAAAACTTTTTTATTCACACACACATTCATTCTGCCTTATTACACAACTGAGAAGAAAGACCATGGTGTTTTTTGATCTTAAACTTGAGGTAAAAAGCCAATAAACTCCATGCTGGCTAATGCATGTTGGTGAGCAGCTCATCTATGTTCATTTACTACATGAATAATCACATAGTAATAACAGCTGCAATGACCAGAACATACGAAGGGGATACTAGGAATTTGCCATGCTCAATTCCTTTAAGGCGTCCAAAAGGAATCAAAAGGTATCCTTTCAGTTAACAGTAAACTCCTTTTTGCAGCCATACTTTATATATTCAGTAAGTTTTAAAAGTAAAAAATGAGCTTTTTATTTTTAATAATTAATAGTTAAAATATGCTAAAAAAATTATCAACAGAGGTAACTCTCCTCTCATTACATCATTCTCATGCATGAAGTAAGGACAATTACTCTCAACACTGGTGAACATTTGTGAAAAAATAATTTTAGGCTAAGCAAAGCATAAAAATATGCAATTTTATTAATTACATATATTCCATAGTGTTATAATTATTGCCAACAAGATATTATAAGGCTGATAGTCTTTGATGTCTATTTATTCTTTCTTTAGGGCATTATATTATTACACAAATATATATAAGACCTTCATTAGTTCCCCTAAGCTGTACACAAAGGATTATAGTAGCAAACTCAAAAATTAAGTTTATAAATTCAAACTCATCTTACAATTTCAGGTACTTGAACATCATATGGCCTCTTGAAAGATAATGAATATCATATGACCTCTTGAAAGATAACCATTTGATTATTATTTTATCAAATCATCTCCATTATCCACCACACTTTTCAAATCAATAGACTATTATTCCTTTTTTTAACTTAGAGTAGTACTTTTTTCTTTGTTTTATTCAGCTTTTACAACTCAAGGGCACAGAGATTAGTGGGTTTGCCAGCCAGGTTCACAAACTGATGATGGAACCCAATCCTCCAGGTGAAATTTGTAAATTTTGTCTAGGCAATAAGCAGACTTAGAATTTTTTTTTTGGTAATCATACTATAGCTATTTTAGTTAGCCATTCAGATACCGAACAGCAAATGGGTGCTTAGCTATTACTAGTTAGAAAATCCCAGGTTAATCTGAGTTAGGATAATGCCAATATATTGATTGAATATAAAAACAAAAATATGACTGTAATATGATTTAGTTCACCTCTAATTCAATTAATGTATATCCAATTGTATTATTTGTTTGTTAGTTTCTTCCATACTTTATTATCAATTTTATTCTAACTTAAATTCCTTTTATTTCACACCTCAAAGGATTTTAAACATTTTTTCTTTTGTTTATTAACGTAAGCTGCAGTAAAGCTTTTACAATATTACAATCTGAATTAATTTCATCTTATTGATCTACAAAGAACAATTTTTTGTGTTAAAAAACTTATTTCAGTATTTTAGTCCTACATATTCCATGAAGATACATCGATAGGGTTTCAGACTCTGGAATTCAAAGTCCATGGATATTTGCCAACCTCTGGCACTTTTGGAATTTAAACTTCTCTACAATTCTTGAACAACAAACCAGTCAATTCTTATTGTTTTAATCCTATAGATAATTTTCCCATGTTTTTTATTCTCATCTATTTTTTTTAATATAAATATTTCTTCAGTACTTCCATGTTTTGGGCAATATTTGTTTTTTTCTGAATATAGACAATGTGTCCCTATGAAATGGAAATCGATTCTTTCTCTAAGCTTCCTATCATACTACCTTTGAATCAATGCACGCATTGTAGTGGCATAGTTTAGCTATTATCACAAAAAGTTTAAAATGCTAGCATGTTGTAGATCAGTTGTTATAAAATGAGACCATTTCATACTTTCACTGATCATCTTCAATGTTCTCCCTGTGATCACAAAATAATCTCACATACCATTCGAAAGCATTCTCATTACTTGTGGTTTTACTGCCACACCCATTTTGAATCATTTTAAATAATCCAGTGATTTTGCCTAATTTAAAACAAAATTTAATGTTTGTATGTTATTCCATAATGGGTTAAAATAGAAAATACATGGTCCCATTTTACTAGTCAAATATGCTAGTATCTTAAAACTTGTCTGATGAATACCTAAACTGTTGCTATGTAACATATGGATTAATGCAGAAAGGACACTTCAGGCAGCTTTGACAGAAAACCAGTTCCATTGGGACACTGTGTATGTGTAGAATGTTGGAACAATGAGTTATTCTAAGTAAGTCATATAAATTTTTTTCTTTGATTCTGTTAACTCAAAGAGTTTTTGTTTCTTCTTCAAAATGCTAGCTTTATTTACAAACCAAAATCAGATATATTTAAAGCAAAAATGATGATGAAAGAGAAAATTCAACATAAAAAAATTATTCAGCAATGTATTCTCCCATTATACAAAAACAATAGCCATAATTAGCTTGTATAACATTGAATAATCTAGGGAATTTTAGGGCACTCCATTATTCATATATATTTTTAAAACTAATAATCACTTTCTAACCTAAACAATGAACTAGTCTTCTGACACTATACATGTATTTTGGTTCATGCTTTATCAAGTGTGGTAAACATGTTAGAATAATATGCTTTATATATAAGTATTTAAAGCAATATAAGTACTTAAAAACAAAATTGTTGCTAATATATTGTGATGATCGCACATGCTGCGATCACACATATATATATTTAATATTAAGTATATTAAATATTGTAGTTTTTTTGAAATATACAAACAAATAAAAGAATTAAAACCAATGAAGAAAAGGATGTCTTAATTACTATAATGAGATAAATAGAGGGAACGGAATCGAATAAGATTCTTGTCTTTTACCCTCCAAAGTTCAGATTTTGAAAAAATAGAAAGATTAAAGTTAGAAAATATGAGAGTCAGATGTTTAGTTTAAGATTAAAAATGAAGAAAGGAAATGTAAAAATGGGAACTTAAATGACTTAAAAAGTGATAACTGGGGAGTTTAAATAAAAATATAAGTAAAATTTAGAATACAACAAAAGATAAAGATCTGTTCTTAAAATTACACATTTTGACTAAATGAAATACGTATACAAATGTATGTATAAAGAGGGAAAAGATTTATTGCATAGTAAAATGAGAATAATTTTATTAAAAAAATAATTGATAAATGAATGTAAAGCACGATGTTATAAAATCGTATGGAATTAAAAGAAATTTTGTATAAGTTGTAGAAAACATTATAATATTAAAGGTGTGAAAAAAAATCTACAAACATGAGATCAAGATAAGAAAAGAATTTGAAGAAAATACAGTAATTCAAGGACAGTTGACGTGGAGACTTCAGTGAGAGCACTGCTCTGAGAAGAAGTAGAGATTAGAATGTAGTGGGAAGCAGAGATTAAAGAAAAAAAGGAAAGCTGAGTAAAGGACATTTTTGGAGCATACTGACAAACTGAATGAGTATGAAACTAATTTATAATGCAAGTGAAGCTTCAAGGATGTGTGGCTAAGGGCCGATCCAAACCCACCGTTCTCGTACGGTCCCCTCGCCATGAAACAACTGTTGGCGTAGCACCTGCCTGATGATCCGCCAGCCATGCCATTAACACCCTAGTATTGTGAAGTCACTATGTGTAGAAGAGGAGATCCCATAAACAAGTCACTACGTGTCGAAGAGACCCCATACAATAGCCAAAGCCAAAGAACGGCAGTCTCTACTGTAACGGTATATAAATATGCCGTTACATTAATTTAAAATAAAATCTTAAAAGTTCACAAATAAAAATGAATGTATTAAAAAGAAGAAAAAAAACTAAACGCTAACATTAAAATGTTAGTATAACGTATATATTCGCACAGATGCTAAACTTTAAAAATATTTTTTTTTTATAAATAAAAAAAGGGTATTTGAACGTATTTTTTTATAAAAAAATACAAGATTTAAGAAATAACGTAGATAAAAATAAAAACAGGTATTAATTAATTCCTGTAATCTGTAAATGGAAATGATTGTTTATTAATTGAAAAGCAAGCTAGCTTTAGGGCTCTTGTGTAATTAAAAAGTCAGATGAAAAATAGATAAGAGAAGAAAGAGATTTTAGCTTGATCAATGGAAGCAAATAAAGGCCCAGACCATAACGAAAAAATGGAAGTGACGTTTTTGTCCATGGAATCCATGGGAGGACTATAAAAAGAAAAATATTGAGTTCCAGTCAGTTTCCAATTTGATTTGGTGAGACGAGCGACAAGATGTACTTGTCGTCCTTTCTCACTTATTTTAAAAATGAAACGACTGTGATACCAGAATAGAACCAGCTAATGTTACCTCCAAAATACCAGACTGGTCTTCCAGGAAAGTCTCCGTGGGAATTGCCAACAGGAACCTGGACGCTTCTACCATAAGCAATAGAACTGAACAATTGTTAAAATCATAAAATTAAATAAGAACTTTAAAGATTTGATAAGTTAATTTAATTTTTTTTTTAAAAAAAGGAACTTTTCTCTGACTTATGTGTCAACTCAATTAATAATGTTTAATTTTATGTCTTACGTTTTATAAAAATCATTTCAATCTATTATTTTATTTGTATTAATATTTATTGTTTAAATTTTAAAATGAAGAAATTTAAGTTGGGTATAGACGTTGCATGGATTCGTTAGCAGTTAATTATGTTGCTGTTTCATAGTCGATTGGAATATATGTCACCGATGTCGATGCGGTATCTTATGATGAATACCATTGGGTTTCTTGTATTCCCTCTGCAATTGACGTTTTCAATGACTATATTTTGATCGGTTATGTTTATTTTGGAATGTTTTTAACCGTGGAATCTATGCAGCCGATGTATACTCGACATTATAAAACAAATTGTATAAAATTCATCTGTGCGAACGTAATTAAATGTTAAATTTAAGTTGGGCATGAATGGCTGTATAGATTTGTAAAGTTATATATATAGTTTAAGGGAGGGTAATCTTAGGTTATTCGTTTTGTAGTTGAATTAGCTCAATGGATTGGATATATTTGTGTAATTAGTAGATGTAGTATGAGATCCGCTACGGGCAGGATTGCATATATACGCCACACACCTTCTGTTTGCCTATGGATGGGTTTGTAAGTCGGCAAAGGACCGCAGTCCATTCCTATGGAGTTTTTTGTTTATTGTTCTACTCGCCAACAGATGTAGCATTCCTGTTGGTGGAGAGACAATGTCTTCTCTAACTCTACTTACTGTTCAGATGTACATTCCTGACAGTATAGTATTTTGTGTTGTCGTATTTTCATGCTACATTGAATACATAAATGTATCAGATGGATTGGTGCCGGTTCGACTGCGAACTTTTTGGCCTAAGGTTAAATAAGGGAAAGAATATTTTCTTGTCAAATGCAGATCTATGTAGTCTATTCATACTCGACTCACTAAATAAATATTAAACTCATAATTGCAATCTATTTAAATGTAAAATTAAAGATTAATATAAAAATCTAAAATGTTAAACTTATTCCTCAAATTAGAATGATTTTATATGTGCGTAAATAAATATTTTTATGTGTTAATTTCTGGCAGTGGCTTTTATTTTTTTATATTTAAGATATAAAGTTATATTTTATAATCTCTGCTGTTCCACTGAGCTAGTGACTTGGGCTAACGATCTGAATATTTAAATAAAGTGGAATCTTAATAGCGCGTATCTGCCTACTTTATAAATTTTTCTAGGCTCAAATGCCTAGATGGCGCCCATGTAGTGCAGATATCATATATTGCGGTTGGATTCGATCTCCACTTTCGTTTTGATCGTTACACTACTAAAGACGTGGAGGTATTCCACAGGACAGTCAGCAGGACAATAGTTAGCGTCGAAGACGAAAACCTAGGTAAAGTAAATAAAAATCAATATATAACATGCGTGTACATATTCTTCACATTAAAAGCCATTGCAATTCCAGATATTAATAAGACAGACATTAATTAGACTCTTTAATAATACTGGGAATGAACGACTATAAATGGATACTTTATTTCTATAAAGACAATTATAGGATTTAACACATACACCTAATTGTAATATTGTTTAAATGATTTTATTGTATGTAAATATTTCATGTAAATTAGAAGAGAGTATAAGGACATCTAATCCATTATCCGAGATGTTTCATTAATTCTTGTATCTGTATTATTACTCTATTTGAGTATTAAGTAACGCGTGAGGATAGTTGCACAGTATTACTGATCCCATTAAATTTATAATTTAACCAAGCGCTGTAATTCTTTAATAATTACTGCAGTCGAGAGACAGCTGATCGGGAAAGATAACCTTGTGGCAATATCCATATTGTCACAGATTCGATCAGGTATGGATATAAATTTGTTTACGTCTATATGTTCTCTTTGCTTGCGGTAACGGAAGATAGATGATTTGAATTTAAGAACACTTTTATATAATAATAAATGGTCATGCACCATGCATTATTATATTATTTATTTTTATTTTATTCCATATTCTGTTACAATATATAAAGTTTTAGCCTTTTTTAGTATCAATTCATGATTTATTTCTGTATAACAAACTGGAGGGCAGATAAAAGTCATTTTTTAATCTGACAAATAGATTGACATTGATGGAAGAAAAGATGGATGTTGTTTGCAAGTTCATTTAAATGATTCTTTGGGGATCTAGCTTGTGAATTATTTTAGTAATATTTTTGGATTTGATTTGTTCCATCAATAGGTATATATATATAACTAAACCAATAACTCGATTTACAATGTAAATTATAAACACACATATATCTATGTGTCATACAAATATACAGAGAAGAAAAATTTAGATATTAATAATATTTAGCCAAGCATGCTTTTGGTACTATGTACCAGACCCATGTGAACAAACTAAACTAACTAGTGCACGCACAGTGAGATTGACATTATTAGACTCGTCTATAAATCAGGCTTCTTTTATCTTCCTCTTATAATTAGGCTCATTGCAGACTGCATTAATTATTTGAAGATAAAATTCATGTCCAGCACTTTTCTTATCATTAAAGAATACAGAATTAATTTGAAAATCCATATTAGATTTTTTATAATGGTTTGTGGGTTGTCATAAATGCATTGATACACTATCTTTTGTCACTCCATAATAAGCGGCACTATAACCAGGTCCTTGGTAAGTAAACGAATATGGTTTCATACTTATTGCTCTGATCCATCCAAGTTTTGAATTGTTGATTAGTCTGTTTAGACATAAGGATGAACTAAAGCCAATGTTAAAATCTTTATAAATTAGTTGCTTGGAGTTATTCTTTTATATACAACCATAGTTTGTTTAATAAATAGATAAATAAAATAAGTAATAAAATAATAATTATTGCAAATAATCAATAAAATTTTTATTATAGTAGTATCAAGTTGTAATTCTAAGAAGGTAATCAAGCCTTCACACATATATCATACTATATTATTCAATTAGCAATGATAAATATAAATAAACTCTCGATCCACATCATATGACACTGCGACTTAATATTTCTTAATTATTTACATTAAATATAACCTCTTGTAATATTAACATGTAGTAAATTTCAATATTTCACAAGTGGTGATAGGATATAAAAAAAGAAATATAAAGTGAATAATTTAATATTCATGCTCTTATTCCAAGATGCTTAAGATTTGCCTATATAATTGCATTTAGGTACAAAGATAAAATGGTCATTCTTATCTTTTCAGTCTTTATCTATTGAGAGTTTATCATATTTAACATCGCTAATTAAATATTTTAGAAGGGGGAATGTGTGAAGGTTGGACTACCTTCTCCTTAGAATAATTATTATCAATGTCTAATACTTGGAAATTTTCAAGTTTACACTCCAGAATAACATTATGCATTTGAAAGCAATTATTTGTATAAACCAATGCTCTGCCCAGAATCAATATTGCAGCAATAACTGCTCCGTATAATTTTATCATTCCTTGTTTTAATTGCAAATCCTCCATTATGGATCTATTAATAAACCTAAAGAAAGATTGTTGACATTTATAAATAATCTTTCTGATTGGATAATAGCACTTATCATTGATATATCTCTTGTACAAAAATATCAAATTATAACATCATGCATACCGAGAAGATTTATGTGGTCTGACTAAAAAATCTTTCAATTAACCATCTGGTAAATCACGAAGAAAAAGTCTCCGTAAAATTTTGTTAAAGATCAATTACACAAGGATTTGATTATAATTATAAACCAATATATATATATATAAAATATATATTATAATATGAATTCACAAAATATTATATATACGAAGTATACATATTATCAAAAGCATAAATTCTTCAAATCTTTCAGTATAAAAAATGTATAATGTATATTGTAAAGCTGGTTATATTAAAATAATTCAATGTAAAAAATAACTTCTCATAAGTTTTATTGGACATTGTTTTTTACATGTATTGACACATGTAGTTGAAAATAAAAAGATGAATAAAAATATCTTTTCCTATGAAAGCTCAATAGAAAAGAACAGATTATGGTTTTATGGACTTAATTTGATGTTCAAAGTGGGAAATGTTATATATAGAGCTCTATATATAACATTTGTAATACAAGGTGTTAAAGTAGGTCATGTGACATATGACCTGATTTCTTTGTAAAGTGAGAAATGTTTGATTTCATGTGATTCTAGATGCCATCTAATAAAAATAGGAAAATTGGAAGTGGGATTTAAAAGAAATGTTCTATGATAAGAAATATTTGCTGAATCAGGCCACAGTGATGAAGAAAATAAAAAAAAAAAAATAAAAAGTTGATACGATAACAAAATTTTATTTTGACATTTCTAAGGTTCTGTTATCATGGCAAAACAATTAATAACAATATCAATTGCATCACTATATAAATATTTAAATTTGTTTTCTTACTTTTTATTTGCCATTTGTAACTTATATAATGGAGTGTTCCCATCTATTCAAAAAAAAAAAAAGGTAAAACATTATAACATAAACCCTTTATTATAAAATAATTTTATTACAAGCTAATTTATTTACAGTATGTACAAAATTTTTAATTTTTTTTAAAAAAAAATTACACATATATAAGAAATACTGCTGTATAATCCAATTACATATATGTACATCATCTATTACACAAACTCGAACTAAATCTATTATTGACATTAATCTAAAAAATTCAGTGTGATTTCTCTCCTGCTTTTATCCATTTTTTTTTTTTTTTACTGAAATGCCTTGTTTATATCATAGTTTATCATATGTAGTAACTCACCAAAGTTTATGATGTAATAAAACACATCACTCTCTTTTGAACTTTTTAAAGTTATTTTATTTGTCATTTTCAGCTGACTTACAACATTCAAGAGATATATTTTTACATTGCAAATATATCAAATACAGACAAGTCAGCTGAAATAGAAAAATAAAAATTGCTTTAAAAAGTGTAAAAAAAAAGGGGGGTACACATTATTATGCCATACAGAATTGAGCAATTAAGGAAAGTGAAAACATTAATTCATACATAATATTTATGATATAGTTTTAGAATTGGAATACTAGATTAAATTGTGCTGAGGGTTACATGGAATAATAAACGAACAATGGCAATAATAAAATATTATCATTCAGTGGTCAGGTTAGCTATTCAATCTGTCTTCAGACAGAGAACTTAATGATAATATATAGAGAAGTCAACAACTTACACCACATGTATATTACTTGACATGCTGAGTCGACTTTTAATATTATTCATTAATATGATCTCTGTGAATTATAATGAAATTCTTTTCCACTTATTGAAATTATGACAGTATTTTCTATCCTTAGCATCTATAGTATAGCAACTTTATTGGGAAATTGAAATGGAAGCCTTTTTTTGTGTGTGTATGAATTATTTGAATGTGACAGTAAAGTAGAAAAATAAATAATTGTAAGTTACTGTAATATAGAGCTGATATTATCACTGTAAGAGCAATCAAGTCACTGTCAGAATGCACAATTTTAGAGAAATGACTTGTATTATTAATTCACAATAAATGTTCTAGAAATATTTTAATTCTTTGCCTTACTTAAAAATAAAAACCTTCATCTATGCCCATTTTGTTACAAGCATTCATGAGGATGCTTGAAACATATCTATCTATCTGATATAATTTATATATTACACATATTAAAACATTAACAATTTAAAATAAACACAAAAATAGAATACTTAGTTACAAGGGAGGGGGGGGGGAATCCAAAAACAAAATATTTGTTGGAAACAAGAAAAAAACTTAAAAACACTGATTAAAAATTTAATGCAACATTTTCATAGGTGTGATTTAATTAATTCAAGTATTTTTAGGCAAATGATCGGCAATAACAAGTGATATGTGTAGGTAGTCTACTATTTATTAATCTAATTATCTTTAATTCAAAAACTTCTATTATCTGCACAAAGATACTGCGCTATAAAAATCTTGTGCCGACATGAAATATAAGCATATTTTGTGTTTCAAATTTTATTATTAATAATACAATATAAATAAAAATATACAAATGGCTTTATTCTTGAGAGTTCATGAGAAGCTCAAGCGCCAGAATGCCAACACTGAAAAGGATCCCAGGATTCCACATTCCAAAGTTTGACACTCTTATTATTGTGCTAAACTGCATGGAGCACAATAAATTTATACAGTATATAAAAAGTAAAGTCATTAACATTAATGTTTTTTAAATTTTCAGTAGAATTTAGTTTTATCCTAAGTGCGAAAAAGATTTACTGTTAAAATCTGAAAAAATCAGAGATCCAAAGAGAGTTCTGGAACCATCCATTTCAGATCAACAGTAATCTATCTGTATATGATAAATGATCTATATATATAATCTACAACCATAAGATGTAATGCAAATTAAAATGAAAGTATAGCATAGAACTGAAAAAATTACAGACTTTTACTAGATCTAAGTTTAGTCCTCAATGAAGAATCATGAAAAATCGCTGATCAAATGCAAATAATCAGTTAACTGCATTCAAGAGCATGGAATAAATATATCGCAATGATTATTTTCAGAGCGAATCCTGATTTTATTAATTAAATTTTTTATTTAATGTAAATCACACATGTATTATTTTGTAAATTTAATAAATGGAAAGATAGTCACTTTTTAGCATCTCAGAATATGTTGGCAGTATATATCCACAAATAATGTTAAATTATTTCTATACATATACAGTTCTTTTTTTTTCACACTATCCAGTATCACAGTACAGTCAGATTGCTTAGAATTTTTAAAATTGTAAGGCATAATTGTGAAAAATGTCAGTTCCAATCCGAGTAATAGAATTATTTGTTACTAATTAATTATAAATATACAAAAACTTTATAGCAATCGCTAGACAATGACTCCATTTTGTTTTAAGAAATGAAATATATACCTTTATACTGGCAAAATAGTAGAAGTGAATTTTGTTATAAATTTTAAAAACAAAAGTACTGATTATAAACGCTGCTAAATTAACAATTGTACAATCGGAAAACATTTACAATGATCCAAAAATAAATAATTAATAAAAATTGTTGAACACAAGTCACATGATGTAAGTGGGAGTATAATCTCTATATCATAAGCTCGTCTTCATTGGCCATGTGCTCCTGCTCATCAATCCATACTACATATAAGCTATTCTGCTCCTTGCTTTATTTTTCAAATATTCGACACATACAAATACTGATATATGCAGCATAATCAACTTAGTTATTTAAAATACTTTAAACAGTATTTCATTTGCATATACTAATACGCCAAAACATGTTTGTTAAATGACTGAGGAATCCTGATTAAAATGAAATACATATAGTATCAAAGTTGATGGTCAATAAATTTTGTGAATGCATATTTATTGCACATAATACATTAAAGCAGTGGTGTGCAACCTGTGAGTCGCGACTTGTTGGAGACTGTGAAAATTTTGAGTTCTCGTGTTGGATATAATTTTTAATTGAAAAAAAAAACAAAAACCTAAACAATATTAAAAAAAATACATGAAAACTGTTCAACTCATAATTGTGTGTTTAACCACTTTTGTGTTTAAACACTTCCTTCTTTACATTCCAATCCGCTTTGTATAAACAGCATTTTAATGGAATTTTGCTTATTTTGCTTTCATTTCTCTTGTTCACTCCTAAAATTTTGTTCTTCATGCCAGTTTCTTCCTAACATTGATTATGTGATACTACATTCTTGAATGTACACATTTCCTAAAACAGGCTAAAAAAATTGTAATTATTACAAATCAACAAATCTACTAAGAACCAAGTAGTAATATGCATTTATCATATATACGTTTACAATTAAATATTTTTTAAAACCTGATTCTCATTTTTATGTACATAATAGAAATTAACATTTTTAATGGATAAATGAGTAATAAAAACTAAATGTTCAGAAAATGATAAAGATAGTAGCAAAGAAGATATATATCTGTATGTGATAAAACGACTTTTATTATTACTATCCTTATATACTTATAATGGGATGGTAACAACATATAATGGGTCGCGTAAAATTTCAATCTGAGTATGGGGGTCGCAAATGTAAAAATATTACAAACCACTGCATTAAAATCTCTAAGACTAAACAATTTTCAAACAGATAAAGATAATTTTTAATAATAATTTCTCATAATTAATATTAAAATATAGTTGTGTGCTGATCTACATCTAATTTAGTAGCCTTTGAAGAATGTTTAGGTCTTTTGTACATGTGTTAATTTCAATTATAAATTAGTGATATTACTTATATTTATGACGACACTAAAACGTACTAAACTTTAGTTACAAAATGATAAAATATTTTTGAAATGGAGATCTTCAGCTATCTGGGGGAGTCTACTTTAACCTGAACCTATCTACTAAGTTTGTAAGTTAATATCTGCTCTGTACCTTTTACATATATCCAATTATAGCAAAATTCAATTCTTTCTATTTCATTATTTTTTTGATAGATTAACAGCCGCTACTATGATAATTCATATTTTAATAGAATTTACGTTAATTCTTTTACTTTTAAAGCTTTTTCATTATTAAAATCTTAAATCTAGCTAGAATATTGCACCCTAGTACTAACAGTGAAAGGTAAAATACTGTTAGGACAAAAACAGCTATCAAATCTTTTTTTGTAATATGTACATGCACCGATTTTTAATTACTACCAATTAGATAAATGTGTAACTCCCCATAAATGACAGCTTTTAGAGATGCTATTAACATTCATTTCCATAAGACTCATGTGAAGTGCTAATCTAATAATGAATCAAACAAAATTACAAAAAATATCTAAAATTATATATATTTATTTGCCATAGCATTATTAGAAATTTCATAAATCAAATTATTGCATAGATATTACCGACTAATGAGTTTGCCAATACACAAGTAGTTTTAACCAAAATATATACATCATAATTATAAAATGACAAAAAATAATATCACACATCATATTCCGCTAATTACTGAAAATCGAACAAAGGAATAGAAACTCATATGATAAATAATTGTTTGCTTTTTTTTATTTTAAATATAAAAAAAAACTTTCTTGTCAACTATGTTAAGCTTTTAACATTTCAAATATAATTCTTTGCATATAAGAATGTATCCACTCTTCATTTCATAAAATTATTAAGCATTTATTGGTGATAAATTTGACACAGCTTATTACAATAATTTGACCATTTCAGCCTTATTTAACTTTATCTCTACTTTAATATATACAAAACTAATAACATTTTTTATATTTGGGAAATAAAAAAAACTTTATTTTGCAGCCTAAAAAGAAGTAATTTCTATTAAAATGTTACCAATAATACTGAAGACTTGGGGTGCAGAGAGTGAAAATAAATTTTCTTCTGAATCATTGGCCCTATGTGCTTTATTCTATTATTTGCTTTTTAATATAACACTCCACAGATGGTGCCCTATTACAACTTATATATACATTAAAAGATTGTATGAAAATAATTACTATACATATCAGTTAGGAAATAGAATCAGTTAAACTTAAAAATGGAGTGGGACTAAGGCAAGGAAGCCCTATTTCACCTATTTTGTTCTTGTTGTATTTGAGAGAAATGGAGAGAGCAATAGAAAGACTAGGAAGAGGGGTAGAAATATCATTAACAGGTGACAAGGGAGTATATTATCAGGTCTTTTATTTACAGATGATGTCTTCTTGTGCACAGAAAGTAGGAAAGATATGGAAGTTATGCTGAAGACATGCACAAGGGTGAGTAAAGAGATGGGCATTAAATTTAATGAAGAAAAATCAAAAGTAAGATGACTAATACTGGGAAAAGACAAAAGAAAGAATTTTTATTGGGAGATATAAAGTTAAGTGTGGTGAATAGGTATAACTATTTAGGAATCATCTCAAGTAATCAGAAAAACTGCTGAGATGAATTGGGAAAAAAAAAAAGATAAATAAAGAAAAGAAAATGGATTGATAAAGCAATTAACAGTGTTTTCATATAATAAATATGATGTAGCTAGAATTGTATGGAAGGAAGTGGCAGAAGCAGGGTTAACATATGGTAAGGATGCATTATGTGTTAGTAAAGGAGTGTTAGATTACTTAGAAAAAGTACAAAGAGAAATAGGAAGGCATACCTTAGATGCAGATGTGTGGATGGCAAAGAAGGCAATTCAAGGAGAAATGGGATGGTCAAGTTTTTATATGAGAGATGCAAAAAGCAAAATAAAAATGTTCAATAGATTTTAATTTATGGATAATAAGGCAATAGCCAAAATAGTATTTAATTGGGTTATGAATAAAGGACAGGCAACAAGATGGGTGAGAAAGGAAGTACATTATGCAGAAGATTTGGATAAAGAATTTATGTCAATATACTTATACAAAACATGGGATGATTGTGTTAGGAGGATTGTTGAGTTTTATAGTGGCAAGAAATGGGATAGAATAGATGCATTAATAAAGAATGGGGAGTTGGAGAGATGGAGAACTAATATGGAGAGTAAAAAGAGTTTAAATATATATAGAAGTAAACACAATATTGGGTGCGAGTTAATTTATGATAATAGCAAAGAAAGTAATTTACTGTTTAAGGCTTGAACAAGTTCTTTAGCAACAAGGGAATATACACATAAATAAAAAAAAGTGGGTGATTTAGTCTGCTAGTTGTGTAAGGAAACCATAGAAAATATTAGGCATCTGTTAATTGAATTAATTGCCTGCAAGCAGAAAGAATATAATGAAGTTGTGGAAGAATAAATATAAACAAAATGATTGGGTTCTTGGTTTTTATGCTGGATTTGTGAAAAGATATGGAGAAAGGCCATAGAGTTGACAAAGATTATGTTGTGGAAATGGGATGGAGCATGATAGAGAAGAATATGGGAAAAACAGGATGGGGAATAGAAAGAGAAGGTAATGTTGGTAACAGATTTCTCTGGCTATAATGGCCGAGAGATTCCTGACTCCAAATAAGAAAAAATTATAGTGCATCACATCACCTTAAAATACAGAGAAGCCAAAATTAATGGCAATAATAATTGAAAAATTATTGTTCCAAACAATTCTAAGTTACACATCAATAACATCACTTTTTTTTTTTTTATCAACTGCATGCAAGTTAGATCTAAAAAAAAGTTTATAGAGAATCAATTGTAACAGAAGTAATGTTACAGTACTTAGTAAATTTTTTTTTTTTTTTAAAGATGGGTAAAGGTGGAATCTAGTCTGTGAAGTTTCTTTAAGCTTAATTAAAAACGATATATTGTTCACATCTCATATATATATTATGAGTTAGAAAAACGTTCAGAAATAATTCTTTAAATCAAAAACAATTTTATTGTATTCTAAAGACATTTTATCACTACAAAAATGTAATTGTCATAATACCAAAAAAAAAAAAAAACGATATTGAGACAAACATAACATGTAATCACTCAGGAGATAATATAAGTTTTGAGAACGATCATAGAAATCTTTAGTTCTCGTGTCTTAAAATGCACAGGACAAACAATCAAATAGTTAGTTGTTTAAAAAATCATGTGGCATTAAACCACTAGGAATACATTATCACTTCATCTCATCTAAAAGAGCACAGGATAAATGATCGAATAATTAGTTGCTTAGGAGATCATATGACTAAATCACTAGGAATGTCAAGCTTCAATCCCAAAAAATTAGCTCTCAACACTTTTCATTTCAAAGAAACATAGGACAAATAACCGAATTAGTTGCTTGAGAGGTCACACTGAAAATGCTTCTATATAAAATTAATTAATGATTAAATTAGTCTTTTTAAATATAAAAAAGATTCAATTATATATTTATACAAGTAAAACAACCACTCCCCTTCAATATGATTTACCGTAATGAGTAATATCTACTCATAACATTATTCCTTAAAGCTTATGAAAAATCTTACTGGGGTATTTAAAAATATTACTATAATTTTTACTTTATTAGTGTGTACCTATGAGGATTTCTTATATTAAAATTTGCACCAATTGTTAATTTTAAAAAGATTTTTATACTATCGAAATCAGCTGATAACAATTTTCATCCAAGAGTATAGGAAGCACAAATTAAAAATTAAGTGAGATATACAACTAAAATTATTTATTTATTTTTATCCCTTGCTCTATTTCTTTAATTATTCATCTAATGGCTTCCCTAAGATCATCTAGTAACATAACTATAGCAGCTTCTACATTTAAGTAAATTATTTCAATATATTTTTATCAATAATCCGCCTTGTACACTTTTTTAATATTCAAACAAACAATTCTATGTATTTTTTGTTTTTTAATACTATTTATAATTTTATACAAATTTTAACAATTACATCAATTTATCTGTTTCTGTACATGTATTGAAATAAGTATGGCTAATTAAATTCTACACATTCTTAACAGAATGCAGTCTTCCTATAAGAAAATTAATTCTTGTAACTTTCTATTTTACTATCATTAAGCAAAGCTCAAATGTTATTTCTGTACCCCATGCATCTCTATATTTGTACTCATTTACATAATAAAATCAACAGAATTATATTACATAAAGATCAAAAATATAATGATTAATTAATTAACTAATACTTAACTTTATATATTGTCACATAGTTCTGTCTTATTTTAAAAGAAATTTCACCTGAGACTATAACATATATGACCCAGAGAAAAAGTGCACAATTTACATGCAAAATAATGGATTAAATATTTCATAAGTAATAAAACTGCAAATGTTCTAATATGTATAAATACATTTTTTTTAGTATTTACATAACCACATCTCATACTTAAATATCCATAGCTCTACTAAATATTCACATAAATATATCCACAGATATACCTATATATACATATATTTGAACACACACACAAACATAAAACATTTTTAAAAATACATACATATATATATATATAAATGAAATACATAACAATAATCATCTAGTATCTGCCAAAATAATTATTATAGACAAAAAGGCAAAATTGGAAATCAATTTAAATAACATTCTGTACTGTAATGCACTAAGCAAAGACTTATCTAATTGCAAGCATTTGAACTTTACTAAAAACTTTCACAATGTTCTAAGATGATTTTAAAAAAGTATAAAAATTTAAAATTAAATCCATACTAATATCCATGTGCTAAGTCAATACATGCATATGTTTTATACAAATACAATTTAAATGAAGAAATAATATCTCTGGAAACTATGTATAAGCAAAACTGATATAATAATAAATGCAACTTATCCTATTCTATTCTTCATTTATTGATATATGAGTTTTATTTATACATAGCTTCTGGAGGTACGTGATATTTCCATTTAAACTTCATACACATTACACTATGCTTATTTAGTATATATATACATACATTAACACATGTACATACATATACACATATGCATAAACTTACTGAACACAAATAAAATCGATATCAGTACAATTATTTTTAAAAAAAATATAACAAAATATGATCAATTTGGAAGCATTTTTTGCAAAATAAATTTTAGTCAATCATTCAAACTTAATAAAATGCAAAAATTTAATATAACAAATTTTCTTTTCTTGCTAACATAGTAAAGTATATTTGGCACTATTTAAGCAAGCGAAGGAATGTTACGTCCACTAAGCACAACTTTATCCCTGAGTTGTTCGTTTAGAAATGTGTAATAAATATCAGCAGGCAGCAGGTGATGTGAATTTAACCTGATAGCGACAACGTTCTGGTTCTTGGATGGTCAAAATTTTATCCGTGACACCACACTCGAAAAAGATCTAATACATAAAATAATTATAATAGATTAATAATTATAATTATAAACAATTTTTATATATATATATACTTAACTAGTTGTGATTTATATTCATTTAAAACTTAAATTTGTAATTGTGCATGATCCTTTTCTGACTTGGTAAAACAGCCTTCAAATAAGCCAATGGGGCAAAAGCTTTTCCAGAAATTCTTCATAGACGAATTGTGAAGGAGAAGGTATTATTCACTAAGCTTGTTAATTTCTGGACAGTGAGAGTTAAGAATGAATTTCCATCTTTATTTTCTCGCAAAGAAGAGCCACATAACCCATTTACTAAGCAATGCTAGACACATTGGATTGACTATGAACTGGCTGAGAAAAAACTCCTACGCCTATTAAAAAAAATTTCAAGTTTCCTCAATATGAAATCAAACCCAGGCCATATATAGTCAGGAAAATGTGTTACCAAAGTATCATAAGACCTTTCTGATAATATAAAATTTTTAAGTCTCAGGCATGCACAATTACTGCCATTACACTACAAACATTTGGTTGTAGACATTAGACAAAATATGCAAATGACTTCAAACAAACAGGTTTTTGGATTAAGCGAAGCCATCCCATAAATACCACGATAAGACCATTGCTTTAATATTTATTTAATGTACATTATATACCCCCCCCCCTCATATTTAAAGAATATTAGAAATGTAACAGTGATGATCATGTATAGATTTTAAAAAAATAAAAAACCTTACACACTTGCGAAAGAAAATGGACAATTTAATAAGAGAAAATGGTCATGCACATATTTAAAAGTAAAATATATATTTGTTTTTTAATGAAAAAATTAAAAGCTATAAATTTAGGATTCAAAAAATTTTTTTTAATAAAGAGATTAATAATTATACATCAATATCAACAAATTAAAAAAATTCTTCTCTTTTTCTTTTCAAAAACTTTATTTTCTATATCAATACTGAACAAATATACATTTCTATAATACCAACTCCAACATTTCAACTGTTTTTATCTTCTTACAGTCATTTTCAAGGATCTGCAACAACAACACGAAATCCATATTTATAAATAAACCTCAATTATATAAATACCTTCATCTTACATTAATAAATAGAAACAAACAATCTTACATAATTATATTTTACATAAATACCCTCATCTTACATCAACATAAACTGTAACAAAAATATCAATCTTACATAATTATATTTTACTTACATCTCTCTCTCCCACTACTATTTTTTATTACACATCCTTTTACATTATAAAATAAAGTTTTTGAAAAGAAAAAGGAGAATAATTTTTTTTAATTTGTTGATATTATTGGAAAACATATATATTTTAAAAGCAAAAGCGATTGTACATTTGTTGTGTTATAATATATGATAATTATACATCCTGAACTGCGACATTTGTAAAGTAAATTTACGTAATGTCATTTTGTACATATATGGCAAAAGATAAGACTATGAAAAAACACAAAGACATTTTTGAATAAAAATAGTTTAAAAAGACTTTTTCAGCATCCCATCACAATGGAACAGTGAAAACAAAGATGTTAAACAAAAGATAGGATGATTGACTGGACTACCTATCAGTCAGCTACTTGAAATCCTTAGTTACACTGTAAAGGCAAGTGGATATACAAATCATGAAATCTAATAAACATTATAAATCCAATATTTTTAACAATCTTGTAATGAAAATCGTGGTTGTTAAATATGTAACATTGAAAGAATACTAATTTATGGACTAAGTCAGAATAAATTGCTACAATTCACAAGATAGATTCCTAAAGTCTCATTTTAACAAACTTGTTAATAAAACCCATTCTCTTATTTTAATGTTAATATATTGGATAGAGAAAAAACGACTACTTTTATTTGATCCCTAAGTTCATTAAGTGATAAATGAACTAAATATTAGTGCTTCAAAAATGTGAAATTTTTATATTAACGACAATTTTTGTAATTATTAATCAAGCTAGCTTACAGTTTCAAATAACAAATAAGATGAAATTCTAATAATTTTAATAAGTCCATAAAAAAATCACAGTTATTAAATATGTAACACTGAGAATATATAGACTTATTCATGGGTCAACTAAATCTAAATATATTACTATTATTCAAGCATCATATTCTTAAAAAAATCATTTTAGCAAACATAGAGAACACCTTCTCTCTCATATTAATGTCAATAAATACTGAATAAACAACAATCTTCCCTACAAAATCAATTCTTTAAAAAATCAATGATAGCCATCAGAATAAGCAATTTTGTAAATACCTTTTCAAGAACAATGAAAATAATCGAATAGTTAATTGCCTGAAAGATCATATGATGTACTGGAACTTTTACTTCTCAAGAACATCACACCAATCCTTTAATTTGAAAAGGGCAAATAAGATATTAACATCAGCTAGATTAGCTGCTTTTAGAAAAAAATGACATTTGAAAATATTTAATGATATTAGATAATGGTATATAAGTTTGAAAATTATTTAATTTTGGAACAGAAACATTCAATCACCAAACCAAAATTATCAATAAATCTTCAGGATGTGGATATTAAAGCACTATGCCATCCGTTAGTCACTGATTATTCAACTAGAATAGCAAGAAGAAAACTATTCTTGCAAAGATATTTTTTTGCCTTTTTGTTTATTTCACAGAAAATTTAAAAAAAAAATCTTGAAAATAATATTATTGATCATTTGTATATTCTAACATTCAACAATCCATACATTTAAAATTTTACATTATTAGTTTAATTTAGCATCTACAAAAATAAAATCCATGTGAATGTATGTTTGTCCGTAAGACTGGCATGCACATGTCAAATTCACAACCAATTAAAAAAAACTTATATTTGTCTGTAATGCTATCAAATTCACAATTGAAAAATAAATAAAAAAATTTATTTTAATAAATAACATACCTAACTAAACCGTAATTTATATTACAAGCATTTATGCAAAGGAAGTAATTCCACCCTTTATATTTAATAACCGTAATTTTTATTACAAAACACATTAAATGTGAAAGAAGTAATTCTGCCATTAATAAATCATAATTTTATGCAAAGCAAGTATTTCTGCAAAGCAAAAAAAAAAATATTGCAAAAATGACTACGTTTCCATAGGCTGGGGACATTTCTGGATTCTAAAAAAATATGGTATTTTACAAAAGGCACAAGGAATAAAACTTTTTGATGGAAAAAACGCTTGGAAAAAAATTAGTACATACACTTTTAACTACAGTTCAGAAATGAATAGGATAGTATTTAAATCACAAAGAAAATGTGATTAAAGTACATAAATTCATATTTGAAATGTGATATTTAGTGAGAGAACAAAAATAGATGCTATATACTGTATTTACATTTAGTTTTGGTAAGCAGATATAGTTGAAGTCATGTAGTTTGATATCGCGTAGTTCGCAACTCCACAGTAATACCATGCATGATTGAAATTTGTTAAAGTAACTAATTTAAAAAAAACTGTTTACAAAAACCATGACTTTTCCATAAGTCAGGTACAGTCTTGTATTTAATATAATAGTTCACTTTATACTGTGAATACAATGAAACATAACAGTGTAGAAGTAATTGAGATAAAATAGAAAAAGAGCAGGCAAAGAAAGATGTTAAATAACATATTAGAATCAAAAAATAATAAACAAAAAGCAAATAAAAAGAAACTACAATTAATCC
Organism: Epiperipatus broadwayi; assembly: GCA_028023455.1. Classification (NCBI taxonomy): domain Eukaryota; kingdom Metazoa; phylum Onychophora; class Udeonychophora; order Euonychophora; family Peripatidae; genus Epiperipatus; species Epiperipatus broadwayi. The sequence goes on along the minus strand of JAQFVV010012516.1, from coordinate 1,057,985 downwards.
AAAAACCTGGGTTAAAATCCCCTTTTACAGGTACCAAATCATTCACATAGAAACCTATAATTATATTGGCAAAATGGAAAATATTTAAAAATTAAAAGTAAAGTATTAAATGTTATTCTTAGAAAATATTCATTAAAAAATTAATTTAAAAAAAAAATAGAGTAAATTTTAATTCATTACTTATATTTACTTTATTATGAAGAAATTTTGTATCGATACATAGCAGAAATCTGAATACCATAATAAAAGTTATGCAATTTTTACATATCATAAAAGTGAAAGGAAAAAAAAAGCTTAATAACTAGTTTAATTTACTAAAATTAAATAAATAAATAAATCATTTAAATTTTGCATTATTAAATAGTAAAAAATTCACAATAAAAGTTGAAGCTACTTTATACACTTTTCCCAAAAACGATTTAATATAAAAATAATTAGTTCACAAAAATCCTTTTTTTTATTTACATTTCATATAAAATTGAGAATATAAATAACAAATAAATATTGATAGAACTTTTTAACAATTCAGCTTTTCATAAAAAAAAAAAAGGAAATGTATTCTGAGAATATATTTCTACACTGAATTAGTTAAATGACTTTTCTCAGATATTAAAATTAGTTATCTTTTTCTTTTATTTTTTGAAAATGAACTTCCAGGGTAGATTAGAAGACATTTGATTTTGGCTGTCATATACAATTGCTCTCGCAATATACAGAGAAATTAAATTGCTCAGTGAAAAAATTTATTTAGTACATATTCTTTGGTCATGTTATATAATAAAAGTAACTTGCAAACATGCTCAAGTATTAAAACTTTGACATAATTTTAGTTTTTTTTTAAAAAAAAAAAATTTTTAGTAAAAAAAATCTTATTTTTTTTTGCTTTTGAAAATTACTATATAGAAAAAATCGGAAAATTCATAAAGTTTAAGTGTAAATTGGATTTTTTATATAAAAAAAATCTTGGCTGATACAATAATGTAGTAATCTAACATTAAAACTGCCAATTTATTTTATGTGGATTTTTGTTATTATTGAAAATAAATTTTTAAAATAGAATCATCCTTCTTTTTTTATTGTTTTGGACATTACTGTATAAAAACTGTAATAATTTAATAACCAATCACAAAAAGCTGTCCACATTGTCTTTTATTAGTTATTGAAAATAAACTTTTAACATACTATCATAATTTCTCTGCTTCGAGCTATGGAGATAGTTTGGAATTTTATGTAGCTTAGTTGCTTCATGACCAACCGCATGTCTTCAGCACATTTTGATGTCGATGGTATTGCTTTCAGCTTTTCTTTGTTATTTTGTGGCTATCTTAATGCCATTTTACCAGTTTCCAATTATTTAACAGCAACAATTGGAACTAAAATTATTACTTAAAAAAAAATCTAAAGATATCAGTATCATAAAATATCAGAAATTCAAAAGAACTAATGCCATGGATTGGTAGATTTTTTGTTTTAAGGCTTTGAGAATGAGTTTTTTCTTTTGTTACTTCGGAAAGAAAAATGTTATAATTTTTAGTAATTTAGTTATATAATTTATGCTTAGTAAAATATTTACTTCAAAGAAAAAAGTACGATTTCAATTAATTTCATTTGAGGATATTAGTTTTTAAGAAGATAAGTCAAATAAAACTGTAATTAAAGTAAAGCGGGAATTGTGATGGAAGTGCTGAAAGAAATTCTTTTATAAACACTGGTGCAAAAAATTTTAGTGAAATATAATAAGTGCAACTGTGCATATTAAACAGAATTTTATTGCTTTATGATGTCTGAACAAAAACTGAATAATTCGCTCAAAATTTTTTTTCCAAGCAGCAAAGCCATCATCATTGAATAAGAAATAATTCATTGTTATCATTACACATTTCACTTTAATACATGTTTTTCTATTTTGCAAAGTTCAAATATTATCTTGTAAGATAGGGATTGGTAACCTATGGCAGGCATGCTAAGGGTGGCATGCAGAATGATTATTGATGGCACTCTGATTGAATTGAAATAATAAAAAAATATATTTTAATTACAGCACATGCATTTTGCATATGCAACACACAAGTGAATGAAAAACCATGATTCAGTTTAATTTACTAATTATTTTATACAATAAATGTACATTCGATCTTTGCTACTTTCAATAAAGATAAAAACTTAGTGGGATCGAAATTTTTTTTTTCTGAGGGAGGATTAATTTTGTCTGGATTTTTTTTTGATGGCTAATTGACTTTTGATACTTTTATATGCAACTGCATGTTTAGAGTAAATTTATATTCAGACAGAATATTATATCATTAAATTCATTTGAAAAAATTCTATTTATAATTACATAATAATAAACTAAGTTTTGGTGCGTTTATTTAAAAAACAAAGTTTATAATTAGTGAAAATCGAGTTAATGAATGAACTAAGTCCACAAATACATGAGACTTGATATCATTTGGATCCCAAAAAAGTTAAAATTATTATTTTTTCCTTTTTAAATGTCTACTGTGTAATTAAAAGAAATTTCTCATACATAAAAATTGCAAATATCCAGTTTTAAAGAAAAGAAGAATTTATAAAAAACTTCCAATTTCGAGTTGATTTTTTATATCACAAAAATCAGTTTCTTTGAAACATTTTTTTATTGGAGTTCGTTAAGCAGTTTTTTAAATTAAACAATTAAAAGCTAAATGTGCTTTGCCTATTCTGAATTACTGTACATTATTCGGCAATTCTGTAAACAATACACATTTTTTTAAGCATGAACAAGATGAATTTTCTCCATACCAAAGGAAATTTTAAACATGTCTTTTGAATGCAATATAATATAACAAAACATACTTTTCATATATGATCCTATGTATTTTAAAATATTGAATAACCAATAAATATAAGATTTGTTCATAATGAGCTTCAAAAATATATAATACATAATTTTAAAATCCATTATAACTAGACCAATTTTGATACTATATATAATAAAATTGGTAGAATCATGTTGGCACGAGGAATAACATTGTAACATATGTTTGGCATGACACTACTAAAAGGTTGTCAACTCCTGCTTTTAAATGTTTTCATCTGAAACCTTTATTCGTAATAAATAATGTAAAGATTATCAAAATGATGTAGAATAAAAGATTTAATTATAACAATATGGTGCAAATATAACTGAAACTGTCACTAGGATTTTCAAGTAACAATTGAAGAACTTAGTGAAAAACGTAAGGATTAATTAATTTAATTTCTTTATAAAAATAGATTATAAATAGAAAATTCATTGTGTCAGTTCTCCTTTTTGATGGCAGCCAAAGAAATAGTAATCTGACATTAGAAGCTGCTGTATTTTTCCAGTGTCATTTTTGAAATTAATAAAATAAAATTTGCAAAGTTGTTGATTTTACATCATGTACACTTGAGAATATATGTATTCACATAGCTTCAGATTTTAACGTGATTTTATAAACAATTCAACTTTGTCATTAATTTAACCTCTATGGAAATTCTAATGTGTATATATTTATGTCACCATACTGTCACCTTAAAAATGTTTGAATAACAAAAGAGTTTGAATTCATGAATCAGATTAATACTAATGTGTTTACAATAAGAAAACAATAATACAGAAATCTATTAAAAATTATGGATGCATTTAATGATTATTTAAAACATTTCACATCTATTATTTGCAAAATGATTGTGTATGTGTATAATTTTAATATCACAGTATCATATATTTTTTAAAAACAGAGATTAATATTAAGTACAATGATTTGATATTTACACATCTTTTATATTTATATTCCACAACAATCTTAATTTTACCAATAATAAAATATAAATGGAAATATGTTCAAAATTCACTATACAAGACTTTATATTTTCTTCAATTTTAGGATATTATTTGCAAGAGAAAAAAATTGTTACTGACATTTGTCTTCCATTGACTTTATGTTTCAATTCTTCCACGATTACTGTCATTGGGTTATATGCATGTATGATGCAACATAGCTACATCTCAAATGCTTTTACTTTTATTAGCGGTTCATAAAAGTCTTGCCAAAGTTTCGCACAATGTCAAATTCATCATTTTCTTTTCACTTCATTTAATAAAATAAATATTGTATTCTAATGAAAGAAAAATAGTATCAGAATTAAAATATAATAAACAATAAAAGATAAAAATCATACACATAAATACATTCACAAGTGTGATAAATTAAAACTTAGAAGTGAGGTCATAACCATCCCTGATGACGTATTACCCTTGACAACAATCAGTTTGAAAACAAAGTCAGAGATCAAGAAATAATTTATATTGTTCCAATTTTTTTTTAAAAAAAAAACCTAAGCTGTAAATTGTATATCCAAGATCATGAATTGTCAATAATCGATACAATAAGCTGATAGTTTGATGTATGCTGGATTCAGAAATAATGTCATTTATATGAAACTAGTTTTAGGATAAAAAAAAAAAAGACAGGCACAATGTAGGAAAATGAAATATAGAGGGATAATTATATCATTACATTATCTTATAGATCTAAAATCTTATTTCTCAATAAGCTGCTTAAGTTTTCTGATTCAGACTATTATAATTTATAGTTCTTTAGTGTATATGTGATATGCACCTTTAATTCAATTAGTGTGTTTACATAAACTGAAATTAATTAATTTCCTATTTGTTTAGCATTCATTACTGCATTTCTCTATAATTTTCAAAAAATAACATCTTTATACATATAAATATACTAATGGCAAACAAAAAAAATGGAATTGATTATAATTTCTACTTGTCCAGAATATAATTATAAAAGTGTTTAGTGATTATAAAAATCATCATATTCAATAACTCCATTTTATTTTTCACATTTTCAAATAAAGCAAATAATCTGCTTAATATAACAATGCATGAATAAAAATCAATTTAAAATATTTATTTTTTTCTTTTAAATGAAATTAAAAAAAAAAAAACAATTTGTATTATACATGCATATGACACATCTAATAAAAAATTTGATTTGGCATGGTGACATTTGCATTGTTCTCTCGGGTGACTTTTTATAATCTTTGAATTTTTGATTTTAGTATTAAACCATTATTCTATATCAAAATTCATTAAATTTGGTTTGATTTGGTATTTATAAATGAAAATCATTCAAAAAATCATATTTGAACTTTGCAAATATTTAAAAAAAAAAAGAGTTCGTAATGAAAACAAAAGAAGTTTTCATCATCCAACAGACAGCAGGAAGAGTCTAAGAGAGAGAGAGAGAGAGAGAGAGAGAGAGAGAGATTCCACAAAATCAACAGACTTTTTCTGATTGAAATTTATTTTTAAAATGTGAATGAATAAATGTTCATAATGGTCATAGTTTTCTTTATTTGTGTTGTGCTAGAAGTGATTAACTTCTATTTAAAAAATTCAAATATGTTCATATAAAATAAAAGTGTAATCATGTGTACACTTTTGTGTTTTGATAATTATTATACAATTATTATGTAAAAACAATCATAAATCTTTAATTAATTACACAAAATATCTTTTCTCAAAGTAATGTAGCAAATATTCTTTAGATCAAAAAAAACAAAATGAAAGCTACCAACCATGTAGAGGGAGAACTAAACTTACTTTGATCTTGCTGCTTATTGAAAATACAGAACTCTTCAGATTTTTTAATTAAAAAATCAATATTTGTTAGTATACGATTTTGCCATTTGAAAAAAAAAAAAAGTAGTAAAATCTCTAAATGGCTGCCTGTGATGAGATTAAGAGAAAGTTTAAACAATGCTTTCTCTCAACAAAATCCTTTGTGCCAAAGTATGTACAAGTTAAGATATTGAAAACCACGTAATTATAAATTATATAGATTTTTTTTATATGAATTTTTGTGCAAAAGCTATTGTAAAAAAAAAAAAATTATAGAAAAAAAACAATACATGGAGAATTTATATGAACCAGACATTTTAAAAGGAATTGATAAGTATTTGAGTAAGTAAGTATACATGTTAATTATTATATTTTTTAAATATCCATTTATATTATACTGAAATGTCTCAATAAACAAATATTTCAAATTTATTTTCTAGAAAATACAATTACTTATTACAAATAAAAAATTAAAAAGTCATCAGCCTAAAAATGTGTGTGTGTGTAAAGTCCATAAATATATATTTGGACCATGTCAATATACATATGCATGCATAATAGTTAATAAAACAAGACACAAAATGCGTAACTTGCTTTTAAGCTTGTATTAAAATGTTCACTAGAGGGAGTTTATCAATATCTCCAATCAAGCTTTAATTTATAAGTGCCAAAAGAGAAAGAATTCAAAATCTCTATCGGAAAGTCCTCATCCCCAGACCAATTGGAGCTTATGGCTCACCTCAGCACTTGGTTTTGAGCTTATGGCTCATCTCAATGAGGAGTTAGGACTTCAGACACTTGATCCAAAATACTAACTCAAAAGTCAGCACTTATCTAATATGTTAAATGCTGACTTTTGAGTTGGTGTTTTGGATCTAGTGTCTAAAGTCCTAACTCTTCACTGAGCTGAGGACTTTCCGGTAGAGATATTGAATTTTTCTCTTTCGGCATTATAAATTAAAGCTTGATTGGAGATATTGGTAAGCTCCCTCTAGTGAATACATACATGCATGTATAGATAAATTGCTCAAATGCAATTACTAAAATAAATCACAGTTTCCCTATTTACCAAGAATACAGATAAATTTTAATCTGAGATTAAATATTATTTTAATATTTGTTTCATATGAGAGCATTAATATTTATTGTGTATGAAAGTCTAATTAGTGGTTAAGAGAATTTGAAAGATTAAAAATTGTGTTTTTATTTGTTTTAAAGTTTTTGGTTTGTTATTTATATATAGAAGTTTTTTTTAAAAAAGTTATTTTATTTATTTATTTTGTTATATATATATATATTGTTATTTTATATATAAAAGTTGTTTTTTTTAAAAAAAATTTTGTTGATTAGTTTTAGTAAATTTGTTATTAAAAGGTTTTTTTTAAATTTAAGAATAAACATCATGTGAAATTTAAGAATAGTTATTTAATTTAAGAAAAAAGATAACATTTGAAAAATATGTGATTTGGGAAATAAAGAATATTGATTGCATTTGTATTTCACAATGGGTATATAATGGGTAGAAAGAAAATAGGCATGCTCTGGTAGAATGTACTATATGTGATGAGGTTTATCATATGATGTTTGAATAAGACTAGGAAGGATGTAACAGGTTTATGGTTATGTAGTCAGTGTGTAAATGTGATAAAAAAAGTGAGAAAATGGTTTTTAAGTATAGACAGTTTAAAGAGAAAGACAGGGGAAAGGAAGCAAAATGTACTTAAAAAAGATAGGATAGAGTAGCGCAATGGAGATGATTAGCCAAAGAATAATTAAGATAGATGAAGAAGTGAAAGATGTAGAAGCAAAATTGAAATTATTAGAGATAAAATGTGAGGAGATAAAGGAATTATTGAGTAGGAATGATAAGAAAGAAGTAGATAAGAAGGGTAGAAAATATTATGAATGGAGTAGAGAAAGTAGACTATGAGACAGTATTGATAGGAGATTCACTAATTAGAGAATGGGGGGATATAATTGCAAGGGAAACTAAAAACAGGTATGTCTGAGTATGTTTGCCTGGAGCTAGAATTAGGGATGTAGCAGATAAAGTAAAAAAGCAAGGTAGGAGAGATGAGTATGTTATGGTTGGGACTAATAATTTGTCAGAATCATCAGAGAGAGTAATGGATGAGTATGTAGATTTGATTAGAAATTTGAGTAAGATTAAAGGAAGAGTAAGAATAGTTGGATTATTACGAAGATTTGACAAGAGGCATTTGTTAAATAGGGTATGTTCAATAAATGAGAGATTGAAAAAATTGTGTGAGAGAAATAATGTTATGTTTGTGGATGTGTGGGATTGTTTTATTGGAAAGAGGAAGTTATATAGTAAAGATGGGTTGCATGTAGGAAAACAAGGAAGTGAAGTTTTAGAAAGTCTGATTTATAAAAAATATATTTCGGGAAACTTATAAAGGGGAGTGGGATTTTAAATTGCTGTATTATCAAAAAAAAGGAAGAATGGATGGAATATAAGAAATAAGCAAAAGAAATTTGATTTAGATATAAGTATAGATAGGGAGAAGAAATGGGTCTGTAAAATTAATGGTAAGAAAGTTATTTATAAATGTAATGGAGAAGAAAGAATTAAAAGAATTTATAAAAGAATAGTTACGAAAAAAGAAATTGTTAAAATTTGGGTATTTAAATATGCAAGGTGGTAGGAGACCAGAGTAGTGGATGGAATTAAATAAAGCAATTGAAAATGAAAAGCTTGAGGTATTAGCAATAGTGGAAACACATCTAAGAAAAGAAGAAAAACCTATTCTAAAACATTTAGTATGGCAGGGTATAAATAGAAAAGAAAAAAGGGGTCGTGGTATAGGTGTTATATCAAAAAAATATTTAAATATTGTTAAATGTCAAGAACATTTATGGTTTGAAATAAGGTTGGGTAGACGAGAATGGATGGTGGCTATAGTTTATAATAGCTACTGGAGATGGACAAATTATAATGGAGTGGATCAGTAGCATATATGAATGTTTAGTTAAGGATATACAAAGTTTTAAAGAAAAAAAAGGAGGGAATAATGGTTACAGGGGATATGAATGGACATATTGAAGAAATTGATGATGTAGATAATAAAAATGAACAGCTTTTAAAGAAATTTTTTCAGAGAGTGAGTACTGGAAATTTATCAAATATTTATGAGGACAATACACATGGTCTAGAAAGAATATATTTCACACAATAGATTATGTATTGGTATAGAAAGAGGGAATGAATAAAGTAAGGAAAATTACAGTGTTTGATAATGAAGATAAAGTATGTATGAGTGATCATAACTTTATTGTAATTGAAATGGTTAGTAATGTGATGGAGAATAGAAATGAAAGTAGAAATAATAGTGAAAGATGTGGATGGAGAGTGAATGATAAAAATAAAATGGAAGAGTAATGAAATAGAAAAAGTGGCAAATAGGGTTTTAGGTGAGAATACTCAGAAGAATAAGTGTAATAAAAAAATGAGAATTAGTAAAAGTGTAAAAGAGAAAAAAAAAAGCATGCAGAGAATATAAGTGTGCTATTAAGAACAAGGAAAGTGAAAAATATATTAATGCTAAATGGGAAAAGTACTTAGAAAAGGAAGAAGTTGGCTAAAATAGTTAATTATAGAGACTGAAATTGAATAATAAATTGTTGGAGGATATTAATAAAAGTGGAAGAGATGGGAGTAAAAAATTTTGGAATTACATTAAAAGGAGAAATGTAGGCGAGAGAGAGATGATGGGGGAATAGAGTGTAGCTCTAGAGAAGATTTAGAGAGAATAATTAAATAAATATGCAATGGATATAGAAAAGATGTTAGATGTGAAGGATAGAGTAATAGAAAACATGAAAGCATATAGTAATGGGAATATTAGGTTTACAAAAAATGAACTGAATGAGGTAGAGAAAAAATTGAAAAGTGGAAAGGCAAAAGGTTTTGATGGATGGGCAGCAGAGATGGTAATGAATTTAGGATATAAAGCAAAAGTAAAGTTATTATCCTGTTTTAATAAGATGGTACAGAATAGAGTTTTTCTGGTAGTTGGAGTAATACAAGATTATTATTTAAAGAAAATGGTAAGGATCATAGAAAGTTAAATAATTATAGACCGAAATGCAAGGAGGTTTTAGATTAGCTAGGCGTATAAGAAATAGTTTATTTGTAGTTACAGAACTTATGGATATTAGTAGGAATTCAGGTAGACAGTTATATATGAGTTTTATAGATAGAGAAGGCGTATGATAGAGTAAACAGAAATAGATTATGGATAAGTTTTGCAAATTTGGGAATGGATGAAGCTTTAGTGGATATTATTAAGAAATTATATGAAAATAATTACTATATATATATCAATTAGAGAATATAGAATGTTACAATTAAAAATAGGTGGGACTAAGGCAAGGATGCCCTATGTCACCTATTTTGTTTTTGTTGTATATGAGTGAAATAGAAAGAGCAAAAGAGGGATAGAGATATCGTTAATGGGTGGTAAGGGAGTATATATTTTGTCAGGTCTATTTTTGTGTGCAGAAAGAAGAGAAGATATGGAAGTTATGCTGAGGACATGTGCAAGGGTGGGTAAAGAGATGGGGATTAAATTTAGTGAAGAAAAATCAAATATAATGATGGATAATACTGGGGAAAGAGAAGATAGAATTTTTATTGGGAGAAATAAAGTTAAGTGTGGTGAATAGATATAGTTATTTGAGAATTATCTTAAATAATCAGAAAAACTGTTTGGATGAATGGGAGAAAAAAATTGATAAATGAAGCAAAGCAAAGAAAGGGAATGATAAAGAAATTAACAGTGTTTTCATATAATAAATATGATGTAGCTAGAATTACATTGGAGTTGCAGTAGCAAGGTTAACATATAGTAATGATGCATTATGTGTTAGTAAAGGGATATTAGATTACTTAAAAAAAGTACAAAGGGAAATAGGAAGACATGCATTGGATGCAGATGTATGGACAGCAAGGAAGGCAATTCAAGAAAAAATGGGTTGGTCAAGTTTTTATATGAGAGATGCAAAAAGTAAAATGAAAACGTTTGGTAGATTGCAGTTTATGGATAATACAATAATAGCCAAAATAGTATTTAATTGGGTTACAAGTAATGGGCAGACAACAAGCTGCGTGAGAAAGGCAATGCGGTATGCAAAAGATTTGGATAAAGAATGTATATCAGTATATTTGTACAAAATATGGAATGATTGTGTTAGAAGGATTGTTTAGTGTTAAGAAATGGGATAAAAGAATAATTTATTAATAAAGAATAGGGAGTTAGAAAGATGGAGAACTAATATAAAGAGTAAAAAGAGTTTAAATATATTGTAACGGGCACATACGCCGTTACATTATTTTTTTTAAAAAATTAAACATGAAAAATAAAAGTTCGCAAATAAAAACTTCTTTTTTAAGAATTAAAAATTGAAAATTAAAAATCATCTAAACTCTAATATATAAAATCGCACGGATGAAAAATTATTAAAAGAATTAAGAAAAAAGAAAAAGTTTTAAAACTAAATATTAAGAAAAAGACTTGAAAGATTTAAAGATAAAAAACAATGTACAATAATTAATGCTATTGTAAAATGGAAATGATTATTTTAATTAGTTAAAAGTAAGCTAGCCCTCGGGCATTTCAAAATGTATAAGCAAAGGTCAGAGAGGAGAAAAAACAATAGAAACTAATAGCCAATAAAAGAAATCCCTCGGGGAAAGGGACCTCAACGAAAAGATTATCATCGTCATGATGTAATGTCCTCTGGATCCAAAAGTTTGCAATAAAAGGAAAAGTTTGGAAATAGAAAAATTAATGAAGAGAAGATAGAGATGTGAAAGCAGAGGTGTGCTAGAGTTGAAGGAGAAGGGATTGGAAAGACGCACTCTTCAATCCCTTCAGTTTTGCGGAAAAAAAAAAGAAAAAAAAGAGAAATAACCAATCGTTTTCTATATTGCGGACCACAGGACATCAGGGGAATTAACGCTGGATCTCAAATGGCAAGCAACGGATGAACTTTTTAAAAACCGTAAGAACTTTATGAACATTTTCAAAACAATAACTCTAAATTCTAAACCTTTCAGTAAATAATCCAAATAGAATCCTATCTGACCAACGTAAATTAATATTAATAATGTTATTTGATGTTTTTTTTTTTTTTTTTAAATCATTTCCATTTTTTTTTTTTGTTCTTTTAAGTTTAATTATGATTTTTTTTTGTTAAACAACTTGTAATAAATGTTAAATTTAAGTCGGGCATGAATGGCTGCATAGATTCGTAATGTTATGTTAGTTTAAGGGAGGGTAAATCTTAGGTTATTTGTTTCGTAGTTAAATTGGATCAATGGATTGGATATATTGGTGTAATTAGTAAATGTAGTATGAGGTCCGCATTTAAAGAATATCTAATTTCGAATTCCAAAATGAATAGAGCTTTTATATGCTATTTTATCTCCCGCCTAATCTTGATTACAAAAATAACTAGGGCTATCCGTCATCTCTCACCTAATCATGATTTAAAACAATATCTATAACCAGGGCTTTTATCTTTTTCAAACATTAATTAAAAAAAAAATATGTCTCAGCTTTTAAAAATAGATTAAAACTTTACTTGCTTTTAATTACAGTAATGGAAAACAAGATTCAAAAGAAAATTATTTTAAATTAAAATCTATTGAAAAAGTAATATTACAGAATTTCAAAATATAAGTGAGTATGTGCGTTATTGCACATACTCTTAAAACACAAAACAAATTATAAGAAAAATACAAGGCAATATTTCTGTTCTTTTTCTTTTAAAAATATTGGATTTTTGAAGCGGAGAAAGACTCTGGTTCAATATATACTTACATTTTAAACACATAAATAAAGATTTAAATATAACTAAACATATATTCTCATGGATGAGTTTTGGCTTAAAAATAAAACCAGAAAACTCTGATAGTATTATAAAAAGACAGGCATAAAGATTTTATTAGAACTAATAACAAAATTCCTATTTTAAATTTACATATAAAAATTCATTATTTTTTTTTTAATTTTATAGAAATTATCACATTAAATTAGCTTTATTATTTTTTATATGTTAGCTTTACAAATTTTACAATATCTTAAAAATCATATAATTTACTGTAAAAATTGCATCTTCAACCAAGTGTATAAATATTTAATTTGCCTATGATAAGAAAATAAGATTCAAACTTGATGGTGTTTGAAGACTTCGAACAGGTTGTATTGGTTCTTATATGTAACATCGAATATCTTATTTTTACCATGTGCCTGCAAACAGGCAAAAATAAGGATAAGATTTCGCAGACCGGCAGAAGTCTACAGATAAATTTTCTTGAAGATTTAAACTGCTTAGCCTTAGATGATCATAATTGTTATAACTGACCAAAACAACACAGTAGTTACTGTGTATTGTAATGGTGTTGCTTATCTTCACGTGCTGAACACTCTTTCTTGAGTTGCGCAGTCACTGCTACAGAAAACAGTACAATAACAATCATTCTCATTAATGTGCCTGCATTACTACATTCATTATTTCATGGTTAAAACATGCAAGAATAAAATGTTATTCACATGAATGTTGGAAATATCACAGATAGTGTAATTATGTGACAATGATTATGATAAATGTAATATCTGTATTTAATGTTAAATATACAAGATGAAGTTATATATATATATATACACTTGGGTCTCGTTTTATGAGGATTATTTTAATGCGATTCATATTTCTTCTTAATATCTTTCATATTTCACTATCTTTATTAGATATCAAGAAATTTAAATTATTAATAACTTATTTTGACTTGAAATATTTTTTTTTTTTTTCAAAAATATAACATTATATTAGCAGCTAACGTAAATATGGCGTGAAGCTGTATTTAGAATTTTAGCTTCTATGTAAATAACCTATTTATATTAATGAGTAAATAATAATAATAGATTTATACTTACATATAAAAATATCGCAATAAATATTCAAAAAATTTAAACGTTTAAAATGTATTTTGTTATATATAATAGAAATAAATAATCTTTTAGATTTTTAAAATAAAAAAACGAAAATTTTATAAACTGAAAATAATCTTTTTAATGATAATGTATAATCTTTTTGTTTTGATTGCGATTTAATTTTTTTAATATAGAAACAGAAAACCATTAACACAGCACAAGACTGAAAATGGCGCTAGTCGTACATCACATCACGAATAAAAATAAAGTGGCTAGCAGGTTTCTATGGGCATAATTGCCGAGAGATTCTTGACTTCGTTTAAGGAGAAGCCACAATACATCACATCAAATCTGATTTCTTACTAGTTGACAAACAACACTAGCGGTTATGATTAAAATATGTATGAAAAATGTAAAATTAAATACTGTAGTTAATAAAAAAAAGTAAAAAAAGTTTGTCTTGTATTAATTTTTTCCAAATATTTGACATTCTTTATTAGTCATACTTTATTTGCTTATTTTTTTAATGCGAATTTTAAAGTAATTTTTCCTTATTGCTTTGCTTTTATGTGAATTCTGAAAAATACAGACCCTATCCCCTATTTTTCAAGATAAGTTAAGTCTATTTTTGTGCGATTTTTTTTAATGCGGGTTTTTAATTTTGATTTTTTTTAGGAAAATAAAAAAAAAATTAATTCTACCCCCCCAACCCAAAACATCTGTGATAACTATAAAAACAAATTAATTTATGTATGATTGATTAGATTTTGTTTTCGTTGTATTTCTTTTTTTTTTAATTGAGTAAAAATGAGATTAAAATAATACCAGATTGCATTAGTTGTTTACTCTTGAAGTCACCTGAGGACCACTTGTAAAGCTACTGCGAAAATTGAGCTGAAAATTGTTTTGGTGTCTCATAGCTTCATTTGACAAAATTTCGGAGCATACTACACACAAAGGCCGTAGTGATATTTCACTGTCAGGAGCAACTATGAAACCTAGTTTTAAATACACCTTACTGTAATTCTAATAAAATGGCCATTTTTGTTTTTGTTTTTTCCTGCACATTCTGAAGTATCGACATATCTCTTTTTCCTTGTTTCTTCAAGAATTGAAACATTAGTACTTGGCATACTTTCAGTATCAGCATCACTTTTTACTGGAATATTATCCTTGTCTCTTCTTAAGAAGACCAAGAGGTTTTGCTGTTTGACTTTTTTTGTCCCCATTTTGTGAAGTTTACAATTTCAAAAAGAAATGTCACACACAAAATAAAAAGATGATACAAATGCAATAAAAATTTTTGCTATAAGTGACCAATAAATGAGCTGACGCAATACAGAAATGTCTACTAGGTATAGAAATTGACGTGTAAAGAGTGGTGCAATTATCATGAGATTGATATTTTGTCTTTTAAAGATTGCATTTTCAGATAAATTCCTTAGATTATTATTTAATAATTATAGTATTATCTAATAATTTAAATAAAATTTTGATTTACAATTAATTTTATGTAAGCAGTTGCGATGAAAAAATAAACAAAAATTGTTTATATTAATTAAAAGTTTAAAATCTTATTTTTTTTGTTATTACAAACTTTTCTGCCAGTCTGGCGCAAACCGGTAGAAAACTTCTGCGGCCCGGCGCCGGTCCACGGACCAAGGGTTGAAGACCCCTGTGATAGAAAGTATTTAAATGCTCTTATCTTAGTAAAAAATGAACCAAAATATATTAGATATTTCTAAGACAGATAATAAAAAAATAACAAAATTTTGAGATTTTACTTCTAATTTTTGTAAAATATTTAATAATCTTACTTGAGTTATACGATGACCATTATGACACAGTAAACTACTTCCTTCCCCCATTTCCAGCAGCCATTTATCAGGTCCTTCATTCAACCACGTTCCATGCCTACCAATTGTTAATGCATTTTCATTACCTTTCTGTTGCTTAACTTCATGAAATGGACATATTGTATATTCAAATTCTCCAGAATGGAATTCAAAGCAAGTATGACTTAAGCGGAAAAACTCTCCATGAGGACCATATTTCTATAATAAAAATATCATTCATATAGAATTAAAAAAAAAAAATTGAAAAATTAGGCAAAATCATTATCCAATAAACTAAATATAATAATAATTCAGTTTCTTACACAGAAAATATTAAGAATATTTTAATGTTTTTGCTGTGTTTTTTGAATAGTCTTGTGTAATTAGTTTGTTAACTATTTTTATTGTTTTTATTTTTAATGGAAGGGAAAAAAAAAACTTACTTTTCCATTGAATTTTTATATTTTTGACAAATTTCATTAAAAGCATATCTCCAAAAAATGATCAATTTTATACATAACTAAGAGAAAGTATCAACAGAAATAAATAATCAAAACAGAAGTTATTTTAGCCTTCAGACTAAAAAAAATATATTATTTTAATATAAAAAAAAATTATTTCTCCAATAAATTTATATAAGTAAAACAAATTTTAGGAAAGACTACAAATTTAACTTAATAACTACCAAAAAAAAAAAAACAACAACAACAACAACAACAAAATAAGTTATGTTTTTGACACTGGGCATTTCTTGATGACAAAAGTCACTTTTTGTATGTCATTAATAAATTTTCAGTTAATTAATTAATCTGCTGAAAAGAAAATTATTCATATAAAAGTTAACATAAATATCACATACTAAGCAACAAATGTTTAATTTTTCAAGTATAAAAACAAACAATTAAAAAAATGGTACTGTTCTATTACCTTGTGTCAGCTGCTTGATGGCATTATTTATTATGTGAAAACACATAAATATGCAGTTTACGTGGCCGCCGCCGGCCTTATTTCTATGCTAAAAGCACAGAAAGAGGCTGTTTTGCATGCCATTCTGGCGACCAGCCTGCTGCTTCATGTTACACACTTTATCATAATGCTCACAGTACAAAGTTTGCAACTGTATCGTCTGAGGGTGTCTGAACTTCAGCCTGCCACAACTCTTCAAATATGCATGTCAAAGTAATTAGCTTACAAGTCATCTGACCTACTATTACCTCCTAACAATTGTAAACCTGTCGCCACACTTCCCTACTCAAAGTGGAACCTTCAAAAAATTCGAAAAGGGTACATCCAAGCAAGATTTGACCAGCTCACCTTTGCACGAGAACATGTCCCCGACAAATAAAATGGCTGACTGCAAAACCGAGCCATTCAAATTGTGCCAACTGCCATCCACAGAAGCTTGGCATTTTTACAGGACAACATATTCCTACATGCCAAGATTTATAAGTGCAGTGAAATGACGAGACTGGAAGATGTCCAAAACCATCTTGCAGTTCAGATGCAAGTCGCGTTCCTGTCAGGAAAAGTGTTCTCTTCGAAAAGAGACCTGCTCCAGAATCCTGTTCATTTGGAAAGCCTTAGTGTGAACCAGGTTCAAGAATGAAGCATGCTTTGGTAGCTTATGTCCATTTCTTTGATTTGTCCATTTAGGAGGAGTTCACTCCAGGCATCTCCAGTATTTAAGGATTGGCCGATGAAGTATTTTGTAAAAAAATAAAAGAACGTAGATACATGATACGAAGTACTACACAGTATTGCAAATTTAGTCAAACAACTTTATTAACATTAATATATAGATATATCATCCCATAAGTTACTATGCTATCAAAAAAACAACAAAAAACAATCCATTATGAAATGAATAAAAACCCCTTTTCCCTTAAAGACATTTAATTAATTTAGATGTGGATATTATACCAGCATTTTATTCTTAGCATGAATAATTCTTAATAACTATCATCGTTGAACTATTTAAGCACATAGATCTGATTCTTATTGAATATCCAAATCTATAAAAAAAAATTGCACAGTACCTCTCTATAAAGATTAAATTAGCAGATGTGTATATAACTATTGGCCTTCTAATGCGTAATTAATTAATACGTATCAGGTTTGATTAAGTATACATATATAATAAATATAACTTGTCTAATTTATTTACAAATGAGTTCCGCCTTACATAGCAGGGCGAGAATAAAATTTGAAAAAAAAAATTGTTTTGAATTTATTTTAATTTCTATCATTCAACTTCTCATTTATATACATATATTCCACAACATCAACTAAATAACAAATAAACAAAGTTGTTGATTTTGTAGATATACTAACATACATTAATATATAAAGGTATTTATTAAAAATTAATTTTTATGCCAGTAGCCCAGTAATGTTATATTTCTATGTTTTTGCATAGCATCAATGCCATCAAGCGGCTGACATGAGCTAATAGAACAGTACCAAAAATATTATGCATAAATGTTATGCTTTCAATTTTTTAATTTTTCAACAAAAACTGAAGAAGAATGCTGACCTTGAATTGTCATTTCAACAATAGATGCTGACACCTAGGTATTTAGAATGAAAATCAATCACAATACATTTTAATATTTTTGTTGCCAGCAAACAAAGAGTGTTGTCGAATTAATGTAACTGAGAGTCTGATTGAATCATTTTGGCTTAATTGCAGTTTCATATTAACTTCTTCCAAGTCATTGGTCATAATTAAATATAATCTTAATGTATTTTTGATGGTGAGGTTCCTTTTCAAAGGCAAACATTATACAATATCTACATATGTCTTTTTCATAGTTACTATAATACATAATACTAAATAATTGGGCTCATAAGTTTTCAAATTAAATCTTGACATGTTCAAAATCTTAATAGTCAATATAATTAAGAATATACGGTGAATTCACAACTTATCGTCTTTCTAGAAACTGGAAAAAATAAATTACATATACTTAAGTTTATTAAAAACTATAGACAAGAAACAAATAGTTATTTACTAAAATACCATATGCAAAAAGCATAATTTAACTATTACTCTTAAATACAACTTAGATATTATACTTCAAAGTAACCTACACTTATTACTTCCAAAATGGATGTATATACATAAAAAATATATACTCTCGCATTCTGCCATTCTCTTGAATCTCATCTGATAATTTTATTAATGTTTTCTTTTAAACTAATCTTTGCATATCTTCTCATACCTACAAACATTTTAGCTATTATAAATGAGAGCATTTAAATGACCTTTATTAACTCGTTAAAAATAAAACATAAGATAAATGAAAAGATTTAATTCTGAATTGTAAACTATGATAATACAAGGCTGGTAGAATCAGCTTCCAAGAAATCCCTTCAATAGTCATATCAAACCCTAAGATCACTAACTACAAATCAAAATAATTTCAAATAAAACAAATAAAATCTATTAATATAAATAAGATCTAATGCATATTCTAATTGGTAGTCAGTTGTGCTATGGCTTGATAAAGCTGATGAAAGTGTCACCCAGAATCTAACTCTGTGAATCTTCAGTTCATAATTTAGAATATGACTATTAAACATATGTAGCAATGTTGTTTAATCAAACACACATAAGCGTGTAAATAGCTAGACACCCATAACAATGCATAAAAAAACCCAATAATAATTGTGTTACTATACAATATTTTGTTCCACTATAAAGATGTTATAAATTAACACCAGCCACCTCAATATTTAAATTATAAATATAAGAGAAAAAAAATTAAAATGACTAGATTTTAGTATTTCTTATAATCACTTACATATTGTAATTAGCTTTATAGGATACAGACCCTGCCATACCATTTGTAATATATGCACTCTCTCAACAAGATAAGTTAAGGCAGTTGCATCTCACTATAGACAGATTTTTGGTCTTCATATAGGATCCCACGAATGATGTGATTTAATTTTGATATAAAACTATATCTGTTCTCAATAAATAATTTATTATTAATAAATTATTATATCTAAACCACATCAAATCAATTTTCACCTTAATTAACTTAACCGTTATGCTCAGATTTCGAACTCAGGGAAGTTTAACATTTGGCTCTCTTCAGGGGTTCCCATCAATATACTAGAGTAACGATGATAATAAATCTCACTAACTCTTTAAAATGGGTTTCATGAAGTTAATATAATAATCAATAAAGATTATTATATTAAATGTTTGTTCTTATCTTATAAAATCAAATAAATAAATAAAATAAAGTTGAAGACTTCATTTAGTTGAATATAAAAAACATAATAATTATTTATTTAACAAATAAATAACTTAAACTTTATAATATATAAAAATTATTTATATATCTACTTCCTTATATTAAAAATATAAATATCTTATTTACTTACGGTAGATATATTTTCTAACTTATAACACTACATGATTTTATAACGTATATAAAATATAAGTATCTAAATATTAAGACTTCTATATTAACACTATTATATATTAATTAGATTATACAAATAATAATCCAATTATTTGTATATAATATTTTCATTCATTAAAATGTTTGTACATAATTTATGTTTATTAATATAAACATATATATTTCATATTAATGTTAGTCATTTATCCACTTATCATATATAATGGTTATTAGACTATTTAGATTAGTACAAACAAAGTAGTGCCATGTCATAAAAAATAATAGTATGTGAATTGAATAATAATTTAATTTCTTACCTCTAAGTTCACTTTATCCCTTTATATTTTTACATGCCTTGCCCATATTAATATTTCTTAACCTATATCCAAATTTTTATTAATTATAAATAAAAACAAAAATATTTTAAATTATTAATTCTCTCTTATTATTCATTTCTTTAATGAAATGAATTCGATAATGAAATGAAATTAATGTCTCCCAATTATAATTTTTAAAAAATTAAATGATATTTATAAAAGTTAATGCAATAGTCCTAGATGTTCCTGGAATTCGTGAATGTAAATCCTTGGAAGATGCAATTTTTAATTCCTTAGTTGTTATACATTACATAGTTCTTTGATTAACAATTATAATTCCATTTTGAAGATATTGCTTCTATATAATTTTAAAGGCATTTGGCAAAAGATGTTATTCACATATATATATTTGACTAGACAAGCACATTTTATATATCCCAAGATAAATCGGTGTTTTACTCAGTTTGCATTTTCCTTATAATGTAAAGTACATTAATTTAATTTAGTTGAAGTTTTTATAAACATGTTCTTTTTAAAATGAAGTTTACATTTTAGAACTCCAATTAGAACGATTTTATAGAATACGAAAATATATTCAAATGAAGTAATTTGAAAATTACTTTCTTTAAAAAAAAATATTAGAAATTTCTTCTAATAAGTATTAAATCTTCAAAATATAGATTTTAGCCTATACACTGTTCTTTTAAATTGAACACAGTATAAATCTTTTGTGAGGATATAGCTGCAAGAACAGGATCCTTAATCTTCTAATAAAAAAAAAATATTATTTTTTATATATAACTGCATGAGCTTGCTGAAGCATATCATACTCTATATTGTTACATTACAATTCGATATTAAATCACTAAGTTAATTTCATTCCCTTTAATTCGATAAACTGCATGTGAACCCAGAGGTCATCACCTTGTCAACTGTCTTTTCTCAACAATGATTTTTCATTTTAAAGAATGAAAAATACTAATTTACTAAATTATATATTATATTTTTATAAATATAATAGGAATAAACATATAATGTATACATATTAATTATATGTATGTATGAGTATATACATATACTCCTACTATATATATACAAAAATAATAAAATACAGAAAAAATTACTTGTCTATAAAATTACTTTAATATTTCAACCAGAGGACTGGTTTTCATCAGAAAGAAAATATATATATTGTAGGGTATTGATTTCAAACCCTACATTACAAATCCCAAAAACTTCACAAGGAAAGTGGGAGAAATATTTTTTTCTCTATGCAAGTAATTTTTATTAGTGAAAGTTTGAATAGTTTGATAGTTATATTTAAAAATAAAAGTGTTAAAGCACATATAAATAGTTGAATGTAGATATAAACTTCATGAATATTATTCTTCTAAGTCTACTTATTAACTTTCTAGGTTTAATGTATATCTAACAAATTATAATGTTCTTTCTTTGTTAACAATATTTTAATTTTTGATCATCACTAATTTATTCTATAACTTTAATACTAATTTTTAATAGGCAAGTTTTTACAGATGAGTAGATATATACACCTGGGTCTCTTTTTACACGGACTTATTTAACACGATTTTGAAGTTACGCGATTCGTGTTTTACCGGAAGTCGACCTCCGATAATGCACTATTACTTTAAATAATAAATTTCGCGCACTTACGTTATATTGAAAGTAATAGCACATTATTGGAATTCTACTTTCATCTTAGTAATTTCAATATTTTCAGTGCTTTATAATAGTAAGATTTTATGCAATAATGAAATTAAAATCATGATTTCCACATTTTATGTATACACACATTAAAATTTACAAGATTATAATGTAAATTTGTTCAAACATTGTGCGTGTTAATTTTGCATTTTAAATCACATTCTGTTTTTGCTTTTTAAAAAAGAACGTAATCAATTATTAATCATTTAGTGTCCACAAGTTTATTTTTAAAAGGTCAGTAATAGCAGTGGGCACAATTAAAAATTAAAATCTGATTTTTAATTGTAATTAACAATTTAAAAATTACTTACGGGCGACTTGAAATTAATGCGATGTAAAACGAAATTTGATTTTTAAACGGAATTGAAAATTAAAGGCAAAAATAAGAATTTAATTTTTAGTTGTTAATTTTAATTAAATTTTTCCCAGCAGTGGTGAATAAATGTCTTTTTATTATCATAAGTCTAAGTTCATAAACAATTAATAAAATCATCATCGTCGTCAACAGAAAACTATTAACACAACATGAGAGTGAACTTGGCGCTAGTTGTATTTCCTCTTGTGAGAATAATTGCTGAGATATTCTTGACTTCGTTTAAGGAGAAGCCAAATACATCACATCACATCACATGAGAATCTGATTTTTTACTAGTTTGCAAACGAACGTGTTTTGGGGCAAATAGCGATAATAATTAAAACGTGTATAAAAAAATATAAATTACTGTACTGTAAATTATGCATAAAAATATATTATTTTGAATAAAATTAAATATTATAGTTAAAAAAAGTTTGTCTTGTATCAATTTTTTTCAAATTTGAAATTTTTTATTAGTCATATTTTATTTCCTTATTTTTTTTTTTTGCGCGAATTTTAAAGTAATTTTACGTTGGTGCTTTGCTTTTACGCGAATTTTGAAAAATCACAGACCGCATCCCCCCTTTTTCAATGTAAGTTACGTCTATTTTTGCGCGATTTCGTTTGCGCGTGTTTTCTGAGGAACCTATCTATCGCGTAAAACGAGACCCAGGTGTATATGCGTGTATGTACAAACATTAAGGTTTTAAACATTTACAGACATATTAAAAAAGTTTTTAAATAAATTTGTATTTCCTGTGTGAAAATTTGTTTTCTTATATACTATTTAAGACCAATTTTTCTTGTTTTATGTGAAAGAATCAAGGAAGGTTTCACGATAATGTCCAGCTAATATCCACAGGTCGTGAGGCTAATGTTGACATAATGTCAATGTGAGAAATATGGGGGGAATGAGAACAAAGACTCATTAATATTGCCAAGAGATCCAGATCATTTTGGACCATACCAAAATAATAAATTTTGAAAAATTAAGAGATAAAAAAGAAAAAAATCAATGCAACTGCACTGATAAAATATAAATTATAACTAACCAGGCGTTTCAATAACCAAAAATATGTGTGATGTCATCACAGGGCTAATGTGTACATAGTCTGAAAAGAGAGCAAGTTTTAGCAGCAGAGCAGAATAGGATTTATTGCCTGTTAGAAGTCACACATAATGGCAAGATAGAAGATATTTTGTTACACGGTCCCCAATGACCATCCAAAAGAACTATATCTATGCACATACAGAAGAGTTAAAATCTAAAATGGAAATAAGAAATAGCATCCTGTGGCTACAATTGATGTCACATCATCATCATCATCGCAGTAGAAGAATTGTAAGCGCAAGCCGAAAATAGAACTGTTCCGTAAACCGCTGCAATTGATAAATCTATGCATGTTGAACATTGGTATGTGGCTAAATAATATTCTCAACCTTAAACAAGCTAACTTCAAAATAAAATTCATCAGAATCATTGAAACTGTCTCTACATCGAGAATAAAAGAACTCGGTAATATTAATTTTGTTTTCTCAATGAATATTAACACTTCTCCTTTAAATAAATCCATTTATATCCACTCTCTCTAAATATTAAAACAAGAATCAACTATTAGAAAAGGTTTTTCAATAATGATTGAATATTGATTTTATCAATATATGATGTGTTGTTCGATTACCATTACATGTAATCATTTATATATATATATTTTATAAAATATTTTATTATCTATTAATTTAGGTATCATGAAAATATGTTATTCATGTTATATATAAGGGTTAAATACCAAGTTTGTTAATAATGGGGAATAACACACACATCTAGCGACATATATATGTTTACATGAATATTTGTTGAGTATAAATGTACAAACCGATAAAGTAAAAATTTAACAACATGACAGATAGATTTTAAAGTAGTTAATAACCAAAATTAATGGAAGTTGAGATAAATAATTTGAAATCGATTTCTTTAGATAATCTTATTTTTATAATTTAACTAACTTTCTCTACTTGCTTCTTGTTTATTATTTTTAAGATTATAAATATAGAAATGTATGTTATATACAATATGTGAGTATGTGCATGTATCGGGTGTTTATTTTAAAATTGAAATGTTTCTATGATATAAGATTTCTATTCACCCATTAGAGATATGAACATATATCACGCTTCATAATATTAATGGTTGAGTTTAAGCGTCATTAAAGGGAAGACTTTTGATTATTATCATTATTATTTTGTAACTAATTTTATTATTGATTATGTAAATTTTCTATTTGTATTGTTAATGATTAACTAATAAAATATAGTATAAATCTTTATTATATTATAATAATAACTTATAAATACATTAACATAATAATTATATATATATAAAAGCCTTTTTTGATAATTCTAAATTTTTTACCCTTTTCAATATAATACCTCCTACTAACACGCATATTACGTACATAGTGATATCTACCAACATTTCCTATAATTCATTATTTTTAACAATTTATTTATATATTTCCCTTTACATTACTTTCCATTCTTTATCATTACCCAATCATTCGTTAAATCAATTGACTTTTTGTAACAGTTCATACATTTATTTATATTATATTTTATATAATTTGTTTCATATATTTTCCTTCTATTTATTTCCTTTATATAATTTAATGGTCTTATGTTTTTAATACAATCTATTTTATGTCCAAATTTTAAATAATGAACATATAATGCAGATCTATCATCCCTCCTTTCAATAGCACTATTATGTTCTTTTGCCCTTTGTTCTAATTGTTTAGATGTTTGTCCATAATAAACCATTTTACATACCCTGCAAGTAATTTTATATATGGTTCCCTTTATATATTTCATATCATCTTTAATTTTATAATTTCCTATTAATATATCTAAATTTTTACTATTAGACCATTCTATTTTTATACTTTTATCCATATAATTTTTATTTTTAGTTAATATATCATAAATATCAGGTATAAATGCAATTTTTATCCATTTTATATTATTTAATATTTTATTCCCTCTAATATTATTTTTATTATCATATAATATATTTCTAATATTTCTAGGATTATAACCATAACTAGAATATAATTTAATAAATTGTTCTTTTTGTACTTCAGACGTTTTTTTTATTTGTATTATACTTATCATTTTTAATTTTAAAATTCTTAATTACTGCAATCTTTTGCATCCATGCTTGTTGTGAATTCCTATAAATTATTTTCCTTATTTTATCTTCTTTAATAAAATGATTTAATACAATCATATTATTGTTTATCTTTATTTTTATATCTAAATATTTTATTTTATTATCTATTTCTTTTATCATAAACTTTATATTATTTATATTATTATTTTTATAACTCTTTTATTTCCCTATTACTAAAACATCATCTACATATCTAAAATATACTTTTTATTTCTTTATTTATTATTCTATTCTTGACAATATGTAATTCCATTTCATTTATAAATATAGATGCCATTAACCCACTTATTGCATATCCCACAACCCATCCCTTATTTATATCCCAATATTCATCTTTATATTTAAAAGATAAACTATTATTTATTAAATTTAACCCCTGTTCCCATAATGTCAATTATTTCCATATCCTGTATATACATTTTTAATTTTTGTATTACTATTTTAATACTTTCTTCTCGAGGTATATTAGGATAAATCTTCTCTATATCCATTACAAAAATACTTTGATTTCTATTCATTTTTATTATATTTAACTTATCTATAATTTCATCAGTATTTTTAATACAAAATTCCCCATACCCCATAATATTTGTAATCCATTTATTCACATATCTACAAAATTTCTGTAAAATGAAATTTGTAAAGTTAAATAATAATCTTAATGGATTATTCTCTTTTTGTGTTTTTACTTTAGTAAACACATATGGATTTTCATACAGTAATGGATACAAAAATCCATATTTATTTTTATCAACAATTCCTTTTCCTTCCATTTTATGTAATATTTCTATATACCTCCTTTTTATATCACTAGTAGGATCTTTAAATAATTGTATATACCCTTCCTTTTTTATCACATTTTTTATCTTATCTAAATAATCTTTAGAATATATTATTACGAATCTACTATCTTTATCTTCTTTATGTAACACTATATTCTCTTTTCTACATATATTTCTTTAGTAGTTCTTTTATATTTATATTCCCTTTGTGAACATTTAATGTTTCCTAATTGGTTGTTCAATAAATACTTCATTTTCCTTTTATCTGCAATAGAAATATTTGCTAATTCTATGTCCATAGTTATCTTCTTTTTAATGTCTTTATCCACAAATGGTATAAAATAAGGAGACTTATTTAATAGTTGATTCTGCTCCATTGAGAATTTATATTTTGTTAGATTTATAAAAGTATCCTTTATTCTGTTATTGTAATTAATATATCCTTTACATTCTGTCACTTCTTTATCTTTATTCCAATATTTCGTCCACATCCATATCCATTTATTATTATATTTAATATATATTTTATTACTCCATTTTTTTCATATATCCATTTAAATAAACCATTAATTTATCCCATGCATTTATTTTTGTTAATGACTCTTTTATAACAATCTTTAAATTCTTAAATTTATTAATCTTCTTATATAAAATACTGTATTTTTCATCAATAAAAGTTTTAAGAATATAATTTTCTATACTTCTTTTTAATTACCAATTGTTCGATAACTTTTTATTATTCTTTACGTAAAATTTACAAGCTGTAGGAACGACATTATAACGCTTACAACTAACTATTCAAATACGTTAATTGTCCTTTAATATTTTCGATATGTAAACATAGTCTAGTAAGTTCTTTTACTTTAACTACTATATTTAAATCCAGTTTAGATTTCATATATGTCCATAGATGTTCCATCATGCAATACGATATAATATTATAACTTGTTTTAAAATGTTATTCTCTAAATTACTTAATTCTAAGGAATAATACTCCTTTATGTTGTTTATCTTATAATCAATAAAATATAATATAAATCTTTATTATATTATAATAACTACTTATAAATACATTAACATAATAATTATATATATATAAAAGCCTTTTTCGGTAATTCTAAATTTTTTCCCCGTTTCAATATAATACATCCTACTAATACTAACACGTATATTACATACATAGCATCATCTACCGACATTTCCTATAATTCATTATTTCTATCAATTTATTTATATATTTCCCTTTATATTACTTTCCATTCTTTATCCATTACCCAATCATTCGTTAAATCAATTGACATATATGTATTTATATTATATTTTATATAATTTGTTTCATATATTTTTCTTCTATTTATTTCCTTTATATAATTTAATGGACTTATGTTTTTAATACAATCTATTTTATATCCAAATTTTAAATAATGAACATATTATTTAAAATTTGGACATAAAATTAAAGTCAACAACTATAAATATCTTGGTCAAATTATTAGTACAGATGAAAACATAATAGTTAAAATTAATCATAGAATTATCTTGTAGAGATGCTTTTGGTGGAAATAATTTAGTATTAAAAGAAAATATACCTATATGTCTAAAAAAAAAAAAAGATTTTTAATAATTTTTGTTACTGGTTCTTACTTATGGATTTGAGACTTGGACAAGTATAGTACAGGAACTTCAAACTACCCGACAAAGTATGAAGAGATATATGTTAAGAGTACAAGGGATCAAAAGAAAAATATTTGGGTGAGAGAATGGTCTGGATATATTATTAGAAGATATGATAACAGATGGACAGTTAAAGTTTTAAACTGGATTCCAAGAGATGTTGTAAAATATAGAGACCATATGTGAGATATGTGGATAAAATAAGAAAGTTGCTGGTGCATTGTGGAGAAAACAAACTATGGATTGGAAAAACTTGATAAAACATGGTGACACATCCATCTTGCAGTAGATCAATAATAGTTGAAGATGATGATAATATATACACACACAAAGGCCAGCTAAAGATAATTAAGTTTAGGACTGGTATTATGATTTTAAACAAAATCCTTTTGTGAAGCCCTAATAAATATTTTCACCATTCTAATGAGTAGGCATCTTTGTTTATTTAATACTAATCCTACATATTTATAATCAGTACTATTAACATTAAACTTACGCTTTTTTCATGACCCTTTCCAGCTTCAACATAGCCCTGTTTCAATACTAAACCCTTTTTCCTAAGCATTATTTTCTCCTTTTGATCATCAGTGAGTTCCTGACATCTGTTTCTACATGGTACTAAATCAATACCACTTTTTCTTTCTTCATCATCTGAAATGATAATATACATATATATATTTAAATAATTTGGAAAGAAGAAAAAAAAGTTGAAAAAACAAAAACCAACAACAAATTAGAATATACGTGCTCTGAGAGATAATAAGGCTAGAGCACTGAAAAGGACTGAGCTGAGCTGTGATCCATAGATCTTTAGCTTTTAAGACTATCACTTTAGCTTTGCACTAAACAATGCAGGGCCATTGTAATATTTTTTTTAAAACAAGCTAAAATAATAAATGAAACTTAGAATGAATCAAATCAATAAGTAAATTGCAACTATCAGTCTGAGATAATCCTTGATGCTTATTTAATATCAAGCAATGAGGAAAGCATTTGTATAATCTTATGGCATATATAAGTTTAATAGAAACAAACAATATTAACACATTCGTCTAAGCATTATATATAATACTATTTTATTAATCCAAATATCCAAAGATGGCTCACCGTTTTGACCATCCAAGTTTTCTTCACAGCTGTAACAGAATATATGTAAATACACAAAATTAAGTTACACTAAGCATTTCATATCTGTTACATGTTTTTTGCTACCATAATACTATTAATTAAAAGTGCCCTGATGAAAAGACAGACTCAGGAACTAAAAGTATCTGAATATTACACGATTTCTTCCAAATTCTTTTTTTTTTTTTTTTGCTCCTTTGCAGTTTAGCATAGCAATGGAGTTGAAAATTCCAGGTCAATTCTTAGCTGAGTAAAGTAAAATATCAGTTTGGTCAATTGAATAAATTTTATTTGAATCACATTATCTCCTGAGCAATTAAATATGCAATTACATGTAAGATAACTAAGAATTAGAACAATCATTACAAAATATTGTGGTGGAAAGGATTGTTTATATTAATTTTTCAACTATTAGATTTCTCTATGAAACAAATTTCTAATTAATCACGGATAGCAAATCATTGACTTTAGATATAACACTTGTTTTATAAATAAAATACTAATATTATTTGATTTTTAAAAAAAATATAAACTCAAGTAAAACGTTATTAAATGTATCAATAATTAATTAATCAACACGTTTTCGG
Organism: Epiperipatus broadwayi; assembly: GCA_028023455.1. Classification (NCBI taxonomy): domain Eukaryota; kingdom Metazoa; phylum Onychophora; class Udeonychophora; order Euonychophora; family Peripatidae; genus Epiperipatus; species Epiperipatus broadwayi. Next base: position 1,028,345 of record JAQFVV010012516.1, on the reverse strand, counting down.
ATATAAAATTATTTTACAAATAAAAGACTACTATTATGGTATGTTTTTCGATTTTTTTTTAAATTACAATCTCCAAATGAAGCCTTATTAAATATATAAAACCGGTAGAGGTCGCTAAAATTAAAGCTACTTAACAATAGTTTTAACCGAAGCGACCTCTACAGAGAGTTAAAAACAATAAAAAAAACCTAAAAGTAAAATACGATTAGGATTATCATCTCAATTAATTATAACAAAAAAAAAAAAAGAAAGAAAAAGGAAAACAAAAGTAAAAAAATAAATAAATTGCGAATTAGTGGAAAATGAGAAAAAAATTGGGAATATCCACTACTAATTTATTATGTATTATATTTATTTTAGTAATGATTTAGTTTTAAATAAGTTTGAAAATTTAAGCAAGTCATATATTTATAAATAATCATAAAGTTAGTATCTTGGAAAGTCATATGATGTTTGAGCATCCCAACTGAGAAGCTCCAATGAACTGACTGAGATTTTTTATTTTAATTAATTTCAAAAAAAAGTTCAGAACTTTTAGTTCCCGAGTCTGCCAATCTGTACTAAACTGCACTTTACCAAAAAATAATCCCATCGTTTGTTGCTTAGATCAAATAATGTATAAGTCACAAAAAATGGCAGATTGAATTTTGTGATCCAAGAATTTTAGCTATAGAGTCCTTCATTCTAATTTCGTACTAACTTACAAAGGCAGATTCAACTGATAATTTATTTATTTCCTTAGTCCATAGTGACAGTATCTTAGAATAATATTTATGGGTTATAATTATAAAGTTTTATTATTAAAAAAAAAAAAAAACTGAGTGAGATTTTACTTTTTAAAAATCTCTTAAAGAATACTGCCTATGGATGTAACATGAAAGTATTAAATTCTTTGCATTTGATGATTTAAAAAAAATCATACAATAGATTTGACAGTATTCCAGTCCAGTGTTTCACAGAAATTTGACCAGAATAAAACCAGTATTCCTTATAGTATGAATAGTCTATATAAAATTATATAAATATTTATTTCCATAATGCAATTATTAATTTCTTGATCAAACTCTGTTTTTCATCTAATAGCTATTCTATTTTAATTGATTTTTTCATTTATTTGCTCAAAAAGAATGTTTCTAACACATTCTAGACTGTAAGGTCCTTGGATTAATTCCGGCGCTAGCATTTCAAGCACTCGAATTTCTTGTGAACTCTGGAGCAATAATTCTATTTAATTACTTTTAGCCTTGTGGTGTTTAGGACAATGGTAGAATGTCAGACTCTGGAGCGTAAAGTCCTTGGATCAATTCCAGTTCTGATACTTCCATTGCTCTGGAGCAATAAATCCATTTTATTTATTTTTGCTGTGTAGGTTTAGGGCGCTGATAGAATGTCAGATTCTGGAGTGTAAAGTTCTCAAACCAATTCCAGTTCTGACACTTGCATTGGCCAAACTTCGATGAACTCCCAAGCAATGAAGCCATTCAATTATCTATCTAATATGTAGTTGAAATACAATACAAATATTCATTAATTAGAATAAAAGTAAGCTTAAATTCTCAACAAACCATCACTGACACTTGAATTCAAATTTCAATGATAATTTATAAACCCCTCCCCCCCCTTTTTTTTTTTAAAAAAAGACCCTAAAGATGGCTGATAGATATTTGAAACTGCTAGAAAAAAAAAACAGTTATTAAAAAAGTTTAATAAGTATAATGATCTATTATTTTATTAAAGATATAAGCAAAAAAAAAAATGATTTAAAGCGAATGGAACATCGTAAAAGTATAAATGTCCAAGCATGAGGTAACACTTGATGAATATACCATAACAATACTGTAAAAGATGAAGTTACAAAATTTGTAATTAATTATATAAATTATGCTTGATACAAATAATAAAACAGAAAAAAATAATTTATTTTTCAAACTTATAAATAGTTTAAGTTTTGAATCTTCAACAGTCTTTCTCAAGTTTCTAATATTTAAATTAACATTTAAAGATATATCAAAAATATATTTGATGAATGCACTACTTCAAATCCCATATATGATTATAATGTGTTTATAATGATATTTTTTATTATTTAAACATTAAAAGTATAAAGCTAAACTAGTCAATAAGTAATCAAAATTACCCCAAATTCACAATTCAAACAGATTAGCCAAAAAAATAATTAACTCTAAACATTACCAATACTTTCACTGCTACAAGCGGACTTCTTAAGTGTAAAGAATTACAAAATAACAATATATTTAAACTAAACATTATCCACAATTCCACTTATCTCCCACATACCCTTAATATTAAAATAACTTTTAAATAAGTTCATTGCTTCAGAATTATAAATTTTTAATAATAAAGATCTTTTAATTCTTTTTATTTCATATCTTTCAAAAAATTAAACCTGACAGCTATCGATCTGTATCTCATAAAGTAGCTGCTTTAATAAATTATTCTTATAGAAATAAGAGATTAAATAATTCTAGTGGGGTAGCTTTGTTTCAAAAAGTCAATTTTATAAAGATTATTTGAATGTTGGCTAATTTGATAAATTTTTTAAAGTATTTTATTGAATAGTAATAATATTTGTAATAAACAAAGGCAAAACTCCCCATACAGTAGTGCCACCCTGTGCCAAACAGAGTAATCAATGGATGCCAGAAGGCTTGTGCATAAAATCCCTATCTAGTGCCTATCTAATCCATTGATTACTCTGTTTGGCACAGGGTGGCACTACTGTATGGGGAGTTTTGCCTTTGTTTACAACAAATTATGTGCTAGTATAGAGATGGTGATCATGTGATGTTTGATGGTTTAAATATTTGTAATGATGTAAAAGATAAAGAAAAATATGATTTTATTTCTTTGCCATTTAAATTGTCTTCTTATAAAATTGAATGTCAAAATAATAATTTGTTTGAAAATAAGAAAATTGCTTGGAAAAGGAGTATTACTTTAAATAATTTATTAAATAATACAAAGGAAATTCTTGATAAAAAGACTATTCCAGAAATAGTGTTTATTATCCTTGTTTTTATAAGAAGGTATGAAAGAATAAAGGACATAAAAGTAGAGTTAGAAATAAATATCTTAGTTCTGCTTTATATATCCATGAAAAAGATACAGGCCACTCTATTAATTTTGATAAACCTAAGATTGTCTTCTTTGAAAGAAATGAAATAAAAAAAAGAATTAAAGAATGTTTATTATTAAAAATTTATAATTCTGAACCAATTAACTTATTTAAAAGTTAAGGGTGTATGGGAAGTGGAATTGTGGGTAATGTTTAGTTTAAATATGTTGTTATTTTGTAGTTCTTTACACTTAAGAAGTCTGCTTGTAGCAGTGAAACCATTGGTAGTGTTTTAGAATTTATTATTTTTTTGACTAGTCTGTTTGAGTTGTGAATTTGGGGTAATTTTGATTTTTTATTATTTGTATTATTTACTTTAATAAATCTGTCGATTAATTAACTGAGACTATTTTCATATTAAGTCTCATTTTTTCGTATATATAGTTTTTTCAGATGTTTAGTTAATCTTTGTGATAGCATTCGTGATGTCTACTCTTTCTGTGAGTTAGAATTAGGAGCTATAACAGGAAAATAAATATAAATATGGAAGGGTTTGAACTAAAATCTGGAGGATAACTTTTCATCAGAAAATGGCAGTCATTATGATGACATATTATGAGTCAATACAAATAAAAAATTAATTCAAAGATTATACTTGTGATGCATCTATACTCTAAAAGAACTTTTTTTAATGAAGTCTGAATTGGTAACTTTTCAAATTATTTAAAAGGATTAAATATTTTGTCTTATCTATTTATATTTATTGAATTAGGAAATGGAAAAATGTATAATCACGAATATGGGTAAAGTTTTATGAGTAACTTACATGAGTATCCAATTCCATTTATCTACAGTGAATGTGGAATGTGCTGAATTTCATGTTATGTAAATATATTTTATCCAATTCACATTCCATTACATATGGCAGACCAACATATAGCTATCTCATAGTTTGATTATTTCTTAATTTATCTAATTCTGTATAGACCCCCTCCTAATCTCATTATAATATATATATATATGATTGATAGAAGAGCTTAATTATATTAGAAAAACAAAATCCCTTTCCATTCATACATACATACAAATTTCAAATTATTTGATGGATTATAATATGTGTGCATGTATAAAAAAAGGTCGGGTAGGTTACAAAGCCTTCTTTAAATAACTCCACTGCAGAATAATTTTTGAAAAGCACTATTACTAGGTGGTGAGGGTTTATGCAGTTTTCCATCATGTTTGCCTCTTTAATAATGACTTTCTAGATATCCATTTACCAATCAATACTAAATGGTTACTTTAAAATGGTTCTGAGCAGACTACCTGAAAGAAAAAATCCTATATCTTTGATATTATTGTTAGCACTCAATTATAAACAAATATAGCTGCTCTAATTCCAGAAGATTAAAAAAAAGAGAAAGGCAAAAAATAGAAAATTAAAAAATGAGTTTTGCAATGAAGTCTGCTCATTAGGTAACATGTGACGGTTCCCTTCAACTTCTTCTAAAGCAAAAATTTCAGAAAGATTCCAAACTCTCAGACTATATTCTCCTAATGAAAGCAATTAATATTGCAATTCTTTAGAGAATCTTTGGGATCATTTTTATATCTTAAACAGGGTCCTGTTTTTCTTTAAAAATCATATAAGATTTACCATAAAATGCCTATTTAGATTTGTTATTATTTGTGTCATATCTAACCTTGCCTTCAGAATTGGACTATTCCAGATTCCTTGCCTGTTTGGCTAGTACCCGATTGCTATCCAATGGAGATGAATCTTTCGTTGGCGTTTGCGCTCTGAATCCGAGTGTTCCCAGTAAGGTAAGGAATCTGACAATAAATAGTCAGCCTTTTTGGAGGCAAGGCAGAGAGCATTAACTTCTGTCAACCTGAATGACTGAACATGCTCTCCAGTAAAACCTCTGCCTGCAGCAAGAGTGTCTTCACTAGTCACTACTGATACATCTATGCAGTGAGGCAAGTCCACCTAGGACTGGAAACTGCTACGATTGCAGTCAACTTGAGGTAAACTGTCTGAGTGCAGTTGGAAGAGTCCAAACTCTCGAGGCAAGCTGTCTTGTTCAGCTGGAAGAGTCTTACTTGAACTCGCGAGACAGGCTAATCACATAGCTGGAAGTGAGTTCCATCACTAGCTATGACTATTTCACCATTAATTGTATAAACTATATTTATATTATTGATTAACTTGTAACTAATAAATTATACATATTAATTGTTGAGTAGTTTGTAATTACTTTTTCTGCTGGAATGGAACTGAACCTGTAAATCAAGCCAAACACAACAGATCTGGCGCAGACAGAAATAAGAAGAATTTTTCCCTCACGGCTAGAAAAATTATAGTTAAGCATAACAATTTGTTTCATATATCCAATCCAATGAAGACTGATCTTTGTAATAGAAGAATCAATACCATTACATCCAACAAGGAAAAGTAAATATTGAAGGATCTAATGAAACTCAATCTTAATTTCAGAATATCATGATGTATCTGTCCTTAAATGAAAAATTGTCAGTACCTTTAAATCAAATTAATACGGGTTCACATTTCATTTTATATGTCAGAAATTAGTTGCAAATAGTCAAATAACTATGATAAAATATCTTACTTAAGCTTTTTAAAAGCAACAACAGTATATTGGAGTTGTGTCGTACCTCAACATTCAAGTTCACCTTTATATCTAAAAGCTACAAAGGTATTTAAATTGTTTCACACTGCTAATTATCCAAACTTTTAAAAGTTGCTGAAGATTTTTCTTCCATTATTGGCTGCTAAAGGAAATGATAATTAATTACTAAATCAAAGTCTCACAACTTATTTTGTAAAAAAAAAAAAAGTATGAAATGCCTTATAAATGCTATAATAAATTTCAGTGTAAAAGATAAATTTTAGTTACATTTAATGATATGATTTAAATATACATGAAACATATTTTTTATTAATATTTATTACAGTAAATATTATGTACTTGTGTTCTGTTTTTTTCCAAAAGAAATTAGTTCATATAGAATATTAAGTTAGAATTGGAGGAGCAGCAAAATACTTAAACAGAAACCAAACTTCTCAATTAAAAGCATACATGCTTAAAAACAACAATAATACCTATAGAAATAGAGGATTTTATACATTGCATTTAACAAAACTCAATAAATTTCATTTTTACTAAATTAAATATAATTATTTTATGCAATAAAAATAACAATATGGAAACTTCGATAAGTTATATTAGCTTCCATAGTGTAAATGCATTTTGTTTTTATTTTTTGAACAACACATCAATCTCTGCAGTTTGGTGTAGTGGTAAAATGACCAAATTGAAAATACAAGGTTCATAGACTAAAACAAAATCTGACAATTCTGTTGTTCTAATGTCAACCTCCTGTACACATAACCATTGAGTTATTTTTTTTTTTTTGTTCTTGATAACAATAGTAATAATAAACTCAAAAGGTAGAGGTTTTTTACGTTCAAACGTCAATTTGTCACTTCTGATGCTTGAATATCATATGACTTTCCTAACAACAAACCGTTTGATTATTTTATTATCAAATACATAGTAATAAGTACTTATAATAAAGTAATTATATTATTTAAAAAAACTTAATTAAAACATTTATCATTCAGTTTCAAAAGATTGTAGATAGTTATTTAAATATATCTAAAAGATACCTTTCACAATTAAACTTATTTATTTATTCAGCATTATAGATTTTTTTGACAGTTTAACTATTAACAAAATATCATAAAGAAATCTGTAGAAATTCCAACCAGAGACAGATTCACCAGTGGCTTTATTAAGTCTTATTCCATTTTTAATTTTGATATACCCTCAACATTAAGTTGAAGTAGTTTTATTGTGTTTCCTGCTTGCTCTGTAAAGGTTATATCTGGCACATGAAGTGTTCTATAGATGTCAACACTGTTTTAGTTTTGAGAGCTTAAGACTCTAACTTCTGTAATCTTGATGCAGCTACCCTATATAATACCATCAGAATTCACATTATTAGTTTGTGTAATTTTATAATTTCCTAGCCTTGACTATATGAAGACTATTGATTTTACATACTAATTCATGGTTCTTGCAGCTTGGGCAAGGAGAAGGCTGTCACCCACCCACTCATAATTAAATTATTTTATATACTAAGCTATAATTTGAAAAAAAAATAGTGAATGCCTTAAATACAACTTTATGTTGTAACATATGTGAAAATAATTATTAGATCACATGGAATGATCTTGCACAAGAAAGTGCCTAATAAAAGAAGGCTTGAGAATTAGCATTTGCAGGACAGCAGTTTTTATGATATAATATATATACACACTAAAATAATTACATTAGCTATAAATGCAATATGGGATACATCTTTATCTTTTAAAACTGAATTATAGTAAAGTACTTTACCTGATTTTGGATATGTCTGTAATGGCTTGATGGATGCCCATTCGTCACTGCCATCACAACAATCGCAGATACCATCATTCACACGGCTTGATAAAATATGAAGCTGGTTTCCCTCTTGTGGTTGAAATTCACAATAAAATCTGTTGTGTATATATATATATAATAATCAGTTGATTTGAAAGAACTATTGCAAATGGTATAATTATTTCAACTGCATCACATGATATAATTATTTAAAAAAAAAGCTGAAGTAAAAACAATTGAAAAAACTAGCCAAATATATACAATAATAAAGTTTCTTGCGACTCTTAATTTGTATTTAATATCAGCACTAAGGTTAGCAATCCATTATTCCAGAATGATCTATTGTAAGCTGGAGTAATCAATAAATAATAAATACTACCAATCAGATCATCAGTGAGAAGCAATGGATTGCACATATTCATCCAGAATTCACTTTTACTATAATATTTAAGCTAATGATTTAAATTTTTCAAACATTCTAAGATTTGGAACCAAGACAACCTGCTTCTCCAGCTACATATGTCTGAAAACTAAGCGACTATATATTTTAATAACATCAAATATATGTTTACTGTACCCATTCTTAAAATCTGTGTTGTGCTAAGTATTATTCCTGTCACTGAATATATTCATTTCTGATTATTTGAAAGACATATGCAGTAAGAGGTTCATTTGACAATATATATAAAGATAGTTGCTCCGACCGTGTAATGCGGCTGCATGATGGTGTTGTTGCTTGCAAAAATTATGAAATGTAACGTTACTGGGCCAATAATTTTTTACTTTCTGCTCTCCACCAATTTTTCAAAGTATTATTAAAAAATTTCCGATGGTATTTAACAGAATTTTCATTTTAAAAATATATAAAACAAAGAGTTGAAAATGTGTATTATATATGGTTACTAAATATTTATTTTACGAAAGTAATTTAGAAAGTTTGACAACTGTTAGTTTCATACTGCACTGTAAATCCGTAATAAATTCGATCTTAAAAAAAAATCTTTTTGCACAGAAATAAAATTAATTTTTTTTTACAAAAAAAAAAAACTTTTATTGCCATAGTGGTGTATCAAAGAGAATCTTCTTTAAATAGTATATAGTAAAACATTTTATAAAGTATATATCATTTGAAACTTTGATCTCTACTACATAAATTAAAATAGTTAAAGTAATGGATTCTCAGGGATTAATATTAAAATTTATAATTAGCAAAATTTTCTTTTGTTAATTTAAAAAAAAAGTTCTTTTTAATATCCTTTCAAAATTGTATACCGAATATTGCCAAACAAAAGAATAAAATTATAGATAATGCATTAATTTTATAATTGTAAAAGAATATTCTGTAAAGGAAATTAAAATTAAATAAGAAGTATATGATGATTATTTTTTCTCCTCATGTATTTTTGCATGCTCTAATACTTTAATGATTTTAAAATAAATAAAAAAAGCAATTAGAAGACTCTTATAATAGAATGAAGAAAAATTGAAAGAATATCCAAATGGAAAAAAGGAGCTATGAAAATATATTTAATATAGAAAATATGAACAAAATGTGGAACTGACAGAGAAATTACGAGAAGATGTTTGAAGAATTATAAAATATCAAATGATGAAAAGAGTATAGAATGTGCAAATTGGGGATTAGAAATAATACTATGGGATGTATTATTAAACAATGATAGACCATTTCTAAAAAATTACAGAATATTATCTTTTTAAATATTTTTATTAAAAACAAAATGACACAAATTACTTACATTAATTTTTAGTGTTTAATATTTATAAACAATTTATTTCTTATGTTTAAATTTCTTATAATAATAGTACTTGTGTATATTGTGTATTTTACAGCTCTGAAGAAGATTGCTGGATAGTCAAAATTGTCAGCTATTTTGGAAAGTTTTCATGTAATAATATATTGTATATGCATTATGTTAAGTGCATAGAGGAGTGTGTAGTATTACTGTCTTATAGTACGCATAGTTAGAACACTTTTTTTTTTTATAAAATCTTTTGAGTCTTCATTTTTATTAAAAAATACTATAACCATAATCATTTAGAGCAGTGATTCTTAATCTGTGGACTACCAATGATCTCACAGAAAGTCTGTGAGGGCTTTCAATTAGGTTTTCCAAAGCTATCATGGAGGGCTATGAGAACATTTGATATATTTTATAATGCCATACTGGTTTGAAAAATCTTTCTCTACCCTTATTTATATTAAAATAAGTATAGAAATTATTTAAGAAACATAAGAAACAGAACGCAAAAGTCAAGTTTTAGCTTTTAAATCTATTATAAGTTCTGTAAAAGAATCAGCACCAGTCTTCTCATTAACTAGCCAAAACTATTAAATAATATTTGCCACATTTCAGTGTTCAGGTATTTTTATTATTGTAATCATTGTTTATTATTATTTTAAATTTGAATAGAATCAATCAGATATAGCAGTATGCACCTTCATTTGTTTCTCCCTTCTTTCAAAATTTCTATCTTGATGAACAACTTTAAATAAATACTTGATGCACTTTAGGAATATAAACCTTGAGTTAAATCACAGTGCTCCTTTAATGTAGGCACAGCTATAATCATGGTAAGCCAAAATGTTACGAAGGATTTAAACACGTTTAATTCATTTTTTTAAAAAACCTGATTTCATAAAGGGTACTAAATAAAATAATATTAACAAAAAGGAGGCTGCATTATGAAAAAGTTGACAAACATTAGTTTACAAAGCAATCAGTTTCTACGTTTACTGGACATTATATTTACTAGTTAATGAAAAATATTGCCATTGCACTCAAGATCTTTCTTTTTTTTTGTAGTGGTTTATTATCTTTTCACATATTCCTCCATCAGACATTAAAAGACAACTTGCTTCAAAGAAAATTTATGAAAAGCTATTAAGTAGATCAGATTTTGCACTAATTCAAGATAAAGTTTCACTATCTAAGATGGTTTTCAAACAAAACTTTTTCTGAATGTTTAACCAAAAACCATTCTAACAACTGAAAAATTGGGATATAATAATGTATATCAGCAAAACAATTAAATATAATCTTTCTAAATATCATTACAGTCTTAACAACAGATTAAGAGATTATTCACAGTCAAAGTGCTTATCTGCTTCAGACATAGAGGTCAAACACAAATTATTTATTTATTTGGTGTATAGATTTATTTTTTTGATACTTGTGAGTTTTCAAGCAAATCAAGATGGCACCCTGTATTTCTGACAAATGTACAGTTTTGAGAGTCTATCTATAATCTACCGAAGATGTGTTAGTTGTTAAATTAAAACAAAATTAATAAATCGATTGTTAAATTGCTTTATTTCAATTTTTTTTTTTACTTATAACATGGGAAACGACGAAAAGCAATTACCATTGTTGTACTTTGATTCAATTCAGCATGTTTCTTTCCGTCAGTATTTTTTTTGGTAAATTGTCATAATGAAATCTTCCTGTCACAAAACATAAAGCAGTGGACTATTTCAAAGGTACAGGTTCTTATCCTCCCGAAAAGTGTGCATTAATGATTACAATATGATTGCACGCCGCCGACATGAATAAAGTGTAAATATTGTATTTATATATTTTTTTCATTTTTCTGTTAATGAGTTAATCAAAAATCAAAAAAGAAAATAATTGTAAATATTGTAATTAATTTTTCCACAATGATCTCTTTTTTTAAAACAACAGTAATAAAAAATAAAATGCAATTATTAAATATGATATTTCCTTGTAAGCATTTTTTTTTGCAAACTTTTTTATCCAAAATTATGAGCTGCCATCTTCATTTATTTGAAAACTCACAAGTACACTTTTTTTTGGCAAATTATTATAAAAGAATCAACAGAAATTCTAACCAGAAATAGATTCACTGGTGACTTTACCAAATCCTTCAATTTTGCAACTATTTACTTGTTTGCATAGATTTGAAAGTTACTAATTGTTACTGTATATGATTCAAGGTTAAATCCCATTTCAAAGCAGATACATGCAGTGCAATGGGTGGTCATGAATGAAGAGATTCCAGTATTGTCTAGAAAGATCGCATTCTTCTTTTTCTGGAAAAAAAAATTTGTTTGGCGCCTCACAAGAAATTCACTTATTACATTACGATTCTTTGTTTGTTTGAAAGAATTCTTAGTTAAGCATTCAGAAAGATCTTGAATTTAGAGGAAATTCAATCTACTTAAAACTTTACTATGAACTATTTAGTGTAATGACTGTTCAATTTATGCATGCAATAACAGAATTAAAAGATCTAATTAAGCTATCAGAGATTCCATCCTCAGGTTCAAATACCTCTAGATTCATTACAATATTATGTTTGCGAACACTTAGTAACTTGTTTAAAATAAAAAAAATCTATATACTAAATAAATTAATCATCTAATTACTCCAATGATAAACGTTTTACTTCTGCAAAAAATCAATAATCAACTACTCACTTTGAGTTTGGACATGCTGATGTCCCTGGCTCATCACTCCCATCTTTACAGTCACAATAATCATCGTTGACTTGAGTGTAAGAAATCAGTTCACCAGTGTTTATGCAATGAAACTTTTCTTTGTCATCAGCATGATAAAAACTGGAATCAGCTGCCCTGATCCCGCGAATTCTTGAACCTCGAAAATCTTGCCTAACTTCATCCTGAGCATAGTGTTTAGATGGTGGAAATATTTTTGGCTTATTGCGAAATTCATGTGCAGATGCTACCCTTTCCACACTAAAACGTCCCAATTCTTGAACAGATCGTAACTGAAAACACATGTAAGCTACTGATAACATTAGCACAATAAAAACAAATGTTACTATACGCCTTCTGGATATCAAATGATGCATCAGTAAACCCAAGACAACATTCCGATGCCTGACTCTGGGGTACATGACATCCATTGAATGTGAAAATCTAGAATAAAAAAAATCAATCATGAATAAAATTATGGAAGCTATAAAATTTGGAAAAGTGAAAACAAATGATATGTCATGGGTTAGACAAAATCAGAATTAGGAAAAAACAAAAAATAAAAATTGAGTGATAATGTGCAAAATTATCAAATACATTGTAAAAAAAAATAAAATAAACTTTACATATGGTTTGTAGGCTGGTTGTAATTAAAAAATTATTAAAAAATTAAACATTAAATGAGTAATCAAAGAGCTCTCGGTGGCAGTGGTACAACACTCATATTCCACATTTGTTTCTGTTTTATTACCTTTGTGAATGAGGCTATAAAGCTGGAATTAATTCACTTATACATCTAGCAACTATATCAACTCCGTTATACTATTAAGTCCAAAGTCTGAAATTCGAAAAATGTAAACCTAAGCCAACTGGCCCCATTTTATTGATATAAACCACCCTAGTCAGATCATACTAAAACGCAATTACTGGGTCCAGTGACAGGTTCTTGAATTTCAAGTATGAGCTTGGTAATATAAAAGAATTGAATTGATGTATGTATGAGTATATTAAGAGCCATAAGTAAAAAAACTGGTCAGGGAATGTAAATATAATAGTACTATCATCTAGCAGTCAGTGATTAATCAAGCTTATAACAGATGGCTCTGGAGTACAGCAAAAGATCTGCTTATAAAACAATTTTAAAAATACTAATAAAATCTAAATTCTATTTTGGTAATGTTTTAACCTCAATCTCTAGACATGTGTACTGAAATAAATATGAAGATGTTTAAAACTGAATAAATTCGAGAAACTGTTTGTGCTTTGATTTTTACAAGTTATTACTGCTTCCTAATTTGCAACATATATACATGGATTGTAGTACATGTTAATTCAAAACATTTAATTAGTAATTTGTGTCTTGCAGATGACAGAATACTCGAATTACAGAATACTCGAATTATGTTCATGAAAATGCTTGATACAATTTTAAATAAAATGTATTTATTATAAGCCTATAATAATTAAAAATACTTCAATGGGCTCCTAGGGAACAAAAATAAACATTTTTTTTTTTTTTTTACTGAGTGTCAAAGATTTGATGCTAATGTTTCTTTATTGGAAATTTTTTTTATCAATTCTAGATTGTCAAATTTTTAAAGCTCTAAATTAAACGTTTTCCTTTCACAAATATAATTTTTTTAAAAACTGATAAATAAAGTTAGTTAATTGTATTTATAACAATTGAAAATACTATATAGGGACTATTATAATTTGTCCAACATCCTTAAAATGTATATTAAACTAGAAACTCATTAATTTCCCTTATAGAAATTAATCTATAGTTTTGAAAAATTCTTTAAGATGCATCTATGTTAGAGAATGTAAAACACTATTAACAGTTAAGGGGATATTATGTTCAAAAATTCTATTATTGGAAAAATGTAAAGATTTCTTATGGGCAAATCCTATATCTAGTTGTTATGAGAGAAGTTTTCTATCAGCAAAATATATGCTGGGGATGTTTCGATTAAATATTGCTCAATATCTATGATTAACAGCGGGAAATCTTATTATAACAAAGCTAATTTAATTTTCAGTAATAATAATAATTGAAAATCTTTATTGTTTAGGAGTTCATACAAAATTTATACTCCAAATATGCCAGAACTAGAATCGATCCAAGAACCATATGCTCCAGTTTGACACTGCTATTACATTATCAAGGCAATTAATTCTTCAATCTGGTGTTTAGGTAAGATTAGTATAGATCCTGTGTCTGCAGGAAGTATACTAACATTCAGAATTGGTAAAGATATAAGAATTAACAGTATGATTAAATATTTCCTAGCATTATTGCAAAAAATATGAACATTTTGTGCTTTTGAATACATTTTGTTGGAAGAACACCACCACCAAGCAGGATGGATTGTCATTCAAATGATTACCGTAATAAATAAGATATTCTTTCCTGCACTTTAAAATTAACAATGCATTTTAGCATTATTACTTATCCTTACAGTTTCAACTTCTTTAGAGCAAATATTGGTAAATGTACTATATTAATTATTCATATACCTACACATATGTATTTATTTTGATGTTTTATACACACATTTATATATATGTTTATAGCGTAAACATACCTATCTATACTCAAAAAAATATTTATTTTCTTTCTTGACAATTATTTAAAAGTGATGTATTACACATACTTATGTACAATCTTTATATCACACCTGCATACATATTTATAATTCTAATATCATAATGGTATTTTCTTTCAGGATGGCAGAAGTGAATATGTCTAAACTACTAATTTAAAATAAATAAATAATCAAATGGTTTTATTGCTTGGAAGTTTCTACGAAGTGGCAGAGCTGGGAATGATCCAAGGATGTCAAGTTCCAGACTCTATCACTTGACCAGTGCTCTAAACAATGTTGGATGTTTGATAGTTTAGTGTACGTGATAATCCCAGGCTACGAGATACAAATTAGCATTGCCATGTAGTCGGTTGAACTGTCCTAAAATTCTTACACTGTAGTATTACTTTTTATTATTTTTAAGTGATAGTAAGATTCTGATTCTTAAAATTCATACACGACCACAAGAAATAAACATTAAAGGTTTGGCAGTGTTAACAAACTTTTACAACATAGACAGTTCTTGATTTCTTGACTGTTTATACCAATGCCACATGTAGCAAAGATCTGAATTAAGCAAAATAATCACGTACTTATAGCATCAAGGTAAGATGGATACCAGTTTTCTCCTAGATATTATATTTTAACAGTTTTACTACCATCCCCACAATATTAGGTGAATTTTTTGTAATATTTATCTAAGACATTCAACTTCAGTCTACAATGCTTCCCTCACAACATTAGTTTCATTTCCCCTAAGTACAAATGGCCAACATTTAACTTATTAGAATGATTTGGATATAAACAATGCTAATGACTTGTTAACTAAGCAAAGAAAGTGCTTAAAGCTTTATTCGTGGGCTGTATTTACAGCATTATCTGGCCTTAATGACCTTACCTAAGATATAAATGTTTAATAAAGCCAGCAAATGCTATTGATTAGTCTTATTTTTATAATGAAAGTACTGTTTTCAAGAATATAACAAAGATTTCCTTAAATTTTTTAAAATTCTTAATTACTTAAAGATAGTATTAGTCTTAATAATTAAAGCAGACAGAGTTGGGAAATTCAATTAGTATTACTGATTAGATAAAGAAGTCCTGGCAATCATTTTGTTCTAGTAAATCAAAAAACATAAGATGGTGAAAAATTATAAATAGCCTTTCCACATGATCTAAAGTACTGAATTCTTAAAAAATGATTATCATCAATATATAAAATACACAAAGCTATTACTAACCCGCAATAATGTCTTATGGTTATAGTAAGTGTTCTAAATTACAACATTTTTAGATTAAAAATAAATTTGTTTACAATTAAAAAATACTTTAAATATATTTAAAACTTCCATTTAATCACACACACTTTAAAAGCAAAGACATAAAAAGATAAATGATCTCCAAAATGCAGTTCTGGATAAGCAACAATCTCTCAATGTTTTCATATCACATGATCACTCCACTAGCAAAATAATTGTTAAAATCAAAAAAAAACTTTGGGCTTCAAAAGGGGGGGGTCTCCTCTCCCTTGGTCCAAAAAAAAAATAATATAGAGTTTTTGTTTTGATTTTTATAATTATTGTATATGGTATTTTGGATTAAACCTAAATAGTGGTATTTGAAAAAAATGTGTTGTTAATAATATATTTATAAATTTTCACTTCTTTTGTATTAATTTAAGGTGTGTGTTTTCTAGTCTGTTTTATCAAGCACTGATGAACTTTGGGGTTTGTTAGGTTATTTATTTCTATCATTTTCTCTTTTAAATATATATTGAGAGTGTTGTTTTGTTTTAATGTTTAATAAATATTGTTTGGATAGTGATCTGTGATGTTTAGTGGTTTAATCCTGAATGGTAGTGTTATTTTTGAAGGAAGAAAATGTATGGGTATTATTCATAATATATATTGAGTTGTTAAAATATTATATTTTTTTTTTCTATTTTTTAAAAGTTAAAAGTGGTGCTGGAGGGTTATTATCTAAGATCTAGTCAGCTCCAGATCCAAGCTCTACTGATGACCAGAAAACTATCTGGGGATATTGGTGAGTAGGCACTAGATAGGATTTTATCAAAGCTTCTCATCCATTGATTTTTGTTGAGTGCTACTATATGGAGAGTGTTGTTTTGTTTTGAATTGTTTAATAAAATTATTGTGTAGTATGAGATAGTGATCATGTGATGTTTAGTGGTTTAAAAATCCTGCTAATAGGATAGTGGTGGCTATGGTTGTTGAAGAGCAAAGAAAAATGTATGGGTAGAATTGTTCAGACATGTATATAGCTATTGGTTGGTTGAAAATATTAATAGTGTTTTCAATTTCATTCTCATAGTTTTGTAGTTAAATAGAGTTAAAGGTGGGTGTGAGGGTTGCATTAGATCCTAAGATCTAGGTGCAGTGCTCTCAGATCCAAGGCTCCTCACTATGAAGGCCAAAGCAGAAACTAGTCTGGGGATATTGGATGAGTAGGCACTAGATAGGATTTTATGAGCTTCTGCATCCATTGATTGCTCTTGTTAGAGATGCACTACTATATGGAGAGTGTTGTTTTGTTTTGAATTGTTTAATAAAATTATTGTGCTAGTATGAGATAGTGATCATGTGATGTTTAGTGGTTTAAAATTGCTAATAGGATAGTGGTGGTATGTTGTTAGGAAAAAATTATGGGTTGAATTGGTTGATATGACTATATAATATTGAGTTGATTGAAAATATTAATAGTGTTTTCAATTTCATTCTCATAGTTTTGTAGTTAAATAGAGTTAAAAGGTGGGTATGGAGGGTTGATTAGATCTAAGATCTAGGTGAGTGTCTAGATAAGGCTCTCACTGATGACAAAGAGAAATATTGGGGATATTGGATAGTAATAGATAGGTTTATATGATTTAGAGAGATGTTTTCATTATCTTTGTTCAGTATTTAATCGTTATTGAAATGAGAGAATGCAAGAAATTTAGCACTTGTAGATTAAATTTTAGAAATTTTAACATTAAAAACAATTGAGAAGAAATATGTATAACACTTTTAAAATATTTGGCAAATTACAAGATTAGGAATCTAAACACTCCGATAAGGGTATAATGTGAAAACAATCAAGTCAGCTTAAAAATCAAATTCAAATACGATACATTACTCTTACAATAAACATCACTAGTAAATATTAACTAGTCCAAAAGTTCATTCTGGGTCTATGATTTTGGGTTTTAATATATATTGTAATCTGTTGATCGGTTATCCAGGGTAAGAATAGCATATAAAATGTAAATTATAGTTCCAAAATTTCAAATTAAGATAATAGTAATGCTATAAACTTGGGTATAACAATAATAAGCGATTTAATATATAAAGTTTAAAAAGAGAATTCTGTAGAGATTTAATAATTGTTATTTATAATCATCATCATCATCAAGCATTATCAATCCACTGCAGGATGAAGGTCTCTCCAAGTTCAATCCATCTTCTCCGATCTTTAGCTTCTCTTCTCCACATCATCCCTGCACACTTTCTTATTTCATCCATCCATCTCACATGTGGTATCTTTCTGGATCTTTTACAATCTCTTGGAATCCAGTTTAAAATTTCAATTGTCCATCTATTATCATCTCTTCTAGCAATATGTCCAGCCCAACTCCACTTAAGTGTTTTAATTTTTTCAATGAGGTCAGTAACACCTGTTTGTTCTCTTACCCATACATTGCGTTTTCGATCTCTTCTTGTTACTCCCAACATGCATCTCTCCATACTTCTTTGAGTGGTCTGAAGTCTCTGTATTGCTCTTCTATTAAGTGTCCAAGTCTCAGATCCATAAGTAAGAACTGGCAAAACACATTTATTAAAAACCTTCCTTTTCAAACACATAGGCATATTTCCTTTTAGTATAAAGTTATTTCTACCAAAAGCACTCCAACCAAGTTTAATTCTATGATTAATTTCATTCATTATGTTTCCATCTGTATTAATAATCTGACCAAGGTATTGTAACTGTTAACTTCTTCTAACTCATTATAATCAATCTTTATTTTCATATTTTCAGAAAATCTATTAAACATTACTTTAGTTTTTTTAACATTTATCTTTAGTCCTACATTCCTATTTTCATCTGATATCTCCTGCAACATTTCCTGTAACTCTAAAGCATTATTTGCAAAAACAACTATGTCATCTGCAAAATCTAAATGACTTAAATAATCTCCATTTATTTTCACTCCTTTAGTTTCCCATTTTAATCCACAAAATACTTCTTGCAGCACTGCTGTAAAAAGTTTTGGAGATATGGAGTCACCCTGTCTTACACCCTTTTCAATGTTGATTTTCCTACTATCATTATGTAATCTAATTGTTGCTGTTGCATTTTTATAAATACTCCTTAAAATATGACAATATCCTGGATCTACACCTTGATCATCCAATGCTTTAATCACTGAAGAAATGTTTATAGAATCAAATGCCTTTTCATAATCTACAAATCCTAAGCATAATGGCAACTCATATTCATTTGTCCTTTCTATAATTTCTCTCAATATCTGGATATGATCTACTGTACTAAAACCACTTTTAAATCCAGCTTGTTCTCTTGGTTGGTGGAAATCCAGTGTTTTCTGTAGACGAGTTGTAATTATCTTAGTAAAAATTTTGTATAAAACTGATAAAAGACTGATAGGTCTGTAATTTCTAATATCTTCTTTATCACCTTTTTTAAATATTAATATTAATACTGCATTCTTCCAATCATCTAGTACATCTTTATCATTTAGACATTTGGTATATAACCTTGCTAAAAAATTTCCTATTTCTTCACCTGCTTCTTTTAATATATCAATTATAATTCCATCATTAATTACCTGGTGCCTTCCCTTTCTTCATAAATTTAATTGCATGTCTCACTTCCTCATTCAAATTCTGGGCAATTCGGAAGATATAATAGGTATAGGAGGCACTTGTTCTTTATTACTATATAATTCTTGATAGAAGTCTTCTACACATTTCATGATGTTATCTCTCTTTTTAGTAATAATGCCATCTTTTTTTCTTATTGCAGATATACATTTTTTACCAATACCAAAATGTTGTTTTACACTCTTTAGACCTTTATTCTCTTCTACAGCTTTCCTTGCTAGTTCACAATCATATTTTCTTATATCATTTTCAACTCTTTTCCACATCATTTTACAAAATTCGAGATATTCAATCTTTTTTAATGCATCATTGTTGTATATCCTCATATTCCTCCTTTTCTTCATAAATTCTCTAGTCTCAGTAGAAATTTTATTGGTCAATTGCTGCTTTTTTCTACCAGCTATCTTTGTTGCAGTTTTCAAAAGTGTATCAGTTATTTTCCTGTTAATGTCATTCAAATCTGAATCATGTTCAAAATCTACTAATACTTGAAACCGATTTGTAAGTTCTAATTTAAATTCATTAGAATGTTTCTGAAGATTAAGAATATCAACTGTAAATATTGTTTTTCTTAATAATTTTTGTCTCTCTAGTTTTGTATTAACATGTATCTTACATCTTACTAAGCGATGATCACTTCCTGTGTTAAATTTATTTAGAACATTACAATCTTGAAATATGTATTTTCTGTTAGTCAAAATATAATCCAATTCTGCTGTACCTTCATTTGGATGCTTCCATGTCCATATCCTTTTAACATTTTTCTCAAAAAAAGAATTCATAACAAAAAGTTTTTCTTTTTCTGCAAACGCCACAAGTCTATGTCCTCTCTCATTTCTATTACCATAACCAAAATTACCTACAGCATTTTCATCTTTCATTTATAATATAATTTATTATACAATCTTAATACAATAAATGTCAATCCCAATAAATATCATTACTTATAAAATTGACTTTATTTTCATGCAATATTCCTTTAAGAGCTAAAGATCTAAAATTGCAATCAAGGAAAGAAAAAATAATTATCTACCACAAGCCAAGAATTTATTTTAAAATTATTATAATTGTAATATCTTTTAAACAAAAATATTTATTATCAAACTTTAGGAATAAATTCAATTAATAATATCATTTATTACAAAGATAATCAGAACTAAAATTTGGTTTTCAAGTAATGATTTTGATTAATTTCATTTATAAAATTTTTTTGTTGTTGTTATTGATTTCAATTATTTTAAAATAGAAACAGAAAAATCTTTAAGTTAAAAACTGTACAAGTTGATTTGTGGTTGACCAATGAGAATTGAATAAATATTTCTCTGACATCACTTTATCCCAGGATTTTTAAAAAACAGTAACACAGCAGATGATTTGAGAAAGAACTTTCAAGAAGTATTAAAAAAATAGATAGCAGTCTTGATTTTTGTTTTCTCCGTAAAAACAATTATAAAACTTTAAAATATTTAAAGTCTTAAGCAGGAAAAAAAATCGTATTCACACTCTCTAAGGATATGAAATATTTTTAAAGTAATTATTAATACTATGGAGTAAATTAATCTGCAATATGACTTGGTGACCAATTCTGATCATCTACTTCCAGCCAAGATAATACCACAAAGGAGTTTGAAAAATCAAAGTTAGTATTTTAATTTTGCCTAGGATAGCCATGAGAAAGGAAACACATCTGCAATGCTTCAGAGAGAAACATGAGGATAGCCACGTAAGAAAATATTCATTTGTCTATGCTAAATTAAGGGTTTTTATTAATCATAGATTAAATGTGAAAAACAGATTAAAAAATCCTAGAAATAAATTTTTAAAGCTAACAGAAATATCTTATAGAACATTAAGAATAATTAGTTAATCACAAGTGGTGAATTCAAGAAAAGCTAATCTTCATTTGACTTAAACAGTTGATACGTAAGAAATAATTTGCAATATTTAGAAGAAAATATTTAGCTCATACTTAATAATGAAAAAAAAAAAACAAACAGATAAATTAAATTAAGATTTCTTATGTCTAAATAGAAGATGAATTTTTACTATAGCATTTTAAGAATTGAATATTAAACTGGGAAGGATAATTAGGGGGAAAAAATCTGTATAACTTTTGAAGGATAGATGATAGTCACAAAGATAATGTACTACAAGGTAGAAAATTAAATGAAGTTATCCAATATGTGTTTGAAATTTTACAAGACTAATGAATAGAAAAGGAGAGAAATCAGAAAGTAAACTTATTCATCACTTATTTGAACATGTTTAAAAGTTTGTGCAGCATGGGAAAATAAAGTGGAGATTTATTTAGAATATTCATCAAATTTTTCATAGTGGATTTTGAAGATCAAGATTATATGCAATGCAATTTTAAAACTAGCTAGGAATGATGCATTTGATTTAAAATTTTGTGCCAATATTTGTGCTTGTTTGTTTGATGTTTTGTTTAACTATACAAGTCTTTTACCAAATATTAAAAGAAGAAACACAAACATGTGAAGAATGGTAAACATTTACAGGGAAAACATAGTAATCTTAAAATAGAAGTTGGAAATGGGTTTAAAAAAATTAATTTTAAATTTATTACTTTTTTCTTGTTTTATATGAAATATACATACAAGATATTTTTCATAATAGTGATTTAAAGATTTGGTATATGCAATTTAGAATATAATGTTAAAAGTATTAAATATTTTGTTATTTTTTCGTGTTAGAAAAAAAAAGTACGTTTAAATATAGGAAGAGAGTATCTATGAGTTATAATATAAAAGTATATGTGAGTGGAATATAGTGTTGAAGCTGTATATTTTGAGCCATTATATATTTTTAGAAAATTAAGTGTGATAAAATACGTTAAAAGGTATTTTGAATTTATTATTACTAAAACATATTTAACAAAAAGGGAAATGAACTAATGATCATGAATAAAATCTGATAGGATTCCCAGAAAAGAATAATAAACGTTATAAAATATAATATTTATGAGAGCAAGAGTGAATATTAATGTAAGACAATATCATGATCTCATTTGTTAAAACATATATATATATTATTGATAATAATAATAAAAATAGATTGTTTTGTGACATGATTGCAAATATAAATAGGAAAGTATTTCATGGGAAGAATGCATTATATTATTGGTATAGAATTGATGCTAAAACATTGTAGAAGGTGAGTTAAAATTCCAGGATAGGATATATAAAATATTATTCTGAAGAACTGATGAATAGTTAAGTGGGTGTAATCTTTGTGATACTCAGATAGTTATTAAAATGAGATGGGAGGATTTTCGGCAAAGAAATGAGCGTGGTTCATATCGTAAGTGCTTATTGAAGAAGCCAGGATAAAATTGGGGTAAACTTCATTAAGAAAATTATTACCTAACAAAATATGACCCCTCATAAATAAAAGAAATCTCCATCCCTCTATTAGGATAGAATTTAATAAAATCAGTTGCTCATCTCTATAAAGTTTCATAGTAAATAATAATATAGTATGCATCGAAGGTAGACTCAATATTTTAAAAGTTTCTATAGTTTTTCTTCCTAAGTCTGGACAGATCAGCCTGTATGTAGTAAAACCATGTACAGACATAAATGATCATATGAATAAGAATAATAACTGAGATAAATGATCATATGAATAAGAATAACTGAGATCTAAGATTAACAGAAAACATGAGTAAGAGAGAGAATGAATGCATAAATAAATTGCATTATATATATATAAAAGAATCCTAACTTTATTATTCATTTTAAATACATCATAAATATTGTCTTTTATTTATTTTTTTGTTATATTTACCTCATCAGTAATAACTTTTTTAATAAGAAGGAGTGTAATATTTTAAACCAAATTTTAAATATAAAATATAAGTTAACTATTACAAGATTTTCAACATATTGGGAGTTACAAAATATCAGATAATATGGAAAATGTTTGTGAAGATCCCAGATGATTCATGAATGATACAAATATATCAGATTAGTATGAAAGCATACATAATAAAATTATAAATTTATCATTTCAAAAGAACTAAAAGGCAAACTAAAGAAAGGGTTAATGATATATAATAATCATGAAGTTTATTTGTAAAGAATGTAAATAATTTATTATCAATGTATAAACAGTTTTCATGCTTTTTTTTATTTATTGTTAATGAAGTATTTAATCTAATGTTCATATGTGTTTATTAGTATTATTGTAAATAAACGACCATTTTGATTTAAACTTTGTTGTATTAATTTTGATTTAAACTTTGTTGTATTAATTTTATTGAGTCCGAGTCATTTCCATCACAAGGTCATATCAATAAAGCACATTATTTACATAAAATTATACATACTAAATTATGATTACATGCCTCATTTGAGAAGCTATGCTTAAGAGTTTATAATTAATACATTAACTATCAATTGCTTTAAATTATAACTATATTAAAGAAATCTTATGGTATTTCATATTTTTATTAGATGCAAAAGAATTTTGAAAAGCCATATGAAAAATACTATTAAATATTACAAAATGGAGAGCATATAATAGAAATTAGCAATATATTTGAGAGTCGCATTCTAATTTTGTAATTTAAGTTGAAATATCTGTTATATCATAATTTAAAAGTATTATATAATTTCAGAGTACAAGTTACTAACCAAATATATTTTAAGGTTTGTAATTCTGAAGGAGTTAATTACAGTGGGTAAATGCTAACTAAGTAAGATATGTATTTCATTGAATTAGACTTGGTAGATAATAATGATGTGATGAAGCTTTGAATATAAGAAAATAAGTATTCTAGAGTAAGTGTTATTAACATAAGTATGAGAATAAATCTTAGGAAAAGTAGATTAAATTATTTAAGGGAAGATACTGATTAGATAATGAGTGTTAATTTCCATGTCTTATTATTATAGTTAGATTAAGTTTCCAATAGGAGGTTAATCAATGTTTGTAATAATATGTCTTGGATCCCAGATAAAATCCCTCTTGCAATTCAATTATCAGTCTAATGGTTGTATTATATTTAGAATAGAATACTTATGATCCCTGAGATAGCCATAGGATAGCATCAATTATGTTAAGTTAATGTAATTTGGTTAATGTTTTTAATTTTTAGGATTCTTAAATTGTAGAAGAGTGGTTATTTCGTTATATAAATGAAATTCTATGTTAGTCATTGCTGGTTGTGGAAGTTTTCCTAATAATTATAATAGAATAGTAATAGGAGAATTTTCACAATAACAATGCCATTATGGAGTGTATTTTATATACTTCTCAATGTTAAAACCACTCTTGTCATCGTCCCTAAAGTCTATCTTATGTTTTAATATTAATCAAGTTTCAAGTCCCATAAAGAATCTTATACTTTATTGTTGTTATATCTGATGGTTTATTATTGAGCTAGTATAGTAGGGGTACAATAAAGAAGGTAGGGTAAAGTAGAGGTGTGTTGGAAGAACTGGAAGGGAAGGTTACAATATGTAAAATATATTGATTTCTAAATGCACCATATTTATAACTTATTACTGCCAGTCATGACAGCATGAAAAATATTTATTACTAATAATAACTATTAGTAAAACTAAATATCGACTATGCAAGAACTTTAGATACTATTTCTGAAATTTTTTTAATATAGCTCCTGATCATCATCAAATATACATACAATTAATAATAATATTATCTTTTTTTTTTTAAATGCAGTTTTAGTTTTTTACTTGTTTTCTAGCTAAAAACTCATAATTTATTCCTAATCCACACTATGATGCAAATCTAAGCAAAATTAAACATTTAATTCTTAATAAATTTCATGATATAACCTATGAATAAACAAAATAAAATGCAAGGGATTTTAATGGCTTGTAAAAATTTATTGAATAAACAATTTAAATATAAAAATTTTAAATTCTTCCCTTAAATAAATCCTGGCAAAATTTTTAATTGTCTAACTGTATAATAAAATACAATATATATAACTTAGTTATTAATAGGTGCTAAAAAAATTAAATACCATAATAAAGTAGTGTATTTTGTTAAGGAATGAAAACAAGAGAGGTTATTTTGGTTAATAGAAAATGTAAACAAATTATTTATGAAAGGGTAGATTTTTAAAACATATTTTTATCAAGTTGTTGCTAATGAAATTAGTTAAAACAATTTTTTAAAAAGATATTGTGCGCATTTCATTATCACAGCATTGTTGTAACACCTATACAACTTGTAACCGCTCAAATAGAAAAATGTCTACAAAATTCTTTATTTATACTAGTGGAAGAATCCAATTGTTTGATTTTTTTTTTCATTATTATAATTAAATAAAAGAAACTGCAAAATGAGATATAATGGTTACTAAAAATTTATCTCATAAACAATATAAGTGTAAAAATTTCTTCCCTTAAGTAAATATAAAGTAAATCCTTAAAATTCCTAGATACTTGACTATATCGTGTGATTAAGTTTTTAAACTGAAATAACACAAAGTAAAAAACAAGATGGTTAGAATCAATCTAATTAAAATTGATTGCTATTTATCTCATTACAGCTACCAAAGCCAGGAAAGTTAATATGTAAATAAAAAAGTAAAAATATAAATAATTATAATTTTTTAATATACTAATGTGTTTTTTGTTAAACAAAATTATATAGAATTCATTGTTTTAATTAACTAATTTTGTTTCATGGGAGGTGGAGGTTCACATGATAAAAACATTTAGATATTTTAAAAAATAAATAATTTTACTTGCAAATAGATATATTAAAATTGCACAAATCAGTACTTCTAATATATAAATAATTGCTTATTTATTATAAATAAGATTTTGTGCAATTTTGTTGAATCCATATTTGAGAATTTTCTTCTATATTTTATTGCAAACCCATTAATATCATCCTAATTTTATTATTATTTTTTGTGTATTCTGATTTGATACATAAAAATGCTAACAAAGACCTGATTTCACATTAACGTGACCAGAACATGTAACTGAAAAATCTACATTACCACATATTAATATATTTACGAGTGTATTACTTCGCATATGATTTTCATTTTAGGACTTACAAATTAAAGAGGCAAAAAAAAAAAACATACTTTCATTTAGCATGTGATAAAATGTTTTAATAAGACATAGATCAAGCAGATCCGGTGCCTTGATATTATGCGAGGTTGTAGGCCATCACAGTACACTCGGCCAGCTCTGTTCATGAGACTAGGGGAACTGAAAATTATCTTGCATAAAGGCACTTCACACTCACGTGACAGGCCTGCTTAAGTTTTATTATTTTATCAAACTAAGCAGCAATAATAAATAGGCACTATAATAAAAAAAAGAGATAATTCGAGAACATATAAAATTAAACTTAAAAAAAAAAGTTCATTAAATGTTTTAACTATAACTTTGAATAGAAAAGAAACATGGACAGTAGGAAAGAGAAACTTATCTAATATAGGTTTGGAGTGAAAGAAAAGTTTCCTGCATAAAGACAGAAATGTAAAAATGTTTGAGATAACTTTAAAGAATGAAAAGAGAAAAAATATAATAATTTTAAAAAAAGGAGAATTAAGGGCATCTGAGAGTGGCATAAAACATTAAGATTTGAAGAAATAGTCCAGGATGATGTGTGAACCCACATAATGAAGGACAATAAATGGCATAAATTCGAAATTATTATAATTTTATAAGATGGAATTTAATGAGTGATAACAAGGTTCAAACAATTAAAAAATAATGTGATCAAGAAATTTTAAGTACTGATGATTCTGCTGAAAAATCTTAGAATGAGTAGAAATTTTAAGGAAGTTTCAAATAAAAAGAGTAACTCAGCTTGAGAAAATACAACATATGAGTGATTAGTTCAATTAATCAACTAAATTTTTTTTTTATTTACTTTAATCAGCTAAGAATCAAGCTAATATTCTAAGCATTGTGTTAAAGCCACACTAAGTATTAAGAATTGCAGTAAGTCAAAATATGACATCAACAATGAAATGCAATAATTGAGCTACAAAATATACATTATGTACTAAATAAAAACAATGCATACTGTTAGCTGAAACCTATATAAAATATTTGAAACGCACCATAATTATATTATTCCAGCTACATTCCACCTTTAAAAAAAAAAAAAAAAGCTTAATGGAGCGCTAAAAATTGAGCTTTCTTTATTTAAAGGGGAGTGAGGCTGCAATAATATTGCTATGGGGAGTTTCATAATATATTACATATTAAAAATGGAATAAGCATTAATTACAACTCTATTTCTTAGAAATAATTTCTAAAAAGTATTATTTATCAGTAGGAGTTCCCTAACGTTTAGTTCTTCATATCCGAATATTGAAAAGCAAAAATAAATTGGGTTTCAGAAATGACAAGTGATTATAAACAATTTTCGATAATAATGAAATGCGAAATGTTATTGTAAGGTGGTAGTAAAATTTTCTTCGGGATAGAATATGTACATGTAAAACATCCTACTCCATTTTAAAGTATATTACTGCCAAAAGTGTTTTCATTTACATATATTACTTATTCACTTGAATAGCACGAAAAAAACAAGTGCAGTTAACATCGTAATGGTACGTCTACTAACTCGTAAGTAATGACGATGAAAAGTGAAAGATTGTAAATCAGATAAATTAAACTATAGGTGGCCGGCATGCATAAACCAAGGCAGAATATATGCTGTAGCAGAAACATGACAAAATAAAATTTTATATTCATAAAAAAATACATAAATATTAACACATAGGTAGAATACGTGCGAAAAGGAAGACTTTTTTAATGGCAGATGTATTAAATATCAGATTAAACTGCGAGCATATATTTGTGTTCGTCTATTATCTTTGAATTAGGATATTAATTTTTTTCTACCGATTCATCAAAAATTATAAACAATTTTTAAAAAAATATTATTCCTACCAAAAATTTAAGATTAACTTAGTAAATAATCAAATTTTAATTTCCCTGAGTGAAATAATAGTATTTTTTTACATAAATTCTTTTCACATAAATTTAAATTAATTACAGAATTTAACCATTTTATATATAACGGTTAACAATTGTATAATTAAAAAAGAAAAGAAGATCTAATTAAAGAATGATTTTAAAAAAACTAATTAAATAAATTACCATCTTCATTCACAAGCACGCGGCCATCTTAAAAAAATAACAATAATTATCCCGCACTTTCAATGAGCATTATAAAAGATTTTCTATTATTGAATATAAACATACTAAATTATAATAATTAAGATATGTTTAAAATGTTCCTAAAATATGAGTATGCATTGTTTTTAAAAGTTTATTTCTAATAAAATTTTAACGTCACTTCCTTTTTTAGTTTCGATTAGGCGCTTGAGTAAACTGTTCTGTTGTATCATCCGGAGATTTTTTTTTTTTTTTTGCAACCTTAATTTATCATAGCTGTTAGATGTTGTTTTGTCTGAAACATTTCACTTATAGTTTTTTCGTTTTCTTCTCATATTATTAATTGTATTGCTTTTTTGGAGAAAATTGTGCAGTTTATTGGATTAATATTTTCGTCTTTTGGTAAGTACTTAATTTCTAGTTAACGTTTGTCTATTTTAGTTAACGCTGGCTCTCGTAACGTAAAAACAGGACTGTGAAATAAACTATACACTGTTCTTAAATTCATCTCCGTATTTAATTTGATAAGTAATTAAATTAGTCTGTTTACATTTTTAATTAGTTTTAATGTATGCGAATCATTTCAAACTTAAAAAATAATTATTAGGAATAGGTACTGTTCGTAGACTTTACTATTAATCTTTGCAGACATTTAAACTCTAATTAAATTTAAAAGTATTTTAAATGTATTATCTCTATAATAGTATAATGAATTTTTTTTTTTTTATAGATAAATCAATTAAAAATAAACGTATTTTGTTACATTTAATATTTAATTGCAATTCTAAGTGATAAAACCATCATTAAAAACAAAAGTATTATTTTGGCAAAAACTATTTTTGTTTTTTGATAATTTTGAAAAACTATTTTTAAGTTCATACTGCAACCTGAATGGTATTTTTATTTATTTATAGATTCGTCACACGTGTGATTTTGTTTTGAAACTTGTTAAGAGAATTTAACCCTTGGAAATAGAGTTACTATATTCATTACGTATATTATTAAGTATGATTTACTTGTATTATGACTAGCCGTACAATACAGGTTTTTCTTGGTAGAACCGGTGATTTCATCCGATGCCGGTGATGGGGTGTGTCTGGAAATGTGCATAATTTTAAAATTTAATAAGCATGCTTTTGTAATGAGGTAAAATGTTTACTATTTTTTTACAATGAAATCGAAGCTTATTTATTATGAATAGACTAAATAATTGCATATACTTATGCGTGTGTGTATGCATATATGTGGCAAAGCCTTAACTGAAACGATATTGAAGAGAAAATCGATTCAGAAACGTCTATTATCAGGACAAAATTAGAAAATATTTTGATTTATTGTTGTATTTTATGCTGATATAAAGATAAGCATATTCTGTATTTTAAAGTGTCATATTATTAATAAACAAATTTATTTAGTTTATTGGTAGTTAGTAAAATTAATATTTATTTAAATTTTTAGCAGTTTGAGTTTATAATGATGAAAAATTTTTTTGTTGAAATTGAAAAATTCACATATTAAAAAAACAACAACATGGAACTAGGGATTTTGGATTAATGATTGTCTACCTATATTTTTAAGATAATGCCAAAATAAAATTTATTAGAAGTTCTTGCAAGTATGTTTAAAAAAAAAAACTTTTTTTAAAATCAAATGTCTTATTTATCTTAATAATGCAAAAGGCTAATTAAAGTGTATATTGTAAGAATAAAAATAAGTCCCTTCTTTTCAATACAGGTGGGTGAAAGCACTGATATTGCCAATCTATCAAATTTTGCTTGTTATTGTAGGATATTTAAATGATAACATGCTTAAAGAAAATCTTTTACTTTGCTATCCTCTCACTAAAAGTTGTAAAGGTGAGGATATATTTAATGTCATTCAGTGTTTCGGTGAAAAAGAAATTGATTGGAGCAATTGTTATGTTTGCATAGATGGTGGAAAATCTATATCTGGCTGTTATATAGCTTTACACTGTTGCATCAAAGAAGTCGTTTCCCATATTGGTGTATTCACAGACAAAACCTAGCATCCAAACACCTATCAGATTCATTGAAGGAAGTGTTCAATCAATCTGTTGTAGTTATTATTTATATTAAAAGCAATTCAACAAACTCCAGACTATTCAAATTTTTGTGTAAAGAGATGGATAGTGACAATATTACATTACTCTTACACATAGAAGTGAAATGGCTTTCATAAGGAAAATAATTCACAAGACTTTTTGAAATGAGACATGAAGTTCAAATTTTTTTTGGAAACCATCAGGTTTTGAACATATTTAATTCATAATTTTTCAGAAATAAATAAACTAAACTTAGGATTACAGAACAGTTCCATAATCATTGTTAAGGTGTCTGACAGAATTAAGTATATAATCATGAAATTGAAATTTTAACAATTGTGTTTCAAAAAAAGTCCAATATAAAATTTTTGAGATACTTTACACTTTCTTATCTGAGAATGAAAATGAAATTGTCAAAATTTAACCAAACGCAAATAGCCATGAATATGGGACTATAAACTGTCCCGAAAGCGCTTGGCGGTAATTTTGATAATTTTACTTACGTTTAATAGCTTCATTAACTGTGTGCAGAGCAGATATATATAATAATAATATAATAGTGCATTTAAAAGAATTTAAGATGTCGTTCAAATGGTATTTTCTGAAATGAAATAATGAAGATTTTAAATCCATTCAACAAATTGTTTTTTCAAGAAGTCAAAATTCTCAGTTTCTGAAAAAGAAAAATTGATTGAACTTTTGACTGATTCTTCTTTACAATCTGATTTTAATAAAAAAATATTCTTGACTTCTGGTGTAGTAAAAGAAGAGTACCAAGAACTAAGTAATAAAACAAAATATATTTATTACTTTTCACAGTCATAGAGCTTGTTGAAAGAGTATTCTCGTCTTATGCTGCGTATATTAAAAATAAATATCGCCATAAGTGTGACGCACTGATGTGAAGTTATATCTGTCTTCATTTGAATGTGATTTGAAAAACCTAGGATCCATGAAACAAGTCAAAGATTGCATTAAAATTATTAAGAGCCATGTTAAATTAATTAAAGAATTGAAATAAATTGCTAAATGTAAAATCAAAAATAAAAGCCAATAAATGTCATTAGGTTCATTTGATTATTTTTAGCTAATCTAAAAACTTAAAAAAACTTTTTTGAGAGATGGGTGGGGGTAAGAAAGAGAGGGGATGCTAATCAATGGGTATGCAAGAAGGAAAAACCCAATCAAGAGATATGTGAGGGAAATAAGATTAGAGATCTATTGATCTAATTAATATATTGGTATTTTGTTTTGCCAACAATTTTTTTTTTTTGCCTACTTTTTTTAAACTGTCCGTAAGTGCATCATTTTTGAAATTTTTTTGGTCTTTGTGGGATCAATTGCATAACTTTTATTTCCATTTAAGGCATTTGGAATTTCATACTTATTATTATTGTACAGTTCCTTATACATTTGTTCCATATACTTCATAATGTTTCCTATTTTAGGAATTATGTCATTTTTGTCCCAGAAACAACTTCAAATATCAAAATGTTTCATAATTTTGAGACTTGTTTTTTTTTAGTTTTCCATTCTATAGCTTCAGTTATATTTTCTTATGTCATTAATTTTTCCATATCATTTTATAGAATTATTTTAAATGGGTTATTTTTAAATATTCTCATATTTTTTTTTTTTTATTCATGTACTGCCTTATTTCAGTAAAAAAAATTATCGAATTGCTGTTTTTACAACTTGCAGTGCAGCGGTTCTTATTAGAGAGTGTTATCTTATTGATTTTTTTCCAAGTCTGAATCATCTTTGAAGTTTTAATATTTTAATCTGGTTTGCTACTAGTTCTAATTGCAATTTTTGTATGTTAAGAGCATCAACTATTAATATTGTCTTTCTAAATCATTTTCTTTTTTAGGTTTATATTAATACATGTGTATCACCTCTGTTAAATCTAATAAGCATATATTTTATCAAAAACATTTTTTGTTAAACAAAATATAATCCAACTCAACTGTAACTTTACTTGGATGGTTCTATGCCTATTTCTGTTCAGGATTTTTCCCAAGAAAAGAATTTGTAATATATATTTCTTATTTTCTGTAAATTCTATATATCAGGGTTCTCTTATTATTTTATCTTCATAACCAAATTCAGCCATAATATTTTGATCTTTCAATATTTCTAGTTCTAGCATTAAAATATCCTATGACAAATTTTAAAATGTTTAATCTCTTCCAAAACATTCGTATGTGTATATTAAAAATTCTCTTATTTTTTTATTACAATGGAAACTTGCAAGACATGAATCGACAATTTTTATATTAAAAAAATAAATAATTAATTTTCCCATTCTGTCTGATATACCGTCAATCAAATATTTTTCTATCTTTTGTTAATTGATGAATTTAATTTCAATTGTGCTTCTAACATTTGTGCTTTATAATGAAATATATATCCATTTTTCAAATAAATTTTCTTTTTATGTTGTCCTTTAACTTCACAATATGTTTTATTTAATTGTAGACAATATTTTTAATTCATGTAATTTTTTTTCTTTATTAGAAGTGATCTGTAGTTATAGATAGCTAAATAAGTCATTAAAGAATATCACCTAGTTTTATAACCAAAGAATTAATAGTTCCCTCTACCTTCTATCACCAACTTCTACCTTGATTGATGACTTTATAGCCTTTACTTAACCTTATTATCCATCCATTCCAGAAAACTCAGTCAATATATCAGTTAAGAAGTATTAGACATTTGAAAGGGAAGATTGTGGCTGTTAAGAGTAAAAAACAGTAAATTGGTTATTCTGGCTGATGTATGTTAATTAACAGCCCATCCATATTTCTTTATCACGTGAATAATTCCACAACAATAACAATTACAACAATAAAGGTGTATCAAAGTTGAATTGCTCTGTTCAATTCTTTTAAGACTGGAAAGAATAATAGCAAATCCCTTTCTGCAGTCTTCTAGAACCTGTTTCTCTTCATGTTTGAAAAGTTACTCTTTTTTTATTGATTTTATTTATTTTATTTTTTTGTTATTTTTTTTTTTTTTTAAATCTGCATTTAAACATATACATAAAAGTTATTTTTCCAATGTCATTTAAAATTGTTTAATATAAAATTTGAAAATGTAAAGTGTGAACCTATCTAAATCTTATTTTAATCTGTTAGATTTTACTTCAAGATTTGAATTGTCCTCCAGATGAAAAAACTATATATTAGTTTGATTGAGTGGAAATATGTTCTGCCTAGCATTTTGGCACTTGGCCATCATATGATCTTTTAAGCAGCTAACTATAAGAATATTTATTTTTAATCTTATAATAGTAATGACCCCATGATGTAGCAATTGATACCCTTCCTTTATATCTACGACATTGAGTTCAAATATTGGTGTCATTGAAATGTTTTTCAGATAGCCAAATCTTTAACCAATCTATTTGGCCGTCCAATTATTGATCAGTTTATGATGTG
Source organism: Epiperipatus broadwayi (assembly GCA_028023455.1). Classification (NCBI taxonomy): domain Eukaryota; kingdom Metazoa; phylum Onychophora; class Udeonychophora; order Euonychophora; family Peripatidae; genus Epiperipatus; species Epiperipatus broadwayi. The sequence continues at coordinate 994,219 of JAQFVV010012516.1, read as the reverse complement.
TTTGTAAAACTGAAGTGTTAAAAAAAATTGTGTAGACAGGCATTGACAAACTACCACTGGTGATGATCAAGAGATATTGTTTGTTCACCCAACTTCATGCAGAAAACATAACATAGATATATAAATCTAAATTATTAAAAAAAATGCTTGTTTTTTTTTTTTAAAAAAAAAACTACTCTTGAACTAATTATAACACATTAAAAACTTTTAGAGAAAAATCACCATTGATATATCTTTAAAAATTGATAGATGCAATTAAAATAAAATGAAAAAATATCAAGATTTAGCATCATTTATTTAATAATGCTTCAACATTTATTATTAGAAAGTATATTCTTTCAACTATTAATAATAACACACAACTTAGTATAGAATACAACATTTTGAGTGATATTTTTCTTTAGGTTTTGCTAATCTGATCAGTTAACAATCTAGCAAAGGGATTGAGCAAGTAACATAGATTCATGAGTGCTGAATTTATCTAACCAACTATTGCTAAAGACAAGTAAATAAAAATTTAATACCCTTATCTATATTATGTGTTCAACTGATTTCTCCATTATTTTTTTTTAAGAGCAATTAAGAAGACCCATAAATAATTATATAAAATTTCTACTGACTTGCTTTTGACAGAATAGATTGCATAATCAGAATGCCATCCTAAATTCAATTTTCATTAATATGAAAGTTGTTGGGTTCAATCATGATTGTAGGTTGTTACAGGTCTGACTAGCAAACCCAAAGAAGAGAAAAAAATAAATACTAAAAAATATTTTGATCTCATATTACCCATGTGTATTATTGAAAGTAAATGTATTTGGAAGTTTGAATTTTTTTTTAAAAAAAAAAATTTTTTTATTTAAAAGGAGGAAAAACCAAAAAACAAAAACACCCCAAAAAAAATATTGGCATTATAATACTTTATGAAAACTCTTAAATAATTTCTTTGTTTATTAAAAGAATTACTGAGATTTTTTTCCCTTTATTAAAAGAATAGCTGAGAATTGTTTAATATTTCTATGAAATTAAAAGTTCTTGTTTTAAATTTGCATATGTATTAAAAATTGTTTTATTTACAATTACGAGCCTTTAAGTATTGTTATTATTTGTTTCCTCTTAGTATTTCAACAATGTAGATTGTCAGTTTTCTGCTTAATCATCATTGCAAGATCAACAAAAAAACAACTTAATATGCATGCGTGTTTTATATCAGGATACAACTAATTTCTTGTAAATTTTAGCAAAAAAAAAAAAAACCATAATGAGGGGCTACACAGTTGTTGTTTTTTTTTTTTTAAGTAATATTAGTGAAACATATTAAAAAAAAAAAGATATTGAAAGAAAAATGTCCATTAAGTGGTATTATTCTCTGCTTTTCAGATGTTGTTGCTCTGACCAGTGACAATATTAGCATGGGCATAGTAATAACACACCAAATAGATAACAGACCAGCAACACCTGAAGAAGAGCAGAGAATAATACCATTTGAAATGTTGAGCAATATACTAATCCGTGTTGTCTGTTTGCATGTTACTATTAACGTTTGTATTTGAAAAGTTTAAATAAAATTTTAAATTTTCTAGACATTGAACATTTAATAATATAGGATGGAAATAGTCCAACATACTTCTTTTAATGGATTTATGCATATATAATTTCAGTTTTTATATTTTGAAATAGATGTCGTATCTATTTTATGGTCATCCATGTGGTCTTACACATGAGGTGAGGCTGAATAATAAAAGTAGCTTTGAAATTCTTTTAGAGAATTAAAAAAATAATATTTTATAATAAATATTAAAATATAAAGGATTTACGAAACGGCTAAATAATAATATAATATAGAATAAAATAATGTAGCTGGTTTTGTTATCATAAACTGAAAGATTTAGAACTAGGAAAAAGTGTAGTTAAAATTATAATTAAAAGAATTTGTGTTGGAATGTATGCTTAAATATTACATTACTTCAAAAACAACCCAATAAAATTAAATAAAATAAATAAATTAAAAACAAAAAAGCTCATGTAAAAAAAGAATAAAGGTTAATTGAAGTATCTTCTACATTTTGGTTTAATTCAGTAGAAAAAAATGAGATTAAAAAAGATTAAGATTTTATTTTAAGATTGCATTTTTTTTTTCTTGGAGACAGTAGAGTAAGAAAATAAGTCAGCAATAGATAAACCTTTGGAGCTTTTATTCCAAGATAAGAATTTAATTAAGTAGATAATTATAGTATATGATTATTTTTCTTTTAATTAAATGTAATTAAGATATCTAAGGCTTGGAAAAAAAATGAAATCACACAGAGCATATATAAGTGTGAGTTTCTTTAGAAATTACTATTGTTCTTTAAAACTGGAAACTAAGATGCTATCATTATGTTTAGTGGCTAAAAAGTAGGAAGTCATTTGCTGTGTAAAATCTATCTTGGATCTAATATTGGTCAACTTGAATGTAAAGAAGTTGCAATTGATAATGCAATTGTAAAAATTTATGATGATGATCAGAGATTATTTATGCAGCAATTTTCATAAACAAAATTAAGCCAGAGTAAAAAAAAGTTATATTCAGTCAAGGACACTTATATGGTTTTGTCTTTAAAAAAAAAATACTTGTACATGACTCCAAGGGAAATCCATAGCATGGACTGTAAAGTTTGGCAATTATCTGCTGAAAGAATATCTGCAAAAAAATGTTTGACCATGGTTATTTATGCATATGTTATCTTCAAATATATATATATTGTAACCCAGTGCTTTTGGCACTTGGTTTCATTTAGCATTATTTCTGAATGAAATCAATGTTATTCTTTAGAAAAATAAAATAAAAGTAATAATATTTGGTTAATAAAGTGTGCTATCCCTTTTTTGCCTAGACATGGTTTGTGTGAATAAATATTGTTCTCCAATGCAATATCATGTTTTTAAAATGACATGAATAATCTAAGTAAGATATTGTTATAAGAGCAAGTTAATATAATTTAAAACAAATGTAATAAACTGTAGTTAGTTCTTAAATGGTTATAGAAAGAAGAAAAAACCATAAATGTCAATTAAGTAATTTTAAGATTGTCTTGTTTTAAGGAAAATTAACTTCTGATAAATTTGTTTGAAGAAAATAATTATTGTGTAATTATAATCACAGATAATTATTGTTGGTTTGAATGTATTTATCATTTTCATTAGTAAACTGTTTTGTAATACATTTTAAATAATATTGAAAACTATATGATTCTAATAAGTTATACAATTTTTTTTTTGTTTGTTATAATCAAATGTTTTTTTTTTCTTGGTAGAGGTCGCTAGAGTTAAGAGAATGACCAATAAATACTCAAGTCAAGTATTTTATAGATAGTCTGCTTCTGTTCTTCAAGATTTAACAGTGCTAAATTTTGTAACAGTATTGTTTTCAAATTTTGTGAAAATAAATTGGTAATATAATGGAAGTTTCATCTATAATGCTTGGGTAAATTGTGGTAAGACATTCTGTATCTTCATGCTATTTTCTACCATTTTAAAAATTTCTACATTAATAATTATCGCATCATCTTAAAAGTTACATTTGTTAAACAAAACTAAAAAAAAAAATGAAGAAATTAACTAAAAGTATCAATCAAATTCTTGTTTTATCTAAATTAAGGAAAATAAATATTTTCCCAGTTAGGACTAATTATTTAATGGCTTGTTATTCTATATTAATATTTTCCTGGTATAAGAGAAAAATAAGTACAAAGAATATTAAAAAAAAAAAAGAAAGAACTAGAAATATTTTTTCCTGCGCTTTTTAAAAATAGATCATCTGCTTTTATAAATAATGAAGACACTTTATACATTGGAATATATTTGGTTCACTAATAATTGTCTAGGAAAAATTATAATAATAATAAACTATATACATGCATTTTTTTTTTTAAAAGAAAAAAAAAAAGAAAAACTTTCTTGAAATAAATGTGAAAATTAAATATATGGGCATTCTTTAAAAGAAAAATACTATTTGAAAATAAAGTGCGAAGATTATGAAAGATAACTTAATAATATCTTTAGTGACCTGAGAATAAAATTAAATTATATGTTACACTGTATGCAAGGTGGAATTCTTATAACTTCATCCATTCTCTAATTCAACTGCAGTTATTATCATACTAATCTATAGGAAAAAGTGTGCATTTTCTTCAATGTTCTAGCTAGCTAATTATACATATAGTCTTTAAATAATGTGTATGTTTATCATCGATGTTATCATATTCATTTTCTTTAGAATCCAAATCTTATCATTATAATCCAATTGGGAATTAAGCTTCGTTTCTACTATTTTTTTTTTACATGTTTATTATTATAATTGCCAAAGAAAAGAAAACTTCATTAAAAAAAAAAAATGTGTTTATTACTTTCAATGTTTTGTAAAATGTAACCGGATGGAAACTCTTCACCTGGAAACAGCTCAACAGAGAAATAGTTCTGCTAATGAGATAATGTGCATTTATTTATTTAATGTTTTTTTTTTTAAAAAAAGAAAAACTAATTGGTAAAATTTTATTTTGTTTTATAATATTAATGTATGTTAAGGTTTAGATCTGTCATGTAATATTTTAAGGATCTTGTAATGACAAGTGTAGATTGTACTATCATTATTTTGGGTTAATTGTTTATTTGATATGAAGTAATACCTATGAAATATATCTGATTTATTACATGCAACTGGAGATATGAACTTTGCATGTTAGGTACTTAAAGAAAAATGTTATATATTTATTTTAACAGGTAAAATCGTATTTAAATTTATTAGAAGTAACTATAAAAAGAAAAATGCTATAACAAAATATTTCTTGTTTAAAGTTTCAACAGAATTTATATTGTATTAATTAAATAATTTAGTAACAGTTATTCTTTAATAGTACTTCCACTTTATTTTAGTTTAAGCTTGTATGCTATACATTGCTGTCGAATATTCCTTCATTAGAATTAAATTTATTATACTTGTCTGTCTGTCATGTACAACCACGGGGCTGATACATCTGTATTTTTAATTCATTGGTTTCAGATATTGATTGAAGTATACATTTTAATATAGGTTTATTATTATTAGTGTGTTTTGCTATCTTGCCTAAGTGTAGAGTTGGTATATGTTTAATATCAGCATATTTTAATATTTATAATGTATTTTATTTTGTGGGATGAAAATACTCTCCCCAAAATACTTTATTTTCCATGAGGGGATTAGTTTTTGATATAATGTTATGGTATGTTTGGTAGTCAAGGTGATCGATTCTCATGAAGAGGATGATCAAGAGTTTATATAACATTTAGTATACTTAAGGTGTTTTAATCCCAAGAGAGGATTATATTTGGTGTGTGTTCGTTTCTTTAGGTGGTGAGATAGAGTTCACACCTACATTTTATGCCTGAGAAATAGGCTACAAACCACCAAATGCTTTAGTGTAGTATTTTACTCTGCAAACATTAGTTGTTATTTTTGCATTCCTCATGTGAAATTAAAGATATTTCCACCATAGAAGGTGTAGATTATCTTGCTCTGTTTAAAAGTTATGGCAAGGATAAATGTTAGATTTGAGGTGTTAGTTCCTCAAGGTGCACTTTATTATCAATAGTGCCTTAGTAATTGAGATCAATATCTGTATTGTGCTACTGAGCCTTGCTGGTAGTTCACAAATAAACCAATGGAGAAAATTAATTTAAAATTGTGTATGTTAAAACACTTATTTATTGAGGGAATATTCGAACACAATATTCTAATGTTATTAATAGTTAAGAAATATTCTTGGCTTGAATTAAGACACTCATAATTAAAAATATTTATCATAATTTATGGGGACATTAAGTTAAACATGAAATGGTGAGTGGGACTTCTGATAAATGACCCATATTTAATCATAATTTGTCAAATTATAAACCATAACTTGATTAACTTTATTAGTAATAGATTTAATATTTTAAAAGGATGGTATTGAACCCATTTTATTAAATTACACAAATCATATGTAATTATTTTTGCGTACTTCATATCATAATATTAATAAATAAAAAACAAAATAGTTAGTCAATAACTCAAAGTTAAGAAACTTATAGAAAGTTTACTAAAATTAAAGATTATTGTATTGGTAAATCAGATGCACATTTCAGCTAGTTAATCCAGTGTAATAGCGTGACTTCAAACATGTATGAATTTATAATTTTAATTTATACCCTGATAGAGAACAGATTAATGTGATAATTTATGTTTAGTATCAATATTATATTATTTAATAAATTTGTGTATTTTGTTTAGTTCTGTGTTGGTAATAAATTGTAGTCTTTTCAATATTCGTTGTGAATTCATTTTTTTATATGCCAAATATAAGTGTGTTTGCAAAATATTTGCAAAACATTTTCTTGAGTCCTAAATCATTTCAAACTTTAGAAATCTTAATATACCAGATAGACAAATTTATGCAGATCTGAACATTTCATTTCATTTTATTTTGATGATAATTATTTTATGGAATTGCAAACTTCAGACTAAACATTATGTAATTGTAAAAATGAATTTATTTCCAAGTTATTAACCCTGACTGCACATTATTCCAGTTACATTTAGTTAAATTATTGAATTAATTAGTTTTAGTTAATTTATTGTGTTGTCATGGATGATGGAAGGATACAAAAGGTACCCTTGTCTTTCTATTATTCTGGCTGAGATTCTGGATAAAAAGGCTGTATTATTCAAAATTTTATGTAATTATTTATGTCATTATTGATCATATTTATCACCCCTTTAAATAGTTATAATAGTTGTTATGATATGTGAGGACACATTAGCTTTTAAGTGAAGTGAATGTTTCCTATAGCCTACCAAAATGCCAGTCATGTGAGACAGCACAGTACTGTAGAGTATTTTCCTAAAGTAAACAAAGAAACCCTGAGATTATTTTTATCATTATCATTATTCTTTACTTAAGAAGTGATCGATTATTATGGATATTACAGTTGTGTTGTGGCATAAAAGCATATTGGCAAATAATTTATGTGTTTTAGAAATTTTTTTCCCAATCATATTGACAAATAATTTATGTAACAGATATTTTTTAGAAACATTAACAAAACATGAGAAGTTATCATTATTGTTTAAATGTGCAAATACTTATAGCTCAGAGAATGTGTTTTTGATAAAGAGAGAGGATGTTATTTTATTCTAAATTATTAATTAAGGAATGATTGCAGTTTTCTCTTTCTTCCCAAGATATTTATTTTACTGATGATAATTTATGATTTTAATTTCTTTCTTTATCTTAACTGCATATCTCTGCAGCTGAATTTTTTTATAACTAACCGACCATTGAGCATAGGCTGCATTTTCATTTATAAATCTATATTCATTTAACCAGAGTCTCAAAATAATAGTTATTTATTTATTATGTTTAAAAATGTAATATTTCCACTAAGTTAAAGTAGATTAGAATTAGAATGCTTCATTCAATGGAATCAATCATTCCGACTTAGCTAGTATCATTCATATAGCTAGTTGAATAATTTTACTAGGTTAGAAATAATATAATTTTGATAGGTTAGAAAATTTAATAATATTTTCAATTGCATCAGTAATAATACTTAGTTGGTTAGTCAATGAGGAGTTTTTAACAGAGGTTAGAATATATTAGGGTAATTAAGATTGTTAATTAATTATATGAATATCTAGTTTTTAAATTGTAAATATTTAATTGAATGCAATAGGAAAATTGATGATTTGTTTTCTTTTTTAAAACTGATTTAAAAGAAGCAACATCTGTGGTGGTTTAATTTACCCTAACATTTAATTTTAATTTTGTTTTTAAGAGAATATTTAAAAAAACAACTGTTTGTGTCTTCTTAATAGAATTAGTTTTAAAAATTAGTATTGATTATAAATGTATATTTATTTTGAATGGTATCATCTTTCAAATGTAGACGTGCAATAAGGAGAAAAAAATGTAAAATAGTCCTATTTAAATAAAAAAGTGTATAATAATATTTTAGTATGTTAGGTAATAACTAAAACTTAGAAAATTAGCTAGATAGAACAATAATCATGACAATATGTACTCTATTTGTATGCTTGTGGAAATATGTTCCAATTAGACTGCTCAATAATTTGAAGCTTAAAGTAAAACACAAGTTAATTATTTTAAATAGGATTAGTATTGTCTTGTAAGTAGATTTGACCCTTGCATTAATCTACATTGAAAGATACTTTTATGTGTATGAGTTTATTATATAAATACAATTATTTAGATCTTTTATTTATTTTAAGTCAATTCTATATTTATGGTATTATGAAGAGAAGTGATTAAGAAAGTAGTGATCTTGTTTATCAGGAGTAGGATCCCGTCTTTCTGAAGGATTTAATATTGAGAATACTATTTATTTGAGATAGGATCCATTGAATTAAATTTATGATAATAGTTTTATAAGAGACAGGACCAAAAGTATGGTCATCTCTTTGAATTGGTATTAGTTTAGGAAAAAGATATATGTTGTTACTTAATATTTTTACAAAGATTTACACTGTGGAATACTTGGTAGACTAATTTTATTTGATATATATATATATATGCAAAGCTGTCAATCTAAATATGATTGAATAAATGAGATATATTTTTGTTGTCAAGGTTTAATGTTATATCCTTGATGCATTAAAGTGATCAGGTATTTTATTGTTGGTAACAGTGCTTGATCATATACTTAGAGCATTATACTATGTTTCCCTGAAAATAAGGCTGGGGCACCCATTTGTCGAGAATATAGTACAAGATGTTATTGACTTCTCTCCAAGTGAGATTATACTGCTCTTGTATTAATTTTTGCTCCAAAAGATACCATAGGGTCAAGCGTTGATGGTCGAGAGATCAGCACAGATGCCTTACAAGCTGTTTTCCCAGTTAGCGGGTTCGCTTCCCAGCCGATGCTATGACACATGAAAAAAAAGATACAATAGGACATATTTTGGGAGGATGTCTTATTTTTTCATGCACTAAAATCTACATTTATTCAAGTACAAAAATGTACATCTAATTCAAGTGCTTCTTCTTTTTACAGAAAGCTGTAAGATTCATATCCCAGAACCCTTTATAATTTCTTTCTTGTACTCACCAGAATAGCTCTTTCGTTTTGTACTCATCTTATCTGGCAACCAAAGTATTATTCTGTTTAAATTTACTATTAAATCAAGTCTTAATTGAAGACTTGCACGATAGGAGTGATAAGAAAATGATTACAGTTAAGAATGGTTTGATTACACCATATGATGTATTGAATTATGATTCATATATGATATATTCACGTCCATCCATTATCAACTTATGCACATTGTAAACACTTTGCAAATTACTCGTAATAGCCCTGTTTGAATATTCTTTAAAAAAATTTTTTTTAGGAAAGATCGATAATGTAAGCTAAACTTTGATTATTAAAATCACTTTCATTATTTTAATAAAGTCTTTTAGGAGGAGAAAAAATGTTTTTAAGAATTCAAACTAATTTTTATTTTATCTTGAATATTTAAAAGATATGATGAAACTAAATCTAAATATTAATTATGAATAAAATCAGTATCTAAAAATATATAAATGAAATTATAAATTGTCTGATATACTGACTTATAGTAGATAAATTGTTTCTCTTACAGGTAGAATTATGTTTGCCAAAAATGGTTGATAGGAAAATATATATAATTTATACCATCATTTATTTAAAGCATTAATGTCAATATTGTTTATTTATACATTCATTATTTTATAATTCAATATGTCCCTCATATGTTTCAATCAGCTGACAATCTTATCTAGAGCTTATAAGCATCCCGAAAAATCATGTTAAGGCTTATTTTCTGGTTAGGTTTTATTTTTGGGGAAACAGTGGTTTATAAAATTAACATTTTAAAGTTATTAAAGAATAAATTTTAGACATTCTTTCAAGGATGTCTACATGATATTATTTGTTGAGTACAATTGATCTGCAAGTTAGCCTGCATCTAATTACATAATTTCAGTTATACACTATCCAAAGAAAAATGTAAATAAACAAAAAAACTATTAAATACATGACTTATACAATATTCAGTAGTCATTTTTCCTTATCTAAAGGCAGTATATGATTAAAAATATTGATAAAATTTCTTCAATTTATATTGAAGCATGTACATTTTATTCTTCCTTTATTGTCCTTTCCAAATTTAATGTGCTATATTTTGCATTATAAAGTTTTTTTGAGCTAATGCTAAAAATTAATTCTCTTTTAAAAACATCAAAATAATTTTATTCTAATTTCTTGGTAACAAGATCACTATTAATGTTTTTATAAGAGAAAAAAATTATTGAAAAAAAAAAAGATTGTTTCCTAGAGCATATATTATATATTTAAAAATAAAAATATGGTAGTTAGTTGTGTTTTTTTTTATTCTTATCGAATGAACACACAGTTAAATATATAATGTGCCCCTCTTATTTTTAAAATTCTGTTTATACTATAATCTTGATTTGTATTAATACTGTACATATGAAAAAAGCTGTGCTGTGTATATAGATATGTGTGTGTGCACCTTGAAAAGTATTATACATTTGAAGTTTAATAAGTAATAGATATTCTATTCTAATCACTGTGTATCAGCACAATGTGAGCTATTATACATTATGTACATCAAATGTGAAGGAGGTTTGAAACAAAATATAGCATAGTTTACAACTTCACTCTTTGATTTTCCAGATAATGATGAAACATCAATTAAAAGTTGTTTTTGAGAAGAGACTATTAAAGAATAGCATTATTTATTACTAAAATTTAATTAGACAACGCATTGATTATAAATAAGAAATAATTCAATTTAAATTAGAAAATATAATTTAAAGAGTATTAATAATAATTATAAATTATATTATTATTAAATTAATTCTAATATCTAATATTTACCGGTTGTAAATTTGAAAATTTTACTGGGTTTAATTATAAATTAATATTGTAATGGATAGAAAATTATGAAGATTAAATCTTCATGCTCTCATTCCGAAATACTTTACATTGGCCTATATAATTGCATTTAGATACAAAGATGTTTGAATTTGAGAATGATCTGCATTTTCACTATAACATTAGTGAGTTAAAACATTATTGAACAGTGGGTGGCAAAGGCTGATTGTCTTCTGATTAAAGAATCACTGAAAAACTGCACCTGTAAATTATATTAGTAAATGGATGTAAATAAATTATTGCTTACTGTTTAAATAGTAAAAGTTTTCAATTATTTTATATAAAAGTTGTCAAATCTGAACATCAAGTCCATGTTCCATTTCATCTAGGAGTAACTTATGTAATCCTTGATTTGGCTAGGTATTGTAGATAGAAAGTGATGTATTGATAGCTTTAATTATTAAATATTAATCCAGAAAATCTTTCAAATCATGTTAATATAGAAATAGTGTATACCCCAGGAATATTTCCTGATGGTATTCATAAGGTGGCACTCAGAGTAACCCTGAAACATGAAGTAAACATACCCTTTATTTAGTATTATCTTGTTTACTCCACATTAATATGTATATTAATGGATTCAAAGGGTAGTCCCTCGTGTACATTATAAATGCATATTTGCAGTGCATTTGGACCATTACAATTTATTATGTTAACATAATTATATAATTATCATTATGCATAACTATTTTTAATTATTATTTTTTTTTAAATAATCACTTTTATTAGTTACATTTAGGCCAGATAATAATGTTTGCATTTGCTTTCAATGTATATATCTAAATATATGTGTGTGTATAATTCAGGTACTATCTTATTTTGGTTTTCTTATCTATAAATGTTATTATTAAAATAAATATTTGAAAATAAATTATATCAAAAATAATGTTATTAAAGAAAGAAAAGTTCTATCCAGGTATTGGATTTGTGGGTTGTTTGAAAGACTTATTTTCATTTAAAAAAAAAAAAAAACATTCTTAACAATGACTGACAGGCATTTTTATAATTTTTTTTTGTAAATAGATAAAAGTTAATTTTAAATTTTTTTAAATATTTTTTATTTTAAAATTAATATATTAAAATATGCATGTTAAAATTGATAAAATTATAAATATTTAAATTCTTTATTATTATTTTTTATAATTATTACATTTTATTAGTTTTATTGTTTTTTATTTTATGTAAGACTTTATGGAATATCTGATATTTATTATTATAATATATTAAGTTATTGTCAAAATTGCATGGATAAAAAATTCTATATGGTGTTGCTAGGATAAAATATTCAACTCATTAAACGATTAAACTTTCTTGTTAAACCTGTTTTTCAAAATGTAGATTTTTTTATTTCCCATTATGCTAACAAATTTCCATATCTCATTCCTCTATCTCACAAAGTGTCTTTTCTTTTTTTTTTTTTGGGGGGGGGGGGATTTCTTATTTTTGGGATCCACTTTAAGATCTGTTATCTATCTATTGTAATCTCTTTTTGCAAGCATATACAACCAAGCTCTATTTCAGTCTTAATTTTTTTGATAATGTCAGTGATTTTGTGTGCTCTCACCTATGTATTTTGCTTTTTTTTTTTTCCCATTAGTTATATATACATCTTTCCATATTTCACTATAGTTTGCTTTTTATCTGGCTTTTCTTTTAAGTGTAGGTCCAAATGTACAAGCAGTCACCCTGACAACACAGTTACAAATCTTTTTTAAGTTTGCAAGTATATTATTTTTACCAAAGCACATAATTCAAGTTTGACTGTGATTAATTTTATTCATGTATATTAATAATAATTTGACCAAATAATTTAGATCTGTTATGTTTTAATTCATTATTAGCAATTTTATTTTTTTTTTTCTTTGAAGAACTGTTTGACATTGTTTGATCTTTCAAATATGTCTTTAGACTTTATTACTTTTAACAGATGCAATTCTAAAGCATTGTTTGAAAAAAACAACTACTTCATCAGCAAAATCTAGATGACTTAAATTTGTATTCATTACCAGCATTAAACTTTTTAATTGATATATTATCATAACTATTCTTCAGAATATGACAAATACTGGATTTATATGATGATGTTTGAATATCATCATATAAATCCAGTATTTGTCATATTCTGAAGAATAGTTATGATAATATATCAATTAAAAAGTTTAATGTTGGTAATGAATACAAACTTAAGTCATCTAGATTTTGCTGATGAAGTAGTTGTTTTTTTCAAACAATGCTTTAGAATTGCATCTGTTAAAAGTAATTAAGTCTAAAGACATATTTGAAAGATCAAACAATGTCAAAGTATACATATTTGTAGAGTTATCTATTTTTTCATAATGAACAAATCAATGCAAATTATAATTTCTACTCGGTATCATTTTTATCATCTTTCCTTAATACTTTCATGCAGTCTTATACTATAACCATTTTTAAATTCAGTTTTTTGTATAATTTATTATATTTTTTTTACTTTTCATAAACATCATTATAACTGTTACATTCTTTTGAATTATTCTTATTTTATGTATACATTTGGCATATAGCTTTACCAACAAATTTATTTGTTCACTTTCAACTTTTAACATACCTTTTATGACTCCATTATTTCCTAGATTTTTTTCAATCTACTTAGATGTAATTGCATTTCTCATGTTTTAATTTAAAATTTAAGCATTTCAAATGATAATGTCATTTTTGTATGGCTATTTTATTTCACTGTTTTTTATTATCACATTTATAGACTTTTTCTACAAATTTTAAGTTATTCTAATTTTTAGCAATTGTATCATATTTTATTTTCAGCAATAATTTGTCACATACTGCTTTAAATTATTGGTTTGCTTCTGTTTCAGATATATATGCATTATTATATTTGTATGAACATTTTCTGTTTCTATTATCAAAAACATTCAATTTTTTTTTTTTTTGTAATTATTATTATTAAATTTTCTAAGTTATGATTTCTTTATATAAAGATTATGTTCAGAATTTTAATATACAGTACATGCATATTGATATTATATATATCTTATAAAACACATTAAGAAAATTAAATTATCATCATTATTCTTATAATCATTTTTTATTGATGAAACAACTTGTTTCCCCTCTACCACCAAGCTGTTTTATTTTTTTAAAAAATGAATTGTTAATCTCTTATATATATATATATGAAATTATATAGCATATAATCTGTTAAAATCAATTCTTCTTTGTATTATAAATTTATACAATTTAAATTGTGTTGGAACTATTATTAATTTAAATTAGAATATATTTATTATATCTAAAATCCAAATTTGGCCAATATCGACATTAATCAGCTGAACCAGAGATGAGCCAATAAAAGTGAATTTATTTATTTATTTTTGGATTTTGAACAGATTTTATTCACTGAAAACCCAAAGTGTATTATTTTTTTATTTATTCTCTTGTTACAGTATTAAAAAAAGGTAAGATTAATTATAGTGAAGGGTAAAAATAAATTTTTGATAGAAAAGTAACAAATCATGAGCTAAGTTCTGATTAAAACCAGTACTCATAGTGAGAGTCCTTGTCAATAGACTATAACTGAAAGACCATGGAATACAGATTCTTCGATGTTCAAACTTCATGTGAATTTTCATAAGAATTTCTGAGCAACAAATGCATTAATGAATAATGTGTAGATATTAGTTGGCTAAAAAATCAGGCACCATATGTAATAGATCTATCTATACAATTAAATTTATTATTTTATCATAATTACAATTTTGTTTTAATTAACAGACATTTTATTTATATTGTATATAAATATTTAAATATAGAATAATAGAATATATTTTTCTATATTCCAAACTTGAATAATACTTCTTATTGCATTGATTTCTTGAAGCCTTACAGTAACTTGATTTACAGAAACATTGCTGGAACCTCAGACTTCCAGAAAGTCACTGTGACTTGCTGGTTCTATAAAATTTATCTTTTTTTTTTTAATTGTTGGAAACTTCATTCTTTAACAGCAATTTTTTTCTGCACAGACTGAATTCAATTCTTATAGAAGTTTGAAGGATAGATTTATTCTCTAGTTTGTCAGAATTTATTATCTTTAAATACATGGGTGCAACTTGAGGAGGTTAAAAAAGAAGAGAATTGATCAAGAGTGTCTTAAAATCCAATCCTGAATTAGACTGTTAGCAATATTCCTGAATATATAATAATTTCAAATCATAAAAGTAATCTTAATAATGGCAACTGAAAATACTCAGAATGATTTAGTAATGTGTGCCATTATATAAAGTTTACAGTTACTGTTATCATGATTAATAAGTTGTTGACATCAGAAAATGAATTGATCACAGGATAGATTCAAAATCAAACTTGGTATATTTGGTAATAAATATACTTCTTTATCTATATAAATCTGTTTGTATAAATCTAGACTTGAACAATTTATGGCATATATTGTAAATATAATATTAAAAAAAAAAAAACAATCAGAAACTGCTTTGTTATTGTTTGCTTCACACTTATTGTAGTATTTAGTTTCATTTATTAAAAAAAGATTTTTATATTCTGCACCATGATTAATGTTGAACATGTATCTCAATGGAAAATTTAATCTATGACAAACTTGATTTTAGCAATAAGTCATTGAATATTTTATTTATGTATGTAGAAGTTTGTGTGTATATAGCTCAAACACTTAATATAATATATTTTAAAATACTTGTTGGCTAATAATATTATGAAGGGATTTTTTTATGTTGGAAGTTCTGTAACAATCACATCAAGACAATGCAATTTGCATAATTTTTAATAGCTGGTTTAATTTTTTTTGCATCTGAAATATTAAAATCAGTTATTGTGATTTAATGTTTTAATTTGCCGTAGCACATAACTACTGTAAAGACATGAAACTATTGAAGTAAAAGTTTTATAGTAATAGAATTGCTGCTATATTACAATTTTTAACATCTTAATTCTTTTAAATAAATGTATTTTTAAATTACCACCCAAACAAACTCACTTTCAGAAACCTGTAATTTAAAATGGTATCTAAATTCTGTTCAAACTCTCATATTAAGAGATTTCCATCAAGATTATAAAAAACATTAATGGATAGGTTTACTTGTTTAGTTTCATTCCACGTTTATTCAGAAAAAAGTAGTTCGGTACTTTAACCTGACCTGCTATGTGGCCGCTAGAGGCGCTGTTTCTGTGTTTTCACACAGAAAATACAGGGTAGGGGCCTTGAAAGCAGACGACGCTTTTTCCTGCCGCTAGGTGGCGCTGTTCACTGTGCGTATGCACAGGAACCTTCCACAAGCTAGCCGGCAGCTTACATCGTCTGCTAGCAAGAACCTAGGTGGCGCTGATTGCCGTAAACACATCTAGCTTATGTGTCGTCTTCTATCAGAAACTACCAAGATTCTAGCCCACTACGTTTCTCCACGTTACACATGGTAAAAACAGCAACCTCTAAATGCCTCATTGCTAACGTTTGTGAACATAGTACTTAAAACGTTCATGGCGTATAATATACAGGGGTGAAATAATTTATAAGTCATAACTATTTAAATATATGGTCAAACGTAATAGTTTTACATTCTATTTCACCATTTCATGAAAAAAAAGCTAATTTTTTTTCCTACGGCAGTGTTTCTTTGAAAAATGTATTAGTTTAAAAGATTATTGTTTGTAAAACTTTTTTTTTTACACTTTCAATTAATATTTTCAATACATTTTAAAGTAATACAAATTATATTTCGGTTTATAGATTACTATTTCGAAAAATAAAGTGTTATTTGCGTGCTGGGTATACCACGTGCTTGTTACTCGCAAGGAATAATTCGAAGATCTGTTTATCAAAACTTCCTCTCACAATATTATTCAAGGCATAAATATTAAGTGAAATTGTATTTAAAATTTTAGAATCATTTTAATAACTAAAAATGTCATATACTCACAAGGAAATTTCAAAATAAAAGGTTTAATAAGTACCGTATGAGAAACGTAAGATATTATACAGAGCCAGAAAAAAAAAAGAAGATTTAGAGCAAAATATATATACATTTAATATCTTTATTGATGGTTGGAATTCAAAAAGTTTCTTTCAAAACTGATACTCTTGTTAGGTTTGTATACTGTTAAAATTAAAACTATTACTCATCATAAATAATTTGGAAGACATTGCCTGTCAAAATTGGATGATCATTGAAAATTATATATGATCTTAATAGCCTAAAATTCAGAAGCCTGATAGTACTGTCTTTGCCAGTGCACTGTTTCTTTCTTTTATTATTGATACATAAGTAAGAACAGGTAAAACACATTTATTAAAAATCTTCCTTTACAGACACATAGGTATATTTCCTTTTAGTATCAAGTTATTTCTACCAAAAGCACTCCAACCAAGTTTAATTCTATGATTAATTTCATCCATTATGTTTCCATCTGTATTAATAATCTGACCAAAGTGTTTGTAACTTTTAACTTCTTCTAACTAGTCATAATCAATCTTTATTTTCATATTTTGAGCAACCACATAGGTATATTTCCTTTTAGTATTAAGTTATTTCTACCAAAAGCACTCCAACCAAGTTTAATTCTATGATTAATTTCATCCATTATGTTTCCATCTGTATTAATAATCTGACCAAGGTGTTTGTAACTGTTAACTTCTTCTAACTCATCATAATCAATCGTTATTTTCATATTTTGAGCAAATCCATTAAACATTACTTTAGTCTTTTTAACATTTATCTTTAGTCCTACTTTCATCTGATAACTCCTGCAACATTTCCTGCAGCTCTGAAGCATAAATTGCAAAAACAACTACATCAACTGCAAAATCTAAATGACTTAAATAATCTCCATTTACTTTCACTACTTTAGCTTCCCATTTTAATCCACAAAATATTTCTTACAGCACTGCTGTAAAAGGTTTTGGAGATATGGAGTCACCCTGTCTTACACTCTTCTCATTGTTGATTTTCCTACTATCATTATGTAATCTAATTGTTGCTGTTGCATTTTTATAAATACTCCTTAAAATATGACAATATCCTGGATCTACACCTTGATCATCCAATGCTTTAATCACTGAAGAAATGTTTATAGAATCAAATGCCTTTTCATAATCTAAAAATCCTAAGCATAATGGCAACTCATATTCATTTATCCTTTCTATAACATCTCTCAATACCTGGATATGATCTGTACTAAAACCACTTTTAAATCCAGCTTGTTCTCTTGGTTGGGGGAAATCCAATGTTCTCTGTAGATGAGTTGTAACTATCTTGCTAAAAATTTTGTATGTAACTGATAAAAGGCTGATATGTCAGTAATTTCTAATATCCTCTTTATCACCTTTTTTAAATATTAATATTAATACTGCATTCTTCCAATCATCTGGCACATCTTTATCATTTAGACATTTGGTATATAACATTGCTAAAAAAAATTCTATTTTTTCCCCTGCTTCTTTTAATATATCAATTGTAATTCTACTATTACCTGGAATGTGGAATCTTTTCTTTCTTCATATATTTAATTGCATGTCTCACTTCTTCATTTAAAATTCTGGGTAAATCAGAAGATGTCATAGATATAGGAGGTATTTGTTCTTTATTACTATATAATTCTTTATAAAAGTCTTCTATCCATTTCATGATGTCTTCTCTCTTTTTAGTAATAATTCCAGCTTTTTTTTTTATTGCAGATATGAATTTCCTACCAATACCAAAATGTTATTTTACACTTTTGAGACTTTCATTCCCTTCTGCTGCTTTCCTTGCTAGTTCACAGTTATACTTTCTTATATCATTTTCAAATCTTTTCTGCATCATTTTACAAAATTTGAGATATTCAATTCTTTTTAACGCATCATTTTTGTATATCTTCATATTCCTTCTTTTCTTCATAAATTCTCTAGTCTCAGTAGAAATTTTATTGATCAAGTGCTGTTGCAGTTTTTAAAAGTGTATCAGTTGTTTTCATATTAATTTCATTCAAATCTGAATCATGTTCAAAATCTACTAATACTTGAAACCTATTTGTAAGTTCTATTTTAAATTCATTAGAATGTTTCTGAAAATTAGGAATATCAACTGTAAATATTGTTTTTCATTAACATGTATTTCACATCTTACTAACCGATGATCACTTCCTCTGTTAAATTTATTAAGAACATTACAATCTTGAAATATGTATTTTCTGTTAGTCAAAATATAATCCAATTCTGCTGTACTTTCATTTGGATGCTTCCATGTCCATTTCCTTTTAACATTTTTCTCAAAATAATTCATAATATAAAGTTTTCCTTTTCCTGCAAACTCCACAAGTCTCTGTCCTCTCTCATTTCTATTACCATAACCAAAATTACCGCCAGCACTTTCATCTTTCTGTTTACCAATTCTAGCATTAAAGTCTCCCATAACAATTTTAAAATGTTGTTAACTCTGATCAAAAGCCTTTTGTGCATCCATATAAAAATCTTCTACTACTTCATTACTTTGAGAACTTGTTGGGGCATAAACCTGAATTATCTGCATTTGGTATCTGCTATTAAGTTGTATAACTAATCTTGCCACTCTGTCCGATACACCATCAATCTCCACAATGTTGTTCTTCCACTTTTTATTTATAATGAATACTACTCCACTTGTATTTCCAATATTTGTGCCTTTATAATAGAGTACATGTTCACTTTTTAAAACAATTGTCGCTTCACCTTTTCTTCTAACTTCACAAAGTCCAATAATATCCCATTCAATATAAGACAGTTTTTCTTCTAACTCTTGCAATCTTCCTTCACTTGAAAGTGATCTGCAGTTGTAAGTACCTAAATAAAAAAAGGCATCATCAAATGGCAGCCTGTGTCCACAATCAGGGGATTCTGAGCAGCCTCTGCCTTCGGCCACCAACTGCTGCCTTGGTTGGTGACTTTACAGTCTCCTGGGAATAAGGGCCATGATTTATTTTTGTCTGTCATAATTGTATATATATTGGAAAAATATTTATCATTTACACAAGCATTCATTCTGCCTTATCAGGCAACTGAGAAGAAAGTCCATGGTGTTTTTGATCTTAAACTCAAGAGATAAAAATCCAATAACCTTATCGCGCTGGCTAATGCGTGTTGGTAAGCAGCCCAACCATGTTTATATACTATATGAATAATCACATAGTAATAACAGCTGCAATGACAAGAATGTATGGAGTGGACATTAAGAATTTGCCTTGCTCAGTTTCTTTAAGGCCTCCAAGAGGAATCAAAGGGTTTCCTTTCAATTAATAGGATGGCAAGAAATTTGTAACCTCCTGAGTGTAGACAATTTCTTGCATTAAATCAAATCTTAAGATTAATCAAAGTAAATTATAGTTTATTAGTTGATATTGTGAAATTGGTAACTATTTAAGTGTCTCTGTTGGGTGATATATATTAAAATTTGTCTGTTTAGAAATTCATTTATAGATTCATTAAACCACCTAACTACTCACAAACATTATATTAGAAAATCTGTAGAAATTCTAACCAGTAAATAAATTCAAGTATATTTATTATCTCCTTTAAGTTTGCCACTGTTTTCTGTTTGATCACAACCTCATAAGTTAATAATTGTTGAAATCTACCGGAAAATGCTATAATACATCATAATGACAATTCTAGAGATATCATTCAGGTATAGATCCAAGACATTGTCATATTTTAAAGAATATTTATAAAAATGCAACAGCAATAATTAGATTAGATAATGATACTGGGAAAGTCAACATATTAAAGTAATTTCCTTGAATTATTAAATTGAAAACATTTTTATAAAGCATGTTTATATATATTATTTGAAGTATATTTCTAATATTTAATGTAATGGGTGCTTTATAATTAACAATTTTATAATTAATGAATATAAATAAATATAAGAAGTAATTTTCTTTTGAATGGTATGTTAAAGAATTATAATTTCTTTGTTCCTAATATGAAAGATACTTTCTATATCTTTTTACGTATCATTAATTTGAATTATTTGAAAGTAAGACAAAAGAGTTACTAATGAATAATATTTTTACCTAATTTTTCATATTGTTAGGTTCAACTCTAAATTATCTTAAATATCATAAGAATTAAGAGGTTATTAAATGTTTAGGTATTTAGCTTTTATTGGTACATAATTAGATATGAATGAAATTAGAGTTTTATTTTGTATATTATTATCTTTAAAATGAATCACAAATTATGCTTCCCCCTTCCCTAATGCAATTTGAGGATGTTTGTAATTTTTATTTTTATGAGATTAGTCAAATAATTTAAATATTTAGGTTCAAGAATACAAAAATTGGATAGTTACAATAGTTGTAGGCTACATAATTGCCCAGTCACAAAATTAAGGTGTAGCTGCAGTACAAGTTATAAATGAAATTCTATGGAGAAGTCCAAAGATACTACTAAACCATTTTAATAGCACTTTATAGTAAAAACAATTACTGTGCGCATTGGATTTCTGACTTTCAATGCTCATATCTTAATTAAAAACAATTAGGGAACAAATAATTTTAAAAAATTTTCAGGAGAAAAAAGAAAACAGACAAAGAAAATCTTTGACCATTGATCCTTTTTTATTAATCTGAGCTAGGATGAAATAGTGAATGCCCATGCCTTATTCACTCCAATTTTATTTAAGTATAAATTTGGTCACTTAACTACTGGAGGCATTCAATCAAGAGCATGATGTGCAGTGCTAAATATTCAAGAAATTAATGTTTGTGTGTGTGTTGGGGGAGGGAGAATCAATGGTCTGGCATTCGGTCAACTCAAATACAATTAGTAGCTTTTTAATAACAGTGATTTTAATATACATCATTAGACCTGAAATTATCTTGACTGCTATAAAACAGACTTATCTTCTGATAGATTTTCATCTCACCCAAAGCAATGTCATTCTGATTGTAATGCTTTGCATAAGTCTCATTTACTAAGTCAAAGACTTATGATTTGGAGGTGAATAACACAGGTGATGAATGAACATATAAAAATTTTGCAGTTTTAATTTTAATAAAGAACAACTATTGATAAGCAAATATTCTATAAAAACAAAAATAAATGAATTTAGGAAAAGTTACCGATTTTAGCTTTTTCAGAATTTCAAAATATGATATACGTGTATAAACAACATCCCATTAATAGTTAAATCCCCCAGCCAGATAGTTGATTAATAAAACCTCAAAATATGTAGTCAACATACCATTGCAGTCAAATTTTTTACTACAATAGGTGTTTCAATTCAAATAAGTCTTTAGACTATTCTGGAGATACAAAAACAGTCCCAAGCATTATACATATTGACTTGAAAACGGGAAATGTTTATCTGAAAATTTGTGATGATAGGGATTTTACCTGTAATTATATATTGAACTATTTCCATCATCTGTTATTAATTATGAAATATTTTTAAAAGATATCAAACTTTATTTAAACTTTTAAATACATTCAACTGTTAGCAAAGCATACAGATTAATTTATTACAACATTTTGAGTGCTGTTTTTTTCTCATCTCTTCTTCAAATGTTGCTGGCCTTACCAGTGACAGTACTAGCATGGAAATTGAACCTTGGATTTTTAGTTTTGTGAATTTAAGGTAATGCTTGCTTTTACTAATTAGGCTATTCTGAAAAATCAAGTCACTAGAAATTTTATATATTTATCTATGAAGATTCTCTTGGTTTCTCCAGTTTTTTTAAGGGCAAGGTTAATGAGTAGTTTTGAAATATTATGAATTATTTACATTAGACTGATTTATGAAGTTATCTACTATAAATGTGAATGGTTTGTACAAATTTTACTTTTTACTTTCTGCCCGTTATTTTTCTTGTCCAATGTATTTTAGGTGCATTTGGTTTTTCTTTTTAATCATTACTTTTTGCTCTTTTAATTATGTATTTTGAAATGAGTCAGATGATTTCAGCCATATATGTTCTTCCATATTCACATGGTATTTCATAGATGCAGTTTTTGTTTTTCAATATTTGCAGTTTGTGTTTTATAGAAGTTAGAATTTTTCATAGGGCACTTATGACTTTGGAAAGGAATCTTAATATACTGATCACAGATTTTCTTTAGTTTAGCTGCAATTACTAATATCTATGGATACGCTTTAATACCTATAATTGTTTTTTCTTATGGTGTTTCTTTTAGTTGGCTATTTCATAATGATAGCTGATGGATAAGTATTTTTCATGAGAGTTTATGCTATATGATTTTTCTTTTTCCAAGTTATTGGTTTCTGAATAAGAATTTTTATTCTGATTAGAGTGTGTGAGTTTTCTGTTGATTGTAATTTTGATTTTGCTATGAGGAAATCTTGTCAAAAGAAAATTAAGAACTGTAGTGTCTGTTCTTGTTTTAATTCTATTGTGAATTTAATTAAAAGAGCATAATTATTGATAGTATCCAGAATGTTTGTAGTAATGCTTTACCATATGGTCATAGAAAAGCCAGACTTTAATTGTAGATAGAATTTTATTTATGGTTGTAGTTTCAAGTTCTTCCATGTAAATATTGCTGATCAGAGATAGCAATAAGGAATCAAAAAGCATCTTTTGATTTTGTTGGAAGAATTCTATAGTATATAATAATAGTATGCTGTGCAGAATGTTAAGTGTAATTAAACTATCAATTGGAAGAATTATTCTGGTTTGTACACTACTATTGTTATTTAATCTTTTTTTTTACATTAGATAATGCTTCATCACAGAGTACTTTTGTGATTAAGTTTTTCACATCAAAATTTACCAATATGTCAGTTCTGTCACTTTTCATGTTGATTAATTCTACAATTTTCTTAGAATCTCTAACACAGAACTGTCTCTTGTATGCCAAAGAACTAAGAACATTAGAATTTTTGATATAGTGATTTTTCAGAATTAACAATAGATCTTAATGGAACCTGGCCTTTATTGATTTTAGATGACCACAAAGATGTGGAATTTTTGCCAAAATATGTCAATCTAATTTTTTCTGAATCATTGAAATAGCTGTGATCAGGGATGCTTTCTGAATAATATTTACAGTTGTGATTCATAGCTAGTATGAGACTTTTAGTCTGTTGGGAGAAGCTCTTATTGTATCATAATTACTATTATCCATTTACAAATGTTACATTGCTCTTGTTAGCAGGAAGAATGCTTATAGATTTGTCTAGTTTAAGATTTAATAGATTTTTCTCTCAACATAAGTGATATTAGATTTGTATTGTTGGTGTCTCATTTTCCAGCATAATTTTGCTTTCTCTTAACAAAGTCTCACTTGCAGTCTAAATAATTCTGTCTGGGAATGAATTAGAGGATTTAGTTATAAGCTTTTAGAAGCTGATTGGAAAACTCTTATGAAATCTTTATCAGTAAATTTATTTTTTAACAAAGATTATTGAAGTCAACATTGAGAAGGGTGTAAGACAAGGTGACTCCATATCTCCAAAACTTTTTACAGCAGTGCTGCAAGAAATATTTTGTGGATTAAAATGGGAAGCTAAAGGAGTGAAAGTAAATGGAGATTATTTAAGTCATTTAGATTTTGCAGGTGATGTAGTTGTTTTTGCAACTTATGCTTCAGAGCTGCAGGAAATGTTGCAGGAGTTATCAGATGAAAGTAGGACTAAAGATAAATGTTAAAAAGACTAAAGTAATGTTTAATGGATTTGCTCAAAATATGAAAATAAAGATTGATTATGATGAGTTAGAAGAAGTTAACAGTTACAAACACCTTGGTCAGATTATTAATACAGATGGAAACATAATGGATGAAATTAATCATAGAATTAAACTTGGTTGGAGTGCTTTTGGTAGAAATAACTTGATACTAAAAGGAAATATACCTATGTGTCTGTAAAGGAAGATTTTTAATAAATGTGTTTTACCTGTTCTTACTTATGTATCAATAATGAAAGAAAGAAACAGTGCACTGGCAAAGACAGTACTATCAGGCTTCTGAATTTTAGGCTATTAAGATCATATATAATTTTCAATGATCATCCAATTTTGACAGGCAATGTCTTCCAAATTATTTATGATGAGTAATAGTTTTAATTTTAACAGTATACAAACCTAACATGAGTATCAGTTTTGAAAGAAACTTTTTAAATTCCAACCATCAATAAAGATATTAAATGTATATATATTTTGCTCTAAATCTTTTTTTTTTTCTGACTCTGTATAATATCTTACTTTTCTCATACGGTACTTATTAAACCTATTATTTTGAAATTTCCTTGTGAGTATATGACATTTTTAGTTATTAAAATGATTCTAAAATTTTAAATACAATTTCACTTAATATTTATGCCTTGAATATTATTGTGAGAGGAAGTTTTGATAAACAGATCTTCGAATTATTGCTTGCGAGTAACAAGCACGTGGTATACCCAGCACGCAAATAACACTTTATTTTTCGAAATAGTAATCTATAAACCGAAATATAATTTGTATTACTTTAAAATGTATTGAAAATATTAATTGAAAGTGTAAAAAAAAAAGTTTTACAAACAATAATCTTTTAAAATAATACATTTTTCAAAGAAATACTGCCGTAGGAAAAAAAATTAGCTTTTTTTTTTAAAAAAAAAAAAACACAGACCGGAAATTACGTTTTGTTTTATTTACAAAAAAAAAAAAAAACACTTTTAGAGTAAATAATTAAAAAAACAGATCGCTTTTTACAAAGTCATAATTTAAAAATACATCGATTCATGAAATGGTGAAATAGAATGTAAAACTATTACGTTTGACCGTATATTTAAATAGTTATGACTTATAAATTATTCACCCCTGTATATTATACGCCATGAAAGTTTTAAGTACTATGTTCATAAACGTTAGCATGAAGGCATTTAGAGGTTGCTGTTTTTACCGCGTGTAACGTGGAGAAACAGCGCCGCGTAGTGGGCTAGAATCTTAGTAGTTTCTGATAGCAGATGACACATAAGCTAGATGTGTTTACGGCAATCAGCGCCACCTAGGTTCTTGCTAGCAGATGATGTAAGCTGCCAGCTAGCTTGTGGAAGGTTCCTGTGCATACGCATGGTGAACAGCGCCACCTAGCGGCAGGAAAAAGCATCATCAGCTTTCAAGGCCCCTACTCTGTATGTTCTGTGTGAAAACACAGAAGCAGCGCCTCTAGCGGCCACATAGCAGGTCAGGTTAAAGTACCAGAAGTTCATAGGAAGTTACAATGTATTAAGGCATGTTTGTTGTTAATAAACATGACATGAAAATTTGTATGATTAAAAAAAAATAGATGGCTGAGACTAATACTTCATATTGTAAGTTAATCCTCTTATAATTCTAATATATTTAATTGTTACTAGTTTGATAAATTCCATTTTACATTTAATCCTGGTTTTAAAATGAAAAATATTAAGAAAATAAATAAATAATCAAATGGTTCTCTGATTAGGAAGTCCTAATAATTTCAAATACTGGAAATGACAGCTGGAGTCATAATCCTTGATGAAGAGCTTTAGAATCCACCATCCTAGCATGCAATAAACTTTCCAGAGCAGAAAAGTATTAATAAAAGCATAGTGGTAATTTGCACAAGTGCTTGTGTTTTGATAAATGATTCTCATTGTATAACAAATCTTTAGAATTTTTACTTATGGAGACCTTGGATTAAAAAGACTGCATTAAAATTAATTTATAAAATGTGAATTGCTTATGTAATTTTAAAATGCTTGATGAATTATGCAGGGATAGTAGTGTACAATTTGGTACATATATTTTCATTTTAGAATAGCTTGAATAAACTTCCTGAATATTTATAAAAATCGACTTAGATGAGCAGTACTTTTTAAAGGTTTTTCCTCTATAGAGATTTTTTTATTTTATTACAAAAAAGAAAAACTGATCAAAATTATAATGAATTTCCTGTTAGAAGCATCAAAACTAGCACGTTCAATTATTTATTAGATTAGTGAAATAAGATGATTATTCGTTATAAAATATTAAATATATACGTAAAAATAATAATGTTGTTTAGCATAAGAAAATTAATTACTATTTCTCATTTTATTGAACTAAATATACTCGTTTATTTATATGTAAAGGAACTACTGTATTTATAACAGTTTCAAAATTTTTGTCTTCCAATTTGCAATGCCAATATATCTATCTTAAATTGTTACAAAATTTTAAATGATTAAATTGGATGCCCTCTATCTTGAATCTGGAATTTATCTTAAAATCCACATCATCCCCTTTAGAAACCATTATTAAACAAATATGGCAGTTCTAATTTTGGCAAGAAAAATGCTTAGAACAGTTTACAAAGTTAATTTTGTTATAACTATACAAATCAATCTGTGAAATGGTACATATCATATACCAGTCTTTTTAGTCTGTTTATTTGAAGTTTTGAAACATAGCTTCTGCCTAATTCTTCTTTACATTTTATTGTCCATCATATTCTCCCATAACATTTTCTTAGCTTGTTTTTGAGGTAATTTTTATAATATAAACTAATGTCTATTTCATAAACTCACTGCTTTATTTATATAAAATATTTCTTTAAGAAGTCTGTTTACTCTTCATTCACTATAAAGATATGATCATAAAAATAATTATCAATCGCATTTAGCAAGCAGAAAAATGTACATTTATATGGTCTTGCCATCATAGTTTAAAAATACCGTGGAACATCCTTAAATGTGATCTTTTATGATTTTATGTTACTTTGTTAGATCTATATCTCAAGTTTCATGCAATAAATTTGACCAGATAACAGAACCCTATTTATAAATTAGTTGAAGTAGCTATATTATTATGATGAAATACTTTAAATTTATAACAGTAACATTATGGAGATTGTACTACATCTTACCTAAGCCCACATTTCTTAAAAAGTTAGCAAGATTTTTAAATTGGTTCTCATTTTCCTTTCTCTCTTTACTAACTGTTGATGCATTTGAGAGTTTTTTTTTTTGAACTTTGATTATTAAACCAATTATGATTCATTTAAACATTGTGAATACTTTGTCATTGCAGAATCAGCAGTAAACTGAGAAACCAAGAACTTGTTTGCTTTTAATTGATTCAAATTAAAATTACCATCTTGGTGTGTATCATGAAGATGCTGATGAACAAATCTAAATATTACTATCATCGTAATGAAAACTAAAGTTTGGAGCTAATAAATATCCCTGTTTCACACCAGTTTTTACTCAAATTTTTCACAACCAGTAATAATGTTTCTTCCCCTACCTTGTATAACAACTCTTAAGATATGAATGAATTTGCAAGAACAAATGTTTCAAATATTGCCACAAATATATCAATCCTTAAACAAATTTATATTAGCAGTATTACTAATATCACATGACTATTCAAGTTTTTAAGAGTAAATTTTCACTCTAATCTAAAACCATCTACCATAAGCTGGAGTAAGCATTCAACACCAGAAAATATAATGCTATATAAAATCTCCATCTTTAGAATTGGTGTCAGATTTATATAGCTACTATGCAAGTGAGTTAATCTTGGTTTTTTTTTTTAAATTTCAGTTTATTAGCATGAAAAAATAGATAGATTACAAAACTCAATGGATTATCCCTACATTCTATAGATACTTTTACATTTCAACGTTTCCTACAATTTTTTCCACAGAATGTGTCTGCAGTATTCTAACTACTCACATTCCAGAGAGGTCACTCCCACAGATAAGCCACCCCCTATTGGTACTGACTGGCTGGCAGCCCTCACATGTCTAATCTCCAAACATACTATGCTTCCTATAAAATCGTCCTCAATGAAAATCCAAGTTCTGGGACGCATACTACATCCTTAATCCTGATGTTTCTGCAGGATCAACTATCCTCAGGCTTAACAACCATCTGCTAATCAAGAAGTTTAAGCGATGGTTCCTTGAACCCAAATATTTTTGATTTCCTGATGAAGATAAATATTAATGCCTTGCCTACTAAACACTTTCTGGTGCATCGCCGAGGATTGTCAAACACTTGCTCACTATGCCTCAGAATGGATGAAACTTGACTTCACCTCCTCTGCCACTGTGTTTCCCTTCACCCCTACAGAGTCCTTATAGCCTCCATGTTAAATAGCAATACGGCTGCCCTGTTAACTCTCATTGACAATATACTATGTGGATCCATCCCGGATATACGAATAACATTTGTACCGTTCTCACTATGGTACACATGGTGCTGGCTCATCTTTAATCATGCATTAGAACATCCGCTCGAGCTCTATAATAACAAAATGGAAAAAATTCAGAAAAGGGACCAGAATTTGGCCACCTCTTACATCTATGACTACGTGGAGGTTATGGATCTGGCTCCCAAAGCTGGTCCCTTTCACTCCTGAATAGAAATCTTCCCTGGAGAGTAATTTGAGGCTGAATGGCCTGCATCCCTTTATGATAACTCACCTTGCTCTGCATGATTATTGCCCAGACCCTGAGTTGTTATGGAAGTAACCTCCAATATGAAGGGTTGACTTGGTCATGTGGGGCATGGACAAAGGATTAGACCTATCACTGAACTATATGAGACATGCAAGGGTGGTCATCTATATCAACAAGATACTATTCCAGACTCATTCCTTGCTGATATGCTTCATATTAGTCCTTTTGGCTAGTGTCAAACAAGATATCAATATTGAGTTTTCATCCCCCTGAGTATCATGTAATTGTAATATATCCTATGTTTAACTATTATCATATATTGTAACCAAATTTCTGAATAAAATTCTATATTTTATAAAAAAAAAAAAATAGATAGATTAACATATGTAGAAATAGCTCACTTAAACCTGGAGAGATGTCGGCACCATAATCATAGATGGATTGCACTTAGGAAAACAAGGAAGTGAAGTTTTAGGGAGTTTGATATTTAAAGAATATAATTCGGAAAACTTTTAAAGGGGGGTGGGCTTTTAAATTGTAATATTATCAAAAACAAGACGAATGGAGGGGATATAAGAAATAAGCAACAGATGGTTGATTTAGATATAAGTGTAGATGTGGAGAGGGAATGGTTTTGTAAGGTTAATGGTAAGAAAGTTTGTTATAAATGTAATGGAGAAGAAAGAATCAAAAGAATTTATAAAAGAATAGTTAGGAAAGTAAAAATTGTTAAAATTGGGTTTTTGAATATGCAAGGTGGTAGGAGACCAGAAAAGTGGCTGGAATTAAATAAAGCAATTGAAAATGAAGAGCTGGAGGTATTAGCAGTAGTGGAATCTCATCTAAGAGAAGAAGAACCTATTTTGGAAGAGGTGATATGGCAGGGTGTAAACAGAAAAGAAAAAGAAAAAAGGGGTAATGGTATAGGTGTTATATTGAGGAAATATTTAAATATTGTTAAAAGTCAAGCATTTGTGGTTTGAAATAAGGTTGGGTAGAGAAGAATGGATGGTGGCTATAGTGTATATAGCTACTGGAGATAGTCAAACTGTAATGGAGTGGAACAATAGTATATATGAATGCCTAGTTAAGGATATACAAATTTTTAAAGAAAAGGGGAAGAGAATAATGGTTATAGGGGATATGAATGGACATATTAAAGAAATTGATGATGTAGATAATAAGAATGGTCAGTTTTTGAAGGAATTTTGTCCAAGAGTAAATTTGAGCATTGGGAATTTATCAAATATGTATGACGGACAATACACATGGTCTAGGAATAATGTATTTCACACAATGGATTATATATTGGTAGAGAAAGAGGGAATGAATAAAATACGGAAAATTAAGGTCTTTGATAATGAAGAGAGAGTATGTAATAGTGATCATAATTTTAATGTAATAGAAATGGTTAGTAATGTGATGGAGGATAGAAATAAAGGTAGAAATAATAATGAAAGATGTGAGAGAGTGAATGATAAGAATAAGTTGGAAGAATATAAAATAAAAGTTGAAGAAACCATAGAAGCAGTTGGATAGGGATGAGTATAAGGACTGGTGTGGTGAAATAGAAAAAGTGGCAAATAGGGTTTAGTTGAGAATATGCAGAAGAATAAAAGTAATAAAAAATGAGAGTTAGTAAAAGTGTAAAAGAGAGGAAAGAAGCATGCAGAGAATATAAGTGTGCTATTAAGAACAAAGAAAGTGAAAATGATATTAATGCTAAATAGGGAAAGTACTTAGAAAAGAAGTTGGCTAAAATGGATAATTATAGAGGATGAAGTTAAATAGTAACTTGTTGGAGGCTATTAATAAAAGTGGAAGAGTTGGGAGTAAAAAATTTTGGAATTACATTAAAAGTAGAAATGTAGGGGAAAGATAGTATTAATAGATGATGGGGGAATAGAGTAGCTCTAGAGAAGAGGTAGAGAGAATCTTAAATAGATATGTAATGGATAGAGAAAATATGTTAGATGTGAAGGAAGTAGTGATAGAAAAAATGAAAGCAGTTAGTAATGGGAATATAGGTTCACAAAAAATGAATTGAATGAGGCAGGGAAGAGATTGAAAAGTGGAAAGGCGAGATGTTTAGATGGATGGGCAGCAGAGATGGTAAATGAATTTAGGGCATAGAGCAAAAGCAAAGTTATTATCATGTTTTAATAAAATGGCACAGAAGTCAGTTTTTCCAGTTAGTTGGAGTAATACAAGAATAAGATTATTATTTAAAGGAAAGGGTAGGGATCATAGAAAGTTAAATAATTATAGACCGATAGCGGTAACATCAGTTTTATATAAAGTTTTCTCATATATGGTAGCTGGAAGAGTTGTAAAATGGATGGAAGAGAATAATGTAGTGGGGGAAATGCAAGGAGGTTTTAGTTCAGATAGGTGTATAGGAGATAGTTTGTAGTTACACAACTTATGGAGATGAGTAGGAATTCAGGTAGATCATTATATATGAGTTTTATAGATATAGAGAAAGCATATGATAGAGTAAATAGAAATAGATTATGGGTAAGGTTAGCCAATTTGGGAATGGATGAAGCTTTAGTAAATATTATTAAGAAATTATATGAAAATAATTATTATACTTAACAGTTAGGGATATAGAATCAGTTAAAGTTAAAAATGGGGTGGGATTAAGGCAAGGATGCCCTATGTCACCTATTTTGTTTTTGTTGTTTTTGAGTGAAATGGAGAAAGCATTAGAAAGACTAGGAAGAGGGGTAGAAATATCATTAATAGGTGGCAAGGGAGTATATATTTTGTCGGGTCATTTTTTGCAGATGATATCTTTTTGTGTGCAGAAAGAGAGAACATATGGAAATTATGTTGAGGACATGTGCAAGGATGGGTAAAGAGATGGGGATTAAATTTAGTGAAGAAAAATCAAATATAATGATGGTTAATACTGGGGAAAGAGATGTAGAATTTTTATTGGGGGATATAAATTTAGGTGTGGTGGATAGATGTAGGTATTTGGGAATCATCTTATGTAATCAGAAAAATTGCTTGGATGAATGGGAGAAAAAATTGGTAAATGAAGCAAAGAAAAGAAAGGGTTTGGTAAAGAAACTAACAGTATTTTCATATAATAAATATGATGTAGCTAGAATAGTATGGGAGTTGCAGTAGCAGGGTTAACATATGATAATGATGTAGTATGTGTTAGTAAAAGGGTTTTAGATTATTTAGAGAAAGTACAAAGGGAAGTAGGAAGACATGCATTAGATGCAGAGATGTGGACAGCAAAGGAGGCAATTCAAGGAGAAATCGCATGGTCAAGTTTTTATATGAGGGATACAAAAAGTAAAATGAAAATGTTTGGTAGGTTGCAGTTTATGGATAGTAAAAGAATAGCAAAAATAGTGTTCAATTGGGTTATGAGTAAAGGGCAGGTAACAAGATAGGTGAGCAGGTTAATGTGGTATGCGAAAGATTTGGATAAAGAATTTATATCAGTATACTTGTATAAAAGGTGGGATGATTGTGTTAGGAGGATTATTGAGTGTTATAGTGGTAAGGAATAGGATAAAAATAGATGTATTAATAAAAAATAGGGAGTTAAGAGAGATGGAGAACTAGTATGGAGGGTAAGAAGAGTTTAAATATATATAGAAGTAAATGGAATATTGGATGCAAGTTAATTTATGATAATAGTAAGGAAAGTAGTTTATTATTTAAGCCTCGAATGGGATCTTTAGCAACAAGAGAATATACATGTAAATGGAAAACCATCGCTAATTTAGTATGCAAATTGGGTAAGGAAGGTTTTTAAAATATTTGGCACCTGTTGATTGAATGTAAATGCTTGAAAACAGAAAGGATACAGATAATGAAGTTATGGGAGAATAGACATGAACAAAGTGACTATGCAGAAAGTGAGTTGTTTTTATGTTGGGTTTGCGAAGAGATAAAGGGGATTTAGATATAAAGGCCATAGAGTTGACAAAGATTATGTGTGGAAATGGGATGGGGCAGAATATGGGAAGACTTAAGAGTGGGGAATGGAGAATAAAATGGCTAACAGGTTTATCTGGGCATTCGTTTAAGGAGAAGCCAAATACATCACATTACACCACATCATTTGGACATAGTTGCTGAGAGATTCTTGTCTTCGTGTAAGAATTCACAGTGCATCACATCATTAATTAATATGGTTGTATATTTGTAAAGATGATTGGTGATGTTCCAAGACAGCTGAAGATGAAATGTTTATGGAAATGTACTTCCTGCAAGACAGTTGGCTTGTTTTTTTCATATTGTGTGGCAACTGTGATTAGAACCAATATCTTTCCAAGTTTATTAAGATATATATATATTGTAACAGGATAAAAATTTACCCTATAGGTTTCGACAGCATTTTATCACTGAATAAAAAGATGATGTTGAAATAAAGTTTGTTATCACCTTTAAATATAGAATGCCATTTGTAACAAATTAAAATAAGTATAACAATGGTTTTTTTTGCCCCACAAATTTGGGAACCATTTATAACAGATGGGTAAGACAAGGCCATGATAGAGTGATGCTGTATAATTATGCCCTTCAAATTGTGATGCCATTTATAACAGAATAAATACATGCATATGCTAACCTCTGTTATAGGTTGAATAAAATATAGCCCAGTCGTTGATCGTCCTGTGTAACAGAATAAAAATGAGCCCTGAAGTTGTCCATCATTTGTAACTGAAAAAATATAAATCAAAGAAAAAATAATACTAATTTTATAATTCTCTGTGAATAATAGTATTATTCATAATAGAATGAATATACTAAACTAAACTGAATGAATAACAATCAATAAATAATTATTCAGTACACCTGGGTTTCGTTTTACGCCGATTTATTTAACGCAATTTTGAAATTATGCGATTCATGTTTCTTCAGAAGTCGAACTCCGATAATGCGCTATTACTTTAAATAATAAATTTCGCGCACTTACGTCGTATTGAAAATAATACCACATTATTGGAATTCGACTTTCATCTTAGTAATTTCAATATTTTCAGTGCTTTATAATAGTAAGATTTTATGCAATAATGAAATTAAAATCATGATTTCCACATTTTATGTATACACACATTAAATTGTACAAGATTATAATATAAATTTGTTCAAACATTGTGTGTGTTAATTTTGCATTTTAAATCACATTCTGTTTTTGCTTTTTAAAAAAGAATGTAATCAATCCGCAAGTTTTTTTTTTAAAAGGTGAGTAATAGCAGTGGGCACATTTAAAATTGACAATTAAAAATTAAAATCTGATTTTTAATTGTAATTAACAATTTAAAAATTACTTAAGGCGACCTTCCTCTTGTGAAGAATCTGATTTTTTATCAGTTTGCAAATGAACCTGTTTATCGGCCAATAGCGATAATAATTAAAACGTGTATAAAAAAATGTAAATTACTGTACTGTAAATTATGCATAAAAATATATTATTTTGAATAAAATTAAATATTATAGTCAAAAAAAGTTTGTCTTGTATCAATTTTTTTCAAATTTGAAATTTTTTATTAGTCATATTTTATTTCCTTAATTTTTTTCCCCCAAATTTTAATGTAAATTTACGTTGGTGCTGTGCTTTTACGCGATTTTTGAAAAATCACAGTCCTTATCCCCCCTTTTTCAAGGTAAGTTACGTCTATTTTTGCGCGATTTCATTTGCGCGTGTTTTCTGAGGAACCTATCTATCGCGTAAAACAAGACCCAGGTGTCCTTAAAATCATCCTTTATCCAATCACATCCTACGGGTAATTATAATTAAACAAAAGTGATGATAATCTTTATTATAGCAGCATGAATTAAAACATTTTGAATAAATAGAATACAAACAAAATCATCATTTCAGTTACCCTAAATGTAATCCTTACTTAGAGATTAAAATAAAGCAATTAAATCAAATATCACTGTCTCAACACGATATATGCTTAAGATATGTTTCACTTATAATCAAATTAATAAATTATTTAATAACCAAATCCTAATATATTGTAATGGGCACACATGCTGTTACATTATTTTAAATAAAATTAGAAATTTAAAATAAAAGTTCACAAATAAAAATTTGTTTTTAAAAAAATTAAAAGTTATCTAAACTCGTATATATATAAAATCGCACAGATGGAAAATTATTAAAAGAAAACTTTATTAAAAAAAAGTATTTTAAAGCTAAATTTTCAACAAAAACTTTTAGATTTAAAGATAAAAATATATCTTTAAGAATGTACAAAATTTAAACACTTACTGTTGTATAAGAGGTTAAAAAAATGGAAATGATTATTTTTAATTAGTCTTAAATAAACTAGTCCTTGGGCATCTCAAAATTTATAATTAAAGGTCAGATAGAAGAGAAAAAACAATAACAGAATAGCCAATAAAAAAAATTCCTCAGGAAACGGACCACAGCAAAAGGATCATCATCATCATGATGTCATGTCCAGTCAATCCGAGATTTTAATATAAAAAGGAAAAGATTGGAAATAAAATTATTAGTGTGTGCTATATAGTTGTAGAGTTGAAGGAGAAGGGATTGAAAAGATGCCCTTTCAATCCCTTTAGTTTTTCCAAAGGAAAGATATAATGGAAGTATGGTTTTTCTATATTGTGGACACTGGGGCCCTGCAAACAACCATACCAGCTACAGTAAAGGACCACCAGATAAATACAAACAGAATGGCAATGGCATACCTGTCTCTTCAGGATGTCGTGGGAATTAACGATGGATCCAAATTACAAGCAAATAGAAATTATGGCCTTTTTCTTTTTAAAACCATAAGAACTTTATGAACTCTAATGAACTTTAACTATAAAACTATTCCAGTATTTAAATATGAATTCCTATCTGACCAAATTCAATCATTGATAATTATTTTTATAATATATACGTTTTAAAATCATTTCCATTAATTTATTTTTTCTGTTCGTTTAAGTGTTTATTATGATTTTTTTTTTTTTTTACATAAACTAAAATTTTTAATTAAATCATGTTAAATTTAAGTTGGGTGTGAATGTCTGCATAGATTCGTAAAGTTATGTTATTGTAAGGGAGGGTAAATCTTAGGTTATTTGTTTCACAGTTAAATTGGGTTAATGGATTGGATGTATTGGTGTAATTAATAAATGTAGCATGAATATCCGCTATGTGCAGGATCACATTTACGCCACCATTGGGAAACGTAATCCCATTCTTATCGACTATCAGAAGCAGACGTATTCCCTGCTCCTTGGATCACTCCTTTAGCCTATGGAATGGGATGGTAAGTTGGCAAAAAGGACTGCAATCCCTTCCTATGGAGTTTCTTATTTATTTATTTTATTGTTCTTCTCGCCAGACAGATGTAACATTCCTGTACTGGATGAGACAATTTCTTCTCTATAACCATGCTGCTCCGATGTGCATTCCTAACAGTATGGTATTGTGCTGTCGTATTCATGCTGCATTGAATACATCAATATATCAGATAGATTGGTGTTAGTTTGAATGCGAACTTTTGGTCTAGGGTTAAATAAGGGATATAGAATATTTTCCTTTTCGAATGCAATCTATGTAGTCTGTCCATACTCGACACTTTAATAAAATATTAATAAATTCATCTGTGCAAACTTATAAAATCAAAAGTTAAAATGTAATCAAATTATAAACATTATACCAAAATATTTCTAAATTTTATATATGTGCAAAGTAAATGTTTCTGTGTATTGTTAATCTGGCAGTTTCTTATTCTTATTTCTTATCTTTCTTTAAAAATAAAGTATACATTATCTCTGCTACTCCGCAAGCTAGTGACTGGGGCTGACAGTCGTAATAAAATATATATGTAAAAATTAGATCTTAACTTAAGTATCTGCCTGGCGCCCTTGTACAGCAGATATGGTAAGTCTCAACTCTTCACCCCGGCCGTTATAATATCTAACTAATCAAATATTGTTTATAATAACATAAACTTATGCTAAAATTTAAAGATGTCCATATCTAAATAAAATAATTAATGAATGATTGCTATAACAGCTTTAGTATGTTCTATAAGTTTACAATATTAATAATATCTAAATAAATATACGGCCCAATAATTAATTTTAAAACTATGATGCTATACTCATAAATTAATTTACTCTTACTAATCATACTATAACAAAATAAAATACTTAATAATGATGTAATATCAATAAATCTATAAGATAATTTTGAATTTATAATATCCAATCATACCAGTATATAAAAGAAACAGTAGATTTCTATTGGATATTTATTTAAATACAATTAACTAATTATATTAATTTATTTTAAATTTCCTGTAACTAAATTATTATAGCAATCAAAACATAAAAAGAATTATTAGCATTTATTATAATCAAGTATGAATATTAAAATTTAAAAGTTAAACGATTTTATAATCCACATCACCTAAACTTTAAATATAATTAAAGCAAATCATTCTGATTTGTAACAGAACAAAATATACTACTATCAGCTTTGTAATTGAATAAGATTAACATCTTATATTGCCTAACTATGAATTCAATACAGTATTTATTTCACACAATAATAATTTAGATAAAATACACAAATATTTGATTGGGATTACTATATATAAATTATATCTAGTCAGATATAACCATACTCACTTCTCAGTTTTGGGATTTGATTTCTGGATTATGTGATATAGTTATTTCAAATAAATTTTACGATATAGACAGTTTATCTTGTCTCACTCGAACATAATTAATCAGTGCATTCATATTGCTCTATTGAACAATAATCAGATAAGTTTATTTGATTTAAGTTAAATTA
The DNA here is from genome assembly GCA_028023455.1 of Epiperipatus broadwayi. NCBI lineage: Eukaryota > Metazoa > Onychophora > Udeonychophora > Euonychophora > Peripatidae > Epiperipatus > Epiperipatus broadwayi. Next base: position 956,033 of record JAQFVV010012516.1, on the reverse strand, counting down.
AAACTTATTATTAAATGAATATCAATTATGTAATATATATATAATGAGTAGATCATAAACAATCGATATATACATATATGATCTGATTCAATTGACAATTTCATATTTAAATATGTGATTGTCTATCAATCTCCAATTATTTAATACCAAATATGAAGCATATATGTATATGTAACACAAATGTGATGCAAAAAGTTCACTTTCCAAGATACAAGATAGTTTAATTTGTAAAATAATATAGATTTTATTTTGTTTTTAAGTAAAAAGTAGCTTTGCAGTCAGATGCAATAGTGCCTATATTATTTTACAAATATATTTTCGCATGCAAAGTTTTCGATTTAGGTTTGAATTACAAAGATAGTTTAATATATATACCTTATATATTTTATATAAGAATATGTATATATTTAATAAAAAAAGTACATATATACAAAGATGAATCTAGTTCTTTATAAAAATTTAAGAAAAAATAAAGTGAATACTTATTGCTATAAAATTATTTTGTTTTTTTAACTTCTGTATATAAGTAATATATTTCTGATGTTAATTTTAAAATCAATAAATAAAAAAATAAATATTTTTAAAAAAATAAAATAATAATTACTATACACAAGGTATAAGTTTAAACTTAAGAAAATGTAACTTTATTATATTTTGGTATGTAAATAAATCACTAACTTAAAACTATTATATATTATTCGTTCATACATACCTTATATTTTTAAATGAAGAAAAACAAATATATATATATCAATAATAATGACAAATGTAGACAAACTATCTCAATGAGTCTTTAAATGCTGTATTTCCAAAATGGCATCACAATTCTGATGTCTATTTCAAAATACAAACCAATAAGTATGTCCTTGTTCTGGAGAAGATATAAACATGAAAACTTTTAAATTCAATGTACATTTTGTCAATTTTGATGTTTTATATATCTATCAAAATTATTTTTTCAAATAATAATTATTTGGTTTATATGATGTTAAGCACATGAGTACTAGTTTATATTCATGATGATATGAAGAGATATTCTTTTATGAACAAATATTTCAGAATATGACAAATGAATAGATGTTAGCTTTATCTAGGATAGTATGATTGAAAATTAAACTGATTTATATTTTTTTAAAAATTGATCAAACGATCTAATAAAATTATATAGGCAGATAGATATGAATCTTGTACACCTTCTGACATTTGTATTCAGTCTTTGAAATAGAGATAACATTCATTTTAAAAGATAAAAATTCTGATGGTTTACAATGTCAATGATTTTTCTTTTTATAATAAATTGTCATTTTCTTATAAAATTTTCTCGACAATGCTGCCCAATTCATGGGTAGATAATGTTGATTCTTACTTCTCCATTTTGTTCAGTCAACTATATACTTTAAATGAAATAAAAAGAAAATCATATAAAGAAATTTATACGTGCTTCCGTTTAAAACAAAAACGAGAGAGAATGAGTTCTAACTATTTAGTTCTAAGATTTTTTTTTATTGATGTCAATGTAACTATAACAATCCTCTATTTTCATTCATTAAGCAATTTCTTAATAGTCTTTCTCTAATAATGTATTATTCACCAATAATAATACATATTTTAGAATTACTACAACAAAAATTTATGTTTCAAAATACCAATACTATTATCCATTTAAATAAAAATTTATGATACATGCTCATTATATTACACTGGAAATATATTTTTATATATATTTCCTTAGTATAATATCATACAAATAAAAAGGACAAATATATTTGAAATATTAAACATTTATTTGTATTATTTATAATTTACTATTGTGAATGCAGTGACAAAAATGAAACATATAACAAAAGAATAATTTTATCCAAGCTTATATGCTTTATTATTTACATATTCATTTTCCTTTTTAAAAATGAATAGAGTCAATTGCAATCTTACAATAAATTAATAATAAACAATTTTATATTAATATTATTGTCATCATAACAATACAGTTAATATTTCATAACTTAATATATTCACCAACCAAAAATCAAACAAGAAAGAAAGGAAAAAAAATTTGACTGACATCTTCCTACATACTGAAATACATTCCACATTTCAGTAGGTACAACATATACATTAGTATTGATGCAATGACACTATTCAACAAAGAATAACAAAGCTTACTTTAGGTTAAACCATAAGTGATGGTAAAATGGGAACAAGCATCAATTTATAAAATGTCTATTTCCAAATTAGACTTAACAGTGAATTCTATATGATACATTCTTCTTTCACCCAACAATATGCTTTTTCAAAATTTATAATTGTTTACCTGATGAACTTATTTCCTTTCTATGAATGATGAGTTTCACTCAAAGTAGCTGAATCATTTTTATATCTTGGCAACTCAGCTTCAAGCAATATCCTATGATTAAGTCTTGAAGAATCCATACCAGAAAAAAGTTTTTTACATTTTTGTACAACTAAATTTTTACCTTTATTACCATCTTTATTTTCTGCATTTCCACCATTACTATTACTGCATACAAACTTTCAGCTTCAAGCCGCCATTTTCAATTTTTTAAAATACTGGCCTGACACACAATTTTCACAATAACTTCAGTTTTAATTATGTTAGAGCAAAAACAATTACATTGCTAGAAACTAGAAACATTAAGGAAAACAGTAAACATAAAATAAATAGTGATAACTATATAAAAAATAAGGAAAAAAGAAATTTTCACATCCGAAATACTTATTATTTTATTGTTTGTTCATAATTTGAAAAGTAACATTAACTAAAATTGAAAATACATCTTCAGTGATAATTTCTTTGCATTCCTCACAAAATTGTCTTTCTAAACATGTATAACATGTCTTACCTGAGATAATACACAGCTTCACAAGCTCCAAAAGAAGTCGGATATGACTTCTTCATTTCTATCTTGTACCCCAAATGTTCTAAATGTCAAAGGCATCTATAAAGAAAAAGATTCATCCTAATAAAAGATACAAAAGAAATCATCATAGCAATTGGCTTCTTGTCTGTCTAAAACTAGAAATTTTAGACTACTGTCTATATCACTATGATAAAATGAGTTTCATCTCTTCATTTTATATTTTTTGTGTACATTAGTGATGTTTATGCACTGCACAAGTGATGTTTATATTTTTTATGCACACAAGTGATGTTTATATTCTTTATGCACAGAAGTGATGCTATCTTATTATATTTATTGTATTACATAGATATAATTTATTTGCATATAGTGTACTTGTTAGCTATTGACTTGAAAATAATGTTATGAAACATATAGCAAAAACAAAGCATGAATCACGTATGTATAATTTATTTGCATACAGATCATTTGTTAGCTATAAACTTTAAAAACATAAACAAGAATCGGAATTATAACAAATTACTTATAAACCATATTATATTATATATATAAACATAATTAATGATTTTCGTAATAAATTATACTTTTTGAAAAACATTTTTTTTATAAGTGTAGAACGTTAAAAGTTACATTAGATATTAATTGTATACGAACGTAAATAACTAACACACACAAATTACAAACTAAAAATAATTAATAAAAATGATAATTTAAATAAAAATATACTATAGTTTTATTAAAAAATAAAAATTTTAAATGTTACTTACAAAATTACGTTGAACAGCTTCTGTCAGCCATCTTTGTAATAGTACCGGAGAAATGTCATCTGCAGCCCTGTAAATTATTTTTGTCTTTTATCGCTTCATGATAAGTACAAAAATTATTAAAAAAGACAAAAGAATTAAATACTGTGGTTGATTAAAACTGCTGCCAAAAATTTAAATTTTAACCGATTTTTTTGAAATAAACATTTTCTGAAAGCTACGTCATCAACCTTTCGAATGATCGTATTTTCAGCTACGTCACACTTATACCTTTTACGTCGTAAGAAAGAAAACAAAACAACATCTGAAAAACGCCTGAGGCGCGCGCTCGCAGAGCTCAAAAAGCTGAAAGGGTTTTACCTTTTTCAGATACTTCTGTATTTGTAAAAAGTAAGGAAATTTGTAAATAGGACTTCCAAAACCTACAACTATTTTCTAAATAAAATTTATATTCCAGATTCGGTTCCAAAACTATGCATTATTGATTGCACTATCTGAGGTAAAATTAAAAAGTAATGCTTTCATGTCTACTAAATCTCGCTGTTACTATTTTTTTTTCAGTGTCTAGTGCTTGTAATATTTTTCATACTCATATTTGTAGGGATTTGAATTCAGACTTTCAAGGTCCCTACAGCTAACCATTCCATCTTATATAACCTTTACACACAACTCCATGCATGTGAAAAAGATAAATGATCTCCAATATATTTATTTTGTGCTAAACCAGCACTCATCAGTTGGTCCAGATCATCATCTTTCACAATATATAATCAGTGTTCAGTTTATATTATGATAGCAAATCTTCAAACTTTAATGGTTAGGTTTCAATCTACTCCATCCTTCAACTCTTCAGTCATCCATATCATTGAAAATCTGATGATGGAATGCTAAAAAACTCTTATTGATGACAATATTATTGTCATGCCCATGTTGACTTTGAGTCACTCTGACCTCTCACATATAGGATCATAATATGTCCATTTAAGTCCACAGAAGAGGACCATTGCAACATCAGATTTTCAATGGTATGGATGACTGAAAAGTTTAAGGGTGTTGAAGATTGAAGCCTGTTTATTAAAGTTTGAAGATTTGCTATCTTAATATAAACTGAGCACTGATTATATATGTATGTGAGAAATGATGATCTGGACCAATTGATGAGTGCTGGTTCAGTACAAAATCCATATATTGGAGATCATTTATCTTTTTCACATGTATGTGGTTGTGTGTATTGGTTGCATATGATAGGGTGTATAGTGGTAGGGAGTTTGAAAGTCTGAGTTCAAATCCCTTCTAATTACATTATGTTCAGTATAGACAATATATATTTGTATAACAAAAAAATGTACATTAAAAATTATTGCATTCAAAATTATTGTACATATAGTTTAATTTAGATTGGAAATGTGATTGCACAAATGCTCGATTGCATTGTCATGGTTAGAGATGATGATGACATGAGAAATTGATTGTAATCGAGTGTTACAATCCCTAAGTGATTGAAGATAGTAAGTAATGTAAAGGAAAAAGAAAAATGGAGAATGAGTGCAGAGAGGAATCAGAAAATTTTCATTATCTGCTATACAATATTATCTTTTGATCTTATTCTACAAAGCACTTGTAGAGATTCTTGGTTGGATTATACACATAGTTAATTATCATATCTGAAGTTTTTCAGCCATTCACTAACTTTTGTTTTTATCAGCAGCATTCTTGTTAAATATTTACAGATAATAAAATGTAAGAAATAAATTTTATATCACACTTTTAACCAGGTAACAGAAAAAATTTGACAAGTGCCTATATGACCTGACAGAAACCAAGCATTTTTAGATATACTATAAAATTATAACAATATTGGCACATTCCGTCATCATATTTTCAAAGGTAAGTTCAGATGGCTGAAAAGTTGGAGGAGGAAGTAGATTTGAAGCCCATCCATTAAGGTTTGAAGATTTGCTATCTTAATATAAATAGAGCACTGATTATATATATATGGGAGATGATCTGGACCAACTGATGAGTTCAGCACAAAATACATTTATTGGAGATAATTTATCTGTTTCACATGTATGTGGTCATGTGTATCAGTTGTATGAGTTAGAGTGGTATATCTGATGGGTTCTTGAATATATGTTCAAATCCCTTATATAGTACTCCAAATATATTCTGGTTGAACATATCATCTTCAATTGCCCCAGATTATATCTTTCACACATCTTCATAATCATAGTTCAATATATATCTATAACAAATTTATGTAAGTCAGTTTACAAATACCACATTTTTTGGATGCACTTGAGGATATCAACTTTAGACAAATATATTAACTATAATTACAGCACTTTTAGACTAGATATAAACTTCAATTTTGCAAATACTAAAATTATACAATTTCTAAATATTGATGTTTTCTTAATAGCAGTATTGTACTAATAATGTAATTGCCTCTTAGTTTTGTTTAAAAAAAAAACACGTTTTAATGAAATTTTAAAATTCTAAAACCTGAGAATTAGGATATTCTTTAAAAATAGAAATAATAAACACCTCCATACTTCCCCATTATTTTTAAATTCATATAAAGATACAATAAAAGATAAATGACCCCCAAGATGCATTTCATGCTGAACCAGCACTCATCAGTTGGCCCAGGTCACTATTTCCATATATATATATTTTAAACAATTCAAAACAAAAAAAACCCCTCCCAATAGTGGGCCTCTTTGTAAAAAGAAAAAGGAGGGCACAACAAGAGAGGGTATATTAGGGGGGGGGTGTTTTTTTTTTTTATAATAATTTGTATGGAAATGGATATATATATTTATTATATGCAAAGTATTTATCTAGAGTAAATTGTTACTTTTTCATTTACCATTGTCAAACTTCCTCCACTCACAACTTTGACGCCATCCATTTCTGATAAATACACTAATGATTATTACTAATTATTTTCGAAACTAGCACAGATATAAACTTTAAACCTCAGTTAAAGATTAATATATCTGATTTTTTAAATTTACTAATATAAGAGATATTGTTTACTACTGCTTTAGGCTATCTAAGATTGTTTTTAAACCTGATATGAGTGAAATATATAAAATCAAAATAGTTTTGTATTTATATATATGTCTGTGCATTAATTTTGTGTGAACTTGTTTTTATCACATATCAAGTTTATTATTTACTGTTTGTTGTCTTTATTCAGGGTGGATGTATTTGACAACCTGGCTTATTTATTTCTTGTAAATTTGCTATTTCAAATCATTAATCTGCTAAACCATTAAGTAATTTCTATCAGCAATTTACATAGGATTATTCATGTTAAATCTAAATTGGAAAAATTCAATTTATTTTTGAAATTATTTCATCATAATACCCTATTATATCTAAACTAAATTTCTAAATGTTAACTGGAGATTCATTATATCAATCCTTAGTTAAAATTGTTCTGATTTAGATAAATCTGTAAAATAAATGCCCAGCTTTATTTTTTTTTTTTTACATTTAGATAATACATTTGAACACCTGCAGCCATATTTATTGTCTATTCTAAATAAAACTTTGATCCATATACGGAAAAAAATGCTTTTGTTAGTTTTTAAAGATAAAACTACTGTATCTTACTTAGAAAATATTAAAAGAGAAGTGACTATAATAGAAAATAATAGAAGTCCAAATATATTTGTAGATTTTTTTTTTTAATTAGTAGAAAGAATAATGTGAAAAATCGTGGGTAAGCAGTCAAAATTTTGGTTGCTTTAATGTACTTATATAAATGAATTGTTTAACCTAATTGGCAGCTTGCTGCCTAGACCAGGAAATTCGTTATAATAACCAAAAAAATTGGGGGGGGGGTGTGTGGTTAACAACAACAATGTTTCAGGCTATTAGAAGAGGGAATGGAGAATATTCCATCTATTTTACTCAAATATTTTAAACTCAAGAAAATAAAACAAATTGTTATATATTTTTTCCCAACTGCAATTACTAAAAAAAAAAGTAAATAATGTGAGATATATTTTTACAGAACTAATTTCTTCAATAAATCTAGATCATTGTAACCTTTCAAAATATATTTTACTGTTGTTAATGTAATGTGGTACTTTGGTATTATTTCTGCTATGGTGTATTACTTCAGTGATGCTTGCATTCTATAATATTTATTCAAAGTTTCAGTTTATTATGTCATGACAACCAAGAATCCTAGTATGACTAATTTATGTCAAATAAAGTAACTTACCTTTCCATTTTAGAAGATATTAAATGGTTCAGTCAGTCAGCTACAGTGACTCTCCCTCCCCATAATATAATACATCTCTCCCCATCATTTGTAAGTAATATGGTTTTAAAAATTCAGCTAAAAGTTTATACATTTGTGTTTTGTTTTGTTTTTTTGCTAAAACTTTATATATGTTTTTTTTTTTTAAAAAAAAATATATGTATAAAGTTAAACTTGCTTACAGTTTGCCATTTTAGATAAAACTAAAACTTTATGTTATGGTGACTTTTTATCCCCCACAATATAATACATCATTTGTAAGTAATATGGTTTTATATTTGAAAATATATTTACAGCTAAAATGTTATATATTTATGTTTTGCTTTTGGCTAAAACTTTATATATATATTTTTGTTTTAAAAAATGTAATGTTAAACTTACAGCTAAAACGTTGTTTACAGCTCATCATTTAAAAAACATTTCAAGGTTCTTTTTCATATTTCTCCTTTTTTCGTAATGAATATAGCACTCCATCCTTGGAAATAAAGTTTTTTTTTTAGATTTGAAGTTTGATATTACACATCCTGGGTTTCTATGATGGCACAAAGTGCCATAGTTTGCTAGGAGGGGAAGGATGGCTTTGACACCACAAAGTGAAATACTAATAAGGCACAACTCATAAATACCTGTTTTATTTAGTATCATAATGTCTTTTTCCATAATGAATATATGTCTCCATTACACCTGGGTCTCATTTTATGCGATAGATATGTTCCACATAAAACCCGCATTAAAAAAAATCGCACAAAAATAGACTTAATTTACCTTGAAAAATGGGGGATAGGTGCTGTAATTTTCAGAATTCGCATAAAAGCAAAGCAACAAGGAAAAATTACTTTAAAATTCGCATTAAAAAAATAAGCAAATAAAGTATGACTAATAAAAAATTTCAAACATTTGAAAAAAATTAATACAAGACAAACTTTTTTTACTTTTTTTATTACTATAGTATTTAATTTTACATTTTTCATACATATTTTAATCATTACCACTAGCATTTGTTTGTAAACTGGTAAGAAATCAGATTCGATGTGATGTATTGTGGCTTCTCCTTAAATGAAGTCAAGAATCTCTCAGCAATTATGCCCAGAGAAACCTGTTAGCCACTTTATTTTTATTCATGATGTGATGTACAACTAGCACCACTTTCAGTCTTGTGCTGTGTTAATGGTTTTCTGTTTCTATATTAAAAAAATGAGATTGCAATCAAAACAAAAAGATTATACATTATCATTAGAAAGATTATTTTCAGTTTATAAAATCTTCATTTTTTATTTTAAAAATCTAAAAGATTATTTATTTCTGTTATATATAACAAAATACGTTTTAAAAGTTTAAATTTTTTGAATATTTATTGCGATATTTTTATATGTAAGTATAAATCTATTATTATTATTTACTCATTAGTATAAATAGGTTATTTACATAGAAGCTAAGTTCTAAATACAGCTTCAGGCCATATTCACATTAGCTGCTAATATAACGTTATATTTTTGAAAAAAAAAAGTATTTCAAGTCAAAATAAGTTATTAATAATTTAAATTTCTTGATATCTAATAAATATAGTGAAATATGAAAGATATTAAGAAGAAATATGAATCGCATTAAAATAATCCGCATAAAACGAGACCCAGGTGTATTTTTTTTTAGATTTGAACTTTCTTCATATTACACATGATATGACATATTACTCTGGTGATATATTATTCTGAATTTGCAATATGATTAAAATAATGTCTCCATGGGCTCTGCGGACAAATTTTATGGATTAAGTTTGTCCGCACATTCCTTGGAGGCGTTATTTTAAGCATATCGCAAACTTAGAATAATACATCATAGCAGGAATAATACCAAAGTACCTAATGTATAAGATATTAGTTTACGTTACAAACATTACATTTTATGCAAGTAAGTCATTGTATCTTCCAAAATATCTATTGTTGTTTTGGTTTTTTTCTAAAGTATAGGAAATTAGTATGAACATTACATTTCATGCAAGTATTTATTGATAGTAACAATTTTTTTAATAAATATGCAAATCATCCATTATGAGATCACACACTTATAATAATATATTTTTTATTATTATCTTCATGAAACCCCCCCCCCCCATTTAAACACACTTTACTCATTCCCAAATCATAAATATTTTTTTTCAACCACAAGTTTATCATTCTCACAAGCTTTATCTGTAGAGATTAGTTTAGTTGAAATATATCTATAACATCATCCTTGAATTGTGAGAATAATATAATATGTGGTTTTAAAAACATATAAGATCAAGTATATGTTAGTAATAAAAATATGTATTTGACCTTTATAAAAATTCAAATCAAAATTCGATATTAAAAGAGGTATAATACTTTTTTTGATCATTTTGGTTTTTTAAAAACAATATTCAACACTATATATATTAAGTGTAATGCCCATAAATTGGTGAAATATTTTCAATATACACCAAACTAATTATTTTTTTAATTAAATTTCTGTCCTAATTAACTATGATTATCTATGTGTAGTTTGGTGCAGTGGGTGGAATGCCAGACTGGAACTCAAGGCTATGGATTGTGATCCAGCTGTCACTTGTGTTAACCAATCTTTTTATGAATTCCCGAGCAATAAATCATTATATTATTACTAATTGTGGTCTCATCTCAAGTTAAACATTGAAAAATGATATCTATTACAAACAAAAATTGTTTATCAATGATTGAAGTCTTGAAATTATAGCCGTTTGAAGGCTATTGCATTGGTCAAGAATTGCAGCCCACTTAATAATGTTGCATGTCCTAATGGTTTTTACATTGCTAAAGAATTTAAAGTTTGCTACATTTTTTCATGTTTTTTTTATATATAAGTTGGCATCTAAAATTCTAGAAAAAATAAAATTTCTAAAATGTATTTGGAGTTAAGGAATCTCTATTTTTGAGGTACTGCCATTCTATTTAAAAAAAAGTGTAAAAACTATGCCTTAAATTCTTATTATTATATCCTGGAATGAACTGGTAAAGTTTGAACAAAAACTTCAGAGGGTAAAGATTCACTTATTAGCAGCCATTTTTAAACTAGTAAGATTGTATTAATTTCAAAAGATAACAAAAGTGAAGAAAGACAAAGAATAAAAGTTGTAAAACAAAGAATGGAATGATTAGTGTCAAAATAGCTGTGTGTATTAAAGGAAGGAAAAGTAGTTGCATACTCATAATTCTGTTGTTATGATCATTGCAGAAAGATGATTGATGCAGTGACTGGATCTTATATTAATCTATGTGCTTGAAGACTGATGTAATAAATATATACCCAGTAAAGAGAAGAGTCACTCTATAATGCTGAACTATTAAAAAAAAAGTAATAATATTTAATAATTTCATTTTTACGAATCTCAGTTACTCTTCTAATCATTAATTTGTCAAAAATAATTTATGGAAATAAAACCATCAAATTTTACAGTTATGTGCTGGAATATTATTTTAATATTTCATATTGACATTATATGACCCAGATTCTAGTCATACATATGTATATAAAATGAAAAATTAAATATTGTGTATCTTAACTTTTCATAACAATTTAATAAACAGCATTACTCAACTAATATAATAATTTGGTAAAACATTAAAAATGGATATAATTCATAACAAAAAAAGACTGCTAAACTAAACATTAATTTTAGCAGGACCTGTATGCATAAATTTTTTAGACTTGCACTTTTCAGAAGATTAAGTTTTCACTTGAGAATTAATTATTTCTCCTAAGGTATCCTACAATTATCATGACAGGCATTAATTGAATCCTATAAGATTAATGCAGAAGTCAGTGGGTCAAATGTTTTAATGATATTATAGTGCTATTAAAAAAGAAAAAACAAAAATAAGTAAAAAAAAAAAAAAAGATTTTTTATGATAAGAATGTTTGGATGGTCAAATTCCATTAATGGATAATTTTTCCCAGGAAAGAAGATATGTGAGGACTTTGTAATTTATCTGAATTAGAGTCACTTAAAAAAATCTGGATGATGGATTCACAATACTGTTGTTGTTATTAGTTTTTTTAGAGTGTATGATAAGCTTAGTTCTGTACTCTCCAACTTTCAAATGTTACATGATCTCAAGTGATGAATCATTCATCATCATTATCAATCCACTGCAGGATGAAGGTCTCTCCAAGTTCAATCCATCTTTTCCTATCTTTAGCTTCTCTTCTCCACATCACCCCTGCACACTTTCTTATTTCATTCATCCATCTCACATGTGGTCTCTTTCTGGGTCTTTTACAATCTCTTGGAATCCAGTTTAAAATTTCAATTGTCCATCTGCTATCATCTCTTATAACAATATGTCCAGCCCAACTCCACTTCAGTCTTTTAATTTTTTCAGTGAGGTCAGTAACACCTGTTTGTTTTCTTACCCATACATTGTGTTTTCGATCCCTTCTTGTTACTCCCAACATGCGTCTCTCCATACTTCTTTGAGTGGTCTGAAGTCTCTGTATTGCTCTTCTATTAAGTGTCCAAGTCTCAGATCCATAAGTAAGAACTGTCAAAACACATTTATTAAAAACCTTCCTTTTCAAACACATAGGCATATTTCCTTTTAGTATCAAGTTATTTCTACCAAAAGCACTCCAACCAAGTTTAATTCTATGATTAATTTCATCCATTATATTTCCATCTGTATTAATAATCTGACCAAGGTATTTGTAACTGTTAACTTCTTCTAATTCATCATAATCAATCTTTATTTTCATATTTTGAGAAAATCTATTAAACATTACTTTAGTCTTTTTAACATTTATCTTTAGTCCTACTTTCATCTGATAACTCGTGCAACATTTCCTGTAGCTCTAAAGTATTATTTGCAAAAACAAACTACATCATCTGCAAAATCTAAATGACTTAAATAATCTCCATTTACTTTCACTCCTTTAGCTTCCCATTTTAATCCACAAAATACTTCACTGCTGTAAAAAGTTTTGGAGATATGGAGTCACCCTGTCTTACACCCTTTTTAATGTTGATTTTTCTACTATCATTAAGTAATTTAATTGTTGCTGTTGCATTTTTATAAATATTTTTCAAAATATGACAATATCCTGGATCTACATCTTGATGATCCAATGCTTTAATCACTGAAGAAATGTTTATAGAATCAAATGCCTTTTCATAGTCTACAAATCCTAAGCATAATATTCAACATCTTTATTTACTGTGGTAGAAACAAATCTTTATGACTGATATTTTTTAGTTAGTATTGCATTTTAATTTATAACTTTTAAAGAATCTAATTTATATGTTAGCGTGTGTTTGATAAAAATGTTATTTAAAGCTGTAAATACCCGAATTTTTCCTTATTAAAGTTATATAGTTTATCACTTTCGTGTTTTATATATATCAAAATATTTATTCTTTAGTGTATTTATTATTAACAGTGTTATTATTTAGTAACATGATTTTTATAGATTTATTTCAAGATATGATGCTAAATTGTTGAATTTCAGTTTACTCCAGCATATAGTATTTCCTTTAAAATTTAATATTACAGTTTTCTGTTATGATTCTATACAGTTGATTTGTCTTTTGTCTCAAATTCGAACATTTTTGAGTTTTGTTTTTTTTTTAATTGATTGGGATTTAAGAAATTTTTAAAAAAGAAATCCATTTTTTTATATTGCATTATCTTAATTTATATAGACATTCTTTAAATCTTAAAATAATATCAAATTTTCCAATTTTTCTTTCTCATTCTTTTTGTTATTTTTGATGAAGGTCTCATTGAACATATTTTCACCAACACATCTTCACATAATTGTACATTATGATAAAAGTCAATAAACTCGAGGTTTATTGACAAGATTTATAAACCACATATTAAAAAAAAAAAGGTATTCACTGAATGATTTAAAGGTGTAATTATATCCCCATTCATATTTTATAATGGATATTTATATACCATTATTGTAATCTAAGATAGAACAGAGGTGGAACAGGAGAATAATCATTTTCCCCAAGTGAATTCTTCAAAAGTGGCACTTTTCAACTTTTTTTAAACTAGAATTCTTTATGCAATAAAAATTGAATATATATATTATTAGTATTATAATAAAATAATAAATAACTTTGGAAGATGCCTAGATAAAAGAGGATATTGTAGCTAGTTCTAATATTTGTTTTATTGCTTTTTTTTACTTCTACTTTTGAAACATAAAACAATCAAATGACATGTTTGTTATTGTCTTTTGAAAAGTATATAACTTTTTATTGGGGAGGGGGGTTGTTTTTAGATGCAAAATAAAAATTTGTAATGCATTTAAATTATTTGAGTCATGCTTGTCCTTTTTTTATACTCACTTGATTTTCTTCTTATTACAGTCCTTTTTTTTTCTAGTTATAGTGTGACATTAGCAGTTTAATTGAAGAGTGGTATTGTAAAATTAGAAATTATCACAAATAAATGAAATGTAAATATTACCTCAAAATGCAGCACCTGATCATCTTTAGAACTTAAGTAAGAAATAATAATTATGCAAAAGATATATCTATGTATGAAATTAAATACTCCCATTTTATAATGCTGTGATACCAATTAAATGTTATTATCATTATTCTAATAGAAATCCATCCCATTAACCACAGATTTGTTCATCATGCAATTTTTGTGTATCAAATCAGATATGATAAATGAATTTAGGACTCCATCTTCAATATTTATGTTATCGTTATCTGTATTCAAATATCCATATTTTCATAAACATATATTGATTATGTTAAACTTCACCGAAAGGGGACTCAGCTTTAGGTTATAAAGAAGAAAGAAACCACTTTGTTATACAGACAAACCGTCATATGCAAATTTGAATTAAACTAATTAAGATATGATAATTAAGAAAAAAAATTTTTTAACAGAAAAAAAGCATATTTTCTTTAAATATATTAACCAGATGTATCTTTAGCTATTTTATTCTTTTCTGCAAGTCATTCCCTATATTTGTATATACTGTATATGATAACAATGTCAGGGTTAAACCATGAATCTTCAATCTGTTGACAAGGCAATTTGTCTTGACAACAGATTGAAGATTCATGATTTAAATAAGTTTATGCTGTTATGTCATTCCATTTATAAAATCGTCTTTCAGCAAAATCAGATTTGTTATATATATATAGTTTATGCAATTATTTATTTTCAACTAAAAATGAGTTTATAAATGTTGTATAAAATTGCGTTTTAATTCCAAAATAACCATTATGTAATTCTGAAATATTCATTCAATTTTATAAATCTTGATATTTATCTTTAAAATAAAATAAAAATAGAAATGTTAAAAAGCAAGTTAAAAAATAATGACATGCTCCAGGAAAAATTTCCAATTTCCTATATTTATAGTGCAATTTCCTTTTGTTTATATAATTTGACAATGTTCTCAATCAATTAGGACAGATTTTATTTTACAATATTTGTTAAAATATGTTTATTAATTGTTTTTGTTTTAAAGATTTGGAATTTTTTATTTTATTTTTATTGATCAGTAGTTGGTAATCTTAAATCTTTCTTCTTTTTCTACTGAGTTTTTTTGTTTTATTGATATTTATTTGTAACTCAACGACTTCTTCATATCTTTTCTTAATTAGAAATTTTTTCAGCTTCATTATGCACTGTGCTTCCTATAATCTTTAATTTCAAAGAGTCCTAATTATATATCTCTTTTTTATTTGTTGATTATACCTCTTATATTGAAATATTTACTGAGTTTTTATCTTTACTTAGCAATTCTTTGTAAATGTGATTTTTAAATCTTTTTTAACTTTTATTATTTCAGTTTCTTTTTTTTTTTCTTAATATCTAAAAAGTATTTATATTAGGCAGCAATAATATTAGGTGGTATTAGTGACTATTGACACATTTATGTCAATAGCAGAACATCATTTAAACTTTAGAAATGAAACTAATCATAAACTACTGCCATACACTATGTTGAAAATTTTATGTAGATAGAATGACATTTATATGATTCTTATGAGTTGACTGACAGTGGCTTAATGGAGTTGAATAATAAGCTGCAATTTCTGCCATTATTTCTATTAACAACAAAAATACAAAAGTAAAAGTGAAACAACTATTTTTACATTCCAGTAAAATTTTCATTTTCATCCTATATGTCAGAAATATTTGACATTAAAGCCCTTTTCTTATCCTGTATCTAAAGTATTGTATCTAATATATTTGAGCTCAAAAATTGAAACTAAATTTCAATAATATGTTAGTACATCTTGTACATAAAATTATATTAGTGACTTGGTTTCAATTCCTGATAACTTGGAATAGCAAAGTTAAAAGATTCGGTTTGAAACAGATAAAGCAGTGAAAATTTAACATATTTCTTCTGTCATCATAGTTAGCAGTCAGATCAAGTAGTATAAAGTGGAAATTTTTCCATTTTTATTTCCATTACTTCTAATCATTAGCTTTTCTTTTTGCCATTATAACAAAATATATTAAATGATCATCTTATATGTTCTTTTTCTAGATCTCTTATTTTATTTTCAGTGGGCTGCAAAATTCAAGCTTCTTTTTATTTAAAGGTGAAATGTGATTGAAAAGATATAGCTATAGGGTGTTTTAAATATTTTTATAATTTCAGCTAGCATTATGCATTATTTCCATAACTATAATATGTATGTACTGCATATATTTCATTTATATTTTGTAATGATGATAGAATTGCAACATCATTGAAGAAAAATAATCCACTTACATGGATGTAGATTAGTGTTTATAGTTATAATTATATGCATAATTGTTCAATAATTTGTTGATTTTTAATTATAATTTTATAATAGAAAAAATCACATTTGTATTTATTTTTTATATATATGTAAAAAAAATAATGGCTTTATTGTGATAGAATTTGTAAAAATGACTTAGTGCTAGAAGTGATGAGCTAAAACTTCGATATTTGGGTCCTGAATTTCAGAGTCCAATATTCTATCATGCACTGAATCATGCAATATTTTATTATGCTAATACACCTTTATTCCACTTATAGGATCAATTGGTTCCCCAATCCCTCATTGTTAAGCAAGAATATCATATAAAGAACAAATGGTTTCCTATGAGAAAAAATTTGATTGGCTACTCCAGCTAAAAATTACACTATATGCCATGAACAAAGAACTTAATCTAGAATATATATATAGTAATTTTTAAAAATCCTTTATGTACATTATATGCTTATATAAATTGTGCTATGTGTATTATGCAAATATGCACTTAAAATATATATGTGTGTATGATAATGCAACTTAAATCTTTGTAAAAAAAAAAAACTTAGCTTAAAATTATTCTTTCCAGTGATCAATTTATCAATCATAATTATCCAGCTTTCTGAGTTATCAATTGCTCATTCTAAGTTCCATCATTGTCTTCTAAATTCTTTGATCTTGGGAGGTTTTTTTTTTTTGAGAAATGCACCAGATGATACTGGCTGAGAATCTCTGGAGAAAAAGTTTAGAATGAATGGTTGCTGAGCTTCTTGGATTTTTTTTATATGGGATACCGAGATTTCATGACTTTGGAAAGTTTTGATGCATCTAGATGATTTGAGCGCTTAATTCTATTTTGTCTTTGTTTTAAAAAATAATGGGATGGAAAATGTGCATAAACCCTTAGAAGGACAGATATCAAATGTTCCGGCTCCTCTTTATATAAGATATCCATTTCGGTTTCCAAGCTCTAAGATTTTCTTGATTTTTTTTATGGTCATATTAGTTCCTGCCATGATTTTCATATGAAAATGTATGTAACTATAAGCTTTTAAACAGAATCACTAGAAATAAAAAGCATCTTTAACTGTTTAAAAAATGCAGTAAAATGAATGAGAAAGTGAAAGTAAAATAACAGTTAACAATTTTTTATGTTCTTCCGTGCAATTGTTTCTTGCTGCACTGAAAAAAATCCATATTGAATTTTTTTTTTTTTTAATTTGTGCTATAATATTTTGTTACTTACATGAAATTATTTAGAATTAAAGAAAAATAAATTAATAACAATTTATTTAATTGATCATAGAAATTTGTTGTTTATCATTAGTGTAAGAGTAGCAAAATTAGCATACTGTACATTATCAAAACCTAATCACAATTAACATCAAAAAAGTATATTCTGACATTAAAAAAAAAAGTATTTAATATATTCTATGTTTGCATATTGTAATCAATATTTAAGATTTTTTTTTTTTTTTTACAATATATACTATGCAAATCTAACCAAACAGCAATTCATATATAAATATGTTAGTTATGATATATATTTATATATTTTTTTGCCCTGAGATGTTGCATTTTATTAATTGCAATAGTCATTTTCTTGAAAATAACTTGAAAATTTTTAGATTAGTGCAAGTGAAGTCAGATATACAAACTATTTAAATAAATATTAAAAATATGAATATTTTTCAGTTTATTTGTATTGCATTTTTATTATACAAAATTTATTATTAAATGTATAATATATGCAATTTTCCTTACATTTTTTTAAACTAAAAAAACAACAGTACAATTATGATAAGATCATAATTCTGAAACAAATTATGAGATATTTTAAAATTGAGCAAATAAATTGTTATTTTTAATTTAGATTTAATAATTTTTGATCATACAAAATTCATTATTATGAAATCTTGTTTTTTTTTTCAAAATAACAATTATGATAACTAAACTACAATACGATGATCATAATTTTTATCTCAAGCAAAGTACTATTAGTAAAAATTTTAATACTCAATAGTAAATATAGTATACAGTTTTTAACTAATGTACACATTTTCAAATTTAATATTATATTTAGTCAAAATGTCATATATCACATGACCCTATCTCTTAAGCTTGTAAGTTATAAACAATGAGGATTACCAATTCCTCTACAAGCTTTATGATAAATGCTTAGCCAGAGCCAGCACTTAAAATATCTCTGTCAGGAACCCCTGACCATGGTTTTGTGCTTTGGCACTCCTCAGAGAGGTGTCAGGGTAGGTTCAGACACTAGATCTAAAAATATCAACCCAAAGCCAAGCACTTATCTAAAAGTTATCTATTGAGTGGAAAATCTGAAGTTTTCAGAATCTACGTTTTCAAACCCAGCTATCCAACTCAAATAGCTATATGGGGCTGATAGATCTTCAGTCATACCACATAGTAGTAGTCTTAGCAATATAAAATTGCATAAGATTTATGGCAGAGACTATAAATAGGTATTTAGCTTTTAAATAGCTGACCTTCTCCCTTTTCTTATAGGATAGTTCTTCCAACTAAAGCAATCTTTTTTTTCATTTTGTTGATATTGTTTGTGGTATAATTGAATGGCAGGATAAATTCAAAAGTTACTGAATTCTTAGTGTGTTCTATTTTTTGTTTTCTAGTCATTGTCTTGCCTAATGATTTTATGATAACTGGGGGATTTTTGTTATTATTTGACAAATATTATATACAGTCAAGCAAAAAATACATTTATTCATTTTGTCTTTAAATAAAATTTAACTAGTGCATAGAAAGTAATACCAGTGTTTTTATAGTCCCAAATTTACAGGTAAAAGCCAATATACTCATCACACTTATAGCTGCATTGGCAATGACATATGGACATTAGGACTGTGTTCTGTTTGATTCTTTCAAGACTTGAGTCAGGAATTACACTTGCAAAACTTCTTTTGTAGCCCAGCCAAATGTCTTGGTTAAAATTGATTTAAAATGGAGATAAATATTGCTTAAACTACCAATTATTAAACTGTTTAAAAAAAAAGATGACTAGTTTCTGATACTTTTTAATGAAAATAATTTAAAATTGGATAAGTCCATTACTTTTTGCAATATATTTTTCATAGTGTTGGGAATAAGAAAAGTCAAAATTGAAATACATGGTTGAGAGAACAATATAGATTATTGAAAGGACGTTGAAATGGAGTTGGTCTAGGCATAATTATAATAGACATGTAATTGAAGTATTAAACTGGTTCAAATGGATTGTAACAGATTTTAATAAAGATCATGTGAGAGATGGACAAATTGAGATAAGGTTTCGGAAGTGATATGAAGAAAAAAAGCTATGGATCAGAGAAGTTAGATTAAACTTGAAGAGACCATCCTGCATTGGATCGATAATAATTAAAAATGATAGTGAAGATAAACAATTTTATATGTATTATATATTTGTTATTAAAAGTGTTTGTCTGATTTTTAACAACCAAAATTGAGCAAAGAATAATAATGATGGTGTTTTTTTAAAAATAATAAAACTTTAAAGGTTTTAAAATAGATAGCTTTTTGCAATAGCTATTTTATGTTTCAGTCTGACAGTTTTAGCAATTGAAGAGATCATTTAAGTATATTTATATATATATTACTATTACCCATCCATTGAAAATTTTTGTCATTTATCAATTTCACAAAAATATTTGTTTTAAAGTGATAATTATATTTTATTGGTACTTTAATAATATTATTATATAATATTTTTATTCTTGATAAACTATCACCGTCATATACTATTTGCTCAACATCCTTTAACAACTTTCTGTATCTTTCTTCATACTTTAAATATTTGTATCTAAACTATTAATGTGTATTTGTTTTTCTCTCTTTTTCAGTTTCTTCTAAAACTTGCCATATTATTGCTTTGTCATCTCAGCAAATCTGAAACAATGTTTTCATCTTCGTTTTATTTTGATATGTAGTAAGATGGTATATTGGTTATGTATTAACATTTCTGAATTAGTGTAATTCTTGAAATCCAACTTTTAATTTGGATCTTGTAAGGGAATATTTTGGAAAGCTCGATTAGTTGATTAAGTCATTAGGATTTTCTTTTTTTAAAAAAAAATATTGATCAAAGCTGATAGTATTTTCTATAAATCTCTATAGTGAAAATTAAATACTGAAGATATGGAATAAGAAAGATAATGATGCTTTTGACTATGATGCTGATGAAAACTTGGAAATATGATGAATAGCAGTGAAAACAAAAAGATATTGAGTCTGATGCAGTGGTAGACTGGCCAACTTAGGAGTTAAAGGTTCATGGATGGTCAATTTTTAATATTTCTGGTGCTCAAACATTATATGACCTCATGAATCACAAAACATTCTATTTTTTTTTATTTGATGTAAAAATGACTATATTGAAATTATTTTAATTTGATCATTGTTATTAAATGATCTAATTCATTAAGAAAGCATATAATGATTGGAAAATTTGAAAGCAAAAAAAGTGAAAGTGACTAATAATGTGATAGATGAATTCCATCATACAATAATAAATGTTCTTCAAACAAATGCAAAATCAAAATGATAGTAAGGCATTCTGGATAAATGTCATTCATATGATCACTAGATATTAACTTTATAGTACATATATATTGTAATGTTCATGGGGGTCTTATATATAAAATGCTATTCATTTTATAAATGTTTAAAATGGTTTAATCATTGATAAACGGTATTATGGATTATGCTCATTACATTTTAATCCTTTTTATTTATGTTTGTAGAACAATTATTTATTCATATTTATATTTATTATCTTACTATCAGACGACAACTATTATTATTCATTTATTATTTCTTTAAGATATTATTTTATATTCATTTGTAAGTTTATGACAGCTTTGCCACAGTGATTGCACACTCAAGCAGAGGGGTAGAATATTATTGATAGATTAACTATCAATGATACCTATGACCAGATTAAGGCTGCATGAACACACATCCCCGACTATTTTTCCTGATCATAGCACCCTTCATAACTGCTGGGAGAGCACCAATCCTCCAAAGCAATTTATTTATTTTGAGTACCATCGAACCATATAAACTTTATATAACCAGCCTGCCTGGATAAAAGACAAACGAACCCAGTGCTTGAAAACTTACCCATACTAGTTCCAATATTCTGAACAGAGGACCCAGTGCATTAATAACGAGCACATATCAACAATTATCTATCATGGTGGCGTAAATAAAGAAAAGAGAATGGGCCAAGTCATATTTAGTAAACACTTTATTTCTACACCCACACACATCAATCGGTTAATGATTTCAATAACACGTAAATATTCAATACAGTAAAATAAACATACAATAATTATTAAACATTAAATATCGTTTTATAACATTAATAGTCTTTTCTTATACAGTCCATTTTCTTTTAATAATGTCTAGATATTTATCAACAACTTTAGAATATTTATATTTACCTAGGTTTCCTTTAACATGAAGATGACTTCATCTACTACTTTGACAACTTTAAGTTCTCTTGCTTGGTTCACGGTCCTTCCAGTTTCGGATGCTCCTGATGTTATCAGTGATGATTTTTTTTCTCTTCCATGCTTCTAGATGACAATAGGCGAGAGTATGCAGCAATCTAATACTACAGGCAAGGCATTGATATCAGGAAAGAGAGACTGATAGTTCTGGGACTGGGCATGAAGCCAGGATGAATCATGTTACTGCTTTTCCGACTTAACTTTTACAAAATTTTTGAAATAACTGGTATCTTATATGATTGAATGCTGACTGAATGAAAAAATGGAAGCTCAACTATCAAGCCGCTGTTTTTATACTTTCCTCTCCTATTGTTCATTTTAATCAATTTTTTGGTTTTTAGTTTTAATTAAAATGATTAATCTTTTCTCAGATTAATCTGAATTTTTCAAAATTTAATTGCATTTCTGCCGATGAGATAGTTTACAAAGATTAATTTTATTAATTAATTTATTGTTTATTTAAATTTTGAATTTCATTTCTATTTTTTTATATTTTAACATTTAATTCTTTAATTACAAAATGAAGAGAGCAAGTTCTGAATCTTAATTTAAATCGGATTCTCTTTCCTCTCCCTTATTCACACACACAAATTCTACTTAAAGGATCTGATCGCTATTATTTTAATTATTTCTTAAAATTTATTTTCTTTAGATCTTTTTTTTTTTTTTCCAAATTATGAAATGTACATTTAACACATAAATATGTGTGTTTTACATCATATATATATATATGAGAGAGTTGCAATATATATATATTGCAAATTAAAATCATGTCAATAAGTGTATTTTGAGTGGTAAAAATTTGTCTTTTAATATCTGAAATTCACCCAGAATTAAAAAACTGAAGTTGGGCTGGGCATTTTGGTAGAAAAGATGATAATAGGTGGACAGTTGAAATCTTAAACTGGATTCCAAGAGATTGTCAAAGACCCAGAAAGAGACCTCATGTGAGATGGACAAATGAAATAAGGAAGTGTGTAGGATTGATGTGGAGAGGAAACACTAGAGCTTGGAGAAGATGGATTGAACTTGGAGAGACCTTCATCTTGCAATGGATTGATAGTATTTGACGATGATATATACATATATGTCAGAATTGAATTTTTTGTACAGAACTGTATTACAGAAATGTCTATACTAAAACTTTTAAAATTATAGTATTATAATTCTATTTTCTTTTTGGACTTCAAGATGTGGGGTGATTTTTCTCAAGTGTGATTTTTTCAGTAATGTTTAACAGTGTATCAGTATTGAAATAAGTTTAGTTGACTGACTTGATTCACTTTTGCTTCATGTTTGTGCATGTGTGACAATTCACATTTACTCCAAAAAGAAGAAAAAAATTAACTTAATTAGTCTTATTTATATGTTGCTATAATTAAGAAAGTAAAAATGTTTTAATGCTAGATTTCTCTTAAAGATACCATTATTTTGATCTTTCCATTATCTGCAAAACATGTCTTTAAAATGTATTAAAGGCAAAACTATTGAGGCTAAATATATAGTCATTAATATTTTTGCAATAATCTTACAATTGAAGCATTTTTCTTACGATTTTTTTTTATATAATAGCATATTAATGTTTATAAGAAGCATACTATTTTGTTAAACAAAGTAATAGTTACTTAAATAGGCTTGTGAAAGTGAATGTATTTTTATCTCTAAATTATTTTATTTATCTATCTTAAATCATATTACATTTACTCTATATATAATCTATTGTTAGAAAATATTGCTAAACATCTTGATATTTTCAGCAAACACCTGATATAAATATCATTAGCTTGAATATTGTATTTTTTGGGAAGTTATTATTTTGACAATTTACTATATGCAATATTCTGTTTCTCCAAAAATAAGATAGGGTCTTATATTATTTTTTGCTCTAAAAGATGGCTATGGGGTTATTTTCAGGGAATGTCTTATTTTTTTCATGTACTAAAATCTATATTTATTCAAATGCAATAAATTACATTTATTTAAGAACAAAAATCTACACTTATTCAATATTACAATTTCAACAGCATATAAATAATTTTTACTACTGCTTGAATATGTCACATTTAGGATTATAGTCATATTACAGAACATTCTCATTATATAGAAGAAAATTAAAAGTTATTTACATGTTGAAATTAGTAAGTTTAATTTAACTTTTGGAATGGAGTGTCACCACATTAAATTTTTAAAGAATTGATTTGAGACACAATTTTCACAGTAACTTCAGTTTTAATAATATGAGAGCAAGAAGTTTTACATTGATAGAAACTAGAAAAACTAAGGAAAAATATATGGCTAAAAAAAATAGTGATTATCATTAAAAAAAACTAAGAAAAAAAAAAGAATTTCAATATCCTAAAAAATTATTCATTGATAATTTCTTTGTATTCCTCACAATATACTGATTCAAAATATATATAATATTTCTTACCTGAAATAATCCATAACTTCAGACCTTACAAAAAGCAAACCATACAAATTTGTACCCCAGAATTAAAAAAATTTCAAGGCATCTATAAGAAAAAAGATTCTTAATTAGAAATACAAAATAAATCATTTTGAATAGGTTGATATGTATTTTTAATCATGCAATTGGCTTCTTGTCCATCCAAACTAGAAATTGAAGGATACTGTCTATCAATGATAAAATGAGTCTCCTATCTTCATTTTATATTTTTTGTGTACACCAGTGATGCTACCTTGTTATATTTATTGTCCTACAGAGATATATTTTATTTGCATATAGCTCATTTGTTATAGATTTGAAAATAATATGATGCAACTCCATAGCATGAATACCAAGGTATAGGCAAGAATCTGGATGATTCTTTGCCTGCATACAATTCCATATGGAATTTACATGACTATTGTGACTATCAGTATACACTTATCACTTGAAACCTCTATTTATTGGTTTTAATCACATGGTACTATGCCCAGTAAATTTTGTGATTGCTTCATCAACTGCAATCTTTCTGTGCATCTGATAATCAGCCTTAAAATTGACATTGCTGTTCTATAATAGCCCAATTTGATATATGTAGTGAAAATTTATTACTTGTTATACAAACACAGATGTGCATGTACAAACACAATAATACAAATACAGACATGCTAATAAATTGTTAAATCTTTTGAGAATCATTATGCCTATAAAATAAGATTGATTCAAACTTGGATCAGAACCCCAAAATTACATTGTACATAATCAGCTAAATTTATACATGCAGTCAAAATCACTTTCATTGTACAAATACAGACACACTAGTATAAACACACTAATTATATTTATTACTGATAATTACATTCAAGAGATAATACATTTTTAAAGTAATAATAATTCAAATGAAAAAAAAATCTAAAATGGAATACTTAACGTTATTTACATTTATTTTCAGGATGAAGGCCTTGAAATTGCAAAATCTTTGATGCATGTTGAATCCATTTATGAATTAAATTTTTCCTATCACAAATGTACACTCTTGTTTTTTCTTTGTACTATCTAATAAATTGAGCAAAAAAAAAAATTAAATGGACTTATTACTAAAAAAAATAATAAAAAATCTAATTTTTATCTCATTTTAACAAGAAATACATTACTTGAAAAAGGAAGTCAAGCTGCAGAAAATGATGGTATTGGCATATGCATAGTCTATTCAGTTTTCTCACAATTTTAAAATTAAAATAAAGAAATGATAATTTCAAGTGATAAATGAGGCAATCACTCTAAACATTGCGATGTCATTAAAATAATATATAAAACATTAAGCTGGTTTGATTAATTTGTGAAATAAGATCGCATGCTAGTAATAAGTTTCGGCCATTTTGGATATTGATGTTGATTTGGACGTCATATGAAAGATGAATTGAAAAGTAAAATTGCTGTTTGCAAGTTTATTAAATAATTAGTATAATTATATACACAACTTTTCACTTCTTTTTCTTTTTAAATTATAGCTCCATGATAGTAAATATATAAAATCAATATTCCTCCTTTTTCTTTTTAAAACTTGTTTATTCAAACTATAATTTTATTTTTACTCCATACAACGTTTCAACTACATTCTGTAGTCATTATCAAGTTTCGCCATTAGTAGGAAACTTGATAATGACTACAGAATGTAGTTGAAACGTTGTATGGAGTAAAAATAAAATTATAGTTTGAATAAACAAGTTCTAAAAAGAAAAAGGAGGAATGTTGATTTTATATATAAAATAATTAGTTACGAGTCTGCCTGCAAAATAATTTTGATTAATATTTATTCAAGTACAAAAATCAACATTTATATTTATTTATACATTCATTACTTTAATTCGAAATATTTTTTTCTCTTTTGCTAGTTGTGATGTATATATATAAATGTTTTGAATGTTATATTCATTACTTTATAATTCAATACGTCCGTTGTTTCAGCGGATGAATAAAATCCACCCATCAGGCTGAGAATCTTAACTAGATCTTATATTTGGGGTAGGGCTTATTTTCTGGGAAACACTGTAAGAAACTTAAAATTTAACTGTATTTGTATGTAATTCTGACCTATCAATTCTCGGAAAGGCCATAAAATTAAAATATCATTTGACATAAGTAGTTGAATTTTTATATAAATTTTAAAAAATATGATAGTCTTTTTTAAAGATGTCTGAAAAAAAATTCTTTCAAGCAATTGTGTGTGTGTGTATAAAATGATTAGCAGAAATTCAAAGAACAAAAATCTTGCATCATGGATCTCTATGTCTGAGAACAGTTATGAAAATTTTAGATTTAATTTGCATATTTTTTTATATCATTACTGCTACTATCATTTTATATTTTATTAGGATTTTTTCTGATATATATTATAATCTTTTAAAATATGTAATCATTTATTAATTTAAAAAAAGTTTTGAGAGTTTATTCATCATATATTTATTAGGCACCATCAAACTGATTGCAACATTTTGAATAACAGTTCATCCATTATGTTATTAGGCTTTATAAAATCTATAAACAACTTTGGATGCTTGTCTAAAAACCTCTGTCTGTTTGTAAATATAGTAGTTTACAATTGCTTTTTCCAGCAGTTTGAAATGAAATAATATTTGATATTGATATGACTGGTCAACTACCACTGATATCTTCCAATTTTGATGATGTCTAACATACATAAGAAATGTTAATAAAAAAATAATTGAAAAAAGAAAATAAAAAGCAGATTCTTATAAAGAATATTTAAAAAAGGGAAAGTATAATTCATAGATGGAAACGATTACACCTAATCTTAACCCTTGTATCTTAAGTTTGTCAAACTTCACTCGAGATTACGATGATGCTCAAGTACCAGAAATAACAGAATTGCTCTTTAGTCCAGAGACTTTTATCTATTGAGTCAGCCACTCTATAATTTCACTAAAATGGATAACAAACATAATCATTAATTGGATTCTATAAGTAACTCTGCTAAGGTTCATGTTTGCATACATATATAGTGTGTTTTAAAAATTAAAATATTTAAATATATTGGAAAGATAGTTTTATGCCTTCAAGATAATATATATATATTTTAAAGAACACCTCCATAGTCATAAAAAAAAGAAGCTTATCATTAAGATTAATTATAAAGTATTGATTATGATATTAGGTTTTTATCATTTCCACAAAATAATTAACTTAGTTGAATATAAAAATTAATACCTGTTCTTAAATTACTGCCCACATTTGACATTTTCAGATCACATTAGTAACATTTGATTCTTAGTTAATAGTTTTTAATTTTACTTACTTTCCCAGCTTTTTCCATAAACAGAATATTTTTGAGAAAAGTATGGATTAAATGTCTTGCATGATTGCTTGAACAAAAAAAAAAATACTAATTAAACATTAAATAAAAGGAATTAAAATGTATGTTGTTATCATTGAAATAGGTCATTTCCCTATATAGTGTAGTGTTATTTATAGTAGTTTTGTTAATTAAGCATGATATCATTTATTCTTATAGAATGTTTCATCATTTTTTACCACTTTTTTTTTTTTATCAAATTTACTTCAATCTATGGTTCTTCAGTCATTCCAAAAAAGTTTTTTGTACAGTGGACCCATGATATCCATTATATTTTGTTCCAAGCCCTTTTGCAAACATTGTGCATCACATATATCTCACATTTTGTTAATAGGCTTTGGTTACAATAGAATATGTATTGTTTACTTAATTGTTAGTGAATAATACTTTTCTACACAAAAACAGGTTTATTTCACTATATACAACTTATGCATATCAAGTAGAGTAATGTTATAAACTTAACATTAGTATTTAATAAGTTAAATTTAAAAAAACAATATATTTTGTTCCTTGCTCATTATTTTTCTTGTTTGTCTCTTGGGTACTTTATTGTATTAAAAAACAATTTATTAATGATTGTGTGATTATATACTCACATTTCACAGAGGTCATAAAGGATTCCATTTATTAAAAAATCCACATGGCTACATTTTAATTCTTTTTTTTTTTTGGCATATATTTTAAATGTTTATAAGATTGCTTATTCCAGTATTTATGGAATTATAGAATAGAATACTACTGTTTGTTTTGAAAAATTGCTTTGCATCTTATTAGTCATAAGAATCTTAACAGATATTGTTTTTTCTTTGTCACGAATCAATAAACTTCATTCAGTATTTTGCTTAATGGATTTTGTCTTGAGGATTAGATTTGATCTTATGTTGTTGAAAGAAGGACAAAGATCACTAATGTGCAAGGAAGTTTCATTTTTTAACCCACATAACTTACACATTGTCTCTTTAAACTATTTTAAGATTTGGTGAGAAAAACTGTAATCTGGAAACTACCCTAAAGGAATTTAATGTTAGTATATGTCAGTGATTAATTCAATAAACAAATTTTGTAATATTTTTATACACAAATGAATTTTGATATAATTAGATTTTGGGATGTGTGATCATTTATAAACCATTGTATGTTATTTAAGATATGATCTCTTAGTCAAGATATGCCAATCCCTATATCACCACATATGTTTTTCCCCCCAATTTACCAAATCAGATGGCTGACTTTTGTGAAAGTGTCAGAGTCATAACATATAATGTGATCACCATTTCCAAGCCTTGCAGCTATGACTTACAGTGAGTGGCACAGTTTTACGAATTGATTAAACAACTTAAAATCAAACATTCTAAAATCATTATTGGTAGTACTCTTAATGTATGGGATAATAAGTTTAGATCCTAATCTGTATAAATATTTGTTTGCTGTTGATATATTGCTTATACAGATCTGCTGTGGATTTCTCATGTAGCATTTAATAAGACTGAAGGATACTAATTTAGTCAAGAATTTGGTGGTGATTAATTTGTTCATTATTAAATTGACTTCTTTCATTGAGATACACACTGGGATACCAAGAAATTTAGTTGTAACTCATGTAAATGTTGATGGGATATTTCTTCCTGATAACATCTGCTATGCTGAAGATTTATCCTTTTACACAATTGATCCCATTGTTTGTGATTTTTTTTTTTTTTAAGACATTCCTCAATAATAAGAATGATAGTAATTCCTCTGCTAGTTATCACATCATTGTCAACATTCTCCTCCAAGACTTGGGAAGAATATTCAAGTAATGTGACTAGATCTCTCAAAAGTGAATCAATGTAGATTGGAGGAAACAAAACGGGATAGAGAGAGACCCTTGGAAGTGACCTTTGTAATATGTGATAGCTTTATGAAATTTTTTGAACTTGTCGATCTATTTATCATATAATTGATTAAACCACATATAAGGATTGGGTTTACTGGGATAATATTGGATATCTCTTTAGCTAGGTAATGCAGATTTACATGATCAAAGATACTTTTAAAGTTAATCATTATTGCAATTGGTAGACTAATTTATTTCACATATTACTTCCTAGTATGCTAATATTGTATGATAAAATGTATCTTCCAAAGCTAGAATAACGGAAAGATAAAAATTTAGTTTATCTAATAGGATTCTAGTGAATATTTTAGCATGTATATTTTCTTTGGTTACGGGTCTTAGTTGATTTATAAGTGGATTTATGGTATTAGGGATCTTCACTATCAAACAATGTTTGCTTATTAATATCTGAAATTTTCTATGAACTTTGTAATTAATGAGTTAAAGAAATTTGTTATGTGATTAGCTAACATTTCATGGATTTATATAAGTCAAGTCTGAGTTCAAATCCCTTATATTTACAATTAAGTTCCAGGTATAAGATTGCCTGTATTTCAAATTTTACACATTAAGCCTGCATTCTTCCCATCCCTCTTCTTTGTATTTAAATGGATACTGTCCTATACATGAGTGGTCAGAGTGACTTGAGGTCAACATGGGCATAACAATACTGGCATCAGCATGGGATTTGGGCATTCTATCTTCAAATTTTCAATGGTATGGATAGCTGAAGAGTTGTAGGTTGGAGTATATTGAAACCCGTCCATTGGGGTATAAAGATTTGCTATCTTAATATAAACTGAACATTGATCATAAATATGTGTGGGAGATGATAATCTGGACCAATTGATGAGTGCTGGTGTAGCACAAAATACATATATTGGTGATTATTTATCTTTCCTGCATGTGTGTGGTCATGTGTCTCAGTAGTATGAAGTAGTGTGGACACTTGAAGGTTGCTTGAAAGTCTGAGTTCAAATCCCCTATATTTGTAAGTCAGATATGTGGAATTTGGGAATCCTAATATTATTGGAGGTTTTAGCTTGTCTATTTGTTTTATCATATTTTCAAAAGAAATTAATACTGTTGTTGATTAATCTGGATTTTCAGCCAGTCCCATGACGATATGTTATTTTTAGTTTATTAATGTTTGAAATATTTCCAGATTGCATGATCTCTATGGCTTCCCATAAGGATATTACCATCCTGTTCTTATAATGTATTATTTTCTTTCTTGTTGAACCAGTTTGTTGATGTCTCAACTATATTTTTTAATTTTAGGGTCTTACATTTTTTTGGACTATGTTATATAATTTATCATATTGATATTTTTAATGTATTAATTTTTTAACTGTTCTTAACTGATATAAAGATATTTTTTAATATGTCTGAGATTTTATATGTAAAATATTTGGCATGGTTTGATGGAATATGATTTGCTATTTTGTAAATAATTTCATTGGTGTATATATAAATCTCATAATTTTTTTTAATTGGATATATATTTGACAGGACCTTCAATCGCTATAATTTTTGATTGATCATCAGTATTAATTTGGGTATAATGGAATATTTTTTTGACATATGTGTTAAAGTTTGGTTTTTTTCAATGTTTGGGCGTCATTCATTTCCACCATATAGAACATTGATGTGATAACTGATTTAGAGTTTAGCCTGCAACTGGGAGAAATGATGAACTGCTGTTTGAAAATGAATGCGCACTCTTTGGTAAATATTTTCCTGAGATATACATGTTATGAGATAGTAGATATTGGTTTAAGGTCCTTGGAAGGTATTATGCTTGACAGATAAAATGTAGAACATGATTTATTGATTGGTAGCATAGTATTTGGTTCATTACTTTGGTGAATTTCTTCATTAGGATGAATGGAATGCACAAACAAGAATTTTTATGTTTAAAGTATTTAATGATATATGAGTTTTGGATGTTTCTAGTACTATTATTGATTCAGATTATTTTATCTTTACTCATTACAATCATGAATTCTTTTGCAGGCGATTATTAAAGAAAGGGACAGTATACTAATAATTAGATACTATTTTTATGGTATTTGTACTTTGACTGAATTTTGTTTCTGTATTTACTAACACTTCAGAAGATAGTTGATTAAAGAACCTGATGAATTTATATACTTTTGAGTCAGACATTTAATCCCCTTACGTTAAGGGTTGCAAATTTTATGTCATTGTTGGCCATTATTCAGAATGTGGATATTTATGATCTTATGAATGTTTTATCACATTATTAGAGTTGCTAGGATCTTTTTGTTTAATGTTTTTATGTTTGCTTTCTTTTCTGGATTATAGCATTCTTTTTTTTTTTTTTATCTTTTCATATATATATTCTGTTGCTTTGCCTTTCTTTTGACAATAATTTCTCTTCATACTCTGAGGATATTTTGGATAATAAAGCATTTGAGATGTTAGGAGAGTTTTTTTTGTTTTTTACTTTAGTTGAACTATTGATGGTGAATTGATATTGCTCTGATATGTTTTAATTTCTTGACTTGTAATTTTTGTTTCATTTTTATTCAAATCAGAATTGTTGGACAGAATGGTATTATCATTCATATTGCTCCAGCTCTGCTGTCATATTATAAAATTTATTAAATTTATGAATTTTGTGTTTTTTTAAAAAACACAATCATATATGCCACTTCAAAATGGAAAAATAGCTGCTGCTATATCATAAAATTTTATTACATTTACAAATTTTAATATTGTTTTTCTGTTTATTCTTTTTTTTTTTTTTCTGGATAGAATATTGATACAGCATATATTATAGCTTCCTCTACATATCAATTTTATGATGATAATTCCTAAAATAAAAATTCCATTTCTCCTCTCTCCTTTAATGTGATTCATTGACCTTGCATGAAAAATATTTATATAGGGTAGAAGAAGGGTTGTTGCTTAATGGATAATGGATTTCATCATAATCATTTTTAGATTGTTTTTTATTTATTTATTCTTAATATCTTCTTAATGCCATTTCAATCTTACAAAACTTAAAAATTATTTGCTATTACATTAGAAATTTAATATATAATATATCTAATTGAAAACTGCAGGCCATTACAACTTCAGAAATTAAAAAAGGTAATAGAAAGTGTAAAACTAGTGAAACATCAAGGGCTTACACGAAACTTTTCAATAGCAAATCTTTCTTTCATTTCAATTAGGCTACATAGTGAAAGCTTGAGTAAATTGATCTATCTGTTGCTGCCCTATTCATATCCTATTGATGATATTTATAAGCAGCACTGTCATCTTGTATCTATTAATAACTTAAACATATACTAGGTAGCATAACTGCAATGGGAAAAAAAGGATTTGCTATTAAATAAAAAATGATAAAAAATATCTTCAGCTATACAGTCCTTCTGGCATCCATTGATTACTCTGTTTGGCACAGGGTGACACTACTATGTGCTAGTATGAGATGATCATGTGATGTTTAGTGGCTATACAGTCATGGTGAAAGCATTTGATTTAGCACTTTTTTTAGAATGTTATAAGGTAATCTTCATGACTTCAGTGAATCTGCCGTTTACACAAAACCATGCTTGAGTTTTCTGTGAAGTAATTTAAGGAAAACTAGTCACTTCACATTTTGTCCAATGAGGATTTGTTTTACAAACATAGATTCAATTCAAGATCATGTTGATTCATCTTATGATGTTGCCATTTGCAAAACATGGAGCATGTTTATGTATATGCAATTTTGTTTCTTATATCCTGAACACTTTTTTTCTGTATTTCTTTTTTTTTGCCTGTCTAAATGTCTGAGAAATTTTGTAATTCAGTTTTCATCCATTTCGCAATTTCCAATTCAATTGAAACTTTGCAATTTATCCTACATACTTCTGCTTTTAAATTATGCATCCATGCGCTTTTTATTTAAATTTAAGAATCACTTTAAGTACATTCTTTTGTCTAGTATGTCACTGTTTACTTTATTCTTACATATCTAATGATTTGTTATTCTATATTTTGTATAATATATATTTTTCTGGTAATATTTGATATGTCATCGCTATTAGCAGGAATCAATTGAAAACAATATAATTTATTCCATTCAACTACAAGAGAAAAAAAGAGATTTAAATAATAATGTATTAAAGACGTGTTTTGCAATGATTATCCAAAGCAATCTGTGAATATGCCCAGATATAGAACATGCTGGCCCTTTATTTTTTTATTGGATATTTTGTGATGCTGTCTTCTAACATATGTAGCAAAATTTTCTTTTTGAAATACTTCAGGCCCATTTCTAGTAGTAACTTTCCAATGTGTTCTTAGTCATTAATTTCCCAATAAAAACCATCATTATACTCTTTTAGACTGTTTCTGAGATAATCTTTATAATGAAAACAAGCTCTCCCTCTCCCATGAAAACCTTGTTCAAATTAATCATAAAATACATTTTAAGGAATTTTTGTTTATTCGCTTTACAGGTTCAGTCCAATGAACATATTTTATAATAATCGATTTTATAGTATCACATTCAGCAAGTTAAAGACTACATTAATTGATATTATAATCTTGTAGGTATATTTTAAAAATTTTATAGGGCATTAAGTGAAAATTTTCTAATGCCTTTATGGTTCATCGATAGGTATCCAAATAAATTAAATAAAATAACTAATTTAGCTGCAATAATTATTTTATTATGATGAAATATTCTATGTTTTGATTTGTTAAAGGCAGCATGTAGGAATTTTACATTCTCAAGCTGATAAAACACTTGGATTTTTTTTAATATTCATACTAAACCCAAAGTCTTTATATCTTGCATTCAAATTATTAATTAACATGTTAGTTTTTCTTAGTTGGCTTTCTAATTCTGGACAGGTAGACTGAATGTGGTCCCTGCACATTTGGACTGTTAATTGAGAGACAGAGGTATCTAGAATGGTCTTGACATGGCTCGGCTGTGGGTCAAGAATTTATTGTTTAATGGACTTGAGCCTTGGACCTCACTGCCTGTTGTGGTGGTTGGCGCAATGCTGGACTTGTCCACCTATTCAGCTGAAGCCTTTGGGTCTTCGCTTTGGGGCCCCAGGGGTGGGATCATTGGGTGATGGATAGCTTTTCAGCGGCTGGGCAATGTAGATCCATATATAGATACTCATGTTCAGATACACATTAATCAACATTATAGCAACCCTTTTATGGATATAATTGTTATCAAGCATATGTACTTTATATAATCAATAATTGTTTTACCTTGTTTGTTACATTGAACACTTTGTAATTCTCAATGGGTAAGTGTACCCAAAAATTTTTGTAATCTTTTTACTAATAAAGGTTACTTTTGAAAGTAAAACATTAATTACATTCTTTGGATCACTTTTTGAACTAGCACTCATCAGAATAGTATAAATTCAAGATCAAAGAAGATTAAGTTATTTTTGCTTTTAAATGATTCAAAGTAAAAATTCCAAAATCCAGTCATGAAAATTGAAAACAGTGTTGTATATAGATTTCATAATAAAGTTTAATCTAATGTCGCTCCCAACGAACCATTTTTTGGTGAATAACAGAGGGCATTCCAGGATTGAAGCAACATGCAGTCTTTGCAATGCCGAGGATGAAACCATCAGGCATATTTTCTCTCATTATTCTTTCTTGATACTTGTGAGACAGAGTATCATAGATAGAGTGTTGCCTGCTGATAGGATTGTCTTATATGGCAAATTCACCAAGATAAGAATGGCAATCTTCTTACTCCACGCTGTATGGATAACAAGAATCATCTCATATTTAAACAGGATGGTGCTCACCCATGGACAATATGCAAGAACATTATTTGAAGAATAAAAAACAAGGTCCATCTTCTGGTACCTGAGCATCTCTTATGGAGACACTTGTGTGTATCTTATGTCGCTTGATGAAGAGCCCCTCACTTAGAATCATCCAATATAGCTCTCACTTATTAGCTCACAAATGACCTTCAAACATATACAGCATGCATAGACTACTTGCAACCTGAAGGTATGATGTACCTTCAGATCACAAATAATGCCACTCAATGAGGAGTATGTTACTTGGATCAGGACTAAACTAATTTAATTTATTTGTAAAAAATGATTTATCAAATGTGAGAAAAAAAGAATCATACTATAGTTGTATATATATATATATATCTTCCTTAATAAAAAAAGAAAAATTAAAAAAAAAAAACAGTGTTGGAGTAAATGTATATCCTTGGTTTAAGATTAATTTTAAATTTCAGTGTCTCAGTTTTTCTACCTGCAGTAATAAAACACTCTCTCTTGTGTAGATGCTATGTAATTTGAATAAATTTTGGTGAACAACCAGTAATTTCAAACAATGCCATTTACTTGTTGAATTAATTTAGTCAACTTCCTTGACCCTAATTAATAAAAGCAGTTTTTATATTTTTTTTCCCTTTCAATACTTTTCTTGCATTTTCTTGGCAGTAAAAATCATAACTATGGTGTTTGTTGATTCTCTTAATAAATTACACTGAGTCTCTGATAACAATCTATAATTGGAAGTAATCTATTCAACAAATTTTTTGAAAGTGTCTTTTACAGTGGATAATAATGTTCCACAATAATTACTACAATCTTGCCTATATCTTTATTTTTAAAAATTGCATGAGGCCATATATTCCTTTAAAATTGTAACATTTTTATCCTAATGTATCACTATCATATTTTAAAATTTCTGTAGTTATTTTATTAGGACGTGCAGCCTTTTCATTTTTAAGATTACAAAGAAGAATTTTGATTTAAGTAAGCTATATATTTTTGTTTATATCTAAATGAATAAATAAAATGAATAAATCATTATGAATTGTCATCTCATAAGAGATTGTGCCATTGGTGGATTTAATAGGGATATGATATTATTTTCAGGCCTATAGATTGCTTTCATTATGTTAATTTAAAATGACCCTAATCAGTGAATGGTCTATAACTGTTTTGCAGTTTTCATCCACCAGTCATTATTAAGACTTCTTGTTAATCCTTGAACTTGTGTTTTGAATCTCTGGATTTATTATGAAGTTTCTTTTTAATAAACCTAAGAATATCTTTATTTGGACCCACAATATATTCCTTAAGAGAATTTTATGTTTAAGTGATTTGACATTGTAAAAGTCCAAATTTTGTGATTAACAGCTGTTGAAATTAGCAAGAATAATAGATATTTTTAAACAACAAATATTTTTTTTTTTTTGGTGAATATGATTGGAATAAGATCAATTTTTTAATTCCTGTCTTTTTATGACATAATAAAAATTGAAACTAAAAAAACTTATTTTTAAAGCATTTAATACATCATAGCTTTAAAGTTTATGTATATTTTGCACATATCAGATTTATGCAAGAAGTTATAAAACTGGCAGTGAAAATATATTACTCCAAAATCCTCAAATTTTAAAATTTCTAATATTCAGTCATTTTTAAGTCAGCAATTAAATAGACAACTCTAATTTATATAATGTGTTCATTTTTCAAAATAAATAAATTTTGCAAAATCAGGTAAAATGTAATATATACATAT
The DNA here is from genome assembly GCA_028023455.1 of Epiperipatus broadwayi. Taxonomy (NCBI): domain Eukaryota; kingdom Metazoa; phylum Onychophora; class Udeonychophora; order Euonychophora; family Peripatidae; genus Epiperipatus; species Epiperipatus broadwayi. The sequence goes on along the minus strand of JAQFVV010012516.1, from coordinate 918,552 downwards.
ATTGATTGTTAACTATGTACAACATATAAAAGCAAAAGTTTGCCTACCTGTGCTAAAAGCCCCCTCCCTGCCTTTCCGGAAGCAAATGAAAATCATAAAATTATAGTGAAAGCTAAATATTCAAGAATATTTACATTAGTTAATATGATAAAGCAAATATGTACAAATACTGTAGATTTCATACTTGATTCTTAATGTAAATAAATATAAATTGTTAGAAAATCACATCAGTCTATGCAGTCTATATTGGTTCTTAATTGTGTAAGACATATAAAAGCCAAATGTTAGTATTTCTATGCTAAAAGTTTTTTTTTTTTTTGTAATAAATGGCAACAGAAAAACTGATTATGAAAATTCTAACTACCTAGGCATTTTTATAGCAGCCTCTAAATGTAAAACAATAATTTGTATAGTAACATATGAGTCATTGGCTGATTTAATCAAAATGTTGCAGAGTATATACTGTTATGAAGAATTATGTGATGATGGGTTTAGTATGTTATGAAAGAATGGAAAACATGAAGCAGATTCCCTTTTAATTAAATTTTTCCAACATGTTGATGAAACAAAATTCTTCATATTCAAACAAATGCAACTAATTATTTTAAGTGTATATATTTAATTAATCATGTTTTGTAAGCTTTATTAATTAACATTACGGATAATTTTGTATATGAAAAACATTTGCCTTGAACGAATGTAGCAATACATTTTTTTAAAATATTTTTTTTAATTAAAGCAGTACAGAATGTCTTCTTGTTACTTTTGAAATTTGTTAATCAGAAAAGCAAAGAAGTCAAGAGTTTTTGAAAAAATGTTATTCTACTCTATTAATTTACCATATTATTTTTAAAATTTCTTGTTATGTTTATGAATGCTTAATTAATTATTCTAATAAAAAAATAATGAATTAAATGAAACTATATTTAAAATATTACCATCAAGTGACTTTTGATCTATCCTATATAATAGTAAATATATTGCAGGTTTCCGGTTATATGCATTTATGAATAGAAAAAGCTTAATTTACTTAATTGGTGGGGAGGGGCAAACCCCAAATTTGTGAGATCTTGTACTGATCTTGTATGTAAAAGACTTAAGTTAAAACAAAGAACTTGAAATATTTGTAGTTTTTCAAGAAATATTATGGCATATCATTAATACTAATATTTAAAAAGTAAATAAATAAAATAATATTAATTTTAAAGAAATATAATATTTTAATATGCAAATCCAAATTACAAAAATTTGTTCTTGCATTTAAAATGTATTGCCAATGAAGAAGCATGATCATAAACTCTTTTTAATGAGAATTTACCAACAAATTAAGTGATTAATACAAGTCTAATTTGCAGTTTTTTAATATCTTATTTATGCCTTTTAATGCTTCATTATTTTGTGGTAATAGCTGTAAATTTGAGATGCAGTACTAAAATAAATTATGTAAAGGTGTATTTATTATTTAGCATTTGTATTTTTTTTTAGATAGCTTAACTATAAACAAAAAATATTATAAAGGAATCTTTAAAAATTCCAATCAGGAGATACATTCATTAGTGACTTTATTAAATCATTATACTTACATTCATTAGTGACTTTATTAAGTCATTGTTGTTCATGGATTAGTAGCTATTATATTCCATTTATGAAACAGCTGAAAGCAACAATCATGGATTGTCCTAAATATCTTGATGATAACTCTTGTTGAATCTAGGAAGATCAAATCCAGCTGTTTTATTTATCAGATTTGGAAAAAGAAATTTCTTTAGAAACATATAAGAATTGTAAGATGTGATATGTTGGACTATTTCCATCATTTATGAGTGAATGTTGAATGTATAGAAAATTTTAAACTTTATTTAAACTTTCCAAATGCAGACAACTTGTTAGTAATAACACACAAATAGACAATACAGGTTAGTAATTACACAATGTTTCGAGTAGTAATATTCTCCACTCTTCTTCAGGTGCTGCCAGCCTATATGCACAGTGACAATATTAGCTTAGAAGTTGAACTCGCATCTTTAGATTCTTGTATATCGAATTTTAAGGCAAACACTCTATCAACTGAGCTATTCTATCAAAGACAACATATAGTAGAAATTTGATATATTTATATATGAGGGTTGGTTCAAATCCTCCTGAGTCCTTCAACTTTTAAGCGAATATTGTTATTGTGCATATAGGCTAGCAACACCTTAAGAAGAGTGGAGAATAGTACTACTCAAAACGTTATGTAATTACTAACCTGTATTGTCTATTTGTGTGTTATTACTAACAAGTTGTTTGTATTTAGAAAGTTTAAATAAAGTTTAAAATTTTCTATACATTCAACATTCACTCATAAATGATGGAAATAGTCCAACATATCACATCTTATAGTATACCATCATTACAATACAAACCTTCAGACAAATATAAGAATTGCATTTTTTTTTTTTTTTTGCCATAATGCGTTGATTGTAGATTATTGCTTGTTGTAAAGAGAGATTTTGATTTGAGATGAATTTTAGATGGTTGAAACTATATCTTGAATTATTGTCAAGTCCAATCTCCTTAAGTACAGTTTTTTTATACATTTTCAGTGAAGCAACTTTTTTTTTTTTTTTGATATGTGACAAAGGAATGGATGAAAGATTAGTAAACTACTGCAAAAGAGTAGATTTGAGTTTATCAATAATATGTCTTATGGTAATATTAACTTGGGTATCCAGAAGCTTCATGTAGGAACTTTTCCTCCAAAGGTGCAGTATTCACCAGCAGTATATGCTAGTGGTAAGAAACTGCCAAGCAGTGACATGATGATGATAAATATTATTTATTCATATTTTCTTAATGTTGTCTTATCCAAAGTTGTCTTTGGGAAAAGGATTTAATATTTATATGTTAATCTTTTAGAAATACAATTTTCTTTAAAATTGCAAACCATTTAAAGAACTTATAAAGTGTGTGTGTGTGGGGGGGGGATTTAAATCATTACCTTATTGAATTTTTGTGATTTAGTTTTATAGTATCATTAATGAGGTTTAAATACGATAAAAGTCGAGATTCTAAAGACTAATTAATCGCGTACTGTCTAAAGAGAATTGTATATGAGTAAGCTGAAAATTATTTTGCTCTTTATTATCATCATTAAAATTTTATTACTTTCTCTGGAGCCCTATTTTCTAATCCGCGTTTTTCAAAATACATAATTATAATAAATTTTTTTTTATTGAAATCATTTTATCATCACTGATTAATGTTTTTCTTCTTTTTAATCTTTCATTCCATCTTTCTTAAAAATTTCTTTCATTTAAAATTTTATTGCAGTTTCAAGTGTTAACGAAAAATATTTTCTAAAAAAATAATATAGTCTAATATATATATACGTTTAGAATTAGTTAAAATATTTTGCAGCTATAAAGCTTGATTCTTATTCTGAGGGGGGGGGGGATATTCATATATGAAGTGTATTGACTAATATATGTTAATTTAATATTGTTTTCATGAAGGTTTGTGATGGTGGCGTTTTAGTTGTATTTATATGTTGGACTATTTCCATCATCTAATATGAGTATTGAATGCCTTTAGAAAAAGTTTTGACAGGATGGCCCAGTTGGTTAGAGCGTTACCTTAAAATTCAATACTCAAAGAATCTAAGGGTCTAGGTTCAATTCCCATGCTAATACTGTACTGGTCAGGCCAGCAACATCTATAGAAGAAAGGAGAATAACACCTCTAGAAATGTGCATATCAGTTGAATGTATTTGGAATATTTAAATAAAATTAAATTGTTCTAAAGATATTCAATACTCACATTAGATGATGGAAATAGTCCAACATATTATAATGGTCAGGGTGAATAGAAGATCCAGTCTTATCGTATCTGCACTACAAGGCGCCACTAGGCTACTTGAACCTAGAAAATTTATAGAGTAGGCAGATACGCACTGTTAAGATCTTATTTTACATATATATTTTATTCTGACCATCAGCCCATGCCACTAGCTCAGTGAGACACAGAGATAATATAAAATATAAATTCTTACTAAAATATATATTTTCAAAATAAAAGAAACCACTGCCAGAAATAACACACACAAACATTTATTTAACTTTCATTTTAACTTTGATTTTTCTTAGAATTTAATTTACGTTTTAACTTTTATTTTATAATGCACAGATGAATTTAATACTTTAGAGTGTCGAGTATGAATAGACTACATAGATTGCATTTGAAAAGAAAATATATCCCTGATTTAACCTTAGGCCAAAAGTTCGCAGTCAAACCAACGCCAATCTATCTGATATATCGGTGTATTCAATGCAGCATGTATACGACAGCACAATACCATACTGTCAGGAATGCACATCTGAACAGCCTGGTTATAGAGAAAAAAATTTGTCTAGTACAGGAATGTTAATCTGTCTGGCGAGAACAACAATAAAAAAAAAACTCTATAGGAAGGGATTGCGGTCCCTTTTGCCGACTTAAGATCCCATTCCATAGGCAAAGGGGTGATCCACGGAGCAGGAAATCCCGTCTGTCTCCGATGGTCAATAAGAAATAGGCTTATTTCACCCAAGTGTGGCATATCATGTGATCCTGCATGTAGCGGACCTTATAACTACATTTACTTAATTACACCAATATATCCAATCGATTAACCCAATTTAACTACGAAACAAATAACCTAAGATTTACCCTCCCTTAAACTAACATAACTTTACAAATCTATGCAGCCATTCACCCCCGACTTAAATTTATTTTTTTATTAAAAGTTGTTTAACAAAAAAAAAAAAAATCATAAAAACTTAAAAGAACGGAAAAATAAATTAATGGAAATGATTTAACAAACAAATAATACATTCAATAAAAATAATATTTAGTTTGGTCAGATAGGAAATATTATTGCTATAATTTAAATACTGGGAAAGCTTTATACTTAATGTTCATGAATTATCTAAAGTTTTTACAGTTTTAAAAAGTCCATGTTTTCTAGTTGCTTGTAATTTGGAACATGAATTCCCACACTGTCCTGAAGAGATTGGTATCCAGTTAGCCATTGGTCCTTTATGGTAGCTGGTATTTTTCCAGGCCCTGATGTCATGTAGTCCGCAATATAGGAAAACAATTGGTCATTTCTCTCTTTTTTTATTTTTAGTAAAACTGAAGGGATTGAAGAGTGCATCTTTTCAATCCCTTCACCTTCCACTCCGCACTAACACATATAGCGCACCTCTGCTGTCACATCTCTATCTTCTCTTTCTTTTTATATTAAACTTTCAGATCCAGTGGACATTATGTCATAACGATGATGGTCTTTTCATTGAGGCCTGTTTCCTGAGGGATTTCTTTTATTGGCTATTAGTTTCTATTGTTTTTTCTCGCCTATCTGACCTTTACTTATACATTTTGAAATGCCCAAGGGCTAGCTTACTTTTAACTAATTAAAATAATCATTTCCATTTTACAATAGCATTAATTAATTTATTGTACATTCTTTTTATCTTTAAATCTTTCAAGTTTTTTTTCTTAATATTTAGTTTTAAAACTTTTTTTTAATAAAGTTTTCTTCTAATAATTTTTCATCTGTGCGATTTTATGTATATAAACTTTAAATGACTTAATTTTCAATTTTTTATTTCTTAAAAAAGTTTTTATATGCGAACTTTTCTTTTTAATGCCTAAATTTTTAAAATAAATAATGTATCAGCATGTGTGACCGTTACAATATAAATACAGTTAATTTAATATATTTATAAAATATTTTTATTATTTTGTCCATTGATATAAAGATTTCTTGTTGCAAATATTTATTCTGATGATGTAAGGAAATTCATTAAAGTGTATAAATACAATTCTGAAATTAAAATGCTAGAAGAAATTATATTAAGGAATAACAAATAATGGCAAGCTGATACAAATGATGAAGTGTTGCTTATTCTTCAATTAGAGTAATCCAATCCATTTCAATCAGAGCACTGCACAAGTTTGTACCAATAAAATATCACCTTTACATATTGCTGTTGCGCATCATGATTTTCATCATCTCTATGCTACTTATTAAAGCTTACAATATGGGCATAGAGATAAGTTTATGCCTAATAAATTTTATTGTATGAAGTTTACCACAGTATATTATTAAAATAATGATATCCTGAAGAATAAAACATTTATGTTAATGGAACTTTTCACATCACTTGGCTATGTATGTTATGTTTGCCATAATTAGACCCTATGCCGGTTTTAGACTTACTCTATTGTTTTATACATTTACTGCATTTTACATAGAATTTTTTTTTATATTGGTGGAGGGTTGGAGTGCCAGGTTCTTGAGCCCGAAGTCCATAGATCATAGGCTAGCTTTGTCACTTCTCTTCTGGTGCTCGAACTTTTATAAGTTTTTGAACAATAAACCATTCTTATTTATTATGAGTAAAACTATATCTAAAGTTTCATCTAGCCATATTTGAATGCCTCATTAAAGGCAAACCCTTTGAAGAAATGATAAAAAAAAATATTCATAATAAATTTGTATCAATTAGATTTTTAAAGTAAAAAATAACTGTCCTTATTTTTCTTCTAATGCTGGTATTTGCTATTTAAAATTATGTGATATATATATATATTTTAATGGAAATACAAATTTACAACCTTCCTGTTTACTTATGCTAACAGTAATTTTTAATCATTTTTTTTTTTTGCAGACCCTTAAATATTTGAAAAATATTGAAAAGTCAGTGTATCACAATTCAAAATATTATTTTAAATTTAAATGTTTTATATAATCAAAACAGAACTTATTATGATTTATTTTTCTGTTTTTAAAAATGGAAGCAGACTTCAAATTTTGTCAAAATCTACTCTTTATTTTATTTTCACAATATTTTTTGACAATATTCCTGTTATTTAAATGATATCTTAAATAATTTTTAACCAATTTCACCTTGCAAATTCATATTCATCCATTTCATGTATTTTCATGTAGAAGATCCATTATCTAGTCATTTTTTTTAATAGAATAACTAACTTTCAGCTCATATGCATACACACACCAGCTATCCTGTTAGTAATAAAATAACTTTCTTAACATCTATATTTTTAAGCATTACTCAAATAAACAGCTTAATAAAAAATTTCTTTGTAAGAATTATCAACTATTTGAAAAATCAACATACTGTTTCAACTTTTCATTCAAATTGCCAAATTTTTGCACATTAAAGTTGGTATTTATAATTGATCATTGTAAACTTGAGATGATTTTCTGTCTGTTTTAATGGCCTGATAAAGTGTCAAACTCTGGAACATATAAGATTCCTGGCTCAATTTCAGTTCTTGTATATTCATACTTCTTATGAATTTCTGAAAAATAAAGCCATTCAGTTTTTTTTTTTTAAAGAAATCTCATATATATATTAAAAACTTTGTAATATGCTTGAAAATTATGAAAATAATAAATCTCATAATTAAAGTGTTATTTATTTTGGTAATGTATAATTTATTCTTTGAATAATTTAATTCTTTGTATAACACATACTGCATTAGTCTTGATTTAAATCTATGGTTTCCAACTTGAATCATTTTCATTTTGATAAAATTTTTTAGAAACCTTGATGATTTTTACTGTCTACAAACAAAACAAATCAAAAATAATTGATTGAAAATTCAGCAAAACAGATTAATAATGAAAAAGCAATCATTCAAATTGATAATTAATGTGAAGAATTAATTTTTTATTTTTTTTTCACATTCAGTTTGAATAAACTATTGTCTATATTTATACACATTTCTTCGATTTTATATTTATATTAATTTTCATTCAATTTATAGCTTTTCTTAGGAATGCTTGTCTGTGCATATAACTTTAATTTTCTTTCAATATAGTAAATTTATACCTAATAAACAAAAACAGTATAATACATTTTGTATAAAATCAGAACTTAACATGTTACATTTAGTAAAGACATTATTTTGCGATTATTATTATTTTTACATGATTCTCAACATAATTATTTAAGTGTATCACTACATAGGTCACAGATCTTCTTTGATGATTGTGCAGTTATAAATTCATATATCATTTGAATCATAGTGAATAAAATAATCCCTGTGGTGACATTATAAATCTTAATTTTTTTGGACTAGTATTTTAAATCTATTATTGCTTCCAGAATCTTTGAACAGCATAACGATGTTTGTTCTGGAAAATTGCCTTGCATTTTAATAGCCATGTTCTTAGAAAATATGGTAGCAGATGATCAAGTGGAATCTCAAACTGGATCCAAAGATTATTTTAATAGATCTAGAAAAAGCTCACATATTTTAAGAAAAGTTGCTCAGAGTGATTAGAAATAACCTCATGTATATAGCATTTTGAAAAGCATTTTACAACCCTAAAAAAGATATTCAGATATATTGTTGTTATAGAGATCTTGGGGACATCTGTGAATAAATCACAACTTCTTGCAGAGTTTAGCACAGTGCTTCTATAAATCTAATGATAAGCAATTTGCCAGTTAGTAAATTATTATATAATACAAAAACACGTGTATTTGTTTATATATGTGTGTATGTTTTATAATCATTTCAGTATCTATGAAGATACTTTAAGCATTCCCTGGCAGGCAATTTGAGAAACTAAAGTATCACATGAGTCAAAAAAATTTTGTAAATTTTTACTGTTAATGACATGTTAATACATGTTTTGTTAGAACAATCAAATTTACAATTGATATTATATTTGAAACATATTTTTACCCATAGAAGTGAAAAGTCATGAATGCTGTGCAATTAATAGTTTTATACAGTACTATATTTCTTTCATTGATTACAATGAAAGAAATAAACTCCTCTCCTTTCACTCTTTTTCATATTGTTAAATAAACAATAAAATAACTTCTCTGCTCAGGAGTTTTGGTATGGTCTGTAGACCTTAGGCGCCAGAGTCTGCCACTCTTATTATGGTACCAAACTATGCAGGCCAATCCTTTGAATTATTTATTCAGTTTCGAAATATATTAATGAGATTTTAAAAATATATATTTTTTGAACAATTGTAACAAATTGTGTAACAATTATATATTTATAAAAATGTAGTACTAACATAAATATTGAAATCACTTCTCTTAGGCATTTTATATAATGTAACAATTTATTTTTTACATTTGCAAATAGCTTTACAGTTTTGACTGTTTGACAGTATGGCTTAGCACTGTAATATATATAGTATATTCATAAATATAAATATTATACTTTATGTATACCAAACAACATTACACTTACTAAAAGCTCACCAGTTTATTAGTTTAATTCAAACTGATATTTTTACATATTTAAGTTAAATGTGATTAAATATTTAATTGTAATTAATTTTTAATGATCAACTTGAATTTTTCTTACATACAACTTATATCTTTATTTACATTTTGTACAAAATATAGTATTAAACATTTATCATTAACTAATATATAATTGAATAATTAAAATTTATTGAACTTTTATTAATGAGACTGGAAATGAAATGAGGAATGATCTAGTGTACTATTCCATCAACAATTAAATTTCAAATGTTGCAATGCATTATTCTGTTGTAAAAATATATAATTTTGTTGATTTAATAGATTTATGGATTTAAAATTATATAGATATTGTAATTTAAAAGTAATCCATACTGCATAATATATAAAACATTGTTAACTTATTTTGGATGTGACTGATACCGTCATGATTATAATATATATATACACACCTATATTCCATTTAGTACTATATCTTTATGTGAGGATTCACCTAGTAATTACCATCAATTTGAAGCCATTGTTTTCCTTTACCATTGATTTTCACTATAATGATCTTTAAAAAAAATGATACAAATTTTTTTTTTGACAGCCATTTTATAAGACTGATTACATCATAGGATAATCACTTTATTAAAGCTATATCATCCAAAAATAAAATAGCAACATTTATGCTGAAAATGTGCAATACAGAGTTGATTCTTTATACCCAATAACAATATTACAATACTGTATACAATATTTTGATTATAATCTTAAAATAAGATTAATGTACAGTAATTTATTTAATTTTCATTCAATATTCTTTTTTACCAGGCAATCAGTACTTCATTGATGCACTACAAACAAATGTATTAATATTAAATTTTAAAATGTGTACATTAGCTTATAAACTGTAGTTTACATGCAGCAAAATTTTATCATTATAATTGTAAAATTTAGATATCATAATTCTTATTTTGAAGAGGAAAAAAATGGATTTCATGGATTATGCAATTAATAATCAACTTTACATGATCAAAGATTACTAAGTTAAACATTAAAGCTTTGCTCCCTACGTTTTTTACATATATTTATTTTGTTACTTATGTTTCAAAGCATATTTTTATTGATTAAAAAACAATGATTACATAGGTAAGATTGGGCTTACACAGTAAGCATAAGTCTGTTCCTGTGTCTAAACAGTTCTGTAGGCATAAGTTTGTTCACAGATATATGAGAGAAAGAGCTTTCTCTTGAGTTCTTTAAGTTGTGTTTTTGCTACTCTTAAGGCATCAAAAGTTGCCTGAATTCAGTTTGTCTAATTTTTATATATATATACATTATGTTGATGGACCCTGTCATGTGTGTCCTGCTGGTTTTGGTGTATTGGGTTCTTTTTCTTTTTATCTGTGTTATTCTATCTCTTTTACTGATTTTCAACTATAGTGCTGATTTTAGTTTAAACAGTGACCAAGTTGCAGCAAAAATATCTGGTGGTGCTAGCATGTTATCCCTTTCTTTTATTTTTTCTAGCTTGCGGTGGAAAGTGTTGAGGTTTTGTTTTGCATTGTAGTCAAAATTGAATTTACATCTGGTGTACCAATATGCATACAAGCTAAATGTCGCTGCTCTTATTGTTGGGATTGCATTTTTTTTGTATACCTGGAGAATTTTTGCCATTGTTGTGTCTTTCTGATGGTAGTTATTTATCATTATTTGTCTTACCTTTTCCAAGCCCAGACAATCGTTTAGAAAATGATGTTGTGTTTCTTCTTCTCTTTGGCACAATCTGCACAGTGGGTCTATTTTCGTAAAGAACCTTTTAAAATGGATGAAATGTGATGTAGGCAAGGCATTCAGATTTACTTTGACTATGAAGTCAAAGAATTTAGGCTCCAGGTACCAATTTTTATATTTTTTTAGGAGCTGTGCATTGTTTATTTCAAGGACCATTTTGTTGTTGATATCTTGTTGTGTCTGCTCTATTAGGCTATGTATGTGCCAATATGTGTATTTAATTGGGTTAGACAGGGTTATTTTGTCCCTTTGATTTATTATCCCGAAATACATCATTTTTATAGATTATACAATTCAGGAAATTGATAAAATTCTCTCTCCAATAGATTGTGATGGAAAAGATAAAGTTTTTCAATAAATAGTGATATACTGTTTTTGCTGCTGATAAGAGTTATGTTGGTTCCTTGAAGCTGCAAATTAATTTCATTGAATCTTTTGAAAGCATCAGCCAAATAAAAGGCATCATTTTTATTGCCTTTAATTATTGATAGAGATATTTATTATTATTCTCAAAGAATTGCATTATGCTATTGTATAAAGGCATAAACTGGGAAATGTGTGTACTCTTTGAGAGCCATTGAACTTCTGTGTGTGAAAGTAATTAAACAAATTGCTCATTAAACATCACATGATGTTTTGTCTCTGTGTGATAAATTTCTGATTATTATCCTGGTGGCATGTGATTTGATCTTATATACAATTTTAATTACTGTATTTCAAGACAAATGCAGACTTGTTCTTAAATATTTTCCTATAAGATGTTATCTATGTACCATGTAATGAATACATAAAACAGTGGGTACTTGTTTCAAATAAGTAACAAATCCATGATAATGATCTACTATTGATGGTGTATCTTCTGTAGCATATGCAACAATATTGATTAAAGGTATATATTGGTTTTTTTTTCAAAATATGTTTTTATGATCTGTAATATTGTTATTCATTTTGTATCTGCATCAAGATTTTCTGTAAATAGCATTTCTTCCTGCAATGTATTCAATTCATCAAAGTGTTATATATTGTACCGGACCATACTTCCTGCGGAATTCTTTTCCTAATCTTGCACTGAGCATGAAGTGACCAAGATTTAACAGGTAAAGAAATGGATATCAATTTAGCCGATTTCTATACTCATACATATCAGTACTTCCAGCTAAACTGATAGAAAGAGTGGATTGACAGGAATCTTCCAGTTAAAACACCCTTTAGTTGATATCTTATTTTAATGCCCGAATATTTAGAACAATGGCAAGTACACACCTTTGAAAAATCTATTTACAAAATAGACTTTTGCGCGCCACTTCTAGAAAAGAATCAAAAAATGAATTTTTCACCCTCCTAGAAGGGTGTGCAATACCATATGTTCAGCGGAGCATAAGAATAAGATTTAACACCCCGGTAGAGCGATATCCCGTGTGGCTAGCTCAAGTCACTCTACATCTAGGGTCTTCAAATGGGTAAGTTAAATGATTATTACAGGTATGTGGTTGATAAGGAAAGAACACATTTTTATCAATATAAATAATGATACGAAAACGAAAAAAGTTTAATATTATGATTAAATATTTATTTAATCCCTAAGACCCACCACCGTTTCATACTAATGATAATATAATAACAAAATACTAAATAATTAATTACCCCAAACTATATATATATTCGAGGCGTTGAAATAGATAAAATACAATTTTAAATAAGAAAAATAATAAATCCCTAAAGCTATTTACAATGTTTATAAGTAATGGAAGTGGTCTGAGCTCTTTTTACCCAATAGAAATAAATTTTAATTTGTGTGATTTGATATACAGATATGAGATTTTCGGTCATACAGGCATACGCTTTTACTGATAACTTTAAAACCTTTTTATTGATACGAAATATAATAATGAAAACTATGCATATTTGCACAATGAAATATATCACTAATTTCATATTTTCAACAAGTCAATATGTTGCATTGGCTCAGATACCATATCGTACTCACCATAAGGTACTGTATCTATTTCCGTTTTGCCAAAGATAAATTTCTATACATGTATATACGTGCAGCCAAATTATACACTTACTATTATTTTAAATATAAAGTTATTAGAGTACTTGCTTCCAGGGAACCTATAATAAATCAATCCCTTCTTACACTCATCGTGAGGTGTAGCAGTCACAAAAAAAAATAACTTAAAAAGGATATCCGGTTAAATACATTTTTAGATATTCAGCATGAGATATCATATTTACCGAATATAATAAGCGTATGTACGCATACATATATCTACATGCATATTTATATTTGACGAATTTCAGGAATAACAACAACAGCAAAACGAATAGCAACAACAACAACAACAAAAAAAAATCTCATTGCGATCTTTGCTGAAAATACTAATTTGAAATAGAAAAATTCACTCAAAGGATTTAAGTAAAAGCTTTACCATTTATGACCGCAATAACCGTAAATTTATACATATGCGAGAGACTCTCTCATTTTTAAATGATAAATAATAATAACAAAAAAATATATCTAATCGGAAATAGAAAAGTTAATTATTTCAATGTTAATAAATATCTTAAAATAAACTTATATCTGCGTCTTCATTCTTCTCCTCTGGGCTGAGTGGGCTTCAAGTTAACTGGCTGTGTGGTGACGATTTCTTCCATTTAGTAAGGCGGCACTGGCCATCCTCCTGGGCGGTTGGAATTGGCGTGGTCACATCTGGGCGGCTTAGGACAGAGAAAGGGCGGTGCACTGGCTAGTTGTCTACCCCACGGTCATTTTGCCGGAATCTCTAGTATATTGCTTCATATCCTCTTTTTTTATATATCTAAATAGTAATGAGGATTATTTAATAAATTTTCATAGGCTGTCTCCAATAGTTATTCGAATCCACAAAGATAAGAGTTCTTAAAAGAACTGTATAAAGGATTTGTTCTAACGAATGTCACTAATAGTACTATTCATAAATGACTCTCTAAGTAGCTGATCGCTTGGAGAATTCTGGAGCAACGAAAAGAATGACTTGCCCAGAATGGCTGCCAACGAAAGACTGAATCCCACAGCACTATCCATCCCACTAATAAGAACCAATTCAGATATCCCTCTGAGAAGAATGAATCAGCCAATCCTTTTAATCTAGCTTATCACTTAGATTGCAAACATTCCTTTATATTTTTCCGATTAAATTCTACATTTTAAGTTTGACATCCATCTTGAATGCTCAGACCACTTGATTACAGCTATTCATTTCAAAAGAATTTCTATTTAAAAAAAAATAATAACATTTTAATTATAGCATTATCAAACATTTTGCTTTTGGTCAGATTTTTGCAAAAGCAATTAACATTCTTTGTTTATAGAATAAAATTAGTTTTTAGAGGCAGTAATTAAAAAAATGAAAAATATACAAGTATGTTGGAACAATTGCTTTAATTATTTATTTTACTACTATGTTCCAACATTTGATTCATTTGTTTAATAAGTTTGCCTTTCTCTATTTGAATTTTTCAGAGAAAAGCCCAATACATAAAGTGATATAAAAAATATACAAAATAGAAAAATAAAAAAAATACATGAGCTTATTTTACAATATTTTCCATGTCAATTTCATATTATTTAAATTGGTGTGTGTGGGTATTTTAATGCTCAGACCACTCCATTATCAATATAGCACATTTATATATTTGTTGTGCTTAATCCATACTTTGTGCAAGGCCATTTGATAATGCCTGGCACAATACCCCCCTCTCCAATGAGACTTTTAAATGGATATGACCATTTAAAGTCTTAAGTTCTTATTTACATAGATATTAAGTATATGTTTACTAATTATATTTTTACTAATTTTTGTATTTTTCTTTTGAAAGTCTAAAAAGTACGATGTACCGGACCATACTCCCTGCGGAATTCTTTTTCTAATCTTGCACTGAGCATGAAGTGACCAAGATTTAACAGGTAAAGAAATGGATATCAATTTAGCCGATTTCTATACTCATACATATCAGTACTTCCAGCTAAACTGATAGAAAGAGTGGATTGACAGGAATCTTCCAGTTAAAACACCCTTTAGTTGATATCTTATTTTAATGCCCGAATATTTAGAACAATGGCAAGTACACACCTTTGAAAAATCTATTTACAAAATAGACTTTTGCGCGCCACTTCTAGAAAAGAATCAAAAAATGAATTTTTCACCCTCCTAGAAGGGTGTGCAATACCATATGTTCAGCGGAGCATAAGAATAAGATTTAACACCCCGGTAGAGCGATATCCCGTGTGGCTAGCTCAAGTCACTCTACATCTAGGGTCTTCAAATGGGTAAGTTAAATGATTATTACAGGTATGTGGTTGATAAGGAAAGAACACATTTTTATCAATATAAATAATGATACGAAAACGAAAAAGTTTAATATTATGATTAAATATTTATTTAATCCCTAAGACCCACCACCGTTTCATACTAATGATAATATAATAACAAAATACTAAATAATTAATTACCCCAAACTATATATATATTCGAGGCGTTGAAATAGATAAAATACAATTTTAAATAAGAAAAATAATAAATCCCTAAAGCTATTTACAATGTTTATAAGTAATGGAAGTGGTCTGAGCTCTTTTTACCCAATAGAAATAAATTTTAATTTGTGTGATTTGATATACAGATATGAGATTTTCGGTCATACAGGCATACGCTTTTACTGATAACTTTAAAACCTTTTTATTGATAGGAAATATAATAATGAAAACTATGCATATTTGCACAATGAAATATATCACTAATTTCATATTTTCAACAAGTCAATATGTTGCATTGGCTCAGATACCATATCGTACTCACCATAAGGTACTGTATCTATTTCCGTTTTGCCAAAGATAAATTTCTATACATGTATATACGTGCAGCCAAATTATACACTTACTATTATTTTAAATATAAAGTTATTAGAGTACTTGCTTCCAGGGAACCTATAATAAATCAATCCCTTCTTACACTCATCGTGAGGTGTAGCAGTCACAAAAAAAAATAACTTAAAAAGGATATCCGGTTAAATACATTTTTAGATATTCAGCATGAGATATCATATTTACCGAATATAATAAGCGTATGTACGCATACATATATCTACATGCATATTTATATTTGACGAATTTCAGGAATAACAACAACAGCAAAACGAATAGCAACAACAACAAAAAAAAAAATCTCATTGCGATCTTTGCTGAAAATACTAATTTGAAATAGAAAAATTCACTCAAAGGATTTAAGTAAAAGCTTTACCATTTATGACCGCAATAACCGTAAATTTATACATATGCGAGAGACTCTCTCATTTTTAAATGATAAATAATAATAACAAAAAAAATATATCTAATCGGAAATAGAAAAGTTAATTATTTCAATGTTAATAAATATCTTAAAATAAACTTATATCTGCGTCTTCATTCTTCTCCTCTGGGCTGAGTGGGCTTCAAGTTAACTGGCTGTGTGGTGACGATTTCTTCCATTTAGTAAGGCGGCACTGGCCATCCTCCTGGGCGGTTGGAATTGGCGTGGTCACATCTGGGCGGCTTAGGACAGAGAAAGGGCGGTGCACTGGCTAGTTGTCTACCCCACGGTCATTTTGCCGGAATCTCTAGTATATTGCTTCATATCCTCTTTTTTTATATATCTAAATAGTAACGAGGATTATTTAATAAATTTTCATAGGCTGTCTCCAATAGTTATTCGAATCCACAAAGATAAGAGTTCTTAAAAGAACTGTATAAAGGATTTGTTCTAACGAATGTCACTAATAGTACTATTCATAAATGACTCTCTAAGTAGCTGATCGCTTGGAGAATTCTGGAGCAACGAAAAGAATGACTTGCCCAGAATGGCTGCCAACGAAAGACTGAATCCCACAGCACTATCCATCCCACTAATAAGAACCAATTCAGATATCCCTCTGAGAAGAATGAATCAGCCAATCCTTTTAATCTAGCTTATCACTTAGATTGCAAACATTCCTTTATATTTTTCCGATTAAATTCTACATTTTAAGTTTGACATCCATCTTGAATGCTCAGACCACTTGATTACAGCTATTCATTTCAAAAGAATTTCTATTTAAAAAAAAATAATAACATTTTAATTATAGCATTATCAAACATTTTGCTTTTGGTCAGATTTTTGCAAAAGCAATTAACATTCTTTGTTTATAGAATAAAATTAGTTTTTAGAGGCAGTAATTAAAAAAATGAAAAATATACAAGTATGTTGGAACAATTGCTTTAATTATTTATTTTACTACTATGTTCCAACATTTGATTCATTTGTTTAATAAGTTTGCCTTTCTCTATTTGAATTTTTCAGAGAAAAGCCCAATACATAAAGTGATATAAAAAATATACAAAATAGAAAAATAAAAAAAATACATGAGCTTATTTTACAATATTTTCCATGTCAATTTCATATTATTTAAATTGGTGTGTGTGGGTATTTTAATGCTCAGACCACTCCATTATCAATATAGCATATTTATATATTTGTTGTGCTTAATCCATACTTTGTGCAAGGCCATTTGATAATGCCTGGCACAATATATATATCATTAATGCAGGATAATTGTCAATGGATAGACTTGTCCAATTGCATTGAAAATTTGGTACTTTGAAGAATAAATATTAGCTGATTTTCAATATTAACTGCTATTTCATCAATGTGCATATCCGGATGAGTTCACACAAATTTCTTGATACAGGAAATCAGCAAAGTTTACAATATTTTGGCTTTTGCCAATTTTTGCTATCAAATTTTGATATTTGATAACTTACAGTTAATCCATTTCCATTCTTTGCATTTAGTTTTTGAAATGACGATGCAATTGTTGAATGATTTTTAAAATTTTTGTAGATCTCGTGAAAAATATTCTATTGGTTTATTTTTTCCTTGAGGGTGATTTGCTACAAGATGTTCACACAATTGATTTGACTTCATCGCTTTCTTTGATAATGTTTTATGGCACAATAAACACATCATATTTGTTACAGATTCGATATAAAAAATTTAAGTTTACTGATAAATAGCCATGAATGTATTTTCTTTTTTGAGACCGGTTAAAATTATTTTAAAGATATATAACTTTTTACAAATGAACTTAAGATCACACTCACTTAACTAACCTCAAATACTCATGGGCACCCATAAATAAAGAGTAGATCATGTGGTTGTTACAAATTGTTTGATTATTGTTACAAGCCATGCATACGAGCCAAAGAGCTCATTGCTTATTTTCTTATATTGCTGATAAAAAGCATAATTACAAACCACAGATGAATGTCAATTTCAAAATTGGAACCTTTATAGGTTTGTACCAATTGAACTTTTTTTTTTCCCTGTGTCATAGCATCGGCCGGGAAGGGAACTCGGGACAATTGCTTGTAAGGCAGTTGTGTTGTCCTCTCGACCACCAATGCTTGACAAGTGAGCTTATTTCATGGGAGATATGAGCAACTCTGCAAAAAAATTTAAATGTCTGTTGTGCTTCTATAGTAATCTATGGGTTTTTTTAACATCTGACACATACCACATCTGAAAGCTTTAAATGCCCAATATTGAGCAGTAGAAGCCAGGTTGGCGAGATTTGCACTAGTTGATAAAAGTTTAAGCAGTTTTCCATTATTAACTAAAAATCACTACAAATCCATTTATCAATCAATGTTAGGTTGTATGCTGAGTAGCCAATTGATCAATTGCCTAAAAGAAAAATTCTAAGTCTTTTAAAAAGTTAACCTGACATGGAATCAAAGTCAGATCATAGGTTTTAATATCTTAATTAACAAAGTTTAATAGCCGTAAACAAAAATTCACCATATTCATTGATTAAGTACTTGGTGTGAAGATGTGTTAGTACTATGTTTTATGTACTTTTTTTTCATATTATAATTGATTTGCATATTTATAATACAATTAGTTGATCAGGAAGTTAAAAAATTCTTTAGCACTGCAGTGGCAAGATTCCTTTCAATTGACATCTATTTTATTCAGTTTGATTCACAACTTTAACACTCCAAATAGGTTTTTTTTGCATTCTACTTTAACTTTTAAAATTTATCTTTTTTCTTTCATATGTCATAGCATCGGCCGGGACGCGAACCCACAACCGTCTGCAAACAATTACTTGCTTGCGATTCCTCTCGGCTACTTTAACTTTTAAAATTTATCTTTAGAATGAAGATATTACAGAATGCAAGAAGTAAATAAAAAATTTTCATTTATTTGATTGTTATTGATTACTAAAACTTTGTTCTGCTTGAATGAGTGGGTCAAAATATTTGGATTGAAATTCATTAAATATGTTATATGCATTTTAATCCATAATAGATCACTGTTTTAATTCCAAAATTTAGTGTGAATTGCCATATATATAGTTTATACAGGCCTTCAATAATCCTTGGTAAAAGTTGGAACAGAACCACTTATGTAATTACCTGTATATAAAATTAAAAACCCATAAGTTATCAGCCATTTTAATAAATAAAATCATTATTATTGATTATCTATGCAGTCTTTTAAATTTTAATGACCTTTTTCTTTTAGAAATATATTATTATGCCTGTTATAAAATTTTAATTTATTGTGAGTAGTAAATATGATCAAAGTAAATTAAAAATTTATAATGAAATTTTATATATTGATTTGGTGTATATTTATTTAGAAAATACATCAAAAATCTGGTAATATTTTTTATAATACACCTTTACTCCCCTTAGTGATGGTAATTGGTTCCCCAAAACTCATAATTAAGCAAGAATATTGTATACAGAATACATATTTATAATGGGAGTCTATGGGAAAAAAATTGATGGTTCCTAAAGCTAAAAAATTACACTAACTTAGGAATAAAGTACATATTAAAAAAAGTATTCATTAACACTTATTTTAAATGCAATCTTTAAAATTTTTTTCTAATTCAACATTGGCGTTTTAAAATATTGTTTTTCTTTTGATTTGTTACCACTTGGGTTTAAACAACATTTTTAATGAAGTTACAAAATCAATAACTATTTTTACATAATACTGTATCATATTTATATATTGGACTATTTCATCATCTAATATAAGTGTTAAATGTCTTTAGAAAAATTAAACTTTATTTAAATAATTCAAGTACTGTACATTATATTTAAAAAATAAACTTTAATTTTTCTAAAAACATTCAACATTTATATGTACAGTATATAGTATTATAGATTCATTAATTATATATATTTTAAGACATTATATTTAAATAAAGTTTAATTTTTCTAAAGACATTCAACACTTATATGTACAGTATATAGTATTATAGATTCATTAATTATATATATATTAAGTTTATACGTTGTAAATTTTAAAAAAAATAAATTCCTAATCGTTATAGTGAATAATCGATTATAAATCGAAGTAGTGGGTACAACTTGATGATGGTTGATATTGTGAAATATCGCTAAGTAGCCAATCGCTAAGTGAGATTTAGGTGTATATAGCTTAGTTTAAACATATGTGAAAAGTGGTATCATCAAATCTACTCTTTTGCATTAGATTTCTATTCTTTATTCTTCCACTAGATATCTCAGAAGTTCCTTTACTGAAAATGTATAAAAAGCTGTTAATTCTATTATACGTTTTTAATATTTCTTATACAATTGTAATCAGATTTAACTGCTTCGAAATCGAAAACATGCTCATCATACTATATTAAGAGTATAAGAATTCCATTCTAGGCCATTCTCATTTCTCACTTGTATAAGAATTTTAATTTACAGCTTTTCTTAGCTCATGCTTCCAAGCCTTTAAATCTGAGAAAGCTGTTAAAGAGATTGATTTTTTTCAATAACTCAAGATTAAGTTCTCCATCTCAAATCAAGATCTTTTTAAAGTTCAATCAAGAATCTATAATCAAAGAATTATAGTGTAAAAAAAAAAAGGAATATTCTAAACAAATTTCTTTTTCCAGGTCCAACAATAAAGCTGAATTTAATCTTCCCTAGACATAATTGAAGTCTCATCAACAGGACAAATCATGGTCATCGCACACATATGCTTCCCTGATGTGAGCAAGCACAAACTATGATCCACTTAATAATGATTGCCAAATTTAAGGTGGCCATTGCCGAATTTAAAAACTTATAAATTACTGGGTGGATCTATTTTCTGATTGAAATCTCTATAGGTTCATTTATGATATTATGTTAATAATTAAATAGTAAAAAAAAAAATCTATCTGCTAAACACTAATATGTGTGTTTGTATTTTGTAAAAATGCAAAAATACCTTTCATACTTAATAATTCCAGACACCAAAGTTAACAGCCATGGGGGGGGGGGGTTGGGTTGTATTTTACCGTTTTAGTGGCATAGTTATTTTGTATTAATTAAGAAATATTAATAAATTGATTATAAATTCTTGTTTACTTTAAAAAATAGCAATATTATAATTTCCATTCACAACATGTAATTAATTAAATTTCTTTTTTATATTGTATCACATATAACTGCTACCTATATCTTTAATGAATGTTTTACTTGTTATTAAAAACTATCAATAAATTGATTATAAATCCCTGTTAACTTTAAAAAAATAGCAATAAAGGTATTATAAAATTCATTTACAACATATAATTAATTACATTTTTTTTTATAAATATTGTATCACATATAAATAGTAAAACTTTGTAAGCAAGCAAAAAAACCCAATAGGGGAGAATATTTCCATAGCAGTAATTATTCGGTGGCTTGTAGAGAGAGACTGGTGAGGGTTTATAATAATTTCCAGAGAAAACAGTTACCATTCTTATAGGTGCTATTAAAGAAAATGTGGCCTATGGATCTATGATTTATTGTGATAACGGAATCATTGAACATTATAGGGTGAATTGCAAATATAACTTCATGGATTCTCATACAGTTGTTTTTAATTTGAATTATTACATTTATTTAAAATGTATTGTCATTGTCTTGTATTTTTTTTATAAAATGGACATTATAATACATTTATTGCTATTTTTTAAAATTAGCAGGAATTTATAATGGATTCATTGAATTTTTTTTTTAATATTAATAAATAAAACATATTCATTAGGATTATGGAATAATTATGCTACTGAAAATGTATAATAAAAAAAAACATAGTTGCCAATCTTGGTTGTCAGGAATTATGTGTAATCAATCTTGATATCCAGGATTATTCTTAAGTACCATACCTTTTTTTAGAAAAATGCAGTCTTTTTTTTTTTTTAAATTAAAAGTCATATTTTTAATTTTGTTTTTTAAGATGTGGAAATAGTTTTCAAATTTCCATTGTTTGTTTACATTAAACAAATATTAGTTAATATGTGTGGTCTTGATGATATTATTTTATTTATTATCTCCTGCCTCTCTACCTTTCCAAAATACTTTCCAAAAATGATCCAGAAACACAATATGTATAAAATATACTCATAATGCGTATTATCTTTCAAATACCTGCTCATTTTTTACCCAAATGGATATTAATAATTCAGTAATAGTAAATGAACAAGTTTTTGAATGAAAATAAACAATGTATGTATTACATATATACATGAGTAAACAATGTGTAATCATTTTATTTATAAAAATATCTCCCATTATTTATTTTTGAAAGATGGTTATATGTACTGTGTATACTTAATCTCAAGTGGCAGTTTTTTAATATTTTGTATTCAGTGTCTCTTTCCCCCTATTTATTTATATAGTCTGGATTCAAATCCCCTATAATTCTCTTTTCAATTTTTGGAAATTTTTTTTAAGAAAGAACTATGGTGGATAGGGATCCTTTTACTATCAATGGCAAATTCTAAAACAAAAAACAATACAATGAATTTTATATGTATAATGAAAAAAAAAATTGCAGAATCTAGATTCATATCATATAGCACACAGTTTTGCAAGTTTGTGTTGGAAATTAGCTTCCTAATACAATAAATTAGTACTGGAAATTATGAAATTGGAGGTTGATCTTAAAATTTTTTATTATGCTTTTCATCAACCTTATGGCAATTTTTAGCCTTTTTCCCCCATAAATATGTATATATAATTTGTTGCAATAATTGAAAAATCATCCAATATTCATTTACTGTTTATCAAGTTGATTTGTGTAATAACATGCAAAAATAGAACAACTAATATTAAAATTTTTCAAATGAAGGGATCTTGTTTTTGACAAGTCATAAATTATTCGAGGGTGGATATAAATTACTGACAGTTTACACCATCGTAGAGGAAGTTACTAGATTTTACTGTAAATTTAGCTCTTTAATACAGCATTTAATTAGTTAATGGTAGAGATTTTATACTCCAAAATCAGCAGTATACTTTCCTCAATGGCTGATATATGTATACTAGATGTATTTGGCCTTGTAAAGGCTGTGTTTTTTTTTTTAATTAGTTGCTTTAATAATTTTTTTTAAGACTTAATGTAAATTAAACAAAAAATTTTAAATGTGGGAATTGTACACTGGCCTGAAAGATCATTATTACAGCAGAATACAAAAACTTCTGGCTTTCAGCCCATTATTTTTGCAATAATTGGTTATTTTAACAATTATTTTTTTAACATTTAATGTAAACTTAAAACATTTAATATTATATAAATAAATTTCTGAATTTTAATAAAGCTTAATTAAAATTTACATTTTAAAATATATCTATTATATTTGACAGCATTATGGAACAACTATATATTTATTGGAGTGCCCTCTGAATAAAAAAATTAATTTTTTTTTCAGATTTTTCAATAGTCACAACAAACATAATCGTTTTTTGTTTTTTTTAGCTTTATTAATAATTACCATTTATTAATGATGGAACACAAAATCATCAGCCTTTTAGCCCATCATTTTTGTAAAAAAAAAATTTATTAAATATAATATTTACAATTGATTGCTCTAACAAATTTTTTTTTTTTAAAGATTTAATGTAAATATATGTTTTTTGTTTTTTTTTTACTAAACATTGCTGAGTATGTCATTCATCTAAACTAAATTAGGGAATTGACAGACCATGAAAGCATGGAATGCCTTAATACCAAATTATGAATTGGATTTGTAGCTGTTTCTGCAATTGGCTGTCAATCTTTACTGTGAAATTATACTATACCTCTATAGTCAAAAAAAAAAGCACATGTACTGATGTTTTTCTGAGCATTTTTTATTAATGGCAGGATTACTACCTTCCCATAATTATAGTGGTTATGAATTTGACACACGAACATTCACCAATCAGACAACAGAAAAAGTATGGACTTTATATATAAGATGGAAATCAGATAGCAATATGAGTATATTAAGCTTATTAACCTCACATTTTAGCTTGGAGGTCATTGTTTTACATATATCCTAGATTGTTACATTGACATTTTATTTAACTAAATGCACTGCTGATATCATTTTCTCTCACATGAAGACTAATGTGCAGTTTATTCTTTTATAGTCAGTGTCTCTTTAATCTGATTAGCAAATATTTTTTATTAAAATGACATTTTGGCAGGAAGTTTTATTTTGAAACTGAAAATTTAGCAATAATTCCATTCATATATTCCTGTTAACTTTTCATTCCCAGGACAGCATTTTGTTGGAAATATCTGAATAATTAGAATTCAAATTGTCTAAATCATAAGTGTGTGGATAGAAGTGAAGGGAGACTAATAAATTGTCACTGCTGTTTTTGTTGAGCTTCTAAACATTTATCTCATCTGGCTGAAATCAGTTATCATTAATGTTATCACAGTTATCATTTCCTCAGAAAGTTTGGTGGAAAGTAACATTATACTAAAAACTCTTTTGAAAAAGATAAATTGTTAAAATCAAATCAAAGAAGGTCTGGGACATGCTATGCAAATACCCTCAATAAGCATATTGATTCTCAATTATGTACAACTTGTAAAAGCAAAAAATTTGCAAGTTTATGTTAAAAGTGTAACTTCAAAACTGTCAAAAATTATTATAGGGAAAGATTCTAGAATTCGGGTACTTTAATATTAACCATCACATTGTAGCAATAACATTTGCAAAGAAAATAATTTTCGTAAGTCATGTTTTTGTAAGTTAGACTGTTAAAAAATCAGTTTTTCTATTTTGTGAGGAATTTCTTGTGATATATGTTTATTCTCATTTATGATATAGAAAGGTTAAAGTTTGAAATTTTATGTTAAAAAGTTTACCCTCGAAACTAAAAATTATAATAGTTCAAGTTTTTAATATACACCTGGGTCTCGTTTTACGCGATAGATAGGTTCCTCAGAAAACACGCGCAAACGAAATCATGCAAAAATAGACGTAACTTACATTGAAAAGGGGGGGATGCAGTCTGTGATTTTTCAAAATTCATGTAAAAGCAAAGCACCAACGTAAAATTACTTTAAAATTTGCGCAAAAAAAAAAAAATAAGGAAATAAAATATGACTAATAAAAAATTTCAAATTTGAAAAAAATTGATACAAGACAAACTTTTTTTAACTATAATATTTAATTTTATTCAAAGTAATATATTTTTGTGCATAATTTACAGTACAGTAATTTATATTTTTTTATACACGTTTTAATTATTATTGCTATTTGCCGAAAAACACGTTCGTTTGTAAACTGGTAAAAAATCAAATTTTTCACAAGAGGAAATACAATTAAAGCCAACTTCACACTCATGTTGTATCAATGGTTTTCTGGTGACAACATAATTAGTAATTAATCTTTGAGACGATGATTTTATTAATTGTTTATGAAGCTCGCGATATCCAGACATACAACCATTTAGCTCTCATTGGAATTTAAGAGCACGTTAATGATTAGTGTCATTAATAAGAAAATAATAATTGATTACGTTCTTTTTTAAAAAGCAAAAACAGAATGTGATTTAAAATGCAAAATTAACACGCACAATGTTTGAACAAATTTACATTATAATCTTGTAAAATTTAATGTGTGTATACATAAAATGTGGAAATCATGATTTTAATTTCATTATTGCATAAAATCTTACTATTATAAAGCACTGAAAATATTGAAATTACTAAGATGAAAGTAGAATTCCAATAATGTGCTATTACTTTAAATATAATATAAGTGCGCGAAATTTATTATTTAAAGTAATATCGCATTATCGGAGGTCGACTTCCGGTGAAACATGAATCGCATAACTTCAAAATCGTGTTAAATAAGTCCACGTAAAAAGAGACCCAGGTGTATTAATATGTACCAAATCTATAATTTATTTAATGTGTCATGTTTATTATTGCATTTTCTGTCTTAATTATTATATTTCATTGATGTCTAAAATCTAAATGTAATTTAGAAATAATTTCTAGTTTTGCAGTACAATTGCAATGAAAATATAAATGCCTGTATCAAAAATGCTGTTAACTAGAAACATTTTTTCATTGACCATTCAAAAAAGTTGAAATTGTTTAAAAAAACAACGTATATTAAGACATTTCTGGCTGCATGAAGTATATCATGTTTGTTCAGCAGTTATTTTATCTGAAACTTTATTTGATGCAAATGACAAACGGAAAATAATATGAAGAATAGTAAAACAATGAACATTATTGACTTATGATTGAATGGTATGCCTATGTATTCCTTAGTGATGCAATCAATTTTTCAGCTTGTACAGTTATTAATCAAGCTAAATTGTTTTTTTAAAAAAAACACTTTAATTAGAATACGCATATGAAATATAATGAAGAATTTCTTCAGGACTTTAAACAGTATCATAGAGAAACAATCAGCAGGCAAAGAAAGTTGTCTACTATGTAAATAAATTTGCAGTCTATAGTTATTGAATGTATCAGATTACAACATGATTATAATGCAAATGGAATAGCATTACACTAGGGAGGCATTATGAATGGAAGATGTTCCCAAGATTTAAACCGTCTAAGGATAATTACTGTTTTAACATACTCCAACACAGTTGGTATGCATAAATGTAAAATATTGATGATTGCAAAAGTAAATACCCTTGAGAATTGAAAGATGTTACAATTTACTCTGTAATTTATTATGTAAATAAAAATGGTGGTTTCCTACTAATGTTATATTAGTTTGAAAACTCGTTCATTCTACAAATCAAAATATAATGGACATATATGGAACTATCAGAAGATTGCAAACTTTTTAACTATTCAGCTAATCCTAATGTTGAACATGTTTTTTTTACAGTTTATTTATTATCAAATTGTACATCTCTTAGCCAGCCCCAAAATCAATAAATACTGTACATCATAAAGATTGAATATTGCTCTATTTTCAGGAAAAGTTTTTTAGGTGTGTTAAACACCAGATCTTAAATATACAGATATTTATTAAGGAATTTAACACAAATGTTATTTTATTTATTGCTCAAAAGTTAAAGAATGTAGAATTCTAAGGCACCGACTAGTATAAGTTATAGTCTGTCAAGCAGTATAAAATGGATTTAAAGAAGAGCTTGATAATTTGCTTGTTGTGCAAAAAATATTACAGGATGTGTGTATAGTTATCATTAATGAATAAAAAAATCTATGTTCGGATGATGATGAAATTCCTATTATGCCACATGTACTCTAAATAGTTTGTTCATACTTGACTAGTTATTGAATTATGAGGGGAAATATTGGTTGGCTTTTATTTAATATTAGAAAAATTGTATTGTGAGAGAACCAATCACATGAAGCAACTTGACTTTGGTGAAGGGTTTATTAAAATGCTGAAGAAGGAAAAATCTGTATGATAGAGTTCTGTATACTACATTCAATTTTTGTTTTAGTTTCTGTTATTACTTACTGCATGAAGCTACTGAACCTGTATTAGAATAATTCATTGATGAATATTGGGGGGGGGGGGATTGGATTCTCGTCAAAATACATTCATACTGGAATACAAATTTATTATAAATTATTATTATTTTGGTAAATCTTATTAATTGCAGATTACTTTTTATATATATAATTTTCTTATCTGACTTTTAAATTTTAATTTTTGTATTTGTCTTTCAAAACAGAAAAAAAATTAGGCTCAAGTGTGAATGTTGACTTTTAGGAAATATATTAGTAGAAGATCAAATTCATTGTAAGTAATATTTTTTTATTTTTCATCAAGGAAAATGTGTTAATTAATTAATACATAGTATAATAAAATAATGAATTGGGTTAATAATCAAAAATTTAAAGGGGGGGGGGGGCAAAGTGATATTAATTTTTTTCTGTTATTTTGATTACTGGTGTAAAGGAGAGTGAATATCCTGAAAAAAGGTTAGAAAGAGGTTCCAGTTTGCTGCTGTTTTATTGTTAAGACAGCATGTGTAATCCAGATCAGATTGTAATAGTTTAGTGACTGTCATCTTCAGAATCTGGTTTCAATCCACTAGCAGCCTGCTTACTCCAGTCACCAGATCGACAATGCTTTTAATGGTTACTGACTGTTTAGCTAAGTCTAGTTATGGGAAAATGTTTTATTTTTCAATAAACTGAATATCTTATTATTCTACTAATTTAAACATTTATTTTGAGATTACTTTGTAAAAACTTTAAAAACAAAAAAAAAAAACAACAACTTCATGTTATGAAAAAAATGTTTTCTTTTTCAATGATGAATTACACATATCTGTTCAATTTTTACAAACTATTTACATTTTTAGATTACTTTATAAAAAATTATTACAAAAAAGTTACTATTTTATTTAAATACAAATAAATATTGTGAAAGTACAAATCTATGTTCCACTCTTAATATATTTATTTTTAGATAACTTTCTATAAAAGTTTACATTCCATTATTTACGTCTTTAAATACACATTAATGTAAGAAGTATACTGAATCTTCAATTTATCAATTAATTATCCCAATATGGTTTTAGAAGCTTCATGCTATGTTTAAAAGCAGAAACTAAATGGAAGATGAAATGTAGTATATCGACTTTATTGGTACCCAAAAGTCTTAGTAATCAAATAATCCTAAATAATATTTTTTTAAATATCTTTTAAGCAATATATTCACTCATTGATTACATTTATCTTCATTTAGTAATATTCAGTTGTATTTAAAGCAATGTTTGTCTCAAGCAAATTTAACAAAAAATTTAAATGTAATTTTTTCCCCATTGAAAGTATTCTATTAGTATCTAGCAAAGTCAGTGTTAAAACTTTATATCCATGGAATTTTTACAATAGAATAGGATTAATGCTCTCAAGTCTTTGTTGTTAAAAGCAATACCTTTTGTTTTACCCACAGTTTGATATTTAGAACAGGTTTAAATTCTAATTGACTTTAAAATCAAATTAATATCTATAATGCAAAAGTATCAATCTGAGATAAATATACTACACTGTATTATACTGTAATGTTCCTTTTAAATTTAGTATTCATTAGTCCTCAGCCTTTTTTTTTTTTTGGAATTAAAATTAGTGGATTTTATCTACTAAAATGTACCTTTCATTAAATAATTTATTCTGGATTGTAATATTGCAAAATATTTGTTAGTATCTGAATCAGTTATCTTTTTCTCTTCCCCTACCAATCTTTGCATTTTTAAGTTTTCATT
Source organism: Epiperipatus broadwayi (assembly GCA_028023455.1). NCBI lineage: Eukaryota > Metazoa > Onychophora > Udeonychophora > Euonychophora > Peripatidae > Epiperipatus > Epiperipatus broadwayi. The sequence goes on along the minus strand of JAQFVV010012516.1, from coordinate 888,935 downwards.
GTTTCTCCATAAGACATTTTATCATTGTAATATCATCTTTTGGAGTAAATAATGTTTTTATATGAAAAATATTTTATTAATCTTGCTACAAAGTATGACAACTTTGTATAGTATATATAACAATTATATTCTATCTGCAGTAATTGTTTTAACATTAAAATGGATGCTTAACATTTGAAAATGGCACAAAACTATGTGCCAAAAAAGGCTTTTTATGTATAATTATTTTTAATATATATTCATATAGCTGTTGTATGTGATTTTTTAATTATAATTTATATGCACAAATCGTTGACTTCATTAATTTTTCATATTGCTCATTCTTTTTATTAAAAACAAACGAACTATCTAAAAAAAATAGAGAAGAATAATCTAATTAATGTACATTACTTCTTTCAACTCTTTGCTCTATTTATCAAGTATTCACATTACTGTAGTTTATCAGTTACATCTTTTTTTTTTTACTCTTGACAATCATTTTCTAACATAGTTTGCTATATTTTCAAAGAATATGTTCATTTTCTTGTAATTACTCAGTAAATATTCTTTTTTTTATGGAATCCTTTTTTTTTCTCTCACTCTGTTGATATATATATATGAGTAACTTCAATTTATTTGTTCACTCATTCTGAATTGTTTCTACACATTCTCCTATCATATAAACTTGTTCAGTTATTGAAAGTCAGATTTGTTTTAAAGCTAATCCTTTTTTTTTTTTTAACGCCACTGCCACTTACCTACTTTAATTCATTTTACCAAATTAAAATAGTGTGGCATTCACAAATTTGTGACTTATATATTTAAACAATACTGTTGTAATGTATTTAATTAATAAATTGAAAATAAAACAAAATTATGGAAATAAAAAAATGTTTACGTAATATGTCTGAAATAATAAATTATGAAGTTATAATTATAATGAATCAAAAACCGTATTAAATTGAAATTCAGTTCACTGACTCGCTTATTGTTCTGTTGTGTCTCTATTAAGAAAGTTTCGCTTGAATAATTTCAAACAAATAATCACATTTTAAAATTAAAGTTTAAAGAAGATTCAAATTTAGAATTAACTAAACCCACCACTTAATTGTTTGTATATAAAGAAAATGGACTAGTAGTGAATTTAAAATTCAGATTTTATTTAGAAATTTGAATAACCCCTTTATATTCATTTTAAAATTAAATTTGATATCGCAGTTTAATAATTAAAAAAAAAATCAGTTGATGCTAAGAAACAAAATGAAAACAAAAACGGGATTCGATTTAAATTGGAAAAAATAGGCCAATTAAAATACAGCAGAGTGATTTTTTTATTTATTTTAGAATTTGTACACTGGAAATATTATTTTGTTATTAATAGCATTGTTTTCAATTATTTAATTATGGAACGCCAAATAGAAGCGTGATTTGATAATAACTATATAGTAAGAATGATTATGATTTCATAAATTTATTATAGCAACAGATTATTTTAGCAAGTTCGTTTATTTAAGATGAATTTTAATTACAGGTAATTTTGAAGTTACAAAATATTTTTTTACTTTTTATACAAAAATAAACGCACGCCAATTCGCTTGAAGTGAGTTATTAATAAATAGCATTATCTCTTATCTAAATTAAATATATAAATAATATAATTTTATAAAATGTACCTGTAAATTTAAAAAATAAATTTTTTTCTTATATGCTGAGGTTGCATTGTTTACTGATTAAATCCATTCATAAAAAAAAAAAGTAAATTAATGAAAACAAATTTAAAAAAAAAAAATTATTTTAGTTCACAATGTAGTTGCTTGATCCTACAATTACAAAACTGAATCACACCTCATTGTACTTCAAGTATATGGCTGCCTCCAATTAAGCATGTAGATGAAATTAAGGTTATCAATTTAATATCATTTACATATATCTTTTGCATTTCATTATTATCAATTTTTGACATAGAAAGAATGAAGAAAATGTGCATTCATAATTTGTAAAAATATTAATGTTAAAATTGTTTCAATACATTTTGTCTTCTGGTTTTAAATTTTAATCCACTTTTCGTGTGATATATATATTTTAAAATATTACTTTATAAAACAGCTTTTATTGCATCATAAAATTTAGAAGTGTGTAATAAAAACTTGTTGGTATTAGAGCCCATGTTTGAAATAGCAGAATACTGTACCTTTCTTCAGTGGGGATGGGTTGGCAGAATGTCACAGTTGTGACAAACACCCTCCTTCACTGGAGAAGATCGAATATCTAAATATAGAAAAGAAATATTTAAGTACAGTATTGTTAAAAACTGTATATATATATTTTATATATGATGGTGTATATAAAGACACGGCATTTTATTATTTTTGTTGATGTCTTAATGGATAATATTATTTTTAATTAATTTTGAATCATTTCTATAGAAAATTTAAAATTGTGCCTTATGTTAGGAAGCCAAATTACATAATGGAAATGAAAATAATTTAAGGTTTATTTTTAATTAATTTAAAAAATATATTTATTTTTACAGTAATCATTTTAATGCTTTAGTTATCTTATAAATACTTTAAAATTAGTTATTTTATCGAAATAATAATTATTTCTTTATGGGCATCACAATTTAAGTCTCTTGAATTAAGTGATTTATCACTAAGGCAACTAATAAGTAAACATGCATATGTAAAATAAATATTGTAACTAACAAAATGTACAACCCATACGAAAAATACCTAAGGGCAATTGTGTGTGCACTTCACATTCTGATATCATAGAACAATTTCTTTTACAGCCTGCTAAAATTATCTAGATGCAGGAGACGTTTATCCTATTCTAATTAAATTATTTATTGCAAAATAACGACAAATTGCTAAAAAAATAATAATGAGATATCAAGTGTTGGTGGTCGAATGGTCAGCACAGCTGCCTTACAAGCAGTTGTCCCGGGTTAGCGGGTTCGCTTCCTGGCCGATGCTATGACACATGAAAAAAAAAAAAATAGAGGCATTACAATTTATTTACATATATACATAAAGATAATACACGTAGCATAAATTGACTACCTGGTCAATTTATAAAGAAGTTAATATGTTTAACAAATGATTGACTCAATTATTAAGTTTATTCATGCAATAATTAAGTTTATGCATTATTAATATATATGGTATAATATAGTTTAAATGCTTCTTAACCAGTATTAATTCTGAAAAGATATAAACTCGTTGCATGGACTAATGATCACAAGCAATTATATTAGTTTTAAGATTAATAAACCTACAGTCTGAAGATACAATACATTGATAAACCATTTAAATAACTGGGACTACCAAAAATGCTTTCAGGCTGTAATGCAGGTAAGTAATTAAATGCTATATAAGCAATCGTAAGAGGCAATATTGGCATTACAATATTTATTGATAGATGATAGATATATACATGCGAACTAGGAGCATGCTATGTGATAGGGATTTATGCCAATTGCATATTAAGCGTAAGAGTGACCGGCAGGTTCACAAATGGTATCATCCATGACTTGTACAAAGACAAGGCAGATAATATACGGTAAGAATTTCCATCTGCTGCATACTATTGCACTATGTAAAATAATGCATAATAAATTATATATAAATGAATTTTGTGTGTAAACAAAACAGCCTAAAATAAAGGTTACAGCAGTTCACTTGCATCAATTTTCCCAATTATCCTTCCTCAAAACTGGAGGGTGGTTTTCTTTAAACTGTAATTTATTAAAAGACAGTTAAAAAGATATTAATTTATTCTGTCTATGTAGCCCTCTTGAATTCCCTTCAAGATTCATTAAATTACAGGTTTAAATTATTGTTTATATTTTCAATGAAGTGGAAATGACTGAGAACAATAAGTGATTAAAAGCATGGACAGAGAGATTGTGATAACTTAAATTGCTTTATATATAATAATCTTTCAAATTTATGCCAAATGAATTGGCACGTTTAAGAACAGAGCATATATCTCCTGCCATACCTGCTTATAAACAGATTTAACAACCAAACATTAATTAACATATTTTCATTAGTAAAGAGTAATTATAAATTTTATTAATTAGTAAAGAGATAAATAATACTAATGCTAGATATTTATAATATTCTTTTAAAGTTCATACCTATTCCTTTCAGCATTAAAAGTTTGAGTTCATTCTTTAGTTATCAATATATTTTAGCAGTCTTTATCTATTGAACCATAGCTATGGTGGCGGTAAGTTCTAATCAGTTAAAATTCACGAGGAAACTCGGGTAGCAGTTTATTGCTTTATGGCTGGTTTCTCCCTGAAGCTTTGGACATTTGAAGTGTAAAGCGTACAAGTATTAAAAACAACATTCAAGATGTTTCTCCATTGGTTGATGGCTTTCTTTTCTGAACCTAGCATTAGACTTACAGCTTTCACTCTTCCAATTTGTTAAAGTGAAGCAGATGGAAGCTTTTCTACTCCTGCATGATGTTGGGACCAAAATATACGAATAAACACAATAGCTGAATAAGACTAGCTGAATTACTTAAAAAGCACATAGCAGAATAATAGTTAACCAGCTCGTGATCTCTATATCTTTTTGACCTGGCTTATCAGCAAAAATAGGATCCATCTGTAGTCATTTGAATCCTTTGATCTATTGGTTGTAGATAATGCCTGACCTCCGTTTTGGTTTGCAGTTTGATTTGCCCAATCATACCATTTACAATTTTTGATCTTTGAAAAGGGTTAATAAAATAACAGCTTAAATTATGTCAGACCTTTATCTCCTTACTTAATTACTCTGTTTATAAGCATTTTAATTATCATTTCTAATAATTTCAGTTCCACTTTGTTATTGTTAATTAAAAAACACGTTTTGTTTTAACATATTTTTAAAGTAAATTTATATATATATAATTTTTATTCATTAAAATTGTTTAAAACATTTATTTTTAAACTTTTTTGAATTTATTAAATTATGGACATGAAGTGTATATAAATATCCCTTCAATATTATATTTCCAGTTGCTGAACTCTCAATAAAATGTAAGAGCAATGAGTTTCACAGTTATCATTGATATATTAGACAATATTAAATTAAGTGAATAAAAAATTAAGACTGATTTTTAAAAAACCCAGTAAATAATAAAGTAATACTAATTACATGAATTAACTATTTACAAGCTAATCTCACAATACAATATTATTTTAACAAGAAATTGTACAAGTTAAAGATTCATCAATATGTCTTTTCAAAAATATTCTATTTTCCCATGTCTAGATTCTATAATGGTAGTTTTAAGTATAAATATCAAAATATATTAATTAATGAAATCAATAAGTGTTAATGACCAAGCATTTTGATTTAAATATATTCTTTACAAGGAATAAAGTATTTTATTCAATAAATAATTAATGGCATAAATATTCAATACTGTTATTTTACCATATAAAATTGTGATAAATGTAAATTAAAATATGTGGTAACTAAAATAGATTTAAGAGAAAATTCTTTCTTTGTACCTAGGTTTTTATACATATATAAATCAGATTATATATACCTACTTTGGTATCTAAAGTACAGATTTGGTCTCTTGTATAAAAAAAAAAAAAATTATACAGAAATCCTGCTAGTGGCTATTATAAATTAAAATTGATTGATGGAATTCTCCATTTCCTTTTTAAAACAAAGATGATAATCTAGTACAATTTGATGTAGCTTCTCAGTGAACTTAAATTTGTATATTAATATGTAGAGTTATTTTGATTTTAAATATATATGTTAATATGTAGTGACTTTGGCAACTTTTTTTAACCTATATTTAGACATACTGGTAAATTGTAGCTTTCCTAAGTTTACAGTTGACAGTTCCACGGAACTTTCTTCATGATTGAGATGTATAGTCTCTGTAAATTTTTGTGCAGGTTATAGTTCAGGTATGAAATAATATCTGATGGTAATTAGAAATCATATGGTTTGGTAGGACACAACTACTGTCATTTTAGATCTGTAGGAAAGAACAATAGTAGTTGGTCTCAACTCTGGTCAAACCTATTCATAGACTTTGCTAGCCATAAACCTTTCATGATCTTCCTTTTCTGTTTAAATTTCAACTTTATCTAGATTAAAATGGATTTTTTTAAACTATTTATAAATTTTTGTATTTATTTATTGAGCATAAGGTTTTATTGACAACAAATTCTTCTACATGAATAACATAAGATTTTGATAAATAATTAATTACTTATTGTGAGAAATTTCACTAACATTGCAATAGATTTTAATCTGAATAAACATAGATTTTATTTGAAAGCATGTTTACAAAATATTTAAATAATATAAATTAAGCACAGTATGTGTTTTAATTAACCATATGAGTTTAATTCTTACAAAAATTTACCTGCCATCTTAATTTAAAAGAAAAATATATTAATTCATTGCTTTCTCTTTAGAAAAATGAAATTGTACCAATATTTAAATGTTTACAGAAGTTTACATTTGAATTCATGTATATTACTATGTGTAAAATTATCACCTATAAGACAAAATATTTAAGGTATTTATTACCACTACAACAATATTATTAGTGATAAGATCATATTGTCTTAATATATATATATATATGCTAGTGGGTATGCATGATATAATCTGTACTCTATATAATTGTATGTTGAAATGTATATTATATGCATTTAGTATTATAATGCCACAGATTTTGCTTATCCATAAGGGCCTTGGCATCAAATGGCTTATACATGGTCCCACTATATTTATAAAAATCTTACAACTTAATAGAACTTTCAATTAAACTTCATTATATTTTGAATATTCACTTATCTGAGTTTATGATATTAAATTATCTTCATTTAGAATTTTTATTTAGTGTTTTGATTTGTGTAATGCATCCTAAGTTTTAACTGATATGCAAGCATACTATTTTTTTTACCATATATTTCCTAAGTCAATTAATTTGCCATATTTTTAGCAATAATTTATATTTTAAGAAATGAAGTATTTCTAATCTTGCAATATATACTCATGTTTTATATAAATGGAATTACTGTATGTTTTAATTATCTGAACTATTTGATTCTCTATGTTAGTCATGATTATTTCAGTTAATTAATTTTCTGCTGCCCTAAGATTTGCTATTGCGTATTTATTTAAAAAAGGGCATAATATGAATCCATTGTTAGTATATCTATTTATTTATATCAATTCCTACATGAAGAATTGCCACATTATAAATATTGATTTCAAAGGTAAACTTTGGTATTGTATTTTATAAACATTTCCAAATTGATTTGCCACGTAGATGCATTAATATTGATTATTAGAGTAAGCAGTTTCAAAATGGTGGTCATATCAGCAAAAGGAAATGCTAGTATTCTTATATTTACAGAATCAGTTTAAACAAGCCTTATGAAATTTGCAGAAATCTTTTTGCATAGCAGTGCATTTGTAAAATGTATTTTTCACATACCACCATCTAATTCATACATTAAATATACGTAAATTTTATGTTCTCTGCCGGAGGCAGATAGAATAACTAGATAATTGATTACAAGCATTATATTTTAGTAGTTTTCCATTGTTCACTACCCTTTTATTACAATTTATTATAGCTTTGTATCACTGATACGTATATTGAATATATATAACATTTTAGGTATTTAGGAGTATTAGTGCTATAATACATTATAATTATTATTGTTTTATAAAATGTTTTAGAAGCCATCGTTATTCTATATAGATATTTTTAATAGTTTCAAAATGGCAGTAAACACTAATTCATATCTTATTCAATATAATGGTACTGATTATTTTTAATCATGGGAAAATATCCTTGAATTGCTTATTGTGTAGATAAGGCACACAAACAAGTTACTTTATCCCTGGATTCGATATTGTTGAATGTAACATTTTAGAAAGAAAATATTCAACTATAAAAATAGAAATATCAAGAGTTATAATTGATAAAAGATAGAAATTATTGTGACAGATTTGAGACAGAAAACAATTGGTAATATATTTTTAAAGAAAGTATTCCAAAAAATGGAAATGAAATATATACAAATATTGGAAGCATAAGTGGAATAGGATTCATTGTAAATAAAAGGATGAAGAAAAATATTATGGATATTGGTGGTATATCAGACAGAGTGGCAAGATTTATTATTCAACTTAATCAAAGATACCAAATGTGGATAATTCAGCTTTTGCCCAATAAGTTCTCATTGTGATGAAGAAATAGAGGATTTTTATATGAATACTCTAAAGGCTTTTGATCAGACCAACAAGTTGTCATGAGAGACTTTAATGCTAGAATTAATAAATGATTGAAAGATGAAAGTTCTGTAGATAATTTTTTATATGATGATATAAATAATAGAGAACATAGACTTGTGCAGTTCACAGAAAAAGAAAAACTTTATATTATGAATTCTTTAAGAAAAATGGACACGGAAGCATCCAAATGAAAAGTACAGCAGAATTAGATTATACTTTAACTAACAGATATATTTTATGAATGTAATGTAATTAATATTTTCAACACAAGAAGTGATCATCAGTTAGTGAGATGTAAGATAGATATTAATATAAAACTAGACAAAAATTAAGAAAAGCAGTATTCCCAGTTTATATTCCTATTCAGAAACATTCCAGTGAATTTAAATTAGAACTTGCAAATCATTTTAAAATATTAACAGATTTTGAAGATGATTCAAGTTTTGAATGAAATATCTGTTACACTATTAAGAACTACAAGAAAAATAGCTGGTAAAAAAATAGTTATTGACCCAAGACAATTTATAAAGAAAAGAAGGTATATAAAAATGATACATTAAGATTGAATATCTAGAAATTTGTAAAATGATTTTTAAAAAAATTAATAACAATAAAATATAATTGTGAATTAGCATGGAAAGTTATAGTAGAGATTAAAAGTATCAAAAGTGTAAAACAATTTCCTGGTATATTTGCAATAAGAAAAAAAGATGGAAGCATTACTAAAAAAAAATGGCATCATGAAATGTATGGAAAATTCTTCAAAGAATTATACAGCAATAAAGAACAAGAAAAGTGTATCCCCTACAATTATTACATTTTTTTTAATTTCCCAGCATTTTAAATGAAAAGTGAGACAGACATGTAATTAAATCAACAAAGAAGGGGAAAGCTCTGGGTAATGATGGAATTATAATTGATATTTTAAAAGAAGCAGGTGAAGAAATAGAAAAATTAATTGTCAAAGTTATACACCAAATGTCTAAATCATAATGTTGTACCAGATGATTGGAAGAATGCACCACTAATATTGCTATTTAAATAAAATGACCAAGAAGATATTAGAAATTGTAGACAAATCAATCTGTTAACAATTCTATACAATTATTTTCACCAAAATATTTACAACTTGTCTATAGCGAACTTAGGATTTTAACCAAACAAAAGAACAAGTCAGATTTCCAAGTGGTTTTAGCATAGTGATTATATTCAAGTATTGAGAGAAGTTCTAGAAAGTACCAGTGAATATGAATTGTCATTATGCTTTGGATTTGTAGATTATGAAAAGACATTTGATTGTATAAGTATTTCTACAATGATTAAAGTATTGGATCATTAACATATAGACCAGGACCTTGTCATATTCTGAAGAATATTTATCAAAATGCAATAGCAATGGTTAAATTATATAATTATACTAAGATGATTAACATGGAGAAAAGTGTGCAACAGGGTGATTCCATATCTCCAAAACTTTTTACAACTATTTTATAAGTATTTTATAGATTAAATTGAAAAGCTAAGAGATTAAAAGTAAGTGGAGATTATTTAAGTCATCTGGATTTTGAAGATGATGTGTTGTTTTTGCAAATAATGCTTCAGAAAATGTTGCAATAGTTAGTAGGGCTAAAGATAAATGCTAAAAAGACAATTATTTTTCAATAGATTCTCTCATAATAAAATAAAGATTGATGATGATGAATTAGAAGTTAACAATTACAACTACCTTGATCAGATTATTAATACAAATGGAAACAATTGATGAAATCAATCAGAATTAAATTTTGATGGAGTACTGTTGGGAGAAATAACTTAATAGTAAAAGAAATATATATGTCTATGTGTTTGAAAATGTATGTGGGATTCGAACTCAGACTTTCACACAAACCTCAACTCTCCATGCCATGTCATTGCTGACCCACCTGATCACACACATGTTGAAAAGATAAATAATCACCAATATACGTATTTCATGCTAAACCAGCAGTCCTCAGTTGGTCCAGATTACTATCTTCACCCATATATACAATCAGTGCTCAGCTTTATATTAAGATAATCTTCATACTTTAATGGACAGGCTTCAAACTACTCCAACTCACAACTCTTCATCCATCCATTTCATTGACAATCTGATGATGAAACATTCAAATCCCACATTAGTGCCAAGGTTGTCATCCTACCTATGTTGACATTTAATCATTCAAACCCTGTGTTTGTGTTTGAGACTTGGACATTTAACAAAAGAGCAATATAGAGATTTCAAACCACTCAATAAAATGTGGAGAGAGATATATTTAGGTGTAACTAGAGGCAATTGAAATGAAATGCGTGGGTGATGCTAATGAGATCATTCAAAGAATTAAAGAGATTGAAGTGGAAGTGGATTAGACATATTGCTAGAAAATATGATACTAAATGGACATTTGAAATCTTAAACAGGATTCCTGGAAATTTAAAAGACCTAGAAAGGGATCACATGTTAGATGGATGAAATAAGGAAATATTGGAGTGAAGTGGAGAAGAGAAGCTAGAAATTGGAGAAACTAAATTAATGTTGGAAAGATCTTCATCTTGCAGTGGGTTGACAATTGTTGAAATAATGATTATATTTTACTAGAATGACTTTTTTTAAAAGAAAAAAAAACTTTCAATTTATGGTAGTTTGCAGTTTCCTCAATAGAACGGCCTTTTATCTATTAGTAACCATAGTTGAATAGTGTTTGTAATAATTATATTTAAAATTTAATGGGTCAGTCTTAATTCTACTTGAGAACAAATCCCAAAAAAATGCATTTTACAATTGTTTTGTATGTCTTAGTCATTTTTGAAATTGTAAATTTTTATTTTATTTCAGTTAAGAAGCATGTTAAGATTGTACTGAAAAAAAATATATCCATTATTGAGATTATATTACATATCCATATTTCTCCACCTAAAAGAAGAAAAAAACTTTGAATTTATGATAGTTTTCAGTTTCCTCAATAGAACTGCTTTTCATCTATTAGTAATCATAGTTCAATAGAGTTTATAATAATTGTATTTAAAATTTAATGGGTCAGTCTTAATTCTACTTGAGAACAAATCCCAAAAAAATGCATTTTACAATTGTTTTGCATGTCTTAGTCATTTTTGAAATTGTAAATTTTTATTTTATTTCAATTAAGAAGCACGGTAAGATTATACTGAAAATAAATATATACATTATTGAGATTATATTACATATCCATATTTCTCCACCTGCATAACATATATATTATATAAAGATTATGTCCTGTATTTCAAGTCAGGTCACCATAATTTTAAAGTAGAAAATGCATGAAAATAATAACTATATATTATGGTTTTGAGAAATAAAAGAAAAATATATTTTAAAAAATCAGTTTGTTGCTTGATGGGAGAAATTTATATGCAGTTTGAGCACCAAAAGTTACAGTTGTTGTGAACCATGAATTGTGAACTCTGAAGTCCACCACTAAACAACATAGAAGAAACATTGGAGAATTTAAATGGTTTTTTTATCCTTCTTTTACCATTTAAATAAAAATAGAGAGACTCATTTAGTAACTATTAATGAACAGTACATTGAATTGGTTTATGATTAAGTTATTAGGTGGGGAAAAAATTCTTTATCTGATTGGAACATGGAAAAAATTTTCAAATTTTATTCTGACTAGAATATTGCTTAATTCCAACATTTTATCAGTTTATTTTAATTTATTAACATTTAAATGTTAAATTTAAGCAATATATTTTTAAACAAAAATAAAAATGCAAGTCTGATGATTAAGTTTGTTAACTTTTCCTTTAATTAAAAAATGCTTTATATTTTATTGCTGATTATCACTATAGTCACTCTCAAAATACTCCCCTTTGGAAACTATATACTGATGCCAGCATCTATTTCACTTTTTTAATAATTTTGGAACTTTTTCTGTAATGATCATTAGAGCTGTTGTCATATTTTCTTTGATGTCTTGAATGCCATTAAAATATATCCTTTCAATATTTCATTTATTTTCGAGTAAAGAAAAGTCATTGGGAGCAAGGTAAGAGTGTTTCAATACAGTTATGCTATGTGAGCTGATGCATTGTTGTTTTGCAAGACTAAGTTAAGGTTTTTCTCTTTCTCTATTGATGCTTACTTGATATACTAAGCTTCTCAGAGTCAACTGATGACATGCATAATTCAACAATTTTTTTACATTTTCATTAGTTCTGTTCATTACTGACTGCCCTGACCTCTTTTCATCAATAATGTTTTTTTTCAGAAAAATGTTTAATCCTTTTGTACACTGTCATTCTTTTATAACTTTACTCCCATAAGTTTAGATTACTCTGTCTGATTTTATTTTCATTCTTGATAATTTTAACAAGAAATTTAACATTTGGTGCTCTAATTCAAGCTCGGATATTCTAACAACAGCATACAATAATAAATTTCACTTAGCAAGATACCTGTAAGACACTGATACATCAATGTTATGAAACCTTACATGATCTGATGTGATGTACCATGACTTCTCCGTAAATGGAGTTAGGAATCTCTCAGCACCTATGCCCAAAGGAACCTGTTAGCCACTTTACCTTTACCTTCCATTCTCCACCCTAAACTTTCCCATAATCTGCTCCATCCCATTTCCACAACATAATCTTTGTCAACTCTATGGCCTTTATATCTAAATCCCCCTTATCTTTTCCCAAAACCCAGCATAAAAACCAATAATCCACTTTCTGTATAATCACTTTGTTCATATTTATTCTCCCATAACTTCTTTATTTATACCCTTTCTGCTTTCAAGCATTTACATTCAATCAACAGATTCCTAATATTTTCTATATCTTCCTTACACAATTTGCAAACTAAATGACCCATATTTTTCCATTTACATGTATATTCTCTTGTTGCTAAAGATCCTGTTCGAGCCTTAAACAATAAGCTACTTTCCTTACTATTATCATAAATTAACTCGCACCCAATGTTTCATTTACTTCTATATATATTTAAACTCTTTTTACTCTCCATACTAGTTCTCCATCTCTCCAACTCCCTATTCTTTATTAATGCATCTATTCTTTTATCCCATTCCTTACCATTATAACATTCAACAATCCTCCTAACACAAACAAGTATACTGATATAAATTCTTTATCCAAATTCTTTGCATACCGCATTACCTTTCTCACCCATCTTGTTACCTGCCCTTTACTCATAACCCAATTAAATACTATTTGGGCTATTCATCATCCATAAACTGTAACCTACCAAACATTTTCATTTTACTTTTTGCATCTCTCATTAAAAACTTGACCATCCCATTTCTTTTTGAATTGCCTCCTTTGCTGTCCATACCTCTGCATCCAATGCATGTCTTCCTACTTCCCTTTGTACTTTCTCTAAGTAATCTAAAACCCTTTTACTAACACATAATGCATCATTATCATATGTTAACCCTGCTACTACAACTCCCATACAATTCTGGCTACATCATATTTATTATATGACAACACTTAATTTCTTTACTAAACCCTTTCTTTTCTTTGCTTCATTTACCAATTTTTTCTCCCATTCAACCAAGCAATTTTCCTGATTACTTAAGTTGATTCCCAAATAACTATATCTGTCCACCACACTTAACTTTATATCCCCCAATAAAAATTCTACATCTTCTCTTTCCCCATTATTAATTATCATTATATTTGATTTTTCTTCATTAAATTTAATCCCCATCTCTTTACCCACCCTTGCACATGTCCTCAGCATGACTTCCATATCTTCTCTTCTTTCTGCACCCAAAAAAATATCCGCAAAAAAAGACCCGGCAAAATATATCCTCCCTTTAATGGTATCTCTATCCCTCTTCCCAGTCTTTCTACTGCTTTCTTCATTTCACTCGAATACAACAAAAACAAAATAGGTGACATAGGGCATCCTTGCCTTAATCCCATCCCATTTTTAACTTTAACTGATTCTATATCCCTTAATTGGTAAGTATAGTAATTATTTTCATATAATTTCTTAATAATATTTACCTAAGCTTTATCCATTCTCAAATTTGCTAACCTTACCCATAATCTATTTCTATTTACTCTATCGTACATCTTCTCTATATCTATAAAATTCATATATAACGATGTACCTGAATTTCTACTCATATTCGTAAGTTGTGCAACTACAAATAAACTATTTCCTATACGCCCATCTGACCTAAAACCACCTTGAATTTCCCCCACTACATTATTCTCTTCCATCCACTTTACAACTCTTCCAGCCACCATATATGAGAAAGCTTTATATAAAACTGATGTTACTGCTATCAGTCTGTAATTTAACTTTCTATGATCCTTACCCTTGTCTTTACATAATAATCTTACTCTTGTATTACTCCAACTCCCTGGAAAAACTCTCTTCTGTGCTATCTTATTAAAACATGATAACTTTGCTTTTGCTCTATTATGCCCTAAATTCATTACCATCTTTGCTGCCCATCCATCTAAAGCTCTTGCCTTTCCACTTTTCAATCTCTTCCGTGTTTCATTCAGTTCATTTTTTGTGAACCTAATATTCCCATTACTAAATGCTTTCATGTTTTCTATCATTAAGTCCTTCATATCTAACATCTTTTTTATATCCATTACATATCTATTTAAGATTCTCTCTAACTCTTCTCTAGAGCTACACTCTATTCCCTCATAATCTATTAATACTATCTTTCTCTCCCCTACATTTCTCTTTTTAATGTAATTCCAAATTTTTTTACTCCCATCTCTTCCACTTTTATTAATATCCTCCAACAATTTACTATTCAACTTCATCCTCTCTCTATAATTATCCATTTTAGCCAACTTCTTCTTTTCTAAATACTTTCCCCATTTAGCATTAATATCGTTTTCACTTTCTTTGTTCTTAATAGCACACTTATACTCTCTGTATTCTTTTTTCCTCTCTTTTACACTTTTACTAACTCACATTTTTTTATTTTTTTTATTCTTCTGCATATTCTCAACTAAAACCCTATTTGCCACTTTTTCTATTTCACCACACCAGTCCTCATTCTCATCCCCAACCAACTGTTTCATGGCTTCTTCAACTTATATTTTATACTCTTCCAACTTATTCTTATCATTCACTCTCCATCCACATCTTTCACTATTGTTTCTATCTTTATTTCTATCCTCCATCACATTACTAACCATTTCTATTACAATAAAATTATGATCACTATTACATACTCTCTCTTCATTATCAAACACCTTAATGTTCCGTATTTTATTCATTCCCTCTTTCTCTACCAATACATAATATATTGTGTGAAATATATTATTCCTAGACCATGTGTATTGACCCTCATAAATATTTGATAAATTCCCAATGCTCAAATTTACTCTTTGACAAAATTTCTTCAAAAACTGACCATTCTTATTATCTACATCATCAATTTCTTCAATATGTCCATTCATATTTCCTATAACCATTATTCTCTTCCCCTTTCTTTAAAACTCTGTATATCCTTAACTAGACATTCATATATACTACTGTTTCATTCCATTACAGTTTGACTATCTCCAGTGGTTATATACACTATAGCCACCATCCATTCTTGTCTACCCAACCTTATTTCAAACCACAAATGCTCTTGACATTTAACAATATTTAAATATTTTTTCGATATAACACCTATACCACTACCCCTTTTTTCTTTTTTATTTATACCCTGCCATACTATATCTTCCAAAATAGGTTCTCTGTCTTCTCTCAGATGTGTTTCCACTACTGTTAATACCTCAAGCTCTTCATTTTCAATTGCTTTGTTTAATTCCAACCACTTTTCTCGTCTCCTACCACCTTGCATTTTCAAAAACCCAATTTTAACAATTTTTTTTTTCCTAATTACTCTTTTATAAATTCTTTTGATTTTTTCTTCTCCATTACATTTATAAAAAACTTTTTTACCATTAATTTTACAGATCAATTCCTTCTCCACATCTACACTTATATCTAAATCAACCATCTTTTGCTTATTTCATATATCCCTTCCATTCTTATAGTTTTTTATACAGTGCTGCCAATGTAGGTACATGTTGGCAAGTTTATGTTAGACCTCATAACCCAAGAAATTTCATTACATTTTGTGTTGTGAAGGATATAATTGCCAAAGATTTTGACTTCCATATTTCATTAATAAAAACTAGTTATTAATTTTAATTTTTTTTTTTTTAAAAGCATTCTTTGTATTGGTTAAAGGCTTACTCCTATTCTTTTTCCTTTGGTAATTTTAACAATTTATGTTACAAATTAAATAACAATATTGTCTTCTGTTATAACAAAAAAAAAATCATGACCTTAATTTTTATTTAGATTAATAGGGGAAAAAAAAGTAGAAATCTATTAATATAATCATCAAGTAATGGGCTTTTATAATAGGTAAACAAAAATACACTACACTATGATTTCTGACTAGTAGTGTCTTATACATTATCTTTTTCACAGACTTTGAACAGTTAGAATGAAATAGAATCACATACAATATGCATCATTATTATAAACATTGTTATATAATAATGAATGATTAATCACTTGGGGTGACATCCTAAAATAATCATATAATTCCTCACTCGGAGTCTATGTTTATAATTGAGCCTAAAAAGTGAAGCAGTTGAGTTTTGACCATGGGTCCATTAGTTTTTGAATCATTTATCCTACTATTCATCTCTTTTGTAAAATTTTGTTACCCTCTTATAAGTTAATTATATAACAGAGGGTTATATATAGTGTCATCTAAATTTTGGACTTTTGAATTATAATTTGTACATTATATATATATATATTATACGGGAAAGTAGTGACATTCAAGCAAAATTATTTTTATTTACTATTTGCTATATATATATATATTAAGATGGATGTTTTGCCTATCTCAGTAGTAATTTATAAAAAAATATTTAATTTTGGCTAAGCACAAATTTAATTAAATTTGTTATTGGTTTTTTTTTTTTTTTTGTAGCTCAGTTTATTTAAATGTAAAAAAAAATTTTAAAGATGTGTATTTTAAAGGTGAATTTATCTTTCAGTAAAATATTTTTTCCATATTTCAGAAACAATATTATTTTAAAATATTTTTTAGTTAACTATTGTTATCAGGAAAATTTCAGATTAAAAGTAATAATAAATTTGGAATTCCTTAATTAAAATTGGTGACTTATCTGAGTTAAAAATTTTAATCACTGGTTTGTTAATTAAAGAAATCCCTGAAATTCTTGAGTGGACTAAACAATGAACTGTAGGTCTCTAAAAAATAAGATAAATTTATATATTCTAATTTGTTTAATTCAGCTGTGTCTGCTGATTCTGCTTATTTACTGTTGATTCTGCCATATTTCTCACCATGAACCTGTAGCCAGCATATGCTAACCTCACCTGTTAACTAACCCCTAAGCCAACCACTGCTATCAAAGAGACTATGAGAAAGGTACTTCTCTGTACCAATGAAGTAGCTTCATGATAAACTACAATATCCAACTAGGGGGAAATCAAGAAACAAGATATGAAAATGAATGTGTCAGGTATACATATGCATTTATATAATATCAAACTTTCTGGAAAGTAATAGCCCTTTATTTACTTCTCTCTGGCCTGAAGATAAAACTTTGCATGAACTGTTATTATTGAGATATACCCGTAAGTCAGTAATGTGTTCATTTTATATACATCATATTATAATTTTGTTAGTAATGATTTATTAAAAGCTCTTTAATTTTTTTTAAATTTGACAGTTGATTAATTTTAATAGCTTGCAATAGTTTTTATAAAGTTATTTTTTTCTTCCCTTCATAAAATTTTAAAATAAAAGTTTGTGATTGTTTAGATTGTCTAAATTACCTTGATAAGAATTTGAAAGAAATAATTACCAAGTTTAAAAGAAATCTAGATTGATTTATATATATATTGGATAATTAATATTGGCTTAGAACGTATAAACCTATCATTACTGATTTGTACTTGATGTATAAAGATGTGCCAGTATTATTTTTATATCTATTAAGCTGTTTAAATTACTGGCAATTTTTTTTATTGTTATTTATGACATACACATCTGAAAATACAAAGACATAGTTATGCTTGTGTGTTTGCAAGCATAACTATCTAAAATGATCTCGTATAGATTTCCACATGGAGATTATATATTTGGCTCTTAGATTTATTCCTCTGCTAACAACTATCTATAGGCAGGTTTTGATATTTTGCATTGGGTTCAATGATTTTCTGCCCCTGCTTATTTCTATATATTTTTTTTATCTGACTCTATCATGTGATTTAGTTAGGCTTTTGAAATTGGCAGTCTTTTTTGAGATTTCCATCTATATATATTCACTGTTTAATTAACATGGGTTATTTATGGGCATTTTGATTATTGTTCATTATATGTTTCTTTTCCTAGTCTGGATCTTGTGCACTGCATATGAGCTTTGTTTAGCAATGTGATCATATGTGAGTCTGCATAGTAATTAGGTCTAGCAATTTTTGATGATAGATTAAAATTATAGCTAATATATGCATGCACACATTTATAGATTGGCATATCTATGAAAATTTCATTATTATAAAGGGACTATAAGTTAATATTGATTGGAAGAATAATATAAACTATCATATGTCAGTTACTTTACTTAATTACTTTAAAAGGGTTAATAGTGCTTTAAACCTCCTGTTGGTTATATAACCCAAGTGTTTAAACCTTACCATTAATGTAAGCTTGTTATTTCATTATTAATAAATATTAATTGTTAGATTTGTCTGGCATTTGTTTACTGTTGTTTGCCCTGCCAATTGTTTATTTTTATTAAGAATCTCTACTCTCCATGATCTAGTGACAATAATTGATCTACATATGAAGGGACAGCTGTGGTAAGCATCTGAGTGGATATCCTCATCAGCAAATTAAAAATATGTGATGTGGTGCATTATGGATTCTCTTTTATCGAGGTCAGGATTTTTCACCCACTATGCTCAGAGAAACTTGTTAGCCACCTTATCTTCCTTCTCCATTTCCCACTGTTAAGTTTTCCTCATATTCTTCTCTAGCCTGTTCTATCCCATTTCCGCATCATCGTCTTTGTCCATTCTATAGCCTTCATAGTTAGATCCCCCTTTTTCCAAACCCAGCATAAAAACCAAGAACCTACTTTTCTATATAATCACTTTGTTTATAAATTATTTTTCCACAACTTCATTATTTACTCCCTTTCTCCTTGTAGGCATTTTCTATGTTTTCTTTACATAACTTGCAGACTAAATCACCCATATTTTTCCATTTGTGTGCACATTCCTTGTTAAAATCCTGTTCGAGCCTTAAACAGTAAACTATTCTAGGCTATAGGTCTAGTGGGCCCCTCTAATAGAGATTTGGTTCAGGCTGTCCAGTATACTATCTATAATATATAATTAAAAAAAATGAAACCTGTCAGTAAATAATGGTCTAATATATATATATATATATTAAATTCTTCATCTTCTATTGTCATTTACTGTAAACTTGAGCAATTAATGCTGATATAGAGCTTTAATACTACAATCCCTACATTGATTTCTGGCTTTTGCCTTCTTAATTGAGAAACTAGAATTTAAAACTTATTAAAGAACCTAAAGCTACACACCAGTCTGGGGTGGCAATCTAGATGTCTGCTGGTTATTCAAGCTTGCAGTTGATGGATTTAGAGTAGAGAACTTTTCTTGGATGTCTGTGATTAATCATAAGCACAAAAGAAAATTATGTAACATTATTGTTAATAATTTGCATTAATTTGTATAATATAAATTCACAATAAAGAGGTAACAAAATATTACCAAATGCTTTTTTTTATTGAATTAATATTCATCATATATGAATCAATGGATTGTGAATCCACAAATGAAATTTATTTTTAAACAGTAATAGTTTTATTATTATCATTATCATCCTTCTAGTTCTCCATTTTTTCTTCTTCCTATTCCATTGTGAGAAATATGAAATATATTGCTCAACATTGGCATTGAAGCAAAATTTTCTAAATCTGTAGAACAAGGCAGATGATAGTTTGTAAAGCAATATATTAGATGGGTGAGAAGACAATCAGTATATTGTGCAAATCCAGCAAGCTGTAACACATTTGGCATGGAATGATAAAGTTCTTTCACATTGGCTTTGAAATCTGCCATAATGTTTAATATAATATGTATTTGGTAAGTGATGTCTGAAGAGGATTAAGGAAACATACAGATAACATTGTGAGACATCACCATTTTTGGTTCAATATTAGTTTTTATAAAACATTACTTTTAATAATCTGATTCTACATTAAATTTCATTATTTAACACATCTCTTTTATTTCAAGTTACTTTCAATAAATTTCTAGTACTAGCTATTAGAGAGCATTTGCTTAAATTATTCAAAAATGAATTAGAAAAAAAAAATGTGATTGTTAATTTTTTTTTTTAAATCACACAAAATTATTTTATAATCTTCAAGTCACTTCTTACTGTATGAGTATTGTTTCTTCAGATTTAAAATGAATTCTTTTAAATTTATTGTACATGTAATTGTTTTAAGGGGGGTGGATCAGATTTTTTATTTTAGGTAAAGTTAATTTAACTATCTTTTTAACAATGAAATGAAGTGACTATATATGTAAAACTTTTTTTATGAGGGTTTGCATATATTTTATGCTTTATCCAGGGTGTGCCTTTAATTAAATCAGTAGTAATTGTTTGAATCAGTAAAGTGTTGAGGTACATTTTAAATATAACAGTACTTATTACTATTGTCAAAACTTCTTCCTTAGACAGTGCTTGATTTAAAAACTGCATGGTAGAAAGTCTGTGTGGAGATGAAATATACTATAAAGGCACATTTGATAATGATGTATCATTTAAAGAGTTGGAGAAATATGTAAATGGTGCAAGGTAGAAGGATTCTATTTCTGTTTTACAGAATTTTTGTTTAGAAAGAGTAATAGTATATATACTTTTTACAATTATATCCAAACATTGAAACTAGAATATGGCAAATATACAAAACCATACTTTAGATGAATATATTATTTTGTATCTTGTGCATACAAGGGTATGATGGTACAATGGAAGAGCATTTATTTGCCATGCCTTTATCCTTGCTAAATAAATTGGAATTTTTTTTATTTCTGATCACACTTAAATGGACTCCCTCCCCCCTTCCCAAATATCTGACTCATAATCAACCTAGCCAACTATAACAGTATTGATTAAAAAATGGGTGTCTTTATTTTTAGGTAGAGGATAAAATAAAGATTGAAAAACTTAAAACTCTTACTATCCAGTGGTTGATAAGCTTGGTAATGACTTCTTATTCATGGTTCTTCTGAGAATCCTTCTTTATTTGGTGCAGTGATAAGAGTGATAAACAGTGTATCCTGAGGTTATGGATCATTTACCAGCTCAGTCATTTCTGGTGCTTGAACTTCTTATGAACTCCTGAGCAATAAACTATATTTATTTTGCTCTGGGTGGTTTGGTAGAATGGGACAGGCAGGAGCTCAAAATCTTATGAATTGCAGCACAATTCTGTTACTTCCTGTGCTTAAAATTTTTATGAACTTCTGAGTTATAGTGCCATTCAATTATTTTTTTTAATGAATGTTTCATTAGAGAAATTAATGCTCAGTAGTGGGTTATTTAAAAGTCTGTTTTCTTGAAAGATTACCTACCCATAATATATATATATAGGTCTTGAATTTAATTTTGTTCTGCCTTCAAGTTTGTTTCTAGAAATTACAGTAATCCTTAATTTATTAAAGAATATTTTTATATGATGAAATTCTGATTATTTATTTATATAAAATTTAAATATAAATTTTTGATAAAGTAATATTTGTCAAGGATTTAAAAATTTAATGAAGTATTCATAAATATTCTATTATTAGAATGGTCAAATTATGCTTAATACTCTATTTTATTTTATTTTGTATTGCACTCAGATTAAATTCTAAATTTAGTTTTCTTTTTAAAAGCAAATTTAATCTTATTTAACTAGATAGATATAATAACATTTTTGATCTTTTTTTTTTTTTTAAAAAAAAAAAAAAGCTTATAAAATAACCAATTTTAAATTATTAAATCTGTAGTTTTTATTTGAAGTCAAATTTTATCATTAATTTTGAATGTGTATACCTATTATCTTTATTTTTCATGTTAATTATATAAAAATAAAAATTATTGTAGTTTGTATATATTGTATTTATAAAATTATAATTAAAGAGTAGAGCTTTTATATAATTATTATTGTTTCTGCCTGCCCCTTCTCATGACCTTGGATTCAGATATAAGTATAATAGAATTTTTTTTTCCTGGTTATGGAAGATTACCAAACAATCTTATAGTCAACTCATAACCAACCTAGCTAGCCCTTCACTTACTGGTTGGTAAAAAAATATGCTACTAATATTATTACATGATAAATTAAAAAGAAAAATCTTTTTACATTCCTCCTCCTGAAGTGTATTAGCTTAATGGATATTGCTGTTTATTCTGGAAAAGCATTTACTGTGCAGTGGATTTGCTATACTTAAAATTGTTAGTGATAGAGACATCAGCTTGTCCAAAATAATCTAGACTTTTTATTATCTAGAAATAGAAGAGACTGAAACCAAGTTTGTGCGTTTAATTTTTTTTTCTTTTTTTTTTTGATAGCTATTAAGGAACCATTTTCCAAAAAAGATCGATGATATAAATTTTTAGCATATCTAATAGACTTTTAGAAGCTTCCTTTTTTGTTAATTACTGTCATAAAGAGAGAATAAAAACATTTGAAACAATTCAATTAATTTGTAGAACAGATATGTCTGATAATAGTGAAGAAGGGATGATAGTATTGAATGAGATCCTGAATATTGACTAATGAATGATGAATTTAAATTATCTAAGTCACATTAATACATCATTTGTAACACTAGCAACATTGATCATAGTATAAGTTATAAACAGTAATTGCCATTTGTGATAAACCAAGTGCTCACTGGTTACATTTCCTAATCATCATTATCTCTCAAAAATAAGACAATATTAGAAATGGATTTAATTAATTCTGTGGGTAGCTTTTATTTATTTAGATCTATGGTATTTGTCTTATTTCTGAATACCATCCCTTTGTTCAGAAGAATAATCAGACCCAGGTTCAATCCCTCTTATTTTTATGAAATTTTCATTTTTAGCATTGAATTCTAGTTCACAGAAGCAAAGGAATTCTACATATAATGTTGCACAAACAAAATACAGTAATTTTATAATTCTTCTTGTAAACACTCTGGAATACAAGAGTAATGACAATAGCTATGTTTAAACTTACATGATTTTTTTAAAGTTAGCATATAACAGTAACATTATATCAATAATTACACAATAGTCAAAAAAATATGGAATGAATGAAGATAGTACATCAATTGGTCATCTTTATAAATATATTAAAATATTTTCTATTCTCCACTTATGTGTAGAATTATACTTTAAGAATTGCATATAATCAATGCTTTTGGTTCAATATTATAAATAATCATAATAAAATAGTAAATTTTTATGAGGAAAATTCCATCTTTATTGTTAAAAGAGGTTCTGTTTGTTGATTGATATTGGGATTGTCTAAGTATTGACTGGTTAATGATTTTAAAACTTTGGAGAAAATGAAAGTTACAAACTTATTATTAAAAAAATTTTTTTTTTTTTTACACCAATAAATATATAAAATTAAGATCTTTTTACACAATTGAATTAGAAAAATTTCAAAGTCAGATACTTAATTACAGGTAAATAGTAGACTAATAAACTTTATTGCTTATTAATTAGACTAGAGATTATCCAATAATGAATAATATTTCTGTAATATAATTTTCACTACCTTGCGTGAGAGTGGTGTAGTGATAATTATACTATAGAAATATTATTCATTATTAAATAGTATACTATTCTTTCCATTTTGAGGTTTGGCAGCTTCTTATGGTTTCATAGGTATAGTCCAGAACTTACTTGACTTTTTCTTCAGGTAACTTAAATTATGATTAACTTGATGTTTTTAAACAGCTTTTGGGTCTTTCCTGGTTTAAGTAACACTATGAAAGCTAGGCAAATAGCCTCCGAGTCAGATCAGCTTATTTTCTGATTTCAGCCAGTAGCAGCTTCTCTCTTCTAGATGCTACATAAATGGACAGTAAAGACATTTTTTTTTAGTTTTTTAGCCAGACATTGACCAAGTTAAAGTCCAAACCCCAGTATGTCATTGCTTTAATGTGGATGTTCTTAAAAATAATATCTGTACTAATGGTTAGTTGATTGGCTTCACTCAAATTAGATTTACTATGTAAAATGGTCAATATATGCTCATTTTGCCTTACTTACTTAAGGCTCATCTTTTAAAACAAACTGCTAAACTTTTTTGTCTTGATTAGCTACTCTTGTATAGTCTGATTTGCCCAGTATGTTTTTCAGAACACATTAAATACTTTTAAAACTATTTTAATTACTTTGTTTATTCTGAAAACAAAAACTATTTTGTTAATTACTGTTTTCAGAATTAATCTGTTGCAAAACAATCACAAAAATTAGGTTGTTACAATTTATTTAATGTAGGACTTTTAATATAAATTGCAATATGAAAATCCTGCCATATCTGCAGACTCTTCATCCATGCTACTTTTTAAGCCACAGTTTGAAGCAACATTAAACAAAAAATAAATTCAATTCATAAATTTCATGTGTATGCATGACTGTATATGCACCATTGTGAATTATCATCCATCATATGCACTTGAAGTACACTCCAGTCATGATTGTTCTCTAGATTTTTTTTTACTATACTGTCTTTTTCATAACTGCATTATTCTATTATTATTATTTAATAATTATGTGTTGATTAAATACTATTTTATAATTTTGTTATTATATGTAGCTAGGCCATTCATTCAATGTTTGATTTCATTACTTTTTTTTTTTTTTATGTGAACTTTTTGGATTTTAACAATAAAACTTCTTCCTCTTCTTTACAAATCCAAATTACTGAAAATTAAAAAAAAATAATTTTACCCTGTATAGCATGGGCGGGGAACCTTTTTTCTGCCAACAGGCATTTGGATATTTATAATATCATTCACAGGCTATACAAAATTATTGACTTAAAAAATAACCTGCTATATTTGATCAAAATTTAATTTACCTCTAATCATTAAGTGTGGGTTATCTTTTCAGCTTGCAGGTTGATTTCTCTTTCTCCTTTTTAAATTAGAGCCTTGTGTAAATTAAAAATAAAGCAACATTATTAATAATAACTTCCACATTTTTTTTCAATTTTCCTTGTACCTATTCTTAATGACATTTATATTCTCATTTTTCTTTTGATGTTCTGGAGAGATTGATTCTACAGCAGCTAGGATTCAGTCACTTATAAACTCTTCAGAAAATGGTTTTGAAGTTTCTGCATTTTTTTTTTTAAAAAAAGTAATTTGCCCTCACAAAATTTTCTGACTTTTTTGAACTTTTTATGAGATGTGTCAACTACTTGAAGAAGTTCCTTTTCAAGTTTTCTGTTTTAATATTCCTTTCCCAACAATTTTATTGTAATCAAAATGTTTTGATAAATAGCTTTCTTTAATTGACATACTTTCCAGCCATATCAGGCACATCAATTTACTTTTTCTATATATAAAAAAGAATGCATTGATCCATTTCTGTTGAACTATATAATTTTCTGTGTCAATTTTTTTTAACTTTGCTTGGTGTAACTAATGTAATAAATAAATTTAAAAAGGCATAATAATAAAACAAAGTAAAATTCTAATTTTATTTTTGGAATATACAGTTAGTCTGTGAAAATCATTATAAAAACATAAAATGCTCTCGACATTGTAGATTAAATCTGTAGTCAGATAGTCCACGCAATATAGATAATTTGTTGGAATATTGTACCTCTGATAGAATGAATTAGAACTATTACAAAGGTTGGATGTAGTTGAGAAAATAAGATATTTTATTTTATTTTATTCAATATTTGACCTGCATGCATGTTTAAATAGAAGTTTTATGCAAGCCATTTTATATACATTTTTGAAAATGTCCAGAGATTATATTGAGAGCTTTTGAGGCCTGGAGTCAACTCCAGAGCCAGAGGTTACCCACTCCTTCTTTGTGGTTTAGTGTAAATATTATTATTTTTTGCAAAAGTATAAATTAATTTTATTTATAACAATATAAATAACACTAAAATATTTTTATTTGCACAAAATTTTTATATAGCAAATTAAAACAGTAAATCCAAAATATAGCTTTTGGATTAATAATAATAGTTTACTTATTTATATAACCATGTGGTTAGTCACCCAGAAATGCCAAATTGAGATTTGATTTAGATATTTTTAGTTCTAAAATCTATCACTTTTAATACTGATAGTTCATAGGATTATAATACTGCTAATCTGTTCTTATTTATTGCATTTTATTTTGCTGATTGGATTGTTAAGGTGATTTTCTGACCTCTTCATATATTCATTATATATACCTACATGCTTTGTCAAAAAATTACCTTAAGTCGAATTGATGACTTTACTTGTTTGTTTATTTGTTGTCAATAAATTTGCAAAGATTTTCTTTAGTATCATTTCATTTTTGTAAGTATTTATATATTTTAAATGATGTCTTTGGATGTTTTTAAATTAATTATTATTAATTGCTCCTACTATTTAGTGTATTCTCTGCAAGTCAAATTCCAAATAGCCTAAGGGTTTAATTAAAAAAAAAAAAACAGATTATTCTCGTTTCATAATCTAAAGCTTACATTATAACTTGGACTCCACTCATTTAGAATCTTTTAGTAACCAAGAAATCATTAAAAGCTTTTATTGAAATAGCAATTTTAATTAAAAACTACTATATTTCCAGGGCATTGCTCTTTCGATTTATTGAAAATCAGAGTCAAGATCGAATCATATTTTCTCGTTTGTCTCAGCAATTAAGATGTAATAATGTGGAGAGTCATAATTTCCTTTTAGAAATCTAATTTGAGTTTGATATTAAAATTTTCGCTAATAATTTAAAAAGTTTAAATGTTTTTCTGTTTCTCCGCCTTATATTTTGAACATCGTAATTGCTTCTTACGATTCTGTACGTACTTGAGTCAAATTATTATTTCTTTGTTAGTTCTTAACTGATGTCTGAAATGTAGCATTTAGTTTTAAAATGTTTTGCTTTTATTTGCCCGGAAGAAAGCTCGGTTTTTCTATAGCTTTTAATTTTCACAAACTCATTTAAGATCGCCGTTGATGATTCTTTTTAAATGAACTCATTAAATAATTGATTGCTTTATTTCTTTTTTAAATTGTTTCTAATAATTTTGTTTATATATATTGTGAATTACAAACTTAATACGTTGTCTGTACATTCTTTGCTCGAAAGCAAATTTGAGGTAACAGAATATAATACTTTGAATTCAACAACGTAGTTTGTCATCGTATGGTACTATTTGAACAATTTGTTCTAACATTTCATTTTTAGAATCACTTCATAAATTTTATCGATTATTTTACGTCTTTAAAATACTTTTTTTTTTTAATTTTTGTTTATATACTAGCGTGTAGTGTATAACCATATATGAATAATTCCGAATACATTACTTTCATGTCTCATGCTTTAGGAAGCAGAACATTATTAATCAATAATGATTAATGCTAAAATACAGTCATAATTAAAGCCTGCAAATTTATTTTGGCCTGATTATAGAACACATGTATGCGAAATTTAATTATGGCTAAGACCAAAATAATAATATACAGTACATGTATGTGTTCTGTAGTCATCCCAAAATAAATTTGCAGGCTAAATAAAGAAGTTGATTGGTGATTTTAAAAAGAGAGATAGTTGTGATGCATGAATAATAAAGAAATAGAAAGGCTTAGAAAAAGTGATGATGATTCAAATTATAGAAATTAGATTTTTGAACTACTGGGTTTTTGTTGTTGTTTTAATTACTATCTGCTAATTCTTTGTTCTATGTTTGGTGCATTAGCAGAGTGACTGACTTTGGAGCTCAATATTAATGGGTCGCAGCCAATTCTTTCACTTCCTGTGCTTGAATTTCTTACGAATTCTGAGCAATAAACTATTCGATTATTTATTAATTCAGTTCCCTCCTTCCTCATTCTTAATCTGAAATATTCTTTGTTACTTTTTTTAAAAATACTAATTAGCCGTCACCGTGGGTTTTTTTTTTATCTGCTGCATAACAAAAAAAAAAAGATTTTGAAATTTATGGGTCCATTTTTACCATAGATTTCTCCGATTGCGTAGAACGCATATGAATCAGTTTTCTACTATTCTGTTTGTTTCCAAAGTTAAATTGTCAAAAAAATTTGCGCTAGGGGAATATTGATGGCTGAAGGCCATCAAGACTTGTTAACACGTTTGAAGAATAGAAATCAATTTCTGATAAAAAATAAAAAAGTTATTTTTAAGATGATTTTAAAATAGAATCTGTGAAATTATTCTTGCTTATATATATTGCCAAGGAATGTGTTTAAATGGTATGTGGAATACAATTATCTTATGGATGATTGTTTGAGTGATCATATGGTATTTAAATAGCATGGTATACAGAGGACAACAATTTAATTCGATTGATTAAGCAAATATATATTTTTTACTTTTCTCCACCAGAAATCTATTCAGGAACTTTTTGCTCACCTACTTTAACTTTCTATTTTTATATTGAGTCAAAAATATTCAGAGCATATGAATCAAATAAAAAAATTAAAGTCATCTGATTTTCATTGAAATCTTATGATAGATCGAACTCCTGAATGCTTAACAGGATTGAAAATGTTAATTTTGTGTAAATGGCAGGTGGTTTTATATGCAAATGAATTAACAGTTAATAATTTGACAAACATATATATAAGCCAACTTGTTTTGTAATTTAGCAAAGAAGTCAACTGACAATGGTCAAAGCAAACATTTAGATACCTTATTCTCTTGGAAATGTTTCACGGCTCTTGGCTCCTCAATCATAGTGCAAAAGTTTACAACATGATTAAGCTACGACTTAATATAAGCACTAATTTGACCCAAGAGAATTACAGAATATATAATGAATTAGATATTTTGGCAACAAAACGTATGAAATATAATAATTTAGTGTAAGCTTGTGGTTAAAACACCTGTAGAGGTCCCTACCATTGCATTTTATACGCATATTATTGAGGTTATAGCCTCAGTAAATATTACTTACGTAATCAATGTGCATTTAATAAATTTATAATTACAAATTTATATGATTGTATAAGCAGTAGAATATGAACAAATATCAGTCAACTTTGTAGTCACTTGCAAAATCGGATGACTCGAACCAGTAAACTTAAAAAGGAAATGCTAACATCAAATTTTGCCAATGGAACTATTATATAAGTTAATGATTAATTCAAACATTTAAATTTCTCTGTAGATGACTTTTGGCAACTCCTGCACTTCAGCTGTAAAGAGTGATGAAAACCAGGAAGTGTGCCTATGGTAAGATTAAAGAATTAGAATGCTAGATTTAATATTGGCATATATTATACTGGACTTTAATTTACTATATGATGAGTTTTCTCAGAAAAAGTATTGTTTTCTTGCTGTCTTTATATTATCTAGGCAATTATATATTTCTGTTATTCACTATATTATGTTAAAATGTAAAAGGATAACATTGTTTTCAATATTTTTTCTTTAATTGTTCTTCCATTAGATTTGTTCCTTTTAACTATCATCTTGGGGTCATAAATAGCAGCATGTTTCAATTTTGCATTTCAAAAATCCTCTTAATTTTGTATGTTAAAATCACTTTTCTATTACAGGAATAAATCATACATAAAAAATAAAAAATAGAGTCATATATCACATGACTCCCCCTTTTTTTTAGCTTGTAAAATATAAATAAAGAGCTTTGCTAGTTGCTCAACAAGCT
The DNA here is from genome assembly GCA_028023455.1 of Epiperipatus broadwayi. Lineage (NCBI taxonomy): Eukaryota > Metazoa > Onychophora > Udeonychophora > Euonychophora > Peripatidae > Epiperipatus > Epiperipatus broadwayi. The sequence goes on along the minus strand of JAQFVV010012516.1, from coordinate 858,693 downwards.
GTGTGATAAATGCTTAGCAAGAGAAAGCATTTAAAATATCTATCAGAAACTACACCCAAACCCCAGACCAAAGGTTTCGTGCTTTGGCACTCCTCAGTGAGGCGCTAGGGTAGTTTTGGACATTAGATTTAAAAATACCAACCCAAAGCTAGCATTTATCTAAGAGTTAACCATTGAGTAGAAAATCTGAAATTTTCAGACACTTAAATGTCTTCAAACCCAGCTATCTAACTCATATAGCTATATGGGGTTGAGAGATCTTCCGCCAAACCATATATTAGTAGTCTTAGCAATATAACATCACTTAAGACTTAAAATAAAGACTATAAATAGTCAATAAAAAATAGAGTTGTATATCATATGACCCTCCCCCCCCTTTTAAGCTTGTAAAATATAAACTAATATATGGTTTGGCTGAAGATCTCTCAGCCTCATATAGCTATTTGAGTTAGATAGATGGGTTTGTAATTTAGTTTTGCATTGTATACATAAATAATTAATAGATTTAATTTCTTATTGTCATTATTATTATGATGATGGTGATAATGATGTGGTGTGATACAAAATAATAAAACGTTAAAGTAATGAGGAAAGACAAACTTAATAATTCAGGCTAAAACAAATGCTACACTATCCTACATGGGTTTTACATCCCAGAATTGAACATATCTGCCTAATTTACATACATATTTATTTAATGGTATATCATTACTTTGTTATTTAATGATTTACCAAGATAATGGCTAACATTGTTTATAAGAAAGGTTGAATTATAACTCAAGTATTTTACATTTGAAATTTCAAATCAAAAAAAAAAAGTTGTAACTATTGAAGCATATGAATAAATATTCTTTTCCACGGAACTGAAAAGTAGAATATAGTTTTTTGATTTTTCAAAGGCATCTATTTTAAAAAGTTAAGCATTTATGCTATTTGAATTTAGAAAAATCAGAGAAAAAAATTCTACTAAAAGTGGAAAATAAAGAAAAAACTGTTCATAATAAATTCTTTCTCTAAGAATGTACAATACTTCAATAATTATATATAAAATTTCTCCTGGTTTGACTCAATGATAAAATTGGGATCCACTAATTACTAGATAAGTAGTTATTATTTATTTAGGTCAATCCACTGCAGGATAAAGGTCTCTCCAAGTTTAATCCATCTTCTCTGATCTTTAGATTTTCTTCTCCACAGCACCCCTGCACACTTTCTTATTTCATCCATCCATCTCACATGTGGTCTCTTTCTGGGTCTTTTACAATCTCTTGGAATCCAGTTTAAGATTTCAATTGTCCATCTATTATCATCTCTTCTAGCAATATGTTCAGCCAACTCCACTTCAATCTTCTAATTTTTTCAGTGAAGTCAGTAACACCTGTTTGTTCTCTCACCCATACATTGCGTTTTTTCTCTTCTTGTTACTCCCAACATGCATCTCTCCATATTTCTTTGAGTGGTCTGGAGTCTCTGTATTGCTCTTCTATTAAGTATCCAAGTCTCAGATCCATAAGTAAGAACTGGTAAAACACATTTGTTAAAAACCTTTTCAAACACATAGGCATATTTCCTTTTAATATCAAGTTTAATTCTATGATTAATTTCATCCATTAGGTTTCCATCTGTATTAATAATCTGACCAAGGTATTTGTAACTGTTAACTTCTTCTAATTCATCATAATCAATCTTTATTTTCATATTTTGAGCAAATCGAGTAAACATTACTTTAGTCTTTTTAACATTTATCTTTAGTCCTACTTTCATCTGATAACTCTTACAACATTTCCTGCAGCTCTGAAGCATTATTTGCAAAAACAACTATATCATCTGCAAAATCTAAATGACTTAAATAATCTCCATTTACTTTCACTCCTTTAGTTTCCCATTTTAATCCACAAAATACTTCTTGCAACACTGCTGTAAAACATTTTGGAGATATGGAGTCACCTTGTCTTACACCTTTCTCAATGTTGACTTTCCCAGTATCATTATGTAATCTAATTGTTGCTGTTGCATTTTTATAAATATTCTTTAAAATATGACAATATTCTGGATCTATACCTTGATGATCCAATGCTTTAATCACTGAAGAAATGTTTATAGAATCAAATGCCTTTTCATAATCTATAAATCCAAAACATAATGGCAACTCATATTCATTTGTCCTTTCTATAACTTCTCCAATACCTGGATATGATCTACTGTACTAAAATCACTTTTAAATCCAGCTTGTTCTCTTGGTTGGTGGAAATCCAATGTTTTTTGTAGACGAGTTGTAATTATCTTGGTAAAAATTTTTGTATAAAACTATTAAAAGGCTGATGATATGTAATTTCTAATATATTCTTTATCACTTTTTTTAAATATTAATATTATTATTGCATTCTTCCAATCATCTGGTACATTTTTATCATTTAGACATTTGGTATATAACTTTGTTAAAAAAATTTCTATTTCTTCACCTGCTTCTTTTAATATATCAATTATAATTCCATCATTACCTGGAGCCTTTCCTTTCTTCATATATCTAATTGCATGTTTCACTTCTTCATTTAAAATTCTGGGCAATTCAGAAGATGTAATAGAAATAGGAGGTACTTGTTTTTTATTACTATATAATACTTGTAAATAAACATTTATTTATATAGCGTTCTGCTTAATAATTTTTAATACAATTAAACACAGCCATTCAAGCTATTATGCAAGCGCTTTTTCTGAGTGTAAATAATAAATGAATAAATTCCACTCCCAACACAAGATATAGTATTTAGGAAAAAATAAAATGAATCCACTTATTCAATCCGAACCAAATGTATATATATGGGCAAATCTTCCAATACTTAAGATTTGCCCATATATATACATTTGGGTCAGATTGAATAAGTGGATTCATTTTATTCTTTCCTAAATACTATATCTTGTGTTGGGAGTGGAATTTATTCATTTATTATTTACACTCAGAAAAAGCGCTTGCGTAATAGCTTGAATGGCTGTGTTTAATTGTATATAATACTTGATAAAAGTCTTCTACCCATTTCATAATGTCATCTCTCTTTTTAGTAATAATTCCATCTTTTTTTCTTATTGCAGATATAAATTTCCTACCCATACCAAAATGTTATTTTACATTCTTGAGATTTTTATTTTCTTCTACAGCTTTCCTTGCTAGTTCACAGTTATACTTTCTTATATCATTTTCAACTCTTTTCCGTACCATTTTACAAAATTCTAGATATTCAATCCTTTTTAATGCATCATTTTTGTATATCTTCATATTCCTTCTTTTCTTCATAAATTCTCTAGTCTCAGTAGAAATTTTATTGGTCAATTGCTGCTTTTTTCTACCAGCTGTCTTTGGTGCAGTTTTTAAAAGTGTATCACTTATTTTCATATTAATTTCATTCAAATCTGAATCATGTTCAAAATCTACTAATACTTGAAACCGATTTGTAAGTTCTAATTTAAATTCATTAGAATGTTTCTGAAAATTAGGAATATCAACTGTAAAAATTGTTTTTCTTAATAATTTTTGTCTCTCTAGTTTTGTATTAACATGTATCTTACATCTTACTAATCGATGATCACTTCCTGTGTTAAATTTATTAAGAACATTACAATCTTGAATTATGTATTTTCTGTTAGTCAAAATATAATCCAATTCAGCTGTATCTTCATTGGGATGCCTCCATGTCCATTTCCTTTTAACATTTTTCTCAAAAAAAAGAATTCATAATATAAAGTTTTTCTTTTTCAGCAAACTCCACTAATCTATATCCTCTCTCATTTCTATTACCATAACCAAAATTACCTACAGCACTTTCATCTTTCATTTGTTTACCAATTCTAGCATTAAAGTTTCCCATAACAATTTTAAAATGTTGTTTACTCTGATCGAAAGCCTTTTGTACATCCATTAAAAATCTTTTACTACTTCATCACTATGAACCCTTTTTGGGGAATAAGCCTGAATTATCTGCATTAGGTATCTGCTATTAAGTTGTATAACTAATCTTGCCACTCTGTCTGATACACCATCAATCTCCACAATGTTGTTCTTCCACTTTTTATTTATAATGAATTCTACTCCACTTGTATTTCCAATATTTGTGCCTTTATAATAGAGTACATGTCCACTTGTTGAATCAATTGTCTCTTCACCTTTTCTTCTAACTTTACAAAGTCCAATAATGTCCCATTTAATATGACAGTTCTTCTTCTAATTCTTGCAGTCTTCCTTCACTTGAAAGTGATCTGCAGTTGTAAGTCCCTAAATAAAAAGTCATCATCAAATGGCAGCCTGGGTCCGCAATCAGGGGATTCTTAGCACCCTCTGCATTCAGCCACCAACCGCTGCTTTAGTTGGTGACTTTACAGCCTCCTGGGAATAAGGGCCATGATTTAATTTTGTCTGTCATAATTGTATATATCTATTGGGAAAATATCATTTACACAAACATTCATTCTGTTTTATCAGGCAACTGAGAAGAAAGACAATGGTATTTATTGATCTTAAACTCAGAGAAAAAAGCCAATAAACTCACCACGCTGGCTAATGCATGTTGGTGAGCAGCTCATCCATTTTCGTATACTATATGAATAATACCATAATAATAACAGCTGCAACGACAAGAACGTATGGAGTGGACATTGGGAATTCGCCCTTCTCGGTTCCTTTAAGGCCTCCAAGAGGGATCAAAGAGTCTCCTTTCAGATAGTAGCAAACTCCTTTTTGCACCCTTGTCCACTATAGAATCATATAGTGTCTAGACGAGAATTTCTCACATATATCGTGTTCTTCATAATAAATGATTCGTTCACTTCTTGGGTAAGTCTTTGAATGTATTTATTTTTTATATTACTATTGACTGCCATACATCCAATATATTATGATGACATCTCTTGAAAAGTCTAATTTGTTGAGTTGGAGATTATTTTCCAGGCTTTACTTCTATATAATTAAACTTAAAGCAGTAAGTTTCTTTAAAACAATAGAATAATGCTTTGTTGTAAATATAATCCATGGTGATCATTTATAAATACAGCTCAATGATAACCATTTAGCATTAAATATATATACATTTTAAAGTTGTAAATTGGTTGCCATATTGTTTCCATATAATTTATTTAATAGATTTAGGTAGAATTGATAAAATTATATGCATGTGTATGTACATTATGTATTGACTCTTCAGGGATATTAATTAAGCATTACCAGCAATTCTCTTTTTTTTTTAAATATGTAACATTAGTATATCTTTTTCAAATGTGGTTTGATGCAATAGAAGACTGAAGCTCTCAAGTCTTCTGTGAATCATTAGATTCCGTCATTTCCAGTACTTGAATTTCTTATGAATTCCCGAGCAAGAGAATATGATTATTTATTCAATAAATAAATTTCAGATCATGCTTTCAATTTGTCAATTTATTTATTTTAATACTGTGTGCAGTTGAGATAGACTACATTGAAATAATTGAAACAGTGTTTCTGTAATTTTTATTTGTTATGTATATAATAATTCCAAATATTGTTTACTGTTTAGTATATTTAATTAAAAATAAATGTATTTTCATTTCTTTGCCTAATGGCAAGTAGATAACTAGATAATAAAGTATTGTGATCAAGTAATAATATTTGATTATTAATCAATGGTTATTTGCAATTGCTTGTCATCCTTTTAATACAATTTATTGTAGCATCTCAATTGTGGAACAATTTCGTACTTTAATTAATAATGAAATTAATTGTATAATGTAATGTAGATGGATTTATTCTTCTCTTCAAATTTTTAAGAATTCGGGTTTGCTAAACTTGTAATAATTATGTATACAACGACATCTAAAGATGATTCTAGGAATTGAGAGTAGTCATTAATGGAAAATAGATATCACGGGAACACAGTAACTGTTTTACAATTTCTTTAAAAAGTTTGAATTTTATGTAAACAATATTTTGTCATCAGGACTACGTTTATTTATCATTAAGTCATGTTGCAGAATATTAGATTTTTTTTAAAAAAATGAAAATAAAAACTGCAAAATATCCCCAAAACTGCTCTCTTTGCATGAGATACATTGAAAATTTGATCTGTATTGATTTGGATATCTTATTTTTCACTTTTTAAAACACATTATGCATGCCAGGAATTTACATATGTTGAGATTATCTAGAGGATTGTATTTTAGATTTTTGAATTTTCTGGATTTCAATAATAAATCTTTTATCCTTTCATTGCAAACCGAAATGCTGCAAAAAAATATAAATAAGTATTACACTTACTATTTTTAATTTGTTTATATATAATTGTACATATTGTATAAATTTATTTTATTAATGACATAAGCTTTAAATTTTTATATTGTTATAAAAAAAAATTATAGCAGTCATTAAAGCAATCAAAATAGTCATTTACTTTTATTGATTAAATTCTTTTGTTTCTTAATTCCTTATTTAAAATGCAGATTAGCTTTCCATATAGCAATTCATAAAAGTCTTTTAAAATGTTCTTTCTTTTCAGTGACTTCTTTCTTCTTTTTTTATTTGCAAGTGGTAATAATTTTTTTAAAAAATTAATTATAGCATTGATCATAAATTAAATAGATTATTGGACTAAAATAGGAAAAAATCCTGGCAGTCACTATAATGAAGTTATGAATTTATAAGTATTTATTAAATTGGTTTTTTTTCCTTTTTATTTGTAAATGTGTATACAAACTAATTTATATTAAAAAATCAAATATTATTATTGAAATTTGATTTAAATAATAGAAATTTTTAAATAAAAGTTTATTGATATTTTACCTCTATTACCTTTCTTTCCAGCTTTCATCACTTAACACAGGTAAAATCTATTTTCAATATTTAGAAGTCAATTAAATAGTAACCAATTGTAGAAATTATCCCTTCATCACTGCAGCTGAATTACATAGGGCATGAAATATAATTAAAGTTCATTTATTATGCACATGAACTTGGCTTGCATTTATTTATGTTTCCAAATGAACAAAATATTTATTCTAACCTAGTTAATGTTAAAGAAACACATCCGTTTGGTTTTTGCAATTCAGTTTTGTATTTGAGTTTCACATAAAAATAACTAGTCTCTTCATTAGTACTATAACTTAGAATGTTTTATAGTTATATAGTCCAACATATGTGTATTTGTGTTAGCAGTGTGTTGGTAGAGCTTTAAAGTACAAAAAATGACTATTTTGTTTTTGGTATTCCAATTTCAATATTTCTAAAAACATATGACTAAACCAGCAGTTTCATTTTTAAAAAAAATAATAATAAAGGTTAACTAGATGTAAAAGTTAGCCCTCTTTCAAAATTGCCATTAGTGAAGTTATTTCTTGTTAGGTACTTGTAGTTTCCTTTTAATATAAAAAATATGTTTGGTTTAAAATAAGAGACCATTTGTCAGTTAAAAGCACTGTTGAGATTTCTCTAATCCATGTGGTTTGTGTTGAAACAGACAGATTTAATAAATTGTCTTTTTGTCTTGTGTTTGCATTGATTTTTTTTTTTTTTAAATATTGACCTTTTTCCTCTTTTAATGAATGAGCTTAAAATGAAAAACAGCCCAAAACGTGAAAGTGTACTTTTGATTATTAACATACTGTAATAATTATATGGCAGCCAGAATTTATATATAATACATGCACACACCTCTTAGAAGAAAATAATATTTCTTATTTATATACATTTGCATATGCATATATTTGTAAAATATGAATTCTAAAATAAAAGCGATATATGTTTTTTAAAAAACTGAAAATACATCTGGCTTATTTAATAGCAGTATTAACTTTATATGAATAAACCTCGTGCAGCCATATTTTGACAGTCATAGCATTAAGTTACTGAGATCAAACCAGGGATATTCTTATCTTTGGAAATAATTTGCAAAACTTCTCTTCCCAGTATTCCCTTACAGAGAAGCAATGGTGACATTTTTCACAAAGTTAATGAAATAATGATTTTTTTTTTTTTTTGGTTTACTTTCTAACTAAGATTAATTTGATACCCATTTACTGATTTATAATTGGATAGTAATTGAATTAGCTATGGATTAATAGTGAGATGTTTTATATATGTAAGTAACAGCAAATTGTCATCAATCTTGTTTTTATTATTGTGTAATTATAATATCTATAGTTAAGAGATTCTTTAAACCTCATTCTGAGCATATCATTTAATAGAATTAACATATTCCAGATATAAAAGAATAATAGAAACCACAGTATTTTTTATGATCAATATACATGCAAAGACTTTTGTTTTTAAACAGATGTTGAATATATCATATCACCATCATTTTTAACCAATATCTGTCCAGTGCAGAGTAAAGGCCTTTCATAGTTGCCTTTAATATTTCTGATTCATAGTTTTTTTTTCCATACCAGTTTGACAAACTTCCTTTTCTAATCTATCCATCTCATATGTTTTTTTTCTAAATTTCTTAGGATCCAGTTTAAGACTTCACCTGATCATCTTTTTTAGTTCCTTTTTGCAAAATATTCATTGTCTGCTTATGCTATAATCAGGTCTCTCCCTTTGTAACTATTCCATTTAGTTTCTCATTCAGTGTTTGTAAGATTTTTTTTTTTGTTTGAAAATATGTTAGATTTAGAAATATATCTAAATCTCAAAGAAATGCTTTATTAGCTTATGGTTTGATTTATATTAGACCCCTCTCAAATAATAAAAAGTAATATATTGTACAAAAGTATATTGTTAGAAATCTGATTACATGTATTCATTTCTATCATACAAGATAAAGTGTTCATAATAGTTGTTTCGATAGGAAATTTTATGAACTACTTTATAAAAAAAACAATTTAGTTAAATAAAATATCATTTTATGACTCACAGCTTATACAATCTATTATAATAGCAAACTTTTTTTTTCCGTTGCTATCATCTAATTGTGGTGTAAGTTAATTATTTGCAAAGTACTCATATAACCAGTTATTTTAAAACCCTTGATATCGTAATAGAGAATATACGGGGACATTTTAAAATACGGATTTATTTATCAATCATGATATTGTACATAGGTCTGTAAGCTTGATTTTCTTTTATAATTTGTTGAACGAATTCCTCTGTAACAACGAAGAAACAATTCACTTTTTTTTTTTTTTCCAGAGGTAACGAATAGTGTTTTCATCTTTAGAAATATTTTACTTCAGTACTAAACCGATCTTCAGTAGGTTTTATGCTGTGATTTCGGTTTGATTTTTGTCATCTGAGTTTGTCTGATTTTAATTATACCAATTGAGTTCAGATTTCTTAAATTTTAAAGCTATATTTATTGCTTAATATAAATAAATTTTAGATCTTTTCTAGTAAAATGATTTTGAGCATAGACTTCTAAAGATATAATGTTAGCAACTACATACCCTCCCCCCTTCTTTGTTCACTTTGAATACTTATATATTGAAAACTTTACAAATAAGCTTCCATCAATGCCTGAAATATTTAGGTAATTATACCAGATAGCTGGCATAAAATCCATAAACTGCCATAACTGAAAACTTTTTTGATAATCTTTCAGCATTGTCTTAGCTATGTAAATGATTATTTCTTTTGATATAAAATTCATGAATAGAAAATTTGTTTATAGAAGCAAAGGATCTAATACCTACCTATTTTTTCAAAACATCTTTAGCAAACTGTTTAAAAAAACAATTTTGAAAATGCTAGAGTTGGAAAGGAATTAATTAAACTTTTTAAGATTTAAAATGCTAAGATCATTACTTATTTATTAATTATAATCATATTTTTATTTTTTCAATTGAAACTAAATTATTTTAACATAAAAAATTAATATACACCTACTAACCTATTTATTTATATCAATTACTGTTACTATTGCTTAGCTATTTAATTACTAATTTTTCTACACACCTTTACATGTGATTTAAATTAATTTTGGTATATGACCTGTAGAAGCTTCAACATTTTTGAGCTAGTTGAATTAAAATTAATTGATATAATGAGTATAATTTTTCTCTTTTTGTACAAGTTGAATTTCTTTTATATTTTACATGTAAATGTATTCAATTGGATATCAGTCAATAGTATTCTATCCCATGGACAGGTCCTGAGAGTTGTCACATCACAGTTCATTCATTTTGCTACTCTGTCCTCTTCATTGGCCAGCTCTTCAATTCCATGTAACTCTTCCCATTTCTTATATCATTCAGTAACCTCAAGCTGTTTTATATGTTTTCATTGAGTGAAATGTCTTATAAGTTGTAAATGTCAAGCATCAATTTTTATAGCTGTCTTTAATATCCATTTTCTGGAAAATATTAATACATTCTGATATAACCTTAAACTGAATAATCATTTTGTTAATGTCCTTCTGTATAAGGTAAGATTTTTTTCCCCATTTGTTCTAAAACAATACAGTGGGACTGTGTTATTAATAATAACTATATTAATCACTTAAAAATATAGCCGCAGACAACCATTTAATAAACATTTTGTAGAGAAATAAAAATTCATATTAGACTTTTATATTTTAAATTTGGAAATTAGTTGTTGTATTGTTCCTGTATGAGTATAATGATCTGCATATCATCTTAGACCAATTAATTAAGATTATATATTTTTTTGCTTAATAAAAACTAGCTAGAATTGTTAGATTACATGCACACATACACAATATATGGGTAAGAGAACAAGCAGGTGTTACTGACCTCATTGAAAAAATTAAGACAAGTGGAGTTGGGCTGGACATATTGCTAGAAGAGATGATAATAGATGGACAATTGAAATCTTAAACTGGATTCCAAGAGATTGTAAAAGACCCAGAAAGAGACAACATATGAGATGGATGGATGAAATAAGAAAGTGTGCAGGGGTGATGTGGAGAAGAGAAGCTAAAGATCGGAAGAGATGGATTGAACTTGGAGAGACCTTCATCCTGCAATGGATTGATAATGGTTGATGATGATGATGGCAAATATCTACTGGATTATTCAGGAATGTTGAATGTACTGTACCAGTGGCTTCTTTTGTTTTAATAAGTAGATAGATAGATGAGGAAGATGAAGGGGGGGGGGCAGATGAGGGATCTTTTAATAGTCATTTGTAGTTATGAATTCAAAATATTGTCTACAGGTTAATATATTTGATTCAGAACATATTGATTTCTCACAATTAATATTATCTTTTCCAAAGACAGAATATTATGATCAAGTAATAATGCTTGATTATTATCAGTTAGTAGTTTGCAATTTCTTACTACCTTCTCAATACCAATTTGTTATAGTATATTAATTGCAGAGCAGCATTATAAAATAATTAATGGTGAGTATTAATTATGTAATTGATAGGTGAATTTTTTTAGTCCTTTCCATACTATATACTATAGAAAGGACCTGCTCCATGGTAAACTGTAAAAAGCATTGAACAAATATGTAACTTTTTACATTTTCTTATATTTACTATTCTTCTCTCTGTATGCTTCTGAAACTGTTAGCCACATTCCATTCTGTGATTTTGCACATCCACAATAGTTTTGGTTGCCTTTTTTTTTTTTAATCCATTCACAATTCCAAACATGATTTTCTTTTCAATTATACCTATCTGTCTCACCACATATACAAAATAGTTTAGCTTCACAGAAATATTTGTTGTTTATCAATTCATTCTTTTTAAATTTTTGTATAAAGTTGTTGTAACTTCATTTTTGTAGTTTTCTGAATACTACTTAACTAAATTATGTCATTTATGTAATTTTCATACAACTATTGCTGCTTAGAAAAGTATCTAAAGATGCTGAAGAAAAATCATACAACCAAAGAAAATAGGCTTGATGTATTGTTAAAACTATCATATATCTTGTACTATACATTGGTTTAGAGTATTGCATTGAAAGAGAAACTAACAAATGTACAAGATAATTGTAAGAAGAATTGAGAATTGAAAGTTCCATTAAGACCAAGACAGAAAGAAATTTGTGTATGTATGGGTTTTTTTAAATTATAAAAAGACATTTGATTTTGTTGAATATACTAAATTATAGAATGTTTTTAAAAAAGTAAATATACCAGAATATTTCATTGTTTAACGAAGTGTAACAGGGTTGCATATTATTATTCAAGCTATTCAGCTTATATACCAATATATAGTATATTCTATAAGCTGATACTTTATCGGTTGGAGTTTATTTTGTTTTTCTATTTTCAAAAAAAAGGGGAAACATTACTAAATATATTTATTGTCCTAGTAGAATTAATATCATGAATCTTAATAATGTAAAGAACTTTCATCATATTATGATAGATGTCCAGATTTGAGATCTTTGAATAAAGTAGAATTAATATCATAAATCTTAATAATGTAAAGAACTTTCATCATATTATGAGTATGTCCAGATTTGAGATATTTTAATAAATTGCATTTACACATGACAAAGTATCACTGAAGACAAGTACTATCACTTACTCTTATTATCATATTCCCAATATGTTTTTGATTAGATTACTCAACTGTTAGCATTTTTTATATTTGTAATTGATTATAGTAAAGATTTTTATAAAAAAAATAATTTATTTTAAATATGTACCATTTCACATTACTTAGTATAGATATACTAAAGTTACTTGTGAACACCTTGTTAGCAGATGTTAAGTTTTTGGAAAGGGCTTGAATTCATATTTTATTCTAATGATTTTTTTTTAAAGATAGTATAACTATGAACAAAATGTTATAAAGGAATCTGTAGAGATTCTAACTAAGAAATAGGATTCACTAATACCTTTATTAAATCATTCAATTCTGCCATTGTTGTTCATAGATTTGACAACGTATTTATTATGTTGATCAGTTTGTATTTGTCCACATTTATATATATATCAATAGCTGTTACACTCCTTTTATGAAGCAGATGAGTGCAACAACTATAGGTTGAATCTGTTGATGAGACTCCCAATTATGTCTGGAAAGATCAAATGCAGGTGAATTTTGAAATAGAAATTTGTTTGGAATGGCATAAGAATTTCTTTTTTATATCAATATTTCATGATTGTATATTCATAGTTGAACATCCCAAAAGGGGGGGATCTCTATTAGATATTATCTTAAGGAGAGAATGATTGATAATGTTAACAAATCATTTTTGTGATTTAATCACTTTATTGTTGAAAACTCATATCTCCAGCCACATTATTTCTATTTTTTGATAATTTTTCAGTCACCAAAATGACAATTTTAATTGATTATATATATTTTGTTCAGAAAACAGACTTCTGATCTTCTTTTGAATTTGGACTACTATTTAAATTATAACTATTCCAATGATAAAATTATCTAAAGAATATTTTTCTCTTTAGGATGTCCTTGGATTTTAATCTAATAGTTTTAAGCCTAATATTTCAAAATTTTGACCATGTATTTTTTTTTATCTGAATGTTCTCTGCTCTCATTTACCTTCTCTTTTTTCATGTGTCAAAGCATTGACCGGGAAGCGAACCCGCAAACCCAGGATAACTGTTTGTAAGGCAGCTGTGCTGACCACGCAACCACCAACGCTTGACAACCTTCTCATTTTTTTAGCCTTTGAAGTCTTTTTTACAATAGCTTTTGAAGTCTTTTTTACAGTATTTTTTGAAATAGTTTGCTAGAGTTTATTCATTATTTTTTTGATATGGTAAAGTATCTGTTTATGTGACAAGACTGTAAACTGTTTATGGTTATTTGTGTGATAACAGCATAAGTAATATTCCAGTATTTATAGTTATTTTTTGTGGTTATAAAACACATTATAGTTGATTAATCATCAAATAAAATAAAGATTTAGTTAATAATTTTAAATTAAATCCTTAAAAGTTTGAATATGCATTTTTTCTAATTAATGTTTGAATAAATTGAGGTAATTTTAATTTTGTGCTTTAGCACAATATACAAATAACTTCTAATTTTTAAACTATAGACCCACTTACACAAGAATAAAAATATTTTTAAAGTAATTAGTTTTTTTTTAATTTTTTTTTTTTTTACTGTAGTGTATGTATTCTTAAGTTTGTGGGTTTTTTTTTGTTTTGTTTGATTGGCTTACAGACATCTATATGTGTTTGATAGCACTTCACCCTACTTTGAATCCATATACTAATTGCATGCTGTAGTTGTCAGTATTTAGTGTTATATAATTAGTTATTTATGTTTTCACTGGATAATGTGAATTTTTAAGTTAAATGAAAACTCAGTGACATTCTTCTATTTTTGATTTTTAACAATAGCGTTGTTCCTTACTTATTGAAAGAGAAAAGTATATTTGTATGCATTGTGATTTGTCTTCAATAAATATTCTTAATAATCTGATATAGTTTGAGTCATAAAATTAATTTCTAAAGTTCATTGAGAATTTATGCTTAGACAAGACTTTAATTATGATCAAATTCTTGTTTGCAATATTTCCACAGCAATTAATATTTGATGGAAAAGTGAAGGAGACATAAATATATGTTAAAGAAATGCTCAATTTCTAATACCTTAATGGTATATGGGCTATTTGATAAATTTCTGGAAAAAAAATTATCAAATGCAGCAGTAACTATTAGATTACATAGTAACACTAAGAAGGTAACCATTAAAAAGAGTGTACAAGATGATTCCAATATTAGGACCTTTCAAAATATAATTTTCCAATAAATCACATGATCCATCAACACTCACTTTAACGTTTATATTGTGTAATCATTTTATATAAACTATTTACATATATATACTCCTTATATATAAATAAAATCTACATTAACTACAATTAAGCAATTGTATACACATATACAATTAACTTATTCATTCAGTGTACTGAATGTAGGAAACATTCAGTACACTTAATGAATAGGTTAATTACAAATAGTCTTGGAATAGGTTACATCATAAGTTCATCCCATCCCTCTCCTGTTAATATATGGATACACAATGGTCTGATAATATGAGGTGTTAGATTGATGTAATGTCTACAATATCAAATCAACCAACAGCTTTTGAGTGTTCCATCATTGGATTTTTAATGAATGGATGGTTGAATAGTTGAAGCCTAACCATTAAAGTTTAAAAAATTTCTGTCTTAATATAAGCCGAGCACTGATTGTGTATATGTGTGGGAGATTATGATCTGGCCCAACTGATGAGTGCTGGTTCTGCATAAAATATGTATGTTAGGGATCATCTATCTTTTTCACATGTGTGTTGATTGTATGAGATGGAGTGGATGATGAATATAGACTGAAAAATTCTAAGTTCAAACTCTCTATTTACATATTTATATACATTAAATGTATATAAATAAATAATTGATTAATTGTAGTTAATGTAGATTTTATTTATTATATATATATAAAAGGACTACATATATGTAAATAGTTTACACGGTTATGTAATATGAACATTAGAGGGAATGTTAATAGATGTATTTGGTCATGTGACTTTTGAGAAAATTATATTTTGAAAAGGTCCTAGTATTGGACAAAAACTGGTTTAATAAAATATATATTAATTTTTATTGAGTTGTTTGATTTCAGTTGAGTTGAAATAATTTTAAAAAAAAATTAAATTAGTTTTCAGAGAAGAGAATATAAACACTGATTAGTCATGAATTAAAAGTTGACAGTGACAAATATTTTGATCAGATTATTAATATAAGGTGAAGGCATATGGATGAAATTAATTAAAAAATTAAACTTGCGGGTGCTCTTGGTAGAAAGAACTTAATAGTAAAAGAAAATTTGTCCATGCTTTTGAAAAGTAACAATTTTAGTAGATGTGTTATATCAGTTTTACTTTTGAGTTCTGGTTGTTTAACAGAAGATAATATAGAGATTTGAAGAGAGCACAATAGAACATGGAAAAATATACATTAGTAATAACAAAGAGGAATCGAAAGCAAATAATGTGGATGAGAGAACAAGCAGCATTGCAATAATTAATAGGCTGGACAGGACATATTGATAGAAAAGATGACAATAGATGGTCGGTTAAAATCTTAAACTGGATCCCAAGATATTTTGAAAGATATAGAGATATTGTATGTAGATGAAT
Source organism: Epiperipatus broadwayi (assembly GCA_028023455.1). Taxonomy (NCBI): domain Eukaryota; kingdom Metazoa; phylum Onychophora; class Udeonychophora; order Euonychophora; family Peripatidae; genus Epiperipatus; species Epiperipatus broadwayi. The sequence continues at coordinate 842,639 of JAQFVV010012516.1, read as the reverse complement.
GAATGAGGTAAAGAAGTTTTTTAGAGTGATTTGGAAAGAAAAAGTTCTGGAACAGCGAAGTTGGATTAAACACGGCGAGGTCTTGATTCTGATAATGGTTGAAAATGATGGGTGATGATGATAGGTGTTACCTGATTATCAAGATGACTTCAATGTTATGTTAGTTACATTCTGCACAGAAACAATTTTTTTTTTATTAAATTTCTATGGCCTATTTAATTTACAATGATCTTTTGGGAGATTATAACAAACCATATGTCAAGATTGGATTAAACTTAAGAAAAAGTTTCACTCCATGAGTGTTGATTTTAAATTCGATGAACATAGACTTGCCTATTACTAGAATTCAATTTGAGAAAAGAATTTGAATAAATTATTAATCATCTTAATCTGAATAATCAGCTTTTTCAAATTAAGATTCTAAGTATGATTTGGATGCAAGTATCTGCTAATTAGAAAAAAAAATCAGTGGACCTAATATCAGTACCTCAATAAGATTGGTCAGGATTAAAAAATATCAGTACCTCAATAAGATTAATCAGGATTAAAAAAATATGACAGTAAATTAAGATTAATATTGTGATCAAAAAACTGTTACAGTTTTATTATATGTGAATGTACACAATTCATTGTAGTTTTCATTTTTATCAAAATATCTTGCATTCATCAAATAGAAAAATGCAAATGAAATTTTGATTTAAGAGCAAATTCTGTTTATTCTGTTCCATTACTGCTATCTGATGTAAATGTGTTATCGCAATAGTTTTTATATAGTAGTGCTCCATATCCAGTGCTGCCTTATTAATTTTCCCCAAATTAGTTTCTAGCTTATTGTCTTTGGCCAGTGAAGTGATTGGACCTGAATCTATTGCATCCCAATTTGTGGAATGCAAGATGTGGATATGATTTTCTTTTGTTTTGTTTTAAATGTAAATTTATTATTATTGCATATCTTTACTCACAAATATGGTATATTTTCAAGCAAGATAATTAAATGTTATGATTAATAATAATATAATTAGTTAGTTAGTTTCTCAGAAATTTGTAATTAACCACTGCACCAAAACATGCAATTCACTACTTAAACATTACCACTTTTTAGTCAAAAAAGAGGAACATGTTCTTAATTATATGCTTTTTTTTTTGTCATTATTATTCCAATTTTGATTACATATATATTATGCTAATGTTCTGAAAAATTGCACCTATTTTGAACAGATAATTTATATAATGAATATTACAATTTTAAAGAATTATTATTACTGCAGTGATAATGACTGCTGATAGAAACTTGGTAAGTTTTTAAGTTATAAGGAATTTTAGCTTATTTTTAAGTAATATACCATAGTCAAACCAGCTTAATCACCTAATTATTATTATCATATTCAAATGAATGTAATAGGGGATCATAAGGAAAATTTTAATTCTCATCAACTAATATTTGGGTAGCATGGTAATTTCTTCATGTTCTTCTTCTTTGGAGAACTGTCAGTAAAACCTTTGTTCTACTGTGTTATAAAAGGTTTTTTATATTTTTTATCATTTACTTATTAGTGTGAAACAATCCAATAATATGCAATCGTTAATTTTTATTTGGGTTTTGCTATTATTACTTATTTATGCAAAAGAATTACAAAAACAGTTGTTCCTTTTTTTTTAGAAAAAGCTAATGTAGATAGGCAGATTTATAGTATGTATATCAAAATGACCAATTCTTTGTATACCAGAGCACTCTTTGAAGCCTTAAAGCAGTAACATTCGCAAGTATGTCAACATAATTCAATGAATCCATATAAATAGTTTATTCCATGTTAAATTAAGATTCTGGCTGATAAGTTTATAATTGGAAAAGATTCAAATAAGGAGATCCTCTCTCATTAAAATTATTTAGTGATGTACATTTGGAAAATTTATTTGAGAGAAAAATAGGTATGAGCATATGAGAAGTACAATTTAAAATTTAGTGATTATGCTCTGTTTTCAGAAAATGTCAGTATTATGTCTAAACACGAGAGCACTTTGAAATGAATATCATATATGTTGGAAAATGTAACTAGTCATATTTTCAGTTAGTTGTTCAGCCAGATCAGAATTTTATCATTTCTGGATGATGTTTTCCAGTCCTATGTAAAAGATGTTTGTCTTTAATTGTGGAAATAATTTGACATTATTTCTTGAATGAATCAAATAATGAATCGTTGACTTCTAGAAATTTTTCTAGAAAGATTTATGTTGTTTCTGTTGTTGTCTTGTTGATTGTAACTTAAATCATTATAACTTTTGTGTGTTCAATTCACTTTTTGATTGAAAATTTTTATCAAAACCGTTATGTATGGTTTTAAAATGTCTTTCACATTTCCTTTTTTTTTTTTAAAAGAAAGGATATACTTGCATGACATATATAATATACACAATTTGCATTTACCATTGCGAAAAAAAACTGTTCTTTCTATTCTGTATTAAAATTGGATGTTTTTCTTTCCCACACATCTGTCACAACAAAAACAGTTATCAGCTTTGTGACCAATTTAATGCTGCCTGTTGTGCTTTTGTATTAAGCAAGGAACGAATAAAGACACTATATAGTCTGACACATTTATCAGCTAACTTTCTCAGCTATAGTGCACTCAATTGTAAATTGATTCTCAGCTGTAGTAGTAGCTATATATGTGCGAATTTTTTTTTTTTTTTACATATAGCTATCTAATCTAGCATAACAATTTCTCTTAATTCAGGCAGTCACTCTAAATTTTTTTGGCAATCTGCCAATGAACCATGACAGTCTTGCTTATCCTAGCTCTAGGTACTAATAGTCAAAATATTGATTTACTGGCTATTGTTTGGAAAGTTAGCTTGATTGGTTGTGGGCTGACTGAATCCAATAATTTGTTGGAAATTTTTAGCTGTTGAGAATAAAAATAAAGTTTTATTATGGTCTGAAACTTGCATTGTGGAAATGGCAGAATATATTAGGATAGCAGCTTCTTCACTTTCACCAGAATATGCGATATATATATGTGTGTTATACTAAATTTTTTTTATTCTCTAATTTTTTTTTTAGAAATTTATGTGGAACTAAATAAGTATTTAGGTAATATAACGTTTATAATACAATAAGTATTGTTTAATGAAGCAATAATTAATATTTTGAATTAATATTCATAAGTGTACACCATTTACTGATTATTGCCGAATTAACATTTTAATTTTTTTATAAAAAAGATTTGCATGACAAAAGCATATTTTCGCCTTACATTTTTTTCCTCAATCTTTTATTTTCTAATTTAACAGCTGAATGACAGCTTTGAATGAACTATTATTTTGCTGATCTGTGTTAAAAAAATTTAGTGAAGGTCTAACATTCTAAAAAAAAAAAAAATTTGAGCATATAGAAAATGAAAAATACTTTCTTATGACATTCAACAATGATGATCTCATTGGTCTAGTTAATAAATTCTTTTGCAAAATTCTTTTTCACCTTAAAAAAAAAAAAAAATTCAATTGATATATAAATATTGATTTCTATAAAATGTTTGAATTAGTTCTCCGCCAAAAACAAGTTGGATTATTATGATTTATTAGTAATACTTGATCATCAGAGAATATGCTATTGCTTGCCAATTTTGTAACAATTTATTTTGGCACCCCAATTTGAGACCTACATTTAAGAAATGGCAGCTCTAGTCATTGTGTGTAATACATTTTTACTAATAAGTTGCTCTGCAATATGTGTGCATTTCAGGAATAACTTTCTTTGTCAGCTGCTTTGGAGCACTGCTAACAATCCACACATATAGCAACTGCCGAACATATATAAATACTGTAAAATGGTGATCAATCTACCATCAAAGCATGTGTATTTAATGCTATGATCACTTACTCCAAATTAACCCAATCTAACATGGCTGCATCTTAATCAAGGCAGAATCTAAAATTCAAGTTATTAAAAATCTTAATTAAAAAAATTCAACATCGAAATATGATAAATTTTTTCTACATAGTATGGCAGTTGCAATAAAAAAAATGTATTATGCACAATAATCAAAGCTGAAATCTTCAAATTTATGTATAATTATTTTAATGAATTTTTTTAAAGTAGTACTGACTTTCACACATATATATATTGATTCCATTACTGTGTAATTTTTTTTACGAGCTTTCTTTCTTCTGGTCTAAATGTGATAATGCTTTTTTTTTTTATTGTTGTTGTTCCATATTGTCTTAGACATTTGACTATTTTTGACTAATTATCTTTTATAGTTTTCACATTTTTAGTTCATTAGTAATATTTTTTTCTGGTTCATGGAGCACAACTCAACTTTGTCATTTCTGGTGAAGAATGTCATGGTTCTTAATGATGAGCCATTTGTTTATTATTTGCTTTTCTTATAGTTTCTTTTTTTTTAATCCCATTTTTAAAACTAAAACACTTTTTTCTTTAACACTTGATCATAAATAAGGTATTTTTGGCATGTAGTTTGTTATCTTTATGTTTGTTTAGTTTTTTTTTTAAGATTACATTTCTCCAGATTTCCAGTTATATTCGTGGATTTGAGACATTGCAGTTACATTAGATTATCTGTTAAATCAGATTCAGTAAATTGTTTTTAGCAATCTTATTGTCGCATTAGATTCCTCTTGTGAAGTTTAATACCGGCAATTTTATTAAACTATAGGGATGCACTTTTGATAGGAGTCCTTTTCTCTTAGTGTATGCTGAAATGTATTAATATGTCTGTGGTAAAGAAGCATTGATTTATTGTTTGAAGTTTTGAGACTTTAAATGATGCTTAGTGCATGCTTGGTATTCTTTAGTCAAACTTTTGTTACTTATTGTATATTATTTAATGTAATAGTTGCGCTTAGTGTGATGGGAAAATTTTGTCCACTTGTGATTCTACTACTAGCTGATCATTTTTATATGCACAATAAAATTTTTATTTGGAAACAACTATATTGACTGCTGATTTTCCAAGAGCATTTATCTGGTTTTCATTTATATTGCCATAAAAGCATTGAAGTTAATACGATTTTCATATTTGAACTTTTTCCAGTAAAATCTGTATATGTCATTGTTTTCATTGATTGTTGCATTCATCTCTAGTTCTCATAGTATATGTACCTGAAATAAATTTCTTTTTCATTATTTGCAACATATATTGAAAGCTTCTTATTGATCTTATAGTGTTAACTTTCAAAAGATCTCCTATGATTAACAATGCTAGCCTGATCATCACTGCAAAAAAAGAGGTCAAGTTTTCACAGTACACTAGTGTTTCATCTTTATCAAACCATCATTTATGCTAGGACTTTATAAATACATATTTTGTATAGAAAATGCAGTAGCTGAAATAACACCTAAGTATTTTAAGTTTTGCAGTCTACTGTTGGAAAACGGAAGAGTGAATTCACACATCATAATCTATTTGAATAAAATTATTAAAGTGAGATTTGTGTCTGTCTAGCATAATGAGATTTATAAGGTGTGAATTTGTATTCTCAAAATGGGTCATATATTTCAGAAATATCAAATGAAACATGTTTAAAGTTTTAGAACAATTTTGCAGTCACAGCCTTTGAAATATTGATGTCTGGTAAGGATTTACTTCGTTCTTTTACTATACCATTCTGGCAACACTAGATAAGAATCTATATGAAGATGTTTTGTTGGCATTTATGTCTAGTACAAGTCTCACTTTATTACACACACCAATAACTCTTTCTACATTTTTAAGTTTGATATATTATACATATTGAAAGAAATTTTTAAGTGAGGAAAGTAATTTTTTAACTCCTTATTTAAATTTTAAATGTTAGTTGTTGTTTTTTGTCATTATATAATTTATCCATTTCTAACTGAAATTTAAAGAAGAATATAAAGTGTAGCTATTGTTCAAAGTTTGATTTATGACTTTCTACAGTTTGTTTTCACTCTGTTGAAATTTCAATGGGAGTTTTAAAATTTCTTTCCTTTTATTTTTAAATTTGTTATTATTTCAGAGGCTTGTTTTTGTTTATATTTATATAATGTTTTTGCTCTGTTAGTATATGAAAAAGACAATGCATGCAAAAAGCTATTTGTTTAAGCATGAAGGTTTTTGAGATATGCAAAATATTGACTTTACTGTGGGATATTCTTTAGATCAGAAGTAAAGTAAAGAGACGGGATTGAAATATATTTTTATATTATCATTCTCAGTTGTCTGCCACAATCCAAGTCTTTTACATGAAACTGTAACATCTTTTCCAAACTTTTCCATTTCTTGTTTAATTTATCAAATATTTATGATTATTTTCCTTGTATGATTATCAATTTCTGTTATTTTTAATTTTCAACAGTCTCCTCTCACATGCCTTTATAACTTCTTTTATCTTCTGGATTTTATGGAATAATGTTTAAAGCATCTTTTTACCATGTCTCTAACCTGAAATTTGAGCTGAATGATTTAAAGCATTATTTCAGATCTCAAACAGATTTGATTTTTTCTTTTCCAGAACTGGCCCTTAGCTAATCCAACTAGTCATGCAGTAATAGTCAGTTGATGGGCATCTAGTTAAGTTTAGTTAGATAATAAAGATCTTAGGTTAAATTGATTTTTTTTAGGTGAGCATAGATGGAATAACTTACAATAACAAAAATTATAACTGTAATATGGTGCCCTCCAATGGTGGAATGAATACCTATAGGGCATCTGAAATACATGAACAATATCATTCCACTTCCATCTTGTAGTTGTTTGCAAATGGCTGCTGACAGTAATATTTTTCACTTATTCATTCAACACTTAAAACCTTAACTTCCAATTTAACTTTTTTTTTCATCTGGTTTTGAAAACTAATTTTATTGCATCACTAAATAATCTTCTATTCTTATTAGAGTCATTTTAGCAATTACACTTCTCCCTTCTTTTCTTAGTATTATTTCCATTTTTATTATGCAACTTTCCAAGAGTATGAAAGCTTTAAATTACTTCCAATTTAACTTTTTTTTTCATCTGGTTTTGAAAACTAATTTTATTATATCACTAAATAATCTTCTATTTTTATTAGAGTCATTTTAGCAATTACACTTCTCACTTCTTTTCTTAGTATTATTTCCATTTTTTTTCATCTGGTTTTGAAAACTAATTTTATTATATCACTAAATAATCTTCTATTTTTATTAGAGTCATTTTAGCAATTACACTTCTCACTTCTTTTCTTAGTATTATTTCCATTTTTATTATGCAACTTTCCAAGAGTATGAAAGCCTTAAATTGCTTTATAACTTTGTCTAATGTTTTACGTTAATGTTTTCATCCAATTGCCCACTTTTTTTGTTTGTTTTTTTTTAAATTTAATTTTGTTTACATTTTTTTAATTTCCAATCTTGAAAAAAATTCTATTAAACTTATATAACATTTTGTTAAGCTAATCTTCCAAAATACTCCTATATTATCCACACAATTGTACAGTAAACCTTTCTTTATCCAATGCTAACTCTGTCATTATAAATTCAACTCAACAATTTAAGTGTATATTAAATAGAATAAAATACTCTCTTAATAGTCATGATTTCTCCAAGAGTTTAAAAATTTAATAAATAGTGTCTGTTTCATGTACAGATTTTTATCATAAATGTCTTCTCTAATGTATGTTTAATTTTTTTGAAATAGCTAACAAAGTATCCCTATGCTCTCTATCAAATGCTGTTTTCAAAATCGATGAAATAAGCATCCCTCTCCACAAATATTGCTACATCATCCACAAAATTTTACAATGATCTCTCTTCTCTCTAATGCTAACTCCATTATCTCCACACATGGTGTATGAAATAAAACAAATGCACAATATCACAGCTCACATCCTTTTAATAATTATCATTTCATTAAGATCTTTAAATCTTAATGAACAGTATCTGTTTTATGCATAGACTTTTAGAACAATCTTTTGATGTGTGCTTACTTTTTTTTAAAATATCCATTAAAATAATCTAATGCCTTCTATCAAATGCTACTTTCACAATTATAGTAACAAACTTTCTTATATATTTACTCAGAATTGGGATGGATGGGTAGATCATTTAAAACAGAAAAGTAGATGTGGTTAGGGTGAAAAATAAAAAGTGGATTCTTAATCACATTAGGTTCAGATTTAAAACAGCAACAGATTGAAATTATTCTGGAAATATAAGAAAATTTAATTTAAAATAACAGCTTTCAATGATGATTCAGCATTAAATGAGTTCAATAAAAAGATAGATGACATTCTATTAAAGTCAACTACACAGATAGTCGTTACAAAAAGCAGCGATTCATCAATAAATAGGCAAACATCTGAGGAAATAAAGGCATGATCCATTTACAAGAATTGACTAATTAAAATCCTGCAACATGGTATGGAAAAGAACTAAGAGTTAGATATAAAGGAAATATAATTTTGAAATGACCAAAAAAAGCTATGAACAAAACAAGTCTCAAAAATATAATATTTTGGTATTGAAAGGAAAGTTGTCTTATTAGTAATAAACAAAAAGAGGGATGATATTGTGAAGGGTGTGGAAAAGTTCTACAAAGAATTTTTAGTATTAAAGAAGAAGGTGAGATGTGTGATTAAATCTGTGAAAAATTTTTTTAGTATTAAAGAAGAAGGTGAGATGTGTGATTAAATCTGTGAAGAATAGAAAAATTTCAGGAAATGAAGCAGATTGTAAAAACAGAGAATTTGTTAGCAAAGCTATGTACTAAATGTCTAAATAATAAAAATATGCTGGATGATTGCTATTAGAAGATTAGAAATTATAGGTTTATCTGCCTTCTGTCACTTTTATACAAGGCTTTTGATAAAAATTACCTATTATTAAAAGAAAGTATGCCTATGCATTGGAAAAGGAAATTTTTAATACATATATTTTTGAAAGTTCTTACTTATGGACTGGGTTTTGGAAAGAGCAGTACAAAGACTTCAGACCATAGTGTGAAATATGAAAAGATTTATGATGGAAATATCAGGGATAGTTCAAAAACAAAATACATTGGTGAAATCATGTATTATTAACATAATTGAAAGAATTAAAGGTTTAACTGCAATTGGTTTCGGCATATTCTAGAAGAGATGACTAGATAAACAATTGAAGTTTTAAACTGAATCCCAAGAGATGTAAAAGACCCAGAAAGAGATCATTATGGATAAATAAGGTCAAGAGAAGCTACTGTAAGGGATTAATAATGTTTGAAAATGATGACAAAATCATATTCAAGTTGAGATGAAAGAGAATAATGTCAGCCATGTTTTTATGATAGTTGGACCATCATTACAACAATGAATGGTGCATTGAGAAATTTTAAGATCCACACAATCTTTTTTTAAAACATTTATCTCAACATTACAAATTTTTTTTATTTATTTAATGCATATATTAATATGAGAAAAGCTATGGAGTGCAGAAACTGGATTAAATTTGAAGAATTTCATTTAGTAGTGGGTTGATCAGGCTTGAAAATGATAATGAAATCATTGGAAAATACTGTAATGTTTTGATTGCCATTACAACATTTAATGCTCCATTGAAAAATTTGAAAATCCAAATAAAATATACAGCCTTTTTCAAAATTTCTGTGTAGATTTCAGGAGTCTATCTCAACTTTACAATTGTTCTAACTTTTAACAGGAATCTATTTTAACCTACCATTGTTATAACTTTTAATGTATATATTGTTGTTATTTGATTATATACATATCCTTGCACACACACCCACTTCATAATTATTGTCTAATGTATGCAAATAATGTAAGTTATACTAGTTTTATATTTGTGCCAAAAGATATACTTCATACAAAAATATTATGCCAGTAATTAATTTCTTTATGTACCTAGTAAAAATGATAGTTTTTTTAAAATAGTGTTGTTGGAAATTATTAAAAGTCAGTTGATGTCAGATGTGTAGATAACCTACATTTTTGATAACACAGATCTGTCTGGGCAGATAGAGTTACTTGTTAATCTTATCTTGTGCCCCCTCCCCCCTTAAGTAAATTTTAAAATCATGATTTGTCTGGATCACAAATTGATTTTTTTTTTATTGTATATATATTTTGAAAATTAGTAAAAATTAGTTGTTAATAAACTTAAGTTTTTAATGTTTAAATATAGAATGATGTCTGCTGTAGTTTGTCATAGGAATAAAATATCTTTATAAATTATATATGCTAAATAATCATAACCAATTTGATATATTATGTTGAACATTTTATGAATAGGTAGAATGCTGTTCATTTGATTACCAAGAATATGATAATAGATGTTAAAAAAGAAATAAAATGATTTAGACAGTCCAATTGAGAAAACATAGTTTTCGCTGACAAATAGTTCCTTATAGAGAAACTGTAGAAGCCAGTAGTTATCAACTTGCAAATTTCTGAAATGACAAAGCATGACTGGTCTTTAAATAGCCTTATTACAGAACAAAGGAACATTAGAAGGCAGTAGCTTCAATTTAACAATCACTGAATAATGGGGACTGTGGTATTTTTTTATCATTGTGTTCCCTTTTAACTAAAAATAACTAGATGCCTATTTAGTAACCGATATTGTTGCATAAACTGATTAAACTATGGTTTTTATCAAAATTTATTTTCCATCATTTGTGATCAAACTGGCTAAATTTAATTTTACAAACTCATAATTGCAATTGTTATATATGTGTACATATAATAATATCGCATAATATTATTTTAGAAATTCTTCCTAAAATAATGTTTTATTTAACAACACCTAAAAATATTAATATAAACACTTACATATCTAACTTGACTATAAATACTTATCAAACATTTTAGGATTTTAAAATATGGTAAAGAATAAACTATTTTAAATTTTACATCTTACTCCAATTTATGAATTTTCAAGATGTTTGTATTCCTCATCAGTATTTTTATTTCTAACACTATTGTTAAGATTGCATTGCATATTAACTAAAGTAATGTTTTTCTTAGTAGTAGTTTAAAATACTTAATCTTTCATATATTCATTTTCTTTATAAATGTATCTTTTTCCTGTATAAACCAAACCTCTTTTCATATCCCTGTATAAATATATCATTATATTTCTCCACTTATGTTTTAATCATTCACCTATAGTTATTTTCAAGCTTCATTTTTTTGTTCAACTATTTTACCATCAACAAGCAGAATCTAAAATAGAATGATGTTACTGTATTGTATATATTTATATGGAAAAGAATTTTGATTTGTATAATAAAACATGATTTATGAAGAAAATTATTAGGAATTAAAGGGCTGTTTTTGAAAAAGATATCTTTATTGATTGATTTATTGAATTAAAAATACGGTATTTATGATAAGCATAGATTAACTATTTTGAAAGTTTTACAATGGAAAGGAGAGAAGTTCATGAATCCAAATTTAAAGAAGTTTGCCATACTTTAGACATTGGTGGATATCCGAAACAAAACATTTGAAAATCATTGCCATTCTAATTAATTATGTATATAAATATATATTTTTGAAGTGAAAGATGCACTATTTTTTAAAGAATTAATATTTTGAAGAAAAAAAATTGTTATTGAAAAATAATTAGTAACTGGAAATTATTCTGTTTCAATTACATATTATGCAGCACCTCATTGTGAAGATATCTCATGGTAATGTGGAGCATGCTATTCTGAACTTCTTCCATTTTTAAAGCTTCACATACATTAAGTATAAAAAGAAATATCAGAGTTACTAGTTGTTGACTAAAATGTTTTGCTTTATTGAAACCATGCATGTTTTAGATCATTGGTAGAATTTCAGAATCAAGAACCAAAAGTCCATGAGATTTCCAGTGCTTGACTTCACAAAAAATCCTGAGCAACAAATTACTTTATTTATGGAATGTTTGCAATATAATGCATACCATTATCTTATTGCAAAAGCTAGAAAGGACCTGGAAGTACACTCTATTTATTTGGTGGTATTTTGATTTTTACAAATCTGCTTGCATCATCATCATTCTATATTAAAATAGAGTATGGTCATTGTAACTCCAGAAAGAAAGAAAAAAGTACAAAGAATAAAAATTTGGAAAACAATGAAAAAAGAAAGGAAAAAGATTAGTGATAATATTTCTTTGCATCATGTAATAATAGAAATATAGTAGTACAAATACAAATTCTCACTGTTAGTTAGAACAAAGAGATGACAAATGGCATGACAGGATTGGGTTAATCAGGCCCCTTTCTAACCCAGTAAGATAAAAGAAAATAGGCAATGAATAAAAGAGCAATGATTAAATTAATCATAAATGTTAGTAATATTATTAGTGAATTAAATTAAGACCTGCTGTTTTCATTGTTTTGCAGAAATGAAATTATTGATATTCTTGAATCATGATTGGTTTCCTCAATCGTATTTTCTGGGTTTATGGCAAACGCCCATCTACTTTGCAGTTTTACATGATCTCTTTCCTCATTTCATTTCATGACTCATTTTGTTTTGTCTCTGCCATCTAAAAAAAACCTGTTGCTGTTTTGAAAAATTTCAAACCTTTAGCAGGAATAATATATCAGTAAAACAAATGTTTTCTATATGGCAATGTGTAAAAGCAGCGCTTTCTGTTGAGAATTACCCATGTTTAGAAATTATTCTGTGATGGTTTGGCATAACCATCTAAAAAAAACCTGTTGCTCTTTTGAAAAATTTCAAACCTTTAGCAGGAGTAATATATCAATAAAACAAATGTTTTCTATATGGCAATGTGTAAAAGCAGTGCTTTCTGTTGAGAATTACCCATGTTTAGAAATTATTCTGTGATGGTTTGGCACAAACATTTATTCTTATGTAGATAGTTTTGAAATATTGTGATGTTAAATGGATAATTTTGATATAAATGGTCAAATGTGTTATTTATTTTGGACAATATAAATTATAAAAAAAAATCTTCAAAAAAACAAGTCTATATAAAAAAAAGTTCTGCAGACATCTTGACTTCACACCTCAGCATTTACTGCAACATGGAATATACAACCTTGAAGTAACTACTTGCACCAATGAAAAATCAAGAAAATTTTAATTGCTTTGGCATTTTAAAATTAGGAAACATATTCTATTAATTACATTTTTTTGTTTCTGTTAGAATTTAGTTGTAAACTTTGTTTTTCTAATTATCTTTTTTTTTCATAAAGCCTTTTGTATTTTATATCATTATTGTTATATACCATTATAAGATCAGCTTTGTAGCAGATTAGTCTGTGGTAATGTGATGGAGTCAAGAGCTAATGGTATGGAATAAAGCTCAATCCTTTTGCTTTTAGTGCTTGAACACCACATGACCTTAGCAATAACCCTAATGATTATTATCATAACATCATGGAGTTTAGATAACATTGAGGATAAACTTTGGGATTAGTGCTGCTGTGACATAATTTTTTTTATCCAAGAAAGTTTTTATTTATATCATATTCTTAGTTATTTTTTAAAATTAACTTGAATTCAAATTTTTTAAATATAAAGTTTGTATTCATAATAATTTTTTAAAATTTAGTTGAATTCAAAAACTCATTTTTAAATATAAAGTTTGCTAATCTTTAAAAAAAATAACAAGCCTAAAATGTTGGAATAATTTGCAAAGTTAGAGTAATTGTGGCCAGATGATTATGTCACAGTAGCCAGTGTTAATCCCAAAGTACTATATTGAGTTATGTTAATCACTGTATATACTGTTTATTGTTTTGTAATTATCTTCTCTCTTTTTTTTTTGTAGATTATGATGGATGAAATGACTTGTCTTCTTACATAATGGTGAGTCAAATTTATTATATATGTTGAAAGATCATTTGGTAATAGTATCAATGACCATACCGTTCGTTTGATGGCACTTTTGCTAACAAAAAACAATGAAATATCTGGTCATGACCTTTCAAGAACTAATTGACCCTTACTTGCTTTTTGACCTCAAATCTACACACCCTCAAATTATACGATAGCGCAGACTCAATACCAATCATTTGTAGGGTAAAAACAGACCGCTTGAAAGTAGTGTGAATTGCGAGATAATTAGCATAACACATTACAAGGCATTAATGGCTGCCTCAACAACGGTATATTTAACTGTTTTTGAGTAGCACCAGTGCCATCTAAGTGACTGGTATGGTCGTTGATACTATTACCGATCATTTTAATTCAAAGAAACATTACATTATTTAATGTAATCTGATTTTACAATATTGAATGTAGTAATTAAAATCTTGGAGAAAGAGGCTCTATGGGATTAATTGAATATTTGAGAGGCAACTGTGGTTCAAGAATTCCAGACTCTTATGATTCGATCTCACAATCATTTCTGATGCCAAAAGAAATTGCCTAAATTTCTGACTGCCCAAACCATAGTAAGAGCCTTTTTCTCTGTTACTGAATAATTTTTTTTTGCATGGCTGCTAAAATACAATACCCCATGTCTACCATTTTCTTCTGCATTAAGGTGGCTTCCAGCTCATATCCACTATTAGTTGCCTGTATGTTGAACGGTTTACGGAAATCATGACTTCACTTAAAAAATTATCTTTAACCCTCCTAAAATCTGTTTTTTGGTTTTGTTCCCATTGCCATGGTGTATATTTCCACAATAATTGTATCAATGGTTCCATGTCTGAGGCAAAATTTTTCATAGAATTTATTATAGAATGTGCATAGATCCAGGAATGGTCTGACTTGTTTTTTATTACTAAGGGTGGAATTGTTCTTAATGGCCTGGATTTTTTCAGGATGTGCTTAATGCCTTTGTTACTGACCAAATGCCCTAAAAAATTCACTTCTGTAGCTGCTATCCAGCTTTTTTGCATATTAATCCTAATGTTTTTAGGCTAACATTCCTGCAGGAATAATTGCAGATGCTATATATGTTCTTCCATGTTATTTGACACAATTATAACGTCATCCATATACATGGTTATGATGTCCTTTATTTCTTGATTTAATACACAGTCCAAGAATTTTACTAATCCTGCTTCACTATTCTTCAAACCAAAGGGTATGCTTTTAAAGTGATATGTCTTTTCATTGAGTCGAAAAGGCCATATATTTACGATCTTCCAGATGAATCTTTATCTGCCAGTAGCTGGCAGTTTATGCCTCGGAATTTTATTAACAGATCATTAACCTGTGGAAATACATTTTAGTCAGGCCATGTGATTTTATTTAATTGCCTAGCATCTAAACATAGTCTTATTGAGATATCCCCCTTTTTTTACTACTACCAAAGGGTTATTATATGAGGATGACACTTTTGATATAATCCCCCAATCTTCCATTTGATCAAGTTGTTTTTCTACCAGTCATATATTGATGGGGCACCAGGTAAGACTGTGTCTGATATGGTGTACTTTCCATTTCTTTGATACAGTGTTCATAACCTTTTATTGCCACTGATTTCTCTGAGAAAACATCCTTATATGTACCCAGAAGATCTTCGAGATCCCCTGTCTGTTTCAACTCCTTTATTTGTTTTATGATCGGGTCCTTCTCTTTCTCTGATTGCATATTTCATACTCCCTTTTTTTATTTTCACCTTTTAATCCAAAAGGTATTATTTCACTATTACATATAACGTTCCTGTTTTATAATCTATTAACCACCCTGTCTTGTGCATAAAATCCTAACCCAAAATTCCATCATGTACTAAAAAATCAACATGGAATGATATACATATCTCTGCCCTATCTTTAACTGTGCCCATGTTTGTTTGGTCTCCAACTGTGCTCTCTTCCCTTTCATCATCGTAGTCTATGCTGCCTTTACTGGCAAGGTTTTGACATTTGTGTGTTACTGAATCATCTTTTTTGAATACCTTTTTTGATATGACCGACACTTGATTGCCAGAATTAAATAACGCCCGTACTTTTACTTCATCTATGTGCATGTCAATTTTAGGTCATTTCTGTGATATAAATTAAGTTCCCCCATCCCACTAGGTTATCTATTTTTTTTTTTGCATGCATAGTTCATACTTGCTTCATATTCTTGTACTATATATATATGATAACAAATTATTAAACAATTGTTTACTATTATTGTCTTTAAACTGCTATATATATATTCGATATGTCAAAAAAAAAAAACTACATATGTATATTCCTTTCTTTTACAAAGTTTTTAACACTATTAATTTTTACTGTATATTTTATTTTACTCCTTAACATACACTGATGCCCCTTTCCCCCTGTCATCACCTTTGATTGCTGCCTGAACATTACATCGCCACCTGCCCCAATAGTGTTACACTGACAAAAAACAACTTGTGTTGTATTTCTCTATAGTTATGATGGTCTTTTATTCCTACTTAACAAAACGATATGAGGAAAAGCAAAAAAATTAAAAAACCTTTAAAACCTGTGTGTCACCCTTTCTTTATTCAAAGAACTTTTATATTTTTATTTCAACTGACTAATCTATTACTAAATATATTAACAAATCATATTTTCCTTGTTTGCCGCTCAAGGAAAAAAACTTGTCATTTATATGTTATTGCAATATATTGTGTTCACAATCCAAATTGTAAATACATTTATAATATCCTATTTTTCTCATTGATTACTCCTATCTCAGGACACGGTTTTTTCAAGACCCCTTGTTTGGGCAGCCATTGTACCATTTGCTGCCCTATCTGTCTTATTAGATGAGAGTGGCCATATGATTAGGTTTGTATACCATTAAAAATATATCCATTACCTACCATCCACACCCCTAATCTACTTTATTGCATATAACCATTTAAGATTTAGCGTTAGCATTGTATATTTCCATGTAATATGGTCCTAATTATAACGAACTAACTCATACATTATTGTAAAACTCACCAGCAATGACATGCAGTGGCTAACATTATCTATCTACTTCTTAATGTAAGTAAGGACAATTTGACTTGCTAAAAATAGATGCTAACTTTCATTCACATAGTTGCCTTTAATAGTTAAAATTTATTTTGTTTTATTAGGCGCCAGGATTCTACTTACACATCCTTATTAAATTGACAGTGGAAGAATGATATATATATATATCTTAATACCCTGAATAATAAATCTGAAATACAAGGATGTTGGCATCAATAGTTGAATTTTCAAAGATTGCTGAGAGAATATATTTATGAGGCTTAAACAAATGACACATTATTACTTTGTTATTTATTCATTAAATTGGAAAAAAAAAGAATTAGAAACTATTCGTTGACCATATTTATAGTTTACATGATATGGGTAATATCGTCAAAAGTTATTTCAATAAATATTATGAGTTCGAAGTTCAATTTCTTACCGGTAAGATTCTCCAGAAAAATAGTTCCTTAGTAATAAATATAATTCTCTGCTTTTACTCTGCTATCCGTATGTTAAGTTCCGGTTTTGACTCAGTGTTTCTATTCCAGGCAGGTGACGACTTCATTCTTCTAAATCATTGTAATGACATTTCAGGGAGCTGCCCATTTGAATATCGGCAGCTATCATGGGATAGTTATGCATCTTGTGTTGTAACTAAAAAAGCAAAGAAAAAAAAGAGACTCCTTTATTCCTGTCCATCCCTTTTATATCGCTTCGAAAACTCATCACCCATGTGTACGCTAAACACCTCTTGAATTGCTTCTTTAAACTTTTATCTTTCATTAGATTTTTGTTCTCAAAGTTCTTTTTCTTGTAACTATCATGGCTATATTTAATTACCAATGTCCCGCTTTGCAGAACTTTTATCAATATTTAAAATCAGTAGTTGCTTTTATTATTTAGATTTGCTCTTTTATCTTTTATATTGAAAGTCAAAAAAAAAAAAAAAACCAAACAATGTATATTGCCTCAAGGAAAGAAATTTTCTAAGTTTAATCAAATAAAAGATTTATTTTATATATTATTTATATATATACAAACTTCACATAACATATATTTTTCCTTTTTTTTTATATTCCATTCTCAGCAATATTTTCATATTCAACTGCCAACACACCTTACATGGTTGCAATTGACACATCAGAAACTACCTTGAGTGGTAATGATGGTCAAATACTGGAAGTACCTATTCATAACTACTTTCCCTATTAAGAACACCTGTTCTAAATTAACCATGGTACTTGTTGGTTAGACAAGTCAGCTGCTTGGTAGCGTTCTTAATCTGCAAAAACACACTATTCCAGGCTGATATTTTGCAAACTAATTTAAAACAATTTACGATCGAACATTATTTGCTAAAATGGAATCAATTTATTTTTAAATTACCTTTAAACTCATTTGCAAACTATTTTTTGGGATTGAAATTCTTTTACATACTTGTCTAACAAATTTTATTAAATACAATATTTTACAAGCATTTACTTTTTTTACAAATTCATATTTCAAAAGATCTTCACCAATCTTATTACCATCAAACCAAAACAATAATAACAACATTGAAAACTAAGCTGTCTGCTAGATGATGTCAGTCTGCTGTTTTGGACTAGTGTGCTCTGTTTTGGCCAGCGACCTTTCACCTAGGATGGCCTCAAACAAGTCTTAACTTTTGTGAAGCCGTCACCACAAAAATTCACCCAAATAGTTCTTCATGGATTATCTTGATGTACTACATGTGTTGGCCCAGTTGAGGACTCCCCAAAGTCTTGATATTTTGTGTGTACACACCTATGCTAGGGTCAACAAAGTTGTAGCGATGGTTGACCATCAGGTGCTTAAAACCAGTAGATTGTAGATCACAGCTTCTATACCTTTTCCAACAGTCCGAATAGATGGTCGATCTGGGCTGTGTATTTTCATGGGTAGCCTGCAGAAGGGTAGAGGCAGAGCATGATGGAATGGCTGATGTGAAGCAATCTCTGGTCTCATGACACAATCTGCTGAAGATCCACTGTTGAGGAAGCATTCAGTCTTGATGGTTCTTCGTACATGTGAATAGTGTCTCACCCACCTCTACTGTCAAGCCTGGCTCGCCGTTTTGATGGCAAGGGCAGGATGCGACATTCTCATAGCATAGTTCCCTCAGTCTGTTGATCAATTGGATGTCAGATTCTTTGGAGAGGTCAAGCTCAGCGCATCAGTGTTCCATGAACATGACTCCAAAGGTACGCGAGGAGTACGGCTTTCAGTAACAGTATTTTTGAGCCGTCAAACCAGGTTTTCTTGCGGATTGAACATTTATGTGTACATGAGGTGGACTTGCACCTGAACTGTGAACCCTTCTAATTCATTGTTCTCCATAAGCACAGGTTTTGCAATGTGGCAGAATATTTTTCTCCTGCAAAAACCTCAGCGCATCATTTTCGGTTCCAGGTAATTGCCAAAACTTTAAATGCTTACTGCATTCAGCCATTTTGTTAGTATGACAGTGATTCTCACACAAACATAAATAAAGATGTTATCATGTGTCAACTTTATTTCCCAAGACACTCTCTGAATTTTTTCCCCCTTCGAAAGTTTGAAGGGAAGCATGTGGACAGGATGACAATTTTTAGTACACAATACTATGTCAATTTCATTGTAAGATGATTAATTGAAAGACAACATTTCAAGAATTATGGCAAATTGAAGTATAGGTATCCTCAAGTTATACTGTAGTGAAGTTTACAATAGTTAGCATTTGGATAAACTGCGTAACAGCGTATGTAGCCACTGTTACAGGCTGCATTAAAAACAGTATTGTTTTCTGTGCATTTGCATGGAAGTCTAGTGAACAATGGCATATTTCTGTGCCTTTGCAGAGAAAAAACGCCACCAAGCCGCTGGCCTGTCTAACCGACAAGTACCCTAACCACTTAGATTATGGATATGATTTTGTTCTCCAATTTTAGATAATATTAGCAATATGAATTTTACTAATTTCCAAAAATTCCAAAAAAAGACAAAGAATCTCTGTGCATGAAATCTTCCAGTCTGGTATGGATATCAACAATTAGAGTGATGATAATTAAAGTCATTGTAAATTAAACTGATAAATTTAACAAAATGGCCAACATATGAGAATTTAAAAATAAGGGAAAATATGCTTTTGTAAAAGATAATAATTATATTCAATCATATTGTACAAAACTATCATGAGATTAAATTAAAATCAAAATTAGATACTGATATCAATTTCCTTTAGAGTTAAATTCATATTTCAATTTTGTTTCATATTATGCAAAAATAATTAAATAAGGGTGTATAATTTGTAATAATTAGATTTTTATATAATATGGTGATAAAACAGTCTGTTGTGCTTATACAAAATTTAACAATTTTTAGCATACAGCATTTAAATTTGATTTTCAACATTAGAAAAAAAATGATGAGCTTCTATATATATGATAGATTAGTATTTTTTTTTTTTTTTTTACTATTACTCTGTATGGTAGTGAATCCACGAGTAACAATAATGTTTTCAAGTAGTTTACAAGATTTTGTGGTGGTATAGAGAGCATTGAAGATAGTCAGCAAAAGTATGAAATATACTGTCACATCTCATGATCCAGATATATTAATGTCTTAAAATTTTTGTAGTGAAAAGTAAACCAGGCCACTAGACAGTTTATGCATTGATTCAGAGACAATCAATGCTGCAGAGACAATCAATGCTGGAGACATTATGAGAAAATAAGTCATTTTTTCATTGAGATATACTCTGTATGCTAATTATAATGCTCTAAGATATTTTTAGTTCGATTGTTTGGATCATATTGCAGTTGGGTATAATACTTATAACTTTAAACCACCAGTGTTATATCTCCAAACCAACTTGCAATTGCTGCTCAACATCCACAAGAAAAAAGGAAAATAGAGATGATGAATCTATGAATCAGGATACTACATTACCAGGCAAAAATGTAAATTATTTTTTCTCTCTCGAAACTCCTCCATTTGAGGTCTTTTTATACCTACTTATCTGATTCAGTTAGAGATTTCATAACCTTCTAGATTAGAAGATATTATAGATTTTTCAGAAATCTCAATTCTATTTTTTATTCCAATTTGACAAGATAGCTCTGATTATATATCTTAGGTCTTGTTATTCATTGAAGACATGAATAATAAATCTGAGATATTTGTTAGCCAGAGACGGGGCAAAGAATAAATTACAATTCATTATGAGCAGAGAAAATTTTGTTCTAACAAGATATAGAGCAAGCAGTATCATTATTATGAGTAAGATAAATAAGAGATATAAACTTTTAACTGAAACTAAAATTATCTTAATGATATCACCTGTCATTTATTCACATATTACAACAAGAATAGTAATTTTTTTTATAAATCAAATATTACTCAAAGTAACAAATTATTCTTTTAATAAATATAAATTTTTAAATAAAGAAATAAATGCAAGAACTGTACTTCTTTTTCTTGTTACATATATATTATTGTCTATCTTGTGCTATATATTATTGCTTATTAATTAAATAGGATTTATAACCAATACTAATGAAAAATTCTAATATCTGTATTATA
Organism: Epiperipatus broadwayi; assembly: GCA_028023455.1. NCBI lineage: Eukaryota > Metazoa > Onychophora > Udeonychophora > Euonychophora > Peripatidae > Epiperipatus > Epiperipatus broadwayi. Next base: position 821,211 of record JAQFVV010012516.1, on the reverse strand, counting down.
ATGGGAGACTTTAACTGGACTTATAATAATCTTCAAACAGGATTTTTCTCACTGGAATTATGCTAATAACATTACAACTCCATTAATTTAATTTGTTTGTATGCAAAATTGTATAAATTAATTAATCTTGAATTAAAGAAGTAATGTTGTAACATTGTGTAAATTAGCTAACCTTGATTTAAATTTTTGTTGCAATATTGTGTAAATTAGCTAACCTTGAATTATACAGTCTTCTTCTCAGTTGTCTTAATCTATAATCATCATTCAAGAGCATAGTCCTCATTGTTTTTACTGTAGAATATAATAATAGAAAAATAGCACATGCTATAGCATTTCAATTAAGTCATGACATTATATTTATAATATTTAAAATTATTAGAGAGGATTTGAACCCAGACTGTCAAGCTACCTCATATACTATGCTTGTATTTAAATACCTAAAATAATTAGTTATAACATTATATTTATAATATTTAAAATAATTAGGGAGGATTTGAACCCAGACTTTCAAGCTCCCTCATATACTATATTTGCATTTAAATACCTAAAATAATTAGTTATACAAGCACAGCTGTCCTCTATATTCATGTGATTTGGTTCCAAGCCTAGCTCATATAATCAAGATCACAGTTAGTTGTGAAATTTTTAACACACATATTATATATATATAAATAATATCCAACATATAATGCTAATTGGAAAAAATGTATCTGAATCATGCCACCCTAATATTGATAACCACAATTCAGTTCACTATCAAGCCACTTTTTTTGATATATATTATCTTTATATATATGAATGCTGTTGAATAGTGGAACCATTTTTTTTTCAAGTTATTGCTAGTTGAATTAAGTTATTATTCATTTTGTGAATGGCTTATAGATGTATGTATACTCACAAATATAGCTCTTTTATATACTGCATATGCAGTGAATTAAACAAATAAAAATACAGAAAATTAAAATCTTTTATTTATTATTTGCTTTTCTTTTTTTTTTTTTAATTTTTTGAATTGTGAATAACTAAAACTATGGATATTGGGATTGTGTTTTTATTGGAACTAGTGTATATTAAATTTACAATCTCATCAATTTGGATAAGATTTTTTTAAAAAAGAGTCTTTAGAAATAGATAAATCTATTTAAAAAAATGTTATTATAAGGTTAAGGATCATAGAAATTTCAGTATACATTGTACTCATTGTATAACTCAAAACTATTTCAAGATCTAAATTTAAAATTACAAAAAGAAAATAAAGTCTGATTAAATTAAGCTCATCAAAGATTACAGACATCTGACTTGAAAAAAAAATAGTATAAATGTTATGACTAATCTTTGCAGAAATTATTATACCAACTTTTGGAGTTCTCTTAGCAAGGATGGAATCAGATAGTAACATAATTAATAATCTATATGTTGATAATTGCACATATATTAAAATTGTAAATTCCTACTAATTGACATTTACGGTTTGTTAATCAGAATATACATTATCAAAGAATAGTAACTTCACTATTGGTGTTGAAATAATTGATTGCATTATGAACCCCAAACTGTGCATAATGCTATACATAATGTGTCACAGTGAAAAAATGACTGGTTTTTTACCTAATTGCCTGCAGTATTGTAGTTTAACTATTCCCATAAAAATTTTAAGACACTAGTCTGGATCATGAATTACAACATGCCATATATATATGCTTCATACCTTTGTAAATGTCTTTAGTGCTCTCCTTGCCATCACAAAATCTTGTAAATCACTTAGAAAAAATTTCTTGTGATTCACAGCTTTGCTGCCATTTGAATAATTTTAATTATTTTTCAGTAACAGTTTTGCCCAGTTTAAAACAAAATTTAATGTTAGTTGTTCCATCAAGAGTTAGAAACATACTGTCACATTTCATGTCATATCTCACATTCCTGAAATGCTAGTGTTTTAGCTAAACTATATCACTATGTAACACATGCATTGATTCAAATATGACATTCCAGCATTTTGGAGACAGTCAGTCATCTATTCACTGGAACACATTGTTCCTGCTTTACATTTTTCTCCCATTAACCATTCATCATTATTCCAAAGCAGTTTATGCAATAATTCAATCTATAAACATTCTATAAGTCCTAATATTATCTTTTATCTAAAAAGACATCTCTCCTGTTTATAAAATTATATCCTATTATAATAGAAACTTTAAGAAATATATATGTAATAAATTGATTGTAATTAAGGCCCGTAAATAGAAATATCTGACTTGTTCTTGTATGAATGATCAGGTGTTTCAAGTCTTTGGTTCACCTGACAAATCAAGATTTCTGCAATTGCATGTATATTGGAAAGAATTTGACTAAATGATTTTACACTGAGCTCTAGTTCAAGATGTGCATTGCAATTCTGAAACATTAGATTAGTTATGTATCTCTTAATAAAATAGACTTATGTAATAGATAATTTGACTTCTCAACTTCTTCCGGTCTCTTTTAACCTATTTTTTGCAGTTAGGCATAGCAATTTGCTTTTTTTTTTTAATCTTCAAACAAATAGTCTTATATTTATATATAATTATTTACATTTTAAGAAATGTGAGTAAAATACTTGGAAGAATTTGTTTTTAAAAAAGTGGAACTATGAATGGATTGTGAATTTGTCCTCTAAATTCAAAAATGAGAAGCAGTCAGTTAACTAGATAAGTGAATAAAAGTAAAAAAAAAAGAATTTAAATTCAGATTTTTTTTTTCTTAATTGAAAAAAAAATGGATATAATATTACATGTATTTTGCCAGAGGAAAAAAATTATGAATCCATTTAGGGAAGAGGGTTGCTTAAGATTTACCTATTAAAGTTTAGTTGGAAAAAAAGAAAAAAAAATATGCATTGAGCAAATCTTCTGTACTCTATAAATAAATTCATATATATATATGTATACTGTATCATTATTATTAAGTGCTATCAGGTGGCATAACTTTTTAGCAATCATATAAATAGTATTTCTTCAGATTGACCTAACGTGTTTGAGTTTCAAAGTACTCAAAGGCATACTCATTGTCATGTTGATGGAGTTCATTCACTTTATTACTAGTTGTCCTTTTCTTTTTTCATTACTAGACTTTCCAAAGTATTGGCACACTTTTTTAAAGAATTAGGTTGTTTTATGATATGACTAAAATAGGATAGTTTTATTCTGTTTTAACGAATAAAACTTTTGTGGCAAAACTACCTAAACAACTTTATCAAATTGACCAATAAATCTTGAGCTATTCATTCTTCAGTGTATTATCTCAAGAACATGTGAATTTGGGATAAGATTATATATGATGAAACTTGTTGGTAATTTTGCTAGAAAAGTTTTATTTGGTGAGATAATTATAAAGAAAAGTAATTAATATAAATGTATATTCACATAGGTATAATGATAAAATATCACAATTTCGGAAAACAGCCAGAAATATGGCCTCCAAACAGAAATAAAATATTGCCTCTATCAATGTGACCAAAATATTATATGGCAAGTTGATTTGAATCAGAACAATCAAGGGAGTAAATATTAATAGCCGTGATATTTAAAACAGTTCACTGGCATTGAGGAGAGATCCCAAGAGGCTTGAATAACTGGGCATTTGAGTATTATGACAATCATAACAACTCTTGCTCAACATTGGAGTAATTTGCCAATAATTACCATTCTTTTAATACACTTCTAGCATCTAAATATTTAGTGGCATTATAAACTTTAATGAGGCTTTTATATCTTTTAAGTTATGTTATAAATTATCATATGAGTCCAGCATTGTAGGTTAGTATAATATTTTATAAATTTTGATATATTTGAATGAGTCCACAATGAGTTCAGATACTTCTTTTCGTAAAAAAATTATAGTCAATTACAAATCTTATTAGAATTTAACAGTTGCTTCCAGATTCCATATTTGGTAAACTATGTATTTTGCTTACTTAATAAATAAACTAAATTAAGTTTTTGTGAATAAAATGTCTTTTTTTTTTTTTTTACTGGATTTGCAGCTCAGTAGTTCCCAGTTTATTTTAATTGTGGAACTCTTTTCACAATTTTTGTTACAAAATAAAATATCAAATCAAAAAATTAAAAATAATTTATTAAAGATATAAAAAGAAACATTAATAATGAATAACCAAATATTCATTCAAACTAATAATAAATAATCTAATGACTTTATTACTCAAGAGTGCATAAGAAATTTGAACCCCAGAAATATAGATCCAAAGACTTTATATTCCAGAATCTAACATTTTACCACTGCAGTAAATCGGCAAGGCAAACTAATAATTAATGTAATAGATAAACTTTTTTTTTTTTTTAATATTCTTTCAAAATTGTGGTTAGCTCAATTCTAAGTTTCAAAAGTGACATTGAATTATATTTCTGTACAGTATATATATATATTGTGGCAGTGTAGATTGAAATTTTTGGTTTACTTATTTTGAGCCATTTTTTATAGATTAAGAACTAATGGAATTCTATAATTACTGGAACCTAATTTGGGAAACTTTGGCTTTAGAGAAAGGTTAGTAAAAAGTTGTATAAAAACTATTGGTAATTTTATGTCACAGATTTTATTAAATACGAATTTATAGTTTTAAATAAGCCTTTATTTTTTTAAAAATATTTCTACATGAATAAACATATAAAATTGATTGTTTTTTTCCCAAATGATGAAAAACCTTTATATATACTGATCACGTATGTAAATTTTATGTTGATCTTGCAACCTTGTAATTTTTTAGTTTATGAAATATATTTGTAAAGATGTAGAAGTTAAATTTATTTAGATTTATTATATGTGTAGAAAAAATGTTTCTGAAATATAATACTTTTTATATCCTTAGGTTTTGCCACTATGTACATAAGCAAAACTTTAATTAGCCATGATTTTTATCAACTTATATTAAAATATAAACTAAAAAAAAAAAAAACATAATATGCAATCCCTATTATGTTATTGTTTTCAAAATACTACGTATTGAATTGCTATTCCTATATACATATAAAGGATAACTAAATTTTAAATGAGCATTTTATATATATAATATTTTAAAAAAATGAAAATGCCTTATAGTTTAAAAGCCAAGGAAACTTTCTGATAAAGTTTGACTGAACTAGTATTTAAAGAAAATTTTAATCAAATATAAATTAATTAGTGATGTGTTTAAGTAAAAAAAAAAGTTACGTAAATCTCTAGAGGGAGAGAAAAGAAAAATAGACATTACTCTAATCTCAGATGCATTCTTTCTGTTTAGCCTATATGGTGATTCAGTTTCATTCCCATTTTATTTTCATTCTTACGACTGTCTAATAAATATAAAAATAATACACAGAATATATAATTAAATTAAAAGAAGAAAGCAATCTTGCTATTGAAATATTTTACTAATGTTCTCTCAATAAGCCGAAAAATGCAGTCACGTGATTCGTGTGAAATGAAAAATATTTTAACAATCAAATATTTGCTGAATGATAGGACTAATTCAAAAATATTCCGATAAATATATATTGAAAGATACTAAGTGATTTAAATGGATTTTGGCAGTGTTGTTTATTTATATAAGTCCTTCCAAATATATAAACATACCTTAGCAAAGAAATCATTTCAGTAATTTTTAATCGATATGAAAACAAAGTATTATTACTGGAATTAACTTTATAATTTCAAATCAGAAAATTAAAACCTTTTATTTCATTTTAAATTAGTACCATGCATATTGTAATTATTTAAGAATGTGTTTGGATTTTAACAGATTGGCTGAGAGCCATGTGAGGTAAAGATGGGAGCTGATGAAACATTTTCATTTGTGTATCCTTGTAAACTTGGCTGTGATCTGTCTAATTAGAGAGATCCACACTAAATTACATTATCAAGACATTTTCTTTAAGTCTATTAAGAACAATAATCTCACAAGAAATTGTGTTGACAATGCCAACATGACAAACAATGTATCAGAAAACATTTTTATCCTTAATTAACATTCAGTGTACATTTTTTAGATGAACAAACTTTTTCTTACTTATTAAGCAGTATTACAAAATAATAATTATTGAACTTTGTTCATAAAAAAAAAATTTGAATAGTTGTCACGTTACTATGCATTAGGCAGAACACAGGAAGTGGAAAATGAAGCTGTAATCCAAAGATCTTTAGCTCTTGAGAGTCTATTTTTCTACCCAGCCTAAATTATAAATAACATGCTATGCATAATTAATAGACTAAGACAGTATCAAATGATATGTTTCACAGTTTTTTAGAGGAATGAATCTCATCATAAATATTTTTAGTTAATGATTTTTCTCACTATGATATCTATCTACTTTTCCCTTTAACTTACATATAATATAGTTCAGTTTTTCAAATTTAAAAACAAACATGTGAGATGTAGAATTACGGAAAAAAAAACACATAATGAAGCAGATGATCTGATGCTCAGATCCTGTTTCACAGCCCACATCCAATCTCCTACCACCTAACCGTATTCAAACTCGTCCTTACATATGTATACACATAACTAATAATATATTTCCTTACCCAATAGTATAAAATAATGTAAACGTATGTGTCTTAATTTAATATTTAATCTAATAATAATATTCTCATGTGTATGCGGGCGTAAATAATAAATATATATGTATATTTTAGCGTAGGAGATTGTGATTGAATTAATATTATATATATATAAGATATTATATATGATACTTATTATATTTTTCATATATAAGTTTGTAGCCAGAAATGATTCAATCTTGTTAGTAAGTCTCTCGAAAAACAATAACCCGGAAGACCCTTTAGATTAAAATAGAAGATTACAAATTGGTAATAATAAAATAAACCCATTAGTGGAAATTGTCCACGCTAGCTTGTTTTAAAATCATAAGATTCATTTTAAAACAATCGTTCGAGAAACTGATAACAAACTTGCATTGTTTCAAACATCTTACCAGATAAGAGTATCCGGCCAAATGATTCCAAATGAAATCTAAGTGCTTAAACCGCCTCAGGTCCAGCAGTAGTGCCTAGTTACAAATTCAAATTAAAAGTATAAATACTGCTGGATTTGAATCCACAAGAGAGGGGGAGATCATTAAATAGCCATGATGCTAAACATAATCCATGCCCGATGTAATTTTCACGCAATGTGTTGTGAGTAGTAAATTTCGCCTTGTCCCTCCGTTCTAAGATGCTGATCCCAGGAACGAAGCTTCTGTACTCCGTGCTACTGAACTTTACATATGTCTTTCCAATGAAATGAAGTGCTATCTCAAATCATCCCACTACCCTAGATCTAGTGACAATACCGATGGACTGATTCCTAGTGAAATGCTTTTCTCAATCATCAAGGTAAAGAACTCAGACCGCTTATAATTTCTAAAATCCTGCCTTCTATGTAATGTGTATATTTTAAACTATATCTTTTAAATGTTTTCAAATATATATAACTCTATATAACTAATCTATGCTAAGCCTCTTATAAAATGTTTTTCTTTTATTTTATTTAAAAACGGCCAATAATTTTTTATTAACATTTTTACGTATTTATATTTTAAAGTTAATGCCAATAATATTCTAAAATCGCCAGCATATAACTTATTTTGTTTTCCCCACCCATCATTTACTGGGTAAATAATTTATAATTGATAAAAACAAGTCTTATTCGGCTTGCCCAGATGCTCACGGTTTTAGAGAAATAAATTAATTATATTTTCATGTTTACTGTTGAAAAACAGATTTGACATCTGTTTTTCCCATTCTCCTGCCTAAATAATGCGCTATCTTTTATCTCTCAATTATATTATATATGTAAATTTCATCTTAGCTATTACGACCACCCTTTTTATTTTGCAATCAATTAATGTATTTCCACAAGGGCATAAATCAACCAAAATTGAGGTTTAATGTGTAAAACGTAATGAATAATATTAAGTAATATAATGTAAGGGGGAGGGGGACTTTAACCTTTTATTCTATGTTTATATGTATAATTATTATCCCTGTTTGCTTAAAGTGAAGCCATGTCATTACGCTGAATAGTTCATCATTCGTGGGCAATAAATACGTCCCAATAATCTTTAATTTCAGAAGTATATTTATGTTTTATTAATAAGCGTTTAGTGCATAAAGGCCATTCTATTTTATATATATGTTCGTGCTTCATTATTACATGGAGGCAACCGCAAAGTCGGACCCCATCGTCATCTCAATGTCCTTGAACCAGGCTGTAAAATCACCCTGGGGACATCCTTGGTTCGTGCATGCTTTATATGGGGATCGCTCTGGAAAAACCAGCCCGATACTGACATAGCCGACTACTCCTCGTCATCCACAATTCGCCTGTACCTCATTCCAGGAAATCTGGACTCTTTTCGTTCGTAAAACCGACCCTGCCAAAGTTTGCAGAGGAAATCGGTCACTTCTTAGAATTCGTGAAGCACACTCCAGGATCCATAAAAAGGACCGATAATAAGCCACCATGCACGCACCGCTTTTCCCTTATCTTATCATTCGCCCAGAAGTATTCATAAGCTGTAATGAAATGATTTATTTAAACAAACATATGTCCCTTATTTTAATATAAGTATTAATCCGATAAATTTAGTATCGTTTGTGTAAATTGTTCATTACCCATCCCGCGCATTAATTATCTAAAATTCCCAGTTAACCATCATATTAAATGTAATCAAATATTATCTGTGTTAAAATTATTGTTTGAAGTAATCAAATGCTCTTTTCATTTCTGGGGGTGTGATAGCGTTCTAATAATCTATTCTAATAGCGCTAATTTACTCAAACACATATATATATTATTGGCATAGCCGCAATTATCATGTTATTGTATAAAATGATTCAAATAAATATCTATAATAATCCTGAGGCTCACGTCGGCTAAATGACCCGACATAATTATTATTAATAAATCGTAAATATATATACATCAAACTCGAATCAGTGCTTTCTTTAGTTAAGATAAATATTAAGTTATGTCTTAAGCTTAAATATGACTAGATGATCTCCGCTCTACACATAATTAACATGCTCGTTATTAAGTTATTCTATCATGAGTTAGCCTTGAGTCTTTTGTGTCTCCGATGATCGATGCCGGCGGATGAGAAGTGGATTAATCGATGTCATCGGGATTGTTGCTCATAATGTTATAGATCTGGGAAATAGGCAAATAGGGCAGAGTTCATGAGTGTTCCTAACCTGTGTATCTTGCGCACGATTGGAATTGAGGTACTTTTGCCTAGATGCTTGATCTTGTTACGTGAACATACAAATTCGACCGGCACAATACATACATTTCAATACACAGTAGAGAAAGTAATAGAATAGAGCAAATGACATGACTTGAGGAAATTGGTCTGAAGTAATACATGCAACTTTTTGTTGCACAAATGACTGACATTAGTAGTAGAAATATAATAAAACATTGATTGTCCAAACTATTCTGTTTCTCAAATTGCAGCATCTACTTAACCCTTTAACTGTCCAAACTATTCTGTTTCTCAAATTGCAGCAAAAGGTTAAAAGCAGTATTATTCCTGCTTAATACATTTTTTTCTGATTATTTATATGTACTTATTCTCAACTAGAAAATATAAGTGAGGAATAAACTCTCAAATCCTTTCTATCTGGTAATGACAATCCTAGAAAGAAATACCTTTTATTTAACTGGTAGACCTTTGCTCTGTAAAGAATTTTAAAAAAAGTCAAATTCTTTTTAAAATGTATAAGACATTTATTTAGAACTGCATTTTAATTATTAATGAATTTGAAGTTAAAAGTTATTTTTTCTTTTTTATATTTAATATGGATTTTTCTCTTCATTTGTATTTGTAATTCAAATTTGCATGTTTGTTTGTTTGCATAATAAAAAAAGTTTATTGTTGCAAGTTATTGAATTGTTTCTTCTCTGAATGATCATACTCTTTAAAATTATATATCCTCTAATATATAGAAATGTGTACTTAATCATTTAATAGCACTAAATATTTTTGGTAGATATTTCTTTTTTCTCTGTCATGTTCACAGAAAATTGCATGCAACACAATGTCTTGGTTCAAGTTTAATTTTTACCATATCATCAAATGTTAAAATTAAAAATTAGAATTATCAGTGAATACTTCAGTGCTTATGATTATATGTTTCCTTGTATAATCCTGCTTTTGGCAGAATTACTATGTTGGTCATATCAAAAATGTCATTAATAATGATATGTTTTATTTTTGTTTCTATTTTATTAGATATATTCATATTTTAATAAGTTTTAGTAGTTTACGAATACAAAATGTTGAACAATCAAGGTTTATAATTTAGAGTTGCTAACCATTTCTAAAATATCTTTCTTTTTCCAATTATCATTTTTCAAATCTGAAATTTATTTAAGGAAGTAAGCAGCCCATTTATTCATCCAAAATAAATCATCTGATGAAGATTATTTGTAATTTCTAAAAATTCAATGGGTTTTTTTCATATTTATAAAAATCTTATAATCTAACAACAAAACTTTGTTATTGTTTTATTTTATCATTTACTTATTTTGTATATGATTCAGAATTCTTTTGGAATGTATCTTAAGTTGTAAATGTAATTTGAATCTAGTATTTTATCAATATATTTTGGTTATTATTTGCAAGACATTTTCTAAATCACTTGTTTTTTTATCAAACTGCATTTTATATTTTCTGATATAGTAGTAATACTTAAATACAAGTATAATATATATACTTCTAATAGAGGGGATTTGAACTCTAACTTTCAAACTCCCATTAATCATCTACTCCATCTTATAGGACCACATACATGTGAAAAAGATAAATGATCTCCAATATATATGTGTAGTCATGTGTATTAGTTATATAAAATGGAGTGGATGACTAATGGGAGCTTGAAAGTCTGTGTTCAAATCCCCTCTAATAAATATAGTAATGGTAATTTTATACAATTACTCTGATACAAATAATGGATTCTCATATATAGAATGAAGCTGCAATATCTGCTATATTTTGTAACAAATAGCTCATGTTTTATTGATAAACTTTGATTATAATAAAATACATTTCTATTGAATTGTATGTATACAGTAATTTTCAATATGTTACTTTTTTATATGTAAAGTATGATATATAAATGAAAATTATAATACAAACAAAATTTTAAAGAAACATGCAGTTATAATATATTTTTTTGAGCAAATGTTCACTCATTCATTAACTGAAAAGAAAAAAAAACTTACTATACTGGGTTTTTATTTTTTAAATAAAGTATAAAAATGTCTGCCTTTCATAGTAACTAAGTAAGCTCCAGGCAATATTTTTTTTTTTTTACAATATTTTTTTTCTCTTATAGAAAAGCAATAGTAGTCTCATTATTATGAAGCTATAATCTCCATAATTGTTTTGTTGTTTTTAAATTAGTATCAACTTAATTATTCTAAAATTTTATAAAAATTTTACTTAGAAAATATTTTACTATGTGAAATACTGCACATCAAGTTTGGAAAGGATAATAAAGGAAGAATAAAATGTATATGCTTTCAACATAAACTGAAGAAATTTTATTTATAAATCATGTACAGTATTCTAAGATGGGGAAATGTTTGCTAGTGTATTGTAAAATTTATTTACAAATTTAATTTTTTTTCCTCTAAATGTGATTGCATATGATATTCATAGAGAGAAAATGGCTGCTCATTTACTGTAAAATGTATTAAATTTATGAATTTTAATATTATGTTTTATTTGTTTATATATATATATATATGGATAAGATATAATTGAAGTTATGATTATTATTTTTTTTCTTACCTTGTTTGTAATTAGTTGTTTAAAACATTTTTAATGCTGGCTATGAAAAAGATTTATCGCGTATTATTTAGTTTACTAACATACAGTAGCTGAGTGCGCTTTCAGCCAGAGTCCTATGAATCTGACATCTCTGGCCAAAAGTGCGCTCAGCTACTGTTAGTATATGGATACAGCATAGTTCATGACTTTATGTATATATTCATTATTCAATTGATAATGTGATTCAGCTGAAATTATACACAAATGAACTCAAATAATGTCATTTATATAAATGATTAACTTAATTATTAATTAGTTGCAATACTTTTTTGTGTTTAATACAGATCATTTTTAAGCTGTCATCTTATACAATTGTTGGATAAATTAAAATACTATTCTTTATACATATTTTGCTCAGTACTATAGTGAGCTTTTTGATTAACCTCCTCTCTGTCACCAGAAAAGCTGTAGGTGATTAGTTCTCAAATATAATGAGTTGATGAATTTGGATGTTCACTGATCAATTTTAGATAAATTTCAAATTGTTGGAATAAATTTTCAGGAAATATAATGCAACAGTATTGTGCCAACCCCTCAATAATTCAGTAATCTGAGCATTATAAGACTCTGTTTGCATTTATTAAAATCTTTTGTTTACAGTTGATGACTTTACAATTATTGCTTAAATTAAATGTTTAATGACAATTTTTACCAATAAAAATTATTTAACACAACCAATTTAATCAATAAATAAGTTAACACCCCTTAAATTAGATGTAAATTACATTTTGAAGAGGTGGTTTCATGAAATTTACATGTGCTTCAGAAATAACTGCCTTTGTCAACTGTTTGGAATCAATGTCAACAATCCAACTTGCTTGCCATTAGAATATTAATAGAAATTGGGCTACAGTTATATTTGCATAGATTGTTATCCTGTGTTCCAAGACACCTAATTAAGGAAGTTATTCCTGAAATGCATGTATACTGCAAAACAATTTGTCAATTATTTCATATACTACAGCAACACAATAAAAATATATGGTACATAATGATTGGCGCTGACATCTTTTCAAAAATTTATTTGTAGCTGGTTTAATTATATATAACTAATTATTTATTGATTTATTTGTAATAGTCATAAGGGAATATTTTGTTAACATAAAAGATTTTGTTGTGAAGAAACATCATTTTTATTAATGTTTTGTACAATTATTATTGTATGAATGCATGAAAAATGGTTTTGGTTTTTAAGTATTTGCATCCTTTATAAAATATTCAGGTACATATAATGTATTGGTGTATTTATATCTTTTGTTTATACAATCCCATATACATTTATAAGATCTGGTTCCCACGTGACTACCACTTCAATATATTTAATTTCGGTAAGCTATTCACTGAAAAATCAATATATATCAAATTAGATGTCATCTGATTTGAAATAATAGTAGTGTTTATATACGTATTATAACTAGCTAATCATTATCAGCAGCAGTAGTAGTTCTACATCCAGAAGAAAAAAGTAAAAACAGACATAAAAAAAAAGCAACAACACTAGAAATGACTTTTGCAATTACTATAATCAATCTGTCAAATGCACATAATATAACATGCTGGTCCATTAATCTATTGATTTGTTATTTTACATAGCTGTCTTTTAACTTCTGCAACAAACTTTTTTTTCTGAAATACTTCATTATATTTAATTGTATTTCTTCAGTATTTTCTATTCTCTACTATATATTTCAATAAAAAAAACAATCAACTTTGCACTTCTTTAGAATATCTTCAAATAAACTTTATAATGTAAGGTCATGGTCAAGTTCATTATTTTTTTTTTTATTAGGAAAATTAACATTGTTCATTCATTCTACATGTCCAAATCAAAAAAATTTCCATAGAATAAATTAGGTAAAATAAGAGCTCTATATGTTAGCTAATAGTATCCTAAATCATCATCAATAATAATTTGTCATTGTTTGCCATTTTTTTTTAAAAAATTCTAACATCAATTTGTCACAATTTTGCAACTATATAATAAACTTTAATGAGCATTGAGATACAGATGTATTTAAGGGACTAAATTGGACAAAAAAAAATCTAAACTGCCACATTTTTGTCAGATATAATAAAAAGATAAATTTAAACAGAAGATAATTGACCCTTTACACATGATTGTACTGTTATGTTAAATCAAAGTCATTTTTGTTGAATGTGAGGAAACTCTTGATCCAAAGTACAAGATAGAAACTTTGAAAAGATAATTGTAATTCTTGGGCTCAGAACTTGTATGAGTATATCATCTTTGCCAGTGTTTGAAGACATATCAATCTTGGAAATCATAACAGCTGAATGCCTATTTATTAACTGAATACTAATTAAGTAGTTGTGTTTAGTATAAACTGAAGAGTACCTGAAAGAAAAATTCTAAGGTTGATTGCAATGTAAAAAATATTGTACCTTTTTCATTTTACATGTCCAAATCAGAAAATCAAAATACATTGATTGGTTGTATGTTCTTCTCATTGTATTGTTAAAATTTTGTGGAGCATCCTTAAATGAAATTTTCCCGATGAGTTTAGCCTTACATTATTAGTCTCATTTCCATATCTACTATCATCATTGATAATTCTATCATCTATCTGTCGCAATTTTGGAACTACATAATAAACTCCAATGAGCATTAATATATCTTTGTATTTAAGGACTAAATTAAACAAAGAAAAATCTGAATTACATTTTTGCCAGATATAATAAAAAGATAATTGCAAATCTTGGACTCAGAACTTGTACAAGTATGTCATTTTTTCCAATATCTTTAAAGTCACATCAATCTTGGAGAACCAACGGAATGCCTATCTAATCAAATACTAGTTAACTAATTGTGTTTAGTAAGAACTGAAGACTACCTTTAAAAATGTCTAAGAGTAGTTGCAATGGGTAAAGTATTTTAAAGTTCAACCAGTTGAACTTAAACCCCAGATCATGGCATGACACTATTGTACCATGAATATCACATATGCTAATATTATATATCTTGGATTTTGGTAATCCAGTTTTTCTATGTTGCTTCATTAAAAGATTGGACTGTTGTTGGTGACATCTTGCTTCTAAGCTGTCTTAGCTCATTGTTCTACAAATCCTTTTTATTGTCATATTAATTCTTTTACATGTTTAATATGAATCTTTATCACCAAAAATTGTTCATATTTGTTTACATATTCAGTAATTGTATGCTGACACAGGTAACTCATTACTATTGGGCAAGCTGGAGTTTATAGAAATGTTGATAATTCTCATCTAATATATTTGTTTTAGGCAGTTGTAAAAAGACCTTTTCTTTTACAATAGGTTTTTCTACATATATCCATAATTAAGTATATTTGGATATATTCATTTATTTGTATTTGCATGCATAATATGTGTAACTAATCACATTTGTGTTTTAAACAATTTTATTGATTACAAAATACTGAGCAATAAAATCTCAACTGATTAAGATGATATTGAAAAATTATAATATTGAAAAAGTGAGTACTTTTGTAAAAAAAAACAACTTATTGTTAGTTTTTTGCTTCAAGGTTATGGGAGAGTTTGATACTGAAATTAAATCAATATTAGATGGAATATATTTATTTAGAAGAATATGTTAAAAAGCTTTTTGAAAAGAATTTAAGTAAGAAATAGTATTCCTAGGAAGAAAAAAATAGTGGATAATCTTAAAGCAGGCAGTATTAATTAAATTCAAATGCTGTAGATGCTTTATTGATGTTTCTTTATGCCTATGGTTTGAATAATTATCTTTGCATATGTGAAATTTGCCTTAAAACTGATAATATATAGTTGTGAATAAAGATATAAAAGTAACCAGAAATATGGGGGGAATGCTGGGTTAGAGATTAAGTGTTTATAATTTTAAAAGTCTTTAGTTTGGATAAGAATGGGAGTCTCATGATGTGTTGCCATAATATATATAGAAAAATGTGAATAAAACTGCTAAAGAACTAAAAAAAAAAAATGTGGGGGAGGGACATAATCTTTTCTATGATTTTTTTTTTTTTTTCATTTGCCAAAGTAAAATTTAATCTGGTAACAATAAAATCAATAAATTTAAAAGATGAGGCAAAAAAGGTATTTCCTTTACTTGTTACATGAAATGTGGGCATGGTGCATATAGGAAAAGTGTTAATTAGAATGCTAGAACAACAAAATAAAACAAGAGTGGTTCTAATTTTTTCTACATTAATTTGTCTTATAAATTGATGTAATTATTATTATTATTTTTGCTAAGGTGAAGTTTAATCCATATGCTAAAATTCTGTTAAGATCTTTGAAATTATTTTGAGATTGACCAAAGGAAAATCTAGAGAGGAAAAAAATTTTTTGTGTGTTTTATTTTTTAGGCCTATTGGCTTTACTATTATCAAACATTGTTATTTGATCACACAAGTCGGTATTTTTAAAATATCACCAAATCCCAAAATAGATAATAGCTTTTGGCTTTCATATAAAAAGTCTTAATTCAAGAGGATCTTACTTCAGACCTTTTGTAAATGGTAGCTGCAAAATTTTTATAATTCTCTTCTGCTATTGAGAGATTAACAGTAAGTTGATATAAACACCCTCTATCTTAGAGATTGACAAACTCCATATAAAACGAGAAAAGCATCTCAACAGATTAATAATATAGAGCATCCTACCTTAATTTTGCAGGACAAGCCTAAGATATTTTCCTTATATATTTATTTTAAATAAATTTATTAAAATTCATAATTCTTTCAACTTAAGTATTTCAACTATCTATGTTTTTTTAATTGAAATTATGTGGTGTATACTAATCACTGCATACCTGTGATTTATTATAATGTGGCAGATATCTAGCTTTTCCAATTCTCAAGAAATGGTATAAATGAGAATTAATATATTGTACTCAATATTTGATTTTAATTAGGACTTTTTTTAGATATTTCACCTGTGAAAAAAAAAATTTCATAAAAATGTCAAAACACAATAAAGTTCCAATTTTGGAACACAGTTTAAATAAATAAATCTTAGCTATTTTCATTTACTAAATTTCCTGAATGTACTAGCTAGCATTCTGGTGTCATTTTAAAATTATATCAGTTTTTTTTTTAAACCTTCACTTCCAGAAATGTTAAATACTTTACTGAGTAAGTATTGTCAATATATGACAAATTTGCTACCACTACAACACTATAGAAAAAAAAAACTGATGGTCAATAGAATGAAAAGAAAAACATCTGAAGATATGTTGTAAAAGATCATAAGGATGATTTGCTGAATGTCATTTAGCAGTGAACATTTTAAAAATGCTTTGGGAATATCCTGATCTTGTCACAACAATATTGCTTAATTTCTAATCATCTTGGTCCACTGTCAAATGAAATAATGAATTCCATACAAGTATTATGTTTTTTTTTTCTTTTTACTACCTGCAAACATTGAAAGTTTACATGAGTGCTTAAAGATGGACTTGGAGTCTTTTAGAGAATTTCAAGTTTTTAATATTATTAAATAAAGATCAAATAATAATTAACTAAGGGCTAATTTTGAACTTATATGTAATCAAAAATGCCCCTAGTATATAAATGCAGAAAGATCTACACTCACGGGATGGGATTAGTTTAAAACATTTTTTTTTTAAGAATTAGATATTAAATTTTAGTCTTCAAATCCTATCAGAATGAATAATCATAATTATTATACAGTAATTTCAAATAAGAAATACAAAAAAAAATAATGAACACATTTTAAAAAGAACTGAACCCTCTCCGTAGACTATAAATTAAATATTTTATTTTATTGTTACAATAATTACAATTTGTTCTTGGAAATAAAATGAATGAATAAAAATTATTTGTTATTTTTATGCTTGGCATTTTCTTATAATCCTTTGACTATGATAATTACAAATATTTTCATGAATTGAGGAGTTCTTTGTAGCGTGAATGTGTAAACAGTTTAGTATTGGCAGTAAAGTTGACGTGATTGTGACGCATGATAATCTCGATCATTCATGATGTGACGTCAGAGAGCTACAAACAGTAATGTGGTGCGAAGAACTGTTGAACTTTTAAAATATTGACTGTAATAAAATATTTTATATCATTATATAAATAAGAAGCAAAACCTCAGAAAAAATATACATAAAGATATTATATATGTAAATCAGAAGCGACAAAATCAAATACAAATGTATGTGTATAATAACAAAGAAAGATACAGTTTATTTATAAGGCAAAATGATAATTAAGTTCTTCACTTCTGCTAGTCTATATATATAGATTTGACAATCTTTCATAATTTGTGTTTGCTACAAAATACATAAAGTCAGAGGCTATTAAATTCTGTTTCTCAAGCAAACAAACGAGCTACCAAGGATTGTAATGAATCTTGTCAGTAATAAATGATTTAATGCACGGCCATTCTTAAGAAGTTCCATTATGAAAAGTGACTCATTTGGACTGCATTTCGTGGATACTAAGCTTTAGAGTTTACATTCCATCTCTGCACTAAACTATGTAGACATAAATCTATTGAATGTCCAATAATGTCTAGAAATCCATTTCCTATGCCATAATCAAGCAGACAGAAAGGGGATCTTGATTTAAGGCATAGCTTGAGTGGTGAAATTATATCCAGTTACTCATGTCACATTTATTTAGTAGATTTTTATATATTTTTTGTGAATTTTTTATTAATTAATGATTATGAAACCAGTACAAGGAAGTGATTTGAGTATGTTAGTGATGTTTTTATGGTAATACTTAATTGTGCATCGATAAATTTAATCTGGACACTTTCCAAACAGCAGCATTGTGTTCATTAGAAATTGGCTATAGAATACTTTCTTCACAGTTGCAAGTAATATCAATCAACTTTTCATGAATTTGTTTCTAGAAATTATTTTAAATCTTAACTTTTTTATAAGTGATGGAAATAAACAGTGGTCCAAGTATGGAATAGGGCTGTGATTCAATCTATTGATGCAGAAGGTTATATTCAATTGTTGAGATGTTTCCTTATCATTTAAATGAAAAATTAAGTGTACTGGTTCTTTTTGTGTGTGTTTGTGTGCGTGAAATTAGAAATATATTCTTAGTTAAATATTTACAAATTTATTACAGAGATTTTTTTTTTTTTTTGGAAAAGCTTTTTTGTGTTTGTGAAATCAACCCAGTAGCATCAGTACAGATCAATTTCCTGCATTCTATTTCCAGAAGATCACTGGTGAATATCTTAAATAAAATAGATAAAAAAAAATTGAATTCAATAGATCATTCTCTAAAATTTTTGTATGGAATTTTTCTATTGGAGAAAAAGTGAAGAAATCAGGACTCTCATAGATAAGTATATGAAATTTCTGCTGATGGTTGCCTTTGACTTTAGCAATTAATTGATTCATGGATAAAGCTCAATCTGTCATTTCCTAACTGATTGTTTATTAATATGTTAATCTTTTAACAGATAATTAAATGTAGTAAAGCCAGGACTTAAATAGTATAATTAATCTTCTATATAGTCACCTTCTGTTTAAATATAGTTTATAACAAATTAAAATTATTTTTTAGCATTTTTATTATTTAAAATCATTTTAAAAACAATAAAATTATCTTGAGAAATAAAATTTTCTGTTTTTATTAACCTTTGGAGTGCTTGGTTTTGGAACACATCAATGGGTCTTTTTTATTAATTATATTTTCTAATAGATTTTTTTACTTAGTAAATTTTTGTGTTTTAGATATGTCTTATTAAAATCATACATACAAATATTAAAAATAATCTTAGAAATAAAGTCAACTTTCCAATTTAAAAAATAATAATAAAAATTTGTGATAATTTTATTGATAAGCATTTTCAATTGGCTAATTTATTTCTTAAAATAAAACTTATTCAAAAAAATTAGTAAATAAAAAAATACATCTCTTTTTCCCACAGTGTCATTGCTGAGAATGCAGTATATTGTGCAAGTTTTTTGTAATTAGAATTTGCTTTCCTAATTATTGAAAATATCGCAGCACAGTAGTTAAAACTAAAAATTTAAACTGTTAAATGATTTATAGCCATGAAAATTATTTGAAAATTAGATTTTCACTTGAAGTTTTACCATTTACAGATTTAACATATAATAATATTTGAATCGCTTTATTGCTTGAGAGTTCATAAGAAGTTGGAACATCAGAAGTGCCAGCGTTGGAATTGATCCTAGGACCCCACATTCTAGTCGGACTCTCTATCATTGCATTGAACCACACTGCACTTTAAATGGATTAGAGCTTTTGATATCACATTAAGAAGATCACAGTAACAATGGAAAATTACATGACTATTACACAAAGTTAACATTATAAAATACATTTTATATTTAATTTTAAAAATATCTTTCAAAATAGTGAAAATATGTTTAAAATAAAGAAATTAGCTTTCATATTTAAAAAAAACTTATTTCTGCCTTTGTTAAATATAATATAAAAAATTCCTGCCAAATTGCACAATTTAGCACATAGGCACTAAAGCTGTTTTTATTTAGTAATTTACACCTGACATATAGAATGAAAAATAAAAAAATAAATTTAAGACAAAAACCATTACATTACTTCTATGTATTATTTTAACCAAGCAGTTATGGCAATCAAAACACCAGTCTTTGTTATTTCAAAGAGAATTGGAAAAGAATTTGATACTGTTGTAATATGTTTGTTTGTTTTTTTTAAATTTAACCCACAATATGGTTTAGACACATTTACAATATGTATTAAAAGGTCTGTATAAAAAAATTTAAAAATATATTCATAAAAGCATAAAATAAAATAAAATTATTTTTGTTTAACTGGATTAAGTTTATTCTTTTCAAATTATGGTCAGTTATTATGATGAAATAAATTTGATTTTTATTATTGTTGCCCATCAGTTACAATAACTTATATGTAAATAAATCATTTTTTATAGTGCGATGTTTGTAAACTGTAATATTTAACACAGCATTATGCTGTTGCACATGCGCTTTGAAGATTTTAACTATAAATGAATGAATACTAACACTCAACATGATAAAGTCTTTGGAAAAGATAGAATGGCCTCTATCTTTTCGAACCCAAACGCTTTTGTATGGGCGAATCATAGAGGCCATTCTATCTTTTCCAAAGACTTTATCATGTGGTTGAGTGTTAGTATTCATTCATTTATAGTTAAAATCTTCAAAGCGCATGTGCAACAGCGTAATGCTGTGTTAAATAACTTATAATATTAGTCTTAAAAAGTAGAGGGGGGGTGTCATTTGATAAACATGAAATTTTTTTATAACTATTTAAATTACAAATGGTATGCAATACCTCTCTACCTGAAAAGAAGGGGGGGGGGCACAAAATTTAACCTACATGACTTGGGAAGATACTGAGAATGACATCTATTTAATTTTAAAAATAATATGAAATTAAGGCATATGAAAATTGATAGCAATATATTTGACCATGTAAATCCATTGAAAGTTAAATGAAAAAACATCACTAATTAAATTATCTTTTCATTAACACAGTTTGTTTGTTTTTAAAGTATTTTTAATATATAATTTAATGTGATCAAATTTTGGAATTAAATGGGAACAAGAATCTATTTTTATAATTAACTTATTAACATCTTCCTCTTAGATTATTAAAAATGGGAATTTCAGCCAATTTTCTAGTTAAGTAAATCTAAACTTATGTAAACATTTTTTGAAATGTACAAATGTAAGAAAATTTTAAAATGTTATATCCATATCAAAACAACCTCCTTCACTTCTTGTGTGTTCTTTATACTGTGAGAACATGCCTTATGATATATTGTATGCTTATTTTTATGTTAAAATATATCTACTGTTAAGCACGTCTTAAGAAAAATTGAACTTATGCATTCAGGTCACTCATGTAAAAGGAGAATTACCTATGCTTTTATACAGTAAATGATATGCACCTAATTGCTATTTATTATTGTATGAAATATTATAAAAATTATATATATATTTCTAATAATTTTAATATATAATGCTCAAAATATTTATAAACTTATTCATGAGAATGTGGACATGGTTTGCAAGTTTGTTAAAAAAAAAATATTTTTCAGGAATCTGATTTATGAATTTATTCAGATTTAATTTTTCATGATAAAATTATATATAATTTCAAGAAATAAATAGAAATATATTCAATGGTTGAATCCTCTTGTGATACAGCTTTAAAAATAAGTAAATCTATAGATTAAACAAGAAAATTCATCCTAATATGTAGTCATGACAAAGAATGTTATATCTTTAAATTAGCTAATTATTTGTGGCTTATCTAAAAAAACACTAATAGATTATTCCAAGATATTCTTAAGAAAATTATTAAAAAATAGATTAGGTGGTTTATATATTTGATGTGGGAACTTAATCTTAAATAAAACTATTGCAGTGTTATGCAAATAAAAACACAATGGATGAAATTAATTGTAAAATTAAACTTGGAGTGTTCTTGCAGTGCTTGGAAAGAAAAGTTTTTTAATGTTTTATCAGTGCATATTTATGGTTGATACAGTTAGATTGCAGATTACACAATGAATTGTAGAAATGTGTAATAGGATTAACAGGAGGGATCGAAACTGGAATAAATAAATGATAATAGATATTGCTAAGTCATTGAAAGAATTGATAAATTGAGACACAACTATAAGACATGACAATAGATGTATGACTGACATTTTAAATTTGATGTGAATTGAAGTAAGGGAGTTATCTGAAACTATGCACAGAGGAGAAGCAGAAAAAAATAAAAAAAAACAAAAACAGTAAAACCCATGATTATAATGATTTCTTACAGTCATTTCAATTTTATTATGATAGATTGTATGTATATGATTGTAGTATCTTTTTTTTTTTTAATATTATTATTCAATATAATAACATAATTTACAAGTGCAGTTTTTGTTAATAATTCTTTATTAGAAGGTAATCAGCTTTTAACATATACTGCTTAATCTTGTTACTAATTCATCAATGTTATAGTGAGTATGTAAGAATTTCTCAAGCCTAAGCATGATAAACTTTTAAAATATAAGAATAGCCTAAATGCAATTATATAGGCCAATCTAAAGCATTTAAAATGCTTTACAATGGCTTATATAATGTTCTCATTCTGAAATCTTTTAGAAATAGACCTGCATAATTGCTTTTACATACAAAGATAAGACAATCATTCTTATTTTTTAAAAGTCTCTATCTTGCATTTGAGTTTGAGGGTGTCCTACATATTCCTATAACATCCATGAGTTAGTAACATAATTAAACAGTGCATGTTAAAGGCTGATTAGCATCTGATTAAGAATAATTATTATTCAAATAAATTGCTTAAAATTATATAAACATTTTCAAAAATAATTGTTTAAGATTAAAATATATATATATATTTTGTATAAAAATATTAAATGTATGCACTGTTTATATAAAATAATTATGGGAGAGGGGATGTCTAAATTTCATTTGTTGTTGTTTTTTTTTTAAAAAAAAAAAAAATCAAGAGTAGTAACTTGATTTTAAAAAAATTACAATATGAAATGGAAAAAAACAAATGCCTTTGCTTATAAAGCATAAATATTTGCAGAGATTTGTCACTGTTATAGTTTTCATAATTCTACTTTCATATGAAATTACATTCATATCGGCCTTTCAAGCCAATTGTGCAAACGCTTTGCGAGTGTTAAATAATAAATGAATACCCTCTGACCAATACAAGATATAGAATTTATGCAGGAATAAAAAGAATCCTCTTATTCCTACGACTCAAATATTTATATATGAGCAAATCTGAAGTACTGGCACAGAAGGTGTGACAATATAACAGTCACTTTAAATTACTATATACAATGTCTGAATGAATGATGCCGATGAAATTTTTTAGAATTTACTAAGCGTCATTCCAACTGAAACTTAATCATATATATAAATAAGCATTTATTATTTTTTTTTTTATAGCGTCTGTATACAATTTGTAATTACATTCATATCGGCCTTACAAGCCAATTGTGCAAACGCTTTGCGAGTGTTAAATAATAAATGAATACCCTCTGACCAATACAAGATATAGAATTTATGCAGGAATAAAAAGAATCCTCTTATTTCTACGACTCAAATATTTATATATGAGCAAATCTGAAGTACTGGCACAGAAAGTGTGACAATATAGCAGTCACTTTAAATTACTATATACAATGTCTGAATGAATGATGCCGATGAAATTTTTCTAGAATTTACTAAGCGTCATTCCAACTGAAACTTAATCATATATATAAATAAGCATTTATTTTTTATAGCGTCTGTATACAATTTGTAATTACATTCATATCGGCCTTTCAAGCCAATTGTGTAAACGCTTTGCGAGTGTTAAATAATAAATGAATACCCTCTGACCAATACAAGATATAGAATTTATGCAGGAATAAAAAGAATCCTCTTATTCCTACGACTCAAATATTTATATATGTACCAGTACTTCAGATTTGCTCATATATAAATATTTGAGTCGTAGGAATAAGAGGATTATTTTTATTCCTGCATAAATTCTATATCTTGTATTGGTCAGAGGGTATTCATTTATTATTTAACACTCGCAACGCGTTTGCACAATTGGCTTGAAAGGCCGATATGAATGTAATTACAAATTGTATACAGACGCTATAAAAATAAATGCTTATTTCATATGAAATGCTTGTTTTATCCATTTTCATATTGCATAGAACTTATCTATATATTGCTATAATATATGTTATTATGTATTTGTATAATAAAATATAAATTTACATGTAATAATCCTATTTTAAATTTTCTTTCAACCTTAACTTTATTGGAATTTATAAAAGTTTATACATACATAGTAGATAAAAAAATAATGTGATAGATAAAACTAAGAACTATTGGGTTTTTATGGGGAAGGGATGCTAGACATTATTCCAATGCTTGAAAAGGAGTGATCCATTTTTTTACTTTTTCCCTATCCCATATCTGATCACAATTCACCAGAGACCAGATTTTTTTTATCATGAACTTAAGTGCTTTAATAATTGTGTTACCTGAGTGGGTATTGAACATATATAAATGCACATCTAATGTGCTAGAGAGCAAAAAAAAAATAATGTTGGGAAAATGAATAATATGAAAAAAATCCTGAGAAAAGTTAGCTAGTAATAGTGGTATGATCCAAAATCTGACGAAAGGCCACGTGTATTTTTTGAAATTATCTATGGCATCTTAGGAATGTAAATCACTCTTTGAAATTGTCGCAACGCTAAAATCGAGATGCTATATTAATTTTTTCTCTAAAAAATGCGTGTATAATCACTTTTAATATTTAAGGTAGTGATTCTAAATGCAAAGTATATATCTTGAATTCATAAATACTTTATGTTTAGGAAAATTATATTAAACGTCAAAGTCCTCACAAATACAATAATATTATATATGTCATTTTTTTTAAAAGTTTTTTTAAATACATAAACTTACTTATATAAACAAGCAAGCCCTTCTTTTGCAGCACTAATGCATCTACCCGCCATGCGTATGACCTGGAATCGAATCTATGCTGAGTAAAACTTAGGATCCCCCCCCCCTCTCAAATTCTGATCAAACATAGAATTTCTCTATCATAACTTACCTGATTAATTATTTAATCAGTAAATGAGATTCTGGGTATTCTTTTTTTTTTATCATGTGTTAAAGCATCGACCGGGACGCGAACCCAGGACAATTGCTTGTAAGGCAGCTGTGCTGACCACTCGACCACCAACGCTCGACTTTTGGGTATTCTTACTTATAAGAATAAGTATATTCAAATCCTTGCCACTTGGCAGTGAGCAAATTTGGGGAGTAATGTCTTCTCCTTTGCTATTCCTCTAAAATGAGAGACTTTTAGCAAGGCCATTCAGTTACTTAAAAACTGTTTAACCTATATACTGTATAAACTGTACATAATCTAAGTAGATTAAATTTTATTTCATTTATTTAAAAATTGATTAACAGCTAACTGGCATTATCTGCTTACAGAGATTAGCTCTCACAAAATGCATCAAATAAAAAGATTTACTTATTTTTTATTTAATTCATTTTTGGGCAATATGATTAATCTTTTGACTTTCGATTCAATGTTTTAGCTTGCTTTGTGTCAGTCTGGATTTTTTTTTATCTTCCAATCTAAGAATGAAATTCAGCTATGCCTTTTTATCTTCATCTTGGGTCATGCTTAGTCTATTTATGGGTGCGAAAATAGAATGGTGGTAGTGGTACTATTGTTCGCATATATTCACCTGTGTAAATTTCAAATTTCCTCTTCTCCAACTATCTAGTTAAATCTTTACCGACTCATCTAAAGATTTGCTTAACTAAAGTTTATTTAGAATTGAACACCTGATTTTCATTACTCCTGACCCGCTGTTAATTGTTTGCTGTGCCGTTAGAAGTTAATTACCTTTAATGTCATTTAACTTTAATCTCTGAGGAAAGTAACGTTGTTAAGCGTTTGAAAAGAAAAAAAAGAAAGAAAACCATACACAGATATATATACATTAAAGTGTGAAGATTTGCTATCTTGATATAAAACTGAGTACTGATTATATATATGTGTGTGGGAGATGATAATCTGGACCAACTGATGAATGCTGGTTTAGCATGAATTTCGTATTATTGGTGTTTATCTTTTCTACATATGTGTGGTCATGTATATCAGTTGTATGAGATAGTGTGGATAGTTGGTGGGTGCTTGAAGAGTCTTAGCTCAAATCCCCTATATTTAGGTACATTAATTCTAAAAATTATTATCGGTCTCTTATTCTACTTTTTAAATTTTCAAGTGTTTAAATGTTGAATCTAAAAAGTTATTATTATGTAAAAACAATCCCTATACTTATTTGGGGGGGGGGTATTATTTTTAAAAATAAATTTGAAACCGCAGATAAAATAGACTTTTACATATATAGATATAGCAGGGGTGGGCAATTGTTTTGGCTCGGGTGACCACTTTGTGGAAGCGAGGTTAGCGGAAGGCCGCACCTTTTAAAATGATTGCATTCATTAGTTAACTTTGCATTTCAGAAAAGGTATAAATTATACCATAAAAATCAATAAATATAAATTAAATTAAATAGTGGCAGTTTTATTCAATCTATTCATTGTGCTAATTTCATATCATCTATAACTGCAAGCACATGTAATTTTAGAATCAGTTTAATAAGACAAATGTACCATATCACACTTTTCTACAATTTTTTTTTTTATTCAGGAGTGAGATTGATTGTTGATATTCTCATCACAGCCTGCAAGTTAATGTCTGTCAAAGAGCATCTATATTTTTCTTGTTGATCTTCAAGCAAGAAAAACTTTGCTCACAAATATATGTAGACCCAAATATAGAGAACATTTTCCCAGCAAATTTCTTCATATATGGAAATTTTTCAGCAGACAAAGATTTGTAAAAGTCAACTAATGTCTTAACATTAAACATTTCTTTCAAAGATTGATCTGATTGCATGTCAATAAGTTCAAACTGCAGCTCCTCATGTGCTATGTCAATATTAGCAGTGATGGGATAAGAGAACAAATTGAATTTAGGCTCAAATTTTCTTAAAATCCTGAAATCTTGTTGTGACTTTGTCCTCCAAACTTTGCAAAATGATCCCTAATCTTAGCAAAAACACTTTCTGTTTTCCTAATAAAGGGAATTGACAAAAATTGCTTTTACCTGCTTGCCTTGCAAATAGACCTAGTTTTGCTTTGAATGATTTTACATGCTTCCACATTTCATGTGCAAACAACCTCTTTCCCTGCAATGTCACATTCAGTTCATTCAATTTCTCAAATACATCAGCGGCAAACATCATCTCATATCTCCACCCCTCACATCCTATTTTTGTAACGAAATCATGAGATATCTCCTTCGTGTCCAGAAATAAGAGGATTTCATTCAGCAATGCCCAGATTCTTTTTATCACTTTGCCCAGGCTCAACCACTGTACCCTCTTATGGTAAATTATGTCTTCATATTCTGCCTTCACATCCTCAAGAAAAGATTTGAACTGTTGATTTGTGGAGTGCCCTTGCTATGATTGTGTTTACCATACTAACAATAGGATCTACCACATGCTTTAAGTCCAATGCAGCTTTACAAAGTTCTCCTGATGCAAAAATGCAATGAAAGGACAAGATATCACTGTCTGTATCTTGTGCTTATAACTTGTGTTTTAAAAGCTTAACCATACCTATATTTTTTTTCCACTGAAAGCTCTGACCCCATCTGTTGTAATGCTTGCCATTTTATTCCAGGTCAAACCACTTTTCTTCACAGCACACTCACGCAATTTCTGACCAGTGTTTTTATTTTTCATTGATTCTAAGCTAAATAATTCTTCTGTGATGATGAAATTTTCATTAATTCCATGGATAAAGATGAGAATAAATTGTGCAGTGTCTTCGTTATCTGCGTTCTCATCCAGTGCCAAAGAAAATCAAACAAGGTCTTTGTGCTCACAGTCTTCAATTGTTCTGTGAGTTCAATACTGAGTCAATACACCACACTATAGTCCTTTTTGACAATGAAAATGCTTTCATATTTGCTTCTCACATCAGGACACAATACACTTGCACACTCTACCATACCCTGCTTAATAAACTTGCCATCCCAAAAAAGGCTTGTTGCGTTTAGCAAGATTATAGGCTAGCATGAAACTTGCTTCTATAACACTATTTTGAAGTGTTGATTGCTTTGATCATGTTTGTTTCTTCTTCAGCCTTTTCACACACTCCACAGCTTCTATTTTGCATTCTTCCTTGGTAAGTTTGCATTCAAAATCACTATGTTTTGTTTCGTGGTGTTATTTCAGATTGTACTCCTTAAATACGGCTATTATTTCATGAAACAATAAACATACTGCTTTATTCCCCGTATTATCAAAGAAATATTTGTAGGTCCATTCTTCATTAAATGCATGACATTCATCACCAATTTTACATTTTTTCGGAGGGTTTTTGCTTTCACTAAAGTTGGAAATTTATATATTTATTTGCAATGATAAAATTGAAATTAACCAGATCAACCGGAAAAGCACTGTGCATCATATTGATATGGCCATCCTAGTGAAAAATACAAATCTTTGGTCTAGCACGGGAAGAAATCTCAGTTCAAGGTGGATTTTTCTGATTGTCTTGGTGTGCCACAAAAAACTCTTACCAGGCCATTGTTTGCCCACCCCTGAGATGGGATTTAGCAATATTCTTATTAAAAAAATTAAAATGTAAGGAGTTTTAGTTTGTGAGAAATTAGTTAAGCGAAGAATTAGTTGTTTTTTTTTTTACTTATTGTATTCAAATTTTATAAGTAGTGATTTTTAATTATTTATATGCATGATTTAATATATTACATAAAATTGCTTTACAGATATATAAATATGTATTTGGAATAATAGGTTATATCACCCCCCCCTCTCCAAGTGGAAGGTAATTTACGAAATCATCATCACATTTGTTGATAAATCTAGTTTCTTAAAGTTTTTCTTAGATTGAGAAAAATTGATTTTTCCAATTTCAGAATCCTATTATGATCTGATGCTCTCTGCCTAAGAAAAATCAGATAAAAGTATTGACATCCTTAAGAAACCATATTCTATCAACAAATGTGATGATACACATAAACTACCTTCCATTGGATGAGGGGGGGGGTAATTTTCTCTTCTACTATTATTCTATTCCCATTTCTACATTTAAAACATTTTAAATTCTTATTTTATTGGTTGAATCTTAAATCTTGTGTGTGTGTGTTGATGTTTGCAGCACTTCTACAAACGCTTTTCAGAATAACAATCATTATTTAGTTGATGGTGAGATCTACTCGAAATATTAATATGATTCTACTATTTATTACATACATATAAATCTCGATATTCATTTATATATATAGAAAGAATAGTAAAAATGGTTAACTGTATGATCATTTTCTGATATGGTCATAGTGCTGTTGTTTGAGGTTGAGCATAATTAAAAGTTTATGTAGGTTGATAATCCTTGTAAAAAGTCTGGATGAAAATAAATGCTAATATAATTAAAGCAATTAAAATAAGATAAAAAGGAAAAAATTAAAATAAGTATTCCTTAGGAAGTTATAAAACAATAGCTTTTAAATATAACTGATAATGAAAATAAGAGTAGGATTTGCAATGGCTGTACAAACTTCTAATATGAGGAGGTTTTTCTGTGAATCACTGATGTTAGATATTAAGATAGGCTTGTTAAATAAGGATAGATGGTTTTGAAAATATGGATTTAAAGGAAATGATTTTTTTAAAAAAGCTTTTTTTTTTTTTTTTTTGAGATTATGAAGAGAGAGAAAAAATGATTTGAGCAAAGGAGTACAAGAAAAAACTAAAGTTTTTTTTAAAAAAAAAATTACTACTTCTGTGCACTCTACACAATGCATCTTCGGAATCATAAAAAGGAAAGTTGAATGGCAAAAAATATGATGTTTCATTTGCAATGACTTGTTTAAAAGAATAAATAATAAAATCTAAGCTTCAATAAATCATTTAAAATAATAAACAAGTTTTAATTTTTTATACTCCTGCAGCTATTACATCTTCATTGGAAATTATTATGGCAACTCAATATATTCTGTCAGTCAGTTGCGTAATGAAGTCAAATAAAAGCTAATCATCAGCATATGTAGAACACAGCAATGCCATCAGACCAAAAAAAAAAATTTGCGGGTCAAACTAGGAATTTTTGTTCATGAGTAAGCTGCTTTTAATAGTTAGCTAACTGTTCAGAGGATTTATATGTTAATTAATGGCAGAGAAATGTATAGCTGTAAAAACAGAACCTGCTGTGTTAAATAAATGTGTACAAGATTGTATGAAAGGATCCTGATAAGATGAGAGAATTATTGAAGAATGAAATAAAAAATTGTATTATTTTAAGGATTATAAAGAATACAAGTGTAGAAAATGATTAGTGCTTGTTATCATTTTTAAGCATTGTCGATCTACTAAAAGATGGTCCCTCCTAGTTTAATCCAGTTTCGCTAATTCATAGTTTTTGCTTCTCCACATCACACCAGCAAACTTTCTTATCCATCTAGTTCACATGTGGTCTCTTTCGAGTATTTTACTATCTCTTGAAATCCAATTTAAACTATAGCTGTCCATCTATTTTCATCTCTTTTTGATCAGCATGTCCAACTCAGCTCTGTTTTAGTTTCTCGGTTCTGTCAATGATACCTGTTTGTTCTCTTACCCATGTATTTTGTTTTTGATCTCTGATTGTTTTTCCAAAGTCAAGTGAGATTATCCAGCTTCACAGTTTATTATAAAGCAAGATGTAATACTTGATTATGATAGTTCACCTTTAGTGTCATTAAAAAAAAAAAAAATCTATATTTAGTCAAAATTGTATTAAATTGATCAGATTTGATTTTTTTTTAAATAAAAAAATCTACTTATTAATCATTCTTGTTCTATAAATTAGATGTCTGCTTATTAATTATTTTTTTTGCTTCATAAATTATTTATATTTTTTTTAATTATTGAGTATCGATTTTTTTTTTTTTTTTTTTAGATAGTTTCAAGAGCTCGTTAACATTTTAGTGGATTTTCAGGATTTATTTCATAGTGAAGAATGCTATGCGTCTTCAATAAGAGGTAATTTCTATCTGTTGGGAATGAACCGATAGACTTGATTACATGCTGAGGTGAGTCGCTGATGAATAAAAAAAGACTTGATCGCATTTGTTACTAAATTGAGTTGAGGTTAAATAAAATAGAAGCTATTCTGAACTGGAAAAAAGGTGTTCTTTAAATGGCATTTATCATCAGTAATACAGTAAAAGAAATAAATAATGTTATATCATTAAAACTATAAAGTCAGTCATACATTAACAAAAATATTAAATATGTTTGTGTACTATGTATATATGCTTAAATGCAGAAAAGAAATATATTTGATTTACGTATTTGCATTTCTGAAATTAAATATAAGTATTTACAAATGTACAAAAGTAGCATTATCTAACGCATTTTTAAATTAAAATGGAATTTAAGTATTAATTACACTTTTTTAATATATGTATATAATCTTTCAATTTCCAAAAAATATTAAAAATAGCTTACAATTATAAATGCATTAGAAAGTAATTTATATTTTAAAAAATAATAGTAATATATCAATATGTAATATTATACAGAAAATATGTCAAAATTTTCTATAAATATTTTGAATGACTGTCAGTCTTGAGTAATTATGATTTATTTGTTTGTTTGTTTTTTTGGCATGTGAAATGATCAGTGTTTAAAATGTCTTCAATAATGAATCAGTAATTTATTTGAACATGGTCATCATACCATATTTCTTTTCTCTAGCTATTGTACAAACTTTATAACTTTTTTATTACTGTCTGCTATTTAAACTTAAAAATTTATATTTTATACCATTATGAGATCTACCTTGAAAGAAAATAGAAATGAGTTATAAAATTCTCATCACAAGTATTGAGTTTTAATGTCTCGTTGGTCCTAAGCAGTAGGAGACACTGAAACTTAGGGACTTTCATTGTTGGACTGTTTCCGATGCTTATTCTTAATTCATCAGTACATGGTACTTGCATCTGTTGCTTTGGGATGAATATCTTAGATTTGTTTTGGTTTTGAAGCATATGCAGCATTGTCTATTTTGCACCAAAGAAAAACTAGATTTTACCAACCAGTTAGTTGAGTTGATTATGGGAATTAATTGATTTTAAAACAAAAAAACAACTCCATCTTCATTTTAAATTTAACTTAGGATATGAGTAACTAATAGATTGCAAGACCATTGAAAGATAAATCCTTGATCAATTGCAAAATATTCTACATTCTTTTAGATACGGGGATGTATCTTGTTAAAGAAATATAGTTATTTTAAGAAATGCTTTTAATCTTTGAGTGGTAGATTATTGTAGGATAGATGTTTTGAAGTCTCTAACAGAATTTACTGAGGAAAGCAAATGAAAAAATATCCCAACAGAAATATTAATATTTTAGGAGTGATCACATTGGTTTAGTACTGTAAATTTTTTATAATTAAATAAGTATATTTTAAGATAAATTTGTTTGAAAGTTAAATTGTGAATAAGTGAAGAGAAGATGGCAAATTTATTGCCAGGGATAAGAAGATGAGATATTTTGGATTTTAGGAGCAAAGATGAAAATTGCTGTCATTTGGGGTACTCTATCAAGAATAGATTTTATTTGAAGCTGATATAGATTCAGATTATAAATTATAAGAGAATAGTCAAGCGTTGTTAGCCGAGAGGTCAGAGCAGCCACCTTGCAAGCAAGCAGTTGGTTGCAGACGGTTATTGCGTGGTTCGCCTCCCAGCCGATGCTATGACATATGAAAAAAAAAATTATAAGAGAATATAGAGAATGAAATGGGTTATTGAGAAAATAAATATGGGTTTTAAAAAAAGGCATAATATAAACCACAATAAAAACATATATACATATTTTTTACAAGATATATTTTCATTCACATAAATGCAATAAACAAAATAAATTTTGTTCAGTTTTGAATTAATGTCATCTGAAATGGGCCTTAGTTGCAATTGATTTGATGAATAGATTGGCATCCACACAATTTCTAAACATGAACACCCCCTACTTTTATTTATGAAAGCTGAAGAAAATATATTTTATACTTTTATATGAATAAAAGCTTTTATTTATTATTTTCTACATTTATTTTTATACAATTCTAGAAATTACTGCTCATTTGTAGCACTATAAACACTACTAAATCTCATCTGAATTTGATTTAAATTTTTTGCTTTTGTTGTGCTGAAAATATTTGTAAAGTCTATAACAAAAATACATATGTAATGCAAAATTTCAACTAGATTGGAAATGAGGAAGTGAATGAAGATTGAATTATAAGATTTTTCAGATAGACAGAATGACAAAAAAAAAAAACAGGAAGTTAAATGAAAGCATATAAAAATAGGAATTATTAAAAAAAAAATTAAAAGAAGTTATAGTATTAATATTTATTTTATATATACTAGCATATATGGCTGATATTTTGTGTTTTAAATCAAGTTAATACCAGTATGCAAAGGGAAAAATGAAACTATTTTGATGTCAACATATAAATTATCTGTACTTAAAAAATAAATAAATATGTGTTTGGAAAAAATGTCATTTCAAAAAAAAACGTAGTAATTATGTTTCGCTCACTTCAGAATAAAAATATCAATGAAATTTTTTTGTAAAGAAAATTTCTTTTGTACTAGAGAAAAAGATTATTACTTTCCAATGCTAAATATTGAACATTGTGACTGGATACAGAAATCTATTCTGTACTAATGATACAAAACTTGGCTTGTCTTCAAAAGAAGAAGAATTAATTATGTTAGCATCTGACAGCACTCTAAAAATGAAATTATCTAAAAGAAATCTGGAAGAATTTTTGATTCACTTTGCTCCGTCTAAAAAAGTTTTTAAAATTTTGTTAGAAATTTCAACACCATATTTATGTGAATTCAGTTTTTTCTATTGATTAATATAAATAAAAAAAAAGAGGAAATTAAAGTAGCCATATTTTTCATTAGTCTTGATATTGATTATATGACCCAAAGCTTTGACAACAAAGTTCTCATTAAATTTTATTTTAAAAAATAGTATTTTGGAATTAACTTTTTTTTGTTTAATTACTATATATTGTAACAGTATAAAAGCCAAATATACTGGTATAAAATAAATATAGCCAAACATATAAAGGTCCAAATGTAACAGTTAAAAATGTAAGAAACTCCCAGAGTTTTAATATTATAATAAATAACAAATCCACACATTAGTCAAGTTAAATTGTAGTTAACAGATAAACAAGTTCTCAGAGTTTTATAATACTATTATTAGAGCTATACGGTTAATAAATCCAGCAACCTATAGTTGAATAACAAAGGGCATTTTATTGTATCCAATTATATTTAATAATTAAAGTATTTATGTGTTCTTAAAGGATAATTAGGTGTTTAAAAATATCAGCCACATATGCTAGGTTTGAAAACCAAATATTATTAAGTTATTTTATGAAGGTATCTATTCTTTCATTTTGGAAAAAACAATAATTTATTGTTGAATTCTAAAACATGGAGTAGTACTTTATCTCTGGATAACCATCTTATACTGCTATGTAGAAGTAAAGACTGAGTTCAGCTTTCTTTGACAAACAAACAATTTTAAAAAGATTATTTTTTTAAAGATCTTGTCTTAATATAGTTTACCATATCTGTAGCTTGATAAAATACTGGTTTTAACCGTTCCAAATTGCAGCATCATGCCACTTACATTTCAGCATTTTTGATGTTTTCTGTCTCACACATCAATGTAAAATATTTGATAAAATGATTATTTCTTTTCGGAAAATAATAAATTTGACTTCAGTTGATATATATTTTTGTCTACTACTGAAATAAATTTTAAATGTTCACATTTTGTTTCTGTAAATATTAAAAAAAATGAGGATGTAATCAAAACAAAGATGTTACACATTATCATTTCTAGAAAGGTTATTTTCAGTTTATAAAATCAACAAAATATTTCTTGTTTCTCATTATTTTTAAAAATGTGAACGAATATTTATTTATTTCTCTTATATCTAACGAATTATGCTTTAAAGGTTTAAATTTTTTGAATATTTATTGCTAAATTACGATATTTTCTTACTGTAAATATAATGTAGATTGTTTACTGTCAAAGCTAGAATTTTTTAATTTGCTTGAGGCCATATTTACATTAGCTGCTAATATAACATATTTTTGAAAATAAAGTATTTCAAGTCAAAATAAGTTATTAATAATTTATATTTTTGATATCTAAAAATAAGGTGCAAATTATTTTAAAAAAAAAATTTTAAACCCTAATAAATTTGAAAATAAACATGTTTTTACGTCATTGGAAAATGCGATGTCATAAAACGCTGAACATTTCGCAGCCTTGGCAAGAGACAATGGCTGAACATGTCAGGGCGGGGCTTATGTCTATTGTAAGAACGGGAATTTTGAATTTCCTGCCTTTTAGCGCAGAATCTTCAGGAAAAAAATTGATTATACTAAAATATACCATTTTACACACATTTTAACATATAATACTTACTAAAAAATTCACTAGGGGGCGAATTAGCCAAAAGACTAAATAATTCGGTCAACCGGTCATAAAGTTAATGTTAATGGCAGTGTTTAAAAACTAAATTTTTCCTAAGTAAAAAACAAAGGATAGATATGATATTTGAGTTTCTCTTCTTTGCAAGAATAATAAATCCTTTAATTGAGGATCATTGATGGAGCACGTGCAAATTCCAACACATACCTCCCAACATATTTTAAATTTTCTAAATATGACATAATCACTTCAAATATATCATTTTCTGCTGAATGATTGGTAATTCTCTGCTGCATAAAAATTGGTTAACTATTTCATTTTGTTTAATAAAACAAACAAATTCTATAAGATGAGTTTTACCATTTATGTCACCTTGACTTAACAATTTACAAAGCAAAATACTGATTAGAAAGTTATTTGCTAATGATTTCCTCATATTATCTGATTATCTTTAATTCTTTTTTTTGTAATAGTGTCATCTGAAACAGGAATTTATAAAATTTTATTTTTTGAGGGGGTGGGGGATCCTCTGATCACCCCCCCCCTCTCTCTTTCATGTCACAAGTTTTGCAATTTTGCAACATGCCAGCAAAATTAGCGACTGTGCTATAGTATGTGGTTTAAATTTTAATGCAATTACTTCTGCTATTTTGTATGAAGCAATTTGTGCTTTATCAGATATTGTAATCATTTAAAAAGAAATTTTTTTTTGTTTTTAATTTGATTCTCTGACAATCTTTAAAAATAATCTTTATCTTTGGTCTCAAGATTGGAGTGTTTAGTTGAAAAAAATGTCATTTCAATTTAATTGATACCATTGAACTATTCACTTTTTCCACACATACAATGCAGACAGGAATTTCTTTCTCACCAATTTATATGATTCCAAAATCTAAATAATCATCAGAATATTGTCTATTGATACTTTTTCTCCATATTGCTAGTATCATCATTGATACTTTTTGTATTTATGCTAGTCTATCAGTGCTAAAATCATATTGTCATTTAAGAAATTGGTTCATTTTGCATTTGGTGCTGATCAATAATTATTTTTTATTTTTTTAAAGGATGATAAAAGTAGAATCATCCATAGTAAGTACGGTTATCATGAATTAACTTCTACAAAACAATATTTTTAATTTCTCTATTAAATAAATATGTTACATTGATGATCAGTATATTAAAAAGTAATGAAAATACAAGAATGCAGTAAAATTTGTTTCAAATTCTTAGCATGTATAAATTATTCATAGTTTCTGCTTAAAACATGTGAGTTCTTAGTTCACTGCATATAAATAACTCGTTTTTGAACCATACTATATCATTCATTAATGTTTGGTTATTTTAATATAATCTGCCTGTTAAAAATAATGGTAAACTATTTGTATTATAAATAAAAGTATATATAAGCTCCTGTTTTTTATCATTATATATTGTAATGTGAGTGAGAGATATATGTATAAAATGCACACATATAGCTCACGTTACATGTTCATAATTTAATAATAAATGATTAAATTATTACTAAAATGAAAGTAGAAAAGTGTTTTTTTTTAAAGTAGATGTTAAGATGAAAATTTTGCAAAAGCAAAAAATTGTGTCATATTTTTCTTTTAGAATAAAACTATTCTTAGCAAGAGGGTGGGGGAATGGAATGTTAAGAAAATGTAAAAATAAAAGTAAAAAGATTTAAAATTCAGCCTCTTTTTTTTTGTATATAACAAAAAAAGAACAATATGTATAAAATAAGAAAATGTGAAATCAGACTAAAAATTAATTTGTAAAAAAAAATAAAGTGTAATTAGTTTATGATTTCTGATTGATAATAATATTGAAATTGTATTAATTATAAAAACTATGTAAACTATGAATGAGATAGTAGATTAATCTAAGCAAAATATTAGATTAACGTGGAATGTGAAAGTCAGTTAGATTAACAAAATGTAAAAATTAATTAGAAACAAAAAATAAAACATATTCAAGTTACGATCAAAATTGAAAATAATGATAAATTAAAACTATGAGAAAGAAGGTTATATAAACTTATCACCATCTATTGTTATTCATTTTGGCCTTCATTTGTGATCAAATTCACTCCAATCTTCATTTTGTGTGCTACATTATTCATTGCTCGTTGTGGAAAATATTGCTTTGACTGGACTTCAGACCCCCAAATCCTATGCAAATCAACTGTCCTTGCTGAAACCTCACTGGAAAGTGCCAAAACAGTGAAGTAGACACTGCCAAAAACTCTCTCTTTCATTGTCAAGACAAAGAATGGAAAACATGCCCTGAAACTATCGACGAGGACCAAAAAGCTAATCAATTGGAACTGACAATCATGAAAACCCAGGTAAAGATTTTTGGTACTTGTCTATAGCGCTTTTAGTTATTTTAAATGAACTTTAATTAATGAAGGACTATTATAAAATGTAGCCTAAAACTAATCATTAATCATTTATACTTTTATGTAAATATTATATTATGTTATTTTATGCTATATTAGATATATATATGTGTGAATAAATATTAATGTTTGCCTTAAATATTATTTGGTCTATTCGCTCTCTTTCTTATCACTGTGTCACCATTTATTTAAAGAGATGAATGTGTGTATGTGTTAATATGCTAGACCCCCTGGTTAAGAATATGAGCTAGTCATGGGATATGTCAAACGCTGGATTATGTCTGTCATCCAAAGCATGTTGACTATAATCTATGGTTGGTTGGTGCCTGAGGTTGATCCTCAAAACAAATAAAATGCTTTGGATGGCAGGGGCTTGAATCCAGCAGATGAGAAGTGCTATAGCCTGGTTATAGATTGGCTTGAATCCAGCAGATGAGAAGTGCTATAGCCTGGTTATAGATACCATTGATGATTCATCTATCAAAGGTATTTTACTTCTCTGCTTGAAGGGTCAGTTCATTCCCCATTTTTAAAATTTTTATAAAAGTTATTTAAACCCAATTAAATAATATTTTCTTTTCAGATCCTGTTCAAATGGCACCCAGCATGGGACTGAAGTGCCATAAATTGACCCAGCATAATCAAAGTAAAATCATAATTAAAATTGAAAAAAAAAAAGTCAGAATCTAAAACTTAAATTAAACACTAAATTGCATACTTAGATAAATGAAATTGGTGAACAGTGTGAGAAGAGAAACAGACGGAAGCAAATATTAAGAATCAAAATAATTAATAATAGTTAAATATATAATGTAATTAAAAAGCAGAGAGAAAGTAGCCATACAGATAAATGAAATCAATATTGGGGTTGTTTATAGTCAGCTTGAAAGTAGAGAGGACTGAGGGTTTTGAGTTAGTCAAACATTGTTTGATTTTAAAATATTTAAAAAAATAAATAAACCAAATAAAATAAAATTTGTGTGCAGGCTGGTAATAATTACAAAACCAAATTTAATGTATATTGGGGCCAAAATAAAAATAAAGAAAAAAGTAGCATAGAGAAATACACAGAAATATTCAATAAATGAATAGATCAGTTAATACAGAAAACAAGGATGGCCCATCTAAAAAATAGAAATAAAATAATGGACATAAGTATAAAACAGTTCACAGATAAAATAGATGAAACTAAAAATGAACAGAAGGAGAAAAGCGTGTGTATGTATGCACATTTAAATAGCTCAAATATTGTGAATCAATTTTTAAAAATATTTTCAGGGCATGCAAGGGATATTCCATTTGAACACTTTGGTAGTTTTTTATGCTATTTTGTATGGAATCAGTTGAACAAGGAAACAATGGTAACTATAGCTTTTAGTCATATTCAAGGTGATGCCAAATTCTAGTGGGATTCCTTATTTACAAAACCAGTTACGTTCAGAGAATATAGATAGTCCTTATTAAAAAGCTAATGGAGGCAGAAGCAGCAAGAAAACATTCAACATCAGGTGTCACAGGATAAATAGCAACCTGGTGAACCATTCACTTCATTTTTTCACTGGCAAGTAACGAAGTTAAGATTGTTAATGACTAATCCACTATCAGTATATTAAATCATATGAATAATAAAGCATAATTTCGCTCATAATATAGAACAAATGTTGATTGAAATGGAACGCAAAACAGTAGAGCAGATAGCTGAGTTGCTTAATGAAATTGATAGCGCAAGGCCAAAGTATGAAAATAGGGAAAGAGAATTTGAACCTCTAGGAATAGGCAAACATATAAATAACATGAAGTGTGACCCACATAAAAGGAACTGGAATAGAAATAATAATAATAGAAAATTTTACAGTATAAAGAGCTATGGGCATAAAGCAAAATTTGGAATAGATTATACCAAAGGGAGTAGCCACTCTCAGGTAGCAGAATGTGGAGCTGGGATGAAAGAGAGCCAATATTATCACAGCACTGCCTAAAGTAAAAATCATTTGGGAGGGGGTTACAACCAAAGTGCTGCTGGATTCGGATACTGAAGTATTGGTAATGTCACGGTATATTTAAGAGAATGAGCCATATCAACCCTAGCATCAAAAATTTGTCATTAAAAACAGTTTATATTACTATGGTGAATTGTAAGAAGGCAAAATTGGCCTCGACGCAGATGTGTGTAAACATGTGTATAGCGGAAAAAGAGTATAGTCATGTATTGCTTATTTTAGAGGAATTAATCCACAAAGTCATACTAGGATCAGATTTTATGCATAGGGTCGGCTGTGTGTTGGACTGTAAGCTAAATCAAATAAAATTAAATGATAAAGTATTTAGAGTTATATCAGACAAAACATATAAATCCACTAGGACATGTTGCATACAAAATGCGGAAGACTGCGATTGTAGCAGGTGCTGAGTGAATACGAAAATGTTTTTTCAAAAATTCCCAGAGTAATTCAAGCTTATGAGCACAGGATAAAATTTGTGAGAGATCAGCCATACCATGCCAGGGCATACCCTATTCCACATCAATACAGGGGGGGGGGGGGGGTTTGAAGAGCAG
The DNA here is from genome assembly GCA_028023455.1 of Epiperipatus broadwayi. Taxonomy (NCBI): domain Eukaryota; kingdom Metazoa; phylum Onychophora; class Udeonychophora; order Euonychophora; family Peripatidae; genus Epiperipatus; species Epiperipatus broadwayi. The sequence goes on along the minus strand of JAQFVV010012516.1, from coordinate 780,239 downwards.
ATAAGTAAAATGTTAAAGTGGAAAATCATATCCAAGTGCTTATCACCTTTTAACAACCCTATTGTAACAGTAAAGAAGAAGGACGGTCCGTCCATTCAGCTATGTTTGGATGCAAGACAATTAAACAATACAACTATCGTCCATTCAGCTATGTTTGGATGCAAGACAATTAAACAATACAACTATCCCTGACACAAACGCTTCTCAGCCCATACATGAATTATTGACAAAATTTCATAATAAAAATGTGTTTTTGATGTTCAATCTAACTGCCAGTTACTGGCAGATCATATTACATCCCCATGATTAGAAATATACTGCATTTCGGTACAATGGGCATGCTTACCACTTTATCCAAATACTGTTTGGGTTAAAAAATAGTGGGGCAGGGCTGGTACAGTAACTAGACCAGGTATTATCAGATGAAAAAAAAAAAATTAGTAGTGAGGTATGTTGATGACAGTTTTAGCTTCAGAAAGTGTAGAAAAACACTTCAATCATTTAAAGCAGCTATTGCAAGAGTGTCAACAAAAAGGGATCAAAATAAATTTCTAAAAAAAGCAATTTAATGGCATCCGAAGTTAAATTTTTAGGTCACATAATAAGTGGGAAAGGAATTCAACTGCACACTGAAAAAATTCAAGCAATTCAGGAGCTTCCTGTTTCCAAAAATAAAAGACACATAAGATCATTTCTAATGTTATGTAATTTTTATAACTAATTTTATAAAAAAAAAATGTTCATCATGGAGCCACTATTGCAATTGTTAAAAAAGGAAAGACTTTGGGTATCGACATCACAGCATAAAAGCAGTTTTCAAAATGCAAAAATGAAGTTCTTACAGGAAGTTATGTTATTATATCCTAACTTGTGCAAACCATTTTTCATACAATCATTCCTTTGAAAGCACTAAGTATAGAAATAAATAGAATAATATAAATATATTGAGTTTTAGTGTGGAGATATTACCTTAAAATATCTGATCTTATTACATATATAAACCATACATTTAGTTATTTAATAGATACAAACTTATAGTAATGGGGTTGGATTGGGTGCTACTCTTTATCAAATCCAAGAGGGGGACTGGCAGGATGTCCTTTTCTTTATAAACCATTTATTGAAGGGTCCTGAATTAAATTACACAGTGATGGAAAAGGAAGCTTTAGCGATCGTTTGGGCTTTTCAAAATTTTTGTCAGTTTCTAATAGTATCTGAGGTGATTGTAAGTAACAGATCACAAAAGCTTCAACTTCTTAAACCATAGTTCCTAACAAACTGTTGGTTAATAAAGTGGAGTCTTTTTCTTCAAGAACTTAACTACAGCATAAAATATTGCCAATGGAAAGAGAAGTAGTAGCTGTTATATTAAACCATTACGCGGCATCACAGAACCAACAGTATTTAAGCTGCAATGACTTATATATTGCTGCAATGGAAGTAGACAAGTGAAACTGTAGAAAATGTCCTCTGGAGGTTAAAAGGCAGATAAAGAGAAGACTTTAACTATGGGAAGAAAATGCAAGATCTGCAGCATTAATCTGTAAAAGGAAGCAGAAACAATCCATTGTGGAGAGATAGAAAGTGCTATTGCTTAAAGGGGGGGTTACAATATAAAAATGGAAAAATAAACAAAAACATATAGTTATTCCCGTTACTCTGCGAAGGTGGATAGTGGATTATGTTCAACAAAAGTATGGTCATTATGGAGCAGATAAAATTGAGGGTTTGTTAAGTCATTAGTTTTACTGGTAGGAAATGTATGCCAGCATTCTGGTCATCATAAATGAATGTGAAGTCTAACTTAAAACAAAACCACTTAATGTATTCGGTGTGGAACCTCTTACTCTCAACAAATCTAACAACTTAGTGGCTATAGATTATTATGTACCGTCGCTCCTGTTTAACAAAATGACATATCTGATAGTAGTTTTCGATATTTTATCAAAACTGGTGGCTGCATATCTGGTATCACAAGCTAATGCCAGCAAACTATAGGTGTGTTGGAACAGCAGCATTTTGCAACAATTGGAGATCCTGATAAGTTATATCCCATCACGGAATGTCGTTCATTTTTGAGGAATAGAAGAAATGGGTTAAGAGGCACAAAATAAAACACATGCTCATGTTTATTCATAAACCATAGTCCAATTCATATGAGCTGGTCATGCAGGAATTAGGGTGATTATTCAGCATATATATATACACAACAATCATCGAGGATGGGTTAAGGAAATTTCCACGCATCATCAACATAATAAATTGGTCAAAAAATGAATTACAGGGTTTGAACCTGTATAGCTTTATTCTGGGAAAAACATACCTTATTCATCTAAAACTAAACTGCCAGTGGAGATGAGCCCTGTAGATAAAGAAAGGTATACTATACAAGCACTGTTTATGCTAAGGAAAATGGTAGAGTTAAGGCAGAATAGGCAAGGGATATATTTATGATAGGAGAACTCTGTAAACCACTCAAAAATATGTATAAAAGGTTCCAACAAATTTACATGAGTTCTTATGTGATAATGTGAAAATATGACATCAATGTGTTGTGGCAAAGGGTCTGGAAGAGAAAGGAACTTATAATGCTCATTCACTAAAATTGATTAAAAGGAAAAGAGAATTGCCTGACAAAACATAAACAAATCAAAATAATTGGATACCCACAAGTAAAAAATGGAATATTTACATTTCGAAATGCCTTTTAGAGAAAAATAAAAAATCAAACAGTAAAGCTAATAAAAAAATTAGTGTAGGAACTAAAATGGGTCAAATTGATGCATTTTACCTCTCAAACTGGTGGGGGTGGGTATAACATGAGCGAGAGATATATGTATAAGACTTGTTTATAATTCAAAAATAAATGATTAAATTATTAATAAAATGAAAGTAGGAAATTTTTTTTTTTTTAAAGTAGATAGATGTTAAGATGCAAATTTTGCAAAAGCAAAAGATTGCATCATATTTTTCTTTTAGAATAAAACTATTTTTAGCAAGAAGATGGGGGAATGGAATGTTAGGAAAATCTAAAAATAAAAGTGAAAAGATTTAAAATTCAGCTCTTCCTTTTATATAAATAAAAAGAAAAGAATAACATGTATAAAATAAGCAAATGTGAAATCAGACTAAAAATTAGTTTGTAAAAGAAAAACTTTGATGATAATAATATTGAAATTGTATTAATTAAAAAACTATGTAAACTATCAATGAGATAGTGGGTTAATCTAAGCAAAAGATTAGATTAACGTGGAATGTATAAATCAATTAGATTAACAAAATATAAAAATTAATTAAAAAAAAACATTCAAGTTACCATCAAAATTGAAAATAATGATAAGAAATTAAAACAATGAGAGAAAATGGTATATAAAGTCATCACCATCTATTGTTATTCATTCTGGCCTTCATTTGTGGTCAAATTCAGTCTGGTTTTCATTTTATCCAGAAATCTAAGGACAGAATATAGCCATTCAGTAATGCGGCAGAGAATAGCATTGCAGAAGCTGCAGATCTAGCAAAAATGTTTTGCTAGATCATCTTTAGAAATGTTTGACTGGGCTTCAGGCCCCAAAGCCCTTTGCAAATCAACTGACTCTTGTTGGAAACTAATGCCAAAATGGTGAAGTGGACATTTCACTGCCGAAAACTTACTTATTGTCAAGACAAAGAATGGAAAACAAGCCCTAAAATCATCAATGGAGACAAACAAGCCAATTGGTTGGAACTTACAATCATGAAAACCTAGGTAAAGACATTTTGATACTTGATTATAGCGCTTTATAGTTATTTTAAATGAACTTTAATTAATAAAGGATTATTATAAAATTTAGCCTGAAACTAATCATTAATTATTTATTCTTTTATGTAAATATTAAATTGTGTTATTTTATATTATATTAAATATGTGTGCATAAGTAAATATTAGTGTTTGCTTATATATTATTTGGTCTATTCTCTTTCATATCACTGCATCACCATTTATTTAAAGAGATAAATGTGTATATGTATTAAGTTAATGTGTTAGACCCCCTGGTTAAGAATATGAGTTAGTGATGGGATATGACAAGCACTGGATTGTGTGTCTGTTGTCCGAAGCATGCTGACTATATAACCTATGGTTAGTTAGCACTTGAGGTTGATTCTCAAAATGAAATGCTTTGGATGACAGGGGTTTGAATCCAGCTGTTGAGAATAGCCTGGAAATGTGATCATAGGTTATGCTTTGTATAGCCTCAATCTGGTTATAGATGCCATTGATGTTCATCTATCAATGATATTCTACTTCTCTGCTTGAAGGGTCGGTTTATTCCCGTGTTTTTAAAATTATTATAAATGGTATTTAAACCCAATTAAATACTTTTTTTTTCAGACCCAGTTCAATATGTGTACTTATTAAAATAAAGGTATTGTGATAAAATTATAAACAACTCGAAAAAATCATTTCTATTTTTTTAATTCTTAACATTATGCCATTTTCAGTTGGATGATCGAAAGCGAATCCAGGCTCCCAGTCCTCTAAGAATTAATATGTTAAGTAATAGGATTTTATTAATATTACTGTTATGTAAATTTTATACCTCATTTACAAATATAAAAAGAATAATAAGAGAACAAATAAAGCCAGTTTTATTTTTCAATTATTGGATATTATTATCCCTCCTTTTAAACAGACATTGCAATTGCCCCAGTAATTTGTATTGATCATATCCCTCTCTTGATTGTCATTACATATATGTGAGGCATCATCTTAACAATCAGATTTTTTTTTAAAAAAATAATTTAAAATTTGGTGAAACATTTCAATTAAATGTTCCATGGAATATTAGTTAAGAACCATTGTTTTAGAGGCATTGATTTGAAGAAGAATATATAAAAGTAGGATTAGAATACATATGTAGAAGTATTTTAAAAAGCAAATGAAAAAATAGATTAATTACGGAAGAAATTAAGAAGAGGGGCTGGGTGAAACATAGATGTGAAAAGTTATGTACATGCTGGAAGCTATGTGCAAATGATAGGAAAACAGATAGAAATAGAAAAGAAAAGAAAATAGATGACTTTAAGAAAGTAACTGTGAACTTGTGAACAACAGTGAAAAAATGATGGAAGTGTTTGGAGGAAATGGTTTGAATTGATATGTAATTCAATTGTTTTTTTAAAATAAAAGAAAATTATTTTCTTTAGAAACAATGATGTATTCTGTTAATTATTGCATAACTAGTATTTGACAATATTTTCCATGAAAGCATTTTAATAAGTTTTAACTGATATTGAATAATAAATTATAAGTGATGAAGCTGTAATTTAAGCTACTTATTGCTGGTAATAATGTATGATTTTTTTTTAGTAAACTATAGGAAAGTATTACCCAAACACAGCTTCATTATTTTGTTTTATTTTTTTTATTAAATTATGCACATTTTTATTATTCATCAATGTATTATTTTTTAGTAAGTTAAGCAAATTTTTATAGTTAGTATTATTATAAAACTAAATATTAAAGTTTACAGTTACATTGGTGCTAATTTGTATAAAAAAATTTCGATATATTTTTTGCTTTGAATTTAATCTGTTATGTAGAACATTTGTGCAATGAATAATATTTGTCTCATGGTTGTAAAATTAAAAATTATCCACATATTAGAATACCAAATGCATGCTTTTATATAATATAAAATAAAATTCACATTACTTTCAAATATTACTAAATATATATATATATATAAAAATTATTAGTGTAGATAATTTTTAATATACTACAGCTCAAAGAACTGGTCTTTATTTGTAAATAAAAAATATTTGTTTGAATATATATTGTGACATTTATTTATATATGTTGCAAATATATTGGCATTTGGTAAAAGCTAAAAAATAAAAGTAAATTTAGATTTTTTTTTGACTAATTTTAAAAAAAAAAAAAAAAAACATACAATGAAAGTTAAATTATTCTTTCGTTTTTTTTTATGTAATTAGAAATAAAAGTTAGAATTGGAGAGAACAAAAGACACAAATTACCAATCTAGATAAGAGAAAGTAAAAATATTTCAACTAATTAAAGATGGCAGAATTATGCTGAAAAAAATAAAGACTTTGTAACATAAATTTTATAAAGAATATATAAGATTATCAACGTATATTTTGACAAACAAAAGATATGCGCAGAAGTCTGAAAACTGGACCTCTAGTATAAAAAGGAGGGATTCGGTTGGAGGAACGTCTTGTTCGTTGGTTTCTCTAGTTGGTCTTGGATAACAATAATATATCCAAGATCGCTCTACGCTGAAGTAATTCGGCATGGCAGAGTGAACCGGAGCTTCTGAAGACATCGTGCCTGAAGATGTATACCAGAAAAGCTTTCGTGACCGACTAGGAGAATGGACCGCAAGATCAACTAATAATCAAAGGCCGTGAGCTCATTTTAACCCCGAAAAACTATGCATAGTTATCTACAACCATCATGAATTCACTAAAACTTACCGATAAGTAATGCTTCATTACTCCTGATTGTGACCAAATTAAACGTTTTCAAACAATTTCTAAAAGTATGTTTAAACAATCCCGATAGAGACATTAAATTTCTTGTGCAAGAGACATTCATTATTTAGTAACTTTCTAGAAGAAATTTGGAAGTGAGCTGTAATTGTAAAATTGTTTTTTATTAATTGATTCACGTCTGAATTGTGTTCTCTCCAATTTATTTGATAAATAATTGCCTTTCAAATTTTATTTTTTAATCTATTATAATAAAAAATATTTCTAATACCAATTTTCATTTGTGCGTTATTAATAATAGTTATTATTTTTTATTATTAAATTTATTATTAGTTTAAGAAGATTTAAGAATGTAATTTACCTTTGCCAATATGTTTGAATAAGCCCAGGAATAATAATTTTAAAAAAATAATTCTCGTTACGGTATGATGTAATACCGATTAGTTTAAAAATATCTTTTCTTTTTAATTTTCGAGATGCTATATGACGGTTCAGTGGGTTCTTGCAGAACTCTAGCGCCTTTCAAATAAATTAAAAGCTGATGTCGTCGATAGCATAATTCTCAACAATTACAAGGCCGAGTTGATCAGGAAATATAGCTATGGTTTTAATAGAAATCGAAATGCAACTTTCTTCTTTTTAACATAGGTTGATCAACTCGCGCGCAATTTATATAAGCGTGTAGAGGCCTAGGAAAACGTTACAATATATATATTTTGGCCACTGTTTACATTTCATTGTAAACCAATATTTCTATAAATATGTTTCAGATATTAAGCTGGTTATATAGGCATCATTTTCAGCAGTTATCAATCAATCCACTTCAAGAAAAAGTTCTTTTTAACTCTGTTACAGTCTATAGTTTCACTTCTCCACATCACTAAAAAAAATATTCCTGTCTCATCCAATCCTCTCCCATGGTGTCATAAGATCTTTTATATTTTCTTTGCATCATTTTTAAAGCTACAATTTGCTCATCTGTTCCCATTTCTTAGAGAATATGGTATTTGTTTGTTTTTGTACCCATGTATTTCACTTTTGATCTTTTCTTGTTAATTACAACATATAAATCTGTTTTTCATTGTCTCTGTGATTCAAAGTCTCTATATTGTTCTTCTATTAAATATTCAATTCTCAGCTTCTTAAGTAAGCATTGATAAAATAATTTTTTAAAACTTTGTTCAAACATTCTAACAGCTGGTAAGTACTAAAGTTTCATTCAACTGATTAAGTGATCATTTGAATGAAACTTTAGTTGTAACAAGCTATTAGAATGCTTGAACATTAATGTAACAGTTTAAGATTCTACGATCATTTATTTAGATGAAATTGTACTCCCAGCATTTTAGGTAACAAAATATTAAATATCTCATAAGCAAGTAATTATATTACTATTATTTATAATAAATGATTTTTTTTGGCTTGCTTATTTCAATTTTTTTTCTTTCCAGAGTCATTCTTAAGGAATTTATTGCTCTAAAATTACAAAGTAATATCAAGTATGTGTAACTTCATTTTTCTTCCGTGTTTTAGATTGTTCTGCTGTTGAGTCTAAGTTGGTTTGTGGTGTTGATGTGTATCCTCTTGGCAGTAATCTATGTCTGTTTCTGAAATCATTTTTGTTTGTTTTCTGTGGAGTATGCTTTAGCGGCTGTTGTATGTGAAATAGATTCTATGTCTCCTCATATCTTAGTTTGGTAGCTAGAGTTTTGTCTCTTTTTTTCCATTTTTGAAAGCTTCTGTAAAAAGAATGTGTTTTCATCCTGTTGTTGGATTGTGAACATCTTCATGCAACTGACTGTCCACATGGCATATGTAATAAATATGGACAGCCTGATGACTGAAATAGGTTGAGATTTTAAGCAGTTCTTAAGAGAAATTATTAGGTAGTAGTCTATTTTTGAGTTTTTTAAGATAATGTTTTTAATGTTGCAAGTCCTGTGCAGTTGCGTATGATGTGTTACCATGTTTCTTCAGGTCTATGACAGTTGTCACAAACTGGGCCAATTTTGGATGTGTCTTTTGTAGTGTAAAAATGCATTTGTTGACATGGCATCTAAGTTAACTTTTATTAAATAGTCAAGGTATTTAGGCTCCATGTTTTAATGTTTGAAACATGAAGTTATCTTCTTGTTTGTAATGCCTACTTTGGTGTGTATTGTTTTATCATTGGGGTGGAGCACTTTGTGTATTTCCCAAATCTTTCACTTATTTTGGAGGCACTCTCTAATTTTGAGATTCATGTATTTTTGTAATAACTCAACAATTGTGTCTATCCATCTAGTTTTCCAGGGAGGAGGCCTGTCTGTAGGAGTAACTGAGGTGCTAAATTGAGTGACATATTTCTCTGTAAGGTTGCAGCATAAGCTATATGCTTTCTGAAGGTAGAACACCCGGATGAAGTGTAGGGACATTCCATTAAGTTTTCTGGGTTTTTGCATTTTTCGAATGCTTATTGATGCTATTTCCCTACCCCAAAGTAGTCTGGCACAGATGGAGTTGATTTTCTGAATGAATGATAGTTAATCTTGTTCATAGTTTTCATATTTAGCAGGGCAACTTTTTTTTGAAGGGATAGATATACCTTGGATAGTTTATGTGTGATTTTTTTGCTTCCTGTATTATTGTGTTTTGAATTCCTTTCGACATGGTTGTTGGGCTTTTGTGGATGGAAAAGCCTAGGAATTTCTGAGGATCTGCTGTGAACTTTGAGTTGATTTTTTTTTTCCAGAGCTTATTTTCCATACAGCAGATTTTTAATGGTTAATTGTTAGTCCAAATCCCACCACATATTTGTCTAATATTTTGTATAAGTGACTCAGGTATTTGGCTGATGGGAGGATGACTAGAATGTCATCCATGTAGGTGAAGGCTTTGACATTTTTTTTGTAGTTTAGAGATAAATACTTCAGGGAGATGTGTTTCCAGTTCTTGAAGCAGCGGGTTAGTATGATATGAAAAGGAAGGCACTGAGGGGAGAACCTTGTGGGATGGAAATGTCCGGTTTAATTCCTTGAGAGACACTTTCATTTAGGGTGAAAACCTGTCTGTTGCTTAGCAGACTGTTGATTATTTGTATTATTTCTTTGGAGATTGAGTATTGCTCTAGAATGTCTAGAAATGTGAATTTTTTTGTAATGTTCTTTTGCTGTTTTCTTTTGGTAGATAGTTTTCTAAGGTATTAATACTTGTGTTGTATTAGTTTTTAGTAGTTTGTAATCATGGGAAGTCTTCTGCAGCAGTCTGAATTGAGAGTTGTGGATCGCCAGTATCTAAGGATCGGTTATTTCCACTATTGTCTATATTTTTAGATTTGTTCATTTCATTTAGAATTGTGTTTTCATTGTGATTTGCTTCTTTCTGTATTAGTTTTGTACTTGAATAAGTATTTTTAATGCTTATTGACCTTGAATCAATAGCGGCTTTAAAATTAATGCTTTCTGTTTGTATTTGTGTGACAATAGGGCTTAACATTATGTTGTGGTTTCCAATGTTATAGTTGTTTTTTGGAACAGAGGTTGTTGAATGAATCTTATTTTCCCCATTTGAGTGTTTATTGTTTGGTATTGTAGAGAGAACTACCATGGATTGTTTTTTTGTTCTCTGGGCTTTTTGAAAGTCTCCAGAAAAATTTCCGGATTGTTTTTCTAATTCACCAATGTCAATTGCTAGGCTTCTATCATTCTTTTAACAAACATTAGTATTTTTAATAAAGTTGTTTATATTAAAATATGAACAGTTATTTATTTATAATATGACTTGTATAACATCATTTATTTTAAAATTTTACTTACCAATCATTCCTTTACTATTTTAATATAAACTTCCTTTTTTTTTTTTTTTTTGCAAAATTATATAAGTTATAATAGATAACTTATTTTCACATTCTCTTATAAATATATATTCATTCATAATAAGTAAATAATATCTTATATCTTGATTGTTTTATAAGTTTGCTTCTAAAATGATTATATTTAGCAGAACATTCGTTTATGTTTATCCAATTTTTAAAATCAATTCTATTCTTTTAAAGGATTTTTTTTTTTCCATATGTCATAGCATCTGCCAGGACGCGAACCCATAACCGTCTGCAACCAACTACTTGCTTGCAAGGCGAAGGATTTTTTTGTTGTTGTTTTGAATAACAACATAAACCAAACCAATAACTTTATTTCCTAATTTCCTTGTAATCTCGATTGCATTTTAACAAATAATTTTTGTTCCCAGAATGGCAAGATAAGAAATGTTATTATTTTGTTTAGCTTTAATAATTCAATTTGAAGTTTGAAAATATTTTAATTTTGTAGGAGAGAAGGAGCTTGTATTTAAAAGAAAATCATTTGCATTAGAAATAATTACTTTGTATTATGTTACTCTGTATAATCATTTAAAAAATATTAAATAGGCATGAATTCATGATGAATAAGTTATAATAGAAATGTTTAAATTATTATTTTTATAACATAAGTGTAAAGAAGAATAAAAATGTTTTAAACAATTCAGTTCATTTGTTGCTGAATAAAAGAAAATAATTTATATTTGAATTATGTGTCAGTTTCTCTTTTGTTTTTTGTTTTTTTAGAATCAATGTTTTTGCTTATCATTTGAATAACTTTTTAGCTGTTAAAAAGTTTGGCAAGCCAAACTTAGAGATTCTGCTCAGCATTTTAAATATGTCATTCTGTTTAAGTTTTTTTATCTTATTGACTGTTCCTGCTTTTCAAGTTGAATTCAATTTTTCATAATTTATTTTAAAACTATTTCCTGCTCCAGACTATTTACCTTTTGAATGTTCAGATTTTTACAGTTTTATTATATCTATGCTCCTATATTATATATATATTTTTTCTTTTTCTATTTTACTTTTTCAATGTACATCTCTGTTTCAGTTGTCTAATAAAAATCTTATTTAAAAAAAAAAAGGAATTTTATAAATCATAATTTTAGAATTTTAAATAAAAGTGTCTATGTCTAAAAATTTAAATATTCTGAGCATTTAAACCCAGTGTTTAAAGATTATGAATTTGAACTTTTGAAATGATTTACATTTGAGAGTATTTGGTCAATCTGTCACATTGCTAGTCCATATAATAAAGATAAAAAAATAATATTAATACACTAAGAAAAAAACACAAATGATTTTCATTTAAAATTTTATTAGTTATTTAAAGCAATGGATTATCTACTTGTGTTGGGAAAATAAAAATGCAGGATGGATAGGCTTGGAGTGGGTTGTTGAACTTATGTGTAGAACTTCTTTTTTACATATAATTAATAATAATGATCTTGTTGTAATGAATTTTAAATGGATTTTAACTGTGTTAAATAAAACTGTGGTTATAGAATTGTATTAATTTGTAAACTGATGAGAGTTTTTCTATATATGCATAGCGATGGTATTGTCAAGATTTAAAATTATATTCTGCAATCTTCCAATTGATGAAGTGTATGCAGAGCTTTAGTAATAGGGTAAGCAACTAGACAAATGTCTAAGATGCTGATTGATTAGGAAAGCACAATGCATTATATGCAAATTTATTTCAACTATTTTAAATTATCTGGGATTTAATTTCATCAGAGGCAAACAGGATTCACCCTTTCATTTCATTTGGAACTCATTTTATCTACTGCCTGTGATTGTTGATGGAGAGAATTAAAAATGCTTACTAGGGTTTTGTATATATGTGTGTATATGTATAAAGGTCTTTACTATTAAAATGACATAAAAGCTAATTGTTGTTCAAAGATCTCAACTGAAGAATGTATACAATAATATATAAACATTCAACCAAAGTTTTTAAAGTCTAGTTGGATTATTGAAAAATAGCCTGAATGAGTTTCTTTTTAAAAAAATGTATTTCTCCCGAGTGCCCTCATTAACTAATTAAGTAAACAAAATCATAAAAAGTTAGTAATTTTTTTAAATTGTTAGCATCTTTTCAAAATAATAAGCATTAAAAAAAATTTATTATACTAGCAAACAATTATGAATGATCCAAATGTTAGTAGAATGTTTATTTCATCTCCCAAACAACTGGCTCCTCTATTTTGCTAGAGTTTAAATGATTCTTTTTGGTTTTGCATCACAACAGCAGGAAATTTTTATTTAAAAATATATAAGTTGTTATTTCATATAACAAATATATATATATGGTGTTATGTAGATTGGTTTTCTGTTAAAAATCGGAAGTTTCTGTGCACAGGCCATATGCTTGGAAACTTTGTTAACAAATTAAATTTCCCTATTCTTTGAAATATTACATACTGCAAGAACACATGCATACATTTACTTCTTTCTATTATCTATTAACCTCTTCAAATTGACTATTGCTAAATAATTCTTCCTGCACATTTTTTTTTTTTTGACCAAATTTTAACTTCTTTATTTTCCTTCATTTTTTTTTCTCTTCTCCATGCAAGTTTTACTGAATCTCCTTTACCATTTTAACACTGAAATACTCTGATTTTCATCATTATATATTATAATTATAATTGAAATTTTTATTCTTTGCATCATATAATAAGAGCCTTCATCTAGTGTTCCTTTCATGTCTATTGCTCTAAAGTATTTTTATTATTCATATTTTCTAAAATTATTTTTATTTTTTAACCAACTTAATCCATTCCTTTTTTCTACTCCTCATAATTACATAACATATTTAATTAGATGAGATTTGAACTCAGAGTTTCAAGCTCCCTACAACTATCCACTCTATTTTATATGACTGATATACATAATCACATACATGTGAAAAAGATAAATGATCTCCAGTATGTGTATTTTATGCTGAACTAGCACTCATCAGTTGGTCCAGATCATAATCCCTTCTAATTACATTAAGTTCAGCATAAACAATATACATGTATTTAAATATTACATAATGTAATATGTAAACATCCTGCTTTTTATATACATAGAATTAAAGTTTTCTGTTTACTAGCTTATGTATATAGTGCACTGTAATACTTCCTAATCTTCTGTGTTTGTTGTCTTTTCTGTATTATCTCAGTTAAAAGCTATTTTTACTAATCTGTCTTTATAAACTGTAACATTCCAAACATATATTAAATTCATCTCTTTAAAAATAAGTCCATTTCATTTTACCTCGTTTGCTGTCCATAGTTTTCTACCTAATGCTTTTCTTTCTACTTATACTCCTCCATCTCTTCAAGATAAATATCTTGTATTTTCCAGTTTTCAGTTTTATTCTCCTCACTAAATTTAGTTGCTATATTTCTTTCTTTTTCTCCTCACTTCTAAAATAACAGCTTTATATCTTATATGCTATTTGCCATATTTTTTTGTTCTGAAAATCCTCACTGCTTATGTCCAGTTTTTTTTATTAGCAAAGAAATAAATAAATAATATAGGTGACAATGGACATTCCTGGTTTACATTAGATAGCAGATCAGTTGGTATCTATAAAAATACTTTAATCATTCCTAACAATTTCAAATCTTATTCTCACATTTTCAATATTTATCTGTAATATATTTTAATAGTTAAGATTAGGGTTTGGTTAGAAGGTATTGCTACTAGTCTGTAGCTAATAAACAATCTAAATTTATATATATAATTTTCTAATTCTCATACCCCTTCATTTATTTAGAATATTTTACTATTATTATTATTATTATTTAAAATGTATGTGTTTAGCCATTATCATAAGAAAGACTAATAATAACTGCATATTTATTGAAGCTTAAGAAATACACAGTTATTATTAGCATTTCTTATGATAGTGCCTAATCACCATACATTTTGAATTTATTAGCCCTCAAAAGCTTTTCTTACAACAGTGCCTTAGCACATACCGTTTGAATTTACAACAGTATAAAAAACGTTTGTTAATTAATTTTTGAATTATTATTATCATTATTATTAGGTTTTTTTTTTTAAAATCAACTCTTGTGTACTTTCCTATACATATTAATATCTCAGAATCTGTATAATCTAGCTTTCTTGATTATTTTTTTTAACATTTTTCTGTGAAACGGATTTTTTTCTAATGATTTTTAACATGCACTAAATTTCATTTTAAATATTGGAAATAGTGATTGAATTATTTAATTTATGGAGTTCCATACTTTTATTTCAAGTTACATATACTAACCGAAATTGTGCTTGATGGGAACAATTTTTTTTTTAATCTTAACATTTTTATAAAATATTTTTTATAAATGTTATTTTCATTTAACTATTGTTTTTATAGGAATATTAATACTAATAGAGACAATGTATATATATAAAGTTTTGTAAAATAAAAAGTTTAAAAATAGGATAAAAAGTTAAAGAAATTGATAATAGAAGGTGTTGTATTAAATAAGTATATGAAAAAGAGGTTAAGGATTTTGAAAAAAGAGTCAGTTATAAATTTAAAAAGAAAGAGGAAGGTTATGCAAAGGATTAGTAAAATAAATAAATAAATTATAAAAGAGAATAAAAAATAAGGATAGGAATAGGAATAAAAATTATTAATAAAAGAATAAGTATAGACAATTAATAAAAAGGAAGGAAAGGAATTAGACATATAAGTATTAAAATAAAAATGTGATAAAAATATATTAGAGAAGAAAAGGTAAAAAATAATAAAGTATAAATAGTAAAGAAATAATAAGAAAATAATAATTAGGAAAAAAGGGAAGTAAAGGTATAGGGTTAAAAATAAAATAAAATTATGAATAATAATATAAAATATGTATTTTATATGTGTTTTTATATGTGTATAGAATAATGATTATATGATCAATAGATGGAGCTTTGCCAAAATCTTCGTACAAGCGTATTTTTGTTTACATAAACGTCAAAAGAGTCGGAATTCACTATCTCTTTCATTGGCTCCACCTTCAGATCACCTGATTTCAAGCTAATTTGCTATCATCAGTGAAGGGTAGGGACCAGAGAAACTAGATCTAAACACTAACTCTCAGCGTTTATGTAACAAGTTCCTACCAGTTTGCAAGCATGAATTTTTCAGACACGTAATGTCTTCAAACCCAGCCTAACAAGCCAGATGGCTACATGGGTCTGATATCAGTTCAGTTTCACCACATAGTAAAAGCCTCTGCAATATATATCATTGCAAAAACCTTCAAAGGTACATTTATGAAAAACAATGGTTATATGATTATATGTTGTGGCTCTGATGAAGATTGCAGGATAGTTAAAACTGTTAGAAAATTAAAGGAATTATATATATAAAAATTTGCATTAGAGTGTGTATGTGGAGATTTATAAAAATTATATAACTGTTGTTTATTCATTTCCTTTTTATGAATTAATTTGCAGTGAATCAACTTTCCATCACCCAGGATTTTTATTACAAATTCTTTTTTTAAAAAAAGTTTTACTTTTTTTATTCTTTTTTCATTTAACATTAAGTTGCAAAGATTATATTGAGATTCTAGTTTATATATTTGAATGCTTAGGATAATGAGGAAGCAGTAAGAGGATTATAGAGTTGACCTCTCTATTGTCTAATCTTTATTTTTTCATTTGTTTTTTAACACCCTCTTTATACTTCTTATATGTTTGTTTTCCTTTCACATTTTCTAAAGTATGTTTACTTCATCTTTTCTTATTAGTCCTAACACTTATTCATTTATGATAAAATTCATTTTTCATAATTTATCACCTTTTATGATTTTTCCAAAACTATTTCTAAATCTGTTCCGTTCAGTTACATTCTTTATTTTCCATCTATCCCTATCAACTCTTCTATAGAATTTTGTATCTAGATTTTTAAATACCATTAATTTTATCAACATTAAATTATGGTCATTACTATATTCTATTTTATTTTTGTTTCTCTTCTTCTACTAACATGTAATCAATAATTTATTTCAAATTTTGCTCAATTGTGTAAGCTCTCCTATCATGTTCTTTACTGTTATTTTCAATTGTCATTCCATGTTTCTCGCATATTCTTTTCACTAATGTGCCATTCATATATTTTGTTTCATCAATTTTATTAATATAAACATTCTTATAACTACAATCTACTTTCTATACATTCCCAATCACTCACCTTATGTTTTTTTGCATCTCTATTTTAGCATACTATTTCACACATCCATTTTTATCTACTTAATTTTCATTTAGTCTATATGTTGTTATATTTTTTCCCCCTGAAATATCATATCACATTCATTTGTGAATATACATTATTTCTTCATCTTTCAAATGTGTCTGTTACTGCTAATATATCTATTTTCTCCCTATATAACCTATCCCACTCTCTCTAAATATCTGTATCTCTATTCTGTTTCATATTTTTGAAACCAGTTTTTATGTGGTTGTTGTTGTTGTTGTTTTAAAATGCATTATTATCACTTACTTTCAGGCAGTATTTGTAAAAAAAAAAAAAAAAAAATTTTTTTTGCTCTTATAATATATGTCACTTTGTCCTCATCCACATTTTCCTTTTTATTACCTTCACAAAGTATAGATATATTTTCTCTTTCTATTTTCATCATTATATTATTATATATAAATAATTCATTTTTATGTAATTATTTTCATGCAATTTTTATTTTTTTAATTAATTAATATTTACAGTTTTGACAAGGGAAAGTCCGAAAATAATCATTCTACAATCAAAAGTATAAGCATTAAATTAAATAAATAAAAATTGTATGAAAATAACCACATAAAGAATAGATTATTATTTATTATAATATAGTCCATGCAATAAAGGAAAGTAAAAAAAGAGTTGGTTTATTTTAACATTGCATCACATTATACAAAGTTATGATTCATTTTAATAACATTCTACAATATATCACATGATCCCCATTCTTTATGCTTGCACAAGTTGTACAGAGAGTGTTGCCATTCAGCAATGTAATATATATATATGATATCATTATCATGACGTGAAATTATTAAAAATGGGTATGTACAAACATATACATTACTTATTTGAAACCATATCATATTGAAATAAAATTGCATACTTATGTCAAAGTTAATAAAAAAGTCATTAATTATAAGTAGATTTAATTTTAAAATAAAAATCTTATAATTTAAAAGCATGTATTTTTCAAACAGCTATATTAAATTATCTAGATTCATTTTCTTAAAAGCGTCTAGATAAAAATTTATTAAAAGTCATTTATGTATGGTTTGAGCTTTATATATATATAAAAAAGTATAAGTTATTTTTATAAGCAAAAAATGAGTTCTAAAAATTTATTTTTTCATCAACTGTTAAGTGAATAATGAGGTGGTCTTTTTAAGGTTCTGTGCACATATATAGTTTTTACTCTTAAAAAAATATTTAAAAATTGGATTTTTAAAGCAGTAAAATTTGACGTGTATATAGGTGGCTGAATTCAAGAACAATCTAGAACTATATTATATATATTTTTTAAAATTATGAAACTTTTAAATAATTTTTTATTTTCTATAGAGTTGCCTAATTATGAAGATTATTAAAATGACTAATGACTGCAGATTTAAAAATATATTAAAACATGAAGATAATCTTTATTTCATGCAGTCTTTATATCTAGTTTGACAATGTAATATTAATAATAGGAAATAATATTCAAATGATATATATAAAATATCGGTATCGCCAAGCAGGTAAATTTCAGATATGAGACAAAAGACGAATAAAGCAGCATAGGTAAAAGGTAAACCACTTACCTATAAGCTGCAAAGTTGTTGAGTATAATGAAATTCATATCCATGTAAACAAGAAGCACAAAATCAAAAATCAGCAAAGATCTTAACAGTTCATAAACTAATATAATTTTATAGAATTTATTAAAGCAAGATTAATACAGTAATCGTATTTGATCTTTGAGAAACTTCTAATTGTAACTATATAATATATAAAACCAGCTGCAAATGCTAGCTGTAATTCGTATATAAAACATCAATATTACCAAACGCTAATATACATATATTATTATTATTATTTATATTATGAGAATCCAGTTTCATGTACAATCATATATAAAACATCAATATTACCAAACGCTAATATACATATATTATTATTATTTTTTATATTATGAGAATCCAGTTTCATGTACAATCATATAGAATAGAGAAATGCTTATTTATGTTATTTAAATTTTTATTTTTCAATTTGGCTGATATTGAAATAATCTTAATCAAGATAGCATAATGTAATATAAAGAATGTGATTGGTTTGTATAATAGACTGAATAGATTTTAAATCTAACAGTTGTTTGCGTATTTACTCCTTAGATTTTTTCAATAAAATTTTAAAAGTTAAATTTCAATTTTTTTTTTTTTAAAACCGAATTCTATTTTGTATTTTTAAAACTTTAGTGAAGGATCTCAAGTTGCAGTGGTTAATGGAACTGCTTGCTGGATGAACTTTATAAAAACTTTTCTAGTTACAAGCAGACTTAGAATATCTATTAAACAATCATTTCAGAACCAGAGAACTAGCCATTCGGTCATGGTTTATAAATGAATATTTAGCTATTATTAGTTTAAGGGATAAAGATTTCCAGTTAGCCTGAGTTAATCAAATAAGTAGTATCAGTGTGCTAGAATGATGGATCGAGATTTCTCTGCAATAAAATTATGAACTCGATTTGATTTTTGGAAAGAATTTATACTTTTTTGACCCGTGTACATATCAATACAAATTACAGTTTTTTTACTATATACATTTTAAATGTAATTATGTTTTAGAAATTACAAATTGATTTATACCCTGGTGAATTAGATTCTTGGGGCAATGTTGTCTATCTTGTTTAAGCCTAATTCATATCATGATCTTGATAGGTTGTTGATATAAATATATATCCACAGGTACATATAGTGATAAATTACAGCAGAAAAGTATATTTTAAATTTATATTATGCTGTTTTAAAATAAAATAAAACTTTACTAAAGCTTGGTCATTAAAATATTCTTTTATTTTAAAAATACTACAAGTTCTTTAATGTTTTTTAATTAGAAATATCTAACAAACCAAGAGTTTCAAAAAGATTTAGTTACTGGATTTAGTTATTTAGAAGTCATTAAATGGAACAGTAAAAATTGATTTGATTTTACCCATTAAGGATGATAAACAGCCTCAGTGAATTATCATCAATTGATGCTGACATCAGGGAGATCATGTTGTTAAAGGGAGAAACAGAAGGTGCTCGCACAATATATTGCGACAAAGAGGGCCAAGATCTATTTGGCAACACAACAAAATGCCTATCCCATCATTAATCAATATAGACAACCATAACTACCTGGGGGTGCAATGCTAGATATGATTCATGAGCACTTCAAGAGAAAACTCCAAAGCCAAAAGTTTGACATTAGTAACATCTGGGATGATAAACAAGAAGTTGGTGAACACAATATAACAGAGGAACAAATCATCCAGAAGCTCCGATCCTATCCTGAACCCGTGCATCCTGGCCTACATGGCATCCCCGATTTGTATCATTGCATCTTAGCCATTTCACAGTTCCGATACTATGGAGAGTGGTTGATATGCTGGCCGGGGACTTTCAAAGTGTTCCTAACCTGTATCCAATTGCTCTCATACCATACATGAAAAAATCCACCAATCCATCCAGTTTCTCTAACATTAGACCTATTTCAATGTCCCCACTAATAATCAAGTCAATTGAATCATTGGTTAAGGATAGGATACAGCAGCAGTTACTTACAAGGATCTCTGTACACCAGTTTGCTCACAAAGCTCATCCACCATATAGGCGGTGCAGCATTTCATGCTGCTGGTGGAGCATGTAAGATCATATAGAATATCAGAGCCTGTTGCTGTTCATATAGACTTTGCCACTGCCTTTTACTCCGTGATGCCAGCAAAACTTCTATCCTTGCTAAGGCATTATGGAATACCTATTGTCTATGTGAGAATCATTACTAACTTGTTGCTGAACAGGTCAATTCACACATCGCTTGATGGCTCCCTGGCCCCTGGTTTCAGACCACATCTATCAATCCCCCAGGGTCTCCACTAAGCACCCTCTGTTTCACTACCTACCTGAATCCTCTACTAGAAGATGTGGAAAAAGAACTGCCAGGTGTCTTTGTGCCGGCACTAAGGGAGGAGCTCCACCACATTTCATATGTAGAAGATGTTACCATCTTCCTCCCTTCTGAGAAATACCTGCCAAGGCTATACCAACTGCTGGACAGGTATGCTAGCAAATTCAATCTGGCCGTCAACCCAAACAAATCTGTGGTCTGAAAAATCAATAGGGGTATACAGAAAATCCACAGAATTGGACAAAACCAAGAAGGTAACAAACTCCCTCTCAATGATCTCACTCCCAGGCAAGGTGGCATTGTTAAATATGATGGTGTTTCCGTGTATAAATTACTACTTGCCATCTTCAAACTGACCAAGGTATTTCAGGATGCTATAAATTCAGCCTGCATCAAGATGATGTGGAAGAGGAAAACTGTATCCATCAATCTGGCCAAGGTGCAGAGACCATGTGATCTGAATGGACTTGGTCTCCATGCCATCAAGGTTTTTTTTTGTTCAAAGAGCATTTACAATGCTCAGAAAAATCTACAATAAAAGAGAACAGGATCAGAGTGAAGACTCTGTGGAGCCCACAGATACACCATCACCCATACCCAGTAAATGGATCAAAGAGCTACAAGATCAATTGGGGGCTATTTTCAGTTACTGAGCAAATAAAGAAAACAAAGCAATTGTAATGTGGAAGTGTATAAACTCCTTTTCCCAAATCAAAACCCGATATCTACCTGATTAAGACTGTCAATGAAACAAATGCTCAGGAAGTCAAGATACTGGTGGATAGGACCAAAGCTGGTTGATTTTACAATTAAGTTTAACTTGTCCTTTTTGCCCGCCTGTCGCTTTTTGGTGGTGCAAAGAGGATTTCGTTAAATAAGCTCCATATGTAAACTTTGTAATATACATGAAACGTTGGAGCACATCATATGGTTGATCATATCCAGTAAATGGATCAAAGAGCTACAAGATCAATTGGGGACTATTTTCAGTTACTGAGCAAATAAAGAAAACAAAGCAATTGTACTGGGAAGTGTATAAACTCCTTTTCCCAAATCAAAACCCAATATCTACCCGATTAAGACTGTCAGTGAAACAGATGCTCAGGAAGTCAAGATACTGGTGGATAGGACCAAAGCTGGTTGATTTTACAATTAAGTTTAACTTGTTCTCTTTGCCCACCAGTCACTTTTTGGTGGTGCAAAGAGGATTATATAAATAAGCTCCATATGTAAACTTTGTAATATACATGAAATGTTGGAGCACATCTTCTATGGTTGCTCATACTTGAGATACACTAGAAACAAAATTATCACAAGCATTTCCTCTGGCTGTGGCAATGTCCTGTCAATTGATCGAGCAATGAAAGAAGGAAAGTATGCAACTATCAGGCTAGTGGCATGCCTACTACATGTCTTATGGATCACTAGGTGCCAACATATCTTCAGACAAGGACATAGTGATCCTTGGAGAACTTTTTAAAAAAATACTAATAATAATGAAGTACAGAGATTGCCTCCTTGTGCCAGAGCATCTCTTTGTGGACACATGGGTGCAGATTACCATATCTGACGATGAGACAACATCTCAGACTATTGCACTAAATAATATGATGACAACACCACACAGATTGTTTGCAAAGCTCTGAACTTCTACATAAAACTATTGTAATCAGAAAAATGTAGCTACCTGACACTGTAAATTTTTTCTTAATAAAAATAAATATATATATTCTGTGTTTTTCTGAAGGTTTGTGATGATGGTGTTCTAGCTGTATTTTTATATTGGACTATTTCCATCATCTAATATGTGTGTTGAATGTCTTTAGAAAAGTTTAATTTTAGTTAAATATTCCAAATGCATTCAACTGTTAGTAATATCACAGCAAAAAGGCTAATATATGTACCAACTATTAGTAATATCACAGCAAACAAATGTTAGTAATATCACAGCAAACAGGTTAGTACAGGGGTGGGCAAATAGCGGCCACTAAGAGTTTTTATGCGGCCCACCAAGACAATCAGAAAAATCCGCCTTGAACTGAGATTTTATTTCTGTGCACAACCAAAGATTCATCTCGTATTTTCTAGGATGGCCACATGCATACACATGTGCAGTGTAGATACGATGTGCAGTGCTTTTCCAGTTGATCTGGTTAATTTCAATTTTGTCTTTGCATTAGGAAATATATACATTTCCAACTTTAGTGAAATCATGAACTCTCCTATAAAATGTAAAATCAGTGATGAATGTCATGTGTTTAATGAACAATGGACAAACAAATATTTCTTTGATAATGCAGGAAATAAAGCAGTATGTTTATTGGGTCATAAAAAAAGGTGTGGTCCTCCACTTCACAAAGTGTTCCCCAATGCGGCCCTCCACCAACCTCTGTGGCCCCCAAACCAAAACAATTGCCCTCCCCTGGGTTAGTATATGCACAATGTTTCGAGAGGTATTTTTCTTCCCTCTTCTTCAGGTGTTGCTGGCCTGACCAATGACAGTACTTCCATGGGATTCAACCATGGGTCCTTAGATTCTTGATTATTGAATTTTTAAGAGCATTACCTTAAAAATTCAATAATCAAGAATCTAAGGACCCAGGTTCGAATCCCATGCTAGTACTGTCACTGGTCAGGCCAGAGGGGAGAAAAATAACCTCTCGAAACATTGTGCATATACTAACCTGTTTGCTGTGCTATTACTAACAGTTAGTGCATATACTAACCTGTTTGGTGTGATATTACTAACATTTGTTCCCTGAGATATTACTAATAGTTGGTACATATGCATTTGTAATATTTAACTAAAATTAAAACTTTTCTAAAGACATTCAGCACGCATATTAGATGATGGAAATAGTCCAATATAAAAATACAGATATTCTCCCTCCCTCTCTCTCCCCTCCCCTAGTTAATCAAATCAAAATAAAAAGGACAATGAAATTCAAAATAATAGCTATTAAATCTTAATGAATCTGTGAGCAATTGTTTAATATGAGTAGGAAGAAAAATCTTTAAATAATAGTTTGAAAGTGAAACCCAATATAGCGCCTATCATATTATTGCAAGAATTAGGAGCCTCTCAAGGGTGTTGGCTGGACATGATATTAAGGAAAAATGACAATAGATCAATTTAAAACTGGATCCCAAAAAAGAGACCACCTAAGGTGAACTTAAGTTTTTTTAGAATGGTGTAGAGAAGATAATTTATTGAGCAGAAACTGGATTGAATGTGGAGAGATCTTCATCCTGCAGTGGATTACTAATTCTTGAAAATGAAGGGAATGTATTTACATTTGTCACTTAGTATGTATTTACAATTACATACTGCCATTTACAAAGAAAAATTATCAATTTTCTTTTAACATTATTTTTAATCATAGTGTTGTTAAGATGTTAAAAATGTAAATAATTGTAAAGACATTTATCAATTTATATAAATTGTTTGTTTAAAATAATGAATATTCTGTAATTAACATTTTTATAATTAACAAACCTTATTCTGCTTTAATGATTGTCAAGGAACCCTGCATGGTTTAGTGATGAGGTAGAATAGCAATCTATAGAACCCTAAGTCCATAGATTCTGACTACTGCTAACATTTCCAATGCTCAGACTTCTTTGAATTCCTGATCAATTTTATTATTCAATTTTGATTGATAAGATAAATAATAAAAAATTAATTTGTTGCAAGTTGTTGAAAGCAAAACTTAGCCTCTTCCATTAATTATCTTTAAACTTTGAATGTGACAGAGAAGTAAAATTAATTTGCTGCTGTGGGTTGCCCTTTTTCATACACTTATATGAATTATTATTCAAGTTTGAATGATGTGATAAAAGTAGTTGCTCTCTACTAATGATTGAAAGATATCCTCTTTTTTTTTATACCGCTAAATGGAATTATTAAAATTAGAATGGTTGTATAAAGCAAATTTGTAATTAATGAATGTTATTTTTCCCCTTTTTGTACTGCTAACATGAGTTTATTATTCAACTCTGAATGACTTGGTATATGTAAATTGACTTGTGCAGTTTCTATTGATATATATCTTATTAATGTCAGGCTTGTTTGAGTAAAAAAAACTGCCTATAAAGGTACATTAGAATTATGTGTGGTAGCAGCAAATTATTGGATGCATAACTTTATTATATAATATCAATAATTATGCACTTTTAACGCCCATTAAAGAAGTTATATTTATTAATAATTTATTTAAAGCTTAGCGCTTTCAAAGCTCCATGGCTTCATACTCATAGCTGTGTGCGATTGATAGTGATGAGGGGGAGTATTCAAGTTTATGTTTAGTTAGATGTTTCAGTATTTTATTTAAAATATTGTTTAATTAATTATAATATTTGACCTTTTAGATTGAAACAGGCAAAACTCTATACGTGTTAAACCACTCAATAGTTAAGAGCAAGTATAAGAAATGATGATCATGTGACGTTTTTATCTTTAGTTTACATTGAAATATTATTTAGGGGTAATCCATTCTAACCTCATAGCCTAGAACAGAGGTCAGCAAACTTGACAGCGAAATGTGGCTCTTCGATCCCATTCTTGTGATTCTTTTTATCATGATAAACATAAACACATTTTTTATTTCCTCTCGTAATTGGTAAATAAATATTTTGATGATTCTACAAGAGGAAAAATGTGCATTACAACATTGTTTCTTGAATTCAGTTTTATAGAATAGTAATTATTGTATATGGTGAATATTTAAATATTAGAAATTTGGGATAAATCAAACTACCAAAGTAATTTTTTGTTTTTATTTATGTTTAAGAGAATTTTTTTCTCATTAGATTGGATATGGATTACCATTATGTTCTATTACTAAAATAAATGTTCAAATATATCCCAGCCATTCTGAAATTTATATTTTTTCAGGAACATATTTTTTCATCTCTTTCCTTGTGGATGCTTAATGTGGAGAGGGGGGAGGATACTTTTTCCTTGCAGTGGATGCTTAATGTGGAGAGGGGGGAGGATACTTTTTCCTTGCAATTCTTTATTGGGGGAAAGGAGGAGGATTTAAACAAAATGGTTCTCCATATTAAAAAGTTTGTTGACTTCTGGCTTAAACCAAAGTTGCCATTCCAAACAATCTTTTAAGCAGGAAAAATTGAAAAATATTGATGTAAAACTACATAACAAATTAATTGCTGTATGTACTATATAGTTAGATTTTAATGGGAACTAAAATACAACTTTTAAAAGCATAAGATAAACATGTAAACTTACATACCCTAATTAAAAATTCAAGCATTGATTTCAGAATTTCTTTCTTATGAAATTAGATTTGAGCAGTGCTCCTATTATCTCCACTAACAGTTTCATCATGCCTTATAATATTATGCATTCCAGTTCTTTTCCAGAATTCAATTGATCATATTTTTTGAACAATAAACTTTTCAGGAACTGCACCTGTAACAAAGAGCCTTCATTTAATCACTATCACTTGTTATTTACCTTTGATATTATAATGTAATCTGCTCATTCTGTTACATCTGGATCTTGTTTGTCATATGACTTCTTGAATGATTAACCATTTGATTTTTAAAAAATCACATTTTCAAACATATATATATATATTTTAATCATCTTTACGCAGTAAATGAGGTAAAGAAGATAGAAGTAATATGGAATATAACTATATGTGAGAAGAC
This sequence comes from Epiperipatus broadwayi, assembly GCA_028023455.1. Taxonomy (NCBI): domain Eukaryota; kingdom Metazoa; phylum Onychophora; class Udeonychophora; order Euonychophora; family Peripatidae; genus Epiperipatus; species Epiperipatus broadwayi. Next base: position 754,071 of record JAQFVV010012516.1, on the reverse strand, counting down.
TATTGGAAAGGAGGAAGATTAGATATAAAGATATTTCATGTTTGTAAATAAAAAAAATTTATATTAAATCAATAAATTGTATTTTTATATAAGTGTTCATTGCATCGAGTTCTTGTGCATGACTGGAAATTTATATTTTTTGGCAATTTTCACTTTTTTTTTTAAATTAAACTTTATAAAAATAAAAAAATGGATATATTTTATATGATTATCAAAGTTATATAAATCTTGATAATTTGTTTAAAATGCAAATAACATACATTTTTGCTTATCTTTTTTGTTTGGTTGATTTGAATAAATTTGCCAGATAATTAAAGTAAAATATTTAGATCTAAATAACTTTCAGAATTATATACAGAGAGATAAGAACTGAATTTATTTGTTTCTGCTAAAATAAATTCTTTTAACATAAATTTAATGAGATTACACTTAATATTTGTATGCAAAGTATTTTACCCAAAGGCAGGTTTAAATGCACAGGTTATCTTTAATTTATTTAAATGATTCAGCCTGTGACTTTTTATGGATGTTGGAATTTCCTATCAGGGCCATTAGTCATGATGAAAATAAGCACTTTATATCACAATAGATTTCATGCAAACAAGACATATGAGAACTGTGGACCTATGTTAAATTGTATCATATATTTCAAATGTTTTACACTTGATATATGACTTTAATTGCTTGTTTAAGTCCAGAATTTAGATTAGTTTCATCTTTTTTTAGAATACTATCAAATAAGTTCTGATGCTTGGATAGACTTCTTAAATCTTTGCAACGCATAGTCTATAATGTAGATAAATCTGAATTTACCAAACTAGGGGCTTCACTTTCCATGGAGCCTCAATTTCAATCTTTCTCCTCATAAATGATTATATAAAAAACAGTCTAGTTATAGCTGCAAAATTCACAATATAAGAATGTGTGTCCTCCCACCTCCATTTGATTAACTGTTTTTATAAAGTAACAAAAAGATAAAAAGCTAGTTGGAGATATTAGATTTGACATATTTTTGAAGTAAAATATAGCTCATTTTACAAACTTGTAGGATTGATATTCATTCAGAAAAAAATATTGTCACAGAGTAATTAAGCTCTGCATCCCATAATGGTCTGTTTGTGAAATAAATTATACCAAGATTACTGTCCTCTTGGTCCTGCATCAAGGTTGCACCTAATCCATACCCGCTACTGCCGACCTGGACCAAAAAGGGTTTCTTCAAATCAGGTTAAATCAGCATCACCTGACTGGGAAAATTTTTCCTTAATACTTCTGAAGCCAGTTTCTTGTTTCTCCATCCATTTCCATGGGGTTCCATCACAAAGTTGTATAGAATTTATTACAGAAATTACACAACTCCAGGAATGACCTAATCTGTTTCAGCATGCAAGGGGTTGGGTAACCTCTAATCACTTGAAATTTTATCAAGATGGAGCTTAATTCCCTTTGCATTGATCAAATGCCCCAAGAAATATACCTCTTCGGTCACTATGTGGCTTTTCTGAAGGTTCATGTGAATGCCTTTCATTTCACAGTCTTGCAAGAACATATCAAGATGTTATAAGTGGTCATCAGGATCATTAGATACAATAATCACATCATCCATATATATTATGACTGTTCTTGATCTTCTGTGACAGTACATGATCTAGGCATTTTAACAGGCCCACCCTGCTATTCTTTAACCCAAAGGCATTATGTTGAATTGGTACAAGATTCCATTATAACGAAATACTGTGTATTTACGATCTGCGAGATGTAAACTGATCTGCCAATAACTGGCAGTCAGATCTAAAGTGGAAAAAATTGTTTGGTCTCTGAACCTATTCGTGAATGTTCTGATCTGGCCATGTGATCTTATTTAACTATCTGGTATCCAGTCACACTCTTACCAACCTGTCCTTTTTTTAATGATCACTAATGGATTATTGCAGGATGATTAACATTTCATTATTATTCCCCATTCTTCCATTTAGGCTAATTGTTTCTGCACCTCGGTCCTATATTGATGAGGTACATGGTATGACCTTGCCTGATATGGTGCCTTATCCATAACCTTAATTCAGTGTTTATAACTCTTTATCATTTCAAGTATGTCAAAAAAATTGACTTTATATCTATCTAATAAATTTTCCAGGACCCCTTCCATTCCCCCTTCATCTGATCTGTTAATTCCCAAATTCTCATCTATATTATCACTCTTGGTCTCACACTTTATGTTACATATCCCTTTTTTGCTTTATTTATTTCTTTGTTTTCATCCCAAATGCTATTACTTCACCTTCATAGATAATATTTTTATTATTATCATTGATCACGCGTCTGGTTTTGTGCATGAAGTTGGATCCTACTATAGCTTCATGCACCAAATCTTTTAATTCCGCAATATGTGATGGATAATGTTATTTCGCATCCCAATCTGTACCCAAACTTGTTTTGAACCTAATTGCATCCTTCTGTTATTTGCCAGGGTTACATGTGTATTTCTTATTGGGAGAATTGGTATCTCCATACACTGTTTAACCATCTGCTCGTATAATATATGGCTGACAGAGTCCCACAATGTCTGTATTTGAATCCCATTTATTGATATAGTCATTTTTGGCCATTCTTGAGGCATGAAATTAATGGTTCCCCATCCACTCACAAATAAGTTTATCTACCCTCCTTTCCTGGATCATTTTATAGCTCTCTTTCTCCTGTTTGTTTCTTTTCCCCTTTCTCTTCCTTCTTTACTACTTCTTTAATTTTGTTTAATTTTTATTTTATCCTTGAATTCTGTCATTAATTCATTTATCCTTTCCTTTATTAATGACTCTACTTCTTTATTTTTTATTTTGCTATCATCCACCATAGTTATAGTATATTTTTCACTTCGTAATTTCATACACTGTTATCATTTGTGGATATAACTTTTTTTAAATTCTATTTCTCTTAGGTAAAAGACATAACGAAAAGACAAAAAAAAAAAATCTCAAAATGGCCAATTCTGAATCCCCCCCCCCACCTCTTTTTTTTTCTATTTTTCTTTTTATATTACTTGAACTGTCAAAAAAAAAATTGTGAAACTTAATACTTCTTTTTATTTCTTTTACTAATTATTACGTATGTCCCAATCCCTATTGTCACTTTTCCTTATCGCCTTTATCTCTGTCTATATTTGCCCTTTCCCATACCCAGATCTTGACAAATTTATCCATATCTTTTAATTTTATATATATCTTTAGTGATTCATTTTTTGCCTACTTCTCTTTCATTATATTATCAAGTAGTATTTACTGACTTTTTTTAGATTGAACAAAGCACACTTTTATTTTATTGAAGTATCTAATTTCTAAGTTTTATTTTTCAAATGTGCACTAATATTTTTTTTCAAGCTAATGCTTCTTTAAAATGTTCCCTCTATTCTACCTCTCTCAAAGAATAGAACATATTTAAACTATAGCACTATAACTTGTATTTCTTTCAAATTACTAATTTCTAATTATTCTCCAGCTTTAAAATGTTCCCTCTATTCTACCTCTCTCTCGAAGAACAGAACACATTTAAACTATAGCACTATAACTTGTATTTCTTTCAAATTACTAATTTCTAATTATTCTCCAATTCTGGGTTTCGAGTTCTCACATTTGTGCCGACATTGTGGCTCATAAGCACCCACGTTGGACAACATTATACTATTTTCAGTCAATTTAGGCTTTATATATATCATAGATTGCTTATGTATTTGTTAATCAAGTTACAACTGCATTTATTCATTCTTGATATTAAAGATCTTCACAGAACATAACTACATTTCCAGATTAACTCATCTAATTCAATATTGGTTTTGTTTTGGGTGTTCACCATGCCAGTTTTTAATTTATTTAATTAGCACTGGGATTATAGGCAATTAATAAATGTAACTGTTTCATTTAATTTTGGGACTTAGTTTCTCTCTTTTTTTTTTTATAGTAATGTCTCGAGGATATAATCTATAAAGCAGTATTGGCTCTATAAAAAAAACAAAACAGATAATCTCAAATTAGTTTGTTGACATAGCTGAATAATTACAGACAAAAAAAATAGAAATACAATGAACAAATTATATCATGAAAAGTGATTTATTGAATTTATACATAAATTTAATAATAAATAAGTATTAACAGAAACACACATACATTAAACAGATAGGATGTATAATAAGCAAGTAACTAATATTTTATATGGAATGTTAATGTAACTTAATCAGTCTCTTTATCAAGGATCCATTCACTTCTCAAACTTTTCTTTTTTGTTTAGTGTCTTTATTTATAATAGTTAGGTCATTTTAAGGTTATGTTTAAATATTCTCAGATAGTATAATGATTTATTTTACCAATAAGTTCTTTAGTATAATGATTTATTTTTACCAATAAGTTCTTTGTAGTTAAGTTATTACTTAATAAAGTACCATGCAATGTTTTTGTGTCCGAAGAAATCTGTGGTTTAGAATATGGATTTCTTTCTTGCAAAGTTATTCAGATTCTAAGTTAGAAAAGATGACAGTTCAAATCAGGGCATTGGATTAGATTTAATACAGGAGGAACATATCAGAGAATGCTCTGTTTCTACTCAGATATTGCATGACAATTCAATATGCACTTAAATCTCTGATGAAACATTTCTATTGCAGCTTCACTTGGGATAATACGAAGTTCATTTTACTCAAGCATTGTCACTCTCTCTAACCAAAAAAAAAACCAAGACAGATCCCTCTCCAGCAATCTTCTTTCCTCTTCATATCCCACCAATTTTTTTCTACTGTGCAGATTCTTTTCTCACCTTTCTCTTTTCTTTTGTACTGAATTACTTTTTAACATTTCTTTGGAATTTTGATTTGTAAAGTTCATTTCTGATGTTCCTCAGTGGCCATCTTTAATTAAAGGCAATTAGCATTTCCCTATAATTAAAATTATTTGCCTTCAGATTTTATCTTGATTAGAAATCTGGATGTGTTCTTATTCTTTCTTTTTTTTAAAAAAAATATAATCTTCATTCTATTATTATGATCGAAAGTCGAACTCCGATAATGCACTATTACTTTAAATATTATAAATCTCCATGCACTCACACATCAGTAAGAGTTTAAAAAAAAAACTTAAGGAATCATTTAAGTTTAGAGTGCATTTCTATAAATACATCAACTTTCACTGACCATGCTAAATCAGGGCTTGATTCAATTGTGTGCCTGGTGTTATAATCAAATTTTGAATTGTACTAATCTATTTAACATATCACAGGAGAAAGACAGTATCTCATTTTTAATCATCTATGATCAGACAAACACGACTTATAAATGTAAATCTTAAAGTGCTGAAAAATTTGAAATTTATTATGATCGGAAGTCGAACTCCGATAATGCACTATTATTTTAAATATTATTAATTTCTGCACACTCACATGTCAGTAATTTCAAGATTTTCGGGCTTTGAATAGATTTACATTTATAAGTCATGTTTGTCTGATCGTGGGTAGTTAAAAATGAGATACTGTCTTTCTCCTGCGATAAGTTAAATAGATTTGTGCAATTCAAAATTTGATCATAACATCAGGCACACAATAGACTCAAGCCCTGATTTAGCATGGTTAATAAAAGTTGTTGTATTTATAGAAATGCACTCTAAACTTAAGTGATTCACTTAAGTTTTTAAAACTCTTACTGACATGTAAGTCTGTGGAGATTTATAATATTTAAAATAACAGCGCATTATTGGAGTTCGATTTCTGATCATAATAATTTCAAGATTTTCAGTGCTTCATAATAATAGATCTACATTCTATATAAATAGAAATAACTTATACCAACAGAAAAAAAATTATACAAATCATTTTCACTCTTTTTTTAAATATTCGGGATTTTCCAATGCTAATACTCTTGTACCATGTATATTATAATCAAGAATAATACTCCAACACTAATTTGTGAATTAATGAAGGAGTATTAATTTTGATTGTAACAATATTAACACATAAATATATATGTATATTATAATTGAGATTAATATTCCATCACTGATTTATGAAGAAAATTAAATACTCTCAATAGTCCAGTGTTAGAGTATTAATTCTGATTATAACAATATTAACACATACGTACGTATATATATATATATATCAATGCTACATTGTTTTTATTTGCAATAATTAAAAAAAAAAAAATTGTGAATTGATTAATGAAATGAATGTTCTATAGAAGCAAATTATTTTATTTTATATTGAGTTGGTCTTATAATGATGTTGAACCCAAGACCTTCAAAAACGTAAATAATGTACATAATATTATACAAAGATTTTAAAATAAAAATAGGTTATCATTAATAAATACAAAGATTTTAAAATAAAAATAGGTTATCATTAATAAACTTAAAAGTTTCACCGTAATGCAATTAATTTTAGCGTATCAGTAATTACAAAGTAAGGGTAAAATAAAAATTGTTATTACAATATAAGAATGATAATTATTTAAGGATACAGGCATAACGCTATAATAGAGAGTACACTTCTAAAAATTGGAACAGAAAAAAGAAAACAGTTTTTAATGAGTGCATTTTAACAACACACATAAAACTTAATCCTAATATAAATAACAATATGCTGCCTAAAACTTATGGCAAGTCAAAATCTCTTATGAAAAGTAAGCAAATACAATAGATTTTTAAGATAAAAAAAAATTGTTGCCACAAATCTCATTTTATATCATATGCTTAAAAAAAATGAGAATTAAGGCTAACTAATGAATAAAGTTTAACTAAGTATATTATTAATCAAAAACAGTAGTACTTCTGTAGTAGATATAGTTAAATTTGTATAGATATATTGTATAAAGTGTTAATAAACACAGCACATTTGCTGATCAATTTTTATTGTAAATTGGCAACCTTTTATTAAATATCCTATTGACATCCCAGTGATTCATGATTCTTTTAGGCTCAGATTCTTTTTTGAGGCAGAATAGCTGACATCAGCAATTTTACAATAATTGTTAGCATAGCACATCACTTCAATAATTGTGCTAGGAATTCCAAAATAATAGAATTGAAAAATGGGGCATCCTATATAAAGTTTATCAATTTTCTCTATTGTTTAGTGATTCATGAATTCTTTTAGGCTCAGATTTTTTTTTGAGGCAGAATAGCTGACATCAGCAATTTTACAATAATTGTTAGCATAGCACATCATTTCAATAATTGTGCTAGGAATTCCAAAATAATAGAATCAAAAAATGGGGCATCCTATATAAAGTTTATCAATTTTCTCTATTGTTTAGTGATTCATGAATTCTTTTAGGCTCAGATTTTTTTTTTAGGCAGAATAGCTGACATCAGCAATTTTACAATAATTGTTAGCATAGCACATCACTTCAATAATTATGCTAGGAATTCCAAAATAATAGAATCAAAAAATAGGGCATCCTATATAAAGTTTATCAATTTTCTCTATTGTTTATTGCAATTTCTGTTATGTAGAAAAATTAAAATATACTACTTACCCAATATTAATAAGGTGTTAGAAGTTGAAACAGAAATATAAAAATAATTTCCATTGATTGATATGTATATTGAAACTAAAATAATAAGGAAGGCAGATAATGTGAATTAATTTTCTGAAATTATGATATCTAATTACTCTATAAACCAGAAAATTCAGCATTTGTTTTCAAATTAGTTTGTTGAAAAGCAATTGTGTTGATAAAATTAATCATCTTTGTCACACCAATAATATTTCATTAATGCACGCAGGAATTTATGTTATACATCTTGATTTAAACTCAGAAGCAAAATATTTAAAATACCTGCTAGCTAACGCCTGACTATATATTTTGATTAACCCATAAATAAATTGTTACACTATTAAAATTTATAGTATATTTTGATAGCCATGAAGCAAAATTATACATCATAGACAAGTAACGATGATAACAGGAAATATACATTTATTTAAAATTATATATCAGTTTTGTTGTAATAGCAATAGAAAGTTTTTATAGAAAACAGTACAATTGGCTGCCTCACTACTTGTTCCGGGGGCGCCAGGACAGGATTGCTAATAATGGGATTGATGGGATTTCTCATCTAAATAATGATGTCACTCCATCTACATGTAGCTTAGAGCTTTATTTTTAATCACTTGCTGAATTATATAATTTTTAGATTATCAAACTGCAATTTTTTTTCCTGTTTCCTTTTTTTTTTATGTATTAGTTTGAGATGTTCTGTATCTATTTTTAACTTTTACATTTATAGTCAATAAATAATAAATTACGATATTAAAAGAAACTTTCTATTGTCTTATATGAACTTGCTATAACATTCGAATAGAATACATAATTAATTCTCATATCCTGATTCAAAAGTAATTCTTTAAATCTCCTCCCCTTCAAGTAGACTGCAGTTTACTAGAAGCCCAAATAAAAGAATAGGCACTAAATGGCAATGTAGACCAAAACAACAACAAAAAAATTAAGTTTTACTTAACATTATTCATATCTCATGATTTCTTTATTTTTACATTGTTATTTGTAAACTCTATACATAATGATTGACTGTTTGTTCAATCGATATAACATATTTATTTGTCTCAGATTATATTTACAAAATAAAAAAGAAATGAAAGTTAGTGTACATACATATGTAACAATGATTCATAAGTCAAAGTGATCAGGTACAAATACAGATAACACAAATGAACTGAATCCTTTCTGCTATCATAAAATATTCACAATATATATGTTAAGATGTGAATGCATCACAAACATTATAAGAGTTCAAAAATCGTTTAAGGGAAATGTTTCACCTTCTGATCTTTCTATTATCTGACAACCCTCAAACCACTGCTCTAGACTAAAGATTATTCCTAGACTTTATATATATACACGTCAAAGCGTCGAGCGCGATCCCCGGGACAACTGCTTGTAAGGCAGCTGTGCTAACCGAATCAAATACCCTGAATTAAACAAATGCTCTTAAATGGTACAACTGAAAAGTCTACTTATGAAAAGGTTTGGCCATCAATTAGAAATAAAAAAATTTAATTTGTATGTGCATAGCTGTTTAAATATATTGAAGTGCATATTTTACTTAACACTGCTTTACTTGAGAATTGTTTTTTTATAACACACATATTCAAGATATAATAGATTTAACATGATTATTTGTATTGGTTTTTAAAAAAAGCAACATTGTCACAATATTTAAGAGTTTGAGAAATATTTAATTCAAAAGACCATTTTTTATCTTGTGTGTGTGGTCGTGCACCATTAAGTAAAATATCTGAAAAGATTGTGTATATTTGCAATAAAAGAATTAAAAATAAATTTAAATGACAAATAATGGGCATTTTACGATTAATAATTACCATAGATTATAAAATTGGAATTCAATTTTGAGTGAACAGTGTGTATAGTATGGGAAATTATATGATATTTAAAAATCAACCAATAACTGGATATATATATTTAAATCATCTAAATTACACTGGTTTATAATAAATTGTTTTGCAATTGTTTTATTTAGCATTCCAGTTTTATGGAATGAATTCTAAATGCCAGGATCTTCATGAATATATAAGGTTGATTCTCCATAAGGTAAAGTTGATCTGACTTTTGTGCAGATGTGACAAAAGTTTTTAAAAACAAAAGCATTGCTTTTCCATGATTGCAAAATATTACTTATTTTATTGTTATTTATTGATGCATTAATTATGCATTGAAATTCATTACAAAGGTTAATTCTTTTTTTTTTTTTTTTAGTTAAAAAAGATATAAATATTTAATTGAAGAGAATATGAGTTTTAGGTAATTTATTCAAAAATTAATCACAAACACTTCATTTCAATTTGATGAGAAAAACTGTGTAATGGAAAGGCATTGATTATTTCAAACTTAGAATTTGTTCCAATTTTTTCTAATTTACAAAAAAAATATAGAATGCATATAAAATAATTTGTTTACTGGTTACAATCAGCAACATGAAGTAAAATAATTTCAGAATAGATCAAAGTTTAATTTCTATTTTTAATTAAAAGATAATAATTTTTACAGTAACATGTTATTATTATATATATGTAAAACTTCACATTGAAACAATATTATTTAGCCATCATCCATTTCACATACTATGTTCTATATTAGTATCTTTTTCTCTAATTCAAACCCATCCCAGTCTATGTATATAAGTTTCTAATAACTTATTTTATATGTAATAGTGTACATTTATGTGTATTTGTATAGGTGTGCATGTCCAATAATCATATTAATATTTGTGTGCATATAATGCATACGCTGTTATAAATTTAAGATTTAATAGAATGATATAATTTAAATTAAGTTGTGTGAACATTGTTATATGTGTGTGATTACCTACATATATATGTGAAAGAAGCCGTAATGCAATAGATTTAAAAGCATTACAACTCTTAAATTAATTTAAATTTGCATTATTTTTAGTTAAAAACTCTTTATTTAAAGGCATTCGTATATAAATTTAAATTCCTGTGGTAGTCCCACACACACATATTTATTAAAATGTTTACAGTCTTAAACTCTTTTTTTAAAAAAGCTGTTTTATAAAAGTTGTAAATTCTTAGAAAACCCAAACTTGGAGTCAAAATTTTAATGTGTGTTAAAAATAAAAACTAAGAACACGGAGTGACCTGTTGAACCATTATTGTTTTTGCCAAGAAATGACCAAAGGTGTCATTTTTATGCATTTTAAATTACTGAGAAAATTTTATAAAAAGTTGTAAACAGGATACTCAAATTACCAATTTTTCTGATATAAATAACTTTAAATTTTGTGTAGTGGGTTCACTTGTTAACTTTTATACCATGAGAACCTTTGGGTAAAGGCAACCACTGTCCCTCCCTTGGTGGAAAATGGTCCATAATCAAGCAATTAAACTGCCGAGAAAGCATCAGAAATGGATCAGCCCAGCCGAGTATGATGGTGATCACCTACAGAAGCCTCAATGAAGATGCGAACAATTTTCACACAGAGCTCTTTAAAAATAACTCTAAGAAATTTATCAATGAATATCTAAAACTCTAAGCCAACTAATATTAATCGTGCACGAACTTTTAAATTGTAATAATGTTTTAATAAATTAAAAACTGATTTAATCTGTAAATTATGATTTAAAATTATGCTAAAATTAATAGCTGTAAACTTGCCTATTTCTTTCTAAAACTCTAAATGCTTGTAAATAATAACTTATTCAGTTATTATTTTATTAATGCTAATCTGCGGTCATGCCTTCCTTATTTGCTTTATATATGTTATTTTATAATTTATGCTGTGCCCAGTTCAGAACGGAGATTGATTTTATGAATAAAGTTTGAGGGGGAGATGATTAGAGATTCTTTTAATTAAGTACTGTTGCTCTTTAGCACTCACACACAAATCTCCTCTCTGAAAACCTAAATATATTTGTTAAGCTATTATGTTTAGCTTATTATTGTTGTTGTTAAAATTAGGTTTGCAAGTCAATAAAGTAATTAGTTAATAAATGCAAAGAATGAGTTATGAAGCATATTACATGTATTACTTAAGTTCCTGATGTTAAGTATTCCTTTTTAACATGTTTTAAGAATGCTAATTATGAACTGGTGTATGGTAGTTTCGTGGCATGAAACTAGAATTTTGTGTACTTTTGGTTATTAAGTAATATTATGTTTAGCATGGCAAATGTGTCTTTAGGAAGCACATACGTGCATTTACGCCTTGCTGTATATTTCTTATATGAATGGGCTTCTGGTTTTAATGGCCACCCCATCTCCTTAGTTCAGACAGCTCTTCTTTAGAACTAGAACACGAGTATCCAGATTGTTGCTGCTCTGATTACCGAACTATGTGTTCTATTTATTCGCAGTAAGTCATACGGTCCACGGGAACAGAGTACTTGGTACTGAATCCCCTGAGTAATTACACATTCGAGAGCACATCTCTAGTAATATATATAATGCCATAGTATCTGAAGTCATATTACAAAGTTCCAGTTTACCCCTCCATAATGTAATAAGATTTCAGCTTTGATCTGAATATGTAATCTGATTTGTACGTATATAACCTGCATAGGGAGCCTATTGCAGCTCGTTAAATGTTAATAAATGACTTTTATTAAATGTTATAGTGATAAATAATCTTTCTTGCACTGACTTAACTGTCGCAATCCTAATAGGTCAGGCTTAATAAAATTAGGGCATGAATAGACCGTAGATGATTAAACTTGTTATAAACTCTTAAATTATAGTGCATCAGATGAGATTTTGTTACTTGCTCATCATCGTTACTCCTGCGTGTGTCATTCAATTCATGCATGTTTATTTGTTTTATATTGATTAATTAAAATATATTAAATTATAATAGCTGTGTTGAGTTTCATTCGTAATCCATCCCAAATCTTAGTTAAATCCCTTAATCCCAAATCTTAGTTAAATCTTTTAATCCTAAATCTTAGTTAAGTTTTTTTTTAAATTAGTGTTATTTATTAATATATGCATTATCTAGCCAGCCATAGAAGTGTGAGTTGATTTAAAATATTAGTAATTTAGTTAATATTCCCTGAGTCTCTTGTTCCACCCTTTGCTACTGCGGTATGCAAACTAAAAATATTCCAAGTGTAGCTTCATATATGTCATTCATAGGGTAGTAAGTCATGGAGTGTTGGTGTAAGAGCTGAGGTGCAATCAGATTCGAGGTCTCAACGCCTCATCTAGATCAGCCTTAAAATAATTTGCCAGGACTTTGGATTTTGTTGCGTGAATGTACAAGTATGACCGTTACAACACTAGTGCTAGTTTTCAAATTATTGGAAAACTTTATTGTATGTGGTAAACATATGATACCATAGTCACATCTCACAGCCTTGTTTTATTTTTAATAATTATGTAATTAATATAATATATTAGATTTAAATGTATTTTAAAGATAAAGATTTTACAATAATCAATATTTTCTGATTTATAAAGATGCAAACATGTCATGCATTGAAGAAAGATTTATTGCAATAAATGGGATTCGTATTCCTGGGTAAAATGTGTCACATAATCATAGAATTACTACCATAATTTTGTATAAAAATGTGCTTAGGAAGTAAATTGCCATAAATATCAGATTATATTTATTGCTTTTATTGTGAGTTTAATATTACAATACATTTAATATGAATTTGACTGTTAATTTGTTTCCCCCCCCCCCCATTTTAATCTCCAAGAAATAGGAAAATGAAACGTCTCAATTATCCTATATATCCTTGAAGCTAATTCTAATGTGATTATTGCATTTAATAATGATATATCTTGCAAAAGATAATCATAAATATATGCTGACAATTTGTAATGCTTATCTTTAAAAATTTTAACTTATTAGTAAAAGCGCAATCAATTTAAAGATAGAACAATTAAGTATTCACTAAGAAGTATTATTAATAGCAAAGAAAAGGAGAGTTATTGATTTTTTTTTTTTAGTTTACAAATGTTTATTTAAAAAGTTAACTTATTGTGTTAAGTCACTGTATAATGGCCTAAGATATCTGCATTGGCTGTTTCAGAGAAGTATAGGTAGATATCATGAGCTAGCTGTTGAGTATTTTGATGAACAGCTTCCCTTGAGACTGATTGCTGATATTTGATGAAGTTAATCAGTTACTGAATGAGCACTTATAAATTAATGATCAACTAGAAATGGCCAAAAACCAGATTCATTTTTTTTTATTTCTAAAGATGTAGTCAAGAAATAAAAAAGAAAATGCAAAACAAGTAATTTTTATTTTGATTTTTATTAAAAGAATCAATATTTAGACCATTACTTTAATTATAAATAAAAATGTATATTAGAGAAGTAACTACAGTATCTATTGGTTTTCTTCTCAAAACAGAATTAGGGCTATAGGCCCTAGAGAATTTTAATCTAGTGATTAAATATTCCTTGTTGGTAGCATTTTACCCTTTCCAGCAGAAATTATTCTCGTATTATGCATAGTGCGACTCAGTAAAAAGATTAATAATAATTGATTTTCTCTGCATTGCCTCCAATGCCATCTCTGAATTAATTTATGTGATATGTATAATAAGGTTTACCTATTCACTACAAAAATTGTAAGCAACTAGCATATCTGGATCATGAGTTTTGACATGAAATGTGACAGTGTGTTTCATGGCTTAACCTATGATGAAACAATGTGTTAACATTAAATTTTGTTTTAAATTGGGTTAAATCACTACAGAAACATTTGAAATGATTTAAACCAGAGGCCCCCAACCCTATGCCCGCAGGCACCATGGTTATGTGTGCCCGCCGCTATCCGAACGTGGTAAAAAATTATTTACCTGATACAAATAAATTTAGTTTTTAAATTTTTTTTATAAATTATTGTATTATATTGTAATCAAATTGTAGGGCATACTATACTTTTACAGCGTAAAAATATAAACGTTAATTATAGTTAAAATTTTAATTTTGAAATAAACATTTTTTTTGTACATTATGTGTATTATTAACAATATCCGACTATAAATTTACATTGAAAAAATAAATGGTGCCTGCCACCTGGCCGGTATTATAGAATGTTCTCATAAGTACAAAAAGGTTGGGGACCCCTGATTTAAACTATATATGACAGTGATAGCATTGATGTCAGTCTGTGAAGGTAAAAAAACATATTGTTAGATTTCATGTCCTAGTTTGTGGTCCAGAAATATACTAGGTCTTAAAATTATTTCACTATATAACATGATGGTTCATAGACAGCACTGCAAGCAGTGTACAAAGAGAACCAGTAATTGCAGTGCTATGAGTATTATAATTGATTATAGTTAAATAAAGGATTTCAAGTTGCTTTTATTGTGCCTATTGTTTTACACTAGTTTGTTTAATTTTTTATGTAAAGGAAGAAGGGGGTAAAATATCTCTTTTTAATAAATAGCTTACTGCATTACAAAGTCCTCTCCAGCAATTCCTTGCAGAGAAACAGTAATGGAGAATACAGTACTGACCACATTTGCTAATTGCCACATAGTGAGGCTCTGAGCAATTGATCCTTGTTTACCTTAGTTAGATAGCCATTTATTAAACGATGGTTAGGTGGGCTAGCTATCTTACCAAAAAATCCTTTGAAAAGAATTTCATAACTTAGATTCAAATCTAAGTCCGAACATGGCAGATGGTTATGCTGTCTTTGAACCACAAGGCCCTTCTAATTTTTATATGAAAGATTCAAAATAAATTCTGCTATTGGAGTGTCGAACGATTAGTTTTGTCAGGTTTTATAATATCGTTATACAGTAGTTGCCTTGATTATCAAAAATTCATTTTTTGTTTTTGCTATATAAATTTTAGTATTATAACGTGGGATACAGATGTACTTGTGTACTAAGGCCTCATTTTTAACCAGTTGATTGCCGTAATTGGCCATTCTTTTATGCTTAGCTAAATAAAAATTTTGTTTATAATACGGTTTTTTTTAACTATTTTGTCGTTGTTATATCTCCAAAGTTAAAAAATAATAAAAGATTTGGAAATAGTACTGATTTTAAAGCTTAAATAAAATATTCATTATTAGTATTTACTTTAATATTTCAAGGTAAATTTTTTGAATTCTGTCTATCCTGTTCTATATATATAGTAGATGTTTTATTTCGGTTGATTTTAAAAAAATAAAAAGTATTTTTAGAAATTGGTTTATCTCTGCTTTTGCTAATATGTCAGTACAGTAGATTTGTATGAAAAGAATTCCAAAGATGTAACAGCTGAATATTAATTAATCTTGGATATACATTAATAATTTGTTACATAATTATTGCACATGAGTTCATGAACTTTACTTATTTTGTTTTTTTTGTTAAGATTTTATATTAGGTTGGGTTACATGCGTTTTGGCATATCATATATATTTATACTGGTTCTATGGTTAATCTTTTTTGATGTATTAATAGATATTTTTTTTAAATAAAAAAAAAAGACTAGCTGTCTGGTTAATAGTTAGTTGAGAATGTTATTTTTTTATAAGATGGTATATAATAAAATCAGCAAACTGTCTGACTTACCTCTTGACCTAATTCAAACTTAAGAAGGAAATGAAAACAAATAATTAAATAGATAATTACCTTATTTAATATATTAAAACTATTCATTAAATTATTAAATCAACAATGTGAAATCTACTTTTTTTTTTCTTTAATTGATATTTCTATTGTTGGTATTCTATTATTTTGTTTAAATACACTATAATTGTGAGTTAAATGAATTGAATGGTTTTCTCTTTTTCAGTTTGATTAAAATTTGAATTTTTTTTTTTTTAACAAGAAATTTAAGATATCTTTCAATTAAATTAATATTTATAAAAAAAGTGTAATTGATATCCTTACAATAACTATGGTATGGACTATATAATAACAACAATATAGTATTGAAAAGAATTTGTTTACTGAAAGAAGATCCCTGATTTCATCTTGATAATATAAAGGCATTGAGTAGGGCAAATTTCTAATGTTTATTCCATACTTATTATCACTGCAGCTGTTACTATTATGAGATTGTTCTTTTAATAAATGAACTGGATGGGCTGCTTCCACCCTGCTTCAGCCAAACTTAATGGGTTTACGGGTTTGACCAGAAAACATCATGGACTTTTTTTCTCAATTGCCTTATTAGTTCTTACCTGAAATAATGAGTTTTCTTGAAAGCAAGATGAATAATCATGACACAAAATTAAATTGTGGCTCTTATTCCCAGGATGTTGTAAGTCATCTGCCAAGGCAGAGGATTCTAAGAATTTTCTGATTATGGACCCAGACTGACATTCAATGACCATCTTTTATTTAGATACTTAACTACAAGTTACCTTCAAGTGAAGGAAAATTGCACAAATTGAAAGGATAATTTTCAATTTGTCAGACTTTGTGTAGAAGAAAAAGTGAAGAGATAATTAATTTAAAAAAGTGAACATATTTTGATCTTATATTGAAAGCATGAGTGGAGTGAGATTTATTATAAATAAAAAGTGGAAGAATAACATAGGAGAGATTGATTGCATGTCAGACAAAGTGGTAGGATTAGTATTCAAATTAATGGAATATACCTGTTTATTTCCAGCAAGTTCTCATTGTGATGAAGTAATGAAATTTTTATATGGATATATAAAATGTTTTGATCAGAACAAACAACATTTTAAAATTGTCATGAGTGCTAAAATTAGGAATGATTCAATTATGGAAATGGTTTGGTAGACTTGTGGATAAAGAGATACACAATATAAGATTATTGTCTTTATTTGATATATATATTGCTGGAAAAAAAAATACTGGGATAAACTTTACAATATTCAAAATACTAATATATAAAAATAGATAAAAGCTATAGCAATCATGCTGTAATAAGCTAACTACTTTATTTATTTTTATATATTGATATTTTGAATATTGTAAGAGTTTAAGGCAGTTTTGTTTATTACATATCATTGTATCTATTTTTATATTTATTCTGTAAATATGTAAACTTTAAATTAAACATAGCTCAATGTATGTTAACAAATGGAGTAAATCACCTCTCTCAGGCTATGAATTAAAAGTATTTCACATGTTGAACAAAAGATAAAGAATTGAAGAAACTGAATCAAAAATGTATATTTATAATTTCAAAAGAGAGTTTTGCTGACAGTAGTTGAATAATTTTGAAGTTAATAAAATCACTGTCTAGTAAAACCTTCAATTATGTATCAATTTCAAAAAAGGTTTGATTTATTTTGGGAGGAAAAGTGGATTTGTATCATCATCTACCATTAAATATTGAATGAGAAAGTTTTAAACTATTTAAACTAATTTAAGTTATTTGTATTTGAAAAGTTTAAAATTTTCTATACATTCAACATTTAATGATAGATGATGGAAATAGTCCAACATATCACATCTAATATACCATCATCACAACCTTCAGGCAAATATTGTAGTTCTGATTTTGCATAATAAAAATTAATACATGAGCTTTTTAATTTACATGTAAGTCATACTAGTGAATAATAGTTGTAAACATTGAAGTGTAGTATGTACATAGACGACAATCAACTGTTATACTCCATTAAAAGGAACTTCTAAATGAACATCTGTTAATATAAGACCCTTCTCAAATATATAAAAATCTTTTTAATATTTTTTTGTACTAGTTTCATTTTAAATACTCTGGTTGTAAAAACATGCATATATATATACACACACATACGTACATGCACTGAAATCCTGATGCATCATTTATTCATGCATTATTTATCTGTATCCATTGTCTTTTTTTGTTGTTGTTATACTTTTTTTTTTCTTAGATCCATCACTTTTAAAAGTATCATTATTCTCATACAAATCAGTATCCCAAGTCAATATTTTCAACATGGATAGGTTTTTTTAATGATTTTATTATTTTATTTAAAAAATAAAGTCTGTTTATATAAAAAAATTCTTATAACTCAGAGATAACTTCACTGCCAGTCTTTTCTCATTTTGTTATTCATTCTTCAAAAATAATAATTTTTTTATTATCTCAAAAATAAATCCTTTACATTTCAAAGATTAAGTGAAGCATAAAATTAGTCCAAAGTATATAAATGATCATTTAACTTTTTTTGTTTGTTTGTAAAATTAAATATTAATAAAAGTACTTTTTTGTTTTTTTAATAAATTAATGATTAGATTAAGATTATTTATTTTTAAATATAGGCAATTATTTTAATATTATAAAATTATATATACATTGTATACTCTATATGTACACATACATTTTGAATATAACTGTTTTTGGATATGTGAAATGACTAATTTGTATTTTGTATGTATAGTGTTTCACTGAATAATCATTAAATTGTTTTTATTGTTCTACCCAGTCCTCTGATCAATTCCATTTATGCCACTTCTTGAGCTCAACTTCTGTTGAACTCCTGAGCAATAACACCATTTGATTATTTATTTTTTTATTTGTTTTTTATTAGGGTTTTCTATATTTGTATTTGTTGTTTATTTTGTCTGGAAAATCAGTGTCTCCAAGAATTCATTGTACATGCCCACACAGATATTCTATAAATGTGTTTGGGGGGAGGGGATTAAAGATCTCAGTTACAAATATATGTTTTGTATTTATTTAAAAAAAGAGGAGAGACATTATATATCATTTGAAAAAGTATATATATATATATAGCAGTTGAATAGTTAAAATCAGGATAAAGAAATTTTAAAGTGCTAATGTGAGCAAGTCACATGATTTTAAATAAATTAGAAATTAATATATTAACTTTTTATTATACCAGTAAAAAATGTTTTGTAAATTCTATGCACCATCCATATACTATTATTTACTAATCGATTGCTCCTTGTTTTGATTTTAGTTTTTTTTTTGTCAAAGTAATTCAAGTTCTCTTTAATGTAAAACGATGTATTTAGAGTCAAACTTTAAACTAGAGTGGGCAATATGTCAATCATGGTCCACTGATGGACAATCATAAAATTTTGGCATGACTACCTGGATTAAGAGAAAATAATGGTAACTGACACTACATTACACTAGATTAGATAGCTGTATTTAAAGAAATACACTTTTGTACACATACAGCTACTACAGTCGAGAATAACTCTTCATAATCAAGATAGTTGTGTGTAGTAGGGCAAGTTAGCTGATGAATGAGATTACACTTGTGTCTTCATTCAACATGTATAATGATGCAATTTTATCAGCTCAAATATATTCATGCACAATGCAATGTCAATGTTCAATCATTTGCGAAGCCAATAACTGTGTTTTTTGTTGATAGGTCTACAAATTTAAGTATTTTATTATTAAAAAATTAATCTTTTATTGTATTTTAAAGGGGAGGGGGTGTCTGAAACAAATACAAAGAAGCATGACATAAAATGTTAATATAGAATAGAAAAAAATATTTTTCTTCACAATTGTGAATACAAAATGTGTGTGTGTTATATATGCCATGCAAGTAAGTCACTTCCAAAAGAAAAGGGAAATATCAAAAGATATTTTAAAATCATGCATGCAAATTTTGTTAGAAGTTTTCCATTAAAAAATGAATTATGCAAGCAAAACTTAAAAGAATTTAAATCACAATTAATCATCTAACAATCATGTTTTATTAAGCGTGTTATCGAATCTAAAGCTGCAACAATTGCATTATTATTAAGAAAATATAAGAATTTTTGTGCGGATGGCAAAATAATAAAACAAGCATTTGAGATGTTTGAAATTTATATTTGACTCATTCAAGAACAAAAATGAAATATATATTTCCACAATTAGAGATATACATCTTTTCTTAGATCTACCAAACATTGCAAAGAAATTATAAATTCTAATCTGATTGAACAACTAACTGATGATATGATTGAATTGGCATTTGCTTTTGCTTTGTTTGTTTTTTTGTAGTTTGATTAATCTTCCCACATACTTGAGAATGATTAGTTAGAAACTTTGTTTGCTAGGAAAAATTTTGATATCGAAGTTTAGTACATTTCTATCAAATGGAATTTCTTCAAACTTTATATATATATTATAAATTGTTCAGAGAAATACAACAACAAAGTATTTTATGCTGATGCCCTGGTTTCTTTACTTTAGAAGAGTTGATATCATCAGTTCAATAAGTTTTCAGTGATGTGCTTGAGAGAGTGGTATATATTTTTTCTTTCTAAAAAGAAAGCCTAGACTAAAAAGTGTTAATGATCCATTAAAATTGAAATAAAAACAAATCTTGGTTTCTTTTTATTATAAAAGTTATCTTTTTTAAAAAAAAATGTATGAAATTTTATTTTCTCTTAATTGTAAAAGTTGCTTTATTTAAAATTCTTTCTTGTTGTAAACTATATTTAATTTAGCATTTTTTCATTTAAGCATTAAGAAGGCTACACACAGTTTTAATCTCCATTTTAAATTTAAAACTAGAGTGATTTCAAAATATATCCAAATAATAAAAAATTAAAAATAATGTAATTAATTTTTTTTTATAATGAACGCTTTTATTTATTAAACTATTTCTTCAATCACAAATGGGTACCCAGAAATTAATTAAATCAATCTTTACTTTTTTACAAGAGACTGAATCAAGTAATACAAATAACCCAATTTGTAGTTAAGGAAATAATTTTTTTTTTTGGCTTTTTAGTACACAGTAAATAAAAGCATTTATTATAAGATATTTTATATATATTATTAAAGATATGAATATGAAATAAGAATTATTGTCAATATTTGAAGACAAAAAATAAACGAGAAAAAAATTACAATTTATAAAGTTGTAATAATTAAATTTGTTACGCGCATACGCATTACATAATGTAATATATATTAAGGCTATAACCTTAAGAACATGCACCTGAAAATGACAGTAGGGACCTCTACAAATCTTAACACAAGATTTATTTTTTAAATAAATCTTGTGTTAAGATCTGTAGAGGTTCCTACTGTCATTTTTCAGGCACATGGTCTTAAGTTATAGCCTTAATATATATTAATTTATAAAGTTGTAAAGATGTCAAATGATGGGGTATTTGTAATTACTAATATTACATTGTAATATGTAGGTGATAGATCACAACATTTGGAGAAAATTACAAGGAGCCCTCGCCCTGCAAAAGTGTGTCTATCCCTGATCTAAACTTTTTTACAAAACTAGAAATACTTTTAGGTTTAAATTGGCAGCAATCATATTTGTCAATTTTTTTTAATAGGAGTCATTACAATTAAATAAGAACCCTTGCTTTCATCATCAATGTTAGCATTTTTAACTTTATTACAATTTTCAAATGTTTGTTCTAAAAAAAAACTATATTGCCTTGTTCAATTACTCCCAATTGTTGATTTGATAATAAATTTAATTTAAGAAAAATTATTACAATTGTTAAATAATTTTTTTATCATCAAAGTATTTAGAAAGTTGTAAACATTTTAAATAAAGATTGAATTTTATAATAAGTTTGAAGAATTGTTTTTATTATTGTGTTTTTTTTAAAAAAGTCTCTTTACTATAACCTCCTGAAGTGTATCTTTTAAATGATTGCATTTGCAGTAGAAGGATGTGTTGGTAAATTTGTAAAACTGTCATAATGTACATATTATTTGAAACATTATGTTTTTGTTAATAACATTCAAATAATAAAAGACTAGTGAGTATCTTGAGATTAACTAGTTTATAATTAATAAATTTTTCATTTGATAATGAGTCAAATGGGGAGGGAGGGTTCTCATATTTATAATGTTGTAAAATTATTGATTAAATAATATGAAAAGCAGATTAGAACAGCAGTATTTTTATTTAAAATAACAATGTAATAATAATTTATAAAATTATTGCTTATAATTTTTTAAATATATTTTCATATTTATTAAAAAATTATTTCAATACAGCTTTGTTTTATTCTTACCCAATTTATATTTTCTTCTACTTTGTAATTATATCAATTGTTAAAGTGATCTCATTTAGATGTTTTTTGAATTATAGTCTAAGCATCAAATAAATAGATGTGCATATCAGTATTTTGTTTATCTGATTAAATAATCATGTGGTTAGTTGATTGAGAGTTTGTGAAAAATTTGAGCAGTCTAGTCACAGCTTGAACACTGTAATTCTTTTCAACTGAATGACAGGGTGAGTGCAACAACTCTTCTAAATAAGAATGGCCAATTGAGCACAGTTTTTTTCCAACTGAATCACCTACTAAGCAAAACAGTTATTTTCAATTGATGAATAAAAAATAGAAGTTGATATAGTCATATAAGTATGAATGCAGAAATTTATTTTTTTTAATAAAGAAAAAAATTAAATTTTGATCCTGTTATAATTTAATTAATATGTATTGAATGCTGATAATCCAATATCCTTTTTTTATTTAGAAAGCATTATATAGTTCATTTTGATTTTCTACCACTGCTAGACTTTTTATTTTAGCACACTTTGAGAATTATTCTAGCTATTTTTTTTTTATATCTAATCGTCAATAAATTAATATATGTAGGTTTTTTAAAAAAATTGAACAAAATAATAATAAACATAATATAATAAATAAATGCTTACTCCTGAATGATATTAGAACTATGTTTTTCTGATATCTTTTTTACTTTTGAATTACAAAAAAAAAAAAAAAAAAAAAATATCTATCCAATCTAATAATTATTGGGGTTTAAAAACAATAAAAAAAAGTGGAAATGAATTTTAAACAGATTACATATGAATTGGAAATATAAGGCTAGTTTCTGGACTGATTGATATAAGAAACAATCAGAAAACTATACTTAAATTTAGAAAATCCTTTATTTGCAACTATGATAATCATGTAATTTTTATTTTAATTAAATTTTAAAGTTAATAGTATCAAAAAAGTATAAGGAAAAAATATTGCTAAATTTATATACATATATTGTAAGGTAACTGTCCTTTTGATAATGGGTAATAATCAAGTTAACAATAAAATGGAAAAAAAAAACAATATTTGCAAATTAATTTTTAACTAGAGGAATTTAAAGATAACTAACAGGTATCGATGTACATGATGGAGTGACTACATATAAATTATTTTTAGTTGACAAGTCGATACTAGTCATAAGCAATGTTCAAATTGAACCCACAAAAAGTTTTTATGTAGATTCAATTATATTTCCTGATCAACATCCCCCCTCCTTCCACCTAATACTTCATTACATTAAAATAAATAATCAGCTTGGATTCAGATGAGAAATGACAAACAATAAAATTATTAACAACAACAATGACTTTAATTAAAAAATAGAATATGATAATAGTAATAAAAAATATATATTTACAATTAAAGAATTATATAACAATCACGCATGAGAAAAAAAAATATTTGTAACTTACGTTAACTCTTTGAGAATAGCTATAGAAAATTTAGTTAATTACCTTAATGTCTTTGTGAGCTCACATATATATTTTGTATTCATAAATATGGGAATATGACTATTAAGCATTACATTTTAATGTCTGCTGGAAATATAATATTTTAGCTTCTTTTGGTTCATTCTGTGGCAGGTTTCCTATGAGAGTTCCATTGCA
Source organism: Epiperipatus broadwayi (assembly GCA_028023455.1). Classification (NCBI taxonomy): domain Eukaryota; kingdom Metazoa; phylum Onychophora; class Udeonychophora; order Euonychophora; family Peripatidae; genus Epiperipatus; species Epiperipatus broadwayi. The sequence goes on along the minus strand of JAQFVV010012516.1, from coordinate 730,005 downwards.
ATTTTCTTCTGAACATTTAAAATAGATAGATTCGCAGTTGAATTTATAGAAGTATATTTCTAAGGGATAATCACTTTAGATGATTGGTTTTTCTTTTATACCAAGTAAATGTCAAATATTTCTTCAGTATTTAATAGTGATGAATAGATCGGCAAAATCAAGGTTAATTTTAAAGCATTTCTTTGCCTACAGCTCCACACTCAACTACAATGCTGGAAAGATCAGGGAAAGCATCCTGGAGGATTTTCTGCACCATAAAATGCATATTAACTTAAAAATTCTTACAAAATTTTATTGACTTTCATATAGTAAAAGACACAGTGATGAAGTAGTTACAATTCTTCTCACCATTTCTTGGAGTGCAGAGATTTTATTGTTTTTATATCCCCTCCACCAATCATTTGCACTGATTTCTATAGCAATGGTTTTTTTTAAATTTAAAATTGCAATATGTAGTTTTATACTTGTTGTTAATATTTAAAACACTTTAAGATTTATTCTATATAAATGACTTTTAATATTTTGTTATAATAGTAAAGAAAATTATTTGTATAAAAGCAAAGCCTATAAATTCAGATGTGAAAGTTACAATATATTATATAAAAACAGGCAAAACTCACTATATGTATTGCCACACACAGCAAGCTAGAATAATCAATGGATATCAGAAGGCTTGTGCATAAAATCCCCATCTAGTGCTACTCATCCAATATCCCCAGACTAATTTCTGGCTTGTGGCCTTCTTCAGTGAGGAGTCTCTAGCAGCCACCTTTTATCTTCACTTAACTACAAAACTATGAGTCTTAAATTGAAAACACCTTAATATTTTCAATCCAAGCTCACTAGCTTATATAGTCATATAGGTTTGAACTCACTTCAGCACCCATACATTTTGGGGTCTTTGGTTCTTTAATAACTATAGCCACCACTATCCTATTAGGCAGGATTGGTTTTAAGCCAATAAACATCACATGATCACCATTTCTTATGCTTGCTTATAACTGTTCTTAAAACATGCAAAACTCACTATACGTATTGCCACACACAGCAAACTAGAGTAATCAATGGATAACAGTTATAAGCAAGCATAAGAAATGGTGATCATGTGATGTAATATATAAAGATATTCAAAATAGTTCTAAAATAATTCCAGTGCATAACGCTATACTGAAATAAATATAACACCTTCAACTTTAAGAAATTCAGCTACACTTTCTGTGAATGAATATATTATAAACTTAATTCAGGCCTACAATACTAATTAAGCAATGGATCTGAAGTCCGATCCATGCTTCACTATTAGAGTCCGTATGTCAAAGTAGCCAGCCCAAAAGCTTTTTGTGGGCTGGCTATTTTGAAATACGGATTCTAATATATTTATATATATCACAGAAACTGTAGCTGAATTTTTTAACATTGGAGGTGATTTGATATTAAAATAATTCTAATATAATATGTAAAACTTATTGTAAACATATATCTGATAGATATTTAAACTAATAATTATTGATATTGTTTCTATTTAATATTTAAAGTTTCTGCAACTAATAGAAAAAAAAAAGAGAAAATTAAATAAATGAGGGAGAGAAAAACATGTATCCCTCACATGATTAAAAGAATTAAAATATTGAAAAGAAGCTAGGCTGGGCATATTGTTGGAACAAATGATAATAGGTGGGCAGTTCAAATTTAAATTGATCCTGCCGGCGCCTTTAATGAAATAGGATGTAAAGAAAGGTCTTTTGTAGCTGACCTTTTCATTGCTTATAGGGGATCTCCAGGATGATCTGAATGTGTCCAGTTCGGAAGGTATTAAATATAATGACTTAATGAATCATTTTAAAAGTCATGGCAATGCATGGTTAGATATATCAAAGAAAAATGTGTTGAAAAAGTTCCACTCTATATATGCATCCCAATCCTATTTGAAATTTATTTTCAAAATAGTGAATGGCTTGTTTCCAACAACTAAGGTTCTAAATGAAAGATTACGTATGAATTTAGATCCAGTCTGTTTGCTGTGCAAATCTGGTGATGAGACTTTTCAGCATCTATTCGGGGAATGTTTGGCATTTAGGCAGATAAGAGCTAAAGTGTTCCACAGGCCAATCATAAACTTAAAACTTCTACTTAGTCAATACATTAAGAAATTTAACCCTCACAATGCAATGGTGACTGTGCATACCCTTAGGACAATATGGTATATACGATGTACTATGATATTTGACAACAAGAAATTCAAATGGCTGAGAAAACTCTATAGTGATTGGGAAACTTATTTCAATCAATGTCTGAAATACTTGCCAAGGAAGACGAATCGAATCTGGGGTGGTCCTGGAATAGCTCTATGTGAGATTATCAGATAAACATTTGTCTTGAATAAAAGTTTAATTCTTATGGGCAGCTTATTCCTTGGGCTAATCAATCAATTTGTTACATGCTTTACTCATTTGATTTGCATATCTTAGAGTCTCCTTCTAGTACAGTGATACAAGTCAATCTCCTTGAGTTGAAGATAACTAGTTAATTGCCTGCAGACTTTTTGCCTTAATAGTGTAATATATCAAATTCTTTGGGTATTGGTATACAAAACTGTAACATATTTATCATTTGTTTAATTACTTGTATAAATTGTAAATAGTTATTGTGTTAATAAAGGTTTTTTATTTTAAAAAAAAAAAAGACCACATAAGATGAATGAAATAATGAAGTTTGCTGATCTGTTGTGGAGAAGAGAAACTGGATAGAGAGACCATCCTGCAATTGTTCCATAATAGTTGAAAATGATAATAGTACTTTACATTCATTGGAAGAAATTTAATGTGGGAGAATGGATGTATTGTTTATCCATGCAAGGTGAAAGACCCCAGCTGAAGTTTTTGGATTGCAACTTCATCATGATCTTTTTTAAAATGGTATTTTCTGGAAATAAGGTTCCCAGATTTTTATTGTTCAATCTGCATCTATGTTTTAGAGCATATATATATATATATTTGTGGTTTAAAAGATTTGTAATTTTCATCTGATTTTTTTTTCTATCTACTTTACTTGATTTATGAATATCCATTAATGTTAATTATTTAAGTATTTTAAGTCAAGCTGCATTAAAAAATGTAACCTATTTTCTCTTAGTTTTTATATCGTTGGTTACTATGGAGATCATTTTAACAAATATTTAGTTGTAGTTCTATATCCTTTCACTGGATTAGATGATTAAGCAAACAATATAATTACTGTACATATTTTTAAAAAAAATACTCATCCATTTTTTTAACACCATTTTTAATTAAAAAATAAATGAGTTTTATAAATAATATTTTTTGATTTTTCTTTCTTTCTATTTATGATGTGATTTTGTTTTTAAAAAAGTTCTTTTCAAATATTTTTCGTTTAGGGGATGCTAAGGTAAAGTAAAAAATGATTTTGACTTGATTTAGTACTCTGTTGCCTAGCCATTTAAGCTTGCCTTCAGGTAGACAACTAAACATACATACATTAGCAAAATCTAATCTTATCTGAGATGGGATTAAAATCAGTTAATAGGCATGTGTAATTTTAATGGGGTATGTGTGTATATATACTATATGTATATATAAATAGCTAAGAAGTGTAACCTTATTAAGTAATTCATATTTTTACTATATATTTGAACAGTGTTATTATTGTTCAAGAATTTATAAGAAATTTGAGTGCTGGAAGTATCAGCATTGGAATCGATCCTAAGACCCCCACATTCCAGTCTTATACTCTTCCAGTGATTTTAATTCCAACACGTTTTTTTTTAATGCATCAGAATCAAATCATTTGTTTTATGTTAATGGTGCTGATATTGTAAACGGTGATTGACCTCTCAGTCTTATAAAGAATTTGATGTCATTTGTTTTATATTAATGGTGTTCATGTTATTGAGAGTAGCCTTTTTATTCATATAAAAATATTCATTTTTTATCCTTAGTGATAATAATGTCAACCCCTGATTGACTATCTCTTTTCATATAAAGAATCAAATCACCATTTGTTTTATATAATTGGAGATTAATTACCTCGGTTTTATAAGGAATTAAAACATTTGTTCTATATCAGTGGTATTCATATTATTGGCTTTGATTCACCATCTTGATCATGCAATTAATTAAATTATTCATTTTATAATAATGATAATCATATAACTAATTGTGATTGATAATCTCAGTCATGTGAAAGTTTTTTTGTTGTCATCAAGAATATATTGTACAGTCGAAATTGTATGTTAACTCAACACGATTTATAGCCTAGGTAAAAGTACCTCGAATCCAACCATACGCGAGACCAAAGATAAAGAATACTTATGGATTCTGCCCTGTTCACCCACTCTCTAAATCTGCCAACCAATTAACAACATTTTCGAGGTAAGCAATAAATCTTTTCTACACTCCGTCCCACTAGCATCAATGGTAGAGCATGAGCCTCAACTAATTCTAACATCTAACTGTAATATTGATTCTAATTAGACCTATTCATTTATTTAAATATAGGAATGGTATGTATGTGACCTTGGGTCATCAGATAGCAGCATAATAATTAATTAGAAACACTAATTTTAGAATGAAATGAATGGAGACGAACCACAGATAGCTTAAATTCACATATATATTTAATAAAAACATTTGGATACTCTTCTAATGACTTTCTGTTTTATTTCATTAATTTGATCCTGTCATTAATTATGCCTTGAATTAGGGAGCGGTATAGTTCATATGCCAATTTAACAAATAAAAACAATTAAAGTTTTATGGTAGATGCCCACTCAAGTCTGAGATATATGAAACAAATATTTTAAATAGCCCTATTTTAAATGTAACTTTATTATAATTGAAATTATTTTAAGAGAGAAATATTGGCATTATATTTTTAGGAATTGGCTTCGAAGAAAGTGACACATTTAAATGTAAACGGATCGCGATATTCGCAACTAAATATTCACTGATTATAAAACATAAATAAATTAATCAGACCATAATCAATCCACCATGATGTGCTCAGAACAAAAGAAATTAATCAGACCCAACGTTTGATATTACATCACCAGCATAGACTTAATTTCCCTGCCTCGTTCTAGTGATGCTAAGAAATAAAACAAATGCTCTGCACAATTAGCAAACCTAAAATATTTCAGGTGAAAGGATGGGAATCGCCAAGGCTAGCTAAGATCAGCTTACCCCGGGTCTTCCTAAGTTATCTTTCATATCCTGATAAAAAAATTCATGGCCAGTGAAATTATCACGTGGTCTAATTCTGATTTAGCAATCACAAAGAACAAAAGACAAGTGATCAAGCTAAATGCTGGCAAGGCAAAATACAGTACTGGAAAAATACATTTTTAGAATTTAAATATAAAAATTGTACCGAGCTATTAAAGATTACACAAATGTTATATGGATTGACCAAGATCGGACCAACATAAAATAAAATAAGCATTAATATTATTACGAATATCATTTTATGGGTGACATGTCTCTCCCTTCAAAATAAAATCCCACCAATATTTTTAATTAAATATTTTATACTCTCTTTTATTATTTAGCAAGAATAAACTTTCTAAACCCCATCCCTTTCATTCTCATAGCATGAAATAATAGAATTAAATAAAATCTCATACCTGACCTAGCATCTCCCCTAAACTAAACTGTATACGCATAAAATATTTCAAAATATATAAAGTAATATAAAATTATTTCATCTCGACAAAAAAGGTTGCTCCAAGTATTAATCATTTAGAGCTAAAGAGTTAGTTATTTACCGACAGACGTTGGTCGGGAAATAGGAAGCAAAATATTTAATTATATAAAACTTTTGTCGAGATGGAACAAATTGGCATATAGTGATTTCATTTTAAATAAGACATTTATTAGTCTTAAATAAATACCTTCTTAAGTAAATAATAATAATAATATTTTCTGAGCCGCTTAAAGAGAAACTTTAGTATTAAGAGGCATAACTTTAAGACAGACAGAATGAGAGCAGAGACATTACATTTAAAGTGATAGCAAGTAAAAATTACAGAATTTTAGTTAAACAGTTACATTAAATTAAAGGGGATTTCCTTTAAGAAGACACTAAAAGGTAGCAAAATTACATTATACTATCAACTGGAGTTTTTAAGAATAAATTAGGCGGTTAGAAATAAACAAATTGGGAACATATTACCTAATTTATTCTGAGTCCTTGTGGAAATTTGGATCCCACGATGAAATACGAATTTCCACACAGGCATAGCTAGCTATGTATTTTAATTTGAGAGTTCAGCAGTCCAACAATTACACATTTTGATGAAGTTTCTCTAGCTTATGGTATTTGGCGATCATCTTTGGGACAGTGGGAGACGGGCAAGCTACAAGGCCATTAGACTCCACTACCATGCTTCTAAACATTTTATATTTATTGAAAATTTAACCAGCGTGGATTCGCCAGGCAATCACTGAATGAAAACTATAACTGGCTAACCTCTATTGTTCTCGTTGGCTATTTATACCATTTTCTGACTACTTTTGGGAAATTCCTTTTTTCATTCACCCACGGCTACGTGGATATGTTGAAATTCCGGTGACCTCAATTATCGATCTAAAATATTTTGCATTGTATTCTTGAGATCCACTCTCCCGATAAACCCAATGATTTTATTGCTTCAAATCTATTTTTAATTTAATGTAGATTTGAAGAATTCATGTTTCAAATATCTTTTCCATTTTAATTTTACTTTAATTAGAAAATTCCATTACCATTTTGTTAATGGATTTTTTTTTTGTTTGACGCAACGAAATGTTAGTTTATCATGAAAGTAAATCTCCAGAATAAAATACTTAAAAATAAAAATAGCATATTAAAATTTATTTATTGATTTTTATAAAAGTTTCCATCTGTAATTATATATATGTATTTGTGCATATATATATGGACCCCTCCAATATTTATAATAAAAACATTTTAAATAGAAAATTGATATTTTAATCACTTATTTGCTGGTCTAAAAATTAAATCTATATAAAATGGCAGACGGAAAGTTTTATAAACATCATAACACACATGGATCTGGTTTGATCCTAGTCTAGCAATCTAGAAAAACGTGAAGCATGGATCTAGCCTACTGATCCATCACTTCAGTATTAATGTATCCCAATCTTAATATCATTTATTATAAATTGATATAATATTGAAATTAGATAATGTTTTAAAAAGACAAAAGATATTGTAATCAGTGAGATTATTTGAAAAACTCTGTCCATGTGATTATTTTTTAAAAAATTAGCCAGTTCCTAACTATTCTCTTTTAATTTACTTTATTTTTTTGTGTGTATGTGTATGCAATTTAAAAGTTTTTTTAGAAAAAAAAAAATTAAATAATTTTTTTAATTAACAAAATTGATCCAAGTTATATAGATATTGTAAAATAAACTTTGTGCAAAAATTAATAAACTTCATACTTTTTATAGGTTTAATTCTTTCTTTAGTATCAATATGTTGTGTGCAGCCTATGCTTCAGTAATCGTCTTTTTTTTTTTTTCAAAAAAAGGGATAATAATTTGTTTATTGAACTTATATCCTTATAAGTTCATATATTTGCTTTCTTGATTCTTGTTGCATATTAACTTGTGATTGATATATAAACCATTTAGCATTATATTCATGCAATAAAAACTACATATGCATGTGATGAAAACTATTCTGAATCTCGGATTCATGGATTTTTTAAAATCGTTGGTTTTTACCATTATTTGAAAAAAATTTAGTAATATATTCTTTGTGCATTTTTGTTACTAAGCACTTCTATATCTTTCATCATTAACTTCAGTTTTATTACATTGTCCTTTCATAAAACAGTATATTATCAAATTAAAGGTTTTAATTGTATTTGAAAGAAAGGTTTTGAATAGATATGTTTTACTAGCTCTTACTTATGGATTTGACACTTGGATACTTAAGACGAGCAATATGGAGACTTCACACCACTCAACAAAGCATGGAGAGATTAAGTTATAGTAACAAGAAGAGATTGAAAACAAAATACATGAGTGAGAGAACAAATAGATATCACTGACATTATTGAAATGAAGTTGGGCTGGATATCTTGTTGAAGAGATGATAGTAGATGAGCAGTTGAAGTTTCAAATTGAATTCTGAGAGGTTATAAAGGACAGAAAAAGTTCATGTGAAATTTCTGGATAAAATAAGGAAATTTCTGGTGTAATGCAGAGAAGCTATGAATCAGAGAAACTGGATTAAACTTGGAGAGATTTTTATCCTGCAGTGGATAAATAATAGTTGAAAATGATGACAATTATGAAATTGACTTAGATATACGTATGTATGATAATAGAGATTACTTCATTACCATTTGTTATCAGCATCTTACATTAATTCAGAACTTTATTCTTACAAAATATGATCTCTGACAGCTATTTAATAATGTAATATTCACAATAAGTCTGTTTATTTCCAGTTACAACAAGAAAAAAAAGTATAAACTTTTGCCACGAATATCTCATCTCAAAATAGTATTCTTTTATTACAATATTTTGGGTTATTTACATATTACTTTAATAGATAAAACAGCCATTAAATACCCAATTTCAAAGAAAAGGCTCTTCAAAAGTTCCCAATAGAGAAATTTTCCAAGTTGCCAACTGCCAAACAACAAAGGATTTTAGCAGTTTTTCATTATGGTTAGATACTCATCTATCGAAACTGACTATGGTTCAGGCATTTGAAAGTGTTAAATCTCTTTGAAAATCTAAAGGAATATTTTTTATTTTTCCTTGCCCAGATTCTAATGCAAGTTTTGAACATGGTATGGGAAGATGTCATAAGTCACTAACAAACTACTGAATTGTGAGTATTATAGCAGTTTTTCATCTTAGCTAGTCATTTATCTAACAATATTGAATGATTAGATAGGTTAGCTGTGGTACAGTTATTTGAGGAAAATTCTAAGCCTGTTTGGAATCTGAAAAAAATGTCCATGTTTTACCATGCTCAGATGCATTATCATAACACCATGATGCCTGACAATGTATCTTTAAAATTGTACTGAATTGAAAATAATAATGTCTTGGATGGCTTGTTGAATAAATAACCTTTTACAAATTTATTATTAAAAGCTTCTGTGCTTAGATTAAGCTACTGAAGTATATAAATGAAGTGCTTTTAACTCTGTCGGAAAGTATAATCTATTACTTAAACTTTAATCCATAATATTAACATTCGTATGCTTCACTCTTTTTTAGAATTGCTTACTATAAGCTTGAGTAATCAGTGGATACCAGATGATTTTAGCATTTCCAAAATCCCCATCACCAGATTGATTTCTGGCTTTTTTTTTTTTGGGGGGGGGCAGTAAGACTAGAATTTAATGTGAAATAAAGGAGTATAAGTTGGTATTAAGGAGCAAAAAGTGGCCGCTAAATATATAGATGTATTAATTTCAGCTTTGAATTATAGTCTTCAGTGATAAAGGTAAAAATGCACAAATTCATTGGATATTGTGATTGTACAGTATTTTAAATTATGTTATTCTTTGATTACTCAAGCTTATAATAAATGATTCTAAAGTAGAGATAAATGTTCTTGGAAATAAATAATAAAATCAGCATAATTGTTCTTGCAGAGTATAATTACATATGGCATTTTTTCAATTTCAAAATAAAAATAATTGTAAATAATGATCGCATTTAATATCCAATAGGCAACACATGATCATCATTTTTTATGTTTGCTTATAACTTATTAAAACAGGCAAAACATATTATACGTATTGTCACACACTGCAAGCTAGAATAAATCAATGGATGCCAGAAGGCTTGTGCATAAAATTCGCATCCAGTGTCTACTCTTCCAATATCCCCAGACTAGTTTCTGGCTTATGACCTTCATCAGTGAGGACTCCAAAATTTATAGGTACTGAACTGAGTTCAGACCTGTATGACTATATAAGCTAATGAGCTTGGATTGAGAATATTAAGGTGTTTTCAATTTAAGACTCGTAGTTTTGTAGTTAAGTAGAGATAAAAGGTGACTGCTGGAGGTTTGCATTAGATCCAAAGATCTAGGTGCAGTGCTCTCAGATCCAAGACTCCTCACTGATGAACGCCACAAGCCAGAAACTAGTCTGGGGGTATTGGATGAGTAGGCACTGGATGGAGATTTTATTCACAAGCCTTCTGGCATACCATTGATTACTCTAACTTGCAGTGTGTGGCAATACGTATAGTGAGTTTTGCCTGTTTTAATAACATTGTAATATCCATGATTTTTTAGGCCACTTTTATTTGAAAAGATGTTGTTTATGTTAATAATAATATTATTATCGTTATCATCAAGTAATTTATCACTTCCTAACAGCTATATATATCCATTATTAAATCATCTCCTTATAAATAATTTTTGTTGAGCAGGAATTTATTCCAGAGCCATCTAATGCATATTTGAGTATTCAGTGGATTCTAGATGGTTCCACTATCTATAAATTTCTATATGTTTTTGGGTATTGGTCTTCTTTAATGAAGGACATTGATTATTATGTTAAGATTTATATTGAGATGTAAAAATTTTCTAATTTTGAATCCATGCTTGGACAGTTATATGATTATAAAATTCTGTGTATTTGGAGCCTTTATTTTTCTTCTTCTCATTTTCAAATTATCCCTAAGCCTCTGCTCCTTGCACAACTCTTAACCTTATGGATGAAAAGATAGGGGGAGGGAGCAAGGAATAACTTTAAGTCTTATTAAAAACTTATAGGAATCATATTTTCACTATATATTTTTTTAGTATTATCACTATTACCATCATCAATTAACTGACTTTAAAAGCAATAATTTTTCTTTACAACTTTCTATCCATCTATTCTCTCATCTTATTTTAATCATTTTAGTTTGACTTATATTTATTCTTTATTTCAAATTTTCATTTAATATTTTGTTACGTTCCTCTTCACTATCCTTTTTAATATTTTGTGAACTTCATTCTTATTTCATTTGCAAACCGTGATACATCATCATCAAACCTGATATAATCAGCCCTTTCCTTAATGTAATTCCACACTTATCATGACAACCTTTGATTTATCAAGGGCAATAAGTTTACAATAGCCCACTAATGTTAGGCTTAAAAAGTATATATTGACTTTGTACACATTCCAAAAATATAGTATGCTTTAAAACTAATCTGTGATCCACCATTCAAAATTGTAAACTAAACTGATAATATATGTATAAGTTTTGTTTTAGTTTCCAACATAGTAAAAGTTTAAGATATTTAATATATACTAAATATTGAAAATAATCCAAATTGTTTTGGTAGGTTTGTATGAATGTTAAATGAGATTTAGAAGTCAAGTCTGTCAATTCTGAAGAATCTTTTGGGGTGCATTAAGATAATTAATGTACTCTAAATATTGAAAATAATCCAAATTGTTTTAGCAGATTTGTATGAATGATAAATGAGATTTAAAAGTCAGGTCTGTCAACTCTGATATATCTTTTGGAAAGTAAATGTTGTCATTCAACACTGTCAAAAAAAAAAAAAATGATAACAGTAATGGATTGCTATTACTCTCTACCAAATTTTTAATGGCAATATATATAAAGAGTATTTCCATTGGAAATAAACAAAATATTACTTGCCAAGTGCACGTTTTAATGGTGTAAAAAAAGGATTCACTAAAGTTAATAATGTTCTAAATATTGAGACATGGATATAATAAATTATGTTAAGACTGGCAAACTATCACCAATAAGAATCAGATATCTGTTGCTTGTATCCTCTTAGATTACTTGGGTGCAGACTTCTGATGATGATCAAATACTGCTGGTTGCTTTTGTATTCCCTTGTCAAGTTATTTCAACCTTCTTATTTTAATGTCACCATTAAATGTTTGCATCGTACAAACCCAGTCTACTTTATATAAATTTTCTACAGCATTAGAATTATTCATTTGTAATTGATTGCATGACTCTTAAAAGTGATAGCTGGCCAAACTTCGCATTAGTGACTCCTAGGATGTGGGCCAGAAAGAGACAATCGCTCCATGTTTGTTCTTGATTAAACATTGCTTAATAACTGTTAGTTCGTGTTTAATTAATTGAAATACATGGCTGTTGACCTTTAATTAATTTATAAATTGTAACCTTGATTGATTAAAATGTTCTTCCTTGTTTAAGTGCATCATATGTTGTTGTTGCTGTTTTTTAACTGGAAGGGGAGGGAATAATATATTTTATAATTTATCATCTAGCTCAACGAAAGTTCTAAAATGAAAATATGCTTTAATTTTAAAACAAATATCAGTTTTTAAAAAAAAAATGTTTGCAGACAGTTTTATTAATGACTTTTTTAAAAAATATTAAATTGGGGAAGGGGTATTCTAATTGAGTTTTTTTACATTTAAAGTAATGGTTACATAATAACTTTCAATTTAAACATTCACAGTTTGTAACTAAAGCAACAGACCTTGTCCTCATTAGTGCCGTTTGTAGATACAGCTGCTAGTGTAATTATAAAAATAATAATAATTATAAGTATTGATAAGTAATATATAAACAAGCTTACACCTGTCTGAATATGCTTTGAGTCGTTTGTGGTCAACATTTTCAAAACAAATTATAAACTTGCTCATCTTTTAACACAATTTATTTAGAAGCACCTACTATAGTCCCTCACTACTATTCATGATTTCAATAAATGGGAAAAGATACCAGTTCAAGTCATCATGTACAATCCCCCTTGCCCTCTTTTTTTTTTTTAAATTTGGAACTATCATCTCTTTGCTAAGATTTATAAAAATATTAAATAATATATATATATTTTAAAAAAATTGCAAATAGGAATATGAAAATTTCATGATCTAGTTGTGTGGAGTGATATAATTATTCACTATAAAAATTTTAAGGAGCTACCATGTCTGAATTATGAGTTAGGATATAAAATATGACTGTGTATTTTGCACTTTCATAGATCATCTTCAGCACCCTCCCTGCTTTATCGAAATGTTACAAATTCTTGTGACTCATGATTTAACAGTTTGAATCATTTCAAACATATCAGCAACAGTTTTGCCAATTTAGTAATGTTGATGCATTGTTTCATTTTAAGCTAATATATGAAATATCACATTTCATGTCATAACTCATGATCCACACATGCATTGATTTAGAAATGGTGCTGTAAGCAGCTTGGGATGATAGTCACTCACTATTCACCTTTTTTCTGACCCACATTGGGTATTTCAGTCAATCATTTCCCCAGCTTTCAGCTTACCCTTATTCAGTCTTGTAGCTGCTTTATTTATTTATTCTAAACTGTCTTTTTTATAACTGCATTATTGTTGAGGTTTTTTTTTTGTTTATTTATTATTTTTATTAATATTCTAATGTGTACATTTTTAAATCTTAAATTGTATCACAGGTGCATATGAATATGTTTGAACATGATTTTTTTATTTTCGACAAATTTAACTAAGCTTGAAAAAGTTTGGAATCAAATGTAATATATAAGGAGACTATTGTATTTAATGATAATATAATCCCCATCTGTAATTAACGCATGAATATTAATAGACAAATGTTACGTTTAATATTTACGTAAAATTTTATTAAACCATGAATTATGTATGTATGATTTAATTTTTTAATGGAAGTTTTATATTGTAACCAGCATTTGTCATTTATTTCTTTCCAATTTGACATCTCTCTTCTGTGTTATTATTATATTTGTAGAGAAACATTGAATCTAATAACTTATTGTACATGGGATGCTGTGCCCTGAAGATAATTTTTATGATCATCAATATAGCCCTGTTTTTTTTTTCCAAGCATGTACATTTTCTAATAGTTCTTCTATAAACAACTAATTTTTCAGAGAGGTGCATATATGTAAAATTTTAATATAGGTATTTTGCCAGTGTTTTTGGAAGAGATAGTTTATTATTTTGAAAAAGTATAAAAAATAAAATCTTATTAAAAAGTATTTTGTCCCCAATTTTTATTAATTGAATCTCCTGATGTACAAATTCACTAATATACAATAGTTAAAAATATATTCATAAAATTTAAAGTACTTTTATTCATATAAATGCATCAAAAACTAAAAAATATGTTTTCTTCAGCTTTCCCAAATAAAAGCATGTGAGCACTCTAGAAATAGTTCAACTTTCTATCAAATTTTATGAAATTTCATATATGTGGGGCAAAAAGCTTATAAAAAAATCAGTTGATGCAGTTTTCAGTTAATAGTTCAATTTTAAATTACAAGGAGTGCCAATAGACAATTGAGTGGGAATATTACATATTAAATTAAAATTTAATTTTTTTTTGTTAATTTTTGCAAAATTTTAACTAAATTGAAAATTGGGAATCTAGACAGAAAGATTAAAAAACAAGACTAAATTAAAAGAAAATATAAACATATTAAAAAGATAAAATTACCAAAGAATGGAATCCCATTAACAAATATACATTTTTTTATGTGATAATTATCATAACTTGCATCCCACCCCTCTTTCCCAAATTACCATTTGGATTATTTTACAAATTATAAACTTCTGGCTATTAAGAATCCAAGTACCAAACACAAAAAGAATAAACTATTTAGTCATAAAATCAGTAAAATGTAATATTGCAACAGAAACAGACCTAATAAAATCCATTCTTTATATCACAAACTAAAACACCTCTATACAAAAAAAAAAAAAGAAACTTAATTTATGTATTAGAATGAATTTAAAAAATAATAATAATAGTTGAGGGTGTTGATCAAAAATCAGAAATATATATATACCAGATATACTTGGCTTTTTGAAAGGCTGTCATTTTTATATGTGAATTTGATAGCATTCAGTAATAAACATTATATATTATTAAATATGTTTTTTTTTTTTCATTGTTAGTATTTAATGTAAATTAAACAAAATATTTTAATGTTATATAAATAAATGTGAGAAATTCACAATTGAAAAAAAAAAATTGAAAGTACCTAACTGTTAACTTTATTAATAGTTACCATTTATTAATGGCGGCATACAAAAATACTGACTTTTTAGGCCATTGTTTTTGTAATATTATTTTAATTGGTAAATTAAACAAAAGATTTTAATATTTTTAAATTAATTTTTAGAAATATAGCTAGCTTGAAAGGCTGTTGTTACCTGTTTATTTGATATGAGTATTTGACAGCTTTATGATGGTTTATTAATAGCAGACATTCGCATAAAATATGGATGAACATAATAGTTTTTTTAAAATTGATTATGACACATGACAGTCTTACAGACAAACGTTCGCCATCAGACAACAGTGAAAATAGGGATTTTATATAGAGAGATTAACATTCTCTTTTTCATACTTTGTTATATATGAAAGCCATAACGAAAAATCTTTAAATCCTACTAATGCATTTGGGAGAGATTAGAAATTGAGAAAATTAAAAAGCTGATAAGAAATTAGATATGTATTTGGAAGATTACATTAGAATATCAGAAAAAGAGAGATGAGTGGAAGAAAAGAGAAGTGATTAGAAAGACAGGCAGTAACTGAATCTGTATAGAAAAAAGATAGGAGGACTTTAACAAAGTGATATGATGTTTGAGATTGACTTTGGAAGAGATGCAATAACTATTGTAATAAGCATAGTGAGTTGGAAGATTTGGGTAATTCATTCATTATTAATCTTTATAAAAATTGTATAATCTCCTGTGATAAAGTATTATTTTTATGGTATCTTGCAGTATGCTTATATTTGTCTTTCCTGTCTAAATAAAAATTATCATTATCTTTAGTTTTTGTGGAAAGCAGAGTTGACCATTCTATTACCAACAAAAGTTGAGATAAAAACTATGGTATGCAAAGATTGATATCTCATTTCCAATAATGTAAATTGAGCCATTCAGATTGAGAATACTAAAAAAAGTGAATGATGAAAAATATTTATTGAAAGAATGATGGGGGGAGGGGTGACTGTAAAAACAAAAAAATATTGTAATATCTGCCCTTTTCCTTGGTGTTAGAGATGGCATTATTTTATGGATATCAATATTGTGAAATAAGGAAATGGCTGTTGCTGATAATAATTACATTCCTAAAATTTACATTTTTTAAATTAATTAAATTACAAGTTTTAAATATGTAAATTAATACACTGTATAGGCTTACACACACCTGCACATATACAATGTAATATAAGGGATTGGAACTCAGACTTTCACACAACCCTTAACTCTCCATGCCATTTCATTTTGCTGACCCACCTGATCATACACATGTTGAAAACATAAATAATCACCAATATACGTATTTCATGCTAAACCAGAAATCATCAGTTGTTCCAGATTACTATCCTCACACATATACACAATCAGTGCTGAGCCTTATATTAAGATAGCCAATCTTCATATTTTAATGGAGAGGCTTCAAACTACACCAACCCAATACTCTTCAGCCATCCATTTCATTGAAAATCTGATGATGGATTGTTCAAAACCCATGTTAGTGCCAAGGTTGTCATCCTACCCATGTTGACCATTGAGTCATTCTAACCCCTTATGTTGTACTGGAGAATAATCCATTTACATACATATGCAAGGGATGGGCATAATGGTCCACATGGGTAGGATGACAACCTTGGCACTAACATGGGTTTTGAATAATCCATCATCAGATTTTCAATGAAATGGATGACTGAAGAGTTGTGGGTTGGAGTAGTTTGAAGCCTGTCCATTAAAGTATGAAGATTGGCTATCTTAATATGAAGCTGAGCACTGATTGTATAAATGTGTGAGGATAATAATCTGGACCAACTGATGATTGCTGGTTTAGCATGAAATACATATATTGGTGATTATTTATCTTTTCAACATGTTTATGATCAGGTGGGTCAGCAATATGAGATGGCATGGAGAGTTAAGGGTTGTGTGAAAGTCTGAGTTCGAATCCCTTATATTACGTTTTAGTGCTTTTGTATTCATTTTATTTGAATAGTATATGAATGAAATAGGATACAGTGGTTCCACTGTTCAGCGTTTTTTTTTTTTTCTGTAGATAATAAATCAATGTTTATCTAATTAATTTTTAGCAAAATTTGATAATGAGGGTTAGGGGAAATTACTAGATAATCACATTTCCCAGAAACTAAATTTAAATAATTATTTTTTTTAAAGAATAATTTTTTTTTTTTAATTTTTGATAAGTGAAACCTTAGATATAGAAATCGTTGATATAGGGGACGAGGAGGGGACTTTTTTTTTTATGAAATATATTTTAAGGAAGGAATTTTTTTTTTGATACAAATAATGTTTATTTGTTCATTTGCTCGTGCCTTGCATATTTTAGTATGTATGGCGAACTGTGGACCCCAGGGCCGCATCTCCATTCACCGTCATTTTGGATGCTCTTTTTTTTATAAACTCATCAACAATATATATTCGATGATTTATTTTTATTTGATCATGAAATGAATGGCTTACTATAATTGTCATTTAATAATCCAAAATCTCTTCAGTTCATATTAAGAGTGACCAATTATTTTGGGACGCAACATCAAAAAAATCATTACGGTTTTAGAAGAGATAGCTTATAATGCACTTAAGCATGTTCGCCTCTGATGCGACGGGCTAGCTGGATGTCTTTGGGCATAATGGTGACACGCTTAGTGTGGATAGTGCACAAGTTGGTGTCTTCAAACAATCCAACCAAATAAGCTTCACTGGCTTCTTGCAAGGCCATAACTGCGGAGCTTTGGAAACGGAGATCGGTCTTAAAATCTTGGGCAATTTCATGAACCAGACGTTGAAAAGGCAATTTACGGATCAAAAGCTCGGTACTCTTCTGGTAACAACGTATTTCTCTAAGAGCTACGGTTCCAGGCCTGTAACGATGGGTTTCTTTACAACTCCGGTAGCTGGGGCACTCTTACGAGCAGACTTGGTGGCCATTTGTTTACGTGGGGCCTTTCCACCAGTAGATTTACGAGCAGTTTGCTTGGTGCTGGTCATAACGACTTTGGAAAAATAGTAAACTGAAATTCAAGTATTACACACAAAAAAGATACTGAATCTTTTAGAAGAGATAGCTGTACAAGTTAAAAATAGTGATTTTTTTTTAATACTCTGAAATCTTTTCATTTTACAATAAGAAAACATTTTACCATGCCGTTTAAAAGAATAGATGACTTTTGATTTGCTAGTTAGATATTAAGATATAAAATATCTTTTTTTTGATACCTTTTCATTCAAATACTGTTAAATGTGAATGAAACCTGAGTAGATATAAACTCTTTGTGTACGTTAAATGAATTATTTACAAAATATTTATATAGACGAAGATATTTCTCTTATGAAGACGATTACTTGAATATGTGTAGAATAACGTGTGTTTTAAAAAAAAAAAATTAATTAGTTTTGTGTGATTTTTTTTATTAAAATGTTTTGTTTGTTTGTTTGTCAACAGCAGTTTGATTTCTGTTAATATTCATAGTGGGGGGGGGGTTAAATATTTCTGCATCCTTGGCCTCATTGAAATGTTTGATACAGTTTTTTTCATTAGGATATTACAGTAAATTTCATCAAGAAATGGCATGCAGTAGTGAATTACGGGTGATAATAATCAAGATTAATTCTAGACCATAATTACTCTATCATCTACCTGTTCTAATAGTCTTTGTGTGAAAACTTAATGTACATAAATATATTAATGTAATCAGTACAAGAATTTTCTAATGGTCAGTACAAACATTAAGACGATTTTTTTTCTTCCAAAGATCCATAACTGGATTCAAAAAGTTATTTGACATTGGAATATTCTTGGAGTAATGTGTCTGATCGCTGAAAAGTATTAATGAAACCTGAGTGTGCATGGCCTTTGTCTTGGAAATTTCATTCAGTGATGAAATAGAGTGTGTCATATAACTAGAATTATAGATTGATGTCATGCTTGATTGAACAATGTACTTGTGTTCTCTTCAAGCAGCCTACAACACCATCTCTGAATTAATATATGGGTTACGCAGCAGCATAGTTTAGATATTGGCCACATAAATATTAAGGTACTAGCATGTCTGGATCACCAGTTACCCCATGAAAGTGACTGTTTCTTATTTTAACCCATGATAGAATAATTTGCTAATATTAAATTTTGTTTTAAATCAGATAGAGCTGCTACTGAAATATTCTGAAATATTTCAAACTGTGATGGCAATAATGCCTTGTGTCACAAGAATATTTAAAATGTTTTGCAAGATTTTGTGATGGCAGGATGAGCATTGAAGGTGATCTATAAAACACTGTCACATTTTATAGCTTGTAATCCAGCTGTGGTACTGCTTTAAAATTTTTATGATGAATAAGTAAGCAGTATTGCATGTAGCTTAGAGAAAAAAACCAATCACTTTGTCACTGGCACATAGGATATATCAAGAAATAATGGTTTCCTAAGAAAATATAAATGAGATAATACATATTGTTATAGAAAAGATAGCAATTGATGTATGCAAAAATATCAAAGTGGCATTGTTTTAAGTTTAAATCTGCTTTTGTCTTGCATTGGTGGTCGAGAGGTCGGCGCGACTGCCTTGCACTTGCGAGCGGTTGCCCGGGTTGCGAGTTCGCATCCCGGCTGATGCTATGACACTTTAAAAAAAAAAAATCTGCTTTTATTTTTCCTTTCTTTTTTTAAATAAGCTTTAGTTCAATAATAGAATGATGAACTTGAGAGCTAAAGATTCGTGAATATAAGTGTAACTTGTCATTTCCAATGCTTAGATATCATAACCTTTTAAGCAACCAACCGTTCAATTATTTTTGCTCTAGATGGGTTATTACTTTTGGTGCTCGAATGTTACTTGATCTCCCAAACAATTAATCATTCAGTTATGCATAAATAAATGTTTTATATTTTTTCTGTGCCTTTGTTATAATCAAAAGTTTTATGGTCGCAAAGAACAGTGTATTCAAGGACTGATAGCTTGTCATCACTGTGTGGACTCTTTAATATATGTAACCCTGTAAAGTAATGACTAGAGTATTTAGGAAATAAAGAATTTTAATGTTATATGTAATATTAATCTATGCTTGAAAGCTGGTTGAATAGTTCAATATTTTGAGTGATAATACTTGATTAACTCTCTTAACATTATATTAATATTTAAAGCTGTGTTATGAATTTAATAAGCTTTTTTTTTATATTTGTCTACAACATAATAATGTCAATAAAATAGAAAATGATAGACTTTTCACAATGCTTTATTGATGGTTTTGACTGATTAACAATCTTCAGAAATTTGAAAACCTTATACTTATTCTTTTTATTAGTGAATGATAATTTATAATAATTTTAGTCATTTTAAATTTTTATTTATTTATTCTTTCAATAATTTATATATCTGTAAGGTAGGAAAACAAAGACAGCCTTTAAATATTACACTGCAGAGATTATTCATTAGGCTTGCAATTAATGATTAATGTGGATTTTAATACTTTTCTATTTTTGTTTTGCCTATTAACTAAAAACAGCTATGTTGCTGCAGAGATTTATCTTAAACAAAAATTATATGCTTTTTTGAAATTATCTAACCTTAGGTCATTGATTTGAGAGGCAAATTTACTAAGAATTAGACTTCCAAACTTATTTTATGGGTATGAATGTAGAGTAAGTGTGATAGAGGGAATACAAGGCATATTGAAATTTTTGAGAATACTTAAACCAATGCAAACATTGACCAACCGATCTATATAGAACAACATGGTTTTAGTAACAAAGAATGGTAAGAGTGTGCTGTATAAAATTAATCTAGGAAGACTATACTAATTATATAATTGCAAAAAGAATAATCCAGTTACATAGGTTTGTTTGATGTGGAAAGAAAACTTGAAACAAACCTTCTTGATAAGGAGCAGAGCATTCAGAATTGTTTGCTCCACTGAATAGATAGAGATGCTGAGGTATCTTTTTTAAAGTTGTATAAATCTAAAAATTGTTATTAAAATATTGATGAATTTGCCTGATGGTATCAATATACAAGAAAGGATCCGTGGAAGAGTAGAAATTATAGACAAACAATTAGTTATCTGTACTGTCCGAATCGCTAAAGAATTATTGAAAAATTAAATAGTAGACATATATAAAAAAAAAATTATGAAGATTCAAAGAGGAGATTTTGCTTAGCAAATATTTCTTAAAGGTAAGTCAAGGATTGGTAATAAGATGTATATTGCATCTTTGGTCAATTAATATGTGAACATAATCAGAGTAAAAATAAGTAAAGATTTAATCTATCAAACCCGTCAAATTTGCTTTGGTTCTATAAGCCACTATAATAATAGAGGACTAGTGAAATTAATACAAATGAATAATTTGTAGAAGGTGAAAAGGAACTTAGTTTTATGACTAATAATAAACTGTAAGAAGACTGTCATCATGTAGGACTGAAAATGAATATTTTTTTAATAATAGAAAGTTATAGAATTAGAAAATTGGTGGCGGGGGGGGGGGTGTAAAGTATTTTAGTTCTACTTGTAATTAGAAGTGACAAGAATTTGGAAGGAGTATATAAAGACTAAAGTTTTGGCAGAATTCTGAACTTAACTTTGGGGAATAAGATAAATGTATAGAATTTTAGTATCAAATATTGACTAGAAATGTAGAGGATATGAGTATAAGAAACAGTGAATGATATTTCCAACTGAAATGAACTTTTTCAGGAAAGTGTAAGGAAAACCAGATTAGAAATGATAATTTAATGAGAAATGATGATAAAGAGCAATAATGGATAATATACTAGGAAAAAAGCCAGCTTACATGGTTTTGACATGACACAGGATAGAAAATAAAAGATTTTCATATGAAGTATTCAAGTGAATATTATCTGAAAGATAACAGAAGTCATCCTAAATCAGTAAGTAGTGAATCTTTTTTTGTCCATGTACCAGAAATTGAAAAAAAAAAGTTTAAAGATATGACTAGTATTAATTGAAATAGACTTTTATTGCCATACTAACAGAAGAAAATTAACACAGTTATAATAATAAAGTATTTCTCATGAAGTGGAAAAAAAAAAATTAATATCAATTATTTATTAATGTGATTTTTTTTTTTTTGCTGTTAAATATTGGATGTCAACTATATTATATCAGGTTCGTGTTTGTTATTATAAATCAAAAACACTTCAAATTAAATTTGCTAATTTAGTTCTGAAATTGTCTTTTATGAAGATTATTTTTGAACATAATTTATTATTTGCATATATGGAAGAGATGACTGTCAAAACAGCAATGCTTGCTTTTTTAAGTTTTTAAGTATGGCATGAGTTTTCACTATTTCCTTTTTCAAGGATTTTTATTACTTAAAGATTATTTAATCATTCACATTCAATTGTTTCTATAGCATTACTCAAATTGACAAACTTTTGTTTCCATACAAAACTGACTTGACATATAGTAACGGTAAAAATCGTGTGTTTAGCCAACAAGATTCAGAGACCTAGCAAAAGTATATCAAACCCAGCATGTTTGGAATATGACAGTCGCAGAACAGTACTAAGCTTTAACCTATTTGTCAGTGCTCTAAAATCTACAGTATCCGATCAATACTTCTGATGCTACTAATAGTAATCAATTTCTTTCGGTCCCCGTGGTCAGGGTGGAACAAGAACTTATGGATTCAAACTCAACCTCAGTCATGAATTAGTTACTAAATTAATTTGATAATGCTTAGAATACCAGCATGAATTAGTTACTAAATTAATTTGATAATGCTTACAATACCATTTTTTATATATATGTCAGGGCTTTTGAGTAGACTCATAGATCTTAATTAAGTGTGGATGTAGTTGGGTGGATGTGGTGAACCAGAGAAAGACACGACAAATATATAAACATAAATATACATAATTTATTAATAACAAATTCAATAAGAGGTAAAATAACAATGATAATATTTGGATCTCATTATGATACATGTATGAGCATTACAAATGAACTAGAAGTTAATAATGACAACAATATTTAGATATCAGTATGATACATGAATGAGCATTACAAAGGAACTGGGTGTTAATAATGATAACAATATTTGGGTATCAGTATAATACGTGTATGAGCATTACAAAGAAACTGTGTTAATAATGATAACAACATTTATGTATCAGTGTGATACGTGTATGAGCATTACAAATGAACCAGAAGTTAATAATGATAACAATATTTTAGTATCAGTGTGATACGTGTATGAACATTACAAATGAACTATATTAATTTGACCATGAAGTATGCCACTATAAAATGAATATGCCAATTGTCAAGAGTTGGTTCAATACCTGGTTATATAATAGATTAAGTTAGAGGCCAGAAATATATATATAACAAATTGATGTGCATACTTATATACATAGGGAAAGTTAAGTATTTTTTATTATTATATTTATTTTATTAATCCCAGCAGGAGTTATGGAACAAAGCATAATTTAACTCCCTTTATTATTAACAATTACATTATAGACATGCTTTATCCATCTTACACATTATTACTAACAGGCATGATTAATAAACTTAATTACAGCAGACAGTGGTATCTGGAGTTGAGCTCTGTGCTGGCTGTTATTATTGGCATTGACTGGATAGGCCAATCTTCATTATCGAGTAATAAAAAACATATATATATATATGTTCCTATGAAGACACATCCGTCCTCAGCGTGGTACGTGTAGGAAACTGAAGGCTTGGGTATGACTCTTATCATCATAGAGTACCCATTTATCGACTCAATACGGCTCTCTTCAGTATGGGTAAAATATCCATCTGGCAGCTTGCATAGCATTACTCGACATACATTCATTTATTGAAAGTATGTAGGCACAGATTATTCTTCAAGTAACACATATACTTGCCAAAAGGCACCAACTCATACTTTGGTAGATGTTTAAGCATGTCTCTAAAATTTAATAAAACAAACAATGATGTGGAAATCAGGATAACCATATTTTATAGGCTATAAAATACCCATGAGCTTAAATATAAAGCTTAATTACGAATTATCATAGTAAATCACTAAGGAGGCAATAAGATATGCTTGCTGAGACAGAGTACTCTCCCCTAGATATATGCATTATTAAATAGATATAGCGGGATGAACACATACTTTCATAATAAATAATATTGCCCGTTTTACATTTAAGAAAAAAACATGATCATTTCTTTTCATACATAAACAACTGCATGTATAGATTATTTCATTTAATTGCCATAAAGAACTTCAACCAAATATAAATTAAATAGATATTGACTTAAATAATGATTTCAGCACCCATTTATTCTTAATTTTGTTAACAAGATATTGGTTTGACTACATATATATAAGTAGATTGCAGGTTTTAATTAAATATTTGCTTTCCTTTTTTTTTTTAAACAAACAAATGACAAAATTTTAACTTACAAGGATTTGGACAAATGATTTAGGAAATTCAAGCTTGCGCTTGTTACTTTACATTCTAAAATAATTATTTCTCCCCATCCCAAAGATTGGAGACAAAACCAACAATTTATGCATTAATTGATTAAATATTAAAATATCATTCATCCAATACTTGTGAGTTGGCATATCAATATAATATAGATAATATTAATCAATAAGATATATATATAACTAGAGTGGCATACTTCAAAAAAAATAATAATAAATCGGTGTTATAAAGTTTACAGACTTTTGTACCATTAACAATTAGAAATTAAATTCTGTTATAGACTGATTTGTTATCAAAGAGTTACTATACTTAGTATATAAAGATTAATGGGTTTTTTTAATTACATCTTTCTTTTGAGTCAAGGTTTGATTCCAAAATAGTTCTAAGTTTGAGGGTTTTAAATTTAAATATTGTAGAGTTTTATAGAAGGCATTTTCAATATTTTACCTTTAAACATTAAAAGTTCATATTTGCATTGGAGGCTGTTTGATGATTACTTTGATGAGGCAGATGGTACAACTGTCTTCTTACAGGTTAAAATTTTATTTTGGGCAGGCTCTTGGTTTACTGGACAATAGGAAAGGATTGAATTTGAAGTTGGTATGTTCTCTCCTTCTTTGCAGCGCATCATGGAATCGATAGGTTTCTCCACACGAAAGATGCACTCTCTTCCTCCGGAGATCATCCGAAAAGAAGGCTAACTTGCTTCTACTCACAAACCATGGCAATATGAAAAAAACTAGTGTGAAGTCTCTTACACTAAGTAGTACACCGATATAAAGAAAAATATAATCCACTATTTATATGCCTCTAAAATCTAAATAAATCTTACTCAGCAAAACCAAGGAATAATATTTATTTCCCTTCCAGCAATATTTCTAGAGTTTTTCTCTTTTTTTATATTTTCTAAAAAAAATATTTTAATTAATTCCCCAGATTCACTTTTGCTGGAAAAGAAAATACACTGGTTGACTAATTCTTAATCTGCACCAATCTGCAAAACCTTATCAACATAGATCAGGTAAGAAAACTTAATTGCCCTCAAAGACAAGAAATAATTTGCATCCCAATGGAATTGCTTTTTCCAAAAGTTCTATAAAGGACTTATAGAATTCTTGATTTTAGCTGAATGTTTAGCCATCCAATAAGTAAAATCTGTTAATTGCAAAAATGAGTTACCTTATTTTTCTATTTCTTTTTTATTACAATAGAATGACAGCCTGTTAAGCTAAATTGCGCAGACGCTGTGAGAATGTTGTTAATAAATGAATACCTTCGAACAACCACATGATATAGTATTTATATAAGAGCAAAAGGAATTAACAACATTCTCACAGCGTCTGCGCAATTTAGCTTAACAGGCTGTCATTCTATTGTAATTATAATCGCACGCAAGACGTTATAAAATAAATGCTTATTTCTTTTTTAGAAAAAATATACACACATATAATTAAAATGCATTTTAATGTTAATGAATATATGTGCCCTATCATTCAATCATACACACACCTGTATATATATATATTGTTTTTTTAATAAAGAAGGTGAAAAATTAGCTATTCGATCTATTACCCTAAGTCAAGGGTCCCCAACCTTTTTGCACTTAAGAGCACATTCCATAATACCGGCCAGGTGGTGGGCACCATTTATTTTTTATATGGACATAATTGCTGAGATATTCTTGACTTCGTTTATGAAGAAGCCACATCACATCACATGTGCATAATGTACAAAAAAATATTTATTTCAAAAATTAAATTTTAACATATAATTGACGTTTATATTTTTACGCTGTAAAAGTATAGTATGCCCTACAATTTGATTACAATATAATACAATAATTCATAAAAAAAATTCAAAAATTAAATTTATTTGTATCAGATAAATAATTTTTTATCGTGTTCGGATAGCGGCGGGCACCCATAAAATGGTCTGCGGGCGCCATGGTGCCCGCGGGCATAGGGTTGGGGACCCCTGCCCTAAGTTAACAGACTGCTTCAATATCTATTAATGTATTTCAAGGTTTTCAGAATTCGACTACTCAAAAATCTCCAAATTAAGTTTATCTATTACTGTTATATCTGAATATAAGTTTTGAAGTTTCTATAAATCTTTAGGAAAAATTATTGATTATCAAATTAATAACTGCTGAAAACTCTTGTCAGTTTAACTTTGGCATTTTATGAGATTCCAGATTTCAAAAGAATTTTGTTCAAGTTTGACAAATATTTTAAAGTATAAGGGGAAATGTGATGCAGTATTAATAATTTTGCTTCAAATATACTCTGTTTTATGGTGAATCACAGGTGAATAGATTTATGAGGATCACTCAACTTACATATATTTGCAACAGAGCAAGACAAAATAACAAATATAATTTGATTTTCCTTGATCACAAGCTTGCTATGGGTCATACTTTCAGTCCTACTAATGTGAGGATGGTTTGTATTGAAAGAGATTATAGAAAATGAAAATACAAAGAGGCATAGGTGATGGCAAAAGATTCACATGTGATCAGTAGAAAAGATTGATGTGTTTCTTTGTCAAAAAAATGGAATATTTAAATGCCTCATTTACATAATAAATTATGTCCATATATAGGCATTATTTTCAACTGCTAAACAAAACAGTACTATGATTCTGGAAATAGTCTACCAAAAGCGTACTTAGTGCATTATAAAAGTTTTGAATATTAACTATTATCTTGTCTTTGTATTAACATCACAAAATGACATATAATTGATTAAAATATAAGCCCAAATTTGCAGCAGCATTGATTTTGAGATTCATTCAACATTCATTAATTCTTTATATTTTTTATTTTTATTATGTAAATAAAATTTAATTTCATCCAAACATTCCACAAATAATTGAAATACTTAGCCTTGGCTTAAGCATCACATGTTATACCTAAGGAAAATAGTATATACTCAATTGCTTAGCTCAGTATTAAATTTTCATTTTTTCAAAGCATTTGCAGAAATAAAATTTACTATTTTTGTTACCATATTCAAATATTTTTCAGTGATTTGAAAATAGCCTTTGAACATATATATAATACAATAAAATTTTTTAATAGTAATTGAATGATTTACTACTTGTTAAGTTCATAAGAATTTTGACCCTTAGAAGTGACTACTGTTCCATGAATCGAGCTCCAAAGTCTGTCTCTGAATCACTGCACTCTACCATGGAGGTCTATAATGTAATGAAAGTCTATAAATAAATACTCAATATATTTCAAAAACAAATTAATAAAAACAAATTTTCTCCAGTTATACTGCAAGCACATCAGTAGTTAATGGAAAAATTATATTCGCTCATTTTGTTGTTGTCACTAATTATATTAAATTAAGCAATTCTTCTTTGATATCATTCCCTGTTGGTGAATAAAAATTGCCAAACATACTGAATCTGTTGGGACAAAACTCTCTCATCGAGACAAATTGAACTTCAAGAATTTAAATCTATATTTTGGTGTAGAGTTGTATTTATGGACATTTTTATGATTCCACCTTTTACAGTTTTCTAGCCAGCGGCAAATTTTCTATTTTTTGGAATAATTTTTTTGGGGGAGTTGAAATTTTCAAAAACATGATGGAGTTGTATTTTAACCATCCTTTTTTTCAACAATTTTCAGATGCTGAAGGATTTTTATGTATTTAGTACTTACATTTGTGACTTAAGAATCAATAGTGGTTATATTTGATTTTCTACTGACATATTTTATTAAGAATGTTAATTGAAAAATTTAATTTCTCCAGCAATAAATTCTGAATATCCTATGTTTGTTTTTTCAAGAAGTGATTTGTAAATTATTTTATAATGTCTTTTAATGGATGAAGTTCTGCTTTCCACTATTCCTGAACATAGAACACTAGCTTTTATTTATCATTCCATGTTCCATAGCTACTAATTCAAAATTTTTCTACTTGATTCCGAAGGTAATTACCCTCCACACACACACACACACATTGCCCAAGAGGAACTGTATAAAATGGCAATTATTTTTTAATAATTAGTTTTAAAAATCACTTTTAAATTACATGAAAATAAAAACACAATTACCCTATTAAATAAAATAGATGGCATTTTTACCAATTGAATGATTGAATGATAAATAAGGAGAATAAAGTTAAAACTGATTATTTATCCCATGAAATAAATATATTGAAATATTTTTTTCACTTTAGGACAGAGAGAACTAATTATTTACAGAATCAGCCATTAATACAGGATAACTTTTAAAAAAATTGTTTTTTTTTTTCAGGAAGTTAGATTTGAAGCAAGATTATTTCAAAAATTTTTATTTCATCTGTAAGTTATTGTGAGCTAGCAAAATGAGTTGGCAAGCCACCTCTAAAATATGTCCTAGAGTCACCATATGAGTCTTAGATGAAGCTGGCAAAATAATATGTGAATAAGTAGAAATATGAAAGATGAAGAATAATGGGATAGAATGGTGATTGAGTGGAAAATCAACAAAACTGCAAAAAAAAAAAAAAAAAACTTGCAGTAAGAATTTATATTTATCATGTGCATTGGTATATATATAATTATGAATCAGTGATACTTTAACATTCTGACATTATATGGAAATATAATTCTTTTGATTTTTTATTTTGTTTGCTGAGCTTTCAATGAGATAATCTATAAGTTTTGGGCATTTTATATGAATACTTTTGTAAATATATATAATAAGTGGAGGGGAAAAAAATCTGATGAATATATAAATTAATAAAATAAAACTAGGGTCTTTATTTTTCTAAAATGATGTTCATAAAAGAATAACATATGGCATAAGGATTAATACATTTCCTTGCCATGCCCATGATTTAAGATTCAAATTTAATTAGTGTTTGGAAAAAAAATTAAGGTAATCAAGGATTTTATAATATAGCAGCCTTTTTTTTTTTTTTATAGATGAACAAGACAACTCACTTATTGGTTTTAAATTGTTAACTAGTTTTAATTGAATGTTAAGGGTCCCATATTAATCTTGGTTGATCAGTTGTCATTGTACTGCCATAAAAAAAAAAAAAAATACAACAAAGTGATACGACCTTCACACCTGATGAACCCATAATAATGTTTGTTTTTTTACTATCCCCATATGTAACATTTGATAATGTTATTTACTTGTTGAATAAAACTTCACTATATATTCTATTATTATTATTGTTTTTGTTTTTTAATGATTTATGTGAATGCTTAAGTCGCTACTTTAAATTATTTGAGTTCAAAGAAATTCTAGAACATTTTTCATTGACAACTTTAACTTTCATAATATAGTAAAAACAATTTTATCTCATATCTTTTAAACTCAGTATAATAAATATAAAAATTATATATTTTCTGAAAGAAATTTTATAATAAAATTCATGAAATATATTGCAAATGAATACTTCAAAAGGAAGATTTGTAGTAAACATTTTTTTTTTTGCATTTAACTTTACTTTCTTATAAATATTTAAATATTAATATTAAAGTTATCTATTATTTTTAATAATTTTTAGACCAATAAGGGATATATAATCTGATGTTCCCCCAGTGAAAAGGTGATTGGTTCTTTTTCCAAGCTGTTTGCAATGCTATCTCTGAATGAATCCATGTGTCACATAGTGATATAATTGAGCTATTCATCATAATAATTTTAAGGTACTAGCTTGTCTAGTTTACAAGGTATGGCATGAAATGTGACAGTGTGTTTCATATCTTGAACCACATTGGAATAAAATTATCTTTGGAAAAACAGCTATTAAAATGTTTGAAATGATTCCAAGCATTGAATATGATGCACAAAGATACAAAATACCCTGTCATATTTCATGTCGTAGTTTATGATCAGACATGCTAGCGCTGTAAAATTTTTGTGTTAAATAACTAAACTATGGCACCGTATAAAAAACGTTGATTTAGATCAGATTTCACTGGGACTATATATAAATCTAGATTGAGTGTAGCCATTGATGAAATATTTTTGGAGAAGTCTTTTGAAAGAATTAATTTGAAATTTAATGACAAGTGCACAATACAAGTTATATTCGTGTAGATATTAATAATGCATTTATAACTATTGTTGATATAGAATGTAATGTAGATTTTTGAGGGTATATATTTAGTATAAATACAATAGTTATATAAAAAGAATTCAATGTATAATGGGTTAAAATGTTTATATTTTTTAGATAATCACTTTGTATATTCATTTACACATATATATTTTAGCTTTGAAGAAGACTATTGGTCAGTCGAAACTGCAAGATTGATCAAGTAAAAATAAATATAGAGTTGTAAAAATGATTTAAAAAAGGAGGATTTATTCATTTGTTTTTTTGTTTTTTTTTTAAATAACTGTGCATAGAAAAATCTTTTGCAACACAGGTATTAAAATATTTTTTTTATATAGCCACTGTCCAGCAAAAGCCATTCTGGCATTCTTTTAGAAGGAAGGATGAATGAGAAGATATTAATTTAATTACTGTTTCATGAGGATTTTAGAAGTTTTTCAATTAGATTTACCTTTTGGGTAAAAATAACTAAATATCAATTTACCACCAATATTTTTATGATGGCTGTAGTTAACTACCTCAATTTTTTTTTAAAAAATGTTGAATTCTATATTGGGATTCATATTGCTCACAGGCTTAAAGGCATATGCATTAAGCACTCACTATACCATGAGTCCCATCTTTGCTATTGGATAATAATATATTTAATTTGAATTTTTTTAACTGATTGAGATAATCAGTCGTATTTGATCAACTAGTAGTAGTGTTTTGGCATCACACTTTAAAGCAACTGGAAGTTGTTCAATCATATTTTTCATTGCATTTAGATGATAACTTGGTAAAATTTCTTTCTCCAAGTGTCATTCAAAAATTAACTTAAATATGTATAAAAGCATGTTTATGAATATCAAGTTGGAGATAAAAGTTTTCCATACATATACTCGATGACATTTCCTTCTCTTTATTAAGTTGTGTATAATTCCATTATTATTTATCCCTTGATAGCTAACATAAATCTGTGGAGAATCTCTTAAGGCATCTGATTCTCATTGGAGTAAAGATGGGCTTTCAGTTTTAAGCTGAAGGAACTGTTAGCTTAAAGACATCAGCAAACTAGAAGACCCTATATAAATGCTATACAGATCAGTGACTCATAATTTTAAAAACCTAAAGTTTTCAGTTTTGCTTATTTATTTTTCCAACTCTTAGATTTGAAATTAAGTTGTAGTAGTATATATTAGTCATTTATTAAAGAGATTATTATTATTTTTTATGAATAAAATTTTAGTATAATTTTCATTACACCACCTTCATACAAGGTAAGGAATGTATTCTATCAACTTTTAACACCTTGTGGAGAGTCGTAATAATAAACATGACCAAAAACATGTGAAAAAGATCTATAATCTTCAAGATGCACATTTTATGCTGAACTAGCACTCACAGTGGGGCCCAGACTACAATCTCTTACCCATATCTTTATCATTGTTCAGTATATATATAGATAGCAAATTACTATAGTTTAATTGATGTCTCAAACAAGCAGCTCTTACAACATTAACCCAAATCACTTATTGATAGTGTATTAATAGTTTTTATTAGTCACTTATTAATAGACTAGAGATTATCCAATAATGAAGAATATTTCTGTAGTGTAATTTTTATTACACCATACTCACGCAAAGTAGGGAATGTTTTCTATCCGCTTTTAATAATCTTGTGGAAGGATGTAATAATATACATATAACCAAAAACATGAAAAAAATGTGTTTCTCAAGATACACACATTTAATGCTGAACCAACACTCATCAGTTGGCCCAATCCACAATCTCTTACACATATCTTTATCATTGTTCAATATCTATAGATAGCAAATTATTACCGTTTAATTGATGTGTCAAATGTGCAGCCCTTACAATTTTAGCACAAATCACTTATTGAAAGTATATTAATAATTTTTATTAGTCACTCATTAGACTAGAGATTATTCATTAATGAATAATATTATATTTTGATATTTTGTTGATATAAATACCAGAACATTTTTTAAAGTAAACAAATTTACATATTAGAAGATAATCTAGTCAAAAAAAACATG
This sequence comes from Epiperipatus broadwayi, assembly GCA_028023455.1. Classification (NCBI taxonomy): domain Eukaryota; kingdom Metazoa; phylum Onychophora; class Udeonychophora; order Euonychophora; family Peripatidae; genus Epiperipatus; species Epiperipatus broadwayi. The sequence goes on along the minus strand of JAQFVV010012516.1, from coordinate 697,421 downwards.
TCAAAAACAAATTTTGAGAATCTTAGCAAAGAGCTTTATACCTATACTAAGATGAACAGATAGGTACAACTAAAATTCAGTTTGTGATGACTAAAAATCAATTTTTTCACTAACACACTCTCTCCCCTCCCTTTCTCTCTCCTTTCCTGTCCCTCTCTTCTTTCTCTCCCCCTTCTTTCCTCCCTCTCCCCCTCACTCACGTGTGTATCTGGTATTGAAATGGTCATCTTTATTTTTGAGTGGCTACTAAAGCACGTTGATTATTTTATAAACATATTAGATACTATGAGATGTTTTTGAAAGAATGCACCAAAATTGTAATATGATGCTTTTATTTTTAAAAAATATATATTAAGGAGGTATATAATACTTTAACTAAATTAATTAACAAATCCATTTACTTCTGTTTCTAATCAAGACTCAATCCTTTTTTTCTTTTCAAAATATACATTAATGTAAATTAATTAACTTACACTATTCCTCTCCTGTAATCTACTGAAAATGGAAAATGCCTGCACTGAACTGCCATAAAATCTTGCTTTTGCTAGACTCTATTAAAACTTATCTTTAACTTTATATCTCAAGAGAAATTACATTTTTATGCATATAAAAAATTTCACTATTGAAATTAAAGTATGATAATTATAACTTACACTATTCTTTACAGTTACTGTTTGATAGATATAGTAACTTTAATCTTCAGTTAATATTTTTTTTTCCACTTCATTTCTCTTTTTGGAATCATTTGTTTCTCAGATAATTAAGGTGCATAAAATTATTAATTTGGCAGTTCCTTTAGACTGTTAGACCACCAAATTTATTGTATTATAAGTTTTAAGTGATATTTTTTAGAATTTAATTTTGAATATGCACACCTTTGAAAATAAAATTAAACAATATATTGCAGTTCAGTACATACATGGATGCCATGTTTCTATTTTGTCTTTCTTAGGCAGTCTCTTTGTTTAATTTGAAATTTTCATTTTTTTTTATTTTTTTTTTGGAAATAGCAATTGAAAGCTTTAATTGCTAATTTCTTTGTTAGAAACACTAACTGTACTTGATCTTATTGTAATCAAACAAAAAATTTACTAAATTATAACAGAGCTTTATGAGAAATAAAGAGGTAGTATATTTTTTAATTATATGCTATTAACAATATAAAAATTAAAAGATAATTTTTTCAAAACAATATAAAAATAAAAGATAAATAAACAGAACTTATTATAAATGAACATCCAAAATTAAAAACTGCAGTATTGTTATTATTTAATATTTATTTTTAATGAAAGAAAAGGTTAATCACTAAATCTTTATTTATTACAAAAAAAAATGCACATTTTCATATCTATTATGTGTATTAAACTAATTCACTCAAAAAATAAAAGTAATAAAAATTGTACTGTACGATATATATTTTTTAATAAAATGAAGAGCGAAATGGCAGACTTTCATCGCAATTAAATACACTCTGGTTGATATTTTTTCAGTAATTTTTGTTCTTTCCTATAGATTTGTAATAGCAAGAGACTATAGCCTTTCTACTTGTTTTGATGTTTGTTAAATCTCTCCAACTTACCATTTATATATTTCAAATTCTCAGTTAAAGTCTTCAAACTTGGACGTTTTCTGTTGCAATACAAGAAACTTTTACTTCTTTTTTTCTGTCACTAAATTGATAACTTTCAATTTATCACTTAAGAAAGACATTTTACTTTTTTTTTTAAATAACATAAAACTTTTAGTTTTAGCCTTAGAAAACATTTTATTAAGTGAAATATTGTACAACATAAAATTTGAAAAGAATAATAAAGCAAAAAATAAAACGTACATGTTTTGCCAAACAAAAATTATTAATAAATATGATCATGTATGACACTTCAAAGCATATTGTGGATTGATTGTGTGTTAAGAGCTTATTAAAATTCATGTTCTGCAGTTCTAAATTTGAGATATTGGAATAAATTGTGTTAAGATAGTAACAAGCAAGAACAAATTAATTGTTATTTATTATTGAAGTTTCCAGCAGCATATGGTATAATTATGTGTAATGAAGTGTTTTTAATTATTATTACATGTGATCAAATATCCCATGATTGTGATATTCTATTGCCTATTTGCTCTATTGGCTTTTGTATTTACAATGTATACAAAAAAATATTCTGAATACATATCTAATAGAAATTAAAATTTATAATTACTAATATTTATATTTCCAGCAAGATATGGCAGGTTTATGAAGAGTAAGAAATGAGTTGTTAATTGCTATTATATGTTCTCTTAGTCCTGCAAAACTGTTAATTCAGGAAGGCTAATTAAATAGGATTGCCTTATTAACTGTTTAGCATGTCTGGATTACATGTTGTGACATTAAAATGTAGTGTAGTATTCCATACCTTATTCATGATGGATATGCTAATATTAAATCTTACTTTAAATTGGGCAAAACTGATACTCAAATTTTGAAATGGTTTAATATGTATTTGCCTGAAGGTTTGTAATGATGGTATAAATGTGATATGTTGGATTATTTCCACCATCTATCAGTAAATGTTGAATGTATAGAAAATATTAAACTTTATTTAAACTTTTCAAATACAAACAACTTGTTAGTAATAACACATAAATAGACAACACGGCTTAGTAATTACACAGAGTGTTTCGAGTAGTAGTATTCTCCACTCTTCTTCAGATGTTGCTAGCCTGACCAGTGACAGTATTCACATAGAAGTCAAACTCGCATCTTTAGATTCGCAAATATAGAATTTAAGGCGAATGCTCTAATTACCTGAGCTAATCTGTCAAACCTGTTCAACCTGTGTATGCCAATAAGACCAAGAATTATAAGGATGTTTTTAAGGATTATGCAAGATTTTATGATAGCAAAGAAAGCATTGATTATTGATCAAGGTATAAAACATACTGTAATCTAAACTTACTAGTGCCTTAAAATTTTATGATGAATGACAAAAATATGTCGCTACATAACACATACTCTAATTCAAAAGTAGTGTTTTAGGCGGTTAGGAAAGAGAGAGAATCACTTTTTCTGAAATATACTGTATATTAATGGTTTAGCAAGATTAAAGGAATTTCTTTTGATGCTAAATTTAATTGATTTAATTCTATTGTTACTATTTCAAATCCTTAATATACATTGAAATGATATAATCATTTCACATGATTATTGTTATTCGTTGTTTAATAGTAAATAGGAATAGGGAATATAGTGCAAAATAGGTGTTCGCTTTTGAAGACAAATTAAGTAAACAAGGGAGGAATAGAGTCATTTAAACATAATAAAATAAAATATATATATTTAGCGCACATAATAAATACTACTAAGTAAGCATGTATTATATTATATGCATATATATGTGTGTACATGTGTATGGATAATTATTATTATTTATACATTATAAAAAAATATATTTTAATGATTATTTGAAATGTATTATTAGTTCATTTTTAATATTATTTAGAGTAATTTACATTATTGATAAAATAAGAATAATGTTAGTTAATATTTTAATTTTATAAAGCATTGATACACTGATTATTTTTGAAAATAAATAACATAAGCAATCTGCACTTGGAAATTGTATAGTCTAAATCAGGAATGGAGAACTTTTGGCCCTCGAAAACTTTCAATACAGCCCCCAGACATTTTCAAAAACATATATAAAATGGCCCTGTATAAAACGTCTATTTAAAAACATACTTAGTTCAAATATTGAATTAAGAGTTAAGTAAAATAAAATATTTATTTTTTCAATTATATCCAATCTTATAATAGTTCTAGTTCATTCTATTAGAAGTGCAATATTCCAATAAATTATGTATATTTTGTGGTCTGTCTGACTTGCTAATTTAATCTAGAATGCTGAGAACATTTTGTTTGCCTCTATAGTGATTTTTGCATACTAGTTGTATACTCGCAAAAATAAAATTAGAATTTTACTTTGATTTATTATAATTATTATTTTACATTTATTTTATTTTTTTATTACAATGGCTACACTAAGTAAGATTTAAAAAAATTGACACTGAAAATTGTGTATTTTATAGAAATGAAGCAATGCATATTTTTTATATAGAAAAAAAGAGTAAATCGATAATCCTGATATGTATGGAAAATATTTCAGTTAATAAATAACATTATTTATTAAACATTCTGATTACAATATAACTGTTGGGAAAGATAGAAATATGCTCTATCAAGTGGTTGATACATCTCATAAGAAGTCCAAATCAGAAAATTCTGGGATGGCAAATTAAAAAAAAAAGCAAAAACTTTGAAATCATTTTCTGATTATAAATGATTGCAACCTAACTGTTGAAAAATTAATCTGGCCAGAACATAAAAAGAAATTTGAAAATATAAATGTCGGAAGAATGGTTACAAGGCAAATTGTGAATAAATTGTCATTAAATGTGGAACAGTCGTTAATAATAATATTATTTTATTTTTATTCACAAAAAAATTATGACTCTCATTTAAAAAGGGCAAATTGAAATTGGTCTGCCAGCGGAAAAGATTGCCCACTCCAGTGATTAGGGATAAATTAATTAAATGTTTAATTAAATATAGCAGACTAATTTTTAAATCTATAATTTTGTCTGACCTGTGAATGTTATTATAAATATCTAAATGGCCTTAACATGAAAAAGATTTCCCATCCCTGGTCTATGTGTTTAAGAAATTATAAGGAAGGTCCAATTAGATAGTAAAAATAAAATGGCTATAACTAAATTATTTAAGATGGATTTTACTTCAATAGCAGGCTAAAATATGCAGGATCCCTGCCTAGATTGTAAACAAATCTTATTTAAATGTCTCTGAGATAAATTACAAGAAAATATTAGGAATTCTCACTCTCTACAGCAATTTAATAGATATGCTAATGGAATTGCATGAAAAGTGATCAGCAGCAGCAAATGTTTTAAATATAATTCAAATATTTTGATAGGGATTAAATGAATTTGCAGACACCAAATAGGAAATGCTAGAGCTCTAAAATAAATAGTCCAGGAATATATTAATAGCTAGAAGATTATTTAAATTAACATTAAACTTTCTGTTAAAAGTGTCTCTATTATTTGTGAGTTCCAATATTTTAATCTATATAAACTTTAATATAAACTGTTTTAAACTTAATAACTTTTGGGTGTGGAAATATAATTTGTACATATATATTGTAGCTTTTATTATGATTTTAAATATATTAACTTTATTTACTGTCTAAATTTTGTTTTGATATTAATATACAAATTTTATGTAGGTTTATTTATTTATAATTGGTAAATTCTTTACAATTCAAATAAATAAATTATTAGTTTAAAAAAACATATACAAACAATTTTGCATAAATGTTATATTTGTAATTATGAAGATATAGTGTTTGGGATATGCATGTATATAATATTTATATAAAATTAATATTATAAAACAGACATATAGACATTACATTATTCTAAGTTTGAAGTTATATTATGTGTATATTGTTCTGTCTTGAATATATAAAGGATTCAGATGTGGAATTTCTGCTCATTTGTATTGCTATTGTGATATGTCTGATTGCAAATGGGCATTTCTACTTTATGTTGATTAATGATATTTATGCCCTTTATTTATATATATTTTGACATTCCATTAAATTGCAGTGATGGTCCTGGTATATGATGATTAGTTCACTGCTTTGCGTATTTGTATAAGAATGCTTATGGGCATTTGCATTGGTGTGTTATACATGCATACTGTACTTGTCTTTGCTGCTTTATATTATCTTGGATGAATGATATGTTTTAATGTTACTGCTGGTAATAAATTTACTTTATTGAAATTAACATGTATAATAATGACAAAATAGTTTGATCTTGGATTTCAAACTTTGTCTAAAGGTGTCATTTTGAATTAAATGATTTTGTGCACACTCATATTACTTATATATTAAAATATAATAAACTATATTATAGAATTCAAACAAGATTGAGTAATATTACCATTATAGAAATTAAATTACATAATAATAGTTTTATATGGTAAAATTATATAATTAATAATTATATAAAATTTTATTTTGCCAGGAAACTATCAATTTCTACTAATTGACAATCTCCAGAGGCTAAACAAGTTTTTTTGTTAACCTATAATAGCTCTTTTGTTGGAGTTTTTGTTGAAGTAAAAGGAGATCCTTTTTTTACTACAAATCCATGTTATTAAATGGATTTAAATCCAGAAAGCTATTTTTTATAGGTGTGAGAATGTGAAAGAATAACATTTTTTTTTTTATTAAGTATATTTTTGCTGATTTTGGATTGTCATTGTGTGCAGGATATTTGTGGTTATTGTTCTTAGTCTTTAATAAGTTATTGTAACTTTGCTATAACATGATGATAAAACTTTTTTTTTGTTTTAATTATTAGTTTATTATTTTGTTATGTATTATTTAGTAAACATATTATATGGTTATTTGTTGATTTTGTAGTTCATTCTTAAGAGAAATAAAGTGGTAATGATTCCACTTTTCATCACTCACATTTTTTAAAAATAATAATAGTTTATTAAAATAAATACATTCATTCATTTAAATACAGGTCAAAATATATTTACACAAATGCAAATGTTATTTTTTCTCCTATTAAGACCTGGTTGTCCTTTTACGTAGAAGAAAATTTTGGTACTGAAACATTAGACAATCCATCCCGCTTGATGGCATTCTTCCTCCACAAACACATCGATATAACGTTACCGGGCCATTATTTTTTTTTTAATATTTTAACAAATAAACAATACGCAGACCACTCTTTTCATTATTTTATTATTATTTCTTTTTAAAGTAATTGAATATATTTGCAATGAATAACAATATTTTAATTTTTTTTTTAAAAAAAATGTTATCACACGTAATGCTTTCATTAGCTCTATTTTGCATCCATCAAACCAAGTACCATATCGAACAGAACACCTTCAATGGTAAGAAGTCAATTTGCATTCCATCTTGCATATCCTGTATTTCCTTACAACCATTTTCACACCACACACACAGGTCTTCTGTGTTGGCAGAACTCATTTCTCTTGCAGAAGGTCACAGCAGACGTTTCTGTATTAGGCAGTAGTGACAGCTTGAAAGAAACCTTTTTTTCAGTGTCAGTTATTTTTTCACTATCGCAAGCTCTTACAAGTTACGAGATTATCTTTATGTATGCCAAATCGCCACATTTCCTAAATTTGACATGCTTACAGTGTGGGTAGTGACCTTGGGAATAGTGTGACATGCATAAAGAGTGTAAACAACACATATCAGACAGAACTGATACAGTTGGCTGAATGTGAATTGTGAGATCAATTTATTGCAAAACACGCTGCAGGCCGATGTTAGCCAAAAGACTCAATTGATAAGTTGTGCCTGATAAATGATATTTTGACCTACTTTTGGCTAGCAACAACATCATCGAGCAGGATGAGTGGTCAAATGTATCGGTACCAAAATTTTTGTAACATTTTATATATTTACATGAATTTTAAACGTAATATAAAATATGTTAATAACAACAACAACAAATTACATTTCAATAATGTATTATATAATAAAAATATTGATTATATAACATTAGATATTCATATTTTTTTCTATATACTAACCCCCCCCCCCACTAATATATATATTTTATTTTTCTATAATGTTGCAAGCTTATTACTTCACTAGGTAAATTATTAAATAGTTTAGTAACATAATGATTTTTTTACTCTAGTTACATATTTATTAAAATATTTTGAAACTATGTATGTATGTGTTTTCCTTAGTCACATTTCAAATTGTTCTCCATAATCAAGAAGTTGATTGAACAATAAAATATTTTTGTATCCATTTTTTTTTCTTTTTTGATATAATTTTCTTCTATTAGATCAATTATTAATTTTTGCATAAATGCTAATCTATTAATATTAGAAAAGCTTGCAAAACATAAAGATTCACATACAGATTTATTTATAACAAGAATATTTAAAGGAAAAATATCTTTGATTTTATAGAATATTGTTATAAAATATCTAAGTTTTTTAATTAGTATGCCTATTTGGTGTTTTCAAGATATTTTTGCATCTATTATCATTCCAAGCTTGATATTTAATATATTTTATTTGTTCTACTTTTATATATTTATTATCATTACATATTGTATTACTGTCATATAAACCCTCCTGTGAATGCTGATATATATCAATATTTTATATTTCATTGGAGGAGGGTATTTTAACATACATTTTGTTTTTTCTCCATTTATATAAATTCCTCTCTCAAAGTATCAAAATACAATTTTGTTCTGAGTGTTTTAGTTGTAATTATATGTGGGACTATTTCCATCATCTAATATAAGTATTGAATATCTTTAGAAAAATGTAACTTTATTTAAATATTCCAAATACATTCAACTGTTAGAAATGGCACACAGGTTAGTATATGTACAACATTTCGAGAGAGATTATTCTCCCCTTTTCTTCAGATGTTGCTGGTCTCACCAGTGACAGTACTAGCATGAAAATTGAACCTGGACTCTTAGATTCTTTGAGTATTGAATTTTAAGGTAACACTCTAACCAACTGAGCATCGTGACAAGAGTCAGTAGAAATTTCATATACTTATCTATGAGTTCCTCCTGATTTTTCAACTTCTTTTCAAAGAGCAAAGTGGTTTCCATACATTATGTATAGTCACACTAGATTGACTTATGGGATTGTTTGACAGTACATATTGACTTATGGGATTGTTTGCTATTGTGTATGTGGGCACCTTCTTTAAATTTTCTTCTTTGTACCTTTTCTTCTCTATCCAATATTTTTATATTTTTCCATTTGAACATATATGTTCATTGGAATATTTAAATAAAGTTAAATTTTCTAAAGACATTCAATACTCATATTAGATGATAGAAATAGTCCAACATATAAATACAATTTTGTTCAGACTTTCTTGACATTCTTTAATTTGCACTATCAATATTATTTACATTCATAATAACAATATCATCTGCATATTGGTATATTGATCCTTCAGTATTAATATTTCCTAGATCATTTATGAAAATCAGAAGCAAGTGAACTGAGTATAGAACCTTGAGTAACTCCATATATGTTCATATTCAATATATTTGATATTTTTGATACAACATATCTATCTTAAATAATTGTTAACAAAACTAAGCAATTTCTGATCATTAATATTTATATATATTAAGTGGTTCTACAAACTTAAATTTAAAAAAGAAATGTAATTTTTTTTTCTTAAATTATAGTTTTTATCATATTTATCTTTAATTGCTAAATAAATATTCTTAATAATAACATCTTTAAAAAAATTTCAAGTAATCCAACATCTTATGTAATTCAGCTTTACTGATATTGCTTTTTTTTTCTAAGTTATTGATTTTATATATTGCTTTAGTCTGTTATTTTTCTATAAATGTTATTAACATATGAAGAAATACATTAAATTTAAAGAAAGTGTAAGATTATTTAATAAATTAATATTTCGTTAATAAGTAACTTATATAAGGTTCCCCCCCCCCTCTCTCTGGCTTTTTTTTTTTTTTTTCAAAAATGGTCCATTATTTTCAATACATAAAATATTCTACACACTTTGTTCTTTCCAAATCTTGCTTTATGATACAAACTATTTTTCTTTATATTTTTACTTACATTATATTTTACCTATTTTAATCCACTTCTGTAGTTATTTTCAATGAATATTCTTTTAATATCTATTTAAAATAAATATTAAAAGAGAGTGATGCTTGAAAATGATTATAAAAAATGATTGAACATAGCAAAATGTAGCTTAAGTAAAGATATAAAGAAAAATAGTTCATATGATAAAACAAGATTTAGAAAAAACAAAGTTTGTGCTGTATTTTATTTATTAGAATTAATATTTTTTATAATTTTTATTTCGTTTCTAATCAGTATATACATATTTATATTATTCTTGTATTTTCTACTAGTATCTGTGTACTATGTTATATTTTTTTATTATTATTAAAAATACAGCATTTTTAAATACTGATTATTATAAAAAGTCATTTGTATAGTAAATTTGCAAAATCTTTTAAATGAACTACATCTTTAGAGTTCTTTTTTTTTATTATTATTTTCTGAATGATGTATATATAACAAGATTAACTTAATTTTTCCAATGAGGATTTTTTAAATATTTAAAATGTGGAATTGTCTGATCAGTATAAATATATACGCAATTAAAAATAATTTTTAACCCTTTTCATCTTATCTCACTATTAAAAATTCTTTTCTGTATAGTATATTAAATAACTAAGAATAAAAATATTTTGACGTTGTGTCAATCTCGTAATTAAAATATGAAAAATAAATTTTTAACGCAATTACAAAACGTCGCATTAATTTAATAAAGCATAATGTAGGTGTAAAGTATATGACATTTATCTTAATCCTTTCTTTCAATACCTCCTACACAATGGTAAAACCTTAAAGATTCTAATAACTATTTTCTTGATATTTGTAATTTTGTAGAGTTAGGATTTCTATTCTCTGCTTATTGAGAAGCAGATCATCTAAAGACAAATTAAATCATCTGATTTGTATTTTAAAATTTTAGCTTTTTATTGTTTTACCAATCTTTTTTTTTTTTTTGACTTTGTGACACAATAATGGAAAATGAATTATTCATTATTACATACTATTTATTTTATTAAACTTGTTTAATTTGAAATCACTGAGAATGGGGGAGGGGGATAGAATTAATCAGTACTTTGAATTACCTAAAACTTGTTTTTCTCAAATTCAAAATACTATTATAAATACAAGCTTATAAAAATAATGTCACGTTATATATGACTTGCTTTTTTGATTATTATTATTATACTAAAAAAAAATATTTGATTGAAAAATCTGTAATAAGCTTTGCTTTTTTAATTTTGATATTTGTATTCATTTGTTTTATACAGCATTTATAGTTATGTATGCAAAATCCATGCACATATATATGTGTGTTCTAACTGAAAACAAGAATATCTGGATAACATAATAATAAAATTTGAATACCATCATCCTTGACTGCAATTTATTTTGGATAGATATACACATGTATTGCACTTATCAAACATATTTATATGGAGGATACTTTCATCAAACATCTTCATTTATCATATTTTTTACTCAACCACACTTGAGCTCAGGATCTCATTTCTCATTTTTGCATTCTTCGTGTTTTGCATGATCACAATTAAACAACGTGGAAGTTTACGATAAGTATATGCTAACAAATAAATATGCATGACTGATTTAAAATATATATTTTTAATTTTTTTCTGATTACGAATGATTTATACGAAGTGTATTTTAGTACATCTGATAATTCACTATCATTATGCTTATCTGACTATTGAATTTTTTTTTTTTTAATTATATTTTCAATAACATCTACACTCAAAGCTTAAATATATGATTAGAAGTGATCAAAAGGGAGGGGGAGGAGGTGCTAAAAATGTGGATTTGCTCATCTTTAAAAATAGAGAAGTATGATAATAGATATTTAAATATAATTATCGAAGCATAGTATAATATCAGTACATTGTAAACTTAACAGAAAATGTGCTTACAAGTTAAATGTGAAACTAAAATATATCTGAGACTAACAAAGATATCACTCCCATTTGATAGTACAATAAACGTGAGATACCTAAGTATACATTTAAAATTATAAAAATTCAGTAAAAAGAAAAAAAAACAATTTTAACAAAAGTTTATTCAAGTGAAATAATTTTTTGATTCCTGATAGACATTGCAAAAAAAAAAGAGGTTACAAACCAATATTTATGCAATAGTAAAATAATAGTAATAAAACAGTTTTTAATTTATAAAAATAAATTTCCTATCAATTATTGTATCCAAAATCATTGAATTAGTTAATGTTTCAAAATCAATAAGTCTCATAGGTGATAACTGAATCCATTAAAATTAACTTGTTACAATTGTATATGGTTGAAATGCTGAGAAAGGACTAGTAACAAACAGTCAAAAAATATATATATATTATGCCAAAGCTGGGCAAACATTATTATTCATCATGCATTAACACTCCAGCATATACCAAGATAATTTGTCATGAACTTCAGTTAGTTCATGGTAAGGGTGTTTATTTTTTAAAAATAAAATAAAAAGTTAAATAATATAATACAAGAACAATAATTAGAGAATGGATGGACTGATAGTAGTACATCACATGGTTGGATAAATTATTAATCAAAAAATTTTATGTGCTTTTATTTAACTTTTTTTTTTTTAGTCTATCTATCTACATAAAATATTGTAATTGAATTTTCACTCGGTTGCCTATTTCCAGTGTAGTTGAAACTTTATATGCATATATATATATATATTCTCTGTGACAATACATTTTTTAGATCTTGCAAACAATTTTAGCAAAAAATTTACATTTTTAGTTTTATGTAAGATTCATTATGATTCATTTTAACCTATTATTACCTATATTATTGTACTGTTTAAATATATAATTCCTTTTATCTTTCTTAGAATCTCTGTGATCAAAAAATGACAGATTTTATCTTGTTTTTTTTTTAAAAAAAAAAAAAACAAGTGTTCTATAAATAGAATATACTGGGCGAATATGATAAAAATACAAAAAAAAAAAAAAAACAATAATTGAAAACTGATTTTTTTATTTTTTTTTATTTTACAAAATGTCAAAAGCTTAAAAGCAGTGTATATTGTTAATTAAAAAAATTATTTTCAACACTGAATATTTTAATAATTATTATTGTAAATGATATTCAGTGAAATGTTGTGCATAGCCTGCTTTTACTATTTTGAAAATGGCACTATCTTTGTCCCTTTTATTAATGATGAAGTTTAGCCCATCAAATTTTATTTTTTCATTTACATGTGGCCTTGATGTGTTAAACGATAATGTAGGAGCAACCATAGGAAACTTTTGTACCCTGTCACAATTTTAAGTAAGACATGGCCATTTATTTCTCTTCTAAAATCTTTTATGGATTTGTTTCTGTCTTCAACTTCTCTATATATCTGAACAGATTTGATGATTGCTATGTCAAACATTCTTGTTATAAGGCACAAATACTATTTTTGCCTTGAATAGATACAATGCTTTTCTATCAATCTATTGTGAAAGTCCACACTTCCTATAATCTTATAATTATTTATGATTTTAGGTTGCTATGTTTATATCTTTTCTTCAAAATATTTGCATCCATATTTTATTTTTTTTGTACTTTTTTTAGCTTTTCTATATTGTTTGCAAAAGCATTTCCAAAAAGAGGGGAGTTATACATAAGAGAAACCTTTTTCAAGTCAATTTGAAGTTTTTCTCTACTTTTTCTCCTATTTACTAATACTGATGATGAGGGTATAACTTCAAAAATGTATTTATATTTAAGATGTGTACACTTAATTTATTACATATTAATAAATGCTAAAGGCAAACAGAAATTGTCTCTAACCTCTATTAAAGTCAATTTGATTAATAAAAAACCTAAGGAACTTATTATGTGTGTACATATGCATGTCCATGTCAATGCACTGGTGGATTTTTACATATCACATGGGTAAAATCATTAAAATTAACAATAATGTTGATGGTGTAATAATAATGATGATAATTGAATTGTCAAGATATTTTAATAAAGCATATCTCAGAAAACTATAGCAAACAATAAAACAATACGCTTACTTTTCAATATCTGCATTAAAATATTTCCTCTACTTAATTCCAGAGCCATTTATTGTAAGCTTGAGTAATCAGTGAAGATTTAGAAATAATTGTTATATTGACATTCCTAGACTAATTTGTGACTGGTAGGTTTCTTCTTCAGTGACAAGATAGCACTCACGTATTGATCGATCCTTTTAATTATTTTGTATTATCTGAGTTTATATTTTTTATATAGATATATAGTCTAACAAACTATCATTTCATGGAAATCACTAAAACAGAGTATTGCCCTCTATACTTACATAATAATCCATTGTGTAATTAATATATCATTATAATCATTTTCAACCATAGTCAGTCTACCGCAGAATTAGTTTCTCCAATTTAATCCAATTTCTTCAATTATAACTTCTCTTCTCCACACTATACTTGCAAACTTTTTTTATTATTTCATCAATCCATCTTATGAGTGGTTTCTTTCTAAGTCTTATACAATCATTTGGGATCCAGTTTAAGAATTTAATTGCCCATCCAATCTGGCTCCATTTTAGTATTTTATTTTTTCAGTGATATGAATGATAGCTATTTGTTCTCTCACCCAATGATTTCACTTGCAATCCCTTTTTGTTATTCCCACAATATCTCTCTCTATAGTTTATTGAGTGATCTCAAATCTCTGAATGAGAATCTTTAAGCACTTTCTGATAACTCATTTAATTAAGATGCTATATTATAGCCAAATTCTAAATCTGTTGACTATAATAATACAATGTTCACAGGACCAGTTGTAGAGGAACTTTTTTCATTAGGACTGTCAAGCCTCATATCACTAATTACAAATCCCATAATAGTTTTCAATCATATTTATACTAATTAGATTTTATTCATTTTAGTTCACCATGTGAAAGAATTTGGCTATTTCACATCTTATGTCTCAGTTAAATAATGAGCTAATAAAAGGTACTTTCTGTACAAGAATTAGCCTTGATTCAAAAATTTTAGGGTTTTTGATTGTCAGATTTTTATCATCCTGAATAATGTAAAAGAAATAATTAATGACTGCAGTATGGGTGATTACAAATTCATTGCTTCTCACTCCAGTAAAAATCGTAATGCAGATATTAAAAAAAATTAAAACCCAGAAAAACAAAATATAAGTTAAATTTGAGAATTCTGTAGTTTTTATTAGCACATCAGATTTTAGATAGAAAATAGTATTTTTATTTTATTAGAATATGCATGGAAATGATAATCATATGTTTTCAAAAAGATATCACCTAGAGAACCAATTCACTGATAATAAATTAGGTTCTGGTCAAAATTGGGATTTCATTATTATATTTACCCTTTTTCACTTGGTTATTTAAAATCGTGAACCATTTTTTACAAATGAATTAAATTAAGGTTAATAGGAAGGAAGTAACATTTGTTCAACTTTTTAAAATAGGTTTTATATTTTGTTTAGTCGAATTTTTATGTATACACTTTAGTTACACAATTGTGTGCCTATTTATATACAGTTATACTACAATCGATTTATAGGTAGATATATTGTTAATTTATTATTTGGTTAGTTAATAAACGTAGCGTAAGCAAAGAATTCTTTAAAATATTTCCCACTATCAATGTATTGAGATTCGATATATATCAAAAAGGTGCGTCCTTTTCATCAATCCAACAACTGCCTATTAGATAAGCAGATCATCATTCACCTTTATCTTCCACAAATTATTCTAGCATATTTTTCAAAATTCCTATATTCGTTCATAATTAACTTAGTTTCTCAACTTTTTTTATAAATAATCTATATTTATTTTTTGGAATTATTTAGCATTGCTAAATCATACTTACAAATTATCTTTGTGTGTGTTAAAAGATTTTATTTTGTTTATATATAGCAGTATAAATTGTATATAGTAAAATTTAGAATTTAAGTATATATTATTAAGTAACAAAATAAATTCATAAATTTTTGTCGTCTTAGTGTGAAGTGACTTGCTGCAATCTAAGCGAAAATTTTCACTCAAAAAAATAACCCATGGAAAAAATATATCCATATAAGCCTATAATGGAATAGAAATGGTTAATGCATTGTGAAGACCTTTCTAATAAAAAGATTCTAGTTGAAACACATTTTATTATTTATTTTCAAACTTTAATAACAAAGTTTGGCAATTGATTCATCTCATAAAAATATTTAAATAAAACTTATTATATTCTTCTTCAAACGCATTCCATAGGCTTTATTCCGTTTATTAAGGTGAATTATACTGCCAAACTATCAAATGGAGCATCTAATTTTATAAATTCACAAAGATTTTTCTAAAAGATTTCTTTTGTGATTTTATAGTTAAGTAAATAAAAATTGTTCAAGAGAAAGACCACGTTTGTTCTAAAATTTTAATATCTTGAAATAAAATGAATACTTTATTATATATTTTTTTTAAAAGTACATAAGATAAAAGTATTTTAATATATTTATATTTTTTATATTTATTGTACTTCTCTTTTTTAATATTCATCATCATCATCAACCATTATCAGTCCACTGCAGGATGAAAGTCTCTCCAAATTCAATCCATCTTTTCCTATCTTTAACTTCTCCACATCACCCCTGCACACGTTCTTATTTCATCCATCCATCTCGCATGTGGTCTCTTTCTGGGTCTTTTACAATCTCTTGGAATCCAGTTTAAAATTTCAATTGTCCATCCATTATCATCTCTTCTAACAATATGTCCAGCCCAACTCCACTTCAGTCTTTTAATTTTTTCAATGAGGTCAGTAACACCTGCTTGTACTCTTACCCATACATTGCGTTTTCGATCTCTTCTTGTTACTCCCAACATGCATCTCTCCATACTTCTTTGAGTGGTCTGAAGTCTCTGTATTGCTCTTCTATTAAGTGTCCAAGTCTCAGATCCATAAGTAAGAACTGGCAAAACACATTTATTAAAAACCTTCCTTTTCAAACACATAGGCATATTTCCTTTTAGTATCAAGTTATTTCTACCAAAAGCACTCCAACCAAGTTTAATTCTATGATTAATTTCATCCATTATGTTTCCATCTGTATTAATAATCTGACCAAGGTATTTGTAACTGTTAACTTCTTCTAACTCATCATAATCAATCTTTATTTTCATATTTTGAGAAAATCTATTAAACATTACTTTAGTCTTTTTAACATTTATCTTTAGTCCTACTTTCATCTGATAACTCCTGCAACATTTCCTGTAGCTCTAAAGCATTATTTGCAAAAACAACTACATCATCTGCAAAATCTAAATGACTTAAATAATCTCCATTTACTTTCACTCCTTTAGCTTCCCATTTTAATCCACAAAATACTTCTTGCAGCACTGCTGTAAAAAGTTTTGGAGATATGGAGTCACCCTGTCTTACACCCTTTTCAATGTTGATTTTCCTACTATCATTATGTAATCTAATTGTTGCTGTTGCATTTTTATAAATATTCTTTAAAATATGACAATATCCTGGATCTACACCTTGATGATCCAATGCTTTAATCACTGAAGAAATGTTTATAGAATCAAATGCCTTTTCATAATCTACAAATCCTAAGCATAATGGCAACTCATATTCATTTGTCCTTTCTATAACTTCTCTCAATACCTGGATATGATCTACTGTACTAAAACCACTTTTAAATCCAGCTTGTTCTCTTGGTTGGTGGAAATCCAGTGTTTTCTGTAGACGAGTTGTAATTATCTTAGTAAAAATTTTGTATAAAACTGATAAAAGACTGATAGGTCTGTAATTTCTAATATCTTCTTTATCACCTTTTTTAAATATTAATATTAATACTGCATTCTTCCAATCATCTGGTACATCTTTATCATTTAGACATTTGGTATATAACTTTGCTAAAAAAAATTCTATTTCTTCACCTGCTTCTTTTAATATATCAATTATAATTCCATCATTACCTGGAGCCTTCCCTTTCTTCATAAATTTAATTGCATGTCTCACTTCCTCATTCAAAATTCTGGGCAATTCGGAAGATATAATAGGTATAGGAGGCACTTGTTCTTTATTACTATATAATTCTTGATAGAAGTCTTCTACACATTTCATGATGTCATCTCTCTTTTTAGTAATAATGCCATCTTTTTTTTCTTATTGCAGATATAAATTTCCTACCAATACCAAAATGTTGTTTTACACTCTTTAGACTTTTATTCTCTTCTACAGCTTTCCTTGCTAGTTCACAATTATACTTTCTTATATCATTTTCAACTCTTTTCTGCACCATTTTACAAAATTCGAGATATTCAATCTTTTTTAATGCATCATTGTTGTATATCCTCATATTCCTTCTTTTCTTCATAAATTCTCTAGTCTCAGTAGAAATTTTATTGGTCAATTGCTGCTTTTTTCTACCAGCTATCTTTGTTGCAGTTTTTAAAAGTGTATCAGTTATTTTCCTATTAATGTCATTCAAATCTGAATCATGTTCAAAATCTACTAATACTTGAAACCGATTTGTAAGTTCTAATTTAAATTCATTAGAATGTTTCTGAAGATTAGGAATATCAACTGTAAATATTGTTTTTCTTAATAATTTTTGTCTCTCTAGTTTTGCATTAACATGTATCTTACATCTTACTAATCGATGATCACTTCCTGTGTTAAATTTATTAAGAACATTACAATCTTGAAATATGTATTTTCTGTTAATCAAAATATAATCCAATTCTGCTGTACCTTCATTTGGATGCTTCCATGTCCATTTCCTTTTAACATTTTTCTCAAAAAAAAGAATTCATAATATAAAGTTTTTCTTTTTCTGCAAACTCCACAAGTCTATGTCCTCTCTCATTTCTATTACCATAACCAAAATTACCTACAGCATTTTCATCTTTCATTTGTTTACCAATTCTAGCATTAAAGTCTCCCATAACAATTTTAAAATGTTGTTTACTCTGATCAAAAGCCTTCTGTACATCCATATAAAAATCTTCTATAACTTCATCACTATGAGAACTTGTTGGGGCATAAACCTGAAATTATCTGCTATTAAGTTGTAAAACTAATCTTGCCACTCTGTCCGATACACCATCAATCTCCACAATGTTATTCTTTCATTTTTTATTTATAATGAATCCTACTCCACTTGTATTTCCAATATTTGTGCCTTTATAGTAGAGTATATGTTCACTTTTTAAATCAATTGTTTCTTCACCTTTCCTTCTAACTTCACAAAGTCCAATAATGTCCCATTTAATATAATACAGTTCTTCTTCCAACTCTTGCAATCTTCCTTCACTTGAAAGTGATCTGCAGTTGTAAGTACCTAAATAAAAAGTCATCATCAAATGGCAGCCTGAGTTCGCAATCAGGGGATTCTTAGCACCCTCCGCCTTCGGCCACCAACCGCTGCCTTGGTTGGTGACTTTACAGCCTCCTGGGAATAAGGGCCATGATTTATTTTTGTCTGTCATGATTGTATATACTGGAAAAAATATTCTTAAACTCAGAGGTAAAAAGCCAATAAACTCACCACGCTGTCTAATGTGTGTTGGTGAGCAGCCCATCCATGTCCGTATACTATATGAATAATCACATAGTAATAACAGCTGCAACGACAAAAATGTATCCGAGTGGACATTAGGAATTTGCCCTGCTCAGTTCCTTTAAGGCCTCCAAGAGGAATCAAAGGGTCTCCTTTCTGTTAATAGCAAATTCCTTTTTGCAGCCTTTAATATTACTTATATTTATTTATTAAAACCATAAAAAGATAATAATCATTATAAATTTAAGAAATTAGAACATTTTAAATCTTCTCTTTAATATAAGTATTATTATTTAAGCAATAATATTGCATGTGATATTATATATAATAGCTCTACTCAACAACCTTTTTGTACAAGTGAGTATCTTGCTTTAATAGAGCAATCTCATGATCTATTCATATATTAGGGAAAATCCATGTTTTCATATCAGAATGTGATCATGAATAATGAAATAGTGAAATTCTTTTCTGCATTGGCAATATGAATACTAATAAAAGCAAATAATACCAACACACTCTTCTATGCATTTAACACAATGCAATTACAATAATTTATTATATTTAAACTTTGAAAATGATTGATAGTTTTGATTGTCCATCTTTTAAACAGTTTAAAGATTTTATATATATAAAGACCTCTCAAGAAGACTGTTGAACAGTCGAAACTGTCAGTTATTTTAGAAATTTAAATAGAATAAAACATTGTATTTGCCTTGTGTTGAATGTGTTGTTATTATTCATTTATGTTAGTATTAATGGGTTTTTTTAAATATATCATGCCGATTCGGTGGTTATTGTTTTTTTTTTCAAAATTGGGATTATAAGAATATAAATGAATAATTATCAAACATTGATCATTGTGTTTATTAATTAAAGACTTTTTCATTTCATGATAGTCCTTATTGGAAAATGCTGATTGAACTAAGTATAGAGAATTGGATATCTGTCTTTTGGTGTTCTTTTAAATGAATCTCACTTTCGGCATTAAATTATTTCCGTCTAATAAATTTTTCCAGCCTGCATCAGTATTATCGAGATCTGATTTGAAATGTCTGTCATGTTTAAATTGTTTTGATAAAATCTAAATATATATGACTGAGAAAAAAAGATATATAAAAAACATGTCACAATTGTCTTATGAATAGCAATTATCCAGTTATACACTTCTAATATATATGTGCATATACATGCACGTACAATATGTATATGTGTGTGTCATATTTGGGTGAGTGATTATTTATAATAATTGTGTAGGATTAATTGTATGTAAATAATTCTATAAATGGTAGATAGATGTTTTTATTTATCTGAAGTGATTCAAAATAGAATAGAATGTATGTTTCAGAAAGCTGAAGTTAAAATATTACAGGGGAATACAAAATAGAATACTTTCTATGCAGGAGAATATTAAAACTTTGGAGAAAACTAAAAACATCCAGCATCTATTAGATATGAAGAGGAAATGGTTAAAATATTTTAAGTTTCTGCATAATAAGTGGTGGATAGGTTGTGAGATAAAAGAACAAACATGAACATTTATTTTTCTGATAATAAAACACAAGAATATTATAATCAAGAACATTCCTACAAACGATAACTTGTTGGAGGATATGGTGAAAGTTATTAAAAGAACATAATGACTGTTAGTAACTATTCAATTATATATGTATACTGTAATATGATTGATGAAGTTGTAGAAATTATGTACAAAAAAATTGAAATATAATCTAGTACAAAGGTGACTGAATATTAATAATAATAAACAGCCACTTGTAAATTAGTATGCCCAATTCTAAAAAAAAGGAAAAAAGTAGAGAAGAAAAAACTGTTCTAGAAATGACTTTTGCAATGATTGTATAAACTAATCTGTGACCCATATATAGAACACTGTGGTTCATTTTTCTGTTTACTTGATATTTTATGATGTTATCTTTTAGTGTCCTAGCAGAAAACTTTTCTTTTTGTAACAATACTATGTCTAACTGTAGCAGACCAATTTATTCTATTCTCTGTATTATTTTCCCAATGGAAACAATTGACATTGCACTTGCTTATAATGTCTTTAAGCTAATTCTTATAATGTAGAGAATGAGATTTACTTCTCCCATGATTACTATGCTCAAGTTTATCGTAAAATACTCTTTTAAAAAGTCTTGCATCATGATATTACAAATTGGAATACCATCATAAGTTTAAAAAGAAAAGATTGTTAGAGTTTTTAAAAGGAAATGAGATATGGAAGATTAATATATTTTTGTCAGATAAATAACATGATAATAATGAACAACTGATTTAAAAACCATAAGAGGCAGATTTACACATAGAAATTACCAGGTGATACGAACAGATTTCATTTGGATTGTAGATTTAAGAGTACGTGTATTTGAAAATGCTTATGTGCATCTGAATTCAAATTTTATAAGTGTAATAAATAAGTTTTGGGTCATTCTTTCAAAATATTAATTATTAAAATTGAATTATGTAATGTTTGGTTTTTCAGAAAAAACATCTAAACAGTTTTCATTTTACTTCTGTTTCTCTTAACTTCAAATATCATTCACAAATATCATTCAATAATAAATACTATATTGCTAAATAATTTTGTATTTATATAAACCTGATTTATATAAATCCAAATTTGTGTAAATAATTATATAAATCACATCATTTTTTAATGCTTAAAAATAATCAGTAGAATATCAACAATCTGTTGTCAAGGCAACACTCAGATAATCAATTATTTCCATTTAATATCTGTGTGTTGCCCTGCCAACAGATTGCTGATATTCTAATGACTAATTTTAAACTTCGGCTCGAGTAATATGATTTATATATGATAACCAATTAGCTCTGTGCAGTTATAGTTTAGTAAAATTATGAATATAAAGTGCAATAAAATGATCTTAGTTCTTGTGTGAACATTTTTTAATGGTATAAGACTTATTTTTATTTGCAAAATGTTTATGGTTTAAATAATGATATAGGAGCAGATTCTGGAACCTAAGATCTGCAGATCATATTCAGATGTTATTTCTGACACTTGAATTTCATGGAAGCTTGCACCAGTATGGGAATTTAATTTATTTAAAAATTTTGACTTAGGTAAGAAATCTTGGAACATTACAGTTTCATAATAGAATACTGCCTGTATTTTTTTAAAAATTGTTTGTTAAAGTAGATACTTGAATAATTGCATTAAAAGAATGGCAAGTAAGAGCCAACTATTGTCAGAAATAATCAAGTATTAACACTTGCTCTTAGGATCCTAATACCTAATTATCAATCTGTATCTAGTTATAAAACTAATCATGTGTGCAATATGACTCAGAATCATATTACTTGTAATGTAAGTAAGTAACTCATCATGAAACAGTGAATTTATTGGATCATTTAAAAGAATAGAAAACTTGAGAAATTATAAATCTTTTGTGGCTTCCAATGGTTTGATTTGAAAATATCAAAAGTAAACAAAATTAATATAAAAAAAAATTATACAGAAAATACAAGTATGAAATTGTGGATAGATTTTTTAATTTTAAGTACCATCTAGTAACAGAAGGATTTACTTTTCCATCTGCAAATTGTGGTATAAAATATCTACAAAAATTAGTTTTGAAATCAAATAAAAATGATTTATTTTGGAATTGTCTATTATTTAAATTTTTATTCCCAAAGATTGATTGATGTTGGTTGCTAAGAAGACATTAAGCAAAAATCTTATTTGTTTACCATTAAGGAACAAAATTTATTGTAAATCCCATCAATTGGATGCTTCATACTGTATGATTTTAAATAGTGAAGAATATTTTTATATGCTTATGTTAGTGGTTGTTTTTTGTATTGTATACAATATAAATGTTTTTGTTTTTTTGTCAGTAGATACTTTTATATTTGATATCTGTATATTTAATTAGTCTTCCTGGGTTCACAAGTATGGAGTATGAATTTAACGAATTTAAGGAGTTATAGCTAAAAGTAGCCTTTTTTCACCTATTGAATATAATTTTTGACTTATACTATAATTTTACCTTTCCTCCTTTAACAATTTTTATGAGTAGATCTCATCTTTTCATCTTCTTTATCTTACTTCATTTTTTTTTTTACTTTTTTTTCTATCCATTGTTGGCAATTTTTGATTATAATCATGTCAATAGCAGTGTAATTATATTATATAGGAAAAAGCTATTATAAACCATGCCCATTCATGTAATACTTGTCAACATCTAATATCATTATTATAGATCACTGCTGAATGTCAGGTAAAAGTGCTGATCAGATCTATGATCTAATTTCTGACTTTTAGACTTCATTAGCGAAGAGTTATCCACCAATGATATTCTATTCTAGTATTAAAAGTTAAGACCTTCAAAGTACAAGTTGGTTTGGCCTAAGTATAACTTTTGGATGTTTGAAATTCTGTAAAATATTGCTTGAATTATGTAAAAAAAAAAATACTACTGGATGAAAATATGCAATTCGGTGTTACCAAGTGATAAAGTTCAATAGTTAGAAATTGATCTGGGGTCTGAATCTGATGTACACTTAGGTGCCTCTGAAATAATTCATATAAACTACTGTCTGCAAAATATTAAATGTAGATTAAAAAAATTGTGAAATGTATTTTTAATATCAATGAATAGGTAATCTTCGGTTTAGAAATATAGCTGCATTCCCCTGATTTAGCTCTACATTTTACCTAAATTAATAAAATTATATGAATGTAATAAAATATAGTTTTAGTATTATTAAATATAATTAGTAGGGGGGGGGGACTTTTTAGGTAAATGTATTTTTTATGGAATTGCAATTAAATGGGCAAAAGTAGAATTACCAATACAGTAATTCTATTTTGAAAGGTCATTGTTCCACCTTATGAATAAAATCAATAAACATCTTATTTTTAGAACTTTGAAATGTGTCCACTTTTTTTATGAAAGACAAATATAATGACTGAGCCGTGAAATGCTATGTTTGCATAAGGAAAATTATCAATTGATGATCCAAATTGTATTAGTCAATATGATAGTTAAAGAAATTATTTGTAATTTCATAGTTTAAAGAAACCGTCAATGAATGAGAAATATTCAGAATTTCTTAAAATTTGTCAATATATCTTTACAATTTCTGCATGCAACACGACCTTGGAGAGAGGATTTAGTTAATGGAATCGCAATGAGTAGACGAATGAAACAGAGTAACTACTGAAACTACAGAGTAACTTTTGAAGCTGTGAAAAGATTAGTAATAAAAAAATAATTAAACATAATCAAGCATTGGTGGTCGTGAGGTCAGTGACAGCCGTTTTACAAGCAGTTGTCCCGGGTTAGCGGGTTCGCTTCTCGGCTGATGCTATGACACATGGGGGGGGGGGATTAAACATATACATATGAATTAAGAAAATAATGTTGTAATAAAATAATTTATACCATTAAAATTTTAATTTAAGAATGGGGGGGGGGGTACCTTTGTTAACATTTTCTACAGATATCGTTCTCTCTTTTTTTTTTTTTTGCAACTGTAATATTTAACATTAGGTAAAGAAACTGTGATCATTACTAATTGAAAAGCTAAACATTTTTTATTATATAATAAATATTTGTTGTATTGACTATTGAAAAATAATCTTAGAATTATTTAAAATATAAAGAAATTGTATCTGTTTTTCTAAATGTCAAGAGAAAATTAGTATTTGCAATACATTTTCTTTAAATGTTAACCGAAAATATAAAACCAAATTAATAAACATAGATATAAACTATATAAATAATGATATAAAATAGAAAAATTATAAATTATATAACAATATATTAATAAAAGACTACAAACAAATTTTACTGTATAATATATGGTTGTTTATAAGTGAAAAGCTTTAATGTATATATTAATTTTTTTTACTATATAAATAAATATTTATTATACTGACGAAATAATGTCAGAATTAACTTAAAATGTAAAATATATGAGCACAGACTTTCACACGACCCACAGTTCACCACTCTATGGGTCGTGTGAAAGTCTGTGCTCATATACCCTACATATTACATATATTGATACAGGTATATAATAAGCCTGTATTTCAGTTATTACTTAAAATATAAAGAAAATCTTATTGAGTTTTTTTTTTTGCAGTATTTTTGCAATTATTTTTTACCTTAATGCTGTCAGTTTCATTGTTAAAATCCATGCATAACAGAAATATCCTGTCCTATTTTAAAAACATTTTAGACCAATGCTTTTAAGGTGAAATTTTTTAAACACAATATTGTGAAGAAATAATAATTTCTTGATTGTCATGAAAAGTTTTGTACATGAAAAAGCTTATTTTTATTTAATATAATTGATAATATTACATGCACGGCGTGATGTAATGAAGTGGTAGACCAAAGAACTCGAGATCTAAAGATCTCTGATCTAAGATCAACCCTATTATGTTCAATATTTGTACTTATTGACAAATCATTCAGTTATTTTTTTTATCAAATATGAATTTTTAAACCTTGCCACAAGACATGACTGTTTTATCACCATCTTATTTTATTAATTTCACTTGGTATTGGGTTTTACTTTTCTATCATATTACCTTACTTTATATTTGATGTATATCTTATATCGAATATAAATATTTGATGTAAAAAAAATCAAAATTCACACTACAAACCATAATATGAATAAAGTGATTGATTAGTACAAACAAGGGAACAGTTGTTTGCATAATAAGATATTGGTCATAGAGCATTCATAAATTGAGATTTTCAATCAGAAAATATGCTTTAAATTAAAGGCAATATGAATACTATTTATTCAGAGATAACATTGAAGATATTGAATACAATTTTAATGCATTTTCAGTGTTCAAACATCATACTCAAAAACAGCAAATGAAAATCCAAATTATACTCAACTGAACACTATTAGATTTTCTGTTCATTGTTGAATCTATATTTATTAATGAATCATACCACCCTAATTTTACATTTCCTGTCATTATGTTCAATACAAACCACCAGTATTTTGGTTAGGAATAAAAACATGACTCAGTATTTTTTGTGTTTTAAAAATACTGATGATGTTATAGGATATACTTTAGCTTTATTAAAAATATATGTATAATATGTTGCTTTAATCTTACATTTAAATTCTTATTTGATAAGCCATAAATTACTTATGTGCTCACTAAAATTATTGGAATTACAATAGAGAAACGTGCATATGTTAAATTCTCTGGCCAAAGGCAAGTTGGGATAACTAAGAAATCAAGTATTAATGAACAATAATTTGCTGTTATTTACCATTCCCTTAACATTTATTCTAAGATCTCATATTTAGAGCTGGTGTATTAAAATCCTTAAACAGTGGAATATTAATCATAAATATTCATTTGATTTTTTTATTTGCTAAATTGTAAAAAAAAAAAAAGGTATTTTAAAATTATTACAGTGATCTTAATCCTGTATTACATTTGACTTAGTAGAAAACAAAAAAATAATTTAAAGATTCATTTTTATGTGGTAATATTGTCTATGTATATATATATATCAATAGAAAATCTTGCTTCTTAAGCTTAAAATTTAAAGAAATTGCTCTTAACTTTTATCAAGATGTAATACCAAAATTAACCTGTTCTTAAAATACAATAATATACCCATTAATATGACATTTTATAATTTATTTCCAAGGCTTTATTTATTTCTCAAACTCAAGAAATGAAATTGCATAGACTCTAAATATATAATTCTAAAAACCAATATATATATATATATTTAGCACAATTTGGTTATTATATATATTTGAAATAAAAATGTGAGCATTTATAAATTAATTAATTTGATTATTAAATATCCATAAATGAATGAGTTCAATCACTAGTTTTAAAAATAGTGATTGAATTAATAACATATATCAACTCAAATTGTGCTTGAATATATATATATATATTTGGTTTTTAAAGCATTACTTATCAAATTAAATAAAAGCATCCTTTTTTTTTTTTTAGTATTCAGATATTTTGTGTTTATTCATATTCAAACTTAAAAACTGAAAAACCCATATTGTTACTGTATTTCCAGTATTTGAAATGAACTTTGCATGTGTTAAAAATCAAGATTTTTGAATTTATGAAGGCAGTATTTTTTTTAAAAAAAGCAAATTTTAATTAAACAATCAAGCGAAATTAGGATTTCATTCTTTTTTCTATTATATTTTAATTAACTGCAAATGCTTTTTAGTGAGTTAGTCATGGAATTCCATACTTATTTTTTAATAAAATATACTGCCATCTATTGCCCATCACTGAAAACTTACTGAACTGATTTTGACATGATTTGAACTGAATATCACCCACATTGTTAGGCTGTCAATCTTGAAATATTGCATTGTCATCAATCACTAACACTTGCACAAAATTTGAAGATAATCTATTCATTAGAAGTATGTTAAAAATTGGATACAAGATTTGACACAAACAAACAGAATTTTGAAGCTAAATAAAAATATTTAACAAAAAATAATAATCCCAAAATTCATTTTTGTGTGATGATGAAGTCTCTTTATATATATTAATAAAAAAATCTTGTTTCTTCTCTCTATAAGACTTAAAAATTGTTATTAACTTTTACTAAGCTATAATGCCAAAATTAATATTTTTAAATAGAATAATATATCCATCAATATTTATAGAACATTTCATAGTTTTCTCCAAGATTTTTCAAATTTGAGAAATGTAACTTGTACAGATTCCAAATATTTTATATATATATATTTTAAAATAAAACAAAAAAAATTGTTACAAATATAATTAATTTCATTAATATAACATTGTTACTACTTTCATTTATTATATATATTTCATATACAGGATAGGGCAGGGATGGACAATTGTTTTGGCTCAGGGGCCATGAGGTTGGGGGAGGGCCACATCGGGGGCCACTTTGTGGAAATGAAGGTTAGCAGAGGGCTTCACCTTTTTTTCATGAGACAATAAACACATTGTTTTATTCCCTGTATTACCAAAGAAATATTTGTTTGCCCATTCTTCATTAAACATATATTTATCACCGATTTTACATTTTTTTGGAGGATTCATGGTTTCACTAAAGTTGGAAATGTATATATTTGCTAATGCAAAGACAAAATTGAAATTAACCAGATCAACTGGAAAAACATTGCACATGTGTATTGATGTGGCCATCATAGTGGAAAATACGAGACGAATCTTTAGTTGCACATGGGAAGTAAATCTCAGTTCAAGGCGGATTTTTCTGATTGTCTCGGCAGGCCTCATAAAAACTTTTAGCGAACCGCTTGTGGCCCTCGGGCCGCTATTTTTCTACCTTTGGGATAGGGAGTTAGTAAGCACTATCATCTGGAATATGTTATTACTTACTAAAACTATACTGGTCTATGATTAATAATTAACATCATCTGCTTGTAAATTCAGCTTAAACAAGAAGTCGTACTTTGCTTTATTTATATAAGTAGAGTACAGCTATATTTATTTTTAACAGCTCAAGATTAATATTCACTATACCCATGATTTGAAAAAAAAAATTATATATAAAAAATTAGAAACTAGCAAAAATGCTATTTAAATTTACTAAATTTTAATTTATATTACAAGTAGTACTGTGGGCCTATTATACATCATTTCACAGAAGTTATGTTTTTAAAGTTTACCAATTTGAAACCACCTAGGAATTGTATCACTTAAATTTCATCATCATTATCAATTTTTATCACAAGAAGAATAAAGAAAATATTTTTTTCTCATGTCCCTAATGCAGGTGTGGGCAAATAGCAGCCCAAGGACCACATGCGGCCCGCCAAGACAATCAGAAAAATCCGCCTTGAACTGAGATTTACTTCCCATGCACGACCGAAGATTCATCTCATATTTTCCACTAGGATGGCCACATCAATACACATGCACAGTGTAGTTATGATGTGCAGTGCTTTTCCAGTTGATCTGGTTAATTTCAATTTTGTCTTTGCATTAGCAAATATATACATTTCCAACTTTAGTGAAACCATGAACCCACCGAAAAAATGTAAAATCGGTGATGAATATCATGTGTTTAATGAAGAATGCCCTAATGTATCTATGCATTTTTTTTAAATATTTATAGCATAGATATGTATAACATTAAAAATGTCTTTATAGTGTGTTATAGTATACTGTACAGTATTCTATTTTTGTTACTATTTTCGCCAGCATTCTAATGTATATATGTAATTTTTTTAATATTTGTATTATTAGAAAATATATACATTTAGTATGTGTGTAGGTATATATATATAAACTATATTGTTCAGTAATTTTGTTATTGTTTTTATTGAATCTAATTGTGTTTACATAATTTTTAAATTAAAACATAAATATATGCATAAGCCATTATTACATATGTTTGAAATCTCTTTATTATATGTATGTGGGTTCAAAATGTATATATAATATTTGGTAGTATCATTGGATTTGAGTTATTCATGGGGGGGGGGGTCGTGCAACCAAATACCGTATACACAGTGGCTTCACACATCTAAAAAAAAAATAGGTATCTGGTTTTAAAGCAGGACTTTGTTATTAAAGAGAGCTTTGCTTATATTAATACAATAGCATTAATAATTACCTATCATTTTAATTTATTATGACTTTTACTAATAATATCAATGTGTTGATGGTGTTGACTCTTTACTAGCGAATTTTTAAAGTAATTAGTAAAGCTGTTTGATGATGTTATGTAGAGAATAAACAGACAAGACCTTTGAAAGGATTTATTAGATGTGAATTGTTGATCACAACTTTTTATACTATAAGCAAATAAATTACGTTAATGCTTTAACTTCTTTTCTTTTTCAAAAAAGAAATAAAAAAAATATAATGATTATTTATGGCTTTTTTAAAAAAAGAAAGAGAATAGTAACTGCAAATAAATCGAATTTGTTTTGAATAAAAATGATTATCATTTGAAATTTATTTTATTGCAAAAACTGTGTGAACACTATTGAATTTTAGGTTCTATAAAACATTGATGCACTGATCACCATTAGCACAAGTTAATGGCACTTAATGTTTATTCTGAATTGAAATTTTAAGCTAATTTTTTGATTTTTAAAAAAATTAAGATCAGTGAAAAGAAAATGATTCCACTGCTTATTTAATTAGCAAGAAAATCTAAACTGAAATCTAAAAAAAAAAAACACTTTCAAAACAGCAAGGACGATACAACTTGCAACGGTAATATCTATTGTTTTTTTATAGCAAATATATTGAATTTATAAGAAATCGAGAATAGCAGTTGCATGTGGGAAGATGACTAAGAGCACATAGGAAGAAGGTAAAATGTTTAAGTATTAATAGCAATAGAGGTTTCAGGACAAAGATAGCCTATTGTAAGAGAAAATTGTTAGCTCTTCTAAGTTATACAAAGGAGAGTAACAATAAGAAAAAATTAATCATTTAAATTAGGGGTTTTAATAATTAATTGTAGGAGAATTTAGAAGAGAATCCATCAATAGAAGTGGGTCTGTATCCTGGAAAAAGCAAGTCACAAATTAACAAAGCTTTAAAACCATTTAATAGACTAACAGCAAACATAATATCTAAGGATTAATGAATATATCATTAGTGATATTTTGCGTCATGGTAAATTTTCACATTGAATAAATTAAGGCTCTTCAAATGGCATCAGTCACTATTACTTCATACATTAAAGAATAGTTATTTTTTCATCCAATGTTTTGTGGTACCATCCATATTGGCAGCAAAAAAATTTATTCTTATAATTTATAGGACTTGATAGAAAATGTGGTAACAATCAAGGAGCTAAATGATAAAAGTTCATTTTGTCAGTAAGGATGCTCAGGCTCTTTATATATCTGCAACTTTTTCCAATGACCAATTTTAAGAAGTCTTAGACAAGATTGGACCTGTAGTTGAAATGAAGAAAGTATTGTCACAAGTCTTTTTTTTTTTTAATTGTCAATTAATATGTGGGAATTTAGATCATAGAAAATTGCAAAGGATATTCCACAATAAATGATTATATATTATATTTCCATAACATTTATGATGAGATGTAGACCATGAGATTGTCAGATACATTTTTGGATAGATTAGTTGATACTGTCACATATAATGATTGATTTAATGGAATTTTTCTCATTTTATGAATGTGGATCTTTTAGATTTTGTATCTTTTTTTTTTTCAATATTTTTTTTTTACTATTATTTTTCAGAATTGTTTTGTGATAGCAATTGTCTGATAGACTATTTTCATTATCTAGTTGATTTATTAAATTTTTTAAAAAATCAAACCTCATTTATATTTTTCCAAATACATTCAACTGTTGATGAACATAGTATTTCTCACCTCATTTTATCTACAATTGTTACTGATCTGATCAGTGACAGCATGGGAATTGAATCAGTGATGTTTAGATTTGTAAATACACTCTTAATTGATTAAGCTATTCTATCAAAGGCAAAAAATCTTTAGAAATTTTTTATGCTTATGAAAGTTACTGTCAATGTCTGCATTGTTTTTCTCTTTAAAGGCAAAGTTAATGAGTGGTTTACAAACATTATAGATTATCTGTAGGTTAATTTATGGAATTATTTGCCACTGCCAGGTTAACAACTTTTTTGATTTTTTTTCTTTTTACTTTTCCATTTGACTTTATATTTTTGTTAACCTAGTTGATATATGCATGGCATCCCATTTATTTTTGACTATATATGTATATATGCCCAATTTTATATTTCTATAAATTATTTTTATTACCAAACTTGTCTTCATAAGCACTTATGTAGTTATTAGAAAAATTATATATTTCCTAATGTATATCTAAACTGTAATAGGTCTCATTATTAGGCTAAGTTATTTCAAACTTTCCCAATAATTGTACACCATTGCTATGTAATTTTCTTATTTAAAAAAAGTGCTTAATAGTCTTAGATATAGTAATTAGCAATTAATTTATTCTGCAATCTTTCCAATCCATTGGTCATTAGGAATATCTAAATAAGAACATTTTTTAATGCAAATAATATCTACTATAAAGTTTTTTAAAAAAATTGGAGGAGAGAAAAAACATTTTGTCACATTTTCTAATGTCACAATAAACTTTATGTAAATACTAGAATAAATATTTTGCATTATTAAAAAAATAATAATTGATGTTTAAAAGTAATGTATTGAAATGAAATTAGTATTTAAAGATGTTAATTATAATAAATAGTTTATTTATATAGCACTTAACTACTTATGTAATATAAAAAAAGGAACAAACCTCCACTCATGTGTTTTTTATGAATTTACACAGATCTGTAAGCATCAATTTAAAAAACATAAATAGACCACTTATGCTTAAAGCTTATCATTATATAAGCCAACCTTTGCTCACCGTGCTGAAATCAGGACTTATTTATTGTGTGCCTGATATATAACTTAACAAATGAGTTTTACAAACTTATTCATTCAATAGCAGGAGAGAGATAGAATCTTATTTCTATTTCTTTATATTACTTGGATTAGTTGAGCACTATATAAATAAACTATTGCAGCAAATTCAAAATTTAATATTTATTTCTAATTGCAGGTGGTTAAAAATGAGATTCTATCTCTTTCCTGCTGTAGAATGAATAAGTTTGTGCAATTCATTTGTCAGGTTATATATCAGGCACACAATAGATTAAAGCTTTTATTTTAGCATAGTGAACAAAGATTGGCTTATGTAACTATAAGCTCTAATCATAGGTGGTCCACTTATGCTTTTTAAACTGATGCTATGGATGAATGTGTGTAAATTTGTAAAAAGGCATGACCAGAGGTTTATTCCCTTCTTTATACTAAAGATGTTATTATTACTGGAACATTGTTAATTAAGGTACGTATTACTTGATCTTGTTGTTCTATTAGCTGAAATAAGTGTTTAGTCTTTATTCTAGAGAATAAGATTTTGTATTACTTATTACAAACTGTCATTCATAACAAATCTTAAGCTGCACAATGTCTTGATTAAAGAAATTTGAGCAAAATATTAGCTTCATCACAGAATTGTCAAAAAGCTCAATCAAGTGGTTAGTATTTTGAATGGCTGCTGGTATTATAAGCAATGCTGCATTATGGGTTCAAGAATTGACCACATGTATTACACACAATCTCATGTTGAATCAATCATGTTTTCTCAAGTATGTAGTGTATTAAGTTTATTATTGCAGCAAGCCATAACTGCATGTAACCCCTTTGTTTTAAAGCTAATCTTAATTATTGGTCAGTCAGTGGCTATTTAATTATTCTTAGCTAGAAGACAAAATGAGAAATGAAAAGCTTTAAATCTCATCAACTGCCTTAACATTTTTTATTTTACAAAGCTAACCATATAAATATTGGTCAGTCAATGGATATTTAGTTACTTTTAGCTTAAAATTAAAACGAGGAGGAAAAAAAGTTTTAAATCTCACTATCTAGCATTTGACAAGCCCATTGTTTTTTTAATCGTTTTTTTTTTTTCTGTAGAGAGCTATCATAATAAGTAGCCCTTGCCCGACAGCAGGCTATTTTAACGTCATTTTGCCTTACTTTGCTTATTTTTAAAGAGATTGATTTTTACAAATATTTTATTTTAGATATCAGCTTTCCGAAAAGATTTGTTTTATTTCTACTCATAATTCCTGTTATGAGTGACATTATTGACTTTTTTTCCATCAGTCTTTTAGAATGGTTTATAAACACAATATTTAGTGCAAGGTCATTTCAGAAAATTGATTTGCAATTTTTGTGTCCTTGGTTCGTGTAGGTTTTAAATTTGTTTGCTGAAAATATTACATCCAAATGGAATTGCGCTGCTTTAATTTTTTAAAAAAAAAATGTATATAAAATAGATTAAAAGTATTAAAACCATCGTGAATCGTTCATTGAGATCTGTTTTTCGATTAACTAAAAAGTAGTATGACCATGTGAGTGTTTATTTATATACATAAATACATTATCTGTAAACCTTTTGATTCCAGATAAAATGCAGACAATATTTTATAAAAATAGTAACTGTTGGATTTTGTGTCAACGTGGTTGAGCAAACCGTTCCATTTAGTTCTGCAAACTGAGTTTTTATTTTTTACTTTTCTCGATTAAGGATCAATCCAGGTGCATTGTTTTAGCTCTTGAATTCTCCATTTTATGTCAGTATACTTATACAAAAGGTGGGATGATTGTGTTAAAGACTTGTCGGATATTATAGTAGCAAGAAATGGAATAGAATAGATGCATTAATAAAAAATAGAGAGATTGCAGAGATGGAGAACTAGTGTGGAGAGTAAAAAGATTTTAAATATATATAGAAGTAAACAGAATATTGGGTGTGAATTAATTTATGATAATAGCAAGGAATGTAGTTTACTGTTTAAAGTTCAATCAAGATCTTTGGCAACAAGAGAATATACACATAAATAGAAAAATATGGGTGATTTAGTCTGCAAGTTATGTAAGGAAGGCATAGAAAATATTAGGCATCTGTTAATTGAATGTAAATGCCTGAAAGCAGAAAGGATAATGAAGTTGTGGAAAAGTAAATATAAACAAAGTTATTATATTAAAAGTGGGTTTTTGGTTTTTATGCTGGGTTTGGGAAAAGACAAGGGGGATTTAGATATAAAGGTCATGGAGTTGACAAAGATTATGTTGTGGAAATGGGATGGAGCAGGATAGAGAAGAATATGGGATAATTTAGGATGAGGAATGGAAAGGGAAAGTAAGATGGCTACAAGTTTCTCTGGGTTTAGTGGCTGAGAGATTCCTTACTCCGAAAAAGGAGAAGCCACAATATATTGCATTACATCCACTTTACCACTCTGTTTCTGTATATGAACAAAACGAATTGATTGTGTTAGCAGTTTTTGCAGTTACTGCACATAAAAGTTTATTTCCTGATAATAAATGAAATAACCACTTTACGATTTGTCTTTTTAACGATTTGGAATACACTTGCATGGATGTATATATATATTGTTAATATTAGTTTAATTGTTATATATATAAATATTGAAATTAATAATTCACTTTATTTACTGCATACTAGAAGTATATGGTGGTTTAAAATGGTAAGTTAAAGGGAATAAAAGCATGTGGAGATTGTTTAAGTCATCTAAATTTTGCAGATGATGTGATGGTTTTTGCAAATATTACTTCACATAGGTTTTCAGATGTTGCAAAAGATAGCAGATGAAGATAAGAATGTAAGACTAAAGATAGAAGCTAAAAAGATTAAAATAATGTTCAGTGTTTTTTTCTTAGAAGAAAATAAAGATTGATGATAATCATGAATTAGAAGAAATTAACAATTACAAATATCTTGGTCTGATCATTAATACAGGAGGAAACATAATTTTTGAAATTAATCATAGAATAAATTTGTATGGAATGATTTTGGTAAAAATAACTTAATAATTATTAATAGACATACGTCTGTATGTTTGAAAATGAAAGTTTTTAATAGATATGGATAACCAGTTTTTACTTATGAATCTGAAACTTGAACACTTATCATAAGAGCAATATGAAGACTTCAGATTATTGTGAAATATGAAGAGATCTATATTGGAAAAGAACAAACAGGTATCATATCACATCATTGAAATAATTAAGAGACTGAGATGGAGCTGGGCTGGACATATTGCTAGAAGAAATGATAATAGTTGAGTCATAAGAGATTGTAAAATGTATAAAAAGAGACCACATGTGAGATGGGTGAATGAAATAAGGAAATTTACTGATATGTTAGAGGCTAAGGATTGGAGTAACTGGATTAAACTTGGAGAAACTTTTCTGTAGTGTATCAATACTGATTGAAAATGGTAATGATGATAACTGTATGCCAGAGCCATTAGTTGTAAATTATTAGTGGACTTTAGATAGTAGTATTATATCAACTTCTCCAGACTAATTTCTTGTTATTAAAAGCATATGTTGAATGTTGGCAAAGAAAGATATGGGTTATTTTGTTGTTATAATATTCAGATTATTAAGCAAGTATAAAATAAAGTTATTAATTATTTTTAATGTTTCATTTTTTTTAAAAAAATATCCCTTTAGTTAATATATCAGCACTTGTAAAATGTGTTTGATATAAAATGAAATTTTATTTTTTCAATAAAAAAATATTTATATGCTCATACTAAACAAAAATGCACATTACTGTAAGCAACATTGATGAAAGCATCATCATAGCTTTCTCCCCTTTTTTAACTACTTATAATCTATTGCAATTCTTTGTAAATATTATAGTAGATTTTAAATGACTAGATTTTTTTATAAATTATATTTGTATTAAATGGGAATGTATTACATGACAAATATGTGATATTTCATTTATTTTTATAATTTATTTTTTTATTAAATATTTTTAAAAATTAGATATGTCACTTTAATTAATTGTAGACTATTAGAATTGTATAACTTTTTTTTTTTTAATCAGTGTACAAAATCTTATAAAAAAATTTTTTTATCAAAATGGGTTTTTTTTTTTTTTTTAAGTCTTGATGTAACATTTGCAAATGTTAGGTATCACTGAATCAAAAAAAAAAAGAAAGAAGCTTATATATATATTTTATGAAGTTGGCTTACATATAATAAATTAATTGAATTTAAATAAATAATTGTCAGAAGAAAGTTAAAATAAATAATGCATACTTAAGATATGAGACCACAGATAGGTGATCTTTAACCAACAAAAAGTGCAGAAGGGTCACATTTCAATTCATTCTTTCAAGGTGTAAATAATAGATTAAGATAATAACAAAAGAAATATTTTATTAACTTTATTTGTGTGATTTAAACTTTTTTCATTGTTGTTTAAGTCATCATCATCATTTTTGATTACTTTGGATCCACACAGGATGACGATGTTTCCAAATTTAATCTGGATTTTCAATTTATAACTTCTCCACATTACTCCAGCAAACTTTATCTTATTCACCCATTCTACAGTGATCTCTTTCTAGATTTTTTTACAATTTCTTGGCATTCAATTTAAGATTGTGATTGTTTCAAATCTTATCTTTTTTTAGAAATATGTCTAGCCCAGCTCTTTTTCTGCCTCAGCCCTCTCAATAATGATTGTGAAACCTGCTTTACTTTGCTTATGTATTTTGTTTTTGATTGCTTTTTGTTATTTTCAGTCTTCCTACTGCACTCTGTTTCATTTCTAATTAATATTTTTCAAATATTATAATAATTAGGATTATATCTTGATCTTTTCTTTCAGAGTTTTTATTATTATCAAGTTAATAGCTAAAATTCAAAAGTCTTAAGATTTTGAACCCCAGACAACCTGTTTGTGTGATCATGTAAATCTAATATCAGGTTTATCATCAACATATATGATTGTTTCTGTTTACTGCAATATTATAAACAAGAGCAGTCTGTTTACTCTAGCACCCATTATAAACTTGAGTAATTAGTAGTTTGTAGATGGTTGTGAAAATTTAATTCCCAAACCAATTTCTGGCCTTTGCCTTTATCACTGAGTTTCAAAGCTGGAACCAATACAGTTATACATCTGACAGCTCCCCTAATTATCAAAGCAATAGCTTGAAAATCGAAAACTAAACTGATTGTTTAACCTAGTCCAATCTGCTCGATAGTTTTAATAAAATGCAGCTAAATTAGTTGCTAGATGCATTACTATATTAGTTCCAGTTTTGAAACTTATTGATTAAAGCAAAAGCTAGAAACTGGTCTGAGAATTAAATTGTATTACTATCTAACTATAGATAAATCAGCATTTATTTATTTTTTTTCCTTCTATTTATAATGCTGCAGTTGCTGTAGTAAAAGGATGGAATCAAGTAACATAGTGTTATTAATATCCATTCACATATTAAAAAAATAATATAAATATTAAAATATATTCTAAGCAATATTTTACTCTATCTTTTTGATTATCTATTATAAGATTGAATAATCATTGGGTATTAGATAGTGGTGATGTATCAGATCCCCAAATTAGTTTCTGATCATTATCTTTTAGCAAAGGGCATTGGATTTGCAACTGTAACATATGGTAGAGAAAATGGATTTTAGTTCTTTAAATCATTCATCGTGAATTGAATATTAGTATTAGTAAATGAATTAATGACCTTCACCAAATCAGTTGAGGGTTAGAATTTTTAATTTTTGTTTGCTTCCAATATTCAGGTAGAAAAAAGTAATAAGCAAATAGTCAAAAGAAATGTTTAATGTAAAGAAGACCAATGGCCATAAATTAATCTGGGAATATAGATCTTGCACTATCATTTAGGACATCACATGCACTTTGATGCTATTTTTATTACATTGCATTCAGTATTGCATAATTTAAATTTTCAATAGTATGGATAAATAAATCTAAAAGATGTCAGCTCCATTCATCGTACATTAAGCATTCATTGTTTGTTTGGAATACACATGTAAAAATTGATAATTCTCTGCAGTATATATACATTTTAGGTAATAAGCCATTATCAACTGTATTAGAGTGAAGTCAATCATCCATATAAATATAATAAATGTCTATCTACCGATAAATCAATCAACTTGATGTTAGTATACTGTGATTGGATTTGACATATTTCCTAGATTTCTTTACATATGTTCAAGATATGTTTATCTATTTATTGCATATTTCAATATTAAGTTGCTTGATTGATATATAAATATATGGGAATAGGCTAATTAATAAAAAACTACCACATTGTTAAATATTTGCTCTTTAACATCGTTTGTGTAGGTAATGCTAGTGATCATGGTTTGTTACTTGAAATATATATATGCTGCAAAATGATTTGTCAATTTTTTAATGCATATAGCAACCAAATAAGTATTAGTATGCAGTGACTGGAACTGACATCTCTGAAAATTTTTTTTTACATATTTTCAAGGTGTATTTATTTGTTTATTATATATATATCCAATTTCACTATAGATTTAGTAACCATATTGCATTAAAATAAGCATGTAAACAAAAACCTCATCTATCATGAGATGGTATTGTATTTCATTGTGTGGTAAAAAAAAATAATGCCTGATTTCACCAAACTTGAGATTTTCAGTCTTACTATGAATAGCTATATATCTATTATGAACTTTGTATTTAAGCTTTGAATATTAGTTATGCAACATGTGCATTATGCACAATGTAGACCAATGAAAAGATAACTTTTTTC
The DNA here is from genome assembly GCA_028023455.1 of Epiperipatus broadwayi. Lineage (NCBI taxonomy): Eukaryota > Metazoa > Onychophora > Udeonychophora > Euonychophora > Peripatidae > Epiperipatus > Epiperipatus broadwayi. Next base: position 657,967 of record JAQFVV010012516.1, on the reverse strand, counting down.
TCTCTCCAAACCACTTTCAGCACCATCTCTGAATCAGTGCGTGTGTTATGTAATGACAGTTGAGCTATTTACAAAAATTTTAATGTGCTAGCATATCTGGATCATGAGTTATAATGTGAAATGTGTAGTATGTCTCATATTTTCTTAAATCATCTTCAATACTCTTTCTGCTATAATGAAATCTTGCAGACCACAAGAAAATGGTTTTAGGGACCTGCCTTTCCTGCCATACATAGTCTGAATCATTTGAAAATGATATTGTCATATGAATACGTTTAAGAAATGTAGCATTTGTAATTTGAACTGTAGTTATTTGCTATGGTTAAATAACTGAACTGTGATGAAAACGTGGGGGAGGGGATTAATGGTGCAAACCAACTGCGGTGATTGGTTTAGTCAAAAATGGATCTTATGCATCGGTAACCGCCGTCTATATATTTTTAATTATGTGGAGATTGAAAGTGTTTGTAGTATATATTATATAGGGTTCCTTCTAGTATTTTCTTTCATAGTGAGCTTTTAGTTGGCTATCGTTTTAATTATAAATTAGGATATATAACAAATAAAAACGCCTTTTCTAGATGAAGTTGTTGTTAAAAAATACATGTCTTTTTCTTTCAAATACTTTGACATTAGTAATTTACAAATATAAATTCTTGCCAGAGAGGGAAAAAATAAACTTTTTTGTGTAGTTTGTAGTTGTTTTTTAAATAATATTGTATTAACTTGCTAAACCATGGATTTGAGAAATATTTTTCAATTTATATTTGGTGTAGTTCTGCTTTTTATTTTTATTTGAAAATAAATAAATGGGATATGAAATGTTTGGGCATTTTATTTCTACTGCTTTTTAAGATGAAGACATTTTAAACCAGATTATTTTTTGTTGCAATCGCTTAATAATTGTATTTAATTTTTCCTCAGACATTTTAAAAAATATTTGTTTAACATTTATCTGTAGAATAATTTATGATTAAAATATTGTTAGAATTTTTTATTAACTTTTTAAAAAGCAAATGAGGATTCTGTGCTAAGAAAGTGATGAAAAATAAAATAAAATCTTCGTTGTTGTTGCGGCAAATGGGAAAGGAATTTATATTTTTGCTATTTATTATTTTTCTCTCTTCTTGGCTATAAATTAGCTAGAGTAAACCAGCATTTTTCTTTACGATACACTTTTTTTTCTTTTTAATTTACTAATATTCTTTTCTGAAATTTCATTGACAGTTTGAATCTTTTTACGTGGTGATAAAAAGTAAATAAATTATTTCTCCTTTGCAATGTGTAAATCACAGCGGAGATGGGTAAATAAATTATTTTCTCCTTTGCTGTAAAAATATTGAGAAGAAAGAAATCAAAGAGATTTATTGTATTCTTCGTGTAATTCTAATTTGCACATTTACAAAATTCATTAGACAGCTGCAGATTTACTTTAGAGAGTAGAAATATTGCATTCGAAAGGTTTAAACGATAGAATCTATTGGTAAAATTGTTTGTTTTTCTTTTGAATTAGTATTAAAAATATTGAAGTGCAAGTTTAATTAGCTTTGGGGATCTAAAATAGAGACCAGAAGAATAAATTGTGTTAAAAAGATTGACAGCGCTAGCAAACTACCTTCTATGATGATCAAAGAACTCAAATGATTAGTTACTTCAAGCTGCCTGGGCAAGAAACTTAAAATACATCCACATCAAGGCAAAACCTAAGGATTATGTTTTTTTTTAAAAAGTCCCCTTTCTCAGCCCAACGTTTGTAGACTAATGTATTCTGGAATTCTTAAGAAAATCAATCTTTGGAAGTGACGGAATTAAGCTGCAGTCCATAGACTTTAAGTCCTAGAGTCCATCAATTTTCCGTTGCATGGTTTGGTGCAGTGGTAACTCAAAACATTTCAAAGGTATGAAGGATAACTATGAAATGTATTAAATTAATTAGCGAATTATTAAAGTTTGTATGCTAAATGTAGCTTCATGTTGATTTGTCCTGCCACAAAGTATGCATAATTGAGTTTATGTTATTTGTCAGTTAAATTTATATATGTTAGATAAGTGTTGTAAATGATTATTTAAAAAAAAAAAAAACATGTCTGGATTATGTTTTTAAATATTGCAATAATTGCTGTTATTGCTTTTATTACAAAAAAATAAAAATAAAAAATACCCATGTGGTTAGTGGATGGAGATAGATGGTGCATTCCTTGCTAAAGTTGTGGATAGTTCAATCAGTTGTACAGAATTGTTGTGTTCATCCTGCTACTTGGATGCTTAAACATTATTATGTCTCCTGGTCAACTAATCACTAAATATTTTGATATCACTACAAAAATTATTTTTAACATCTTTAATGCAAAAATGGAATTTTGAATAACTATAAATTCGAAAATTATTAAATAATGATTTTTGATCTTTTACTATATATAAATTAGTTGATATACTAACTTACAATAATAATAAAAAATATTCATTAAGTATTTATAAATTAATAGGCCTAATGTTTATGGTCTTGTGTATCGGTTATATTGGATAGAGTCAGGGGAGCTTGAAAGTCTGGGTTCAAATTCTCTTTAATCACCTCTAGGTTAAATATATACATTATACTTGTATTTCAATCTCTTTAATTAGCAACAGAAGGTTATTAAAGGTGAGATTCAATCTCTATCTTGTATATTGACAATTAATCTAATAATTATTAATACCAAGTTTTCATTTGTGTTGATATATTAAATTCTCTATATTTTCATCAATGTTGGTAAAGTTAAGCTTATAAACATCAAAAACGTAATTGTTCTTTTGATCAACAGCGTGATATTTGTTTTTTGCCTGAAGGGGAGAGTGTTTCTTCCATTAAATTATATATATATATGTATTGAGCTACACTAATTTAATGTTTGTAAAATTTAAAACTATGTTATATTTTATAATCTTTGAGGAAAATTGTTGAACAATCAAAATCTCAGACTGATCAATAAAATATGAACGTTGCAAAAAGAATAAATGAAGTTAATTATTTAAATATTGCAAAAAAAAAAAAAATGTAAAGAAAGACCTGTTAAAATTTATGATATAATTCTAAAGGTGAAATATTAAAATAAATTTAAGAAACAGTAACAAACTACTTCTGTTAATAGTCAAGTACTATCATTCTACAGATCTTTTTCATCATGTACTGCACAAACTGAAAAGTCAGTACATGTACCCAGATCTGATTTTAAACTGAATAGAACAATGATAATAGCTAAGGTGCTTTTATTAATATAATGTAAGGCTATTATTTAGATCAAAAATATGGTATAGAATTATTTTACAGTTAAATGGTGTTTTCAGGAATATTAAGTCATTAAAAGTTCTCGATGAATTATCTTGGCCTATCATCATCAATAGTATTCTGTCCCATGGACAGGTCTAGAAAATAATCACATCATCAATTCATCCATTTTCCCACTCCATTCTGTTCATTGAGCTCTTCAATTCTACATAACTCATTCTATCTCTTATATCAATCAACAATGTCAATCTTTTCCACTCTTTTTTTTTACTTCCATTCACCATTCCCTCCAAAACTTCTTTCATTAAACTATACTTTCTTCTTAATATATGTCCATTCCAGTTTCTCCTTCGGTTTCTAATTTCCTCAATCTTATTTTTTTATTTACTCTTTTCAAAACCTATTCATTTATTTTATTCATCCAACTGATTTTTTCCCATTCTTCTCCAAGTTCACATCTCAAAGACTTCAATCTATTCCTAATTTTATTACTCATTGTCCATGTTTTACAGCCATACAGTTGTACATTCCACACATAGCATTTAATTAATTTTTTTTTTAATTCTCTTTTCAAGGGTACCACAAAATATTTTCTTTCACTTAATAAATGCCTTCTTTATCAAAGTTATTCTTTTAACTTCATCTTCACTTCTTCCATATATTATTCAAGAATGTCTAGTTACTACTTAATGTTTAAATAAGGTGATTGAAAAGATGATAGATGTGTGATATTATCCAATTATTAATTTATTTTTTTATTACTGGTCTATAAAAAAAAATGTTATGATATGACCACCAAATTGTGACAGATTAGCAACTTTGTTTCATAGTCAGAAAGAGTCTGAAGCATTTGATTACCAGATTCCATTGTTTTGTTCAACTATGTGGTTTGTTTCCACTGTCCAGTTTTTATGCCCAAGACATTATTTTAAAAATAAAATCAAATGGATTTATTACACAAAAATTAATAAGTGGTTTGAGCAATGGAAGAAAATGGATTAGGCCATAAACCATGGACTTTGGATTCTAGAATCTAACATTATTGCCGTATTAAACTATGCAGAGCATCACTACTTTTACATTGTTGAATGCACTTCAGAAACAGTAGTCTTACAATAACATCTGAATTATCAGCTTGTAAACTCACAAAACACTGTTTTAAAGTGTGCTGGAGTATTCACATATTTGATGACCTCTGCAACCATGAAATGCTGAAGAGTTTGGGCAAAATTTGCCTCTTTAAATTTGCACAATTTATTATTTCTTCTCACAAGTATATAAAAGTAATGTCAACTCTGTGTCATATATCCATATCACGTCTTTCAGATTCTATACATTAGTATGTATTTCTATTTTTGTGAAAGTCAAAAATATCGTTCTAATTTGGCTTGCATCCCTACTACTTTGTTCATCTTTTGCTTATAAATGATAAATCCTTTTATTAGAAATAATTTGTAGATTATGAAAACCATTTGTTATTTTTTTAATTGGAAAACACATTCTTTCACTATGAAAAAAAATATATATACTATTGTTTTCCATCTTTTTTGAGTCCTGGCTTGGCATTAACAAATAATTATGGCAATCATATTTGTATAAAAAGGTGTTTTTAATAAGGTAAAAGGCGTGAAAAAGATTTTTTTCAACATAAAACTTATTTATATACTGTATTAAAATTATTTTTTAAATGAACTTTATTATTCCAACCTTATATTTGTTATAAGTAATTTCATAATTCATCACATGATCACCATTTTTTATGCTTGCTCATAACTGTTATTAAAACAGACAAAACTCTCTATACAGTAGTGCTCAGTGCAAGCCAGAGTAATCAATGGATGCCAGAAGGCTTGTGCATAAAATCCCTATCTAGGGCCTACTCATCAAATATCCTGACTAGCTTCTTCAGTGAGGAACCTTTGATCTGAGAACACTGCACCTAGTTCTTAGGATCTAATGCAACCCAATGGTTATTAAAGAACCAAAGACACCAAAATATATGGGTACTGAACTGAGTTCAGACCTATATGACTATATAAGCTAATGAGCTTGGATTGAAAATTAAGTGTTTTCAATTTTATTGTCATAGTTTTGTAGTTAAGTAGAGATAAAAGGTGGCTTCTGGAGGGTTGTATTAGATCCTAAGATCTAGGTACAGTGCTCTCAGATCCAAGGCTCCTCATTGAAGAAAGCCATTAGTTAGAAACTAGTTTGGGGATATTCGATGAGTAGACACTAGATATGGATTTTATGCACACTGTCTTGCACTGAGTGGCACTACTGTATGGAGTTGTTTTAATTTCATAATTTAAATTTATTAACTGCTTTGTTTTCTGCAACTTTTATTTCTACTATTTTTAATCAGTATTTTCTAGAGCGTTTATCTTCACTTAATTTTAAAGCCATCTATTGTAAGGTTGAGATACCAGATGATATAGAAATATAAAATTCCCACTTCAAGAGCACTTTCTGGGATTTTGCTTTTGTTGGTGAAGACTAGGATTCAAGGCTGGATTTCAATTCCAGTCTTTGCTGATGAAAGCCAAAACTAGAAGCTGATCTGCAGATGGTTGTTTTATAATACTATATTATCCAATGCTCATTGATCACTCCAGTTTCCAGTAGATGTCACTAGATTAGGTTAAAGATGTCTTAACAATTTTATTTTTAAAAAAAGTAATCACAACAAAATATTTCTCAGTATGGCATATTCCATTGCAAATTATTATTGACCTTGGGTTTCGAAATGAAGTGTTTCTCTTTCAATATTTTGAGAGCGTATTACACTTCAGCAAAATTTTAAGTAATATTAAAATCTTGCCCTAAAATGTTTAATGTGTATGAACATGGGAAGCACTTTTTATTTTATTTTGGAAAAAACAATACAGTCATTAGTAGAATATTTCAGTGTAGCCATTTTGAAATAAATAAATGTTGAAATTTTTTTATAAAAGTAATTGTAGTTAAAAATAATACATAATGCCCTCCTTCCCCCCAGAAAATACATTGCATTTCTGATATTTTTCCCAGGTCAGAATTTAGAAGGTTTACAATAAGATTTTATAATGATAGATAATCCAAAATAAAGCTAGTAGAGTTACAGAAAATTCACATGAGATAGTGCAGAGTTTTTAAGATTTAAACTCTTTAATCCAGGATCCATTTATTCTCAAGCCTTTTCTTTTATTTCTAAACTACTTATATATTCACTATTGTATAATTTAAGGAATTTTTATTATTTTGGATATCCTAGAGAGCGAGTTTGTTATATTATTAATGAATTACTTGCATGAGTAGAGTATATCTAATTAATGCCTACCTTTCTTTATTTAACTTAGCATACAATTCATTTCTCCAATCAATTATGTTTTTTTGTTTTTTTTCATAGCCATGCAATTTAACAATTAGTTACTCTTGATAAGATCCCATGATCAAGCATCAAAAATATTTGATTAGTTTATAGTTGATTTTTGCCAATCCTTAACAAAAAAAAAAATTAGTATTGAAAATCCATCATTAATTAATATAATCGGAAGTTATGTATTAGTTCTGATACGCCTTTTCACATCCATATCAATACGCTGATAACATTCTAATCTTGTGATATGACCAAATAACATGTGCACTTGGATCTTTTACAAACTTAAAATGATACATTTGTTGAAACGGACCACATGTACATGATATTTTTCAAGATTTACAAAGTTATCAGTAGTCTCAATACGTATGTGAAAAGGCATAGCTGTTTTAATATGTGACAGTAATTACACCAGACTAAATCTAACAATACTAAAAATATGAATTTTCACACAAAATTAAATCTGAAAAAGTACATTTTTAACAATACTAAAAAATGTGAATTTCACACAAAAATAAATCTGAAAAGTTTTATGCAATTCCCAAATATTACTTTAAATATGGACAAAACAATCACTAAATTGCAAAACATTTAAAATATACACATACCGTACTTATCATGTAATACATAACAGGAATTGTCATGATGAAACAATCAATTCGTCTGTTAACTAATTCATTTTAAGTAGATAAAAATGTTATTTCAAAATGGAGACTAAAAGTGAAAAAATTTTTCAAAATGGAGATTTACTTAACATGTGATTAACTGAAATACAGGCTTATTATATACCTGTATCAATATATATAATATATAGGGTATATGAGCACAGACTTTCACACGACCCACCACTCACCATTCTATCTCATATCATTGATACACTTGAACATATATATGTCAAAAAGATAAATAATCACAAATATACATATTTCATGCTAAACCAGCAATCATCGGTCCAGATTATCATCTCTACACATATATGCAATATGTGCTCACATATATATTAAGATAGCCAATCTTCATACTTTAATGGACAGGCTTCAATCCATTCCACACTCCAACTCTTCAGCCAGCCATCCAATTGAAAATCTGATGATGGAACGCTCAAAGATCACCCTGAGGCCGGGATTCTTATCACACCCATGTTGACGTAAAGTCAGTCTGATCCCTCATGTACAGGGCATATGGATGGTTGAAGAGTTGGAGTGTGGAGTGGATTGAAGCCTGTCCATTAAAGTATGAAGATTGGCTATATTAATATACATCGGAGCATGTATTGCATGATTGCTGGTTTATATTGGTGATTATTTATCTTTTCGATATATGTGTTCAAGTGTATCAGTGATATGAGATAGAGTGGTGAGCGGTGGGTCGTGTGAAAGTCTGTGCTCATATATCCTATATATTAACATGTGTTTATGCAATCTTTACCAGAAATGTTAATAAGTAGTAAATATATTTTTTTCAAAACCAAAAACATTAAAATTACTACATTTTTATTATTTCTTCAATGTGGTGGACTAATTTTTTTGATGTCATCCAGTATGATTCACACAAAAATGGTCAGTACCTGGCAGCTCGTAATTCAGCAATTTTATAGGCTTTCCAACAGTCTAAATAAATTGTTGATTCCTCTTCCACATTTTGTTTGATGGCTTCCATCAGAGTTGTCACTGCTCTACCATGAATTTTCATGATGAAACACTCATCCCTCTCCCTGCACAAGCCATCAAACATCCACATTCCAGGACAATTTTCCGGTTTGGGTTTTTTTTCTTTTTGTGCAACAACAACAACAGTTTTGTTAGGTCCTCCAAATTTATGTTTTTTTTTCTACTAAACCAAGCTTTGTTTCTCCCCATTCTATGGATGATAATTTGTGATGCCATCCATAAATAAATTGGATCTCAGTCATTTCATTTGCTTTAATTGATAATATAGCCTAACTAAATTCTTATATTTATTTTTATTATATCTGTTTATCAGGGATTATTGCAGAATGAAGGCTTGTAGCCAGTTGGTAAATAACATATTGGAGAATAAGATTTTATACTTAATAAGCATTTGCACTTGTTCAACACTGAAACTTTTAATAAAATTATATGTGCATGTGTTCATTCGAAGTGGAAATTTTTTTCCACTTCGTAGCAGAAATAGTTGTGAGATCTCTAACATTTCTTCATTTACATCTTTACAAGCGTTTTTTTTTTCCATATTGCGTTGCAAACTTTTCTCTCTCTAATATTTATTTACATTAGTTTTTTTCCTTGGGATATTTCTTAGAGACATTGACAAAAAAATTTTAAAGATAAAGTTTTGGCCACTAAACATATATCATTTTTATTTTCTATTTATGTCGTTATTCCATTCATCACATGACTTAAAAAACCTAATTCTCGTTTTCTTAATTCTGTTATAGATGTTGTGGTTAAACAACTTGTGAAAATAAGCAAAATTGCTTTAAATAGATCTTCAGAACAAAAGGGTTGGAATAATTTACTCATTGAGACTACTCAACTATCAAATAAGTGATCGTTTTTGTGATTTTCTGTTATTGTTTTATTCAGAGCTAAGAATATCTAGATACCCATTTATTGACCAATAATTTAGATGGCTAGATAGACTTTAAAAAAAAGCAGGTTTCCAGATTTGACTCTCAGGTCTTGATGCACTAGCCAGTACATTATGAAGTTTGTAATGTGTGTGTGTGTGTATATAACAAATATGATTTAAATCGACACATTTATATATCATATTTGTTTATTTGTTTTTTCAAAACAATTATATATTTTGTGAAAATCGTCATCATTTTTTAATTATTTTAGCATTTATGGGTGAGAAATGCCAAATACCCTGATTAAAGCTTATGTAGTTAAACGTTTGTTAGGCAGTCACTGTTATGTAAAGAGAGAAAGAACTATTCCCGTGTAATTTCACAAAAGCATTTAGTAATTCTAAACATAACTGTATAACCTTTCATTCACACTTGAACAAACTGCTTTTAATAAGATGAGATTTGCAAAGGTGTTGCTAGCTTCTATTTGATGGAAACGATTTCTGCAACTGAGGTTTAATTAAAAGTTAAGCTGACATCAGCAAAGAATTTAATAAATATTTCTTTAGTTATTATTTGAAAGCGTAATCAGCTAACAATCTTATTTTAAACGATGAAAAATCTTTCATATTTTATTCTCATTGTGCATTGTTAGAAATTGCTTTATAAACTATCTTACTTTATAGATTAAGAAATTGATTATCAGTGGAGGATTAATTTACTTAAAGTAAATGTAATATATCAAATTCAAAAAATAAAAATACTTACCAACAATAAAAACAATTTATAATCTTTCATAAAAAAAATTTTAATTGTAAAATAATAGTCGTGTGCATCTGCTTTTTCTTTAATGTCATATTTGTATATATAAGAACAGATAGAAAGGGAGAGCTTTTGTTTATTAAAGATGTTAATAGAATGCCAGTTCAGAAATTGTATCCATATGCTATTTAACACAATATTAGAATGACCAACTGGAAAGCTAAAAGTTTGGGGGTTTCAGCTCTACTTGTTTCTTCTGATGTTCTAAATGTCAAATCTTCCCCAGCAATTAACCATTCATATATATATAATGAATTATTTGTGTATTCATGTAGTATAAGACAGCCAATCATTCAAGATTAGATAGCATATGCAAGATTTCAGTAATTCATCCCTGATTATAATATATTTTGGAAACTATCTTATTTACACGGTAAGAGCATGTACAAGGATGTTTTTTTGGTTTTTGTCATTTGAGCATAAATTTTTTGTTCCGCTTTTCCCTAAAAATTTTGAAAATCCAAAAGTACAATAATGAATAACATAACGGTACATACTGTGCTATTGTTTTTAAAAGTGAGTATAGATTAAAATATAAAATAAAAACACAGAGAACACTTTATACATATTTTAAAAATATGTCTTCTTTGCTTTTATTACCTGAATTTTTTTTATAATATTATCTAAAGGTAAATATTATTATTAAGCATTGAAATAATTGTAATCATAAAGAAGGAAATAAATTCCAGTCATGTACTGTTTATAAATGTATATTAAAATCTCCGTGCACTTATCCGCCAATAACAATTTAAAAGCATAAGTAAATTCACCTATGCTTAAAGCAAATTTTTATATATGCCAACCATCACTAACTGTGTTTGTCTCAGGACTTGAATCTATTATATACCTATATTCAAATTGACAATTATATTGTACAAATTTAGATATTCTATCACAGGGGATAGATGAAATCTCATTTTTAACCATCTGCGATTAAACATAATAATTATGAATAAAAGTAAAACTATTATTATTAAGCACTGAAATAATTAATCATAAAGAAGGAAATAAACCTCCAGTCATGTGCTGTTTACAAATGTATATTAAAATCTCCATGCACCCACCCATCAGTAATAGTTTAAAACCATAAATGAATTTACTTATGCTTAAAGTGTATTCTTATATAAGCCAACCACCACGGACCCATGCTTATCTTAGGACTTATGATAAGCATGGTCAATGTTGTTTGGCTTATATAAGAATACGCTTTAAGTATAAGCTAATTCACTTATGACTTGAAATATGCGCAGTCAGAAGTGGTTGATTTATATAAGAATATGCTTTTAACATAAGTAAATTCACTTATGCTTTTAATTATTGGCAGGTGAGTGCACAGAGATTTTAATATATATTTATAAACAGCACATGACTGGAGGTTTATTTCTTCTTTACGATTAATATTATCTAAATCGACATTTTTAGAATAAATGTTTCCTAATGCAGCTAGCTGCTAATAGTAAAGTTGAGAAAGTATCTAGTACTATTGCCAAATTTGAAAACAGTAAAGTTACAAATTATTTTCAAAAATAAACGTCATCTATGGTTTATCAATTTAGTTTCTGATATTGTTAAACTGTACACTTTGTAAGTTTAAGCAACATTTTGTTCCCATTTCTTTTGGGAATGTTTGATAAACTGAAAATATCATTTTAAAAAATCAAAATTATAATTATGCATTTGCAATTGTTTTAATCTTTCATTCAAAAACTTTTAAGGTGATATCCAAAATAACAAAAAATATATTGATTTTAAAAGTTATTCTGGATTGTAAATCATCTACATTTTCATAATCAAACATTCATTTTGTTGTGCATTGTTGAATTATTAATTGTGAAAGAAATGTAATATCAGCTTCTACTTCTTTAGCTGATTCTTTTCTCTTTTTTTTTTTTTTTAGTATAGTAAAGTTTGTTTTTATATAATCTTGATATCTAATCAATATATATATATAATTCTAACAGACATGTATATTTTGGTTTAATTTCATTAATCTTATATTTATCACACATATATTTAAATGTTTGTTTAGTATATTCAGAACACTATAAAATAATATGCTTTATAATATTTGCTTTTTTATTCCAGCATTTTGTATACTTTTTGATATTCATACCCCAAATTCTTACTGCAAATAGTAAATTTACTTTTTCTGTTATTTTCTTATTATTAATTATTCTATTGTTCACTTTCATTTATTATTCTTTTGATCATTCTTATTTCATTCGTTTTAGCTCACTAAATGACTAATATTTATTTTTTCATTTGTATCAATTTTTATATAGGCAGATAGCTTTGTGATATCTGGAATTATCCACAACAGATGTTAGATACTAATAATTTACATATATGGTATATTTATGAACATTACTATTTATTTCTATTCCATTTTTCAAAAATTCTCTTTGATTTTTTTCTTTTACTTTATTTCTCATAATCCATTTCCTACCTTGCATGAGAGTGGTGTAATGAAAATTACACTGCAGAAATATCCAAACCCATTAGTTGATAAACTTAAATCTTTTATCCATTTTTTATGTGGTCTTTTGTCTTTATATTGTGTTGAAAAGGTGAGCCATCTAGTGATACAAAAAAAAGTTAAAACTTTATGTATATTTATTATTAATACTCATGAAAAAATTTTGGATTTTAAATATGACAATTATCATTATTTGTTTTTATTTAATTGTTTTTAATCTTAGAAATAATTAACTCATTCAGAACAACAAACTTACATAAGCTCAAGTTTTTCAAAAGAAACAGGAAATTTAGAATGTTTATTTTACCATTGAATTTATGGTAATCAAGATTTCAAAATATATAACAGTTGCAGTAAATAATGATAATAATGAAGATTGTTTCAGTGATATATTATTACAAATGTATAAAATTTTTATTTTATTTAACATGTTTTGTCATATTGAATCACATTCGTTATAATAAAAAAATTCCAAAATTATATAGAACAATGTATTTTTAATTAGTTTGTTGCATTACTCTAGAGCTCTGTATTTAAACATGTTTGTTTTATAATTAATTCATGGTATTCTACTCTAGAACTCAATGTAAGCATGAGTAACCATGGCAATCAGTCAGCTCTATGCAGAATGGGTATAATTTTAGCTTACTATTTAAGATAATAGAGTAACAGGAGTAATCAATATCTGCCAGATGGCTCTAAAATAGTGATTTATTAGTGCAGAGCATTCCACTCAGCTATTTGTGTAAGCATAAGTAATCAATGTCTACCAGATGGCTCTAGATTAGAAGATTTATAATTAATATATAACATTCTGCTCTAGAGCTATCTATGTAAGCATAAGCAACTAGTGATCTCCAGATGGCTCTAAATTAGGTGATTTATAATTAGTTTAAATATTCTGTTCTAGAGCATAATGGTTTATAATTAGTTCATAGGTTTATAGCAGTAATCTTCAACCTTTTTATATATATGATACAATTATAGATTAAAATTCTTGAATACATAATACAGGTATAAAGAATCACAATAAATATTATATAATATTTCCTAAGATAACAATTAATAAACCACAAAAGATTTTATAAGAAATGAAAAAATTATAATTTTGGTTAACCATTACAAGTTAAGTCTGTTGCTTAAAACGGATTTCTTATTCTATCATATTTTTTAATTTCCAATGATGGAACATATGTTTTTAAATTTTTAGTACTGATTTTAGATGGAGTTTTTTTACAAAGTCAACCATTTTTATTTATTTATACTTGTTAATTCAAGTATTTCAAAATTAACTTCTTGAACTTTTTTAAACCCATAGTGATTTTTTTTTCAAAAAAAAAAACTATTAACTTGTCTGTGGTGATAAGTATATTTTTATTATTTCCTTGTAATGACATATTAATAAAATTTAAATGACTAAAAATATCTGACAAATATGATATATTTTGTGTATCAGCCTATATTTTTTAAATATAAAAATGTGCTTTGCCATGATAATTAATATCTCTTCTTTTAATTCCAGTAGGTGATTTGAAACATCTCTTTACAACTGCTTTAATGTCTATGTGGAATAGTAAGCACTCATATTCAGATTCCTTAAAATGACAAACATCTTTAAATATATATGTTTTTAGAGATCTTGATTTTATATAATTGATTGTTTGTGATGCCTCTTTCAAAACAAGATTTAATTCTTCAAGAAAAGTTTTTGTCATGGAGATTTGTCAATATAGGAAGAAATGAGCAAATATAATATTTGAGTTTAATTTTTTAAAGTACAAAATATTTTTTTTTGTTCCATTCATGGATTTTGTGTCATTTGTACCATACTAATTCATAACTTCTGTGAGATATTATGTTTCAAAGAATGAGTTTATCATTATATCTTGTCCAGTTGTTCCGTCTATAAGTTTATTAAGGAACAGAAATTGATTGGTAGATTTGTCTATTTGCAAAGAGATGTTTGAATTATCAGCTACTATTTATGACATTGCTTGCAATATTCTGTAATGTGTCTGTAATTCTAATTGAAGTATCTGATAAAAGAAATTTGCATACTTCTTTAGCTGCTTGTCTCCAGTCATCTTTTTATAACATATTTGTTGGCAGATGCAATTAATTCAGTTATTTCATATAATGCTATTTAAATAACTTTATAAGATATATTTATTTTATTTTCAAAATTTTCTTTTTGTTTACTTTGCATTTGTAATAATCTTTTAACAGAAGCTTTATTTTTAGAAGCAAGATTTGCGTGAAGTGTGATAAAATGACCTGTAATTTATTAAAGGCATTAAATTGTTTGGTTTTATTTCATCACATACTATGCACAAGGGAGAAGGGTTGTTTTTGTATGTCATTATAATATCTATTTTTTTTCTTTAACAGTTATATCACATTTTTGTAAACTTATCTTTATCAACAGTGAATTTTTCTCATTCTTTGCCATGAGCTTCATTCAATTGTTAAACAATTTTTGAATGTTCTTAGGTAAACTAAAAAAATTATTAATAATAAATACTTGTTAAGTAAATATTATGATGAAAATAATACCTTTGTTGTGAAAAAATAAATTGTTACATCAATTTAATAATTAATATTACTGGGAAAATATAGAGATGATACAAAGAGCTCCACAATTCACTACATATATGTAACTGCTAAAATGTTATGTTATTTCACATACACTTATATCAAGCATGTTGGTGCATGAACTTAGTAAGATTGAATTATGATTGGTGTTTTGGGTTGTTTTTTTTTCTCGCAATCTTGGAATTTCAAATAATAATATTTTATAAATTGAAGACAGCTAGTTTATGGCATTTTAATCTAGAAACAAATGTAAGCATAAGTAATCAATGACCACCAGATTACTCTAGACTGGGATGATTATAATTAATTTATAATATTTTACTCTATAGACATCTATGTAAGCATAAGTAATAAGTAACCACCAGATAACTGGAGTGATTTATAATTTATTTATAGCATTCTATTCTAAAACAATTTATGTAAGCATGAATAACCAGTATCCACCAGATAATTCTAGAGCAAGGTAATTTATAATTATAGTTTAGTATTTTACCCTAGGAAGTATGAATAATCAATAGCCACTAAATAGTTCTAAAATAGAGTGACTTGTAATTAGTTTGTTGTATTCTATTCTAAAAGCCTGTTACATAAATATGAATAGTCAATGGCCACTAGATGGCTCTGGAGTAGAGTGATTTTATAATTATTTTATGGCATTCCATTCTAGAGCCATAATATGCACATAAGAATAATCAATTGGTACCAGATACTTGTAGAATGGAATGATTTATAATTAATATATAGCATTCTGCACTAGAACAAGATGATTTATAATTAATTTATAATATTCTATTCTAGAGCGATCTATACAAGCAGGTGTGCCTTTAGAGTAAAGTAATTAAATATAATTAATTAATTTATAACAATCTATGTAGACTCTTCTATGCAAGCATGAGTAATCAATTAAATCTAAATTTCTTTAGTCTAATTATATATCTGCAAATGTGGACTAATTTATACTTTGTGATGTTTGTGCATCATAAAAATATTTAATAACACAGATTCATAGTATCATCTTATCTTTATGCAATATCTACTTTTTTAATAAATATTCATCTGCAAATTCATATTTTTTAGATTTAAAAATTATTGATGAACTTATTAAATTTTTATTTTGATTATTCATTCATCTTAAAAAAGGAAAAATGATGAGAGTCTTGTAAGAAATTTAAGAAACTAAATAAACTTTTTTTCACAACCTTGGGACATCTTATAATATGCCAGACATATTTGTAACCTTAGATAAATGTCAACGCTTTTAAGAAAAAGCAAAATCCCTCATTTTAGCATCTTGTGAATTTGATTAGATTTTGCAATAATAAAATTTTAATTCAAAAGAATGAATTTAATTTTATTGAATTAAAAGTTAAATAAATTGTAAAAAAAAAAAAAAAATGGTGATAAGTTTTTATCTAACTTTATTAATTACTATGAAATAATAATAATAAACAATTTTTACAAGAGATATTATTTAATATCTAACATACAGGCTATATATATATATATACACATAATATAATATATAAAGTATTTTGAGCTCAGACTTTTACATGACCCTCAATTCTCCACACTATCTCATACCACTGATATACTTGACCACATATATGTCTAAAAGATAATCATCAATATACATAATTCGTGCTAAACCAGCACTCGTCAGTTGGTCCAGATTATCGTCTCTACACATATATATAGTAAGTACTCAGATTTATATTAATTTAGCCAATCTTCATACTTTAATGGACAGGCTTCAATCCACTTCACCCTCCAACTCTTCAGTCATCCTTCCAATTGAAAATCTGATGATGGAATGCTCAAAGCCCGCACTGATGCCAACATTCTTGTCACATCCTTTTGAAAAATACAAAATAAAACATCTTTGCAAGTATTTTCATTTAAAATGGATTATTCCAAATCATCTAAAATACATTTATAACAATCTACAAATAATACTTATTATATATTCAATTATTTCTAACCATTTTATTTTTATAACCATATCATAAGACCAATTTGAATACGTATATTTTAAAATATTTTATAGTTACCAGGAGTTAGAATCGAATAAATAAATTTTGCTTGTAAATTATAAAAGTTTGAGCACTATAAGTTTCAGAACTGGAAATGATTCAAGAACCTTGTACTCTATAGAGTTTTGACTACTTCTACCACAAAGGTCGATCAAAAGAATTAGAGTAATGTGGCGAGATAATTTTAATACATCATAATACAACAGGATCTGCTATAATAAACATAATCTGTTCCAAAAGGTCATTCATTATATCATTCATTCATTGCAGTTTATATCAAAATACATATGTTTAGGAATAATCCAAATTCAAAAATATAAATACAAAACTACATATAAAATTAATTGTTTTATATATTTTACAGAATTAAAAGCTTAAAATAAAAATGTGAGCAGAGTTATCCTAATAAAAATTCATGTCTCATTGATTTAGCCAAATCACATTCTGAACTTCCCTTTTCTTATTTGGAATTTTATATATATATATTACAATCTAGCTCTGTTTTCAATCTGTTAGAGAAGATTAAAATTGATCTTCTAAAAAGTATAAACAAGCTTACATTAGAATTTTGTTTCGCTTTCTCTTTTGGATTTTTTTTTTTATACTTGATGTATGTTGGAGCTATTTTATAACTTATAGTGGAAATTAAAATCGATATATTAATAGCATAAACAAATGCTAATAAAAATCACTTTGCTTTCTCAATTGAATTTTTTGTTTTTGTTGTTGTTTTGATAAATGCTCTTCAGAAAGGCCTGTAATATCTTAAGCACACATTTCCTATGTCAGTTAATAATATTCTGTTAAGAGTTTTATAGTTTTGCCTTTTGGCAAATAATTTTTTCACAACAGTTTTAATTAGTTTCTTAATTCTGATTTTGCTAAAATTTTAGATATGCAGTAAAATAATTAAAAATTAATAATAAGTACAGTATATTTTCACTACTCAAGATATAAATAAACAGTTAATCAAACTAAATTAATAATTTAAATTGTATAAAACATATCAAAGATATTGCTTTTATACAGTTCATTCCCAGTAGAAGTCTTAGTTATATTTTATTTTTTTAAATTACATATATATTAATGGGATATATTTGTGGGATATTACTATGGCAGTTTGCTTAGACTTTAGTTGAAAGATTAGAGGATAGCAAGTAATAATAAGATTTTCATTGTTCTTACTAAGTTTGTTCCAAAAAAATTGCATGAAGACTGAATTAGTGATAAACTTGACCATTTCTCATTAAAATAATAATATTAATTGGTACTATAGTATAATAAAAGTATATTGTTTACTTTTATTTATTGACAATAATACACATTTAAGAATATCATTTACTGTATTATGATAATACACATTTAAGAATATCATTTATTGTATTATATATTTTTTTAAATATTCATAGTGATAATAATAATAAAAACTAAGTAAAGAAAACGTGTATAAGGACAGATATAAATTAAACAAACAAAAAAAAAAAAAAACTTTATGAGAAAGAATGAATAAAAACAAATGCATTAAAAGAAAAATGTAATGGTAGTTTTACCTTTAATTTAAAAAGTCAACTCAATGTCATCACCCTTCCAATTAAAAACAAGTTGAATCTTTTTTTGTTGCAAAATGAAAGATAGTTTATTTAAAAATAAATTTCCAAATAACTAATAATGAAAATATGACAATTTTTTAGGTGTTCAGAATGTGAATTCCTCAGCAATCAGTAGTGTGTTTCATTTTGAAAACTTTTATTATATTTTTTTTTCAACATACTTTTACTTGCACTTCTGTAATTTTAAATGTAGTTTTTGCATTCAATTGACTACTGTTCTGACCATTAATTCCTAATATTGGCCTCAGTTGCAACACAATAAATGTACTTCCAAATAAAAGATGATATCTAAAATCAATAGATAATTTAAATTTAAATTAGATCCCAAAAGATTGTAAAAGGTCTAGAAAAAGACAACATGTGAGATGTATGATTGGAATAAGGAAGTTCACTGGTATGTTGGAGGAGAGAGGTTATGGATTTGTGAAACTGAATTCAATTAGGAGAGATATTTATCCTGAAATGGAGTGATATAGATTGAAAATGATGATGATGATCTATATTTTATTCACTTTTGCAATATTCATGTTCTTGAAGACATTGTGAAATTTTAAAAAATGTCTGTGCAATACAATATGTGGTTATATTTTAAGGAATACTTTATATATTAAATGTTTAGACATACTAATTCATATAATTAAATCTGTCATTGATCTCAACGATATTAGTAAATAATCATGATGCTTTTAAACTATGCATATATATTTTTTTCTGAGCATATGTATTTTATAATAGGTCTCCTTATGATATGGTTTAATTTGCAAACTTCTGGTGCATAAAGTTTTATTTTAAATGAGATAGCTAAAGTTTTCTTCAAGTTTTTTTATAATTATTCACTCACAATCATTCATAACTGTAAATGCATTCAAAGAGGATATCCTATAAATAGTGTCGATTTTATATATAGACTAGCAAGGTATTTTTCTAGATCCATAAGTCAGTGATATTAAAGTAAATACAGGGATTGTTTTCTATTACATATCTAATATTGGAATCAAGAATATTTTTACTTAAGACCCATATATATATTTTAAACATAATCCTGTCTTAATAAAGATTATCTAAATCATATTACTTTGTGCTTAATTGAGTTAATAGTATGTAGATGGCACTACTGCCATTTTTTTAATGATGATGTTCTCATGTTCCTGAATAGGGGCTTGTATGATAGAAGAATAAATAATTATTAGTTAGTGATAAAATAAATTGATACCAACTCTAGCATGATAATAACCACCTGATTTTAAATTAGTAATAACTTTTAGATATGGTTTTTGTTTTTTTATTACCATTCAATACAATTGCATTTTTCCAAATTGTTTACAATGAGTTTACAATTTTATTGATTTTATATTTAAACCAGATGTATCCAGCCTATGAAAAAGCCATCGTTTTTTTTTAATTGGTTGCTTTAATAAAAAAAAATGTAAGATTTGATGTAAATTAAACAAAAGATTTTAATATTATATAAATAAATGTGAAAAATTCACAATTGAAAAATTGAAAAAAATAAATGCTTGGAACAACCCGGCCTGCTTGATACACTTCAGAAATATATCCAGCAAGATTTAATAAACTAAATTAAAATTTAAATATACTTGTTATATTTGATACATGAATTTAACAGCATTATGAACAACTGCTTCATAAAATAATTACATTTATTATTGGCAGAATTACTTTCTTTGCATAAAATATGCCTTGTAATAAAAATTGCAGAATAATAAATATAAAAAATGGAATTACTTCCTTTGCACAAAATGCTCGTAATATAAATTACTTAGGTATAGTTATATATTTATAAAAATAAATTTAAAGTTGTGTTTTTTTTTCTTTTTTCTCAGTGTTATGGACAAATATAATAGTTTTTTTAATTGGTTGTGAATTTGACAGCCTTGTGGATCAACATACATTCACAGGAAACATGTGATAGCCTTACAGACAAACATTCACATGGATTTTATATATATATATATAGATTGGTATTAATATAAATTGATATTTATATCAATCTGGGTAATATTTGTCAGAAAATTTGTGATGTTAGGTCTTTACTTGTATTTATATATTGTAGTAATAATATGTAAGCTGAAGACAGGTAGTAGAGTCAGTGATCTTTTATTGATTTACATGTTATAGAAGTTCAAACATATACTTTTCTGAATATACTTACTTAATTGTAATTTCATACATAATAATAAATAACACAATGTTTGATTGGTAGTTCATATATATATTACTTTTTATAAATCTCCACATATACACTCTAATGCAAAAAATTTTTATATATTGCTTTCAGGACAATATTATTATATGAATTGAACTAATAATCTCTAGATTCATAAACACTCTCCAGGATATTTGGCCAAAGTCAATAATCAGGAGAAATTTTATGTATCTATCTATGAAGAGCCAAATGATTTCTCCATTTATCTTTTCTAATTGCAAGATTAATGAATGGTTTCCAGTCTTTATAGACTGTCACACTGAGTTGACTTAAAGGATTATTTGTTATTGTCATATGAACCTTTGCCTGGATAACCTAATTGGTTAATGCACTATCTTCAATTCAGTATTGATAAATCTAAATGGTACCAGTTTAATTCCTATGTTTAACACTATCACTGATCAGATCAGAAACACCTGAAATCAAGAGGGAAAATGGAGCACAAAGCATTGTGGATTTTACGAACTTGTGTATTAAATGTATTTGGGAAAATATAAATAGAGCTCGAATTATTAAAAAATTATTTAATGATGGATATATATTATTTATAATCTAATAAGAATACTAAACTCTTCATACAGTAGTGATGATTTGATGGTTTTGTTTATAATCTACTTTCGCCATAAATGGATTTCTGAAAATGTTATTATTCCTCAGCATAATATCATGTTTCTGAAAATGTAATTTAAAACAGGCAAAACTCTCCATACAGTTTTAACAGATTGAGCAAGCATAAGAAATATGGTAATCATATGATGTTTAGTGGTTTAAAATGTAATTTACAGGCATAATTTTTATCAAATAAAATTAGTTTTTTTTTTTTAATATTCAAGTTTTAATGTAATATTTGTTTATTATGAATTCTTATTAATATTGATTATTGTTTATCTAGATAAAAAATTTAATTTATTTGTTTCTCTGCCATAATTCATCTCAAATATACATTGATTTATGTGTGATCACACATACTAACCAAATATAGACATGCTGGTGCATTTATTCCAAACCAGCGTGCAGTTGGCTAAATTTTATTTAAATATATATTTGTAGTCTTCAGATTTTTTTTTAATGAATCATTTACATGTTATTGATTCAAAATTTCTTTAAATATATTCAAATTTTTTCATGACATTTTAAAATAAGCAGGAAGTTCATCTATTTACATTGATTACAGTTTTTGGTTATTATTGTTGTTGTTAATTTGATTATTTTTAATATCTTGGATGTGTGTATAAAAATCAAATGCATAGTACTTTTTTATTTTCCATTTACGTATGTGAGCCTACTCATTGCAAAACAATGATTTAGTGTAGTAACATTGTGATTACAATAGCTATAATTAACTATGTACATATTTAGAAATTATTTCCTAATATTTAAAATCCTTCAGTACATTTTTTAAAAATAGACTGTTATTACATATAAAAATGCATTAAGTTTATACTTAACTTTAAATAGCTTTTTTTTTTAGACTTTTTTTTTTTTTTTTTATTGTACTCAGCTCACAAATTTAAAAAAAAAAAATCATAAGGCCGGGCATTTAATCATATTAAAATATTCTTACCAGAACCAATTTATGTATATGGACCACTTTATATTACCATAATATTACTACCATCAAGATAATTTTTTTTTTATTGCCAATTTAGAAAATTTGTTAGGGAGCAATAGAATGTTTACCAAGCAGTTCCACCAAAGACATTTTAAATACTGTACTTGACTTTCAATTATCTTAATAATAAGTTTGCATTCCAAGTAGGATATCTTAGGATTTGGATGTAACTTCTCAAATCTGAGATAGTAAATGCAAATGATGTATTTTGTGTTGGCATGGTGGCTGAAAAATTTAGTAGCAGCATTTAGTTGATGAATCAAAACTGGAAAATATAATGTAGGGAAAAGCTGTATGTAATTATATTATAAATATTTGACTTAAAATTGTTCACCTTCATGAGCATTAAAATTAAGTAAGACATGATCTCTTCTGTGAAAGTTAGACTAAGCCATATATAAATGATGCTGTTATTATCATTTGAGATATAATTAATTTTATCCTTCTTCAGAAACTTGCTAGGATACAGCTAATAGTCATTTTGCATTAGCATAGCAATTTAGTAAGTAACTGGCTGCAGAAAAGCTTATTAACAGCATTTGGCAAATTGAACAAAACCATTAAAAAAAATATTGATAATAGACATTGTTGTCAAGATCATGATACACAGAATATATTATGATTAGCAATATGGAAGTCATTATAAATAAAATCATGGAGAAACATCAAATGGTTTATTGCTCAGAAATTCTGTAATGTATGAGCACCAGAATTGAACCAAGATCTGTGGTTGTTGAGCTTTAGAGTCTGCCATTTTAAAACTGCACTGAATAATCCATCTTTGTAATTCTTTCATTCATGAAATACTTTTCATAATATACAAAAGGCTGTTATATCTTTGAATACAATCATTTATAATTTTAAATAATCATTTGGAAAACTCTGTATTAATGCAATTAATCGATAATTAAAACATTCTATTGTATATCTTGCTAATTCCACTTCTGGCGCATCATTCATATAAACATTTATAATATAATTAATAATAATCATAATTAATACAAACTATGGCTCTAATAATTCCAAATATAAAATATATATATACACAATAACTATAATACTCTTTTCAATCCTTTTGTTCTCTTCTTGAGGTGATATATAAGTACATACACAGTCCTTAAATTAAGATAGAGCAGACATATATATATGCAGAAACATTTTTGAAAAAAGTTTGCAATAATTTCACAAATGTAAAATAGCAGGAGGGAAGGCAAATAATGCTAATAGCAAACTGTTTCTTTTAAACACCTTTTCAATGGCAATCAAAATCAAAGGAGCAACAAACAGGATGCTTATTTAAAATTGCCTTTTATGAAGTTTTATTATTATAAGTCAAGTGCTATAAACTTAAATCATATTTATTTCTTTTCTAAATATAATAATAATATGTTTGAAACAATCAGGAAATTAAAAAAAAATATTCAAATAAATAAATAAGTAGACTTGAGTTGAATAGCTATATTATTTGTTTAAATAGAAAACAATCTGAATATAGTGTTTTCATTATGATAATTAAAGTTATTTTTCATAAATTTGTCTTTTCTGATAATTTTATAAGACAATTTTAAATAATTGTCACTGCTTTTTTATAGGCTTAATATTTTTATAGAAATTCCCCATTCTATATCTGAGCTTGACATAAATAGATATTGATTATTTTTAGTAGCAATAATTAATATTATTAACTAATTAAAAGTTAGTTAAAATGTGCCAGAGATAGTGTTATAGTAAAGTTCAAAATTTAACTAATATCAGATAACAATGAAATAACATACTTTTCTTTACATGACTTTTTTTTTTGACTTCTTTGAAAAGTATTACAATTTATTTAGTATTTTTTTAAATTATTGTTTGATTATTCATTTGCATAGATAGTTCTTTACTCAATCATGAAAGTGATAAAATATGATCTAAACTTTTAAATTGACTTTTAAAAAAAAGTTAAATAAAAACTAAAAAATCTACTTCAAAACTAAATTAAAATTTAAAGTGAAGATCTGAAATGAAGTATTTTTACATTTTTAGAATATTCATTTTTATACTAGTGTGTGTTGCTCTTTTCCACACCCATGTACCAAGATCTTCACTGCATTTTCTTTTTATCAACCCAATCATTTATAGATCTATATTATAATATTTAAATTAATAGTGCATTATTGACTTTTTAATTTATCTGACCATGACCTTTCACTTTAAATGAAAACAGTTTAATCATGTGACTGTCTAGACAATAAATGAACTTGTTAATTAATGATTTTTATTAACTTTAAATAATTATCAAATTAATTATAATAAAATTATTAACTGATTTTCTTATTAAACATCCTTTATTTAACTCTTTTCTATTTTATCCTAACTAATTACTTTGGTTGTCATATGATCCTTCATGTCAGCTGCGGGATGGCACTATTTCTAGCTAAATTTCTAGAAATATGCCATTTCCACTGCCGCACCCAAGCCTTTAAGCATTCTTTCTAAAATAAATCCTAGAAAGATTGTTAACTCGGAGTTAAGTCTTCTTTCTATGCTAAAAGGTAGAGTATTAACTTGGAGTTAAGTCTTCTTTCTACGATAAAACCTAGAAAGAGTGTTAACTCAGCTTAGCGGCTAAGGGTGTGGCTTTTTCGATGCTAAAAGCAGAGGAAAATGCCATAGTTGTTTGTGTCACGCACTACATTGTAATGCTGTGTTATGTATTTTATGTAACAATATTGTACGAGGGTGTGTTAAGTTGATCATGTCAAAATTATTTAAATTTTCATTGAGGCCTTTTTTTAAAGACAAATTGATGTACTGTTACCTTTTAACAATTTTAACAGTGTCATGATTGTTCCTCATAAAGCTATAAGCCTCTTAAAATCTATTAGGGTGGGGTAGTGTAAATTATTTGATGATCATGCTTTGAGCCACGTTTTAGCGAGAAATTTTCCAAGACCAAGAAGATGGCTAATTCCATCACAGAAAACTTGAAAAGATGGGAATTTCCAGACACAGAAGCCAGTGCTGGAACATTTCTACAGCAGAAAAACATCTGCTGAAAGAAAAGATTGGATTGTGCAGCAAATATATGCAGATTTGAGGTCCAAAAACATCTTTTGACTTTCATTTGTAAGTCTCGTTGCTGACGGAAATGTTCACTTCGTAAAGGACAGCTTGTTTGAGAGATTCCAAATGGCCTTCGTCAAATGTAAAAAATAAAAGTAACTTCAATTTTTATTTAAACATACATCCCTTCTCCCAATAATTGTTGTCGTCGGTAATCAAATGTAAAATAAAAGAAGTAACTAAAATTTTTATTTAAACATAGCCCAAAAAACCCTGCTTCTCCCAATAATTGTCGTCGTCGGCAATCAAATGGTCAAATAAAAGTAACGTCAATTATTCTTTAATCATATAGAAAAAAAACCCTCCCACTAATTGTTATCGGCAATCAAATGTAAACCAATAAAAGTAAGACCGTAAATTATTATTTAAACATAACCCAAATTACTATTTGAACATACACCAAAAAAGACCGGCTCTTGTCAATAAAAATTAAAGAAACAACTATTATTGTCCCATTGTCAAACCAAATATTATTTGGGAAACCAAAATAATTTATAAACGAAAAAAAGAAAGTCAAATCGGTTGTCAATCAAATGGTAACCAATAAAAGTAACTTAAATTTTGATTTAAACATACACACAAATAAAAAAAAAAAAAAACCCTTTCTCCCAATAATTGTTGTCGGCAATCAAATGTAAAAAATAAAAGTAACATAAATTATTATTTAATCGTACACAAAAACACCCCTGCCACTAATTGTTGTCGGCAATCAAATGTAAAGCACTAAATGTAAGATAAATTATTTTTTAAACGTAACCCAAATTACTATTTGAACATACACCAAAAAAGACCCTCTTGTCAATAAAAATGAAAGAAACAACAACTATTATTGTCCCATTGTCAAAAATATTATTTGGGAAACCAAAACCATAATTTATAAACAAAAAAAAGAAAGTCAAATCGGTTCTCAATCAAATGTAACCAATAAAAGTAACTTAAATTTTTATTTAAACATACACAAAAAACAATCCCTTTCTCCCAATAATTGTTGTCGGCAATCAAATATAAAATAAAAGTAACGTAAATTAGTATTTAATCATCACCCAAAAACATCCACTCCTCTCACTAATTATTGACAATCAAATGTACACCATTAAAAGTAATGTAAACTATTCTTTAAATGGTTACTCTCCCAATAATTGTTGTCAACAATCATACACAGAAAAAACACCCTCCCAATAATTAGTGTCAATCAAATGTAAACCAATAAAAGTAAGACCATAACTTATTTAAACATAACCCCAATTACTATTTGAACATACACCAAAAACCATCCTCTTGTCAATAAAAAGTAAAGAAACAACAACTATTATTGTCCCATTGTCAAAAATATTTATTTGTAGAACCAAAACCATAATTTATAAATGAAAGGAAGTCAAATTTATTGTCAATCAAATGTAAACCAATAAAAGTAACTTAAATTTTTATTTAAACATACACACACGCGCGAAAAATAACACTTCTCCCAATAATTGTTGTCGACAATCAAATGTAAAATAAAAGTAACATAAATTATTATTTAATCGTACACAAAAACATCCCTCCCACTGATTGTTGTAGGCAATCAAATGTAAACCTATAAAAGTAATGTAAATTATTATTTAAAGATCCATCAAAAAAACCCGTTCTCTCTTGAATTTTGTCAATCAAATTTTACAAAAACAGTAATACTATTTAAAAAACCACAAATTACTATTTGAACACACACCAAAAAAGACCCTCTTGTCAATAAAAATTAAAAAAAAACAACTATTATTATCCCATTGTCAAAAATATTATTTGGGAAAAATAATTCAGAAACGAAAGAAAGTAAACTTTGTAAACAAACAAAAAAAAAGTCAATATTAATAGAGAATCGCTAGCCCAGGAACATTATATTAATGTGTTTTTGGTTAGAAATAGCGCCATCCCGCAGCTGACACCAAGGATCAGATGAGAACCATTACTTTTAATGTCTTTTTAACTTGCAATATTTCACATGCATGTTCCAAACATTCAGACACATATATGCACATTAATTATAACCATTTTTAATGTGATGAAAATAAATTAGTTATTGGCTGACATTTAAGATCAATTAAAAATTAACCTAATTTCCGTCAGTTATACTTACCGTTTTTAAACTCTAATTTTAAATACATTCACATAAACTGATATTTAGTAAATCATAATTATTACTCTAAAATTATTTATTTTAATAATCAACAACAAAAAATCGTAACAAAATTAACTAATCATTTCAGAAAGCATAAAACAACTTTACTATTACCTTTATTTGAAACGTATTAAGTTCTAGATTAACTCTTCTTTAGTTTAAAAATATTAATTTTATTTTTTCAAGCAGATATTAAACAATCTAAGATATATTTTTAGATATCTCTAACTAAATAAGTGAACTGAATTACATTACTCATACTATTGAAACATAATTTAAGATTTTTGTTATAATAATGCAAATAAAGAAATTTACTTACTATAATCTTATATTTTTAATGCTTTAAAAATATATTTAACCCACAGGATTAAATATATGATTACAGTATATATATACTGTATTATTTAAAATGGATTTATTACACTATATGCTCTAGTTGCACAATTTGGTTTCATTCAGTGCAAGACAGTGAAACAAATGTGATGATAACCTCAAACTATCATCATGTGTTTTTCAAATAAGCTTGTAAGGGTTTTCTGCGATCTTGGTTACAACCATAAACCATCATAGTTCTGATATCTTGTGACTTGGCACATATGTAATTGTATTTTTGTCATTTTTCTAAAAAAAAAAAGTTGCAATACTTTTAATTTAGTGTGTAGTTTTGTTAATTAATCATAATTTTTATATAGATTTAGATTTTTTGATCATCTAGCAAATGTTTGAAACAGAAAATTTACTAAGTTTAAATCAAGTATTTCAATTAATTTAAGTGTATATGCTGAAAATGTCTATCAAAATATATATTATTTCTTTCTCAAAGGTAACTTCTTTTTTTTTTAATTTTAGGAATTTTTTGGAACCTTTTTGGACATTTGAGTGAAAGCAGTATTTATACTTCTTGTAAATGTAAGTACAGAATTTAAAGGTTCACATTTATTAGTATAACATTTTATTAATGTGTTGAGAGTAAAAATTTCTATGATTGCTGCAAAGGCAATGTTAATAATCTCACAAAAAGTTAACTGTCAATGAAATAAAATGAGTCCCACTTTTGCTTGCAGTCGAAGAAACTTATATGGGAAGCCTTTGAACTTCAAAGAAAGTTGGACTCATTTTCACAGAGGACTCATTTTATTTGATGGGTTATTACAATTGTGTGTTTCTGTGCAATTTTTAACTTAGTTATGCAGCGATCAGAGAAATTTTCTCAATATAATATTTTACCCCATATATTTTCTAATGCAACATTTTATGATTAGTTTGACAAGTTTTTAGAATTATATATGTATCAACATGATTTTAAGCTGTAGCTAATCAGAGACGCTCATTTTTATGAATAAATAAATACATAGTTGCTATGTATATAAAAGGCAGACAATGTACTCCAGATGTAGGAATGAAAAAATAATTTGTCAAGTTTTTCACTTAAAAATAATTAAAATACTAAAAAAGTGATAGAAAACTGATTCTCTAATATGTGAGAAAGCCATGATTCTCATTAAATCTTGCTGAAGATGCCAAAAAGATTCTGGGAAGCTTAAAGTGCTGATCATACACATTTTAATATTTTTATATACCTAAGAGCTGATTAATTATATCTGAAAAACTCTGTTCACATAATATGTGTATGTAATTAAGCATAGTATTCAACTAATAACCATGTATATTGTTTGAATTAGCCTGGTCTCATTATTTAAGTATTTGCTTATTGCTTAAAAGTTACTTACTTAAAGACCATTAGAAAAGGAAATTGTAAGACGATATCATAGTGAACGAACCAATGCAAACAAAACCATAACAAATAGCTATCAAACTTATAATTATACATATAGAGAAGCTCAACATAAGACAAAAACTTTTTATAATTGCCAATCATGGAAAAAATAGCCAATGATACACAAGGGCACAGAACTAAAGTCTTTGGTTTCAGAAAATCACTACTGCTGAATCTTCTTCATATCATTCACATTTCAGAAAGTAGCAGAATTTCATTTAAGCAAGACAGCTGCCAATATACATATTAATTAAAGGAATTGTTATTTGCATTTTAATAATGTCATATTCACTAAAATGTCATGGGGGACTTTGCCCAGTTTAATGCAGTAGAAAAGTGCAGAATGAAGGCATAAATGGAAAAATCACAGTTTGATCAATTTAATGGAATTATCCTTGAGAAACTGATCCTACAATTATTATTTCGTTAGTGATGTGAGAATGATGCCATAATAAACATATTTTTAATACTTAGTAAATCTATTTTTAATAAAAAATATTGTAGAAATAGGTTAGATATCTCAAAACAAGCGACATGTTTGTGAACAACAGATGGAAGTATTAAATAAATTTCTGAGGAAATTGGAAATCTTTTATTAAACTTTTTTTTAAATCTGAAAAATGATAGATGACAAATTAAATTTTACATTTTCCATATTCTAGGCCCCATTTTAAATAAATTGAACAATAATTATGATGAACAATAAAAATGAAAAGTAGAATCCTTGTTAGTGTGTTTTCATGCACTGCTTGTCAGGAAACGCTGATTACCAAGCGCAATCTTTGTAATATCATTTATTTACATTCAGATTGATATAAATTGAAGTCCTTAATGGTCAAATATAAATTTGTCCATAATGTTGTTTTCAATAAATAATAATAGTTCCAACACAATCGAAATAAAACAACTATATAAAAATAATAAATATTTTCTATATTGAACCGGTTTTCGCCCTATAAAAGGCCCTAATATAGGGTGACAAACAGTTCAATATAGAAAATATTTATTATTTTTATATAGTTGTTTTATTTCAATTGTGTTGGAACTATTATAAATTGCAGTTTACAAAAAAAAATTGTAATAATTATTCTTTCTACTGTAAGGAAACAAGAGGTGTATTTGTGCTTGGTAAATTTTAGTTCTTCCTTCCCCCATTCTATGAAATAGAATTTGTAAATTAAAAGACATTTTGCAAACACCTTACATGTTTTATTCATTTAGTTCTATAAAATAAATGCAGAGATTAAAACGCATGCTAAAGTAAAACAAATTAATGTTTAAAAAAATAATTTTTGAAACTACAATTAAATTATACCTGAAAACAAAAGTATTTATTTAATAAATTTTTAATTGTTTCTTTCAAAAGTTTTCATATTATATTTTGAACAACCCTGCGAAATTGCTAGTAGAGATAGGAAATATCTGCAAATAAGATAATTTTTTTTAATGTCTGCATTTTTATCAAATTTCAAAGAACCCCACCTCTACCATACACAGCCATGAAAACATTGCACTGTTCCCTTTCTCTTCTTGAGTCAACTCTGATAATATATAAGTAATTTTACTTCTAGTTTATATATCTTAAAAATATTGTATGCAGCCAGAGTATGATTCTCTAGAATGCTTCACTTCTGAGTTCTGTCCTGTGTAGCAACAAGAAAAGAGAATCCAACTTTTCAGGGTAGTAGTATGTATACTGAACCCCCCCTTTGATGGCGCTGCTTTTTGCCCAATGCACATCAATATACCAATTCATGGGCTGTCGGTTTCTTTACAGAATACTACGGTAAAAAAAATTTTTTTTGCCCTTTCTATACATAAAATTTGTACTCCCCCCCCCTTTAATAAATACTGATTGGCTGTCAGATAAGTATTATAATAAGCGTGAGAGGTTTGCAGCCTTCCAATTTAATTTCAAGATATTTTAATAAAATTATATAAATATCTATACAGACAATCATGCATTGGTAAGTGTAAAAGCAACATTGGGGGAAGAAAGTCATCATTCATGAAGCTATGGCTGTCCGAACTGGGAGAAAATTGACCGAGCATTTAACATCTGCGCCATGAAACATCAAGTTTATTATTAAGAAATGGATGGGACTTCTCACTTCAAAGCAAAAGTTCTAAGAATATAAAAAATAATGACTTAATGGATGTTCTAGAATATTCACAATTTACCATCTATGCTCAAAATGGATTACTGAAGATTGCCAGAATGATTCATTAAGACATTTTTCCTTATGAACTTTAAAACTAAATTTAGGTTGATCTCGTGAATTTTATTTATTTGTATATTTTGTATAAATGTTTTTGTTCATGTCTTTCCTTTAACATAAATGCAAAATAAAATAAAATTGTAAAATTTTAATTTTAAAAAAATTGTAAGCAAAATAAAATATAGGATAATGATGAGCACTTGCTTACATAAAAATCCGATCGTCATCAAAAGAGAAAGGTAGGGCTTTATCTAAGACATAATTATTCCAAACATTTGTGCATTTGCATTGTATATATTTTTCTTTGTTTGTTTAT
This sequence comes from Epiperipatus broadwayi, assembly GCA_028023455.1. Lineage (NCBI taxonomy): Eukaryota > Metazoa > Onychophora > Udeonychophora > Euonychophora > Peripatidae > Epiperipatus > Epiperipatus broadwayi. The sequence continues at coordinate 625,852 of JAQFVV010012516.1, read as the reverse complement.
ATTAATATTTGTGTTAAATGTTTTTGATATATTTGACTAACGATTTCTGTCATAAATGGTCTTTCTTGTCTGTATCATAACTACAATATATAACAAGAAGATCCCATATCATCACTATGAGAGATAGGAAGTTAATATATCAAGTTAATGAAAATAAAATGAATTATGATTTCCAAATAATAATTCAGTAAGCAAGGATGATTGAGGCAATCATAAACATAATATAAATTTCATTTATGTTGACATGGATATCAAATGGCTAGTCTTTGTATGAGATAAGGGTTTGGAATAATAATTGGAATCAATTACAAGCAAGGAATAACCATAGATGTCAAATTAAATGTTTTATAGTTTATAAATTTTGTTTATTAAAAATATTGCATACTGTAAATATAATTGCTAAATGTATATACGTATTTAAATTAAAGACTCTCAGTGTAATTTTCTAAATTTACTTTTCAATTGGTTATATCTTTTCACATACTTATAAATATTTTTGGGCGTTTACATATATTTTTATATATTCACTCCTACCATTAAACACCTACACATGTTTATGCCTGCCCATGTTTTAAGTGATATTAATATACTCTGAATTAGATGATCGTGCAGATTCTCCTTGAGTTTGAAACTTGGGAATAACGGAAATGAAAGAGGGTAAGGATGAGTTGAATTTAGGTATATATTTTGATATTTATTTGATCACTAACCTCTCCTCTTTTAAGAATGAAATTAAATTGTATGGAGTAGATATATAAGCGCAAGGATCAATGACAGACTCTTAATTCACTGTGATGACCTATGTTCATACCAGGTAAAATCCTGTTCCATTTCAATATATATAGTTCTTATTGTCTCTCTCTATATATATATTGTAACGGGATGGGGTAGGAGAGGTGGTAGGAAATAAAAGAAAAAGGAGTTTAAACTGGGTGAACCTGGAGGATGGCAAATCATCATCGCCACTATCAATTTAAAATGAAATATCAATAATTTACAAAAGTATGTATATGTATAAATATGTAATAAGAGCATGAAATCAAAATCTCTGTGTGAGCATTGAGAGATCAGAAGCTAACTCAGAAGAGCAAGTAAAAGCATAATTATCCACCAGCATTATAATAAGTCAGAATAATTATGAGTAATACTCAAAATAAATAATCACTCATCATCATTGATGGGGATAAACAAATCAGTACAATAAATCAACAGTCAACCTTGTGACTGGATTGGAAATGGGTCTTCTGTAGACCAGGCTAACTACTGAGCCTTTGCCACCTTGGGCAATTATTTAAACATAACTTGGATGCACCAGCTTAGTGCCCATCCATCAGAATACATAAGAATCAAACAATAATGCTGGGACATTAAAATATGCTGATCGTCATCAATGCTCAGGCCACTTGTACTGGCCAACTATAAACTTAAATTTTTAATAAGACTAAAGTAAAATAAAAGATAATAGTGCATGGGCTTTAAAGAGTATAATCTTATGTGCCAACCAGGATGATGATTGATCATCACTGGATGTCCAAAGCACTAAGTACACATCCCCATTTATCTGTGTCCGAATTTAGCTCAGAGAACACAAGATCTATTACTGTATGTGACCAAGAGATGATAGAATACAATTTTAACAATTAAATACAAGTTTATTATTAACAAAAAAATAAAAATAAATGATATTTAAGGTCTTATAGGATAAGGCTCTGATTTTGGAAAAGTATACAAAATTATATAAACAACTAAAGTTATTACATTGTTTTACAATATTTCTCAATTAGATTCTATAAACGCATATATATATCCATACACAGACGTGCGTTTTATAATACATGATGAAGACATTTCAATTAAACATAAAATAATTATTACATTTGTGATTTACATAATTACTATTCAAAATCCAAATTTTTACATTGATTTACATATATGTGCGCACAGACATGCGATTTCTAATATACAATTAATATTAAAAAAATGAACTGTCATTTAATGAAAAAAATTATTAAAATTGTACGTATATGACTTGTTATAATAATATTATATTTTTTCATAATTAATTCATTTGGAAAACACATAGATTCCACACATTACGTGTGTATAAACAAAATATATAATTTAAAATTTAATTTCAGTTTATAAGTTCTTTTTTTTTTTTATCAAACTAAATAAAGTCAACTTTTGTTTTACAGGTACTTGTTGATTAATTATCAGCGTTCTTAGACCAATTTAAAAGATTTGCTTTTATGATTTTAATTCAAACAAAATTGTGCTTGCATTTGTATATTCTTTTTTAATGTCATTTTTTTAAAGGAATTACCAAAACACTTTCTTCAAAAATATACATCAAATCGTCTTTCTTTTAGACATTTGACTTAAGCAAATTATTTACTTGCTTTGTTTTAAATTATTAATTTATAATCTTATAAGTCATTTCAAGAATTATTAAAATAAAATAACTCACTGTATATACACGCAACATATTTATCTTGATTCCTTGTGCGTATAGATAAACAGTAGCATAAGTATAATTACTTCTTTATTCAGCTGGTATTCCTCTTGGGCAAGCTGGGTTTTTTTTTTGATACATTAGAAAAATATAATCCCAGTTTGTTGTCATCATCAGATAAACTTATGCAATACATGTATAATGTTGGTCCCCATCTGTATAGAATTATTCCAGGCAATCAGCTGTCTTGGTTTGATAGATTTCAGGCTATGAATCTCAGCATAAAAAAGTGGATCATTTTCTCTATGTGAATTCAAACTCCTGCTAAGGAAAACAGTACCCTTGCCTTCAGCTACATCAGTCTATGGTGACTGGACTTCCAACTCTCTGCTACAGCCAACAACAAACTGCAGCTATTCATTGTAGTCCGCTAATTGCTGCTACTTACTCAGAAAATTTTAGTAGCCAAGCTGTTCTATTTAGCTCTTGCAAAAAACTACTATTCAGACTGCTCTCTTCAAAAATCATTATCCAGACTTTGCAGTTGGCCTAGTTGGTCACTGCTTAAAATATTAAAAACTCTTCTGACCAACTCTTACAAAACTGCAAGCAGAACTGTTCTTTTTAAAATCACTATCCAGACTGGAGCTAATTTGTTATCAGCCCTTTTATAGACTCATCTAAGGTGATAACAGCAGCTTGAAGAGTTTTTATTTTTATCTCATTAATCCCTTTGAAAACAAATACATGTTTTTACTTAGGGGATTTCTAATAGATAAAAATTTTGTTTAATTAATTAAAATTTCAAAAATACAATAGGGTGTTTTTAAATTTCAAAATTAGAGTAATAATTAATAATAATGCAATATTTATATTTATTCAGACCTTTTTAAAAGTTTAATTTATAAAACAATTTTTATTTTAAATCAGAGTTATAATTTAACCCTTTACTTATTATTATTTTATTTTAGAAAAATATCTACAAAAATTTATGTCTGTGTTTATTTCTACTTTTCCTTTATTTTATATATATATGCACACACACTATATTATTATGGGTGTACCATGTAACCCAACCGGTTACAATATATATATATATATGAATAATTAAAAAAAATGAAGCTCAAAGCAGTCACTATATAACCTACTATGAGATAGATGGCATTGCTTATTAGGCTTGTTAGCTGTCAAATGATGAGATTTTTTTTTTTTCCATTTGTTTTATTATATCTAAGAACTGCAAATATCTACTTTCTATTACAAATGACTGGATTGATTGATTATACAGCAATTACTTGAACAAGTCTGTTTGAAATCTGACAAAATTTCCTAAATTGATGACACTACTTCATATCGTAAGCCATAGCTATGATAAATACAAGAAGAAAACAAATACAATACTACTCTTGTGGACATGCTGTTTGAAACGAACTGAATATATCAAATGCAATCATTTTTCAAAGCTGTTATCATCATTTTTAACCATTATTGATTCACTACAGAATGAAGGTCTCTCCAAGTTCAGTTCATCTTCTCCAATCTCTAACCTCTCTCTTCCACATCACCCCACACACTTTCTTATTTCATCCATCCATCTCACATGTGGTCTCTTTCTAAGTCTTTTACAATCTGTTGGAATCCTGTTTAAGATTTCAACTGCTCATCTGTTATCATCCCTTTTAGCATTATGTCCAGTCAAGCTTCACTTCAGCCTCTTAATTCTTTCAATGATAACAGTAACACCTGTTTGTTCTCTCACCCATATATTTCATTTTCCATCTCTTTTTGTTACTACTCTTAACATACATTTCTCCATACTTCATTGAGTGGTCTGTTTTTGTATTGCTCTTTGTTTAAATGTCAAAGTGTCAGATCCATAAGTAAGAACTGGTAATACACATTAAAAACTTTTCTTTTCAAGCACATAGACATATTTCATTTTAATATTAAGTTATTTCTACCAAAAACTGTTATACTGTGTTATACATTTGTAATTTTTTTTATATTGGTACCCTACCTTGTTCTTTTTTTTTTGTTGTTGTTTAATATCTGACTGTTTTTCTCATTTTTCTCTTTATAATATTTTCAAATACAGTCTCCATAATGTTAATCCATATTGTTTAATCTATTTCACACATCTAAGCTCATTTTTTCCCCATTTCTGTATTTTAACTTGTTTATCTAATTCACTTAATCTCTGGAAAATAATTAGTTACTTTTAGAATTGATTGTGTTGAAAATTAAATTCTTTTGAGTAAGGTATTTATATATACATTTTAAGTATGTCTAATAATATGAGAAAATTGTTTTTGTTCCAACTCTAGAAAGTTGCAAACATGTATCAATAAATATTATGTGATCTTTTGTTTATATGGAAGCTAAGAATATTATTAACTGATGAAAGTTCAGGCACCAAATTTATCTAACTAGATATTATAATTGATGATGGCAATTGCTGTGTGTTCGAAATGCAAGCATTCCAAATACCAACAAACAAAATAATACATAATAAGAATAATGAACAATCTGCTACAGTCGCAACACAAATATATATATAGTTTCCTATGGTTAATTTCCCCCCACACTGTATTGCTACACAAATAACATACTATACACATTAATAGTTCACTTTGGTTAATTTATCCCGATGAGGTATTGCTACACACATAACACAATTTATATATATATAGTTTTTTTTTGGTTCTTCCCCCGACGAACTTTAAGACTGGCTGCTTTTAAGATGGTTTTTATTGGCCTCGGTTTCCCAAACACTTTGGCCCCAGTCCAGTTCAGCTGCATGCGAACACATCTGGCTTCATCATAGATCACTGCAAACCTCACTATGAGCTTTTTTTAGCTGCAATCACTTCCGTCTCTTGATAGCAGTCTGCTTGGTAAACTCACTGGAAATCTGGTGGAAAATCAACTCTTCATATCTAGCTGCTATCCAGAGTTTCCTCCGGCTTCGGTTTCCCAAACTCCATGGGAATATTCAGCTGCTGCCTGTGAACACATTTTCACTGAGAACCCATACTCACTGAAACTACTGTCACATCTCTTATCAACATGAACTGAAAGTTGAACACGCACCTTGTTACTTACTCTATTTACAGTTTTTAATTACTTATACAATTAATTACTTTCTTCCGTATACGGTAATGTTTTTAAGTTTATAACTAATTGTTGTCTTAGGAATTCATTTCCATATTCTATTCCATTAATTAATTAGTCTCTTAACAAGAAATATTTGTAATCTGCATATATTTCTTGGAATTTATCGATCACAATGTTTTTATCGCAATTAACATAAATTATTTAATTAAATTTATCAGTTAGCGATCTCAATATATTTCTCTAATATATTTTCTACTTTTTCTGGAATGCGCAAACTTATACTAATGTAAATATAAATATTTTTACAAAATATAACAACAATAGTTGATCTACATATTACATTGACGTAGAATAATTGGAGAATTGTAATTGAAGAAATATGCAAACTTGGAAGGACATGGCATGAAATTAGATAATTTGTGAAGCACCAAATTGTTCTATGCTTTTCATGCAGAGTTAAAGGATTATAATAGCTTCTATGCCTATAATAGTAAATCATGTATTTGTGATAAGTAAAATATTGATTATTAGAAAATGTATTTTAAATTAAATTATACTGGAGGTTTTTAAAGAATGTATGAATTTCTTAGATGTGTATCATCACTAGCAATCACTTATAAATGAGTCTGATTATTCTAGCTCCAGAATAAAAGCCAGTGATACTAGAAAGACAAAGAATAAAAAGTTAAAAATTAATTTTGCAATGACTACATATGCCAGTCTGTGGGCCACAATTTCCTCTATTTACTTGATATCTTGTGATGCTATTTTTTATTTTTTTCTGATATGAAAACTTCACTATTACAGCATTCTATTCTTGATTTTTTATCAACAGTGTTATTTATTTAAATTCCTTAAGGAGAATGTTTTACTCTATTAATTATATGTTCATTGAGCTATGCTAATTTAAATGTTTACAATTATTAACTTCTGTTTGGTTATTAAAACAAGATTATTATAAATCAGATTCAGTTTCCAACCTTATGTTATTGATTATTAGTTTACTGATTATTAATGTCATGTTTTCATTTGGATAATGTATTGAATTTGCACTGAATGTCTATCACTATTGTTATGGATAAGCTTACATCTATTCTACACTTGATCTTTTGGCCATGTGAACATCATGCATATAATAGATTCAAGTCCTGAGATAAGCATGGTCAGTAATGGTTGGTGTATATAAGAATACACTCTAAACATAAGATAATTCGCTTACGCTTTTTAGCTATTGCTGGCATATGACTGCATGGAGATTTTAATGTACATTTAAAAACAGCATGTGACTGGAGATGGATTTCTATCTCTATTATTACAACAATGTTTTTATAACTTAAGAGATGTTTTATTCAATTGTTTATTACAGAATTTAGTAAATATATATTTTACCATTTTTGTCATGAATTATATTTGTTTGTGATATGATCCCACAGAGTAAGGATGAGACCACTATTTAATGACCTGATAACATATGGCTGGCTGAATGAATTTTCAGTATTGAATAAGAGTTGATAAAAACTTTCTACTATTGTAAGCTTCTAATTAGGGGCTGATTTAACCAGAACAAAAATTGGAAAGTATTTCAATTTAGAATATATGTAATTGAGGAAGAACACATGTAATTTATTTTATGTGGATGTTTTATATTAGAATACTATCGTTTGAAAGCAAATTAGATAATAGGTAAATTCAGGTCTTCTAACAATAATGCATATTCCTAATCTTTATCAGCATAAAAATTAACATCACAGAATTAAATCCTCAATATTAATAAGTATTTTTGATGCTTTCTTACTGGTCAAAAATCAGTACTTATATTGATTTAAACATTCTAATTTATATAAGCAAAACTATTAACTTATTCATTGTAATGATAAATGAAAATGTATTTCTTTAAACTATTATTATGAATAAGAACATTTAAGCATTCCTTATTAGCTTAGTATATAACTAGAATATGAGGTATATAATGACCATATTCTGAATAGCAAACTATGGTAATACAAGACTGCCAAGAAGAGTTTTAAGACAAACCTTTTTATCTGATCTGCTAACACCTAATATTCCTGACTAACTAAAGTAGACATGAATCTTTTATCAGATATTATTTGTTTTCAATGTGAAAGATTAAACAAGTATAATTAGTAAAAATAATGCTATTAAATAACATCTTATACTTAAATGTTCTAATTCATAATATTTCATGATATAGCTTTGTAATGTATTAATTATGTAATTGTTTCATTTCACTATGTATTAAATGCTATACATATACATGTTTATATATATCTTTGCTTAATCTATAATTAGTATTATAAACTGTAATGTTTTATTTAACAAATGAATAAATAAATAAAAATATGTCTGATAATTATAGCTAGTTCTTATATAAATAAAATTTAAAATGAATAGTTTTAACTAATTTTTATAAGTAATGCAAGTAGTCTTCTTGCTAAATACTTTATAATTTTATATTTATGTTTTACAATCTGTCTAAAATATCACTATTTATTCAGGCATGATATATAATGTGAGCTTACAGGGTTCAAAAGTCTTGATTATATTAAAAATGAATTCACATTATATTTAAATTGTATCTTTAACAAATTAATATTGATATTTATCATTTCCAAAACACAGAATACAAATATTGATATAGAAGTGCATGTTACCACATAAAGAAATACATTTATTTTTATAAATATCTTTTGCATAATGTTTTTTCATTCAATTTTCAGAAAATAAGCAATCTGTATTAAAATATTATATGGTATCAGCAAAATGGTATCAGCAATTATCCACTTCATCTTGTACACCGATACACTTGACTATATGCATGTGAAAAAGATAAATGAACTCCTAATACATATATTTTGCACTAAACCAGCATTCATCATTATTTCAAAACACTGGAAAAATATAAAAAGAAAAACAGCAAAAAGAACTGCCTAGAAGTTTGTTGTTTTGCTTTTTGGTCATTTCATTTATTAATTTTGTTGACAAATATGGTTTATATTCACATTTGCAGTCTCATGTCATTGAAAAGTGGGCTTCCATTTTTTTTCTTAGATTGGACAACTTTGGGAAGTAAAGATGTAGGATTATCATCCACTTGATGAAAAGTGGGTTAGTCTTTGTATAATATGGATAGAATCAACTACAGTATCCTCATTATGAGTTTGCACAAAAAGATAATGGCTTATTGCCTTTTTAATTGTTCATATCTTTTTTACAAAACCACCATTTTGGAATCAAGCATAGATCTTTGGCCACAGATGCTCCAGCTTTTTATACTCAATGCTTCTCAATTGTCATAATAACTTTGTATTCCAAGTTTTCTTTATCAAGTCAAAAATACTTCCTAATGTGGTTTTAGTTTTTCTTTAATTGATGTTTTTTTTTTTTTTTATGATTGTTAATCAATCAAATTCTTTTTATAGTACACCTTAACACATTTTTTATCTCTTGATCAAAATTTTGAAATCATTTTTAGATAAATCATTATCTTGCCATCCTGACCCAGAAGATATAATATAATGAATAGGCTGGACAGCTACTTAATTCCATATCTGTCTTCCTCAGATAAAATGTGATTTGTAAGACAATTTGTGTATTTTCGCTGTAGAAATATGATAATGCCAATATTATATATTTTTTTAATTGAAATTATATTATAAATCTGGATTTGTCAATGTTGAATGGTTTCATTTTGTGAATGTCAATCATATTGACACAGAGATATGATTCCAGGCTTATCATGGTTATGAAATTTGTTCTGGAAGATAATCTTCATGCTTTAGAATATCTTTCAAAGGAAAAAGACTTTTAGTAAGAGGTAAAATTCTTGTCTATAAATCAAATTTTTCCAGAAATACTTCCATTAGTTGTACCTCTTATTTTAAACTCTTTTACTGTTTTGTCTCAACATTTGGTTATTTTTCAGTTTCTCTGCCAGATTTATTTCTAGTGGTTGATTGTGCAGTGTATTCAAAAGCTAATTCACATTAATAGGCTTGGAGATTCTAATCTTCAAGTTCAAATTTTCAAAGCCAGTTTTTTATTCCAATAATAAAATGTGTTAAATTAATTTTACGTCTTTATAATTTATTGTTTAGTTTAATGCAGAAGTAGAGTAATAGACTGGAGTTCAAGATTCTTAGATCACAGCTCCTCTCTGTCATGTCCAATGTTGGAACTTTTTATGAACTCTCAAACAATAAATAATTTGATTATTTCTTTATTAATGATATAAAGTACTTTTAATGTAGTTAATATTTAAACTTCATCACTCATTTAGCCTGAGTGATAAATAAAAGGTATGGGTTTTGCTTAGAAAGCAATAAAATGTAATACAGCATTTAGTCAACTGTATTATAAGCAATCTCCTTTTGAATTAAGACATATTTATCATGTCTATAGTGTATTTTTGTTGCTTTTCGTTACTTATCAATTTGTAGTGCTACAATGGAATGTGCTGCTTAAAACTGTTATAAATGTTGTTTTTTTTTTAAAAAAAACAATTGTTTTGATAACTATCTTGTAATTATAATCAAGTCATTTTTATAATAATAATATCACTTCTTTTTTTATATCATCCCCAATTGATATGGTAATCATGTCTTTTATTTCAACTTGATTTATTACAACCATTTAGTAATGATGTGCTAAAAATAACTTGAAAAAAATCACATAATACTGTGATAATAATTCTGAAGTGAAATGTGAATTTAGATTCAAATTCTGAGAAACTCCTGTTATTAGGAAAACTTACATTTCAGTATCCAGCATTTCATCAACATTATATCAAGAAACTTAATATATTCATTAATCATGAATTTCTACATTCATAAATAATTGCAGAATTTTTACCTCACCTCGTCCCCTGTCTCAGATTACCATCTTCACAAAAGTAGTGGTAGCAGCTAAAGATTTTACTTTTAGTTTATTTGATCAAATAATATAATGTTACTAACAACAGTAGTAAACACATTTTTAACAGAGTTTATTTGATATCACACTAAGTAATTTATATTTAAAACAAATTTCTTTTTAATTATAAATAACATTAGTCTACCATTTCCATAAAACAGTTATAATTAAAATGAATATATGATAGAAAATTTAAACAAAAGCAAGCTGTGAACATGGAAAGAGAGATTGATATGTTGGAAAGAGAGATTGATATGTTTGATTCCTCAAATTTATCTGAAATGAGGTTTTTTTTTAGCAAAGTGCATGAATATTGAAAGAGGATAGTCTGAAAAAGAGGTGAATTAAAGTGAATATGAGATAGAAAATTTAAACAAAGAAAATCAAGCTGTCAAATACAGGTGTGGAGGTTCAGGTGTTTTGATTCCCCCAGCTCACCTGAAAAGTGAACAATTTTTGCGAAATGAATGTTTATAGAGAGATGATGTTTGAGATGTGATGGAACTGAGATAGGGATCACACTGATAAAAACCTAGAAAACAAAATCATTTGTATTTATCCCCTAATATTAATGTTGGGGTGGGAGGGTTATTCATAAATTATAGTAAAATCAAAATTCAGTAATTTTTATTTTTAAAACAGGCAAAATTCTCTATACGGATTGGTGATCATGTGATGTTTAATTTTTGTTTTTATCAAACAATATCATTGCAAATTATTTCTTCCAATGATAGAAGTGTAATAAAAATCTGTAACTTAATAGTTTGCTCAAAGTTATCATTTTATAATGGCTTTTCAGAAATATCATGAATCACACTATACATAAGAATTTGCAATCTATTAAGTAGGAGGATTTCCTTTTATCTAAGTTGTGCAATTCAGACTTTGTATTTTCAGGTATTGAAACTATTTAGCATTGGTTGTATTTACTAAATCTTGATTGTCTGCAACAAAATATGATCCAGAATTGTTTTTTTTTTTTTGATCAGCATAATTTGAGAAATATTTAAGATAATTCATTTGCTAATACTGTGTAAAAGATCTAATTGGATGTTATTAACCAGTAGTTTTCTCATTGCAAGAAATTTTGTACAGATAAATCGACAAAAAGCACTTATGTTGACTTGCTTGTACAGCCATTTGAAATATTTTGCTTTTTTTTTTAATTATGAAGTTTGCTTATAAATTTTATTCTAATATTTTAGCTCCAAAAAAAAAAAATATCTAAAGACAGGATAATCAAAAATGTGTCTTCGAACAAATTTTGTCAAGCCTTGGCATCTTTGGTCATAATTATATCATTTCACATGCTTTGCAATATTACTTTGAGAAAACTTTTCTAATGACTAAAACCTTGATTTTTTTTTTCTTTTGCAAAATTTTTTAAGATTCATGACAATTTTTGCATGCTAATCGTGTAATAATTATTACAAATTAGAAATATACATTAAAAATAGAAGATAATAAATGTCAGCGTAAGATTAACAAAGCAAATGACAGAGTTCTGATAAACATGTTTTCAAACTGATTGCTAATATATAGTCATTCCCCATCTGTTGGCAATATTGTAAAAATTATTTTTAAAAAAAGATATTTTAAGCATAAATTGATAGATTTCTCAGATATTGATGTTTATTCATTCACATTTTAAACACAAATATCAATATAAAAAAAAATTTGTTGATTTTATTAAATCAATCTGCTTCTTCCTATAATTGAATGACAAAAAAAAATTTTTTTTTGTTTTAATTACGATTTAATTTTTTTAATATTACTAAAGTTTAAATATGATTTTTTTAGAATTTGTTTAATTTCTAAATATAAATATCAAATTATGTCCAATTTATTTTATTCTAATATAGAATAATGGTTTAATATTAAAATCAAATGTTGAAATCTTACAAATCTTTCATCAAGGGAAACAATAAATCTGTCATAATGTTATAGGAATAACATTTTTTCTGCCAGAATTTAACTCGTATTTGCACAATAAATAAATAAATGTCTTAATTTCTCAGGAGTTCATAAGAAGTTTGATCGAGAACTGGGTGCAATCCAGAGCCTTGTGCTCTAGAGCCTGCTTCTCTATCACTGCACCAAAACATACAGGTCATTCACATATTTAACTTTCACAGATCTTGTTTTGTAATCAATAATAGTTGCTTTAAAATTATGTTCATAAATAGTTAGAGTGCATTTGATGATTTTTTTTTTTTTTGTAATTTAAATATGTATTTAGATTCTACTGACTTATTTGTTCTACTTAAAGTTATGAATATTTATTTATATTTTTACAATGCTTGAGCTTGAAAAATGTTATTCAATAATTGATTATTGATATAAATAAAAATGAAATAAAAAAACATCAAATAATTTTTTATTTTAAAATTAATAAGATAACTTGATATATTAGAGATTTGTTTTGTATAAATTGTTAACTGCAAAGATGCTTTGTACTTAATCTTTGCAAAAGTTGTAAATAGCAATATTGTCTTTTTAAAATATTTGTGTTTCTTTTGGACTTTGCAGTGAAATTCTAGCAAGTAGTAAGATTATCATGGCAGTGGTGTAGTGAGATACTATGGTGATAGATGACGAAAAAGAGGGCAAGGATATGCATCATAAAAATTGGAAGAGCAGAGATAAGGGTTGCAGAATGAGATCCAATAGTTAATCATTGTTATGAATGATATTCAATTGAATAGGAAAGACCTTTGCCCAAAAGTAGAATTTTGAACAAAAAAATCTTTTTTAATCAGCACTGAAGGAAATATGATATGAGTGGGAAATGTGATTAAGTTTCTTTAAACTGATTTAAACAAAATTGGAACTCTGTCATTTTAGTGTGTTAAATAGGGTGGTTTTTATTATAAATGCACTTGTACTTTGTGTATGTGTACAAATAAATACTATGGTATATACTACCATCACAATATTTAGAAATACATAATAAAATTTAGTATGGCCTTTGCCACTGACTTTAATCAAATATCTGGTATTTGATCTGCCTAGTTATCTTCATTTATCTTTGGGAGAGAATTCAGTGTATACAAAGTTTCAAATAGAAATTATTGAAAGTAATAAATGAGGAAAAGATATCTGTTAAAGAAATTAGAAAAAGGAAAAGAAATTGGATTGTGCTGCATATGCTTAAAGGCAAGGAATTATGTAGAGTTAATGTTAAAAACAGTAGTCATATAACTGTTATTAAAAAGTAAATGGTACTCATAAATATTTGAAAAATGGATCTTGCAGTAATGAGACTTAAAGAAAATAGAATGCAATGTCATGAAAGGCTTGTCTGATCACAAATAACTGGAACTGACATTGTATACTGTGTAATAAAAATTTCAGTAAATGTCTTATTGATTGGAATAGGTATTTGAAATTTATTGTTCATATGAAGTGGGTGAGAAGTATATCACTGTTTTTTTCTTTCTGTTTTTTTGGCATTACCATCATAAATTCATTTAATAGTTCAGTATTCAAGAATCAGATATTCAGAGTATGAGAATCAATGAATACTAGATGGCATGACAAGCAAACTCCCTGACTGGTTTCTAACTTAATCATCATAAAGAGCAGTAGATTGTACATATCCACCCATCATTCCAAGTTAATGTTTTAAATCCCCCTACGGTTTTGAAGTCAACCAATCTGCTTTCAGGCTATATATTTGTCTTTTTTCATAGTAGCTATACTTTATGAATGATAGAAGTGAGTTTAAAAGTTGTTTTTATCAGTACCAGTTGGGGATAAGCTGGCAGTTTTGAATCCAAATAGGATCAGAGATCGCTATATTGTCTTGTAGAAATCAATTCAGAATTATATATTTTATTTGTTTAATTAAATTTTTTAAATGATATAAAAACTCTATTTTTACAAATTTTATTATTTTTGTTCTTTTTCCTTGTTTTTTTTTTTTTATATATATACACTATTATTTATCTTACAGTATTTTTTAGTCCATCTGTCAGTTAAATATTGTAAGTCCATTATCATCTATTCCCCAATTTCCAATCTATTTAAAATTTTGCATACATATGAATTGCCATTTCATTTAAGTTTGCAAAAAAAAAAAATATTTTATATGTAATTCATTACTTTTTATTCATAATTTCCAGAATTATATAAAACTAAAAATTAGAAAATAAAATATATATTAAAGAAATATTTTTATTCACATAACTGCATTAAAAATTTAAAAAATGCACTCAAATAAAAATAATAAATTTTCTCTAGCTTTCACAAGTAAAAGCATAAGACTATCATGTTTAGATGATAGAATTATTTAAATAAACTTGCAACTAATATCCACTTGGACTAGATTGGCATTAATACAAGAAAGTGGGCAAAATTCTTTGGAGAATCTGATTTATAAATGTGATACTCCATGCTCTTATGAAAATTCAGAAAAATTTGGATAGATATATAAAAATTGTTAAAGGTCCAGCAAGATTAGGTGGGAAATGGGTGTTATTAGATAATTGGAAGATTTAAAAATTATGGTAAAAAAGTCAGGGTTGAATTGGGAATGAGAGTTTATAAAATGTATAGGTATGTAATGTATTTATATAGTTTTAAGTTATTATCATTGTTATTTTTTATGTACTTTTATTTTTTATTTTATGTTATTTGTTTAAACATTTATATGTATTAAAAAATGATATATAAAGTTATATTGTTAAAAGTAAAATAATATCTAATAGGTGGAGTAAATGTAGCTAATAAGTCATGTGTTGTATACAACTTTATATCTTGAAAAGGTCTCAATAGGAGATGAAAGCCGAGTTGACAATTAAATAATTGTAAATATAATTAATTGTTTGTTTCAATTTTATTTAGATTGATTATTATATTAAGAAAATTTATTTTTTTATTTTTTAGTGCATTTTTTTTTTTACTTTTTAACACATTTATGTGAATAAAAGTGTTTTTTTAATTATTATTTTTTACTTCATAGCAAATTCTTTTTAAAAGTATAACTGCCTTGCTATTTTGCATTAAACAGACATTATAACCAAGTAAATGAATCTGAAATATCACTGTTGTTAAATAATTTTTAGTCAGCTTAATAATTCTTTAAGAATATAATAGAGCCACAAACTATGCTGTATCTAAGTATATGACTTCAGTTATATGCTATTCAAAGAAAAATGTAAACAAACAAACAAAAAAACCTATTAAAATTAACAATTTTTGCAATATTCAAACAGCCTTTTTTTCTTCTTTGAGCACTGTATGACATCATGTTTAAAAAGTAAAATTTGTAAATGAACTTTACAATACGCTAGTAATTATTTTTTCATCTCAGAGCACCATACATGGTTATGTTTATTAATAAAATCTCTTTAGTTTATAGTGAAAGCACATAGATTTTCTTTCTTTATTAGTCTTTCTGAATTTGATGTTAAGTATTCAATGTAATAAAATATTTTCTGAGTATAATGCTAATAGTTTTATAAAATATTAAAAGTTGATACCGACTTAAAAATGTCAAAACAATAAGCCAGATCCTAATTTCTTGATAACAAGACCAGTATCATATTTCTATAAGAGAAAAAAGTTAATGGAAAAAAAAGAATATTAGCCAGAGTGATAAAAGGCAGAGATATTTTGCTCTTTATTTTGAAAGTAAAAATATGGAACAGTTAGGTTTTTTTCTTCTCATATTTTTATTGTTTCAGTGAGTATATAAGTGGAGATTAGACTCAATAAAACATATGTAAATGTGACCCTCAATTTATTACTAACAATTATTTTTTTTTAAAAAAATTGTTTATATTATAATCTTATATATGCATACTGTATATATAAAAAAGTGTCTGTGTTATATGTTGTATGGGTTGAAACATATTGTATACTTGCAGTTCAATAAACAAATACTTATTCTATTCTAATCCATCTTTATCAACAAAACATGAGCTATTCACACTATATATGTTTGTACATGGGAGGGGGGGGGGGCTTGGAACAAAATATAGCCTAGTTTGTGGCCCCATGTATATAATACATAGTTTACAAAAATCAAAAATATATTTTAATCTTTTAATTAGAATTTTATATGTAAAGGCAATTTTGACTTTATGTAAGCAGTTGTTTCTGCAGGATGTTATGGAAATTAAAACACATCAGATCATATCCTATATCTTGTATTATATTCTACAATAATAATAAAAAAGTTATAAATAAACATTAAATACATGCACATATATAAAAACAAAATCTATACAATTTTTTAAGGTCAAATGTTTTAGTTACAATATAAAATTGTAAACTTTGAAAGTCATTTATAATTTTATTATTTATTGCAGTTTCCCTAAGTTTGTGGGGGGGGGGGGGTCTCACCTTCTGCCTTATACACTCAAGATTTATCTGATCTTGTTCCATAGATTTTTTTCAAAGTCTGGGTAATTATTGTATAAGTACTACTTTATATATATAGGATTTTTGTAAGTGGAGAACTATATATTAAAAATGTTGATAGTATTTATTTAATTAATTTTTTACACATTAATCTCTGAAAGTGAGCCACTTTAATAGAACATTTGCTTGTATTGCAGATACTTAGAGCCAACCTTGGAACTTTTTGAAAGTGTATGATTAGTTCATTATGATGAGAAAATTTGAATTGTGTCAGTGATATGCAGGACTTTTAGCAGATGTTTGATTACGTGAATATTCATTTACGTCCTTGCACAGCCGTATCATGTGCTTATGTTATGGGTGGGTGTGAAGTGAAATAATTATGATTTTATCTCGAAAGTAATACGATTTTGTTTCGAAGCCATCATAAAATTCATTTTTACTATCATATCTACAGTAGAAATATAAAAATGGAATGGAATCGATTTATATTTATGGAGTAATTGGAAAGTTATATTATTCTAGCAAAAAATAAAATAAAACAGGAAGTTCATGCCTTTAAAAGTTTTTATTAAATTGTTTACTATTGCAATCAAATTTGATAATTTCTGATTAAATTATTATTATCTTGTATTATCATAAATTATGAAACTTTCTTAGAAGTTTGTTTATAAATATATTTGTCTATGCTATGTGTTAAACTCGAATCATTCATTGCCTTACCGGATGTTTTTAAAAGGTAGGAAATATATAATTTAGATTCTTTATTTTAAAAATGATTCTACATTTATATTTAAATTAGTGTATGTAAATCAGTTTTTAATAATAAATAATTTTATGTATTTTTTTAATCACTAGCATAGATTAAATGACTTTAACTAATCAAGTGGTAGGCTTGAATGAATACACATCAATTTCATTTAGTTAACAAGTTGTTTTTTTTCTCTTTATTTTAAGTAAGTTGGAAATTAATCTCATTCTCATGAAGAACTATAGATAGATAGATTGTCTCGATTGTCAGATAAAATATATACAATATGCAGCAAAACGCAAATTTCAACTAAAACTGATATTCACCAAACCTGTTTGTTATATTTTAACATGATTTGTTTACATACTCCCATTCCTTGTGAATACAATATTCAGAATTCACCAAATAGTACTAAATATTTTGTAATATATGTTTAAAACACATGCTTATATATAGGGCAATAATATTTTACACAACATATACACAAAAGAATTTCTTATTTGCACTATATTGTACCAGTCGAAAAACGTCCACCACCTAAACTGCAAGTCGGATCCAAACTCAGCCGAACCAAACTGAATTCAAACCCAACTTATCAGCTCAGATCAATGGATGATCTAAATCGACGGCACAATGCTATGCGCCAAGGAACTAGCTCAATGGCTGGTGAGGATTAGAGATCCCTGAACTGACACTAATATCGGATAATAAATTAACTGAAGATAATTTTAAATCGAATTATATGTATATGTTCGGATTGCCAACACCGACAGCGAGCCTTAACATTAAATAATTATTGAATAAAAGACTTAAAAAACCAAGTGTGTTAATAAAATGTTTTAATAATAATAATAATAATGATTTTGTTCAATTTTGAATGATGATTATATTGATCACCTCTAGCCTTAAACAGAGTTTATAATTATAATAAGAATGGCAGTTCTTATTATATTTCAGCAAGTATTACGCAGTATTATGGAACTCTATCTGTCTATGCCCCCAACAAGAAAATAAAGGCAGATAAAGTATTCAGTTGTAAAGGAAATTATTATTCTAATTTTATATGAAAGAATGTGAGATTTATTTTCACATTCGCAAATTCATTCATGAAGAGCAAGATAGGTATTTAGGGCATAACTTTAACCCTTTATTGGAAAACTTATTTAATTTGAGATAACTGAGAATTTGTTTGACTTTAATTGAAATCACTTCATCACGACTTACGAGCATATGAGCGGGCCTTACTGGAACAGAGAGGTAACGGTGCTGACGAATTATGAGCTATAAAATGAACAAGAGAGGTAATCGCTGGTCGGTGGTTTAAGTAGTATGGCGGCTTGTGTAACACAAGTCTTACTGCCCTTTAAGGAGACGTGGAACACGGGGAAAACCAGGCCGAGTCATAGCTACAAACCTTTGGTGTTCCAAATATAACATGAGCGGGGAGGAAGTGCTTTCCTCCTCTATAATTTAAAATATCAGTAATATCACCACCGACAAGCCTACGGAGCGGAAGATTTCCCTACGTCAGCAACGTTCGAAAATGATGACTTGATAGTCACCATTTGAATAATAAAACCTAATTTATTATAGAATGCTCTACGTGATGACTTAATCAAATTAATTAAAGTCAAACGAGCTTTTAACTAAAACTATTTTAAAGTATTTATAAAATTATATTAATTATGCCCCAAACATCATGCCCTTTCTGAATCTTAATAGAAGGTAACATAAATTTGAATTAGAATATATTTATTTGATTTCTTTATCGGCCCTTTTGCAAAAACATGTTAACATTATATATGAATAAATACATATTGGTGAATATGAGAAAATAGCTGGGGCATAGATTAGAAATGGAGCTAATAATTTATTATTAGCCAATTATAAAAATAGTAAACATTTAATAATTTCTTTCGACTCGATGATTAATGGAACGTGTAAATTTAGTTCTAATGGGCGAGAATTACTATTAGACTTAATATCATATTATTTGCATAAAGCAAATGGAACAAAGGAGCTCATCGAGTCAAAGGATTATTGGCATATAATTAAAAATAAACGACATTAATAAATCACACAATAAATATATATAATATAGTAAATGAACCGCCATCATAAGAAAGGAAAGTTAAATTTAAAGACTAGAGGTTGAGAGAATTACGACATAATTTAACTATAGCATAAATAAGAGAAAGTTTTGTACAGATTATTACATTTATAAATGAGAAGAGCTTTTAAAGGGAGTGTAAAGTAAAGTTCGAAACTGGCCAGAAAGTTACAGTTCATTATGGAAATATATTACCATTTCTTCTGGGGCAGATTTCTTAGTTTACACGTCCGCGTTGATGGAAACGTAGGCGCGCATTTGGTATTAGTTGAACAGCATTTTGATTGATTTTGTCATGATTTTGGCAGCATGATTGGTCCAAAAAGGGTTTAGCAACTTCATTGAAGATTTTCAGGGAATTCCATGCACAGTAGCCAGATTCCTGACATTTTAGCCCCTCACCATGATAGAAACACTTTGAATTCATGATTTTAAAATGGACAGAATTTAATGGCACTTTTCTACAACAAAGATGGCTTCTTTTCTCTCCAAACTTCCGGGCTATTTATACTGTCCACTGATGCCTTTAGGCTAGCGCTTCTTTCATTATCAATGTTACAAAGATTTACTAGTTGTTTTTAGATACATTCCTTCGATAAGGCTTTCAAACTCATTAACTTGAATTCATTTTCTAATTAGAAAATGAATTCTTAAAATCAGAAAAATGATTTTAATTAGGAAATCCTTACATTTTAAATACGTATCTTTTTTTCTAATTAATAAAACTTTACCCACTGTTTTTGGAAAGGAAAAATCTGAAAGCTTATCGAAAGAATGTAGCTTTTAATCACTAAAATTCGAACAGATTATTTAAAAGTAAAATAAACATTCCCGACGCAATGAAACTTTAGAACGACTATATATGCTTAAATATTTATAAATATATACGCACAATCCACGCAGTTATAATATATATAAATTCATGAATAATTTTGTCATGAATTTATTAATAACATTGATTAATTTAAACCTTAAACTAATTAATTTTAATACACATTTATAAAATAGTTTTTCTTTAAGAAAACTAGCATGGATTGACCGTATAAAGCTCCATTGCATCAGAAATTTAAGGTTAGTACTAGGGTTTGAAGTGGTCTTATGGCTAGATGTCATGAAGCTAGGATCGAACTCAGATCCAACTGCTTCAGTATGGTTTCAAACTAGTACTGAATCCAGTATAATATACATTTTAAGCATATATGTATACACACAGCATGGATGTTATTAATATTATACAGTAAACACAATAAAACCTGCTTATTCACATCATTTGGTTTCACACACTTTTTTGTGAATACAATTCTCAAAATTACGAATAGTAATGAATCTTCTACAATATATATTTTAAACACACGTCCATATATAAGTATAGCATAGATATCCATTATATTTTGTTCCAAGCATTCTTTTATGCATATCATACATCCCATATAATAACTTACATTTTGTTGATAAGCTTTTATTACAGTAGAGTGAGTATTTATTGTTTACTGATCTGCATGTGTACAGTATTCTTCAACATGTACATGTGTATAACACATATGCTTTTTATGTGAATAATATGCATATATAAATTAAGATGATAGTATAAACAGAATTTGCAAAAAATAAGAATAGTTATTACTAATAAATTAAGAGAGCACATTTACATTTATATGTTTTACTCTATATGTATTCATTTGTTCCCATTCATTCAAAAAATAATAAACTTACTGTTGTGTATTTTAATTTTTTTTAAATAAAATGATAGCAAAATATCAGTCTTTCATTACAGATAACATATACAGAAGATGATGTCCTTCAATAACTTTTTTTTTGCATATAGAAATGTAATAGCAAGCTCATTATCAGAAGACTATAGCCTCTCCACTTGTTTTAATGTTTTTAAGATCATGTCAAATTTGGAAATTATAAAGACACCCTTAATTGCCATGACTCATTTCAGATTCTCAAACTTCTCACATTTTAAGTTTTTTAACACAATATAACAATGTTTTACTTTTTTTCTGCTATGACTAAATTGATAACTTTCATTTTATCACTTAAGAAAGTACTTATATGAAAAAAAATTTAGCTTTACAGCTTAAAAGAAAATTTATTATGAAAATTGATGTATCACAGCAAATTCAGAAAAGATAATAAAGTGAATAAAATATATTTATGCTTTCAAGTAAACAAAAAAAACATTATTAATAAATATGGTTGCATAAGGTGATTCTAGACAGAAAAATGGCTGCTGCCACATAATAAAAAAAATTTAAATTCTGAATTTTAATGTTTTTACTTTTTGTTTATTTATAATTTTTTTGGATAGCGTATAATTGAAATAATGTATATTGATATAGTTTGTATTAAGGCTTCACTGCACATAGTATGTGCATTATGTCTATGATATAAAAGTTTATAAGGCATTACAAAAACAATTAACAAAAAATTGAGTACTATATGCTTTTTTAATATACATGTATATATAAAATATAATTGTTTTTACATACATATAGTATTGTAATACATTAAAGATCAGCCTTTTCAAGCTATTGTGCATCCGCTTTTTATGAGTGTTAATAATAAATGAATACTTTCACTCCCAACACAAGATATAGTATTTAAGAAAGAATAAAATGAATCCACTTATTCTTTCCAACCCAAATGCTTATATATGGGCAAATCTTAAGTACTGGAAGTGAAAGCATGAGGATAGACCACTCATTTTAAATTACTGATTACGATGTCTGAATGAATGACGTCGACGATCTATGATATTTAAAAATTATTTATGCACATTAAGCCATTAAAAAAAATGAAATGTACCCCATCCTTTTTCATTTTTTTTATAATGAAAATTGATGATGGTGAAATGCAAAAGCAGCAAAATTCTAAGTTCTGTTAATTCTGGTAAATTTAAAGCAAATGTTTGCCCATAGTGTAAAAGTAGCAACAGCCATTTTTATGATTGCTGAATCTGTGATTGCAATGTGCATTGGAAAATTACAATTCTAACATTTTTATTTAATATTTTTGTCAAACTATGGAAAATAAATCATTGAATTTGAAACTGTGAGTACAGGCATTGTACTACATACATAATAGAAATTATAGAATTACAACTGCTGATAAAACATTTGCAGACTAATTGCACTACAAAGATATAATTTTGATTGTTACAAAATATTAACCTTTGATTATTTCAACTTTAAATGTACTGAAAGATTTCTATTGTGAAGCAATTGGAATTTTATTATATAATTGCAGCACTATGGGGTAAAAACTTTTTCTAAAATATTTTTATTAAATTTGTTTAAATTCAGCCTTTCTTGAACCTAACGAAATATTATGCAGTTAACTCTGAATTGATTTCAAAGATTTTTCTGTAATTTAGTCTACAACAGATGCTGTTTATGCTTCTGATACATAGTTAGCTATTCAGAATTTTGAAAGCTATAAACCATTACTGTTCAATTTTTCTTAAGCCTGCACCTTAATTATGCTAAGAAATTTGAATTCTCTGAATGTCAGTGCAAACATCTCCAATCTGAATGTAATTGTTAAACACTGATAAAGACAAAGATTCACAAAAAATCAATTTCAAAGAACTAGGCACAGAGTTTTTATATAAAATATAAGTAATCTATTCACTGAACAAGTAAGTCCACAGATAATTATTTTAATCAATTTGCAAATAGCCCTTATTTTTTTATATCAATGGCAGTCTATTCTCATATAAAAATAATGAATGGATTGGCATTGTTACAAAGAAATGGATATTATTTGGAAGTTTGTTTAAATAATTCTTTGGGAATTTTATTTGACTTGTGATTTATCATGATAATGCTTTAAGTCTTAGTTGTGTATGAATAGGTTTATATTATCAGTGTTACATATTTGGTAAGCTGCATTTTATTTATAGGTTCGTTAAAATTATTAGAATTTGTGTAACATTTTTAGAGCTGAACAAATGAAATTTCTAATAGTGAATCTCAATGATAATTCACAGTCCAGAATCAATTCAAAATTTTTACAATACCAGGAATGTCTACTTACTTATTATAATGTCCAATGATAGACTCAAGAGCTAAAAAATTCAACTCGCCACTTCCTGAGAAGCTTGTGAGCATCTAATCATTTGATTATTCTTTAGCACTGAGATAGAGTGACAGACAGACTCAAAAACTAAAAGTTTCTAGATCGGATGTGACTAAAGTAAAACTAAATGTGTTTTTTTTTTTATGTGCTTGCATACTTTTATGTGATCTTTCAGACAATTATTCGTTTACTGATAAAGAAAAATTAATTTTAGTCAATATATTTTCCCCCCATAAAGGCATAAACATGACAATGAGCTTCATAATTGTTTAATAATGCTTATCTTCTAGCTGCCAATCTCAAATTTATTTGCAGAAAAATCACCTGAATTTTACAGAGAATAATTTTTTTTTTTTTTTCAGAATTATTTAGGATATTAAACAATATAATCATGCCACTTTAAAGTCCATATTACATCAAAACAGGATCCAATTAAAAACAAATCAGAATTGTATAGCAGAATGAGATTTAAAATAGCCATGTTTCAGTTTGATGGCCCTCACATGCAGGAAATGGTTATCTGTATGTAAATTTTTAAAAAAACTTGTGGACGAACTTTTTTTTATATATTGGCAATTGGTGTTTAATTCTTTCTCATTCATATATGTAATGTTTGAAAGAAATAATGTTTTAATTCCTATTATTATTGAATTCTATATTTGAACAATATTTAGAAAAATATAAAAGCAATTTCCTTGGAGAAAAGTCTTAAGTTTTACAGAAATATGTTGGTGAAAGATTTTATCATTTCCATTCAAGTTCAATAATGCACAATTCATTACTTACATAAGCCCATCCTATGTGAATTCATACTTACATAAAAAATATCTGAGTGAATTCATACTTACATAAAAAATATCTAATACATGTACATTTACAGAATCTATTAAACGTTTTAAATATACCATTTAGAATTAAATAAAAAAAATACATTTTTTTTTTTATTTAGCTTCTGGATTTTTTTTTATTATTGTTGTTGACCTAGTAACAAATATAAAAATTTAATAAAACTTTTAGTTTTTTTAAGGCTTTTCATTCTACCACTGTAACCATAGATTTGGTTTATAGTTTGGGTTTGCCCACATTTACATAAATCAGTGGCTGATAAACATTTATGAAGTACCGACCATGGGTTATCCTGAATCTCTGTTGATGATCCTCCAATTGTGTCTAAAAAAATCAAATTCATCTGACTTTTATTGTTCGATCTGGATAATGAAATGTATTTAGATCATTACAAGAATTCCATTTTTTTCTTCATAATTATTTGAGTGTAAATTTTTGTTTGAACATCTTAAAAAAAAAAAAGCATTTTGATTCGAGATGAATCTTAGATGGTGAAATTATATCTTGAGTTATTGGCAAGTCAATCAATGTAATAGTTTTTTATACATTATCCATGAAGCAATTTTTCTTCTGATATCTGCCAAAAAAATATGTGAAAGGACAGGAAGCCATTTTTTAGGAGTAGACTTGAGTGTATTAATAGTATTTATCATAGTAATATTTGAGTATCCACAAATTTATTATGAGAATATTTTTGCCAAATGAGAACCCGGAATTCCCCAGCAAAATATGCTAGTGCAAAGAAAATTCCCTGCAAATTATTTGAATCAAAACACCAAATAAAATGATTTATTTCTAGAAACTAATTTTGATCTAACCTTAGATAAATAATGAAAATAAGTTAACCTTTGATTAAAAATTACTCCTTAAAAACATAAAGTAGGATTGCGTTTCAGTCTACTTTTGCAAGCAGTTATATTTAGATTATGAGATTATTTCCTGTTGTTTAGATGCAAACTTTAGTCTAGTGTCATTGGATTAGGATGTATGGTAGCCTTTTTGTGGCCCACCCTGAAAATAGTATGTATTAGCATATGAGATAAATACTCTCTCTGTGTGTGCAGATTTCATCTTGATGAACTTCCGGCTAAAAATAGCAAATAATAAAAATTAAAAAATATTTTTATATAACTCCATTTGTAGTCACAGATTACGATGAAACAAATGTATGTAAACTTTTTATGCTGGAAAACAATTTTTAACAATATTAATAGAAAGGGACTGATCTTTCATTTATGTCATTCAAATTTGAATAATTCAGTTAGTTGAAAGAAAAAGAGTAGCAAACCAATTTTACTTTTTTATTCTACTGAGTAAAGTTGAATGTCTTTTGTTCATTCATTAGCAGCAGAATAATTTTTATAGGTTATAAAATTGTTAGAGTCATTTTTTTATTTATTTTAAATATCTGCTAAAACTACATTTTAGAAAGCATGTGCTTTTATAAAATATTTTCAATACTCAATAATTCTGATAATTTAAAGTAATATATATATATAATATTTTATATATAAAATGTTTATTTAATTGAAGAGTTATGTACTAAAAATCAAAAGTATATGTATATTTTTTGGACTATGAGTTGGTATATTTAACTTGAAATAGAAATAGGGCCATCCATAAATTAATTAATTCAGTCACTAGATTTAAAAATAGTGATTAAATTAATGAATTTATGGACACATATTTTTATTTCAAGTAACTCAAATTGTGATTCAAGAAAAGAAAAAAAAAATTTTTTTTTTTTAGTGTATTACTCTTCAAATTAAATCAAAACATTTTTTATACAATATTTATATTATTTACTTTTTATTTATGAGATATTAATCAATAAAGAAAATCATATATCATGTGATTTTGCTTTTTAAAGCATATATTATAAATATATAATATAGGGAGCTTACCAATAGTTCTAACAAGCTTTTATTGATAAGTGCTGAAGAGAAAGCATTTAAAATCTCTATATAGAATATTCCTATTCCCAGATCAATCGGTTTTCAGCTTATGGCTCATCTCAGTGAGGAGCTAGAACATTCAGGCCCCAGATCTAAAATACCAACTCAAAAGCCAGCACTTATCTAATATGTAACTGTTAAGTAGAAAATCTGAAATTTTTAGACACGCTCCCTATATTATAGGATATTTTACAACAGATTTTTTTAGTAACTTTATATTCAAATTTAAATACTAAAAATGTAAACAATGATGGCATATTTTTAGGGGGGAGGGTTTCAAGATTTTGTAAAAAAGTACAAGTTTTATTTAAACTGTCAAGAAAAATTAAGATTCCATCTTTGATTTATTTTTTTTACCTATTTTAATTAACTGTTTGAACATCTGATTCTTACTTGTAATGTTTTTGTTTATGTTTAAGAATAAGGCAATTCTTTATGATTAAAAATTACCAAAAAAATATTTATACTGTGTTAAAATTAGCATAAATTTATATTATTATGAAACTCTGTTTAATTTTCATTAAGCATCAGAATTATTGTTGAACAGTGTTTATCCAAAGATTAGAAGCAGATGAGAATATAACTTTTCAAAAGAATTTATTAACTAATTAATTATGTGTTTTGTTCTTGTAAAGTCTGTTCTCTTAAACTGTTCTGAGTTGAATATAACTGTTTTTCTTTTTCCTATATTATTCTCCTCCAGGAATAAAACTTATCTTATCTACAGCCAGTCAGTCAAAGTTTATTTTTTAGATTTGTTTCAATTCCTACAATTTGAAAACATCCTGTTTGGGTAAATACATTCATGATTATTTTAGGCTAGAGATTATTTCATCATTTTTAGTTCAGAATTAAACTCTAAAATTAATTAAAAATTAGTATAACCATTCCTATTAAACACAATCACATGATATAGTTAATTCAATTTCTCTTTTTTTTCTCTCCCATGTATAATATTTTATAATTTAAAACCTCCTCTTCAAACTTATCAATAATGGCATCTCTATAAGGTAAATGACACTCAAGATACATTTCTGACTAACTCAATATTCCTTACTTGATTTAGATCACAATCTCTCATATGTCTTCATTATCTTTTGATCAGTATTTACTCTATAATTGCCATTATTCTTGTATTCACACATTTGACAATATTTTCTGTAAATAAATACATTAAAGATTATCATAGATTTTATTAGGCTAGAAATTATATTTTTAATCCCTTAATTAAAGATTAATATATATATATATATATAGTATTATTAAGTACATATCATTAATGCAATTCCATCACTTTTTTTTTCATGTATAAGATATAAATACTTAGACGTTTTCTTCAATAATCTCAAAATTTTTATGGTGTTCCATTAATGCTTATTTAATATGTATTTCTTATTTAGATATAAAATAATATGTGCAATAATAATGTCTAGTTTCTATTGGGTTTTTCTATAGAGCTAGGTTTCTTTGACTATGCATATATATATATTGTAATCTTTTATTGGTTCACTGTAATAAGGAAGTATATAAAATGCATGTAATAGTTCAAAATTTTAAAAATGTAACTGGCACTAATAATTTAATATATAACTTTTAAGAGAGAATTTAGGAGAGATAATAAATACACTTTTTTTTTTATTCATAGTTGTTTTCCTTTTATATATCAGTATATAAGTTTAATAATAATATATTTTTGAAATAATTATAATGACAATGAAATATTGTTGATTTTAACATTGTTATTAAAATATTTCTATGAAGCTGAATAAATAAATTATTTTAAATTTCAATTAAAACGTTGTTTGAATTTTATCAATTTTAAAATAGTTATTAATTTGTGTGTGTGTGTGGAATTTTAAAGTAACAAGTTAGATATTAAATAACAGACACAACTTTCAAATTATTGACCAATGAGAGTTAAGCAATTGTTTTCCATGTGATGTTTGGGGGATATTTATAGAATTAGCAGACGATGGGGGGGGGGGGGACCAGTAAGTAAATTAAATGGTTGTATAAAAATTTTGTAAAATTCATCAAATTTTAAAAATATTTTTTTTTTATACAACAGTTATAAGTCAATTAATCTTAAAGGAATAAATATAAAATACTTAAAAGAAGTTTAACAAGATCATAGAGTAATTTAAAGGAATTTCTTTGTCAGTGTCACAAATTATAATTTGGGAAGTCGATTTACAATTTTAAAATGCTAATACAAAGAACGTTGCCAGTATATATTATTGTTATAAGCGGAAAAATGGTGAAGGATAAAAGTAATTTGTTACAAGTAATCAAAAAGTGAACAACCATTTGCATAAGAAAATATTTTCATTTTATCTCTACTTTATTGAATAGCCTAAGTAATAGTTTGACTAACAAAAGGAACTAAACCAAGATAAGACTAATTAACTTTTATGAATTCAGGAAAAGAAGGTATAGAACTTTAGTATAAGGATAATTGAGATGAAAAGTTGAAGAAAATAATTAGTGTTTATCAATCAAAATAACTTTCTGTTCAAATTAAAAATATAATATTATTATTTAAGGATGGACATTTGTAATATTTTATAAAGCAACATTAATTTTAAGTCAAGCGTTTGTGGTCAACACACTTGACATATGGAAAAAAAAACATTAATTTTAATCAGACGAATAAGATAATAAATGTTTATTTTTAATTGGTAAATAAAAGTATATAGCCAAGATAAGTCTTTTATTTAATCATTATAAGTTTTATTAAAGAAACATAAACAGAGGAGAATTTATGAAGAAGAGATAATAAGCTTATGTCTGTTAAATAAATTAAAAATTATATTGTAAGAGACTTAATTTCAAGAAATTTATTTATATTCATCATAAGAAAAAGAAATTCGTATATAAAACATAGGGATGAAATAAAAGATTTAAGTGAAAATGATTTTTTTAATCAATACTTCAAAGAATTAATATTTAAATATATGTTTATCTTGGTTGTTTGATTGCCGATTTCATTAACTTTTATAATAGCTATGTATGAAAAAATTCTGACATGTAAATATGGAAAATTGTCTCAAGAAGCATCTCACAGTGAAAGATTTCAGTTTATTATTGTTAGTGATTATTTTTAAAATGTTGGGTAGAAGATCCTTGGAACTGCTAATAAACATAATAATTTAGAGTAATAGTTTGCAAGGAAGGATTGAATATCATATTGAAGTATATGGGAAGGAATCCCAAGAAAGAAGAAAAAGAAAAAAATAAATATATATTTTTTGGGGGTATTATTTTAAACAATTGCCAACATTATATTAGTTGTTAAGTTTAATAAATTAAGTTAAATGATTTTATTTATTGTGTATTATATTTTAATGTTTGTTTTAAGTTAATAACTTTAAAAGTTATGCTTAGAATGAGAACATAATAAGCGTGAAGGAAAGAGAAGATTGAAAATGAGGTAAAACAATATTTTTGAGTTTTTATTGTAAGATAATAGAATTTAAATTAATTTATTATATGTTTTAAAGTATGAAATAATTAATAATCAATTTACTGTCATGATAAAGAATCGAGAGGTGGTAATTATAATAATATAAAATAAAAAATATATGATAATGAAATTTTAAAGAGCAATATGAAATGATTAAAGGTATGAATGATAAAAGTGGCTAATAAAAAAAGAAGTTTTGATCTCAGTTTTAATGTAATAAAGTAAACATTGACAATTGTCAAATTATATACTTTATTATGTAACACATCATCGTTAGATTTGTAAGATAACAATTAATGGGAAGACAATATTGTAATATTATTTTGCTGGGATATAGTAATGATGAATGCTAGCAATACCTTTTTAGAATTAGATAAGTTATCATTCCAAGATATGATTAATGTGTTTAAGTTATACTTTCCTGAAGAACTGATGGATGTAACATAATGGGGTTAGTCTAAGTGACACCCATACATGTAGTTTTGAGACATGATGGTGTGAGTGATTTCCATAAATAGAGATGTTAAGATCCATAAGAGCTTAATGCAAAAGCCTGGATATTAAGATAGCACCATTAAGAGAAAATGACTACTTACCATAAGAGTTTATCTTATTTAAAAGGAAAAGAAGACCTCCATTTCATATTTATAGTATTTTACTGTACTAAAATCAGTTTCTTATCTACGGTATTTTTAAATAGTAAAGAAAAATAAGCTAAGCATCAAATATAGTTGGTTGTATTTTAAGAGAGATTATAATATCTTATCTAAGGTTTAGAAAGTTGTTTGATATGAAATTGAAGTAAATGCAAAACAAATGTCATAATACTTAAATAGTTTTTGAATTGATATCATACTAAAAGAAAATGAGATCAAGAATGAAAATAAAAAGAAAGAATGGACAAATGGAATGAATGATTATCAAGGAGTGGTTTAATCTTTATCCCATTACTTATTTTAATCTTATAGATTTTATGTTATAAGAACCAGTAACATAATTGTAAAATTTAAGTATAATTATTAATAGAATTTACATGTATGCAAAAATATAAAATATATGAATTGTATTATATGAAAGGGAAGTAAAAAGAATAATATATTGTGTAGTCAATAAAAAAGAATTGAAAAATTGAACCCACATTCAAAATTAATAAACATTATTATAAAATCTTAGCAAGGAAGGAATATAATATATGTTAGCAATAACCAATTCGAAATTTGCATAATAAATTATTGATGTAATTTAAAAGTTTAATTTCTAAGCAGTATATGGGAGTAAAGTATTGCTCTCATTGATGTAAATAATTGTATAAAGATGTTAATAATATTATATGTATTTATAGTTTGTTATGATCTGTAATAGTTTTTTATTGATTATTGTTAATTGTTTAAATAAACAAATATTTTGATTTAAATGTAGTCTAATGATTTTGTTTCTACTCTGAATTTATGGGAATATTATAAAGAATAAAACTTGATAAATTAATTGTTTATTAAATTAAAGTATAACTACTTAAATGGTATTATTTAAGAGCACCTTATTTTTAACCTGAAATATTTATATTTTTAAAGTCATATTAAATTTGTTGTAAAATTAATTTGAATTCATTTTTAAAATAAATTTATATGAGTTTACAAGAGAGATTGGGGTGAAAATATCTCAAGACAGTTTACATTTTGAGTTAAGAGGAAATTTAAAACAGTGTAAGTTGATTAATTAATTTACTAAAGTTATTAAAAAGGGGAAAGTTATTTTAATTAATTAGTGTAGATTCTAATGATTCTAAAAGTGGTTCATTTTTATAATTAGTGTTTCTAATTTATAAATAAAGCAATTATTGTAAAATAGGGTAGTAATTAATAATTTGGAATTTCTTATATTATAGTTGTTAAAGATATGCTAATCTTAAGAAAATGATTTAAATTGTATTTGTAAATGTTAGATATGGTCATTATTAAGATAGTTGGATCTTAGTAAAACCTCTTATTATTAAATTATTTAAATGGAGTAATTGTTATTTTATTATAAAAGAATAGTTGATGACCTTGAGATATACATAAAGTAGGAATATTTATTTTAAAGTATTTTATAATACATCAGATTTTATTATTTTTTATGTAATCGATTATATAAGTAAAAGAAAATAAACATTATTTTTAATGAAAGATTACATTAGTCATTGACTATTGTGATTTTCCTAATGAATAGCTTCACACTCTTAGATCTAACCACTTCAGCTTCACCTATTCATATATAAAAGTAGGTTGAAGTAAAGAAGGTTTCCCTCTTTCTTCCTAGCGTAAGCTTGTGGCTAAGACCTGCAGAGGTCCCTACCTTCGAATTTTTCAGACGCTTATTCCTAAAGGTTACAGCCTTAGTAAATATTACTTAATATAATAATGTGCGTTTAATAAAATTTATAATTACAACTTTAAATTATCGTAATAGATTTCTTACTATAAGATTTTTCCAGTGACTCATTGTAAATCGTAAGATTTTGTGAGTATTAATGTATAATAAGAATTGTGGACTTAATTAGTGAAGTATTGAATAGCTTTACACTCTTAGATCTAACCACTTCAGATTCACCTATTCATATATAAAAGTAGGTTGAAGTAAAGAAGGTTTCCCTCTTTTCTTCCTAGCGTAAGCTTGTGGCTAAGACCTGTAGAGGTCACTACCTTCGAATTTTTCAGACGCTTATTCCTAAAGGTTACAGCCTTAGTAAATATTACTAATGAATATACCAAAATAATGGTTGGAGATTTTTACAGTAGCTATTGCCATTGGAAGGTATATTTTATGTTTTCTCAATGTTAAAACCTCTCTATTGTAACTGTCTCTTAAATCTACCTTACATGTTATGTAATAGGTATTTATAGTCAATTATTGAGTCTCATGAATTAGGGTTTTTATATGTTATAGTTTAATATTTGAGTTAGGCTGAGATATTAAGTTGTATAGTGGATATGTGGAGAGTTGGTACAGACAGGTTACAATATATATATATATATATATATATATATACGATAATTTCTTGTTGGATAAAGTTTCCTTCCTGGATAGACTCTAGATTAGGCAATCTCTTGACTTACTCAAGGTAGCAGTGGATTTCAAATCTAGGATGGCAAGATAATTCTATCAGATTCAGGAGCATATGGTGGGGTTTAACATCCACCACGTATGTCTTGTCAATATGTTATTTTTATTATTGCGCTTTTTTTTTTAATTCAAAAATGCCTTGATATGTATAACTTACTAGATTAATTGCTCAGGCAACTATGTTCTTTAATTTTAGGAAAATCTAAAGTAGTAACGTCTTTAACAATGTTTATTGACAACAAAATACCCATGAACATTAAAATTAGATTGGAACAAAAATAACTTTAAATTCCTTTTTTGGGGAATTAATTTATTTTATAAGATATCTTCTTTTTTTACTTTCATTAGCAAATAATTTTTTTATTAATTTGTTGGTCACAAAATAATAAATAATTTTAGAACCAAAAAATAACATATACAATATATTTATTAATACCCCTTCCCTCTTTTTTTTTTTGACTTGATTTATTTAATCTAATAATACTAATTCCAAATTTTCTTTATAACTTTTATCCATAAATCTTCTTGCATGACATTTTTCTTTTTTCAGTGTAAATATATGCAAGCACACAAAGCTATATTTTCATTTAATTTGTGGGCAAGTATTATTTATTGTCTTAATATAAATACTGGGAACATGCTTTAGCTAAAGTTGATCATTTATACTATAGACTATTACAAATATGATAAGGAATAGTTATAAAGTATATATAAACAAAAGTATCACATGATTTTTCCAATATTTGCATTGGAATGGCAATTGATGCAAATCCATCGATTGTAAATTTGAATAGATCGATGACGCTGTGGAGTAAAGTAAATAGACCAAATTAATAATAATGCAAAGGTTATAAAATATGAAGAATTTCTATTTTGAATACATTACTATGGTTTTGGTGTTAGAGCTTTAGAGATGGAATTTTTTTAAAAAAAATTTGTATTGAATTTGAGTAATTTTAATGTTTCTTGAGTGTTCAAGGATATCATATAATGTTCAGTTTGAATATTTTAGAGAAGAGTGTTAAAATCTTTCACACAATATAAATTAAATGCACCTTAGATCTCTGTTTCAGAGTTAGACATCCAGAATTCTATAAGTTAAACCAAAAAAAAAAAAAAATGATTAACTTTTTTCAAGCTATAAAAGTATCTCATATTGCCATTTTGAAGTCTCTGAAAGATAGCACAAATTTGTATTATTATCTTGAGCATAGAAAAGACATAGGTTTAATATTTGAAAAGGTCAAGTGCCTTATATGTGCATTTTTCTTTATAAGTTTTAAAGCAAAATAATATTTGACATATAGAGACAATGGAGATATACCTCATAAAATGAATGTTGAAAAGTGTCAGGACTGAAAAGGTGATGGATGAAAAAAACCCTAAAAAGGACACAAATCAAAAAAGAAAATTAATATACTTTGGCCATTTATTCAAAGGATCTCAATGTAAATCATAAAGACTAGTCTTAACAATATTGAAAGATGGTTTACAGATGAGTATACTAGTATATACCTGGGTCTCATTTTGCGCGATAGATAGGTTCCTCAGAAAACACGCGCAAATGAAATCGTGCAAAAATAGACATAACTTACATTGAAAAAGGGAGGATGTGGTCTGTGATTTTTCAAAATTCGCGTAAAAGCAAAGCACCAACGTAAAATTACTTTAAAATTCGCGCAAAAAAAAAAATAAGGAAATAAAATATGACTAATAAAAAATTTCAAATTTGAAAAAAATTGATACAACACAAATTTTTTTTAACTATAATATTTAATTTTATTCAAAATAATATATTTTTATGCATAATTTACAGTACAGTAATTTACATTTTTTTATACATGTTTTAATTATTATCGCTATTTGCTGAAAAACACGTTCATTTGCAAACTGGTAAAAAATCAGATTCTCACAAGAGGAAATACAACTAGCACCAAGTTCATTCTCATGTTGTGTTAATGGTTTTCTGTTGACAACGTAATTAGTAATTAATCTTTGAGACGATGATTTTATTAATTGTTTATTAACTTAGACTTATGATAATAAAAAGACATTAGTCACCACTGCAGGGAAAAATTTAATTAAAACTAACAACGAAAAATTAAATTCTTATTTTTGGCTTTAATTTTCAATTCCGTTTAAAAATCAAATTTAGTTTTACATCACATTAATTTCAAGTCGCCATAAGTAATTTTTAAATTGTTAATTACAATTAAAAATCAGATTTTAATTGTGCCCACTGCTATTACTGACCTTTTAAAAATAAACTTGCGGACACTAAATGATTAATAATTGATTACGTTCTTTTTTAAAAAGCAAAAACAGAATGTGATTTAAAATGCAAAATTAACACGCACAATGTTTGAACAAATTTACATTATAATCTTGTAAAATTTAATGTGTGTATACATAAAATGTGGAAATCATGATTTTAATTTCATTATTGCATAAAATCGTACTATTATAAAGCACTGAAAATATTGAAATTACTAAGATGAAAGTCGAATTCCAATAATGTGCTATTGCTTTCAATATAACGAAAGTGCGCGAAATTTATTATTTAAAGTAATACCGCATTATCGGAGTTTGACTTCCGGTGAAACATGAATCGCGTAACTTCAAAATCGTGTTAAATAAGTTTGCGTAAAAAGAGACCCAGGAGTATAGCAAATAAAAGAATGATTTGATGCTATAAAAGATTGGATTTGATTGTCTTTGCATGTTATAAATATTACCAGAAATGGATTGTATTAAAAGTGTGCCGGTCAGAATCGTGTATTCACTCAACAAGACCAATAATCCAAGTAAAAAGTACCTTGAATCCAACCATGCACAAGATACAGATGTCAGGGCAAGGGTGAATCCTAACCTATTTGCCTAAACTATTGCCTCTCTGACTAATGGATAATGTTTGTGATGACACTAGCAGTGCTTGGTTTTATTCCGTCTGAGCTGGAGGTCACGGTTCACAAAGAGACTTGAAATAATAAATGGTTTATATGAGAAATTAATGATTTAGTGAATTCTGACGATTCCAGAATGATACAGAGATGATTTGATATCAATTACTAATGGTTTGAACTGTAATAATTATAATTCTTTATGGCAACATTACAAAGAATTGAATTTAAATCAAAGAAATATAAATAACTAGGGTAATTAATATTAGAGATTCGGAGTGATGACAAACTAAACTAATTTAAAATAATATTACAGGAATTTATTAAGAAATTGAGTTATTGTTATACAAAATAAGTTGAATTTTGATAATAAAATAAAAATTTGATAATTGGTCTGCCAAGAACCAATCAGCAATAAAATATCATTAGCCCTCTTTAAGAAATTACAAATAAATCTATTCTACTTATAAATAACAAGACATGAGCGATGTGTATTTAAAACACTATTACATTTAAATCAGTTGTCTATAATGAGTATGGAAAGCAAAATAGTTCATTTTAAATTATATAATCAGATTGAACTAATTAAGGGATTGATTAGTGAAAGATGTGCCATCATGGCAAAGAGCATTTCAGATTTGTAAATAAATATATATATATGTAAATGATAAAGGCAGTATGATATTATAGATTACAACAAAAGAATAAATGAGGTCTGTTACGAATCTCTGGTTGGCTTTGCTAAAAGAAATCCCTGGTATATACAGTAGATGATGAGAGAAATGTTGGCTCTCCAGCCAAAACATATCTGAATGGTAATAATAGATTTGATGTGCTGGACTT
The DNA here is from genome assembly GCA_028023455.1 of Epiperipatus broadwayi. Lineage (NCBI taxonomy): Eukaryota > Metazoa > Onychophora > Udeonychophora > Euonychophora > Peripatidae > Epiperipatus > Epiperipatus broadwayi. Next base: position 588,938 of record JAQFVV010012516.1, on the reverse strand, counting down.
CCCATACACATTTTAATGGCAATGCCTGAAAATGGGTCCCTTAATAGGAAATACGTCTACTTTGGGTGAAAGTAAAAGATTGGACTGGTCATATTTAAAATTCCGAAGGTTCTAAGAGGTAATTAGCAAAGCAAGAACAACAATAATGAATGAATGGTTGTAATTACAAAATACATAATGCCTTAGACATATATATAGATAGTGGATCACTAACGATCCTAATAAATTAATTCCTGATTAAATAATTGGCTCCCCGACATAATAGAAAATCCCCAGAAACCTTAGGCCATTAATAAATGGACCATAAAATACAATATAAAAGGAAAGGCAAGAATTAAAACTAAAATATAAATTGTTTTCCACACTTTCTAAATATTTCGTTTATTAGTGAGTTATCAAATAGTTCATCATTGAAGATTACAAAATCAGTCAGTCTTTTAATTAACATAGACAGACTGGGCATTGAATATCAAACTCACTTCTGGTGAAATTTGACAACACATATCATAATAAATTGTACATTATAATTTTTACTATTTTACTGATACAAACGAAAATATATATATGTATGAAATATATATTATTAGTAGTTGATATGAAAATGCTATAATAGCTGTGCTTTAAGCGATTCTCTTTTAAGATATTTGTTTTACAGAAATTGTGATAGAATTTACTTAACTGATTTAATAAAATACATTATTCTCTCCGAGATAATTACGAGGGCACTTTTAAGTAGGAGATAATAATAAGACACCTAACTTTTAAAATAATTTCAATCATTTAAAATAAATTTATAATATGAGGTATAAAACTAAACGAGTTTTTTCTATTAATTAATTTAATGGAAATAATTCTCTTGAAATGATTTTTAAATAGAGAAAATAAGAGGGAGAGGGTTAAAAGTTAGTTGCTAGTTAAGTTTTATACTTGGCAGTTTCAGTAAGTCAATATTATAAATTAACCAACAAAAAATTAATTTAAATTTGTCACATCAAAATAATGTAAGATTTTTATAAGAATTGATATTTTTAAATTTAAGAGAAAAAATTTAAAAGACGCATTTAAAAATTAAGTTGTATAAACATTACAGATATATATAATATAAATTAAGCTGGAATCAGAGGCTTGCGGCAAATTGGAGGTTACCTCAGAATCAATCGGTAGAAACAGGCAGTTATAAAATCAGATCATTTAGCAGGCTACCTTGACACAGTACAGTCTCGGGCTAGGTGTTGAGAGCACTGGAATGACATTGTGATGAGCTGGTGGAACAGAGCTCCGAAAAGCAAATGGCCTATCTTTTTACTCCCTCATTCTTTAGGCATAATGTACTATAAATCTCTCTTCAGTGAACTGTTCTTCAATCCTCATCAAAATTTTCTACTATTTATCTGATCTGGCCTTATCTATAGGATTCAATCTACATGGACGTTTGTTGGTGACTTTCTCTGTGGTCAGCATCTGCCAGGGTGGGAAATCTACAATCTGGCATTAAACATGCCCCAGGGTTCATTTTGCTAATTAAAAGAAAACAGCAACAAGCATGATTAAGGTTATCAGTCATCGTATTAACAAAGCCTATTTAATTAAGATTTAGATTAAAAGAAAGTAAATTTTATTAACAAAAATTTTAGGAATTTGGTACATTCTATAAATAATATGATGACTTTCAAATCTGATATTTGATATAAAACGTAAATACAAATTTACAAAATATTCCTTACAAATACAGATTGTTTACATAATTGATCCTTTAATGTACATTTATCAAAAGATAAATATAAAATGTTACCAACTGATTAATTGAAGAAAAAACTTTAATAAAAGAATTTAAAATATAACATTTTATATATATCTAGGATTCAATTATTTACTCAATGCTAATTTAATAAAATAAACACAATATAAATTTCTACAAATATTATAAAATAAATAAACTATTATAAAAGGTTAGTTTTAATCATAAAATATAAATTAATGAAATATAAATTAGATTAAAGATTATAATATTGATTATAAATATACTACCACCTATTAAGAGATGGGTATCAGTTAATATACAAGATTGGGTTCAAAACCATACTAGTGATGATGACATAGGCACTAGCTGAAGCGGAATATGTATTATATTTTCAGCTTCAAAAGGGATTAATCTCCTGTGTGTTATTATGAATGCAAAGGCAGAAAGAAAGAGGTGATGATGATAAAAAATGGTTTTTATTTAATTTAACAAGTATCAGTATATGTAATCAGATTATAAGTAATTGTCATTGAAAAAACAGGAGTTCTTAAATATCAGGAACTAATATCAAGGAAGAATCATATGTGATATTTAAGAAAACTTTTACTTCAGTCTAAAGAGAAATATAAAGTAGATTGTATTATTCTTGATAACTATTTTTATTATTAAAATTGCAATATAATCATATCTATTCAAAAAACAAATATGTACCTTTGTTTAGTTATAATTTTTGATTCAACGTACTATTTTATATACTATAAAATTTACTACATTGTGAAAATATGTGTTTAAGAATTTCTGAATCAGTTTTAGCTGAATAACATCAAATTAACTTGGTCACTGTGCCTAACCTAATATTTGGATTCCAAAACATTCCATAATCTCCTGAAAAACTAACCATATTGTTATTGTTAAACCATTAAAACATCACTGATCACTTCTTTATGCTTACACAGGCTATTAAACCAGTAGCAAATATTTTTCTACACAGTAATGCTACCCAGTGTAGGCTCTAATAAGCCATAGATGCTAAAGGTTATGCATTATAATCTTTATCCAGCATCTTTCTATCTAATACCCTAGATCCAAGACTCCTTGCTGATGAAAACCATAAGCTAACAGATATTGGATAGGAAGGCACTGGATAAAGATTACAATGCACAATCTTCTAGCATATCTGTTGATTACTAGAGCTCTTGTATGAAAATAATTTGCTATTGTTGTTGTTATGAAGATGATGCTTTACTAACATTGAAAAATAAAAAAGATAGAAATAAAAATCTTTAATTCTTATTTGTCTAAAAATATTTTAAAGTATGGTTTAATTACTTTTTATAGATTACTTACATATGAATGCATTAATAAATTAAAGAATAATAATCCAATAAAATAAATTTAATTAAACCAAAGAATAACATAAACAATTAATAATGAATGGACTATATACTTCTTAGTGCACACTTTACAATGCAATTTTAACATATGATTTATTTCTTCTTGCTTACAGTTTCAACTGTCCTACAGTTATTATCAGAGCTACAACATTTAAACATATACAATTAATACTTTTCTATATATATATATATATATTCATAAAAACACAAACAACAATTTAAATAGCATCTTAAATTATTAAGTATTAATTGTATATGTTTAAATGTTGTAGCTCTGGTGATGTCTGCAAGGCAGTTGAAATTGTAAGCAAGGGGAAATAAATCATGTTAAAATTGCATTGTAAAGTGTGAATTAAGGAGTGTATGGTATATTATATATATATAATAAGGAGAAGAATTGGAAAGAAATTTTAAATAATGGATGGAGTAAGAATAATAATGAATTTTATGTTTTTTCCTCACATGTACAAAATCATTGAGTTAATTGTTTGAGGAATGATGCCAATAAAAGATAACATTATGTTAACGTGGGAATTTTTTTAAAAAAAAAAGTTTTCAATTTTTTTATCACAAGCACTAGATATAGATGTCACTTATTTATATTAAAATATTATTTTAAATACAATATTTAATAACTTTATATATTTTGGCACTTAATGCACTTGGAATACATCTGTGAATCACATGTTAAATGTGTCTTTTTAAAAATAAGACCATTAATATGAAGTTCTTACTTAAGATAATCTAATAAATTTTTTGGTACTTTAGTATTTCACTTGCTATGATGTATTACTCCAAAGACGTACTACTCTAATCTTCCAATCTTTAAGATAATGTCTCCTAGTGATTTCCGGACAATGTTAATCACTAAAATTTGTCCAAAGATCACTTGGAGGCGTTATGTTGAAGATTGAAAGATTAGAGTAGTACGTCTTCAGGATAATACATCATAGGAAGAAAAATAATAAAGAAGCCAGCCATCTGGTAGACATTGGATTCCATGTTTCTCCTTTCTGAAAAAAAAATTACTATAATAAATAATTAGTATAAGACATGTAATAACAATAATAATAAAAATAATAATACTAAAGATTTCGGCAGACATAGCAAGAATGATAAAGAGGACATCCGAAGACATCTAATAGCAAGAATAATATGAAAGAAGACATCTAATAACAGGAAAAATATGAAAGAAGACATCTAATAGCCAGAACAATACGAAAGAAGACATTGAATAACAAGAATAATATGAAAGAAGACGTCGAATAGCAAGAAAAATACGAAAGAAGACATGTAATAGCCAGAATTATAAAGACATTAATAGCAAGAATAATACGAAAGAAGACATCTAATAGCAAGAAAAATACCAAAGAAGACATTGAATAGCAGGAAAAATACTAAAGAAGACATCTAGTAGCAAGAATAATATGAAAGAAGACATCTAATAGCAAGAAAAATATGAAAGAAGACATCTATTTAATAGCAAGAATAATACAAAAGAAGACATCTAATAGCAAGAAAAATACGAAAGAAGATATCTAGTAGCAAGAATAATATGAAAGAAGACATCTAATAGCAAGAATAATACGAAAGAAGACATCTAATAGCAACAAAAATATGAAAGAAGACATCTAATAGCAAGAATAATATGAAAGAAGACATCTAATAGCAAGAATAATACAAAAGAAGATATCTTATAGTAAGAAAAATATAAAAGAAGACATCTAATAGCAAGAAAAATAAGAAAGAAGACATCTAATAGCAAAAATAATACTAAAGAAGACATCTAATAGCAAGAATAATACTAAAAAATATATCTAATAGCAAGAATAATACTAAAGAAAACATCTAATAGTAAAAATAATACTAAAGAAGACATCTAATAGCAAGAAAGAAGACATCCGGTAGACATATCAAGAATACTAAAGCAGACATCTAATAGCAAGAATAATACTAAATAAGACATCCAGTAGACATAGCAAGATTAATACTAAAGAAGCCATGTCATAGGAAAAAAAATATCGGATGGCACCATGCTTGTCATTCGTCAGAAAAAATAAATTACATGCGCCAAAAAATACATAAATTAATAGTAATTTACTAAAATTATTGTAAATTCAAATTGACTACAAAATAATTGCAGAAAAATTTATAAAAAATATTTCTAATTTTAAAATTAAACAGACAATAAAAAACACTCTTCCCGATATAGTGGGAGTCTGTCATACAGTGGAAATTGTGGATGTAAAAAAAAGCCATCTCATAGGGGAAAAAATATCGGACAGCACCATGTTTGTCGTTCCTTGGAAAAAGAAATTACATGTGCCAAAAAAATACATAAATTAATAGTAATTTACTCAAATTATTGTAAATTCAAATTGTCTACAAAATAATTGCAGAAAAATTTATAAAAAATATTTGTAATTTTAAAATTAAAAACAATAAAAAACACTTTTCCCGATATAGTGCGAATCTGTCATACTGTGAAAATGGCAGAAAAATTTATAAAAAATATTTGTAATTTTAAAATTAAAAACAATAAAAAACACTTTTCCCGATATAGTGCAAATCTGTCATACTGTGAAAATGGCAGATGTAAAAAACGTCTTAATTAAAAGGTATTATATAAAATTATGAAACTAAAAGTGTAGTCTTTTTTTAATGAAAATAAGGATAATTTATAAGAAAAATGGAAAAGAAGACGATGAACCAAAAGAAGCAAAATAAAAAATAACCTAAAAGGTAGTACATAGAATGTTTTTTTAAATGAAAATTAGAATAATTTCTAAGGAAAATGTAAAAGAATCAAGCATTAAATATATATGGAAATACGTACAACTATGCTTAAATAATTATCGTTACAAAATAAAAAATAACTTGTAATGGCGACATATAAAAACATTTTAAAAGCTACTATATTTAATTATTAAGAAACAAAATGAAAATTACTTAAAAATAATGGCAGTGGAAAATTACTGTAATATCATCCAATCGACAGTTAAAAATTCACTCTATATAGTAATATAATGTCCATATTAAATATGAAATATATGAAAATATTCTCAATATGATCATAAAAATCACTGTGCTCACGCCGATATCAAAACTGCAAAAGACAGAGAAATGACAAAATTTTCCGTAGGTCTCTCGACTTTTTAAATCTTGCGGGTCACCACGATCAAAAAGTCATAATGGCAACATATAAAAACATTTTAAAAGCTACTATATTTAATTATTAAGAAATAAAATGAAAATTACTTACAAATAACGGCAGTGGAAAATTACTATAATATCCAATCGACAGTTAAAAATTACTCTATATAGTAATATAATGTCCATATAAAATATGAAATGTATGAAAATATTCTCAGTATGATGAAAAAAATCACTGTGCTCACGCCGATATCAAAACTGCGAAAGACAAATGACAAAATTTTCCATAAGTCTCTACTTTTTAAATCTCGTGAGTCACCACGATCAAAAAATGACTATTCCCATGGATTAGTCATGCCAGTGATTTTGTTGCCATGACATTGTTTATCTAATTTTGGAAAAACATGTTAAGCGTAATCCGTTATAGCAAGAAAAATACTAAACTACCAATTTTTTTGTTCATCTGATTTTTTTTTTTGTTTAGCATTTATGATTGTCTTTAAAAATCTATCTTTGTAATTTAACATAATTGAATCCCATCAAATTTCTTATAACAAGAATATATTTTATACATTTTGTAATATTTCTCTCTTGATAACTTTTTCTTCTAATCTATCTCAACATTTATAAATTAGTGTTTTATTTTTAAAAAAGTAATTGTCTTTTTAATTCCATTTGATTGTATTATAATTTTAATTGCCTATGGTAAGATAAGAGTTAAAATGTCATGTGATCAAATTGTAAAAAATTAATTATATATATAATAAATAAATAAAAATGAAAAAAAGAAAATATAAACTAAATTTTTAAATAATAATTGTTGGTTTTATTTACCTTTAATATTAATGGATTGTAAATTTATTTATATATTGCTAAAAGCTTATGAATTCAACTAACAGTAACTAATTTATTCCAATTGTAAAAAAAAATCATCAGTTGCTGTACAATCATTATTTTCATGATTCATCTCCATGTGAATATATAAAAGAAAAACCATGAGTTTAGCACTCACAGTTGTTTAACTCCAGTGATTTTTTTTTAGGACTGTACAACATTATGTCATACTGAATATTATAGAACTTTTATATTTCAGCTGTTGAATAGCTAGATATTCCTTTACAGATCATATTGCTGTGGCTAATTGGATCAGCTATCAACAGGCTACTTGCAAAAATATCTAGGCTTCACTCTGAATGTTCATAATTACAAAAAAAAAAAAAGGTCTCTCCAACAGTCTCATAGAAAAATAATGAAAGGAAAGCCATTTTCATTAAGCTTGCTATTTGTGAGAATTTGATTTGTTTTCACCCTAGTTTACCCTCTTGCTAAGAGTGGGTCGATATTTATTTACTGACCAATGTTAAATAGCTTGTTGGTCCAGCTATGGAATAGTGACTTGAAGGAAAAATTGTAAGCTTTATTATTATCAGAATATCATCTGGGGAGGGAAAATAGTTTTATCCAGCATTTATTTGATCCCAGATCATGGAAATGCCAGGTTAATAAACACTGCACAAATTCCTTAACATCTATTTGTATGTCATGGATAAGTTTCGTATATTCCACCATTGCCCTGATAGTCAGTGCTCTTCTTTCCATATTTAGATATCAACTCTTTTGTTATTACTAAGCTCTAATTTTTTTTAAATCGGCATCTTTTAAGTACATTTTAATTCAAATCTTCTGTCTTTTCTTTTTTATACTTATTTTTGTATCTAATTTTTTATTTCTAATCTTTTTGACCAATCTCTTTTTCTCTGATTATTCAAGTTTCGATCAAATATCCAAACAAAAGGTTAAATTGTTTATAAGTACAAAAAGTATTCTTTAATTTCTTTGCTATATAATAAAATTAATATGATTTCTAGTAGAAGGATAGTGAATTAAAACTATTTGAACTATTTTACTTGTTTTTGTTTTAGTATTTATTGCTCTTCCTTAATTGCATATATGTATATATTAGAAGTAATAGTTTTTGTTAACAATTAAGTGGTTTAAACCACTAAACATCACATGATCACTATCTCAAACTAGTCTGGGGATACATCACATGATCTCTATCTCAAACTAGTCTGGGGATATTGGATAAGTAGGCACTAGATAGGGATTTTATGCACAAGCCTTCTGGCATCCATTGATTGCTCTTGATAGCACAAGATGGTACTACTATATGGAGAGTTTCGCTTTGTTTTGAATTGTTTAATTAAGTGGTTTGTCATCAGTGATAGTGAAGATATGAAAATAGTGATTTATAAGAAATTGAATTTGATTCTTATGTAAGTAGAACTGATGATTTAGAAGAAGGAGAACTTTGTCTTCTTGATAGTCATTTAATTTTACCTTGCAGAGGATGTACTACATTCATGAACTGTATTTTCATTATGTGTGAAGGTTGCTGTGGTTCACAGAGGATTGAATAGAGATATTTTAGGTCAATGTTCATAAATTTGTGGAACCAATCGATTTATACTATATTCATGAACTGTATCTTTATTAGGCGTAAAGGTTGATGTGGTTCCTAGATAATTGAATCACATTGTATTTATAAATTGCATAGGGATTTTTTGGGGGTCCACATTCAAAAATTTGTGGAGCTAATCATAAATTTATACCTATTGTAATTGAATTAATTCCAATAAATTATTTTTTTAATTGGGTACTGAAATAGTAATGGTGTAATTTATAAAAATATAAAAGTCAAATTTAACATGAATTCCTCAGATATATTCATTATATTGAATAATAATACCTGTTAGAATTTTAGTTATTTTATGTATTTATTAATTACATAATAAAAATTAGTAGTTTTATCCTTGCTCAAGGATTTGAATATTAAGTATAAATTGTGTTTCTTTAATTACTGGCATATTGATTATTTCAATAATACTTTGTGTAATTTTTTGTCTTGGATTTATGTTATTAAAAAAAATGTTTGGGTTTTTGAATAAAGAATTCAAAGTTCTTTTAGGAAGAAGTTATGCAAAAGGAATAATTTTAATTTTTATTAGATTGTTTTATAATTATATTAAATCAAATTTGTTGTTATTCTTTTTGTTCTTGTTAGTAATAAATTGGCTGAAACATTTCTAATATTGGCTAAAGAAAGGATTTATTGGGTGTATTTATTTTTATTAAACATAGTACACTTTTGGCTTATAAAACTAGATTCATAATAGATCATATTATTTCCTTATATATGTATGGGAACATCCCATTTAATAATTATGTTAAAATTTGCATTAACTTTAAGAATTAGGTTTATGATTTACTAGTGATTTTATAAAGTAATAAAGATATTTGCTTATTTAATTTCAATAGAAATTCCATCACTATTAATATCATTTATAATATGTATTGAAATACTAAGAAACATTATTCATCCATTAACTATCTTTTTGATTAGCTCATTAAACAGCCATTCAAATAATTTAAAAGTATTTGTAATCCATTTGTATGTCATGAAAACAATATTAATCGATCATGAACTAAATTTTTTTTTTTACAATGAAATAGAAAATATCACAATGGTTTCATATATTTTGTAGGTCAATGATTTTAATTTGTTACTTCTATCTTAATATAAACTGAAGTGGGCAATGGATGTACAAATCAAAATTCTTTACTTTCACATGCCTGTTTAATGTGTAGAAAACGAGAAGAAACAGTGGAACATATATTGAAAGAATGTGAAACATGGGTTAATTTAAATAGTCAAAATAAGAGTCATAGATCACATGACCCTATCTCTTAAGCTTGTAAGTTATAAACAGTGAGGATTGCCAATTTCTCTACAAGCTTTATGATAAATGCTTAGCCAGAGCCAACACTTAAAATATCTCTGTCAGGAACCCCTCGCCAAACCCCTGACCATGGTTTCATGCTTTGGCACTCCTCAGAGAGGTGTCAGGGTAGGTTCAGACACTAGATCTAAAAATACCAACCCAAAGCTAAGCACTTAGCTAAAAGTTATCTATTGAGTGGAAAATCTGAAATTTCCAGCACTTAAAATATCTCTGTCAGGAACCTCTCCCCAAACCCCTGACCATGGTTTCGTGCTTTAGCACTCCTCAGAGAGGTGTCAGGGTAGGTTCAGACACTAGATCTAAAGATACCAACCTAAAGCTAAGCACTTAGCTAAAAGTTATCTATTGAGTGGAAAATCTGAAATTTTCAGACATTTACATGTCTTCAACTCCAGCTATCCAACTCAAATAGCTATATGGGGCTGATAGATCTTCAGCCATACCATATATTAGTAGTCATAGCAATATAAAATTGCATAAGACTTTTGGCAGAGACTATAAATAGTCAAAATAAGAGTCATAGATCAATTCATAGATCACATGACCCTATCTCTTAAGCTTGTAAGTTATAAACAGTGAGGATTGCCAATTCCTCTACAAGCTTTATGATAAATGCTTAGCCAGAGCCAGCACTTAAAATATCTCTGTCAGGAACCCCTCCCCAAACCCCTGACCATGGTTTCGTGCTTTGGCACTCCTCAGAGAGGTGTCAGGGTAGGTTCAGACACTAGATCTAAAAATACTAACCCAAAGCTAAGCACTTAGCTAAAAGTTATCTATTGAGTGGAAAATCTGAAATTTTCAGACATCTACATGTCTTCAAACCCAGCTATCCAACTCAAATAGCTATATGGGGCTGATAGATCTTCAGCCATACCATATATTAGTAGTCATAGCAGTATAAAATTGCATACGACTTTTGGCAGAGACTATAAATAGTCATAGATCAATTCATAGATCACATGACCCTATCTCTTAAGCTTGTAAGTTATAAATAGTGAGGATTGCCAATTCCTCTACAAGCTTTATGATAAATGCTTAGCCAGAGCCAGCACTTAAAATATCTGTCAGGAACCCCTCCCCAAACCCCTGACCATGGTTTCATGCTTTGGCACTCCTCAGAGAGGTGTCAGGGTAGGTTTAGACACTAGATCTAAAAATACCAACCCAAAGCTAAGCACTTAGCTAAAAGTTATCTATTGAGTGGAAAATCTGAAATTTTCAGACATCTACATGTCTTCAAACCCAGCTATCCAACTCAAATAGCTATATGGGGCTGATAGATCTTCAGCCATACCATATATTAGTAGTCATAGCAATATAAAATTGCATAAGACTTTTGGCAGAGACTATAAATAGTCAAAATAAGAGTCATAGATCAATTCATAGATCACATGATCCTATCTCTTAAGCTTGTAAGTTATAAACAGTGAGGATTGCCAATTCCTCTACAAGCTTTATGATAAATGCTTAGCCAGAGCCAGCACTTAAAATATCTCTGTCAGGAACCCCTCCCCAAAACCCCTGACCCTGGTTTCTTGCTTTGGCACTCCTCAGAGAGGTGTCAGGGTAGGTTCACACACTAGATCTAAAAATACCAACCCAAAGCTAAGCACTTAGCTAAAAGTTATCTATTGAGTGGAAAATCTGAAATTTTCAGACATTTACATGTCTTCAAACTCAGCTATCCAACTCAAATAGCTATATGTCAGTCACACCATATATTAGTAGTCATAGTAATATAGTCTCTGCCAAAAGTCTTATGCAATTTTATATTGCTATTACTACTAATATATGGTATGTCTGAAGATCTATCAGCCCCATATAGCTATTTGAGTTGGATAGCTGGGTTTGAAGACATGTAGATGTCTGAAAATTTTTGATTTTCCACTCAATAGATAACTTTTAGCTAAGTGCTTAGCTTTGGGTTGGTATTTTTAGATCTAGTGTCTGAACCTACCCTGACACCTCTCTGAGGAGTGCCAAAGCACGAAACCATGGTCAGGGGTTTGGGGAGGGTTTTCTGACAGAGATATTTTAAGTGCTGGCTCTGGCTAAGCATTTATCATAAAGCTTGTAGAGGAATTGGCAATCCTCACTGTTTACGGATTAATTTGCGCAACATTTTAAAGTCGTTCATTGTAAACAAAGAGACTGCCTATGTGGATTTAATTAAGGCATTCAAGAAAGGATTTTTTGGATGGATTAGACTTGCAATGTTTATTAACTTTAGTATTTGGATTCTCAGGAATAGACTGATTTTTGAAAAAGGTATGGACATTGATCCATTAAAAATGATTTTGGAATCATTACACGAATTCAAAGCTGACAATAAGAAATTCTGCCAGAGATGGTTGTCAGATCAAACATGGTTGTTAATAAGTGTTGTGGTTTGAAGTTACTCAGATGTAACAAATAGGTTACATCTATGATTTAGTCTTGACGAATTGAACAGCCATGTTATAAGTGGAATTAAAAATTCAATTTTGATAAGTTTTAAACAAATTATGTCTAAATTGAAATTTGTTCATCGAGAGAGAGTAAGATTATATGGATCAGAATTTAATTGAATGGTTTATAATAAAATTTAGTCTATACAGTTGATATGATCCATAGAGGGAAAACTGAATTTAATATCTTATTAACAGTGAAAACTGTAATTTAAAAAATGTAATAGAAATACTCTATGCAAATCTGTTTGGGTGAGAATAAAGTCCAATTTTGAAAGTAAATAAATATCTGTTTTTATATTGTTTAGTTTAGAGGTTTTTTTTAATCCTATATGAGAACATAAAATGTTTCCAAGTAAATGTTAGAATAGGTTTTTAATTTGAAATTTTCATTATATTAGGAAAATTAATATTGAATATTATATTAGTCCATATTTTGGTGTGGTAAATTGTAATAGACTGTTTAGCTAATATTTTCATACAAACACATGTATGGTTCTTTCCACATAATGGAGTGTTTTACCAGTGTCAATAAGTTAGAAAAAAAAATCTGATCAATTTTCTGGATGTGAATCCAGCTAACCGATGCCAGAGACTAATGGTTAACTTGCCAAATTATCGAATGATGAGGCATAATTGAATAACTAAGCTGCTGTGTCATTTGAGCCCACCTGACACATAACTCTTGCTTGGATTGGAAATTAGAGCTCATTTTCCAGCACAGTGTAGCCATGGAAACAAAAATAGATAATTCTGAATCTTTACTCATAAAACCTAGCATAGCAATCCACTTCAGAATTTTTCCACTTTAGGCAAATAGTTTAATCTATTTTAATATAAATAAAGAGAACTCATTATGATTGTATTAATGTAATGTTAACCACTAACTTGTATTGAGTATATTATAAATTAAATAATATTGTTTTTTCTTACTGGATTGATACACAGCATACTTGGCAACAAAGATGAGATCAATTTGGTACTACTAGTAATCAATTCATAATCAATTCATCTAAAACATAAGCAAATCTTTCCAGCTTCTCAAATTTTAAAGAAATTATCTATATAAGATATGGCTAAAATAGGTCTGCAGAAAAGTTTAAACTGTGATATTAATTGGCATACCTGGGTAAACTTAGATTTTACTTGGGCAGTAATCAAATAGATAAATCCAAGCTAAAATTAACATTTAAGAAATTTATTAAGCTACCTAGCAGTTATTTTTGTTTTAAATAAACTTGTAATTATATTGATATAAATTAATTTAGGATTTAATGTGAAAATCAATCCGCTGTAGATTATGTGACAGTTTAGTGATTTTAAGAGATTAGGGGCTACAGGCTATGAGTGAAATTGTTAATAGACTGAAATACAGCCTTTGATTTAACAGTTTATCAAGCTTTGGTAAGAGAAAATATTGTCAGTCAGATAGTATAATAATTCTGATATAAAAATGATCAGTCAAAGACTGATGGCCTAAACCAAAACCACTGGGGTTTTTCTCAAATCAGAATTGGATGGGGGGAGTGATATCTTTATGATAAAAATCATGCCTTGATACAGTAGTTATACATTTACATATATGCTCTTTGCCACTACTGCAAGAAAAGGGGATTTTCAGATAGCAATATGTAGCTAAAACATAATCTAAACCTCTAGGACAAGCGATTGAAAGAAAATTGGTAAGCAACCGGTTTAAGTTATCTAACCTGTGAAATGTGAAGGAAAATGTGACCACAAAACAAATGGAGAATGTCTTAAGCTTGGCAGTTCTTATTATTTTAAAAAGTAATGGGAAAGAATCTCCTAACTTGCAAACCAGTCTAGTGAAGATTATTAAGGCAATTAAGTTTCAGTCTTTTAAGAAGCTTCAGTAAAGGTTATTAAAATAGAAATAGTTGTACATTACCTCTTTTGATATTTATTTGCCTAGAAGTATAATTTGTAATTGATCAAGGGTGATTCACATCTCTAGGTTATTCTATAGCTAGCATTAATCAGACTTCAGATATATCAGATTTTATAGGGCTTAAAAAACATGATTAATTCTAGGAAACTACTCATAAAGAACCTAGGAGGAGTTATTTCTATTCGGTAAGAAGAGCTAGGATGAGATCTTTCATCACAAGAATAGTACTGGGTATAAATTATCCATAGCTTTTGTGACTGATATAAAAATTGTAATGGAAAATGAAAATCTTTATGTAAGAATCTTCATCCTAGAAACTAACTATTATTAAGCATTCTGGCACCTGAGAAGGGCTTTCATCAGCATATGTCACTAATTTTGTCTGCATATACCTATAAAATAAAACACAAACAACAAAAATATATTTCTAGAAGCCCAATAGAGTCACATAGTAATAAACATCATGTTTGGTAAAAGAATAGTGAAATATTTAGTTGTTAACCAGTGGCTCACTGAATTAGAAATAATTTTGGTTACCATCAACTCTTAAATAGATTTTTTTAGGATGGTTTAATTAGCATCTGTGATCAGGATAATTGTTTGGAGTTTCTGAGTAATCATACCAGCTGGTGGTCAAAGACAATGCTAAGCTGATTGCATTGTGATTACCCAGAGATTGTGAGGATGGAAATGTTGGACTTTCTTATGTTTGGTGCCAAATATTGATTGATTCATATATTGCCAATATACTCAGAACTTACCAGCTAAAACTTTAATAACTAATTCTTGGCTTTGAATCTGTATATACCATGCTGGACCATAGAAAGCCAAAAAATTTCAATTGTGATAGATATTTTTCTATTCCACTCCATGTTTCAACATCTATTGATGCATTATGGAAGGATGGATTATCCATATTTTTTCTAAGTTAATTATTTTAGATAATTGTAAGCCTTTAACCTCCTACCTTTCAAGGACCATTGCACAAAAACAGAATTCAACACTTTCTATTATCAATAGTTGGTGGTACTGGATGCCAAGAAGTCATTTAATAAAGAAATTGGAGAAAACATTTGGCTAGAATATCATTAGTATACTATGCTATTCTAACAATTACATATGATAGCTCATTATCAGAAATCTTCATGAATCAACAGAGAGGACCAAGTTGATGACCCTCTGTTCTTATTCACATGAAGCATTAGTAATACCGAATGACTTCTGCCATTTTCATTAAATTCTTTGTCAGAACTTGCCAAAGTAGCAATAAATGGACAACAGCAACAGTGGCCATGTTTGTTTCAAACTTCATAAGATAACAACCATTGTAGATAACAAGGTCAACTGCAATTTGATTATTCACGGCCTGGCAGAGGTCTACAACATTTGGGAGCTTATGCCAGAACTGCAGTCAACCACACTGACTATAAAAAAAAAGGTTGATGGAAGCAGAAAGAACTACAGAGAACTGACCAGAAATGATACCCCACAGCCAACACTAGCCAAATGAATTCCAAAGGAGATTACTAAATCATAAGTAAAAGTTGGGCCTATGAAACTGAATGAATTTCAGCAAGATGGAAGGTGTATAATGGATTTTTCACTGTTTTCATATGTATACATGTATAACCATCTTCATGTAATGAACTCATCCATCAATATCAACAAATTGAAAAATCTTTGATTTTTGGGATGTGAATTCATCCAAACCATCAGAGGAAAACGATTGATTTGTTAAATGCAAATTACTCGATCATACTACAATATTGTATGGTGAAGTTATGGTTCACCTAATGAATAAACTTTATCTGGGCTGGAAATTATCACTTGCTCAGGCTGATAATAAAGGGCCATAGCATGTTAGCAGCACTGCAGTAGCCACTAAAGCCAAACTGAAATATCTAGCTGACAATATTTATGCTCAATGCTGTAGTATAGTAACCCACTTCCGAATTTTCCCTTTAGCCATGTAATTTAATCTATCTCTTATAGATATACAAATTAATTAATATTTAACCTTTTTTATTGGATTTAAAATCCAACTTTCTCAGTTGTTTAAATATTATTGCTGCTTAATACATAATATATAACTCTGGATGATATAATTGTGTTAATTTAGATAATACAAAACTATTAATGATTAGCATTTATTATCAATAATGCAATTTTATAGTGCTGACTTCATTATCAATAATGCAATTTTATAGTGCTGACTTTTTGGTAACAGTGATCTGCTTTTTTGGCATAATATATAACTCTGGATGATATAATTGTGTTAATTTAGATAATACAAAACTGTTAATGATTAGCATTTATTATCAATAATTCAGTTTTATAGTGCTGACTTTTGGTTAACAGTGATCTGCTTTTTTGGAAGAAAATATCCACATGTATGTGCATGCATACACATCCAACCAAAATGTTGTTATCTCTGTTTCTTCAGTTTTATGCACATAGGAATAGAAACTTATCTTAAATAGTACTTCTTTCATTTAATAGGATTTTTTTAATAAATGAAATTAATCATAGATTGGAATGTTTTGATAGAAATAACTGAATATAAAAAAGAAATTTTTGCTTGTATGTTTGAAAAGGATTTTAATATGTGCTTTACTAGTTCTTAACAGAGGCTTCTGACTGTGCAATGAAAGTGTAGAGAGATATATGTTTGGAGTATTAGGAAAAGATCGAATACAAAATGCATGAATAGAGAACAAACAAGGTAGTATTGACATCATTGAAAATTATGGAGACACTGAAATGGAACTGCACTTAACACATTACTGAGAAATAATAATAGTTGGACCGTTTGTGATTTAAATTGACTCGAGATTGCAAAAGACATAGAAAGAGACCGCGTGTGAGATGATCTGTTGAAATAAGGAAATTTGCTGATGTGATATGAAGAAGAGACATTATGAATAGGAGAAACTGGCTTAAACTTGGAGATATTATTCTGCTATGGATCGATATTGACCGAGAATGATGATATATTTTTTTTTTTACAAAAAAGTTTTTATTTTTAAAATAAAAGTTGTAAAAAGTTAAACATGAATTTATAATGGCAAAGATAAAGTTTCACAAGCGGATATATATATAATTAATTATTGGAAATTTTATGCTAATTGCTTATTGAGATAAATAGTTTTTTAATGACCAGTAATAACAAAACTACGGTATGAGTTTCAAATGAGCATTTATTTATTATACATCATGTTTATGGACATCCGAATTAACAAGAACTATTTTCATACGTGCGTAATGTCTATCACGGTGTTGGTTGTAAAAGGGGGTGGACTTAACTGTAATGATTGTTAATATCTTTGGAAGAAATTTAATGATATAAATTTAATTTTAAAAAATAAATTAGAAAATGCCAACTTTTATTTTTTTTTATTTCCTGTTAAAGCACAGGCTTGCATCAGTCTTTGTGGGAATCCTCTCTGGAGGCCATTGAACTAAAATTGTCCAATCAGTGACTGCTAATTTTTTTTACTACGACGCCGAGTCCTTATCACAATCGTTCTGTTATTGTTGATTAATATGTCTTATGTCTATATATATCACAGGTGAGTCAATAAAATATACAGTACGTAGTTGATTTTTTCCCCCTCTTCTTTTCTTGGAAATTGTTTTTCGAGAATAAAAACAACATTCTTAAAAAAAAAAAATAGCGGGATTATACATTTACTGAATTTAAAGTTGTTTACTTCTGTTTTATTATAAACAAAATTAGAAATGTAGATTTATTTATTTATAATATATTTCAGTAATAGTTTTATAAATAACGAACACATTTTCAGTTATTTTAAAAAATCTATGAACAGCCGAAGATAAAGTTTAAGTGATTTAGAGGAAGGAATAGTTTTAAATAACTATTTAAAGGTAAGATGGAATGTTAGACCAGAAAGGATCCATTTCCCTGTATGTATGTTCTGCGTGTTAAAGTTTTCTGCCCTCAGACAGATTGAGTAACTAAACGACAATAATATATGGACGACTAAATTAATCATCATGGGGAATAATTTGACACTGTTTTCGTACGTTTAATGCAATTTAAACTAGCATTTGAATTTTAGCACTACCGTTAAACTTTTAAGTCTTTTACAATATTGAAATGGTTAATGTATTTTAATTTTATTTATAAAAGTTCCCGATTCTAAATTAATATAAAGATATTGTTTTTTTAATGTATTAATATAATTTGTGTATTCTGTAATAAGTATTGTATATATTTATTTACGTTGTATATTTAACTGAAATTGGTTGTTTTCAAAGTTGAGAGCGCGGAAAGTTTAAAATAAATCGACAGCTACATATTTTGTTTTCTAAAGATGGTTTTTAAAACTCAAAATAAAAATAATATTACATCTGACCATCGCCATCGTAAATACAGGTGTATGAAAAAAATAATTGTTTCGTTGAATGGAGTTATTTATTTCAAATTAGCAACAGGACATTTTCACCCATTATTTCCTGTTTCCTCTTATTAAGGAAAAGTGTTAAATTTATGAGTCATGATTGACTTACTTTACATTAATTCTATTGTAATACGATCTCTATATTCTTGTAATATGAATTTCTATACTCCTAACATGGTGTGTGAGGTTTCGTTTGCTTTAAATTTTTTATCAGGATTCAAGAATAATATATATTTGCAACAATGATCTAAGAAAGACAACAGTAGATCATCAGCTAAATAAATGTAAGACAGGCGCAGAGTCACCATCTACTGTAGAGAGTATTCAACAATCATATTGGTTATCAGATTCATCATAAAAAAGATTGACAAAGACAAACAAGACAAACCTGAGTTTGAGGTAGCTTTTACCAATGACTTAGGACCTTGAAGCATTTCCAGTCTCAAGATAATAATCTATATGATGATGGAAATGGCATATTATATATATTTGATGGGTTATGATTTTATTTGAGGGCTGATAATTAATTAGTTGAAACTGGCTGTGATGCCATAGAATTGATTCATTATTTTCTGTGTGTAAAGCATTGCTTCTATAATGGACATTTTTGTTTGGGATGCCATCTGATTATGATACTTGTGATATTACTACTTGTAAATTATGAGTTCGATGCAAAAGTGAAAGTTAGCTGTTCATTATGCTTTTTGATCTTTTCAACCAGAATAATGCAGATGATACAATTATAGGAAATGGGATAACAGTGACCTAGTTTCACTTCATGAAATATGCTATGTTGTTATAAAGCTATAGTAATGCAGCCTCTAAATAATGGAATCAATTAAATTAAACTTCTAACTACCAAATAACCTTTTTTTTTTTCTTTGAATTCTAGATAGTTCATTCATTGAGCATGTGGGGATGTGATTGAATTATTTTTTATACTTGTTCTTGGAATAATTCATATTTACATTGCCATATAATTATATTGCTAGGTAGGCATTATAGTCACATATATTCTATCTATCTTAAAAGAATCCATCACTCCATATCATGTCACATGTCTATCTGTATTGTATATCATAAGTGGGATACAGGTTAACAATTCTGCTTTTTTATCAGTTTAATTTAGATATAATTTTAAAAATATTAACTCATGGCTTTTTATATTTAATTAATTCTGTTATATTTATACAATACCTGTCTCAATTGTTGAAATAGGCACTAAAATGAGACAATATATTGAGAATATATATATTTTTAATAAACTTTTTTTATTTATTTAATATGGTTTTTTTTTTTATTAATTATTTTGTTCAATAGATTATTTGCAATAATTTTAAAATGCACATTCTTTAAGGCTTACATGACAAAACTGATCTGCCAGGCCTTGCATTTGTATGGGGCGGGGGGTCATAAATAATATAGGTAGTAGTATATAGCTATAGGGTATTTACATATTCTGTTTTCCAAGCAATGGCAGACATTTTTTTATTACACAGTTTCAAGAGCACAATAAATATTTAAAATAAAATGGCTGACAAGAAGCAATTGTATTTAATATTTACAGTTTTTTGTTGTTGTTTTTTTTGTTATTGTTATTTTAAAAAAAGAAAAATTTATGCAAAAATTAAATTATATTTTCATTTTATTCTGGCCTCATCTTCTTTTTTTCAAACATTCAAAACATGTTATATAGATTATTTGCAATAATTTTAAAATGCACATTCTTTAAGGCTTACATGACAAAACTGATCTGCCAGGCCTTGCATTTGTATGGGGCGGGGGGTCATAAATAATATAGGTAGTAGTATATAGCTATAGGGTATTTACATATTCTGTTTTCCAAGCAATGGCAGACATTTTTTTATTACACAGTTTCAAGAGCACAATAAATATTTAAAATAAAATGGCTGACAAGAAGCAGTTGTATTTAATATTTACAGTTTTTTGTTGTTGTTTTTTTTGTTATTGTTATTTTAAAAAAAGAAAAATTTATGCAAAAATTAAATTATATTTTCATTTTATTCTGGCCTCATCTTCTTTTTTTCAAACATTCAAAACATGTTATATATTATTATTTTTTTATATTGTCAACTTATTAATATAAAAATAAAAAATATATAACAAATGTAAAGTGATCACATCATGCCTGGGAGAGCAGGATCTTGTACTTGTGGAATTACACCACTGCATGCTATTTTGTCAAAGAAAGATCCCTAACTTTCATCATTTTGGCAAAATGGTAAGACAAAAATGAAGATTGCTGAATGTAAACAAACTTTGAGAATGTGTTTTTCTCAGTGATGTTTATTCATAAAAAAAAATATAGATACAGATAGAAAAAGGTTTACAAGGGAGTGATTATAAAATAAATTGAAATTTCAGGAGCAACATGGTAAGGGGGGAATGATACGTATGAAAAGGGAATGGGAAGTGGAAAGGGGAAACACTGTGTAGTCCAGGCTGGTCCGAAATGCAGGTCTTCATAATCAAGTCCTATGACAGAGTATGGGAGTTGGAGGATTTCCCAAGTGTCTGTGAGGAGTGAAGGTGGGGCTAGTTTGGCATCTCTGGTTTTGAGACAGCGAATTAGGTCCAAGAGCTTTTGGTTAACTGAGGGTACTTTCTGGTCAAAGATAATGTCACATCGGAGCAACCAGAGAGCATAGATGTGGAAAACTGAAGATCCCTATTTCTATGGATTTTGAAGGTTGAAGGTGGTATTTCTGTGTGAGAAAAGGCAGGAGTATCGATATTTCTCAAGCCAAGCAGAAAAGGACATTTAAGTATGAAGTGCTGGAGAATTTCATTGTCAGTTTTACAGAGCTGGCATATTGGAGAGATCTTGGTGAAACCCCTACAGTTGACCAAAAATTGATTTGTGGGAAGGGAGTTAAGATTGATTTTGAGAAGGAAATTGAGAAATTTTGCCTCAAGGGAGCACCTTTTGAATTTTCAGATTAATTAAGCATTGGTAAGTTTGAGGAATGTTGGGGACACAATGGAGAGGTCTGCAGTCTGATTGAAAACCTCCCGGTACTTTAGTTTGCTGCTGATGGATGGTCTAACAAAGCCAACCTTTTGCAGGATGTTGGCAATGAGTGAGGTCCATGACCTGGGCCTGCCACTGGGAGGAGGAGTGTCAGTGGGTGTGATAATGATATGCACAAGGTTGGCAGGAAAGTGTCTTAGGAGTATGAGGATAATGTTGTGAGATCTCTGGATCAGAAGAGTCGATGGAGTGCAGGCCCAACTCAGTGAGGTTTTTAGGAAAACATGTTCTTTTTAGACTGATGGCCACTACCTTTCTGCCCCAGAGAAAATGGGTGCAAAGGGAATTCATTTTGGATATAAATGAATGTCTAGGTAGAATAATGGGGAGGTAATATGCTATTTTAGGCAACACTAGAAGATTGAGGAGGTTGATTTTCCCATAAAGGGAGAAGTAGGATGCCTGTGATAGTGCTGAGGGTGAATGATATGCTTTGATAGAGTGTGGTTTGGACCCGCACTCTCAAGTTCCTAGGAGACAGCATGAGGGTGAATCTGAGGAAGTTGTGTGGCTTGGCATTGAAGATGGAAGAGATTTGTTTACCAGTTGATAGTTGCCAGGCCACTGATTTATCACTGCTAAATTTCAGCCTGTGTTTTGGTGTACCAGGTGAGAATCTGTTGAAGCCTGGGGATGAAATCAACTGAGGGAAGGAAGACAACCACATCATCTACATAAGCAAGGCATTTGATGCTTTTGTTCAGTGCAGGAATGAAGACACCAGGGAGGTCATGTTCTAGCCTGAGCAAGAAGGGATTCAGAAATGCGGTGAACAACAAAGTGCTCAGCAGAGAGCCCTTAGGGATGGATATGTTAGGTGTGAAACTGGGGCAATTTTCCCATCCAGGGTAACTAGGATTTCTCTGTTGTACAGGAGATTACGGAGGATGGACAGAAGGGCCTCTGGGATGTTCAGGTTCCTGAGGACACCAAGGAGCATTTCGACCCTGACAGAGTCAAAGGCTGCCTGGATGTCTAGTTGGACAGCGATGGGCCTGCCATTTCAAGACCGCCTAACATGCTCGGTGGTCATCTTAAAGAGTGTAGCGGCCCCAAGAGTGAAGCGCCCCTTACAAGCAAACTGTGAGGCAGAAAGGGCAGGGAGTATGAATTGTTCTAGTGACTCTTTAATGGTAGACTCAATAAGCCTAAGACTCAAGCTCAGTAGGTGGCTGGTTTTTCTTAAGGAAAGGGACTAATGTCACCGGATATAGACCCTTGATGATGTAAGCACCTGAGGCCAGCTTGTTGATCATGTTGAGAGTAATGGGGATAGTGAACTGACTTAGGTGGAGAAGGATAAACTTGGGGATAGCATGAGGACAAGGGTGGACATGGTCAGAAATGCTTTTCAGTTTGTTAAGTAGAATGGCCTGGGTGGTACCAGGATCAGAGCTGACATTCAAGATTGATGGCATAGTGAAAGGAGGGATATCAGCATTGAGAAGCATGTGCTTGTAATGGTGTCTCAAATGAAGGAGCAATTCCTGACCTATGTAGGATTTGTTACTAAACGAGATGGATGAGGGTGTGGTTTGCTTTCTGTGGGAA
Source organism: Epiperipatus broadwayi (assembly GCA_028023455.1). Classification (NCBI taxonomy): domain Eukaryota; kingdom Metazoa; phylum Onychophora; class Udeonychophora; order Euonychophora; family Peripatidae; genus Epiperipatus; species Epiperipatus broadwayi. The sequence continues at coordinate 565,464 of JAQFVV010012516.1, read as the reverse complement.
CCAAGAGCCCACCCCAGGTAACTTCTGGTCCAACAATGCTGATTCCCACATACCTCTGGGTGCGTTTGACTGAGATGTACTCAGCCAAGGCCTTTTGAGCATCACAGTATTGAGATTTCAGTTGGATGATAGAGCTGATGTCTAATGGTCCATTCTCCTGATCATTCAGTTGCTCTGAAATTTTATCCATAAAAGCCAGCAACCCGAGTGGCCCTCAGAAATTCCAGGTGTATTTTGGATAGCAGCTTGCAGGATTTCCACAAATGTGAAACATGCAGAGATGGGCTCCATTTGAAGGATATTGATTTTATGAAGGTATATATAAATTTCTGCTATTGGTGTATTTTGTTTGTTGAGGAATCATATTGTTCTTCTGAGGCCAAGGTTTACTGGAGGGCCAGAGTTAATATCAAGGGAGAGGTGTAATGCCTTGCGATCTGAAAAAGGTATGGTATGGAGTTGGGCCAATTCAATCATGAAATGGAGATCAGGAGAGTAGAATGTTAAATCAATGAGGGTCTGATGCTTATGGGTGTAGAAAGAGTAGGCGTGGTCTAGGAAAAAGCCCCGGCCACACATTAAGTCCCTGGAGAAGAAATGTAGATATTTGTTTGTGAAGGACTGGTAGCCCATATTGAAGTCACCCAGAAGAAGAATGGGAGGGAGGTGGTAGTTGTGATGCTATTGATTCGGTGAATAATAGATTTAATGAGGGTGTCAATGTTTGGAGCATTTCAGCAATTACATGTTATAATATAAATATTAAAAAAAAATTGAAAAAAAGCTTCTGAATGAAATTTATAATCGATTTATTATTTTTTTTAAACTTAACAACCAACACATATTCAGTAAAATAAAAGTGAAAAAAAAAAACCCCATAAACAAATACTTGTAGGCCCATGAAACTGTATATATTAAAAAAGAAAATCTGCCAAGTTTAGGAGACAGGATAATATGTAAGTACTAGCTATAGTTTTATGTAAACCAAGTAAATGAATCAGTCATTGCTTATAACAAATATTGCATATTATCTTTAGATCAAATATTAATAACCTTAAATAAATACATACAAGTTATATGTTCTATGTCTGTATATATTTGTGTATGAACATAAAATTTCTTGAAACTTGTATCCTTTTTTAATGTTTTATGTACATATACACGTACAACATATAACATGTATTTAGTTACATTATTAAAATTCAATCTTTTATAATGTCCAATATTTATTTATTTTTAATGACTTCATTCTTTTTCTCAGTTTATGTAAAAGTTATACATCTAAAAAATAACTATACCTTTACTTAAAATTTCAATGTACACCTGGGTCTCGTTTTACGCGATAGATAGGTTCCTCAGAAAACACGCGCAAAAATAGACGTAACTTACATTGAAAAGGGGGGTGCGGTCTGTGATTTTTCAAAAGTTGTGTAAAAGCAAAGCACCAACGTAAAATTACGTTAAAATTTGCGCAAAAAAAAATAAGGAAATAAAATATGACTAATAAAAAATTTCAAATTTGAAAAAAATTGATACAAGACAAACTTTTTTTAACTATAATATTTAATTTTATTCAAAATAATATATGTTTATGCATAATATACAGTACAGTCATTTACATTTTTTTATACACGTTTTAATTATTACAATTTTCTGGTGACAACATAATTAATCTTTGAGACGATGATTTTATTGTTTACAAGCTCGCGATATCCAGACATACAATCATTTAGCTCTCGTTGGAATTTAAGAGCACGTTAATGATTAGTGTCATTAATAAGAAAATAATAATTGATTACGTTCTTTTTTAAACAGCAAAAACAGAATGTGATTTAAAATGCAAATTAACACGCACAATGTTTGAACAAATTTACATTATAATCTTGTAAAATTTAATATGTGTATACATAAAATGTGGAAATCATGATTTTAATTTTATTATTGCATAAAATCTTACTATTATAAAGCACTGAAAATATTGAAATTACTAAGATGAAAGTCGAATTCCAATAATGTGCTATTACTTTCAATATAACGTAAGTGATTTTTTTTAAAAAGCAAAAACAGAATATGATTTAAAATGCAAAATTAACACGCACAATGTTTGAGCAAATTTACATTATAATCTTGTAAAATTTAATATGTGTACACATAAAACGTGGAAATCATGATTTTAATTTCATTATTGCATAAAATCTTACTATTATAAAGCACTGAAAATATTGAAATTACTAAGATGAAAGTTGAATTTCAATAATGTGCTATTACTTTCAATATAACGTAAGTGCGCGAAATTTATTATTTAAAGTAGTAGCGCATTATCGGAAATCGACTTCCGGTGAAACACGAATCGCGTAACTTCAAAATCGTGTTAAATAAGTCCGCGTAAAAAGAGACCCAGGTGTACTTGATTTTTTTTTGTATGTTTTTTTTTAAGCTGAAAGTGAGGGGGGGGGGGACTAGACTAAATGTTTCCCTAATATTTTTCAGTTCATAATTTATTTTTATTTTCAAAAATATAATTTTGATGCTTATTTATTTATGTTTTTAATACAAATAATATAATAGTATACTTATATATAACTTGACTGAAATTATAAGTATGCAAAATTAGTTAGGATAAATCTTATTCTATATTCAAAACTGTTATTGCTAAATCTTTTAATAATTTGCTGTTTACTTTTTTTTACTTATATAATTGACTACTGTTTATTAGATGGAATACTACTCACTTTGCTTATAGGATTAAACTTCAAAACATTTAGTTTTCTTTAAATTTCATGCAGAAAATAAATAATAAATAAGTCTATTATCTCCTGCTGATAGCTGACTGCTTTAACATATCAACAATTTACTTTGAAAGTCACTCAGTCTTTTAGCAAAAGAACATCATTAATTATTAACAATTACATGATAAAGAAAAAAAAAATATCAGTAATTCTGTTAATGTTAAATTATATGTAACAGTTGCAGTTTATTTTTTCTCATGTGTCATAGCATCAGCCGGGAAGTGAACCCGCTATCCCGGGACAACTGCTTGTAAATCAGCTGTCGCTGACTTCTAGACCACCAATGCTTGACAATTGCAGTTTATTTTTTAGTCAATGTGATAAATCCAGCTACTAATAAATTTGTTACTTTGGTCAGAAACTTTTTTGCTTATATATATTTTTTTAAATAAAGGCCATTTTCTTCTGTAGAAATACAAATGAAGAAAGAAGAAAATAGAATTTCATATTCTTTCACTTTCTTGTCTTATTTTCTTTGTCTGTGTATATATTATAATGGTATACACTCTCTCAACGAGATAAGTTAAGGCAGTCGCATCTCACTATAATCAGATTTAAGGTCTTCATATAGGATGCCACGAATGATGTGATTTAATTTTGATTATAAAACTATATCTGTTCCCAATACATAATTTATTATTAATAAATTATTATATCTAAACCACATCAAATCAATTTCACCTTAATTGATTTAACCGTTATGCTCAGATTTCGAACTCAGGGAAGTTTAACAATTAACTCTCTTCAGGGGTACTTATCAATATACTAGAGTAATATTAACAACAAATCTCACTAACTCTTTGAAATGGGTTCATGAAGTTAACCCTTTAACTGTCCAATTGTTCATTCGCTGCAGGTGGTATCACTCAAAGCTTTTAATTGGCCGATGCATGAAGTTAATATTTATTTTTAAAAAGTGCCTCGATTAAGAACGAGTCAAACAGTCAAAAGGTTAATATAATAATCAATAAAGATTATTATATTAACTGTTTGTTCTTATCTTATAAAATCAAATAAATAAATAAAACAAGATTGGAGATTTCATTTAGTTTAATATAAAAAACATAATTATTTATTTAACAAATAATAACTTAAACTTTATAATATATAAAAATTATTTATATATCTACTTCCTTATATTAAAAATATAAATATTCTATTTATCTACGGTAGATATATTTTCTAACTTATAACACTACATGATTTTATAATGTATATAAAATATAAGTATCCAAATATTAAGACTTCTACATTAACACTGTTATATATTAATTAGATTATACAAATAATAATCCAATCATTTATATATAATGTTTTCATTCATTAAAATGATTGTACGTAACTTATGTTTATTAATAGAAAAATATGTATTTCATATCAATGTTAGTCATTTATCCACTTATCATACATAATGGTTATTAGACTATTTGGATTAGTATAAACAAAGTAGTGTCTTGTCATAAAAATAATAGTATGTGAACTGAAAAATAATTTAATTTTTTACCTCCAAGTTCACTTTATCCCTTTATATTTTTACTTGCCTTTCCCATATTAATATTTCTTAACCTATATCTAATTTTTTATTAGTCATAAATAAAAACAAAAATATTTTAAATTGTTAATTCTCTCTTATTCATTTCTTTAATGAAATGAACTCGATAATAAAGGAAATGAAATTAATGTTTCCTAATTATAATTTTTAAAAATTAAATGGTATTTATAAAAGTTAATACAATAGTCTTAGATGTTCCTGGAATTCGCGAATGAAAATCCTTCAAAGATGCAATTTTTAATTACTTCGTTGTTATACATTGAAAAAAATAATAGGATATCCCAAGTTGACATTTAGTTTCCTCTTTGGATGTAGATGTCAACTTCATTAATATACAGTTTTTTTATTAACAATTATAATTCCATTTTGAAGATATAGCTTCTATATAATTTTATAGGCATATGCAAAAGGTGTTATTCACATATATATATTTGACTAGGCAAGCGCATTTTATATATCCTACTATAAATCTATGTTCTACTCACTTTGCATTGTCCTTATAATGTAAAGTACATTAATTTAACTTAGTTGAAGTTTTTATAAACATGTTCTTTTCAAAATGAAGTTTACATTTTAGAACTCCAATTAGAACGATTTTTATAGAACACGAAAATATATTCAAATTACTTTCTTTAAAAAAAAATATTAGAAATTTCTTCTAATAAACATTAAATCGTTCAAAATATAGATTTTATCTTATACCCTATTCTTTTAAATCGAACACAGTATAAGTCTTTGTGAGGATATAGCTGAAAGAATAGAATCCTTAATCTTCTAATAAAATAAATATTTTTTTTATATATATATAACTGCATGAGCTTGCTGAAGCATATCACATTCTATATTGTTACATTACAATTTGATATGAAATCACTAAGTTAATTTCATTTCCTTTAATTCGATAAACTGTATGTGAACCCAGAGGTCATCACCTTGTCAACTGTCTTTTCCAACATTGGTTTTTCCATTTTAAAGAATGAAAAATGCTAATTTACTAAATTACATATTTATTTTTATAAATATAATAGGAATACAAATATAATGTATACATATTGATTATATGTATGTATGAGTATATATATACTCCTACAATATATATTGATGTGTCGCTCAATTCTTAGTTATTTGTTAGTTTGATAATTTTATTTAAAAGAGAAAACTTATTTTTACTTGTTTTTTTTAATTACTTTGTATGATATTAAATAATTATTATTAAAACAAATATAAAGATCATTAAAAGAAAAAATCAAATAGTATTATTTATGTTTAAATTTTTACAAAGTTTGATCTATCATTTTTCAGAAGGGTAAAGAACAAAAATTATCATATGGGAAAATCATAATTCCAGGAAAGCATTAAAAACTATAGACATGAATAATGTAATAATTTTTATTGACTTAAATAGATCTAAAGTATAAGTTGATATCTCATTTTGGATACAATGCAGTTTTTGTCCCCTTGACACGTTTCCACTGAACTAACCACAACAAATGGCTCAAATATTATTATATCTCCAAAATGTCTTCAGGCATGAATTTTCTGATATCTTGAAAAGTTTGCTGAGAAGAAAACTTGTGAAAATCATAAATGATTCTTATTATGCATAAAACTAATAGATAGAAACTAAATATAAAATTTCTGAATCATTGGAACTCTTAAAAAACTATTGCAAGATGAGTAATAATTACTTAATAAATATTCTTTTCAGGTAATGAATTCCTTTATCACAATAAGGAAAATAATTTAATAAATGTTTTACTAACTGTATAATTTTACAATTTGTTTTATGCAAATAGAATCTTTTTCGTGGTTTTATTAATATCACACATTTAAAAGAAAAAGATAGTTGGTCAAAACTGAAACTGGTAGATCACGCATGTAATCAAAATATGTTTGCATGGTGCATATGTGTGTGTGTTTGTATGAATTGGCATAAAAATTGAGATTAATTTATGGTTCAATAGAAATGGTATATACCAAAAAAATTTCTGCCTACTTGAACTTTTAAGTTAAATGATAGCACCGCTGTAGTTAAAACTGAATATATATATTCTAACCAAAATATCTGTTGACTAACTATCGATAAATAAATAACTGGCATGGAAACTTAATAGGATTAAGTTGATACAACTATCTATATCCAGGCGCCAAATTATAACTGGATCTTTATATATAATGCTCACCAGAGATCACCATCAATGCTTACTCTTCTAGAATACTATGGAAGAAGTAATTAAATTTTTCAAAGGAATATAATGTTAATGAGATCAGTTATAATAGATTACTTCTTATATAAACAACTTTCTTCCACAACTATACATGTTAATGAGATCAGTTATAATAGATTACTTCTTATATAAACAACTTTCTTCCACAACTATACATAGATGTATGATCTCCGACGGTAATTATAGGAATATTATTGTGTATTTCTAATATGTAACTGACTAGAAATAAATCAGTAATCCATGCAGAGAACTTGTAACTTATCTTAATACTATTTATTACTAGATTATTGTTTAATTATAAGTAAAATAGATGTTATTAACACTTGTCATTTAATGCAATTGTCTTTTCGTTCTCAGCATCTATTACTTTTAACAGTCACAATTATATAATATCAAATATCTGTGTGTTTTCTCCTTTATATCTTTTCAAATGATAACCCTTAATCTTATTTCCCTCAACACACATACATGCAAGAATGGAGTGTACCTTTACTTCTTAACTCCGGACTAAGTGTTACTGTAATAATAATATTCTTTAACCTCTGAAAATTTATAATATATTATTTCCAAGCTAGCTCTCTTGAATTTAATAATTACAAGACTTATTTCTCAAGGTTTCGATATATTGGTGAGATGCAACCATCCAGTATTGTTCAATTCATTACTAATCCTTGGATACGATTCCCATAAACACAAATTGAAGAGACATACACTTATGTAATATGTGTTATAGCAATACGAATAATTTTATTAACTGCAAAATCTTTAATTAAATAAACACGCAATCTAATAAATTTTGATTGTAGCTTATTATTATTAGGGAACGTCTCCAAATCTCACGAGTAGAGAAGGGATTTTATATCTACTCCTTATATTAGTTACATTGTAACGAATTTTTAAAAAAAATAATTAAGATTTATTATATTTGAATCCATTATCTTTTTTCTTTTATCTTATCTTCTCTCTTTTGTTTGCCAATAACCAATGAATACTTCGTATATATTTGTCTGTTTGCCGTTTATACTTTTATATCATTTATCAATGCACTATATGGATTTATTATTCCCTTTATTAAAGATATTTCATGATCGATCTATATCAGAAATACAAGTTATGGAAATCAATAGCTATGGTACAATTTATAAAAATTTTAATGTGATGAGATTTTTAATACTCTACACTTCTGCCACGTTTGATAGGATAGTAATTAGTTATATGAGTTTTATAAGGCAGTGTAAAAATCCAGATACCCAAAATATTAAGACATGAGACACAATTTAAATTTAAAAACAATAACGAATGTTTATTAAATAATTAAATAAAGAACAAAAAAAAATCTACAGTTAAATAAAGTATCTTGGCAATCTCTAAAAATATATATAAAATATTAATTTAACTTATTTACAAATGGGATTTTTACTAGCTACAACTTTAAGACTAGCATAAGTTGGTTTTGCCAAGTTACATTGTTTAAAATATTAACTTAAGATTACAAATTTTGAATTAATCAAGGTGTATATTTGATAATCATTCCCTGTTTTTGACCCCTTGTCTTATTTTAAAATTAATGCACTTAAGCATGAAGTGGTGCTTCCAAGTTATAATATAAACTTATTATTATAAAATTTTAACCTACAGCTCATTCAATTCGCTGATCCACTTTAATATGAGATTTATTTCTCTCCAAACAAGATTTACAATAACTATAAAATTAGGACCTTTAAATGACAAATAAACAATTTTGATTTTCTACATAAAAAAAAAAATTGACATTCAAATTTCTAGTGATTCATTCCGATTATTAATGTCAACATATATTTAATATCCTTGACATTCTACTAATTATTTGAAATACACATCTATTAATTATATTGCAAATACATATCAACATTCAATACCCTTTTATGTGAAATCATGACAATTTTGTTACCAGTCCAGTGATGATTTACTTCTGGATTAAATTGTATGATGCCCACTGCTTACCTGTATTTGAATTTTAAAATACATAAATTTGGATTAAGTATCGGTTCATATACAAGCTAAAGGCAAAGCTCAGTTACTCCGTACATCAATATATGAATACCATTTTTAACATTAACCCCTCCACAGGTAACTCTTACTCTACCTTGCAAAAACTTACAATTGCTATACTCTACAGTGTTCCATATTCCTGGATAATGTAAACTTTAGTGTATTCATAAGGGAAAAATAAAATAAGTTACTAATAACTTTTGAGTGTTAGGATGAACCTGAGAGTTGCCTTTTTCCTTGAGCCTAAACATTATGTGAGGAACTAGTCTCTACACATGTATTTTAAAAGGCATGCTAAATCACTACACTACAACATACAAATAATTCCCTTATTAGGCAATAAATATAAATGGAGCTGGGATCAAGTCCTCGATTTCCTAATACCTTTATATAAAATGATTGAATGGTAAGATAGCTATTCTCTATCTCTGTCCCTTGAGGTAGTAAAACTACTCTACCTCAACCAACAATAGTTATTTGCAATTTTCCATAATATCAGGGGTATCATATCATTGATGTCGAACCGATCAGTCTTAATTTATTTAGTAAATTTTATTTTATAGTCGGTTAAGACTACAAAATAAAATTTACTAAATAAATTAATTTTATAGGTCAAGAAATAAACATCATTTATTTAAGATTCAGGATTAAAATAAGTCACACATACTCACTAATGTATAGCAATAACTATCAAATATGTAAATATGACATTAGATATAAATATTGATTTAAAATTAGAAGCATAAAGATAAGTTTATAATCATTCATACCTTTTTCTCTTTTACTGTTCATTAATACTATGGGCTTAAGCAATTTTCTAATGGATCTATAATTCTCTATAATTATCAATAGCTTAGTACAAGGTTAAAATCACCTTTATAATTCTCTATTAATCTTAAATCACTATTAAACATAATTTTAAAAAAATGTAAAATGTTACTATAGTCTTTGTTGATATCTCTTGAAACTAAAGTTGATTCTTTTGTAAGGTACATACTTATCCAATGAGAAACACATACTTATCATAAACAAGCAATATTTGACAGAATTTTTGTGCATGGCCATGGCAAACAGATAAAATTTATCCCAATTTAATGATTATTGGTGTAAAGCAAAGACAATATTCATTTAGTATGTTAGCTATATTGACAATTCTGATTATTAAGCTTAATTACAATTACTCACACCTGTTGATCGATAATCTTTAAGGTTAGATTCACTTCAACCCATTTTATTTCCAGGTTTATAATAATAGATGCTTTACTTTCACACTTTTATTCCAGGGTTTTCTTTTATAGATGCTTCCTTTTCTCAAACTTTATTTCAATATTTATTATTATAGACGCTTCACTTTTTCAAATTCAATTTCCAGATTTATCATAGATGCTTCTTTTCACATGTTTCTAGGATTTGTATTAATAAATGCTCAAGATGATGTACTAATTTATTTCCATTCCACAATTTGTTCAATGTTTGGCAAGTGTTTATTGTCCAATAATCCTTATCCAGGCATGTATTAAATTAAATATACACATAAACAATAAGAGAAAATATTAAATATTTTCAGCTGTATTTCCAACTGGCAACATTAAGCAAAGCCATGGATAAAATATGTATTCATCAATATTTGTTCCTGAAAACATTTTCCTTTAAATCGAAGCTTACAAACTCAATGCGGAGATTGAGGTATAGTGCAGCAGATTCTTATTACGAATAAATTTTGTCATCAATTAATTTTTCAGGAGAGATAGGTATGCCTATTTATGTTTTTAGCAATTCATTGACAAAACAAAAAAAATATATACACTTCTTAAAATTATCCAACTGTTATGTGTGAAGCAGACGATAAGAGCAGAGAATTAGAATTGATGGTTCATTAGCCACTAGATTTTACAAAGAACCCCCCTACAAACATCGTTTTCCCTTTTATATATTCTGATTCTCACCCCCTCACCGGTATATTTCTTTTAACTCATGACTCTATATATTAAATTCTGATTGGTTTATTAATTTCAATTCTTATTTTATTTCCATCTTTATCTTGAAATTTTTTTCCGCTTTAACCCAAGAAAAGTATATGACAAGAAAAAAAATAATGGTGGTCAATTTTATTGAAATTTATTTTTAATAAATAAAATTTACTAAATTTTAAAATTAAATTTAGAATTGAAAATAATAATTAATTTCTTTAAAACCACTATAAAATAAAGTCTTTTTTCTTATATTATCGAATAGTATACTGTATGATGCATAAATTTTTACGATTACCTATATAATTTTAAAAAATATATATATACCACACACACATATGCATGCATATATATAATACCAAGTAGTGATCTGCTCATTAGTACTCTTATTAGCACTAAATATCCTTCATAAATTTCCTAAAATTTAAACTTATTCTCATGTGAAGAAATGTTATGCAAATGCTATCTATAACAAGTTAAATTTTTATTCGTATCATCATTTTCATTTATAAATATTATTAACAAGACCTTTCTGTTTAGATTTTTATAAATCAACGTTTTGAGGTATTATAATGCGCGCATGACAATCAACCCCCCTTTCCTCTCTAGGGTGATGCCTTATAGTTTTTAAATAAAGTACAAATATACTTTCATGTATCCCTTACATCAATCCATACAATTATTGGTTTCTCCAAATAAAGCGCTTAACTTTTCTTTCACTTTAAAAAAAAAAAAAAATTCCTTTTTTTTAAATTCTGATATGATTATTAACTAATACTATTGTTTCTTTCCTAATTGTAAGTTTCTTTACGAAAGAAACTAAGGGTCAATATATATATGTACAATAAAATTAATTTTTCTTATATATCACATGTAATAACAAATCCAGTAGGATCATACAAATGGAAGTTTGATATTACTCATCGCTTAATCTCTCAGTTAATGCCAATATTTTGTATTTAGAGCTACATCATGAACTCAATAACATTTAATAACTTGATATTTAGAAGGTTTATATGAAACCTCTTAACATCACTAAATTAATGCAATTGCAGTGTAATCTAAAAATGGCAACATGTTGTATAAAAGAATATCTAAGTTAACATCATATTCAGGGTTTAAATATGATAGAACATAATGTTTACAAATAAGCATCGAATTGCAACTCGTAAAGGTATTGATGTCTATGGTTTCCATGGAAATACTTGTGTATCCACCTCATATTAAATCAGGACAAACCAATCATGCTGGCAATTATAATAAAAAATATATATTACTGTTTAAAATTTGTTATTGTCATAAAAAAAAAAATCACTGTGTAATAGTTTTTTTACCATATCATTTTATCTCGTTCAATAGTGCAACATATTTGTCTGCAGTTTTTATCTTGAATGGTTTTTTCATATTGCTAATAAATTTTGGGCATATTTTATTTTTGCACCAAATTAAAAGTTACGTTACAATGGTAAAATTATATTATCAAATTACATCCAAATCATTGTGTAATAGTCTGGTTTGAATACAATGCCATTATATTGTGAAATAGTTATATTTTAAAAACTATTTGCAAAGCTGCCATACCTATTGCAATCATGATCACATTCTTATGTATAACGATCTTTTGCTTTTATTTAAGTTTTCAGTTCCCAGTGACATTTCTTTTAAAAACAGTATTCAATGTGTGTATAATAATTCTAAATTTAAATACAACAAAAGGCAAGAGAAAATTTGAAATTATGGATACCTTTCTATTCAAATATTATATGTACAAATATATTTGATTTGCATGTAGTCTTTAATTGATCAGTGACTTTTATCAATGAATCCATATTTCTCATACATTGAATTGTGTGCCCTGCATGATTTGGTGCAGTGGTAGAATTGGCAAACTCTGGAACTTAAACTCCATGGATCACAACCAGCCAACACTCAAATTTCTTGTGAACTACTGAGCAATAAAGTCATTTGGTTGTTTTATTGAATTGTGTGAATATTTTTTACAGTATCTATTAGTTCTTTCTTTGATAAACTTTTTCTTTAAAGTCATTATTTTTAAATACTGCTGACAATTATAGGCAAATTGTTTAATCTGCATTGTAGATTCTGTGCAGGCTAACTCTGCATTCTTCAGTATTGAGAAGCCACATTCCACTGCTGCTGCTGATATTAACAATAATCAAAATGGCAGCAGTATGTCAATTTGGTTGTAAAGCAAGATGCAAATTATCATGGCATTTTGTAGATTCATTTCATCAATATCTGCCTGAGTTTTATCTTTATATAATACATCCATACATATTTTAATTCTAATAGTAGAAGGAATGTTGGTATTTTATTATCACATGTGATTTATATATAGGTTAATCTGAGTTTATACAATAATCTATTCTGTTTTATTTAGTCCATATTTCACAAGTATGTGTATCAGTAAAATACAATAATTAAAAATATCATTTTAAAGCAGAAAATCATATTGTATTTAGATATAGTATTTTACAAAAGGTAAAAAATGGATTTCAAGCTATTTTTAAATGTCTATTTCAATTGCCCTAATTGTCCAACATTTGAGTTAAACAAACTTAATCATTCACTTTCACTCATAACTATATCTTGAGGCAAAATCAGATTATTTTGTTTATTTCAATTGTCCTAATTGTCCACACTTGGCTTAGATAAACTTAACTACTGTATTTACTTTCAGTGATAACTATACCTTGAGGCAAAAGCAGCTTAATAAATATTATTTTTGATTTTAACTAAATTTATTCCTATGCTTTACCTTTTTTTTTTTTTTTCCAAACTTGATTTATTCCAATTTATAAATTTTTAATTATAATTGATTAGATGTTTGGCAAATAATATCACCATCTGTAAAATAGGAGTGATATTTTCATTTCTTTAGTCTAATTTTTCCTGTTTGATATTTTAAAAACTTATGATCAAAATAGTAGAGAACTCTTTTAAAGAAATATTCTCTATTTGTACTCAGCTTTATATGATTCTTTCATTTAGATTAGATTAATAAATTAAATGGCATCTTCTGGCTCCAAATGCCAAAATATCAGCACTGAATAAATAAATATCATATCACAATCCAACGACCTTCCAGAAGATGGCATTAGATTTGCTTACCAGAAAGCCTTATAGTTAGCTAGAAACTGGTCATAGAAATTTACCATTTATATAATTACCTACATATTTTAGTGTTAATTAAATATCATTACAGTCTAATTCTATATATTGGAACCATGCTATACACAATTTTATTCTAAGCCTACTTCATGTGCATCACACATAATAGTTCACATTTTGTTGACAAACTATTGTTTATTAAACTACAAATTCATAGTATTTTTCAACAGATACATGTACAACACAAGTGCTTTTTTATATATATGGTATGTATATATAAATTGAAATTTATAAAAAAATAATATAATTATTTTAATAAACTGAAGGGACACTTTCACATATATTTTACTGAATTTGTTCGCTTATTCATTTGGTGAAAAAATAAGAATAAGGAAAAAAACTTGCTGTACCATATTTTTATTTAAAAAATTAGTATCTACTTTAAGAATATTCTAAAATTTTGTAAAACTTTTACCGTTAAGCTTATAAAATATTTTATTATGCGAAATATTGTACATCAGATTTGGAAGGTATAGTAAAGAAAAAATAAATTATATGTGCTTTCAACATAAATTGGGAAAGAATTATTAATAAACATGATTATGTATGGTGCTCCAAGAGGGGGAAATAGCTACTGATGTATTGTAAAATTTCTGTACATTTTTTTTAATGAGATCACATACAATATTCAGAGAAGGAAACATGGCTGCTTGAGTATAATAAAATGTATTAAATTCACAAATTTAAATTTTTTATGTGTTTGCTTACATTTTTGTTTATTTGTTCATATTTTTTGGGGGGTAGTGCATAATTGAAGTTGTGTATACTGATATAGCATAGTTTGCTGCTTCACTGTATAGCAGCTGTTCAGAATATGCGATATTTGAATATTTTCATTTGATCAAACAGATAATTTTCTTTTTACTTTACACAACTGAGAATCAATCCAGGAATTTTAGCTTCAAATATGCTAATCTACTACTGCATTTAACCATATAAGGTATTTAGTGGCCATGTGTTATAATAATTGTAAGACTTTAATAATGTAGACTTGTCTTTCCCTAGTTAGTAAGGTATATATTACATGTGTTAGATCTCTTAACTAAAGGAACTGAAATATCTAAGCAATAGATAGTAAGACCAACAGGTAACTCTTGATTGGTATCTGGGGTAGTTTACCATTGTTGTTGAAATGTTTATTGTAACATCTTAAATTCAGAATTTAAATCCCTTTAAAGCTGCATGATGAACTACCTTTAATTATCTTTTGTACTAAATGTAGATGATAATTTGATACATAGAAATTATTTATGTTTTGTTTTTTTAGTAAATTAATAAAAACTTTGTTAAGTTCTTAAATCTTGTGACTCTTTTAGTAGTTATACAAGCAAGTCTTGGCTTTCTTAAATCCAAATTTACATAAACAATTTTTAAATTTTATCAAGCACATAAAAATATTTGAAATTGTGATTTGTGAATCAGAATTTCTCAGTTCTTCTTTGTCTCATACTGTGTGAATATCTCTTGTCATTAATTGTTACTGCTTATTGTTATTTGTTAATATATTCATATTCAACACCAGAGCCAATGGCAAATACGTTGCCAAAGGAAAAATTTGACTTATATGAAATTCAGATAATGGATTGTTTAGAAAAGTTAAAGATTATTTATATAAACTTATATAACAATGATTATGTTAAAAAAAAAATACTATAAATAATTAAGTAATAATTTACTAAGACTGTAACCTTAGAAATAAGCGTCTGAAAAATACGAAGGTAGGGACCTCTATAGGTCTTAAGCTTGTGTTTTAAGACCTATAGAGGTCCCTACCTTCGTATTTTTCAGACGCTTATTTCTAAGGTTACAGCCTTAGTAAATTATTACTTAATATAATAATGGGCGTTTAATAAAATTTATAAATAATTAAATAAATACTTCTATACTATCAGATAACTAAGCAACTTGCATGAGAGTGATGTAGTGAAAATTAACCTACAGAAATATTATTCATTATTGGATTATCGCTAATCTAATGAATGACTAATAAAAATTTATTAATATATTTTTATTAAGTGATTTGTGTTATAGGTTTGTGGTCAGCAATTTAACACATCAATTAAACTGTAGTAATTTCCTATCTATATATAATATAAATTCATCTATGTTCTTTATTACTGTTTCACAATGCTTTATTTACAACCCTCTTGACAGTTTTGATTGCCCCAGCAATCTTCTTTATAACTATAACATAATACAAATATATAAATATACATGAACATAGTTTTATATTTTATATATACATCTTATAATTATTATTTAATTATTACCTTTTTAATGTTATATATTTTACTCTTTTCACATTCTATATTTATTAATTAATACCTTCTATAATCATATATTCTATTTTTATTTATTCTTATTAGTCTTTTAAATATTAACTTTATATCTTTTATACTTTACATTCGTTTTAATTAACATTCAATGTTTACAATTTACTTTAATCTATGATATTATTATTATTATTTTAAATATATTTTTACCCACCTTTCACTTATATCTCCAAATCTCAGCTGCTAAATTCAAACTATAAAATATCATGTGATGTGATGCACTGTAAATTCTCCTTATATGGATTCAGGATCTCTCAGTAACTATACCCAGAGAAACCTGTTAGCTACTTTAACTTTTCTTTCCATTTTTCATCCTAAGTTTTCCCATATTCTCCTCTATCCTGCTCCATCCCATTTCCACACCATAACCTTTGTCAACTTCATGGCTTTTATGTCTAAATCCCCCTTATCTTTTCCCAAACCCAGCATAAAACCCAATAACCCACTTTCTGTATAATCACTTTGTTTATATTTATTCTTCCACAACTTCATTATTTGTACCCTTTTTGTTTTCATGCATTTACATTCAATTAACAGATGCCTAATATTTTTTATGCCTTCCTTACACAACTTGCAGACTAGATCACCCACATTTTTCCATTTATGTGTATATTTCCTTGTTGCTAAAGATCTTGTTCGAGCCTTAAACAGTAAACTACTTTCCTTGCTATTATCATAAATTAACTCACACCCAATATTCTGTTTACTTCTATATATATTTAAACTCTTTTTACTCTCCATACTAGTTCTCCATCTCTCCAACTCCCTATTCTTTATTAATGCATCTATTCTTCTATCCCATTCCTTACCACTATAACACTCAACAATCCTCCTAACACAATCATCCCACCTTTTGTACAAGTATACTGACATAAATTTGTTTATCCAAATCTTCTGCATACCGCATTACCTTTCTCACCCATCTTGTTACTTACCCTTTATTCATAACCCAATTAAATGCTATTTTGGCTATTCTTTTGTTGCCCATAAACTGCAATCTATCGAACATTTTCATTTTGCTTTTTGCAGCCCTCATATAAAAACTTGACCATCCCATTTTTTCTGAATTGCCTTCTTTGCCGTCCATATATTTGTATCTAATGCATGTCTTCCTACTTTCTCTTTGTACTTTTTTTAAATAATCTAATACCCCTTTACTAACACATAATGCATTATTACCAGATGTTAACCCTGCTACTGCCACTCCCTTCCATAAATTCTAGCTACATCATATTTATTATATGAGAACAGTGTTAATTTATTTATCCCTTTCTTTTCTTTGCTTCATTTATTAATTTTTTCTCCCATTCATCCAAGCAATTTCTCTGATTACTTAAGATGATTCTCAAATAGTTATATCTATTCACCACACTTAACTTTATATCCCCCAATAAAAAAATTTTGTCTTCTCTTTTCCTGGTATTAGTCATCATTTCTTTTGCTTTTTTTTCACTAAATTTAATCCCCATCTATTTATCCATTTTTGCGCATGTCCTCAGCATATAACTTCCATATTTTTCCTTCTTTCTGCACACAAAAAGACAGCATCCACAAATAAAAGATCCAGCAATGTATATACTCCCTTACCACCTATGAATGGTATATCTACCCCACTTCTTACTTTTTCTATTGCTCTCTCCATTTCTTTCAAATACATCAAAAACAAAATAGGTGACATAAGGCATCCTCGCCTTAGTCCCACCCCTAATTGATATGTATAGTAATTATTTTCATATAATTTCTTAATAATATCCACTAAAGCACCATCCATTTCCAAATTTACTAAACTTACCCATAATCTATCTCTATTTACTCAATCATACTTTTTCTATATCTATATAAACTATATATAATTGTTTACGTGTATTCCTACTCATAGCCATAAATTGTGTAACTACAAATAAATTATCTCCTATACGCCTATGCCTATCAGATCGAAAACCTCCTTGCATTTCTTCCACTATATTATTTTCTTCTATCGATTTTGCAATCTTCTAGCCACTATATGTGAGAAAACTTTATATAAAACTGATGTTACCGCTATTGGTCTATAATTGTTTAACTTTCTATTATCCTTACCCTTTCCTTTAAATAATAGTCTTTCTCTTGTATTACTCCAACTACCCAGAAAATCTCTCTTCTGTGCCATCTTATTAAAACATGATAATAGTTTTAATTTTGCCCTATGCCCTAAATTCATTACCATCTCTGCTGCCCATCCATCCAAACCTCTTGCCTTTCTACCTTTCAATTTCTTACCTGTCTCATTCAGTTCATTTTCTGTAAACTTAATATTTCCATTACTATATGCTTTCTTGTTTGCTATCACTCTGTCCTTCTCATCTAACATCTTTTCTATATCCATTACATACTTATTTAAAATTTATCTGTAATTCTTCTCTAGAATTACACTCTATTCCCTCATTAGTAATACTATTTCTCTCCCCCCTACATTCCTTCTTTTAATGTATTTCCAATTTTTTTACTTCTATCTTTTCCACTTTTATTAATATCCTCCAATAATTTACTATTCAATTTTATTCTCTCTATATAATTATCTATTTTAGCCAAACTTCTTTTTTTTTTCTAAGTAGTTTTTCCATTTGACATTAACATCTTTTTCACTTTCTTTGTTTTTAATAGCACACTTATATTCTCTGCATGCTTTTTTCTTCTCTTTTACATTTTTACTAACTCTCACTTTCCTCTTTTATTCTTCTGAATATTCTCACCTAAAACTGTATTTGCACCACACCAGTCTTTATACTCATCCCCAATCAAGTCTTCCATTGTTTTTTCAACTTTTTTATACTCTTCTAACTTATTCTTATCATTTACTCTACATCCACATCTTTCACTATCCTTTCTACTTTTATCACTATTTTCCATCACATTACTAACTGTTTCTATTATAAAAAAGTTATGATCACTATTACATACTCCCTCTTCATTATCAAACACCTTAATTTTTTGTACTTTATTTATTTCCCTCTTTCTCTATTAATACATAATTTATTGTATGGAATATATTATTTCTAAGCCATGTGTATTATCCCTCATAAATATTTGATAAATTTCCAATGTTCATATTTACTCTCTGACAAAAATTTCAAAAGCTGTCCATTCTTATTACCTACATCATCAATTTTTCAATATGCCCATTTATATCCTCTATAACCATTATTCTCTTTCCCTTTCCTTTGAAACTCTGTATATCCTTAACTAAGCATTCATATATGCTACTTTTCTACTCCATTGTAGTTTGACTATCTCCAATGGCTATATATACTATAGCCACCATCCATTCTTGTGTTCCTAACCTTATTTCAAACCACAAATATTATTGACATTTAACAGTATTTAAATATTTTTTTTACATAATTCCTATACCACCACCCTTTTTTTCTTTTTTTTTTCTATTTATACTCTGCCATACCAAGTCTTCCAGAATATGTTTTTCTTTTTCTCTTAGATGCGTTTCCACTACTGCTAATACTTCAAGTTCTTCATTTTTAATTGCTTTGTTTAATTCCAGCCACTTTTCTGGTCTCTTACCACCTTGCATATTCAAATACCCAATTTTAATATTTTTTTCTTTCCTAACTATTCTTTTATAAATTCTTTTGACTCTTTCTTCTCTATTGCATTTATAAATAACTTGCTTACCATTAATTTTACAGCCCCATTCCCCTCCACATCTGCATTTATATCTAAATTAGCTACCCTCTTATTATTTCTTACATCCTGTCCATTCTTCTTTCTGATAACACTGCCACTTAAAACTTCACTCCCCTTATAAGTTTCCCAGACTGTATTCTTTATAAATCAAACTCCCTAAAACTTCACTTTCTTGTTTTTCTAAGTGCAATCCATCTTTACTATATAACTTTCTCTTTCCAATAAAAAAACCCACACATCCACAAATGTGACATCATTTCTCTCCCACAATTTTTTCAATTTCTCATTTATATAACATGATCTATCTAACATAAATCTTGGTAATAATCCAACTATTCCTACTCTTTATTTAATTTACTCAAATTCCTAATCAATTCTATGTACTCATCCATTATTCTCTCTGATGGTTCTGACAAAATATTTGTCCCTACCATAACATGCACATCTCTACTCCCTTGCTTTTTTACTTTATCTGTAACATCCCCAATTCTAGCTCCAGGCAAACATACTCTTATATCCCTGTTTCTATTTTCCCCTTGCAATATCACATTCTCTAATTAATGAATCACCTATCAATACTGTCTCATAGTCTACTTTCTCTGCTTCATCCATAACATTCTCTACCATCTTCTGTGCTTCCTTATCATTATTACTCAATAATTCCTTTATCTGCTCACATTTCATCTCTAATGATTTTAATTTTGCTTCTACAACATTTACCTCTTCCTCTATCTTATTTATTTATTCTTTGGCTAACAAACTCCATTTCACTACTAATTTTTCCACTCATATCTCCTGTCATTCCACCACAACCATATTCTATTCTATTTTTCTCAATTACATTTTACTCCATTTTTCCTGCCTTTCTCTTTAAAGTATCTAGACAGACAAACATGGATCACTAGAAACACAAGTCTTATCAAACAGCACTGCCCAATAACCGACTCCACATTCAATTCTAAAATATCATTATGGCAAGCATACACAATCCTCCATCCAATCTTACATCCTATAATCAACACATTATATTACAATAATCAGAAACTGGTATCCAACTTTAAAAGATGGAGTCTAGAGGCCAAATACCTAGACTTCCTCATTAAATACAACGTTAACGGTCTACTTACTAATCACTTCCTTTTTTACAAACGAGGTCACAACATAGACCCTACTTGCAGCATTTGCATAAACGGCGATGAGACATCGGAACACCTCTTCTCACAATGTACGGGATTCAGAGTGATCCGAGAAATCATACTCTCCAACACCAAGATAGATTTCCAACTGATCTCATCTCTGAAGGATAGTATTAACACTAAAACCTATCCAATAATACGTCTCTCAATATTTCAGAACTATGCCATATGGGTCACACATTGTAAACTAATCATGGAACACCCACAACCTACTATAAAACAGGTTTTTCCCAAAACAATGATTAAAATCCAGAAGAGAGACCAGCTCCTGGCATCGTCAAAAACATTTGAGGATACTTGGACATTATACAATATACCAAACTAACAATCAGATAACAAATATGTGAAAGATCTAATGTTCACACCATATTGCACAACATAGACTCATCAGTAAGAACAACAATGTAAACCTCAATTGTATGGTTACACATCACTGTATACATTAGAAATAATAAATTGTTATTGAAACTAAAAAAAAAAAGTATCTATATCTAGAAACTACTTTTTCACCTCTTTTATCACATTTGCACACTGTCTACGTAACCACAAACCTGTTACATTACATCCTTCCTAGTCTTATTTAAACATTTCAAGTGATAAACACCATCACAATCAGTATACTCTATCACAGCAAACCTAATTTCTTTCTGACCATTATATATGCCTTGTGGAATACAAATGCAATCCATATTTCTTATTTTCCAAGTCATTTGACTTTATACTTCCTCTTCTCCTCTTCAACCCCTTTTGCAAGGAAGGATAAAACCTTTACTTTCTTTCAATGACGATCAATCGGTAACGATGTGTTTTCCGATCATAGGCCTCCAACACGTTATTTTTTTTCACAAATAAATGACTCCCTTTCTTAAATTAAAAAAAAATTCTTTAGTAGCAAACTTACTAAAAAAAAACAACTAATTTTACATACAACTTAGTTTTAAAATATTCTTACATTAACACACATTCAACAAAATATTTTTTTTTTTTACTTCTATATTTAAAATGGCGAACAAACCACTTTCTAAACATTAACAATTCTCGATCTCTCCAAATTCAATTATATCTATCTCTTGTAATCACAATTTACTCTCACTTTTATAAAGCAAGCAAACAATCTTTGTATCGATGATCCCAGATAATTAATCGCAAAAAAGAGTTCAACTTAGTTTTTAGCACCAAGTAAAAACATCAGCTTAGAAAAGCAGCCAATGTGATGTAATGTGATGCACTGTGATTTCTCTTTAAACGGAGTCAGGAATTTCTCAGCAACTATGCCAAGAGAAACATGTTAGCCATTTTACCTTCTCTTTCCATTCCCCACCCTAAGTTTTCCCATAATTTGCTCTGTTAAAACAGAGCCAAACATGTTGCTCTGTTAGTAGCTCCCTCTTTAAAATTGTACATTTATACTTTTAGCAACTCCCTCTTTTATATAATTAAATCTTTTTTATCTTATATCAAAATTTTTTTCAGGCCCAAATCTCTTTAATACTGGCTTAATATTATTAATATAAATAGTCTCTTTTATCTATATATACCGAATAATGTTAAAGATATATGTAAGAGATTGTGGTCTGGGCCAACTGATGAGTGCTAGATCAGCACAAAATGTGCATCTTGGAGATCATACATCTGTTTCACATGTCTTTGGTCATATGTTTATGATTATATCCCACCTCAAGATGTTAAAAGTGAATAGAAATCAGTCTCTATCTTGCATGAAAGTGGTATAGTGAAAATAACACTGCAGAAATATTATTCACTAAATGAATAATCTCTAATCTAATGAATGACTAATAAAAATTATTATTATATCCATCTGTTTATAATTGCAAGGAAATCAAATCATATATTGAAGCTGGAAATATAGTACATATTCCTGCTTCACCTAGTGCCAATGTCATCAGCACTAGTCTGGGTTTGAATCCAATCTTTATTAACTGACACCCATCATAATAGGTGGTAGTATATTTTAATCAATATTATAATCTTTTATATTTCATTAATCTTATTTTATAATTAAAACTAACCTTTTTATATTAGTTTATTTATTTTATATTTGTAAAAATGTATATTGTGTTTATTTTATCAAATTAAATTGAATCCTAGATATCTATAAAATGTTACAAATATTTCAAATTCTTTATTAAAGTTCATTTTCTTCAATAAATCAGTTGGTAACATTTTATATTTATCTTTTAATCAATGTACACTTGAGAATCAATTATTTAAACAATGTAATATTTTTAAGAAATATTTTGTAAAAGTTTATACCAAATATGTTTGAAAGTCATTGTACCAAAATTTTTCTGAATAAAATCTACATTTTGTTAATCTAAACCATAATTAAATAGATTTTGTTAGTACAATGACTGATAAACTTAATATGCTTGTTGTTGTTGTTTTTTTTTAATTAGCAAATCAACCCTTGGGGCATGTTCATGCATAGTTAGGGATTTTCCCTTCAAAGTGGCACCAACCTCACAGAACTGCTGAGAGCAGTTACAATTGGTGGAAGTCAGTGTAGATTTAATCCTTTAGATAAGACCAGAACACATAAATAGTGGAAAATTTAATTAATTATTATTGAGTTTACTGAAGAGAAGTGATTAATCTTTATATATATCGTGCCTAAAGAAATGACGGGGTGAAAAGATCAGTCATTTGTTTCTCAGAGGTCTGTTCCACCAGCCCATCCATGCCTCTCCAGTGCTTTAAACATTTAGCCAGAGACTGTCTGTGTCGAGGAAGCCTGAAATGATCTGACTGTATTAACTGCCTGTACTAACTGATTGATTCTGAGGTAATGTCCAATTCACCGCAAGCCATTGATTTTATTTTACTTGTTTTCAAAATCTGTATTAATTTATATTTTATATCTGTGTAATGTTCATACTGCTTGGTTTAAAATGCGTCTTTTAAATTTATTCAATTTAAAATATCAAGTCTTCTAAAAACCTTACATTATTTTGATGCGGTAAATTTATCTTAAATTTTTGTTGGTTTATTTATAATAGTATAAAACTCAATGAGAAACTAACTTTCAACCCTCTCCCTCTTATTGTCTTCATTTAAAATTATTGCAGGAAACTTATTCCCCGAAATTAATTAATAGAAATCTCGTTTCGTTTTGTACATTATATTATAAATTTGTTTTAAATGATAAAATTTATTTTAAAAGTATCTTACTATTACCTCCAATTTAAAATAGCCCTGTAATTATTTCTGAAAGAATAAATAATTTTAGTGAATCAATTAAGTAAAATTTATCATAGAATTTTATCCGTATATATATTTCATACATATATTTTATTTGTCAGAAAATATTAAAATTATGATTTACAATTTATTAGTTTGATATTTAATGCCCGTCTATGTTAATTAAAGACAAGTCCTATTTTGTAATCTTCCATGATGAGTGGGGAAAACAATTTTATATTTTAGTTTTAATTCTTGCCTTTCTTTTTGTAATATAATTTACTATTCATTCATTAATGACCTAACGTTTCTGGGACTTTACATTATATCAGGGAGCCAGTGATTTTAATCAGGATTTATTATTTTGTTAATGATATACTATCTATCTATATACGTCTAAGGCATTGTGTATTTATAGTTACAACCATTTCTTTATTATTGCTATTCTAGCTTTGCTACCAACCTCTTAGGACCTTTGGAATCTGACCAGTTCAACCTTTTACACTCCCTCAAAGTAGACATAGTTCATACCAAGGGATCTTTTCGAGCATTGCCATTAAGATGTGTATGCACATCAAAATATTATTATGATTATTTAGAGACATGCTTTGGCTGGAGGGCTAACATTTCTCTTATCCCCTGTACATATCAGGAACTTCTTTAGCAAAGTCACCCAGAGGTTCATAGCAGACCTCATTTCTTTTGTTGTAATTTGTAATAGCATACTGCCCTCATCATCATTTTATAACTTTATGTAGCAATCCTGAAATGCTCTCTGCCATGATGGCACGTCCTTCACAAACAAATTTCGTAATTAATTAAATTTGACTGTATAATTGTCAATTATTTATTTAAGAATTATAGACAAATGATTTTAAATGTAATAGTATTTTAAATGCATATCTTTCATATCTTGTAATATATATAAAATAGATTTGTAATCGTTCAAAGAGGGCTAATAACATTTTATTGCTGATTGGTTTTTGGCCGACCAATTAACAAACTTTTACATTGTTTGTCAAAGCCGCATCAAAATGAATTAAATAAAATAACCAAGTTGTATAAACAAAGTCTTAACTTATTTTGTACTAAATTCTTTAATAAATTCCAATAATATTGTCATTTAAATAAGCTTAGTTTGTCACCACTCCCAATCTCTAAGGTTAATTACTCTATTTGTTTATAATATTTATTTGATGTAAATTCACTTCTTTATAATGTTGCCATAAAGAATTATCATTATTACGGTTCAAACCATTAATAATCGATCAAATCATATCTGTACCGTTCAGCAATCGTCAGAATCCATTAAATCATTGATTTTTCATATAAACCCTTTTATTATTTTGAGTCTCTATGTGAACCATGACCTCCAGCTGGGACGGAATAAAACCAAGCACTGCTAGTGTCATCACAAACGTTATCCATTAGTCAGAGGGGCAATAATTTAGGCAAACAGGTTAGGATTCATACTTGTCCTGACATATGTATCTTATGCATGGTTGGATTCAAGGTACTTTTGCTTGGATTATTGGTCTTGTTGAATGAATACACGATTTTGACCGGCACAATATCATGTGACTTAATTAATAAGCTTGTATTACAAATGTTATATAATGAGCATAAGCTTTTCAGAATATTCTATCCCCAGACCATTTTCATACTTTTGACATTCCTCAGTGAGGTGCTTTAATGATTTTATATTGCTTAAGCTGTTAATATGTAATGTATCTGAACTTTGCTCAGTTCCATATGGCTATTTAAGTTAGATAGCTGGATTTGAAAACATATGGATGTCTGAAAATATCAGATTTTCTATTTAATAGTTAAACAGTAGATAAAGTGAGCTTGACCTGGTATTTTAAATCTAATGTTTGACTATCCTAACACCTCACTGAAGAATGCCAAAAGCATGACACTTGTCTGGGGATATGGATATTCTAAAAAGCTTGTTAAGAGCTATTGGCGTGCTCATTATATAACCATATGTTTATATTATGTATTTTTACTTAGAATACTGATATATTATATGTGTGGTTTTTATTTTTTTTATTTATACTACTTTCACATAAAGTGAAATTATTTATGAATAAACCATCTGTTCTCCAGACAATGTCAATTTACTAAACTTGTAAAATAAATTGGTTTATCATTTTTCAAATATACTAAAAATAATTTATACATATACATGAAATATTAATAAAGTATTTATTTAAATACATACACAGAAAGCTTCAAAGTTGTAAGTTTGTAAATAATAATGTATAAAATATGACTAATATTTCATTATATATGTGCATAGACAATTATTAATGTTTACATATATCAATACTGTTAACATATTTTATAAACTATTTTTTAAATATGCATACTTTTTCCCTTCCATCAAGGATCTTTCTTAATAGTCATTTTTAAAATTATATACAGTACAATTACTTTAATGATTGTTCAGATGTTAGTTCCATTTATTTTTAAATCAGTAAAATATTTTTCTAATATTATATTAAATCATTATTCTTTATAAATAGTGTTCCATCTGTAAAGCGCATGTGCCGTGGTGTAAGCTACATTATTATTATAATTTACATATTAAATTTTTTAAGTATTTATACTATTGTGATGAAAAGCTATTTTATCAGAAAATATTCATATTTTAACATGTAATCTGTTATTTAGAATTATTTGTTATTAATTAATTTCATAATAAAATAATTGTGAAATATGTATATATAATAATTTTTGTTTACTTCTATAGTTATATATTGTTAATGATCTTTTCAAACAAGTATATATATGACTGCTGTTTTATCAGGTGATGATTTATCCCTGCTTTGTGGATGTTTTGGGTAATATATCAGTAAAATCATCATCATATGTCATATATGTTTGAGAGTCTTCTTCAAAAAGTGTAATAACTACTCTTTTTTACTGCATTGCCAAATGTATACCATATAATACTAAATTGTCCATTCACTTTACTACTGTTACACAATGCTTTATGTACCGTCCTTTTTTACAGAACTTTGCTAGGAGATATAAAGTTTTGAAGAAGCAATCAAAACTGTAAGCTGTAAAAAAGGGTGGTTTATTAAATAAAGCATTGTGTGACGGCAGTAAAGTGAGTAGACAATTTAGTATTATATGGTATGTTTGAGAGTCCCTGACTATTAAACTGGATGATTAATATATTTCCAAATTATCTACTGATATGTACATTGAAATTGGCAAACGTTCATAAAAACAGTGCAAATAATATACATAATCAATATTCAAAAAAAATTTTTATGAGTTGCACTTCATCATCTTCATCTTTTTATGATCCACCACCACCCTCCCATTAGACCTTACATTTGCAAAATTCTATTTACTACTATCAGTTTAACAACTTTTAACACATTCTGTCTAAAAGTACACTCAAGATTGAATTAATAATTCAATGTTAAATATTGATTAAATATAAATACAAACGTTAACGTCTTATAACTCTATTGACCATATGTACAGTATATTTTTACTGATGAATTTTATAAATTACATCCTGAAGGGATATTATTGCCTATTTAATTATCTCATTTAGCTGGTAAAAGATTACATTAGCAAGAATTTACTTTATGTAGATTTTCTGCTTTCTTCTAACTTCTTTAATTAATTTAACTTTTATAAAAGAATTGTATGTGTAGAATTTGGATATTTTTTATTGTTTTACAGATAAATAAATGCATTCATGATTAAAATACCAAGCAGTTATATTCATACCTAGTGGTATAACTTAGCATTACTCTGCATGATTTAGTGCAGTGGTAGAGGGTCAGATGATGCAGCATATAGTTCTCAAATTGTTTCCATTTCTATTACTTTTGGCTATCAAACTTCTTGTGAACTCTCAATAAACCCATTCAATTATTTTTTAATCTAGAATTGATGATTGAGTAGACCTGTAGCAACAATTCATAACCTGATTTTAAGGTAACACTTACATTAAATGCAATCAAATTGGATTAAGAATTATAAATCTGAATGTCTTGATTAATGAATTTTATGCAATTCATGATTCAAGAGATCTCAAACTTAAATAATCAGTCTTAAACATTATTTGAGCTATGGCTTTGATTTTCTTTAGTTTTCTTTTCTCATTTATCAAAAATAAATGAACCATTCTTCTATCTTACATATACTTTCACTATCAAGATTTATTCAATATTCTTTTCCTGACTTTAAACTTAGCATTACTTTGATATTGTTATAGTATGATAATCCTAGAGTCATAATTATTTCATATAATTAAAAAAAATAAGATGCATGTTCTGGTAGTTACACTTTCTTAAATAAATACTTTTGATATACAAACTGAAGTGATTGCTGTATCTGACTGATATGGACTCATGGTGCTGCTTTTTCTGGCAGTTAGATATTTTTAAAAGGGTCTGCTT
This sequence comes from Epiperipatus broadwayi, assembly GCA_028023455.1. NCBI lineage: Eukaryota > Metazoa > Onychophora > Udeonychophora > Euonychophora > Peripatidae > Epiperipatus > Epiperipatus broadwayi. Next base: position 536,867 of record JAQFVV010012516.1, on the reverse strand, counting down.
TTTTTGATAATTACACATTTGAAAAATTAGTGATAATATACGAAATAAAAGTAGATGCCTTTTAGAAGTTATCTATTATTAAAATATATCTCTTCACTTTAACTCTTTTTATCATTTTAGGGATCTCTGATGATCATGTAAATAATATCCATCCATACATGCTTTCTAATATTGAATGGTAAAGTCATTCATTAGTGTTATTGGATATATCAAATCGAATTAATAAATAAAAAGATCCTTATCAAAATAATTACTATTTCTAAATAAAATTATCAACAAATTTATGTGCTTAATTCAGCCCAAATTTGTAATTAAACATATATAAATTATTTAGTATCAATACTATTCTGTAATATAAAGCTTAAGATGATTGTGCCAGTTAAATAACCAGTTAAGTAATCATTTCAATATGTTCATGCCAAACATATATATATTTTATGGATGATTATATCTCAAAATTATCATTTTAATAAAAATAAGAATTATAGCACTCGTGTAAAAACCACTCATATAATCATTCCAATTCTAAAAAGATTTTTTAAAAAAAACCCTTCTCTAGAGATGAGTTTTGTGGTGATTATAGAAACCAATCTGTGAACTACAATACATTTACATATAGAAAATACTGGTTGTTTTTCTATATTATTTGTTGGGTTTCTTATACTGTCTTTCAATTTCCTAGTTGTAGTTATACAAAGTATTACACTCTTTGTCATATGTTCCTAATAGAAACAATCAGTATTGCACTTTAGAGTGTCTTTGAAATTATCCTTATAATGTACACTGAGTCTTCTTTTCCCATGAAAGACTATGCTCAACTTCATCGTGAAGTTTCCTTTTAGGAAGTCTTGTATTGCTTATTCCTTTTACATGATCAACCGAATTAAAGGTATGATTTTACAATAGTGAACTTTATAATATTACATCCAGCAAGTTGATGAATATATTGATTGATTTATGATCTTTCCATTGTATTTTTGATATTTTGCAGAGCATTCTTAAATGAAACTTTTCAACTGCCCTTATGTTGCATTGCTAAAGTGTCCAAGTCTTTCTTCCATAAAATAAATTTGGTAAAATAATGGCTCGGTATATGACTAATTTAATTGCAATAGTTATTTCCTTGTCGTGAATCCTACTCTAAGCATCATCACATTGGAATCTGCATTGCACTTCACATCCAAGATATTCTTCTTTTCACTTTTAATCAACTCAAATTCAAACTTCAACCATCAAATCTATACCATATCATGATTCTGTTTGATTAAGCTGCCATCCAAAGATCACTGCCATAAAAATTGAAAACAATATTGGAGCAAGTACACATCTTTATTTAGCACTAGTTTTCATTTCAAATGCCTCAGATTTTTCACATGTAGTAATATTTCCTCTTATTCCATCACGTAAAAGTTGTTTAAGTGAATAATCAACTAATTTCAGACAATGCCATAGATCTCTTTAATCAATTGAGTCAAATGCCTTTACTAAATCAATAAAAGCAATATATAAATCATTCTTTTTGTTCCTAACATTTTTCTATGGTGTTTCTTGATTTTCTAAGCCACACTGATTCTCTGATAATCATTCTTCTATGATTAGAGCAATCTGTTCAACAAAATCTTTGAAAGTGTCGTTGCTATAGTGGATAATAATATTTTACTAAAATTATTGCAATCTCATCTGTTCCTTTTATTTTTAAAAATTGAAATAATTTCAATATTTTTAAAGCTATCATAGCTACATTCTTTTTAAATTTTAAGATTACACAGCCTTCACTCTGCTTGATATCTATTTCCAATTCTTAATGCGTAGATTACTTAATTTAATAGGATTGTGATGCTATTTCTTAGGTCCATATGTTGTTTTCAGCTCATTAAAAAAACTAGTGACCACGATCAGCAAATATTTGTATCTCTTTTGCAGTTTTAATAACACAATCATTTTTAAGCCATTTCATCAGTCATTGAACTTCTGTCTTTTATTCATAACTCATTCTATAATAGAATTTTTTGTCTGAATTATAAGGTCCCAATTAACAATTTATGTCTAATAGCTGTTTGGCTTAGTGTATGCAGTAGATACATTTAAAGAAAAAACATCAATTTTCTTGGGAATATGATTGGAATAAGACCTATTTATTAATGCAACTATTATTATTTTAATCTTGTAGTGTGTGATAACCTATGATCCATGCAACAATTTGTGCTGTTGTGTATGCATTAATAAAATGAGCATGTGCAAGCCATGTTTTAGCACCATTAGTCTTTTATTGATGTTACAAGGAATTTTAAAAATATAAGATATTAAATTACTATTTGCAACAAATCCAGCAGCATGCATTCTGCCTTTCATCTGATTGATCTGCCCTTCCAAAAAAACTTGTAGCTGTCTATCTGTTTTATTAAACCTTCTTTACCCCATAAGATGAGTTTCACTAAGAAATATATACACCAAACTTAAATGTTGACAGTTTATTAGCCACCTGTCATGTTCTCATTCTGGTCTTGAAGAATTAGTATCAAATAAAGTTTGCACATTTTGAACTATAATAAATTTCAATTTTTATTTCTTTAAGTTATTAAATCCGAATATCTAAAAAAATATATACAGTATGTATAATATTTTATAATAATAATCCAATTTATAATTTTAAAATATCGTTTTGAATCTGAATAAGAGTATTGACATTTATATATATACAATAAAGCAAGCAGGTTCAATATAAAGTAACTTGATTATTTTAATAGACATTTTCTATTAAGCCAATATATTGAACCTGATTGAAATCCGGTTCAATGGTGTTGTTATTAAACAAAAAAAAAAAAGAAATTTATTAAGCTTTTAATTTTAATTAAATGTAGAGTTTAAATTTGCAATATTATTTAAAAAGAATGCGTGTATCCAATTATACACGCGTTTATATGTAAAATGGATTTTCAAAAAATGTTTATCGATTTATTTTAAAATAGTTTTCATATACCGCCTGTTTTTAAATCCATTTGATTTAAAAACAAGCTGGCTAGCTAATTGCATTCCTGTTGCTTTTATTTTAATTATTATAAACAATTTTGATAGCGGAGATTTGATTTTTATGTTGTTGTTTTCATTTCAATAAACCCTGGGTAGAATTCTTAGATAGATTGAGCGGGAGAGTAATATTTGCCCTGCCTAAGGCATAGAAATTGGACAACAAGTAAAGTGTTTCGCGGGAAATGGAGCAACGTATAAATAGCCCCGAAAATTTGGAGTGTCAGTTAATTCATTGTTCGTTGATAGACAAGCTGTTTATCAAGTGAGAATTTATATCAGCGCGGACATTTAATTTCTTAAAGGACATCAACTGTGATTAAATACTTTTGCCTGCAACAAAATGAAAAATTCTATACTTGTTACCACCACCCGAATGGTTTGCTAACTCCACAAAAGACGGATCCCTGACTTCCAAGTTTGCTCAGTAATGCCTTGAACACCTAAAAGAATCTGGAACCTCTCTACATCTACTTTGCTGCCTAAAGAACCTGAAAATGAACTTAAGTAAAAGTGTGCACTCTACGTGAACTTTGTTTTACCGAAAGGTAACTATTTTCGTTTTTATTCTTCCGAGGGTAAATTAATTCTCATTAAATCTCCGCTCAGTCTAATCATAAATATGTATTCTTAAATCAATATAGCCTCATATTTAATATTTGCTCTAATTTCCAATATTTTGTAGTGTGTCTTGGAATCTTAGTTTTAAGATTCCAATTTGCTTTCAGTTTTGTTTATTGGAGAGTGACGAATGAGTTTTATATTTTATGCCTCGCTTTTGTAAATGCTTTAGCAGTCTTGTATATATATTTTTTTTTATGCTTACCTGTAATTATTTAGTATTCAATAATTAAGTTTATACTCTGTTTGCCCTCTTGCTAAACCTCCAAAACTCTTTTGGCTGACGACTTTATTGTCTGATTTTCGCAGGTGGAGATTTCGTTTCTAATATCTCTAAAGGCGGAAATTAGAATTGTGTTTTTCTTTGTAATTTTATAAGTCGTCAGCAGGAAGATAAAATTTATCCTTTCTTAAATTACAGGTGAGCAATACTTTCGTTCTGCTAGAGTATTTAAACTTTTGATATTTCGTACTCATGTGCACTCTCCGATAGATTTCTTTTTGTATTTATTATGTGCGCTTTAAATTTGTCAGAGCGTGTACTCAGAACTTGTTTGTAAGTTTATTTTCTTTAAATGCAGGGCAGACGTAACTGTTTTTCTAATTATTTACTTGTCCCTTAGTGAGATCTTTAATTATTAATATTAAAGTAATTTTCGCCAATCGTTTGGCTGGGATTCACCAGTTTTAATTGTTTCTTCATTTCAGTCATGTTTGTCAGTTGTTCTTGAGGTGGATCAATCACCGTTATTTTAAACGTAGTAATAGGTGCAGCTCATACCGATATAAGGACATTCGAGGTCTGACAAATTTTTAGATCTCGAACAGCTCATCGGCGCTGGATTCTTTGGTCTATTTCAGGGGCATATGGTTTAAATATCTGAAAGTGGAAACCAATGTTTAGGTGAATCCTCTGCTGAATGAAATTTGCTTCCTCCCTTTTAAATTTGTTTATTAGAAGATCAGTCAGTCTGTCATAGCTTTGCCTTTAGTATGTCTGGTACACGCCTGAGTTAACCCCCATCTATTATATCATAAACTTATATTTAATAATTTATTTTCTCATAATAAAATTTATGAAATATGTTTAAACTTAATTTGGCTGACGTTTGTCTTTGTGCTTTTGTCTCAATTGTCTAAACAATTTAAGATCTCTTGTTTCTCCCTGAGTCTAGTCGGCGCAAACCATCATCATCATCTATTCTGATCACAGTAAACAAATTTTCTAGACACGTAGTGGTCTGGTGGCGCCCTCTGTTTCAGAATAGATTGAGTATCCGGTATAATATATTTTACTGTATTTGATTTTAGAATATGTGCTAAATATGTTTCTTATCACAACATTCTTAAAAATTATATAATAAATATAAAAAGTATTAATTGCTTAAATGGTTATAAATCATGTAATTAGTGTTAAATTTGTTATTATTCCTAAAAATTATTTTGATAATAAAAACAAATGTTCTACAACTTACAGTTTCATTCAGAATGCAACCAATAACATTGATTTTCATGAAAATGTGCACATTTTGCCTGCTTTTTTAAATCTATTTGACAGACTTTGTAGTGACTCTACATATTGAGTTGATTTCCTTACTATCTAAATTTCAATAAATAAATACTAGCAGTTTAATAGGATGATTAAAATTTAGTGTTCATTTTACAGCTTTTATTCTCTTAAAATCAGCAAACAGTCCTCACAATAAATTTTCACCTGCTTGATTTGATTGACTGCACTATTATAGTTTACTATTTCTGAATTCTCCTTCACATTAACTGATTTCCAGATATTTGAAGTGATCTTTTAGACATGATAGCAAACAATTGAGGAAATGGATTTTATTCACTATACATAATAATCATATACATAGAATCTTTGTTTGTGTTCATAGAATAAAAGGATGTAATGTAGTTGATACTTAAAATATATTTAAATAATATTTATATTCCTGTTAAAATGTTGAAAAAAAATGATATATAACTTGACTTACCTGAGTTAAATCTTCATTTCAAAATTATTGAAATATCAGTTACTGGTAACTTGTGTTTTTGCTAGCTAGCCTAGGTCTTTTCCTTCTATGAAGGTATCTGCTGTGCATATGCTTTCTGACATAAAAAATAATATTTCACAATAAATACTATATATCAGATATCATGCAATGAGAACTGTAATAAATTGTAATTTATCAAAAAATTAAATTAATTATAAAATAATTGCATAAAACATTTATTATATGAAAGAATAAAGGATAAAGTTACAGGATGAAAGTCTAAAAAGTTTTTTCAGGTGTATGCATATTGTATTTCTTTGCACATAGTGATAACTAAATATGACAATACTGTTGCTTTTTCCAATTTTGTACAATATAAAATATTAATGAGAGAAGCTACAAAACTGATGCTCCTTATTATCCTTCCTATCTTTCATTTGCCGTTGTGGAAATGCTTTTAGCTTATTGGATAGATGGCTTTATTTTAGGAAAGAATCAATTGCTATAATAAATATGATTGTAAGTATAGCTTACAAAAATTATATTTGTATGGAAAAGTAGAAAAAATACCCCCATAGATTGCAAAAAATGAAATATAATTGCTTATGTGTAGAAGATAGATGCATATAAAACTGACATATGAGATACTGTTTAGAGCAACAGATATGACAATAAACTAAATTTGATTTTTCTTGGTAAGCATTACTTGTGAAAAAATATTATGTTTATATAAACAAGTAGAAGATTGCAAAAAATGAAATCATTGCTTATGTGCAGCTGATAGATATATGACATATATAGTAACGATCATGGGTGCCAACATTGGATGACATTTGTAACTTGTTTTTATCCTAACTGAAAAGATGAGGCAGAAAATATTTTGGAAAGAGGCTTATTCTTTAACTAGAATTATTATTTCTTATATGTAGTATTTTAACTACAGATTATTCGGAGTTGCTTATTAAATTAACTGGCTATATTTGCTAACTGCCTGTGTATCTTTATCAATGTATTGTACTGTTAACATTTTGACATCTCACGTTATATACTATTTAACCACTATGGACACTATTATTATTATTTCTTTTCATATTTATTTAGTGCCTCCTTACACCGGTGATCGCACATTCAAACAGAGGGGTAGAATATCATTGATAGATTAACCATCAATGATACCTATGGCCAGATTGAGGCCACATGAATGCACAGCTCTGACCATTTTTCTGACCATTGCACCCTTCCTTACTGCTGGGACAACACCATCCTCCAAGGCACTATTTGTTTTGAGAACAAGTCTCAGGTGCCATCTGGCCATATAAGTTGTATATAGTTGGCATGCCCAGATGACAGGCAAATGAACCCAGCATTTGAAATTTATCCAGGCTAACTCAAATATCTTGAACAGGGGACCCAGCTCAATACTAATACATGGAAATATTTATAATCTTACATTCCTTATGGTGCAGTTAAAAGAGAGAGAGTAGACCAAGCAACATTTAAACAAACACTTTTTATTCATACGCACACACAATCAAATAAATATTTTAGTATACTCAAACAAAATAAATAAATGAATATACAATAATTATCAGTAATTAAATATTATTAGCTGTTCTTCATTTTGTAGTTCATTTCTTTTAAGAATGTCTAGACACTTAATTTACGACTGAAAATGTTATATTTACCTAGTATATAAATATCATATGCACTATCAACGCATATATAAAAAAAATTTAAAATTCTATATATTAAAATAATACAAAATAAATATGTATAAGTGTGGCTGAGCTCTTTCAAGGGACGCAGCTCTCATAGTCATAGCCATATTGTAACTGCCAAACCTAGTTAATTGCAATGCAATTTTATGCAAATGACTTTATATATTCCATTTCTCGGATATATTGTAGCATGTGTCTTTTCTGTTGAAGGTATGATTTCCCTAGCAAGAAAGCAAGTCTCTTTCACTTTTCTTTTTAAGTCATATTGTTCTCTGCAAACAACCAGCATCCTTTGGTTCACAATTGTGAGCTGCAATGCTGGGTGAAAACTGAGTTTCAAGTTGGGTCCCTAGTTTTTTCATTATGGTGAGATGATGTCATATTTTGGCAGTTGACACATTTTTTTTGGTTCTGATTTTCCACATAGCTCATCATTCGGTCTCCAGCAATGACTTTCTTGGTTTCTTTCCATGCTTCTGATGGACAATGGGAGAGAGTCAGCAGTGTCTGTACTATGGCTGAAGCATTGATCACATTTGAGTAAAATTAATGGATCCAAGGACCTGGGGCATGAATACCAGATGAACACCTCTAAAGTTCTTTAGCAACACATGTTGCTACTTTTACAGCTTCTACATTTGGATGTTCCACAGCAAGCAATCACTGTCTCTCTGAGGATCTTGTTGACTGCTTTCACCAAATTGGAGTAATAGTAATAATTAGAATCATCAATAAATAAACTAACAGTGGACAAGCTGCCACTTTATACTTACCTCTTCCATTGTCTATTTTTAATTTGCTTTTTAATTAAATTTATTTATCTGATCTTTCTTAGATTCATTTACTATCTTATTGGCCATGAATCTTTTCAAATTTTAAATGCTTTCCTTCCAATGAGATAGTTTATAAGACTTCTTTCACTAATTAATTTTATTGAAAATTTTATTTTAAAATCTTTTACATTTATTTATATATATTTTTTTCATTATAACATTTACTTATTACTTTTCTTTTTGTCAATTATAAAAAGAAGAGATCGAGTTTTAAATCTTTATCTAACAGGATTCTCTTTTCCCACCAAAAACAATCTATTCTTTAAAAAAATGATGCAATATTTCCTTTTTATTTTCATTCTTAAAATCTACTTTTAAGCTATTTTTTGTTTTCTCTTTTTCTTCATATTTTTTTTTAATTATTTAAAAATATGTTGCAAGCATTACATCACCCTTCCCAGTTTGAGAAGTAAAATGCATCAATTTGACCCATTTTGAGATTTGATTTTATTATTTTTACTTATCAAGTCAGTTTCAGTATTACTGAAAACAGACAAGCTACAGAGGGTGGCCTTTCTCCTACTGACCTATCTCCTATGCCATATTTTATGTTGAATACATTTATTTTCTATTGTGAAGAACATCAAGGACAACATTCATTCCTATGGATGTATAAAGGGGAGTTGGATCCTACAAATAGCAGGACATGTCTATTGACTATTCAACTTATGCTAAACAAAACTTTAAGTACTGTTGACTTGCTAGGGCTTTCTCTACCAGCAAATTGGATGAACCCAGGACTCTCTCTACTGATTTCTCATCCTAGAAAATAAGTGGATACTGCAAATGGCAGGATACATCTACTGACCATTTGACTTACACTAAAAAAATATTTATTATGGATATGCTGAGAATTTTATTCCTGCTAACTACATTGCGGTATATGCTGGAATTAGTCTTCCAGCCCACTAATTTAGATAATGGGCTAGGAACTCCTCTACCAGCACATTTGATGGACCCAGAACTTTCTCTTCTGGGTCCTCATCCTAGAAAGTACAGGATGCCACCCGCACCCCCAATTTCCTTTATGGGTCATTGATGCCTACATCTACATTTATTCCATGAATCCTTTCTTAATTATTTATACGCACACACATCTCACATAACTCAATCAGCTACAATGCAATCAACAAATAAGATCATCGTTTGTTTATTTTTATATTTCATGATATGTTGCCTTTAACAAGTATGAGTTGAGTTACTTTATTTATTCTTATTATATATTATTATCTTTATTTTATTTAACTTTTATTTCTATTACCATATATTGACTCTCTGATCTTATAAACCAAGTATAAAACAATTTTTTTTATCGCCCTATGGGTCCATCCAATTATTATAGACCTATTTAAATTTTGTCAGGTAGTTCTTTTAGATTTCTTATATATCTGCTTGGGCCAAGAAATTGTGTTCTACCCTTGCAGGCAGTTTATTTCCTGGTTGCTGCTAGTATATTCATTACCCCCCCCCTTTTCTAGAACCAAGTGATGTTTTCATCCCAATCATTTAAAGGTGTGAGATTTATGACCTTTCATATTCTCTTCTTCTAGGGGTTTGAATCCTTTTTCCTTGGTTTCATAATTCGGCATAGTGCTGTCAAATGCACTCAGTAACTCTGCCATTTGCTCGATCATTTTCATTTTAGTACCTATCAGCATCTGTTCCACATTATGTGGGAAATTATGCCTCACTATTTGAATAATTTGCTGGTCTGACAGTGGGTTGGCCATTAACAATTTTAATTTTGTGACTTAATAGTGAAAAAAAAAGTAAAAGGTTCACCGGGTCGCCACTTATTCTGCAACACCTGATGTCTAATATTTTCCTGGTGCTCTTCACTCTACTAGTTTGCTAATAATGATTTTTTATATTCTACGAACATGGTAGGTTTTTTAGATAGAGTCCCAACAAGTCTGTGAAGTATCTTGTAGATGGCTATAGGCGATTGCAATCATTGCCTTTTTGCTCAGTTCAATGCAAAGTAGCATTGCAGGCTGCTAAGGTGTTTGTTCTGAAACCTTTCCTGCATTCCCCAAAAATATTTTTATTTTTAAAAACTGATTTATGGTAGCAGAATTATTATTTAAATGTGTGTGCATATTTGTGATTTTCTGTTCCTCTGCTGTCAATATTAACAGTCTTTATTTTTAACATTTTCTTATCTTCAACTTTTAGCTCTATTATTTCTATTTTTTCTGCTAAATTATTCATATCTGTTCTCATATTTTCTATTACCTTCTTATTTTCTTCTTGTACTATTTCCATTCCTCTTCCTGTGTATTTTTCATTCTTTTTATTTTATTTTCTACCTGTTTTATCTTTTTGTTAACTTTTAGTGTGATTCCCTGGATCCGCTATTCTATTTTTTTCACGCATTTCTACCTGGTTCCTCAACTTTTTCTCTAGCTCCTTGGAAATTTGTTCCTGCCTTTTCGTAATTTTCTTTAACAAACACATTATGTCATTACTTTCTATGTCACTTTTTTCTATTTTATCGGTGACTTCCTGTTTCTCACTAAGTATTTCTAATTCTTAATTTTGAGCCTTCATTTTTGTTTTGGCTCTAGTATGCATTAGTTTAATTTTATTGCTTTATTATTTCTTTAATAATACTATACAACTTATTTTCTTTATATTTTTTATAATTTAGTTCGAATGGAGTGTCCAACTAACCTCAAAAGCCCCATACTCCTCTACATTTTCACCTGACTTTTATCAAAAACCTCTAATAACAAACTTCTCTCTCTGGCCACATTTTTCTTCTTTCTAATATTTTATTTACATTTCATCTATAATTACATCTTTTTTATTGTATATTGATGATTATCTTTTAGACATATATGTGGTCAGGTGTATCAGTGGCATGAGATAGTGTGGAGAGTTGAGGGTCATGTGAAAGTCTGAGCTCAAAGAACCCTATATATTAAATGGTTTTATTAATTGTTGAAATATTAATAAATTAATTTAATTGAATTATTATCATTGTTGTTGTTATTTGAAACTATTGTGAATGTTGATGTGAAGAATGAAAACCTCTATACTAATTTTATTGAATATCATTTTCATTTAACATTTAGGTAGTTGTTTTGTTGACAACCACGCCGCGGGATGTTTTGTTTTTGAAAAAATATAAATTATGAACATTGCCAGGCCTTTTTTTTTTTTCAATTTTAATTGCATGTTTTTGAATTTTCAATTACTTGTTTTTGACTTTTTTTAAAAAAAAAAAATAAATAAATTAAACACAAATTTTATTACATTTTTTGTAAACATTTATTTTTATTAACATCAACAAATGATAAATAAATATAAAATAAAATCAACATATTGTAAAATTCTACAGTATATTGTTAAATTTTTGGGTACTTTTGTTTTCGGCTTTTTTAAAAAAGGAACTTCAACAAAATGATGAATTACAGTGTTTTGTACACAATTAAAGAACATAAACGCAAAAGTTAGTTGGCCTTTTTTTTTGTATTGCCGCTTTTTTAAAAAAATATCATCAATAAAATTATGAAGTAACTCAGTTTTAAAGACAAATAAATCACACAAACATACTCGAAACGAAAAAGTTAATCTTAGTAGACTTTTTTAACAAAGTTATGACGCTTTTTTATTTTTAAAAGTAACATATATTTTTTACCATTTTAAATCAAACTTCAAAGTTATTAAGCTTTTTTTTTTTTTGGTTACACAAATAATTCAAAAAGTATGGGGAAGTACGGAAGTGTTTATTATATCTATAAAGATATTACATACGGGATAGAGAAAGGTGACTAATTCCGAGTGTGGTACATTAAAAAAAATCATATATTAATATTTAATTGAGGTTTAAAGTATATATATCTATGCTAGAGATAATCTCTAGTTTCGAGGATGTTTAGTAATATTCATTAGTGTATTTAGCAGAAGTGGATGGCGTCGAGTTTGGGAGTGGATGGAGTTTGACAATGGTAAATGAAAATATAACAAATAAATCACAAAAACGAACTTTAAAGCTAGTAGGCTTTTTTTTTTGGAATGCCGCTTTTTTATTTTTTAGATACACAAATAAATAATACAAACAAAGTTTTATTGGATTGCCTTTTTTTAAAAAAAAACAATTATCAACAAGTTCAAAGTTATTAAGCTTTTTTTTTTTTGGTGACATCAATAAATAACACAAAGTTTTTTGGGATTACCGCTTTTTTAAAAAACAGTTATCAACAAGTTCAAAGTTATTAAGCTTTTTTTTTTTTGGGGGGGGGGGGTGTTACACACATAATTAACACAAACAAATTTTATAGTTTGTGGACTTTTTTTTTTTGGATTAACGTTTTTTTTATAAAGTTAACATTAACAAAAATGGTAAAACTTATTAAACTTCACCCCCACCCTCACCTATTAAAAGAATAAAATCTCAAATAGAATGTATTAAAACAAAACAATTTCCTATAATAAGACTTTCAATTTTTATCACTTATTCAATTTGGTACGTGAATTGTTAGTTAATATATACCCAGCTTCAACCAGATCAAAACTCATGCTTCTTGTAATCTATGCAAAAGATAAAATCAAGAGATCAATTACTATCTTCAAAATGCATAATTGAGGAGACTTGGAAGTTATTCCAGTTTCCTAAAAACTTAACATAACAAAAACTATCGCAACAATCAGTCTCTTTTAAAAACCAATTGCATAACCTTTTTTTTTCATTAATATTGTCCTTTTATAAGATGTAACCTTTGTTTAGCCTAATAAAAATTTCTTTAAAGTAAGATAAACAAATTGATAAACGATTAAAAATAACATTGACAAAGCTTAATAACATTTTTTTTGGTTTTAAAAAAAAAAAAAAACAAAGTTAAAACTTAGAGGGTTCTTTTTTTTTAACTTGCCAATTTCTTTAAAAACTAACATCGACAAAAATAAAAGTTTTTACGATTTTTTTTTTGTTTTGCTATAAAGATAAACAACTTTAGAATGGTTTAAAAATAACACGAACTAACTTTAAAACTCATTTTTAATAAAATAACATCAAATATTAAAATTATGATAAATATCTTTTCAAACTTTTAGTTTCAGTCAAAACTTCAAACAATTGTAAAAATAACTTTCTTCTATTTACAAAAACAATGTAAAAGATTTTTAAATAAACTCTTTTCCAAATAATATGAACAAATTAAATAATTCAAGATGCCTACTGTGTGTTGACCTGCTGTGATAAAGACATCTCTGCAAGTATGGCCAGGAAAACATCTTCATCTTTGTGGAGACAATGCCAAATAAATTCGGCCATGTAATTAGATGAATATTTCCTGTGAGTTCCCCATTGTTTCCTGTTGCGAGACTTTAGCAGGCCCCAAAGATGCTCAATGTTTTGGGTGTGAGTTCCTGTGGAAGGGTCCACAAAGTTGTAAGTGTGGTTGACTGTCAGATGGTGGAACCCAGCTGCCTCAAGATCAACAGTCTTGTAACCCTTCCAACAGTCTGAGAAGATAGTCGATCCGGATTTGATGTTATCTTTCACAGCCTGCAAAAGAGTGGATGCAGATCTGCAAGGAACGCATGACAGAAAACATTCGCGTGTCTTGGCACACCCTGCCAAAAATCCATTGTGGAGGTAGTACTCTTCCCTGGTGGTTCTTTCTCCGGCTAAAGAGAGTTTCATCAACCTCAACTATCAAACCGGGCCCGCCGATTTGACAGCACGGTCGAGATGAGAAACTCTCAGAGCACAGCTCGCGCAGACCGTTGGTCCAATTCAAAATGGCATTTTTGCCTAGGCCCAATTCTTTCTGTACAGCTTCGACAGTTAGGTGTTTACAGCTCCAGAAAGATATTAGACATATAGCTTTAACCAACAGTATTCTGGAGCCATCAAACCAAGTGAGACTTCTAATGAAAACCGTTCGACTGCATGAACGAGCCGAACATCTAAACTGACATGTACTTTTTACGATCCTCAATTTCTTTGACACTCCACATTCGCATTTCTTTGAATTTGGAAGTACATTTTTGCTTTGCAAAAAGGCCACTGCATCATATCTGTTGTTGGTAAATCGAACAACATCTGGATTTTCCTGCACCATTATTATTTTTTTGTGGAGGTTCTCGAGCAAACACTGCTTGATGCATTAACTACTTATGACTACGTTCAAACATACCCTTGTACAATGTTTTGCAGATTAAAATTTCACTACAGAAGTGTCTAAACAGTCTGTTAATTATAAAATACTTCAATCGCATGATTTCAAAAAATATAAAAATTAAAGTAAAAATAATATTTCATTACTTGAATTTAACACACCCTCACACTATACCCTAAAAAAGTGTGAAGTGTGCGATTCGGAATAAATAACTTATTGTGATGCGATAAAGCGGTCTGTAATGTGTAGTACAGCAGAATCGTTGAATTACACGTTATAACGATCCGGAGAAATAGGGAGACTTAACATAATCTGCACTACAGGGCGCCATCTAGGCATTTGAACCTAGAAAAATTTATAAAGTAGGCAGATACGTAAGTCAAAAAAAAAATTTTTTTTCATTTATATATTTTGATATCCGGTCGTTAGCCCATTGTCACTAGCTCAGTGGAACAGCAGAGATTTATATTTTATATTAAATTCCTATCTAAGATATATAAAAAAAGAATAAAATAAGCCACTGCCAGTAATTATACACACAAACATTTATTAACGCACATATAAATTTTGAATCATTTTAACATTACTTTTACTTTATAATTTTAACTTTATTTTAGAATTTGATTTTACATTTTAATTTTTATAAGTTTGCATTTTAATTTTTATAAGTTCGCACAGATGGATTTATAAAATGTGTTTTTAATGTTGAGTATAGATTGGTTACATAGATTACATGGTTAAAAAACATTTCAAAATAAACATAAACGATCAAAATACAAAGTCATTGATACCGTCAATTGCATAGGGAATACAAGAAACCCAATGGTATTCATCATAAGATACCGCATTGACATCAATAACTTAAAAGACATCCGAATAAATACATTTTAGATACTCACCATAAGGTATCATTATTTATCGAATGTCTATATATTTTGATCAAATGTGAAAACCAAAAACATAATTAACCGATAACGAATCCATGCAGCTTCCATACCCAACTTAAATTTAATGCATTTTTATTTAGAGTGTCGAGTATGAATAGACTACATAGGTTAGCATTTGAAAGAAAATATTCTATCCTTATTAAACCTTAGGCCAAAAGTTCACAGCTAAACCGGCGTCAATCCATCTGATATATCGATGTGTTCAATGTAATATGAAATACGACAGCACAATTAGGTTAAGAGATGAGAAATTGCTTCTGGTCAGATAGGAATACTACATCTATCTGACGATAAGAGCAATAAAAAAAACTCCATAGGAAGGAACAGCGGTCTCCGTCTTATAATTTCTCCCATAGGCAAAACGAGGGTGTGCGGCATATAAAGCGATTCTTTCCGTAGCGAATCTCGTACTACATCTACTAATTACACCAATATATCCAATCCATTGACCTAATTCAACTACGAAACAAATAACCTAAGATTACCCTCCCCTAATATAACTTTACAAATCTATACAGCCATTCACGCCCGACTTAAGTTTAACATTTATATAATTTAATTTAACGAAAAACAGAAATCATAATAAAAACTTAAAGAACAAAAAAAAAATAAATGGAAATGATTTTACAAAAAAGAAATACATCAAATAAAATTATAACTAATTTAGTTAGATAGGAAATTCTTCTATTTAAAATATTGAAACGTTTAGCATTTAGAGTTCCTTTGTTTAGAAATGTTCGTTAATTATATATTTCTTACTGTTTTGAAAAATGTCCGTAGTCTCTGATTTCTTGTAATGGAAGGTCTTAATTCCCACGAAATCATAAGGAGATCGGTGTGCAGTTAACCGTTGGTCCTTTATGGTTGATGGTATTCTTCCAGACCTTGATGTCCTGTGGTCCACAATATTGGAAAATGATGTTTCATTTTTTTTTAACAACTGAAGGAATTGAAAGTGCGTCTTTCAATCCCTTCTCCTCCAACCCTCTCCAACTTAACACATATCTGTCCTCTCTTAATAACTATTAAACCAATCTTTTCCTTTTATATTAATTTTAAGGATTCAATTGACATTATGTCATCGATGTGATTTCCTTTCGCCGAGGTCCGATTCCATTGTTTTTCTCTTCTATCTGACCTTTGCTTATACATTTTAAATGCCCAAGGGCTAGTTTATATTTAACTAATTAAAACAATCATTTCCATTTTCTGATTAATTAATGTGTTTTCCAAACTTAAAGATATATTTTTATCTCTAAATCTTTTTGAGTTTTTGTTTTTAAAATACCTTTTCTATTTTTAATAAAGTTTTATTTTAATAATTTTTTTTTCATCTGTGCGATTTTATATATATATGAGTTTAGTATGGAATTTTAATTTTCAATTCTTAAAAAAAAAGTTTTATTTGCGAACTTTTATTTTTTTCATGTTTAATAATAAAAAACAATGTAACTTACGTATGTGCCCATTACAACGTAAACATGGCTGCGAAATGTCGGCCGGGTGAACAGCATTTTTATGTGTTTTAGCACATAAATCATGCCATCCTGCAGCGTGGATGTCAACAAAACATCTACCAAAATGTATTTTTAATAAGATATGCTTTCGAAAAGAGGGAAGATTTCTTTAAACTCAGCCATGTTGTCGAAGGCTAATAAAACGGCTGATTCCAGGTTTAAAACTTATGTGGTCCTGCAGACACAATGGTTTCAACAAACTACCATTTTTGGCAGGTGGTAGTATTTATATTATCCACAATACTTCACTTTTTAGATTTATATGGAGAAGTTTGCTTTAGTTACTATAGAGATGATGTGAAGCAGATAATTTTTAAAAGTTTTACAGGTTTTAAAGCGCCAATTTTGGAATAAAAATTTTAGAATAATGTTTAAATATTTTTAAACACATAACCAAAAAATAAATACATAACTGTTCATTTTATAATAAAAAAAATTTAATAATTTTATTTTATTAAATTTTAAAAGTTTATCCAATATTAATATCAAATACATTTAATCATTTTATGATTACTCTCATTATAAACACATAACCAAAAAATAAATACATAACTGTTCATTTTATAAAAAATACATAACTGTTCATTTTATAAAAAAAAAATTTAATAATTTTATTTTATTAAATTTTAAAAGTTTATCCAATATTTAATATCAAATACATTTAATCATTTTATGATTACTCTCATTAAATTGAATATGTTTTAGCATAAACTTCTATGCATACTCACATATGTTTAGACATAAGACCTTAATATATTCATTTAATTATACAGAAAACATATTAGTCTTATTAGTGAGGGGTCAGATTGTCTTAAGGTCAACATGAGTATGACAGTAATATTGGCATCATCAAGGACTTTGAGCATTTCATCCATTTTTAATGACATGGATGGCTGAAAAGTTATAGAGTGAAGAAAATTGAAGCTTGATCATTAAACTTTGAATATTTACTATCTTAATATAAACTAAGCAGTGATTGTATATATGTGTGGAAGATGGAGATCTGGACCAGCTGATGAATGCTGGTTCAGTACGAAATGCATATATTAGAGGTCGTTTGTTTTTTTCATATGTATGTGGTCATGTGTATCAGTTATATAAGATGGATGGGATAGCTGTGGGGAGTTTGCAAGTCTGAGGTCAAGTCCCTTATCATTACATTAATTGTAACATTTAAACAATCTTTCCACTGGCCCACTTCTCCCTTTGATCGCCTCTAAACAATAACTAAATTGTAATAATAAAGAAAATTCATTCTAAATTTTAAATATTCAAGATCGGAACTACTTTATCGAAGTTTCTTACTCCAAAATCTAATTGTGGGAAAATTGAAAAGTTTTATTTTTTTTCTAATGAAATTAAATTTATACATATTATTTCCTCTATTTTTTTATTTGAAATAAATAAATGGAATTTCAAAGACTTATTAAATACTGGCTGCTCTTCTCAGTAATCATAATCAGTTGTGAGGTATTTTTCTCCATATATACATAAAATGATAAAGACTAATATGTAATTATTGTCGTTATTATTTTCGTATAGCAATGTGTTATATGTTTGGTTTATTCTCTTCTGACTTTATAAACAAAAGATCTTTTGCCTTATAGAAAATTTGATGAGTGCCCATTTGAAGTCAAATGTTAATCATTCGTATTCTGAAACGGTCATCCTAATAATATAATAGCTTTATCATTTTATTTTGTAGTTCTAAATTTGGGGAGTTAGAATAAATTATGTCATGGAGATATCAAACGAAAACTAATTTACACAGACAGTAGTCAAGTACCATCATATGGTCATAGTATTTAGTGATGCAAATAAATTTGAATTCACAAGTTATATTAATATTCCTTTAGTTGCTGTTTTTGACTGGAAAGATTAATCAGGCTTTAGTCCATTAGTGGCTCAGTGATTCTGTTACTCTGCCAATTGTTAGGCACTGAGCCTCATCTGCATCTTGATTTGGCTGTTTTAGCCTCATAGTTATTTAATTTGATGAACAGGTCATCTTGCGTTGGTTCCACCATAATCTTCATTGTTGATTTAAACAGTGTTTAGCAGCCATCAATAATATCTTTACATTCACTTTAGCTATAGCTTTCAATAGTCTTTAGAGTTCTTTTTTTTTGACTGATGCATGGATTGGAGCATGCAAACTGCACTACAATTTTAGATCAACTAAGGTACTTTGTGATTGATTGATCATTCCGTCTGCTACT
This sequence comes from Epiperipatus broadwayi, assembly GCA_028023455.1. Taxonomy (NCBI): domain Eukaryota; kingdom Metazoa; phylum Onychophora; class Udeonychophora; order Euonychophora; family Peripatidae; genus Epiperipatus; species Epiperipatus broadwayi. The sequence goes on along the minus strand of JAQFVV010012516.1, from coordinate 517,866 downwards.
TCTTAGAGATACATCTATTTTTTTGTCTATCATAATTGGCTAGTTGTTTTAATTCTTGTAAACTATTGCTCAGTTATTCCAATCTGTCTTTGAGCAAAAAGTGTAAATAGTTCATAAACAGAAAATTGGTGTCAGTAATTTATGTAACATGCTTGTGAAGTGTATCTAAGCATTTTTTTTCACATCTTACCCAATTATTATTATATGCTGCCAACTCAATGAATATATCTTAATTTTGTAATATTAGTATTATGTGGGTATAGATTTATCCTTTTTTTAAGTCTAATATTCATCTGTTTGGTTAAAGAATTAAATAAATGGTACTTTTAAATGATCACTTCATGGTTGAACAGGTATTAAATTTCATTGAATAAAATATTTAGCTTATAGAGTGTCATATAATTTAAATACAATTAGCTTGTCATTTTTTAATATATATTAAACCTATAACCTTAAGACTATGCACCTGAAAAAATGACAGTAGGGACCTCTGCAAATCTAAAACACAAGATTTATTTAAAAGACAAGAGCGGCCACTCTTATCTTCAACCTACTTTTTAAATAAATAGGAAAATCTAAAGCATTTTGTAACATTTAAACAATCTTTCTACTAGCCTGCTTCTCCCTTTGCCCTCCTGTAAACAATAACTAAATAACTATCATTTTTTGGGATGTATAGTCTTAAGGTTGTAGTTTTAATAAATATTACTTTATGTAACGAGTATGCATTTTACAAATATAATTATTACAACTTGTCATTTTTTATAAGTTAATGTTCTATTAGTATAGCAAGTTATAAAATAGTTGTATCTGTAGTATTAATGGATCCCAATTTATATCATCTGTTTTCCTTTGCATTTATTTTTAAATGGTGAATAATTATATCTAGTTTCTACTTCAGTTCTATTCATATCATTAAAAATGGAATGTTCAACTAAATTTCTGAATAAAGTTTTGATAATAGTGAGAACTGTTTTGGTCTTAGGATTAATCAGAAAATTGTGGTGAGACAACTAAACATGATTGGGAAAACAATGGGACAGAAAATATCTCAATCAACACAGAAACTTCTCTGTTTCTGGCAATGCCTATTGATTATCATTTATCAGTATCCATTCCCCAAAGAATTTTAAAAAAGTGTGTAGAACTTTCATGAGTTATTTGCAATAATCTTAACAAGTCTATAACTAATGCATAACTGTAAATCTTAGCATCTGATTTTATATTGTAATATAAAATTCACTTTTATTTTTGTTCCCATTAATCTGTTTTACATTATCACTTTTTAAAATGTGTTCACATGACAATACCAAGAATGTTGTTGCTTTATAATAAATCTTAATGAATAGATTCTCAACTGTGTGATATTATGGAGTTCTGTGATGGCTTTGCTGGGCTTTGATTTTAAATCAGTTCTGCAGCTATCTTTGACACTGTTTGTTGGTTTTGTGTTCTTTTGATGGTAAAAACTGGAACTAAAATAAATATTGATTTATTACTTTTAAAAAAATCTGAAGATGGCTGACAAAGCCTAGAATGTTGTTGATTGGTAAATTCTTTAATCATAGATATATAAACAAATGTATAAGCTCTTCGATTGTTTTATCATTAAGCAAAAAAAATGTATATTTTTATGTTTACACTTTTTTTTAATATGGTTAATTTTTAAAAATATAAGTTAAGAAGTTCAAAATAATAATAATAATAAGGAAACTATGAACAATACATTCTATCAAACACTATAATACAGAACTTTTATGCTATTTTAATAATTATAAATGCAATTTTAAATTTTTTAACAGAATTTTATAGCTCTATGATGACTTAATAAATATTTATCCTATAAGAAGTATCTTATTGTTCTCATTATATATTTTATTTATAATTGGAAAATTCAGATATGATTTTTTTAGGATGTTTTTCATTTGCAAACTTATATTTCTAATAAATCAAGTGTCAGTTATTGATTCATAATATTGAATAAAGATTTCAATCCCAAAATTAAATGTTGAACTATTAACTAAAATTGTCACTAGAGAATAAGGGGGGAAACATTATTATTGAGGATTAGATTGTAATCATTTTCATTTTTATTCAGAAGGCCACCAACTGATGCAGATTGTTTTTGTATTATGTGATTAAAAGGTCTGATCAACAAATTTGTTTTCAATAATATATATAATAACTTGGCACTTACACATACATATATATATATCTTTACAGACAGCTACATGATGGATTTTGGATATGATGAGTGGAGATATTTCTGCTCTTGATATTTTCTACCTTTAAATATGGGACATTCCATTAAAATTTTATTTTTTAAAAATAAGTATGTTAAAATCACCAGATGTTCTTATAAAAAAATTTAAATGTTTTATGTGGTTGTAAACAATAACAGTAGTGTTTTAAATTGTGTCAATCTTAATCAAACTTGTACTTATTTCAGTTTTTAAAACAGTGATTACACATTAAAAAAAAACAAAGCTTTATTGTAAATGGGGTTTTTTTTCTATAAAAATATAATTTATACACACACAAAAAAAATCTAAAAAGTTAAATACATCTAAACAATATTCATTAATATTTGAAAATATTAGTTTTATGGCATTTTAAAGTTGATAATTTTTCATTTCAGATAAGGTTAATTCCAGGTTATAAGACAAAAACATCTGTTATTATTGATAAACAGAGCAAAACTCACAATTAATGTGCTAGTATAGGAAATGTGATCATGTGATGCTTAATCTGTTATTATTATTATTTATAATGTGATGTCTTTACGTATATCTGAAAGGTGAGTGATTTTTGTGTAAAATCTGTCTCTGTTTTTTCCCAAGTTTAATAATAGTAGAGCCAGCTGGATTTGATCTTTCTAGATATTAGTGGAATCTCATCAACAGATTCAAGATTATCTATAGCTTTAGAAATAGAATTTAATGATCACTATATCATATAATTGTGAATCAAGACAAAATATGAATCATTAAGTTAATGATTGACACATGTAATACAGAATAATGAATCTATCAACTTATTGGAATTCCTTTACAATGTTTGTGAATAATTAACTATCTAAAAAGATCATATGTAGTGTTCACATTTCACAAGCAGAATTTTCTTTAAATGCTGATGTATATCAACTAATATTAGTTATTTAAATGAGAAATGAGCACAGACTTTCACACAACCCACCATTAAAGTATGAGGATTGGTTATCTTAATATATATCTGAGCACTCATAGCACATATGTGTGGAGATGGTAATCTGGACCAACTGATGATTGCTGTTTTAGTATGAAATATGTATATTGGTGATTATTCATCTTTTATCGACATATATGTATTCAAGTGTATCAGTGTTATGAGATAGAGTGGAGAGTGGTGGGTCATGTGAAAGTCTGTGCTCATATACCTATATATTACATTTAGACACAGGTATATAATAAGCCTGTGTGTTTCAGTTATTAAATGAGAAAATAATATATCTAAAACTTATTATATTAATATAAAATATTGGGTAATACTTTCGCTAATTAATGATTGGCTGCTTTTAATCTCATTATGAATCTTGGCAATTTTTATAATAAAGTTGAGGATAGCTGTCATTATATAGCTGAAAGCAGTCCTTAAGATTTTGATATTAATATTATTTTTTTTATTTTGCTATTTCAACATTTGCTTTAAATATTCCTACAATAATTTATATATGTGTTTATACAATCATCATTTCTTTTTATTTGTATGTAAATAAGTAAAACTTAGTTTCATGTGTGTGCTCTTTTTAATACATGTATATGTGTTACTACCTTTTTCAATTTGCATTTGTTTGTAAAAGACATTTGTTAATGCCAAAGAATTTTCTGCAATGAGTTTTATTATTATGTTGTGTGAAAACATTTGAACAGTCATTAATTTCATTAATAATTTGCTTATAAACACACTTAAAAAAAAATAAAGTGGCTGGTCTTTTTGTTATTTGATAGAGAATAGTAGATATTTTCACAATATTTTATTTTTAAAAAAAGAGTAGTATTTACATTATAGATATGGTAAATTTAATTGTTGTAAGAATTACTCTAAAGAACTGTAAAAAAATGTGCCATATTATTGTTACTACTTTTATTGATTTATGAGTTTGGCACAGCAATATAGGGGTTGACTCTAGAGCTAAAGGTCTCTGACTCAAAATTCAATTTATTTTGGTGCTCAAACATCATATGATTATCCCAGCAATTAATTGTGTGATTATATAGTACTTCTATTACAATTCATAATTTTTACCAAAGCTTTGTTTAATTAAAAAAATATTTTAATTTTTATACTCATAGTTGTCTGTTTGTAATATAACTCTTTTAATTGTGTGTTATATTTTGGCTAACCATCAGTTTTTCTTTAAAATAAAGATTATTTAAGTAAATTAACGTCATCAAGGCAAATCACACAGTTGATTTCTTTCAAAAGAATGACTACGAAAATAAATAAAAAAGATTTTAGAAAGATTAGAGATAATTTATAATTTCACAATTTTTTCTATAAATGAATGTCTCATCACATTCAATCTGATCATCAAGTTCTGGAAAATGCAAGCAGTCAGATTGAACTGATCATTTATTAAATACCTTATAAATTAAAACATGAATAAGTTTATTGAATCGCTGACAGTAAAAAAAAAAAAAAAAGTTTTTTCTACATAGATATCGTATTAAAGAAAGCTTAAAGTGAATGGTCAAATTCATAGTTACCAGTTGTACTATTTGTAGATATATTTGTTTCTATTTATAGTTAAATTTATATTGCTTCTCATCAGATAGCTCGAATTCTTATTTGTGTTTTTGTAACAGCTGTATTATTTTCTACTAGTTTTGAACTGTAAAAAGTAAAGCTTTTGCTACCTTTAAGATATCAGCGATTAAATATTTCAAATTGTAATTGTCATCAGTAAAAATAATAATAATAGCGTTGTTAGCCGAGAGGTCATCGCAGCCGCCTTGCAAGCAAGTAGTTGGTTGCAGACGGTTGTGAGTTCGCCTCCCGGCCGTATGACACATGAAAATAATAAAATAATAATAATAGTCAAATGGAGTGTTTGTTTTTTTTTTTTTGGGGGGGGGGGGTCGTCTAGAGGTCATGTGACATTTGAGCATCTATGAACCTCATTGAGTTTCAATCCCATGGCCTTTTAATTTTCGATTTTCTGCTATATTACTACTAGACTAAATCACACAGTATATTCGCAATAAGACAGTGCAGTAGTTGAGCTGGATATTTGGGAATATGAAAAATTAATGGTCTTCAAGAAGATAAGACTAATGATATTGTTGTAAAGACCAAATAAAAGTGTTTTCCTAGTTTTTGTAATAGTTATTCTATTTCTTTTTAGAAATGTATACGGGTGAAACATTTATTTCTCTGAAATTCCTCGTTTATCGGCTTTTTCAGATTTGTAAATTTCTAAATCTTTTTTATTCCCATTGAAAACCCAAAATTTATTAACAATGTAAATAAACATTATTTTTTACTATTTATGTAAATGTATTAAATAACTTCCGCACCACCGCACGTTCTTTAGAAAACAAATGAATAAAGACACAGTAAAAGAGAAGTGACTACCAAAATGCATTGCGTGCAGAATCAACACTCATCAGTCACCATCTCTCATCAATTTTATCATTATGTATAATATTTATCAAATGTAACAATAGTTTTGTTTATTACATTTTGTTAGTAATGATATAATAATACTTTATTATAAAAAGTTAAAGATTATCTTACAAATGTTGTTTTGGTAATAGTTTTTTTGAATAATAGGTATTTGGATTAATATATTCTACATGTGTGTGGGTATATATATGCATAATGTGATCAATGAACAAAGATTATTAAAGTGATAAAATTTATCTTATTCCTGGTGAAAAAAATAAAATAAAAAGTACTTAAGTTCTATGGGGAAATTTTATTTGTTAATCTGAAGAAATGCATTATTGGGTTTGTGTTTTAATTGAAAATAACCTTTTTAATTTATCTCTCCGTTATTTGCATATTTTTACATAGTGCATTTATTCATTTTGAAGTTATCAGTAAATGTCATTTAATTTTTAACGTTTTTTTTTCCTTTAATTTAATTAAAGGATATGCTTCTTTTAATTTACTCGTGTTTTTTTTTTTATTAAATGTTAACTTATTTAGTATCGTGCCTATCTGCTTCCACTCTTAAGTTTTATACACATTTCAGAAAACTTCTTTACTTCATCCATTCATTTCACATGTGGGCTTTTTTTTTTAAGTCTTTTACAATTTATTGGGATTAACTTCAAATTTTTAGTCGACTGTCTGTTGTCATTTCTTTTTAGTAACATATTTAGCCCAACTCCATTTCAACCAATTTTCTTCGATTGATATTGATTAGATTATGTTGGTTTTCCTAACTCATTTATTTTAATTTTTATTTGTTAATCCTATCATGGTCTGCAGTCTTCATTTTTCTATTAAGTGTCCAGTCTCAAAATTATAGAAGCACTAATAGAATATTTTTATTTTACCAAAAGCACTTGATACGAATTTAATTTTATAATCAGTTTCATCTCTCATGTTTTCCATCTGCGTTAGTTATTTATTTAAGTATATCTAATAAGGTTAAAATAATAAGGTATAGAAATTGGTAAGGTAACTTAGTATATTTAAGTCATTATAGAATAGTATATATGCATATATTTATATAACAAATTTTATTTTTTAATTTCAGATTTCAATTCTGCTTATGTTTGTGTTGATTTATATCATATATGTGGCACTGTAAATGACTCTATCATGAAACAAATAGAATTGGATAGCCATTCCAGTTGTGCATCTCTAAGGGCTGCTCCAAAAAAGCGCCGTTTACCTCGGGTTTCCTTGCAACGGCTTTTCCTTCGCCACCCTTCTAAAAGAAAGCCAGGTCGTATACCAATACCTGATATCGAAACCAAATCCAATAGCAGTAGCACTTCAACACCTACTGAGCAAGACTCTAGTCATAATAGTGTAGGTTCAAGTGAACCTGAAGATGCTTTGGCTTTAACCTCATGTAATTTAGAGTCAGACGGACTGATGGAATGTCCATTATGTTTGACAGAACAACCTCGGGAGTGTTTTCCTGAAATATCTACTTGTCACCATAGATCCTGCTATGAGTGTCTTCAGCAATATCTTAAAATTGAAATTACTGAGAGTCGGGTAAATATCTCCTGTCCAGAGTGTGCTGAGCGCTTCCATCCTACAGATATAAAAATGATACTTAATAATGGACAATTAATGTCAAAATACGAAGAGTTCATGCTGCGACGTGTATTGGTTGCAGAGCCAGATACTAGGTGGTGCCCAGCCCCTGATTGCAGGTCATTTTTTATCCTTGAATAATTATATTTTTATTATGTATTATATCTGTAGTTTTACTTTAAAACTTGATTTTTATTTTTAAGGATTTTTTTTATAATATCATTTCGCAATTTAAGTATTAAACTATTATAAAGATTGATCTGTATACAAATGTTATATATGTAAAATAATATTTTTATTTATATTTAGAGAATGACTGCTTGAAGTTTATCTGAAGATTTTAGTTGTATTTCTATATTGACTATTTCCATCATCTAATATTAAGTACTGAATGTCTTAAAAAGATTTAACTTTATTTAAATTTTCCAATTATATTTAACTGTTAGTAATATGTCACAGATTAGTATATGCACAATATTTTGAGTGGTTATTGTTCTCGTCTCTTCTTTAAGCGTTGCTGGATTGATCACGCCTTTGACTGAGAGGATTCAAGAATCTAAGGGTTCAGGTTCAATTTCCATCTAGTACTGTCACTAGTCAGGCCAGCAACCCCTGAAGAAAAGAGGAAAATAATACCACTCGAAATGTTATGCATTTACTAACCTGTGTGCTTGAAGTTGAATTGATTCCTGTCAGTCCATCCTGCCTTAAAAAAATTATTATCAAATTAATTTTAAAAATAGTGTTTTTCTTTTTAATAAAATAATTACTTTATAAAATGTTTTAAACATAAAGTTTGGTATTTATTATTAATTACTCTCTTAAATGTAAACTGTTTGTTTGAAAGATGCATGGTGAATTCGATGAAAGCTTCGTCCTTCATTTTTTAAGGATACAGATAAAATAAACTCTATATAATCATACAGGAAGAGCTGTAAAAATTATTGAAAACAAATAAATATTACTTTTCACTGTTTAACCACATACAAAGTATAACTTAACTGTTAGCTTTAAGAACAACCCTGGTGCTCCAATTGAAAACATTTTACACATATTATTTGCAAAATGTGTTTATATTTATATAGTATATAATGAAATTTCAAGTTATTGTTTTTCAATTGACTTGGTAAAAATAAATGGTAGATGTGGGAAAGTAATTCGTTAAATATTATAGATAAGAACAATTTAATTATTATTTATTAAAATCCATTTCAAATTAGATTTTATAATTCAAAACATTCACCATCTTTCATTGAATTTTATGATTAATTCACTAAAAAGCATATACTATTAATTAAAATAGAAAAAAAAGAAATGAATGATGAAATTTTAATTTCTCTTAATTGTTAAACTAAAACTTGAGATTTTTTTTAAAATTGCTGCCTTCAAAAAAAAATCTTGTAAATGATTTTTAACTCTTGCATTTTGTTTCAAATATTGGAAATAATGGTGGCATTGTTCTGATTGACAGTTTTTAAAATTTGAATATGAAAAGTCCAGGTAGAAATAATAAATTGTTCTTTCTTTCTAAAAAAAAAAAAAAATCTATTTAAATATCTAACTTAAAAATATTTATATTATGTCGCTTAGATATCTGATAGTATGAGATGATCTGAATGATCAATGTTTGGAATTCTATGAGATTCTCCTGATTTATATATTGGGCACCACAATATGAATTACTATATCATGCATGTTATTTTATCCCAATTACTGCAGATTAATTGCAGTGACCAGTTAATATTTATTCCATCTCCATATATCTTAGTTCTTAACTAAAAAGGACTAGAAATTGATGTATTAAAACACTTAGATTTTAATGGTTATTATTAGGTAAGTCCTATCATTTAGTCATAATAATTGGCAACAAATTTAGTAAATGAAATAATAACTAATCAAGCAATGGAAAGATGACTATTACTAACTACAACAATATGAATACTTTTTCCCCCATTTTGAATATGAATATTTTTCCTTTTTTTTATTCTATGTGATTTGAAGAAAATTCTTCATATATCTGATATCGGATAATACCCATATCTTTTACAAAGAAATAGAAATCTGGTATTTTGAAATTTAGAGACCTATTATTATGAAAATATATATTGAGAAGCATTATTTCTTCTCACATATATATATATATATTTCTAAAATAGCCATTAGTAAGGTTATTAAAGTTCCGATTATTAGATGATATATGATGGATTCCATACAATTTAAATAGTAAGAATATGAATATTAACAATTGATTAACGATAGTTATAAAAGAGAGAAAAGGATAATTGTGAGTTTCTGCAAACCAAGATGGCAGCCTTTATTTTTGAAAAATATAGTTTCGAGGACCTACAATCTTCCAAAGATGTATTAGTTGTTAAATTAAAAAAAAAAAAATTAATAAATTGATTGTTAAATTTTTTTTAATATTTAAAAATTCCAATAAATTTTACTAAGAATCTTTATTTCAATTTATATATATTGTAACCAGACAAGATCATCCAACCTCTTTACATCGATTGTAAATATTTTCTGATAAGCATATTTCAGGAAGGAACTATCGATTGGCATTCCCCAATGCAGATGTTACCCCGCCTACAACAATATTTCCTGCTCATCAGAGGATGTAGCGCCATAGAGACTGGAAGCATCTAGAAATTTATGTTTGGTTTCCCAAACAGCACTACTAGAATTCCATCTCACTACAACTTTACTTACCATCGTCTGGTTATGCCGAACATAGCTCAAGAGGCATGAGATTCTTGTGAACCAGTGCATAAATGGATGAATGATGTAAATGAAATTGACAAAAGGTATTATTTATTTTGAAACAATAATTTTATTTAATAACAATATGATGTATAAAGTTCTTAAAGAAGAAGTATGAAAAGTTTGTTGACAGTCTCTATACTGGCTGTCTTCATATCCGTGTGCACATTACGGATGTTTTTCTGATTGTTCCTGAATGGGAATTGTCCTTCTAGGTTTGAAGCTCCCTCATCTGCATCGATACGTATCCATGTGTATAGAAGTAATTTATTTATTTAGGTATCTTGAAGTATTTATTCTATCCAACTATCTTGACGTACTTATTTTAATCCAAATATTAAGAAATATGTGTTTTAATCCAGGAATCCCAAGCATTTATTTTTATTTTACATATCATACAAGTGTGGGCTTGAACCATTTATTCACCATTTCGATACGGTTTGAAGTCATTATTGGAAAGAGATTTATTATTACCTAATATATTCGGTGTGGGTTTGAATCACTTATTCACCATTTCAATACAGTTTGAAGTCATTATTTGAAAGAGATTTATTATTACTTAATATATTCAGTGTGGGTTTGAACCATTTATTCATCATATCAATACCGTTTGAATCATTATTTGGAGAACATTATATTATTATTCCTTAATTCACATATATAAACATTTCCTTAATTTATGTATGTGTGGTTCCAGAGGCAATTCAATTTTTTTATAAAATAATAACCGTCATTCAGAATAAAAAAAATTTTCATTTTGCATCATTTTATAATCAATCAATCCAGAAAATGACATTTTATTAAATCATAGATTATCTTATATGTAAAACAAACACAGATGTGTGATAAAGATACTAATGTAAAATTTAAATACGTTAAAATAAATACACACATTAATTCCAAAATAGAACTCAAACAACAAACTATGATATATAGATAAATATCAACAAATTATAAATTATCCGAACGTTACCCTTCATTATCAAGGACAACACAATTTTCAAACAGTATACTAATATGCAAATGTATAAAATAATATAGGCTAATATGCAAATGAGGGTTAAAGCGCTTCAGCACGTCACTTCTTTGATAAAGCATAAAACGATTCTCTCTTATTCAATGCGTGCTCGTCCGAAATAATAAAAAATGCCTCTTTAACTTTTCTTCTCAGATCACTTCGTTCCCTACACATAATTTTAGGTTCATCCGGCTTGCATGCATGACCCGCAGCAATTGCATGCTGTACAAATATTGATGGGTGGGATGAATCGGATTAGACAGCAAGATAAACCTAGGATTTTATTACCATATATTCGTAATATTTACGATAAAATGCTTGAGATCTTCCGTTCGGAATTTTGTGTATGTTTTAGATCGCCCCCTAACTTGCATAGATGTTTAAATAATACTAAAGATTTCATTCCTCCGACATGCACAATAGGCAGTCTACAAAATTGCATGCAGAGAACATAATTGTCAGGCTGCATATTATGGAGAAACGAAAGCATCCGTTCAGGTTAGATTGTCCCAACATATATATTCATATAATAGAGCTATGGCTGATTCATCCCACCCATCAATATTTGTACAGCATGCAATTGCTGCGGGTCATGCATGCAAGCCGGATGAACCTAAAATAATGTGTAGGGAACGAAGTGATCTGAGAAGAAAAGTTAAAGAGGCATTTTTTATTATTTCGGACAAGCACGCATTGAATAAGAGAGAATCGTTTTATGCTTTATCAAAGAAGTGGCGTGCTGAAGCGCTTTAACCCTCATTTGCATATTAGGCTATATTATTTTATACATTTGTATATTAGTATACTGTTTGAAAATTGTGTTGTCCTTGATAATGAAGGGTAAGCCTTCAAAAACGTTCGGATAATTTATAATTTGTGGATATTTATCTATATATCATAGTTTGCTGTTTGAGTTATATTTTGGAATTAATATGTGTATCTATTTTAACGTATTTAAATTTTACATAGATTATCTTAATAAACACATCTTACAAAATATTTTTATTTCATCTATTACTCCACTGCGATCCATTTTTAAACATATTTCCCTTTTGTATTACTTACAATCAATCAATTTAAAACTAACATTTCATTATATTATATTTTAACTTAAGAAATACAATTTACAAAATATTTTTACGTATTATAAAAGGCTATAAAAGATGTACAATTTGTCTACCTGAACCTACATCTGCTGGCAGTTCACTATAAATTTTCCAACCAATAAGGGGTGTTCTGAGAGCTCAACAAGTCAATGGTCAGTTTACAGGCCTTGATTTTATTTTACTTCATAACTGAACCGAGGGCAGAGAAGAGAGAACGCTATTTTCGATTACCCAGACATTTGAAGATATAATATTTTAACCATTTGTTTCTTAATTTAATATTTTTTTTAGTTACAGGTTCCTTCTTTTTATTATTCACTGTGCTCCAAGCTTTATTGGGCTAGTAGTCATATAACATGGATTTCTCCAATAACAGTCTTGATGCTTTCTAACCATATGTCTGCTACAAAAATTCCTTAAGCAATCTCTACTCCCCTATTTATCTCTTTATGCTTTTTTATATTTCAGTTTTGGGATCGATCTAACACCAATCACCAATCTTCTCAGAGGTCTATGTGTTTATTTTCTTTCCTCATTGGTCATCTATTTTTGGTGGGAACAGATTCTGATAACTCTTATTTGATGTTTTTGAAAAACATCTATTGATTTTTATGCCCACGGCAATCTTTTTTTTTTTTATTAAATGTTAATTACAGCCTTCGTTTTTTGATAATCTGTAAACATTAAACTTTTGCAAAATGCTACATTTTAACAGTACTTTTAATATTTTAAAATATTAATTTTTAAATTGCTGTCATCTTTTTATTTTTTCGTTTTAGCTTTTATTTTTGAAAACTTTATCAGCTTTTTTATTTTTATTTTATCTTGACAGTTTTAAATTTGGGGGGACGACTTCAAATTATATATGCGAAACAACCTGTCTGTTTCAATATATGTTACAATGTGGAAGCGATGGGACACATTTAACATTGTCATACTTTGGTTTTCAATTCAGCATGCTGCTGACATGAATAAAGTGAAAATATTGTAATTATTTTTTTCCACAAAAATTTTTTTAAAAAAAGTAACAGTAATAAAAAAAATGAAATATAAAAATTAAAAACATTTCCTAGCAACATTTTTTTGTAAACATTTTCTGTGGGCTCCCAAAACTATATATTTATCAAAAGTATGGGCTGCTGTCTTGGTTTACTGGAAAACTACTGAGAAAAGAAAAGAGTAAAATAAATATTAATAATTTTTTTTCTCTCTAGAAAATATATCTATTAGTAAAATTTTATGTACTGCTTATTAGGTTTTTAAAAGAAAGAAAATAAAAAAGTAAAGTTTTAACATTTTTGTTATTTTCTGATTATAATGGGGGAAAACGTAATTTTCTGTCAGTGCACCATCTTTCGGCCATTTTTGGTTATATTTTCTTCATTTTATTGTAAAATCTTAACTTAATCTATATTTTAAATTTTAATTTCAAAAAAATCTGCAGCTGGCAGTATTTTAGCAAAAAAAATCGAATTTTGATTGCTATATATGGTATTACAAAGAGTTGACTGTCTACCCCCTTTTACCTTATATGGTGCTTGAAAGCTTCGATTGTAAATCCCCATCATGATTGAGTAGGAGTTTCTAACTGTCATTGCAGAAATCTTATGCAAAATGTTTTATACTTTCATAATAAATTTTGATAGTGAATAAATATATTTTTCATAATTATTTATATTTATAATTAATTTTTTACAATATATTAGTTAATACTGTACTTAAATATAGCCTTTTCTCTGAAAATATTTAATTTTCTGAAGAAAAACAAGAGAAATGAATAACGCACATCACTATTTGCAAATCAATGACATTCATTGATCACCAACAGAAAACAATTATTTTTCATACTGTATTGACTAATAGTGTGATTAGATTTAGAATTTTATTTAAAATATTTATTTTAGAACAAGAAAAGACAACAGAAATGAATAATCAGCATTTCTACTTTTAAGACACAATAAACCACTGGCAATTGCAGGCTATTTTTCTTATGTTTTTCTTATATATATATATCTTCTTTTTTTTTAATTATGAATTGCATTTTCAATTTTTCATTGCATTTAAGCAATTTGAATGTAAAATAACTCAATTTTTAGAAACTAAATTAAAACAATTCTGATTATTTTGCTTTAATATTTTTATGAATAGAAATGTAATTGACAAATAAGAGCAATCAAAGTTTTACTCAATCTGACAAATAAGAAATACTGTTTTAATTAAAGTTGGGTTTTTTGTTCAAATGAAAGTGTGATTTAAGGATTATACTGTTTGGGGGTAGTTAAGACAAAAATGGCTACAGAGGAATTTCAATAATTATGATTGGAATTTTTTTAATTAAAAAAGGAGAGAAATAATCTTTTGTAAAAATACTCAATTGATCATGGTTTAATGCTCTTGTGTCTGAGATATATGATTGGATGGACACAGTGTTGTTCTAAAAAATAAGATAATGGGCAAGTTAAAGCAGTACACTTAAGTGTCTTTAGGGGAACAATCAGTCTTTATTTAGCTGTCGAATAAAACAGTAGTATCAGTTCACTTATGAAGATCACAGTGAGAAGGTAATTTTGTAGTCTGAAGTAAGACTAATATCATCAATAGTTTTTTTAAAATGCTTTTCAAAATGGAATTTGAAGGAAATCATATGCTAGACCTTAGCTAGAAGCTAAGCATTACCAAACCTTGCTATGTAGTCTATGAAAAGAAAATCTAGAATACCCTTAGAAGAAATCTGCAACAAGCTTTGTATTTAATTCAAAAGTATGACTTGTCTCAGCCTATGAATCTGACTGCAAATTATAGGGAAATTGATAAATTTAATCTGCACAAACCTGGAAATTAGTATATTGTAAAATGTATAAATTTGACTGTGTTTATCTATCCTGGAAATTTGTGCTGATGGAAATGTTATCATAATGGAAATTTGAACTTGGGAAAGGAAAAATTAATAGAACTTTTAGAGGAAAAAAGGATTGTTTAATCTCAACATTTGAAGCTTACAAGAAGAAAAATCAACATTAAAAGAAAATGAAAATTATAACTATTAAAGGACTCCAAAGAAAAAATATCCATCGTAAAAAGGTGTAGCGGATACGTCTATATTTACAAATAACTTTTAATAATGAATTTTTTTATTCTTTTCTCAATTTTCTTAATTATTTATTAATTTCATTAAATATTTGTCTTAAAAGTAATAGTGTTAATTCCTCCAACTATTTTTTCTATTATTTTCCAATAAAGCTATTTAAAGTAGATTAAGCTATAAATTTATAATTTCTCTTGTTCTCTGTCATTTTGAGCTAGTTCTATAGCGATAAATTAATTTATGTCTTGCATTGGTGGTCGAGAGGTCAGCGCGACTGCCTTGCACTTGCAGGCAGTTGCCCGGGTTGCAGGTTCGCGTCCCGGCCGATGCTATGACACTTTTAAAAAAAAATTTATTTATTTATTTATGTGTGGTTGTTTATGTTTGTACATCCAGATATTTAAAGTCCATTTACTGCACTTTATTTATAGATAAGAAATTAGTTTATAATTGGCCTGTATGTTCATGGTATCATATAGCCAGAGCATTGATGATGATCAGCATGTATCAGGATCCCAGCACTATTTTTTATGATTGTTAGATTAGCACTGAAGTATGTGCATGCAGGTGATTGTTTTATATTATGCGCAAAGTTTGGCATTGGCTAGATAAGTAGCCTAGCTTTTGATGTAGAATTTCTTTTAGATCCAGTCACAATGGATGACTATTGATTATTTTTCTATAATGCTGGTGAGGTAGGCATAATTATTAATATAATTACTTATTTTTATTCTTTGCTGATCTCGTGCACCTTTTATATTTATTCATTTTATATTTGATTGAGATATAATTTGGGGATGATGATGATTTCCTATCTCTCCATGTTACTCCTTCCCCCATTCTATTACATATATATGTGTGTATGTTGCATATATACTACTTGTATATAAATATTTACATTTTGATTTACAAGTTCAAGCTCACTCCATTTACAACGTTGCCACCATTCACTTCAGATAAATACAATAATGATTATCACTAATTATTTATTAGAGATTGTCTTTAACCAAGATATAAACTTCAGACCTCAGTTAAAGATTAATATATCTGATTTTTTTAAATTAAGTGCCCATACACACACACACAGAGTTATTCACATTTTTCTTTCCTATGTTTAATATTTCTATCCATCTTATTAAATAATCTCCACATTACCACAGATTCCTTTAAAATCACTTAAAGATGCAATAAAAGACAAATGACCCCACTTGTATATAATTTAACATAATGAAATACATTCAGTTTTTAAAATAAACATTATTAGATTTTATATCTGATATTAATGATCGGATTAAGTTTTACTTGCAATATTGATTATTCAAAAGTTTTTTTCAGTGTGCTGTAGATACTTAATAAATTGCTTTTTATTCTTGCTCCTTTTTTATTCACTTTTTATCGTTTCCAAAGACTGAATTAATATTGCCAAGTGAGAGCAAAATTTTCAGAAACACTGGAATTGGAAAAAATATATATATATATTCTTCCACATCTACTGATAATTAGCAATTGAATAATAGAATTATATACGTTGATGGTACCCCCCCCCCCCATCTTTATTGAAAGAGCTTCTCGTGATGATCTATCCTAGATCTTCATTTCTCCTTTATTTTATGTCATTCTTTGATGTTTTTTTTTTTTAAATTAAAAAAAGTCAAACAAAACAGATTTTATATATATAGTTTTAAAATTAACAATGTTTTCAAATATATTATTTTTTTACAAGTAAGCTTTAATTATTTATTGTTTTATTTCATTGGACAATATCAATATTGCTTTTATCTTATTATTATATTTTTTAATTTTTCTTTTTCTATCATATGAGCATACCTTAAAAATGTAGTATTTTAGTTGGTGATAATATCACCACTAGTCAATAGTTGACATCATTTACGCTAGATTACTCCTTGAAAGAAAAATAATTTTAATCTGCATCTAAGTGTAATGTCATCTATTTAAAATTAATAATTCGACATTGTACTCTTAGAGTTAACTGAAAAATATATTTATTATTTTTCTTCAATTTAATAAAAATAATGATACTTCTACTGTAAGAAAGAAATGGTTTCAAACAAAAAGTATATTATTATTAAAAAGGTAGATAACACTTTTTTCTTAATTAGTTGATTGATTGTTCATTGATCTGCTGAAGGTAGTTATTATATCTGTAATTTTGGAAACCATCACATATATTATAAACACGATGATGGCAACTTTTCAAGACAATGGAAAAACTTCTTTTATTCTGTGTCCAAGAACTAGGTAGAAGTTTTGTACTTCATTATAAAAAAAAGCTAAACGTTTTAAATTCATTGTGAATTAAATAATTTTAACTAAAGAGTGTTTAATTGTGTTTGTGATCGTGTACAGCAGATTTTGTTTCTGATCCGTGCAGGCTTCTCAGAATGCTTTATCTCTATGAATCTATAGTAAACGTATAATTAAATAATTGAACCTTGATAAGATTTATTCTAAACATTTAGATACATTTTCATTTTTAAATCGGGTGAATAGTATGTACATGATATGGAACGTCAATATTATTTTTTTTAACAAATTATTAAAAAAAAAAAAAGATTTTATTGTAAGATGATGGGACAAATTTCCAAACATAGAATTTTGAACATTTTTTTTCAGTTTTCCTGTGAGTAGCATGGAGAAACAGGGCCGCATAGGGGGCTAGAATCTTGGTAGTGCTGATAGCAGACGACATAAGATTTATCCCATTTCCACATGGTGAACAGAGCCACCTAGCGGCTGGAATAAGCATTGCTGCTTTTGGCCCCTACTGTGGATACTTGTGTGTTTATGCAGAATCAGGCCTCTAGCAGTGGGAGTACACTATTTCCACAACTACCATTTTATACTGTTACGATTTTGTGCACACACACATACATTATATATATATATTAATGTGTGCCATATTGCTATTGACCATCGTTAATAAGTATATTACAATTGTCACATTTAAAGTAAAACGGACACAGATTCGGTTATCCTGACTAAACATGTGTTTGATTTGTGATCAATCATCATCATTTTCAACTATTATCGATCCACTTCACAATGATCTCTTCAAGTTTAATTCTCTTTCTCTGATCCATAACTTTTCTTCATTATTTCATCTATCCATTACACGTGTGATTTATTTCTAGGTTCTTTACAGTCTCTTAAAGTCCAACTTGAGTCTTATACTATCAACATCTTTTCTAGCAATAATTCTAACCCAGTCCCATTTGAGTCTCTTAATTTAATTCATGGTGTTAATGATAGTTGTTTGCTCTTTCTCATTGCTGCCAGATACATCTTTACATATTGAGTGGTTTGTCTTCCATTAAATGTCCAAGTCTCAGATCCATAAATCAGAACTTATAAAATACATCTATTAAAAACTTTCTTTCTTAAATACATAAGCATATTTCTTTTTAAAATTAAATTATTTCTACCAAAATTAATTTATTCAAGTTTAATTCTATGATTGGTTTCATCCATTATTTCTATCTGTATTAATAATCTTACTGAAATATTTGTAGTTGATAACTTCTAATTCATCATCATCAACTTTTATTTTCTACTCAGAAAATACATAGCATATATTTCACTCTTTTTAGCATTTAATCTTACTTTCATCTGATATCTCTTGCAACATTTCTTGAAACTCTGAAGCATTATTTGCAAAAACAACCACATTATTTGCATAATTTAAATGATTTAAACTCTATTTTTACTCTCTTAGCTTCCCATTTTAATTCACAAAATACAAGTTCTGTAAAATGTTTTGCTGTATCTTAATGATTCAAAGATTAATCATGATGGAAATACTTATAGAATCAAAATGCACATTTAAAACTCAAAACATAATGGCAACTCATATTAATTGGTTCTTTTTATATTTTTTTTCAATATTTGGGTCCAATCCACCATGTTAAAAGAACTTTTAAATCTAACTTGTTCTTTTTATTGGTTGAAAATATCTTGGTAAGACAGATTTGTAATTTGTAATATTTTCTTTTCAGTGTTATTATTGTATTCTTTCAATCACCTTATCTATATCTTTATCATTTAGACATTTGGTATGCAGTTTTGCAACAATTTTTATATTTCTTCAGTTCCTTATTTCTTTTAGTTTACTGGTTACCTAACATCCAAATACATTTAAACATAAGAAAATTAGATTTAAACCAAAAACATCACTTTTGAGGTTCTAATTAGAAATTTTACACATCTTTTAATTCTTTTTATCTTCTTTTATTTCTTTGCAGCAAGAAGTATGCTTTGGAAAACAATTTGCTAATTTTAAAAGAAACCAACAAAATTCTGTTTTAAATATGCTGGTTTATAAACTCATTTTGTGCCATTTAATAATGTATACTAAAATTTTACATATTATTTACAGTTGTTGAAGATTCCTACCATTTTTTTTTTTATACTTGCTATTTTAATTATTTTTCACATGCATATATTTGTGAAGGGATTTTTGTATGTATATTTCGGCATATAGAATAACAATTTTTATTCTGTAAATGTTAAACAATAAAAATAGCAACTTTGTATGAAGGAATAAGTTTGGATTAGACATGATCTTTTTATTTGCCTATGCAGTAGTCTCATCATACCATCTTATTTAATTCTGAGACTTCACGTAGATACTAAAATGCACATGTAGTGCAGATATTTTTCTATTTTTTTTTTTATAGTATATACATATGTAATCAGTTAGGTCTCAAATCTATAACTGCACTTATAAATAAAATATCTCATACTGTAACTTCCACCAGTGTATAAATATATGATGTTTAGTCTATTAATATGACCCCATATTCTAGGGTGGGAATAATTTCTATCCTCATTGCCACATCTAGAAGGATGATAAACATAAATATTATAAGTAATATATATATGTAATAAATGATTATTGCTCTGAATAAGCATGTAATTGCAGCAGCAGACTCATAATTAAAATCTATCGTGTCAAAACCATTCATTCGTGTAAAAATATTAAACTATCCTCTGTCATTACATATACTTCAAAGATAATCTCTTACTGTCATTTGAGCCAAAAACTTAGAAAATTCTTGAGTCTCGTGCCATAAATGATGACTGGATTTTATTTAAAGATTGTACATCTTAAGATATCAGCAGAAATAATTAGAATTTTCAAACAAGAGAATTTAATTTTTAAAAAATATAAACATTAAAATATCATTGATTCCAAAAGTAGAATTACTTCTGTATTCGTCTTTATTGTAATTACATTAAAAATTGTTTTTGGAATGAAAAAGTAATCTTAAATTTGAAAATTCAAACTACTTATCTGAAAAAGATCATAAGAGCCATTTGATTGAAGTTTTGTGATCACCATGACTTAATTACATTATGAACTATAAAATTAAAAATTTCATTTTTTAATTTTATATATTTTTTAAACATGGGCTATTGAAATCACAGTTAATGATACTTTATATAAGAGGGAAAGATTGTATATAAATATATAAAGTAACCCTAATCATTTGCCTACCTGTTGATTGGCACAGTTTTGAAATAAAACTATTTAAAATTGAAATGATTTTCTTTCAACTTCTTATTTCATTAATAGAATTTTACTAAACTGGCAGTAATATATATGTCCCTTCTGTCATTTTTTCAGGCGCATAGCTTTAAGGTTGTAGCCTTAATATATATTAGTTTGGGGTAACGAGTATGTACTTTATAAATATGATTATTAAACTGGTGGTATAATTCTAGAATAAAATTTTAACTTTTAAAACATTTAAAAATATTGTGTAAAGAATTATAGTGCAATTTTAATACTCATTGTCCTGTGTGTTTTTATGTAGTAATAGTGATAGAGTTTGCAGCTTAAGGCCCATGGATTCAATTATTTGCCCTGCGTAGTTTGATACAATATTGCAGCCTAACAGTGTTACTTCTTGTGCTGGAACTCATTATGTATTGTCAAACGGTGAAGCTGTTTAATTCTTTTTTTATAAGTCTTATCACTAAGAGCAAAACAAGTTCTAATCCCGAACTTATGAATGTGTTTGTAATTGACTGTTCACAAATAAGCATGAAGTTCAGTATTTATTAATGAAATACATACAATGCTTCTGTTTTATATTGTCAAAATGAGTAATTTTGAAAATATATACTGTAACAAATATATGTATATATAGATGATTGAATGAAAATTATATCTAATTAATATTTGTAACTAAATTTATCATTAATCTTCCTGTCTTCATTTTCTTTTGCCTTACTTTTGTAAATCTGTTAGGTTTGTTTGGGTCTAATTATTATGAGTCTTTTATGCCATTGTCATCTCTCTGCATTGATTATATTATGAGATTGTGTGTTTCTCCCTATCTTTATGAGGGTTTTTTTTTTTTTTTAGAATTATCTTACTCATTTGTTTGTTAGTGATAATAAGGATCCTGACATTACATTATATATAATTGATAAAATTTTAAAAATATATCTTTAAAAATCTAAATTGCAAATTTATGAAACTATATATGCATCAAGGTTTGCTAATTTTTTTGCTTTGACTTTTAAACAAAATTTTAGTAATTTTATCATGTAAGAATATGAAGAAAATTTCCAGCTGTTGTCTTTTAAAAATAAAAAACTAATGTCTAGGAATCACAGTTGAAAGCAGTATATTATGTATAATTTATAAAAAATTTAAAATTCTTCTATAAAAAAACAGTAAGTTCAAATTTATGCGATTTTAGAATGGCATTTATTATAAATAATTTAAATACAATTTCATGACAGATTTCAACTTAAACATTTTTCATATTTCATTTTAACAATTTTTCATCAATCTTACTGAACACAGCCATGACTACATTTATTTAGATTTTAATATTTTAGAATAAAAATAATTGTCTTTTAGAGTAGCATTTACTGTATTTTAATAAACACCAGAAGCTAAATATATAAATATTATTTGACCTCACAAGAGAAGTTTGCTATTGATGAATTTCCAGGATTGTTTCCCCATCAGAGAATCTATAAATAATAAAATATAATGCAATAATTGATCAATTTGTTACACACACCTTCCTCCCTCTCTCTTTGAAATATAGTTTAATCACTTTTTTAATTCTATGGTTTTGTTTTTTTTAATTCAGTGGTAATAAAAAAATATTTTTTTTTAAATAAATCAAATGAATAACATATATATTTCAGCACAGCAATGATTTTATCACTTATTTATTTTATAGCTATGCAGTAATAGCAGCAGGGTGTGCAAGCTGCCCAAAACTTAAATGTGAACGGCCTGGCTGTGAGACATACTTTTGTTATCATTGCAAGCAGATCTGGCATCCTAACCAGACATGTGATGCAGCTCGGGCTCAGCGGTCACCAAATATTCAATCATCTTCCATCAGTTTCAATCAAGATACAGCTCTACAGAGAGATGACATTAAACCCTGTCCACGCTGTCAAGCTCTTATTGTGAAGATGGATGATGGGTCGTGTAACCACATGACTTGTGCTGTTTGCGGTGCAGAGTTCTGCTGGTTATGTATGAAGGAGATCTCAGATCTGCATTATCTCAGGTAATTATTATTTCATTTTAAAAACAACTATATTAAAAATCATAAAAAAATATTCTAGTCAAAGATTAACTGTTGTCTGAATAATAATTTGTTTAAATATTTTACATATCTGACAAAAAGTATATTTAAGATGCATTTTAAAAAAATGAACTGATATTCTCTTATTAGATAATTTAAATATCACATTTTAGTATTTAAAACTACAATGTATTTATTAACAATATAGTGTGATGCGTGGTGTTTTATCATTTTCAAGCAAACTGAATATAATTATATACTTATTTTGGTAATACAGCATCTATTGAGCCACACCATCCGATGGCGCTGTTGCTAGTGAAAAACGAATTGATATAACGTTACCGGGCTGTTTTTTAAATTTTGTTGATTTATTTTTTTAATTTTTGGATTTGTTTGAATTTTTTTACTTTTTTTTTTTGTTTGTTGTTTGTTATTATTTTTTTTTTTGTAACCGGTTTGATGTATATTTTTCTTAAAAATCAAAAAATGTTTTTTTTTTTGGCTTTTAAAAATAAAAAAACATTATTTCTTTTTGTCCGGTCTCTCTTTTTTTTTTTTTTTAAAGAAACAACTTTTTTTTTGTTTTTTTTATAACCAAGTCTTTTTTGATTGTTTTTGAAGAAACTTTTTTTTTGTTTGTTTTGTTTATCGAGAAACAAGGCTTTCTCGACAGACCTCTCTAAGACCTGTGGTCATATTCCTTACGGCGTTTTGACACCTTTCCAAGTCAGCTGTAATACGCTTCACTGTAAGCTGATCCCATCTTCAAGAATCAATTAGCCGTACCGCTTGGGAATAAGTGATTCCCAAGCAGCCCTCAAAGCCCGTCTCGTGAGCGAATGGAACCCCTTCATCACCATTGACGCAATGGACCTTCCATTCCAGATGTTTGATAACGCCTTAATTTCATTAAATCACCACAAAAGACAGTTGGTTTTTTTTTTTTTTTTGGCTGTGTCAAATATTTTCTTTTTTGGGGTTGAAGGAAGGCCAGCGCATTTGCCTTCTGTAGCAGGTCAATCTCAAAACTACAACGCCGAATAGTCGTCTGCCATTGAACTGTTGTTTTGATCTCGAAAAAGTCTCGGAAAGTGCGCGACTTGATCGTGAACTTTGCCGAATCATGATTTACACTCCTCATTTCATGAATTCTGACCCCTGACAACGAAAGGAGGGTTGTTTGACAATTCATTACAATTTTTACCAACTCGCATCAATTACAATACATTGAAGCAAAAAAAAAATCCATTCAATAGACTTTTCGTCATTACAAGTACAGAAACCTTCATATCATACGCTGTACAATAGTCAAGAGTAATGTCTAGAGAGAGTGTCGTATACTCGTCGCTAATAATGTTCAACATGCTAGAGATGTTGGGGTAAGGGTGCACTTCAACATCTTAGTGTTTGAACAGTTTACAGGCCGTAAGATCTATGAGCGGCCTTGTAAACAGCATATTTATGTGCTTTAGCATAGAAACAGCACCATCGAACGGTGGCTCAATAGATGCTGTATTACCCTTATTTTAAATTACTTTATCATTGAGATGATATGAGTGAATCAAATTTCTGGGATTAATTATAATAATGGTAATGTTTCACCTTTGTCTAACTGCAAAGTTTTAAAAGAGCCTTATAAGAAAACCTTGGTATCTGGAATTAGTTAAGATGTATAAAATTAGAATATATTATCCAAAAAGATAGTAATTTTCAAAATGAATGAGAATAATAATTTAGTGAACCAGATATGATTTTTGATAATAATAATTAGGCTGTTGAGAAGTTTAGAACTTAACCAAATATCATTAAAATTGAATATTTAGTCACATTTATTTGATATAAATATAACAAAAAATAGATTGAATTATTCTAAGATTCTTTGTTGTTTTATTGTATATAAAAATTTTGTCTTGTATGTTTAATTTATTATGATAAAGCAGTTATATTGTGTTTATTACAGCTCTGAGGAAGATAGTTGAACAATTGAAATTGTCAGCTACTGTAAATGAGTGGTATAATAAAGTATTGCTTGATATAAGATGTATATAAATAGTGTTATCATTGTTTATTATTAGTAAATTAAAACATTCTGAAGCAGTGGAAAGATTTTTTTTCATTAAAATCATTCCATAATTAAATCAACATTAGAAAATTTCAGTCAATGTGAAAAATCAAAGTTTGGATATAAATGTAATTCATTTAAAATCCAACAGTTTTTTTTGACTGAGGTTAAAGTCTATTCATTATCAAGTCATATGTTGTATCACATTATCACCATGAGAACATTTCACATTCCTGCAGGGAAAAAAAAATGGATTTAAAAATGTTTATATGCATTTCTACACAGTATAATCTGGAAATATATATAACAAAAATGATAAATATTAGCAAGTGGAATGTAGTACAATTGAATGCTGTAATATTTTTCTATCTTGAATTTTTTTGGAGTCTATATACTTTACTAAGATTTGATCTTTTTTTTATTTCAATTAATGATGATTGAATAATTTCTGGCCTTTTCATGGATCATATACTATTTATAATCATGAATTATAATATATAGGGTATATGAGCACAGACTTTCACACGACCCACCACTCTCCACTCTATCTCATAACACTGATACACCTGAACACATATATGTTGAAAAGATAAATAATCACCAATAGACGTATTTCATGCTAAACCAGCAATTATCTGTTGGTCCAGATTACCATCTCCACACATATATGCTATAAGTGCTCAGATATATATTAAGATAGCCAATCTTCATACTTTAATGGACATGCTTCAATCTACTCCTCACTCCAACTCTTCAACCGCCCATCCAATTGAAAATCTGATGATGGAATGCTCAAAGGCCACCTACCCCATATATTACATATATAGACACAGGTATATAATAAGCCTGTGTTTCACTTATTACATACTAGAGATGTATGCCCATCCCTTGTATATGTATTAAATGGATTATGTCCTGTACATGAAGAGTCAGATTGATCTTAGATCAACATGGGGGTGACAGAATCTCGGCCTCAGGGTGGCCTTTCCATCATCAGAATTTCAATTGGATGGGTGGTTGAAGAGTTGGAGTGTGGAGTAGATTGAAGTCTATCCATTAAAGTATGAAGATTGGCTATCTTAATATATATCTGAGCATTTATAGCATATATGTGTGGAGATGGTAATCTGGACCAACTGATGATTGCTGGTTTAGCATGAAATATGTATATTGGTGATTATTTATTTTTTCAACATATGTGTGTTCAGGTGTATCAGTGTTATGAGATAGAGTGGAGAGTGGTGGGTCATGTGAAAGTCTGTGCTCATAAACCCTATATATTACATATATAGACACAGATATATAATAAGCCTGTGTTTCAATTGTTAATCATGAATTATAATAAAAAAAGAAAGTTTTTGAAAAGAATATGAAGTTCATTTACTTCATAAACCTTTATGTTAGTTTGGTAAATAAAAGTGAAAAATGACTGCTTTCAAAACTCAGTAATAAGTTATGGTAACACTATTCACTTTTATTCTACAATTTACATTAAATTTCTATGATTGGTTAATACCATCAAACTTCTGTTGGAGTCTCAGGGTATTGGCTATTGTGCTAATCTGCTGTGCCCACAACCTGGAGTTCAAATCTAGAATATTAAAGACAAATATAAAAGCATGCTTCGAATATGTGCTAATGCATTAAAATTTATTTTTAAGAAGTGATATAAAGATTACTTTTAGGTTTTTATTTTATTGTGAAAGTATGTACAATATATATATGAATGTATATAAATGTCTGTGAAATTTATCTGAATGAAAAGAAATTGGAAGATAGAGAGAAAAGGAATTAGAAGTATTTCCAAGACATTTCTTACTTATTATTATTTCTTATTATATAAACATCTCTAAAGATATATGTTAGAGGACTTACTTTCATTTGTTAAGAAAATATTTCAATAACACGATAATGGCAAAGTTATGTTTCAAAAGAAAATTCAACTTGAGCAAAAAGCTGCAGTAAAAGATTACTTATAAGGCAATATGACATTGAGCCCTATATTATAATGCAAAATACCATAATTATGCATTCAAAAACTGATTTATTATTCCAACATGGAAAAGAAAATCTTTATTTACTTCTATAATTCCTTAGAGATTTACTTTCAGAAGTAAGTTAGGGGTTATAATTTTAAATTATAAATATGCATTGTTGATTTTAAAACATTTCTATTTGAATAAATTAAATAAATAATAATCTTAAGACAAATGTCTTTTTTTTTTTTTTAGTCCATCAGGTTGTACCTTTTGGGGCAAAAAGCCTTGGAGTAGGAAAAAGAAAATTTTATGGCAGTTGGGTACTCTGGTTGGTGCACCAGTTGGCATCGGATTGGTTGCGGGCATCGCAGTCCCTGCCATGATCATTGGAATCCCTGTTTGGGTTGGGAGAAAGGTAAGTATATGTCTCAAGTAATAAATTATTTCAGAATAATATATATTTGATGTAATGATGATTGATTTTTTTTTTACATAATAAATAAATATAAATAATCAGATGTTTTGTCACTCAGGTGGTTACATGACATTTGAACAATGGAAATAATAGTCTGCAGCTCTCGAATCTAGTGCACCAATCCCTACCAGAGTTTTTGTTATAATCATTTATTAATTACAATAATCATACTTCAGAAATGTAATTTTTGTACCATAATTTACTGAATAGAATTCTCAAACTGCATATTCAAATTGTGTGATTATGTTTTAATATGAAATAAATGGACAACTATTTGAATTAATATTTGAGATAAACAAATGGACTTAATATTTATTGTTGTAAAACAATTAGTAATTTATTAAAATTGTAATCTTTTATGCAAATTACAATATTTTACCATCATAGTTTATATACGATCATATTATAAATATAAGCAGAACTTTATAGAGAGAGAGAGATTACTAAGATATATCTTATCTATATATTATACTTTTTAAATACAAAAAAATAAAGATTTGTAATTTCTTTGTCATCATTGTCTTTAAATTGCCCAGTTTTTATAACCAAAAAAAAAAAAATAAAACTATGATCTGTAGACTTAAATTATCAAATTAATTTATAAATAAATCTATTCTAAAATATGGTCTATTATTAGAGACAGCTATGTAAACTAAGTTAGGATATTTTATTATCTTTAAAGTTTATGCATGATTATATTAAATAAATCTATTTTGTGTAGTAATAATAGTTAATCTTTCAAATAGAAAAATTATGTATTAAGAGAAATAACTTCTCTTAAGATGAATGAGTTATTCTCAGATCAGCTATTGCAGTTTTATGTATCTGTGACTAGTTGTATTAAGCATGAGTTTAGAGGCTTGGGGGGGGGGGGGTAGAATGCATCTGACATAAGTTAAAATTTCAAACATAACATAGCACAAGTTATTCTGTATTATAGATAAAACATTACTACATCATATTCGAGATCTTTTTATTAACATAATAAAATGATTTATTACTTCTATTCTATTGCAAGTATTATAAATTATGTGTATAAAATTGCTAAATATGTTTTAGTACTTTGATTATATAGCATTTATAGTATATATAACTTCCATTAAAAACATAAACACTTGGTCTTTTAATATTCTTATTGACTATTAAACATTTCATTTTAAAAATAATTAAATATCAATTTAGTTCTTCAAAATGAAAGTATAACATGTCAGAGAAAATAAAAACCTTTTTCAAAGCTTTGAAATAAACAATGTAGCTTTCTTCTTTTCTTTTCTTTTGGAAACAATTAAAATAATAAATGTATAAATAAGTGCTCATATTATAAAACATGCAGG
This sequence comes from Epiperipatus broadwayi, assembly GCA_028023455.1. Classification (NCBI taxonomy): domain Eukaryota; kingdom Metazoa; phylum Onychophora; class Udeonychophora; order Euonychophora; family Peripatidae; genus Epiperipatus; species Epiperipatus broadwayi. The sequence continues at coordinate 489,207 of JAQFVV010012516.1, read as the reverse complement.
TAACTATTTTGAGATAAGTAATCTCACATAACTTTTGATTGTGCTTAGAAGATTTTAGAATTCAATTTGAAAAATTAAACTATAATGTATGCAATGTTTTACATAAATTATTATAATTTTTTTTTATTTTGTAAAAAAAGATTAATGAACTGCATTGAAGAACAACAATCATGTTAAATGATGCATTTATAGAAATATTTTTAATTTCCTCTTCTGTTATTAATAATGTATTTCCTGTATTTTCAGGTAAGTGATGCATTCCATGATTTCTTACTTAAGTTGAATTTTTATATAAGTTGAGCTTCTATTCAGATATATGTGGGGCAGAATTTAAAATTTTTTTTTTAACAAATGACAATAAACATTGTGACATGTCATAAGAGATATTAACACAGCATGAGATAAATAAGAGCTGAGGGTTACTTTGATTCATATACCCCTCTTTTTTTTTTATTGCTCTCGCTCTCTCTCTCTATATATATTGTAACCTAAATAAATGAATCAAAAAAAAATATTACCATACCTGAGTAGTCCATAGAATGATCTATAAGTAAAGGTTCAAAATATAACACTATCAAGAATTATAAGCAAATTATTAATAACCAGTATTATATGGAAAGGTATATGAAATCACGTGAAGTGAGTACACTAGTAATTCAATAAAATATAACTCAGGTATACAGGCAGTAGGTTTTATCCACTTTCATTCCTTGGTTTGATGTTAAGTGCATGTTTAAACAAATACTAAGTGAATATGGTCTAGCAGGGCGCCACTAGATTATCTGAATCTAGACACGGTTATATCTAATAACCTTTTACATGTACCGGGTTTGAATCCCTTTTTGGTACTTTATTTCTAATAAAAATGAGAGATTTTGCTTTTTGAGCCATATCACTATAAGCACTAATAGTTAGGTAAAAGTAAAACATCTTTAAACCAAAGTGGAGTATATTAGACATAAATCATTTCTCAGATCTTAGCATAACAAATGTGTTTCAATATTTTTATAAGTTTACTAGCTCAGATTATATATAACTAATTTAGGATGGCAATTCACTCATCCTTGCATGAAATAGATGATGGGATGTGGTTATAATAATACTAAGAGATCACTAAATATTATAAAATCAATATTTATTTATGGCCTTTAAACAGTTAAACAGCTCATTAATTAAAACGTTGATGACGATGATGATGATGATAATAATAACGATAATGACAAGGGTTTCAATTACAGCTCTAGGACTAAGCCTAAACATAAAACTAATTTTTATAAAGAAATTCCTAATTATTGCTTAATTTTAGCATATTTACTTATATCTTAAATAACTAATATTCAACCATTGATGATGATGAATAATCACACTTAACAAAGACTACACTTAATGAAATATATACGCCTCGTTTAATAAAACAAACTAATATTTATTACTACATTTCTAACATATACATAAAAATTTCTAGATAAATATGAAAATTGACATGAATAATAATAATAATTGATTATATAACAATCCTCAGATTAATTTTAAGTTCTTCCCCCTTTCCCTTCAAATGTATTTTGTATTAAGTTGGACGTCACATTGACCATGATTTTCACTCCATGAGAAAAGTATTTAAAAAAAAATATTATCTGCTCATTAGCACACATACTTAAAAAATCCAACATGTAAATAGAATAAAAATAGAAATGTTAGTAAAATTGAAAGAGCAAGTTTTAGAAACAAGTTTTAAATTATTTTCTCCCCCCTCTCTTCTACCTCTGAAATGCTATACTTAATGAAACAAACTAATCTAATATTCTAACACTACTTGTTACTCCACATTCAATGCAATTATACACATATAAAATATCATTATGTATGTGCGTGTTTTATCCCATCATAACAAAATATTATTAAAAACCAAAATAATAATAATATATCAGTTAAAACTAAAATCATAACACCATAAAAAAAAATTGTTTTACACATTAATATTGTAAAATTAATAAACAAATCATTTTCATACATTCAAGATCATTTATGAAGCTCAAAGTTATTTTTAGTAAGACATTCTTGTTTTTAATTGATCTGAATAGTCTTTAAAAGTTCTTTAAATAAAATATACCACTTTATTGCTAAAATGTTTATTAAGACTGATATCATAAAGAAAATAGATATAAAAAGTCATATTACCGATCTTTTGTTTGTGGCGAATTTCCAAGGGTTCAAACTTGTCTATATTTCTGCAGCTACTATGTGGGAACAATCTCTTTCTTGAGGTGTATAACTATTTAATGATGATGACTCTATTGAGGTTATTTGCTTTAGTGGACAATTTGGAAATCATTATATTAATTTTTCTTCTCTTCCTGTCAAGCATGTGGATGAAATACAGCAGTTGTTTTCACATTTATAAATTTTCTTGAGTTTAAAATCAGTTGTTGGAACAATTAATTGGACTTGATGATTAATATTTATCAGTAGATTAATTCATCTTCTTTGAATGCAGGTGAATGCTTTCTTCCTTCTATTAAAAACATCTTATTTATCTGGTCAGTTGAAAGGTGTAGAATATTATTTTAGACACATCTTTTCTTTCCTATGTGATGTGCAGCTTCCTCCAGATGGTCCGGCAAATGGAATATACATATAATTTTTCTAGCCCGCCATTTCTTATATTTTCAACGTTCAAATTTGATAGTTTAATAATCTGAATCAATCACAATAATAATCTTAATAATAATTCAAAACAGCTTTTTATATCCAATTTTTAGCTACCTTAACCAATCAGAGATAGCATCACTTGCTATTTTTGGACAAATTTGTTTTAATTAGATCTCTAATTTATTTTCAACCAAAGTATTTTTCAACTGAAAAGTTTAATCCTTTTTCCAGACACTTTTGTTTTAAAAAAAAAATAGACTCAATTCTTATTTCCTTTCTTTTGTTTTTTTTTTTCTTTTTAACATCCAGGTAACACTTCAAATCTTTGAGCTTCCTTTCTATAGATCTTGAGATAAGACAATTTCAAAATTTAGAGCTCTGACTCATTATAAGCTTCCAAAGTGACAATCATTTACAAAAAAAATTACTACAAAGATCGATATCTGATTAAACAGATTTCCTCTTTTAACAAAAAAAATTGTACAAAAAAAATAATTTGACAGATTTAATACTTCCTTTTCTTTCAATATTTAGGAAATGTAAAATTTTGTATGTAATGTACACACATCCTTCATTCTTTCAAATCATTCATAAACTAACCTTAAATAATATAATTGCTAGCTTAGTAATTATAACCCAATTATTTAATTAAATCTGTAACTTTTAAATCCCACTTATAATTAAAGAAAAGCAAAATAAAAGTATAGAATAAAATATTAGAATTGATCAAGCATAGGTTAGTTTTAAAGAAAGTTAAAATGTTGAATATTTGAAATATAAAACAAATAAATAATTTACACATACATTGCCTATATGTATGCATTATAACTTTGCTTTTTAAAGAAAATTTAAATATTAAATAGTTTAAATGTGTGTATTACCTTTCTATCAACACACAAACAAATAAAGCATATAATTGTTGACCCATTCTTTCTCTGTTTAAAGCTTTTAGAACTGGACCTTGTAGGGTTTAAACTTGGATGCCCTACAACTTCCTTTATGGTTATATAAAATTGTGATGATGATTTTTGGTTTACCTTTTCTACATGCACATTACTATAAATTTAGCTAGTGACTAAATTGTAATGGCACAATATATATATATGACAGAAAGTTTTTATGTAAGTCAAATTTGCTTGAGCCAAAAACTGTTTAGTTAGTAATAGTAATGTACTTCATAATTAAATAAATCTTCTTTACATTTTTTTTTTTAAGTTCTTGCTAATATTTTACAGCACATCAACAAATTCATACCTTTTAAAAATAATTACAATTCTATTTTTAAAGAAGCTTTAGTATTGCATCATAAACTGTTCACCAAAACAGAACAATTGAAAATGCATTATATTTAGAATTGTGCGTGCTTAGTGTAAAAAAATTATCTAATTACATTAAAATTTCTAAGAATAATTCAGTACAATTTCACATGATACATAATAGGTTTTAACAGGCTTTAAATAGTCCATTGTAGGGCAAAGTCCTTTCCAATTGCCCTTGAAATCGGAACAGTGCAGGCATTACTAGGTTTGCTAATTAATGGGTGGTGAAGATTTTAGCACTGAGATATGTAAATTTGTTTCCTTTACAGAATCATTTCAAAATTATCCATGGAAATTATGAAAATTAATGTTACAATTTACATAGAATTGTATATAAATTCTTTAGCTTTATAACTAAGTGTAAACTATCTTTGACCTAGTTTAAAATTGTACTTAAATTTATTGCAACATCCTTTTCAATGCTCACATGATTTTAAAAAAGCAGTTGGAATTTTATACAGTTTCAAGGTTACACAATTTATTAACTTTCAAACTGGAAGGTTATATGAATTTTAAATTGCCTCTCAAATACTACTGCTATTAAAGATTTTTTTTTTTTTTGGAAAGGAAGTATTATTAATATCTTGTTAAAATTAGGTTTTCAGAAATTTGTTCCAACTATTTAAAAATCCTAAATCTAAATTCAAGAAAATCAATAAAATTTTAAAATTGATATATATTTCGATTTTTTGAAGATGGTTCAAAGAGAATTGAAAAACTGAGTACCCAAGTTTAATCTGAATCTTATTTTTTTGTATGTCTCATATTATGCAAACATCTTTTGCAATGTCCTTTAGTTAGTGTTTACTTTGATTTGTTAAAAAATAGTTTTCATATTCTGTACTATAACTTATAGTAAATATACTTGAAAGGGAAATTTGAACACATAAAATTCAATTTACATACAAAAAGTTGCAGAATGAATTCATTACATGTGTAGAAGACTGCCTGCAATTAATTGACCTGCAAAATTCATATTAACATATTCTCATATTCAAGATTCCCTGCTGATTCAATGTATAAGTACATCTATCAAAAAAAAAAAAAAACAAGGTAGGAAATTGGCAGGCCTACATCTTTTCCATGTTGTATTGGATCTCATTATATCAAGACAAAGAATTTATGAAGAGTAAAAGTATAGTATTGTGATGTCAAATATTATGGTAAAATGCTTAATAACATCAGATTGCCTCAAAATCATATCAGAAGTCTTGAGATTGGTATTTATATGCTTGAGCTTTCTTCTGTTCTGGAATAACTAATGAGTTGGGTTTGTTTCCTGCTGATCAGTATTGTGAGCCATGAAATTAATTGTATTAAACCATTAAACATCACATGATCACCATTTCTTATGCTTGCTCATAATTGTTATTAAAACAGGCAAAACTCTGGAGAGTTTTGCCTGTTTTAATAACAGTTATGAGCGAGCATAAGAAATGGTGATCATGCAATGTTTAGTGGTTTAATACCAATCCTACCTAATAGGATAATGGTGGCTATAGTTATTAAAGAACCAAAGACACCAAAATGTATGGGTACTGCACTGAGTTCAGACCTATGTGACTATATAAGCTAATGAGCATGGATTGAAAATATTGTTTTCAATTTTATGCTCATAGTTTTGTAGTTAAGTAGAGATAAAAATGGCTACTGGAGGGTTGCATTAGATCCTAAGATCTAGGTGCAGTGCTCTCAGATTCAAGGCTCCTCACTGATGAAAGCTACAAGCTAGAAACTAATCTGGGGATATTGGATGAGTAAGCACTAGATAGGAATTTTATGCACAAGCCTTCTGGCATCCATTGATTAATCTGGCTTGCTCTGAGTAGCACTATTGTATGGAGAGTTTTGCCTGTTTTAATAAATTAATTGTACTGGATAAACTGATTAATTATTTTAGTATGATGTCAAAGTTGGAAATTTTGTAGAGGCATTTTGATTGGCTGCAATGTTAAACTGTTTGAGTATTTGCTTTATATATTATTTCTATTCTAGCAATATACAACTTAGTAATATATATGATAATTTGAATGACTTTTTATTGTAATGTGTTTTTAATGATTAGAATGCAGTCTGCTTACCGTTTTTTTCAGCAAGTTTGTAAAACAATAATGATAAATCATGCTTTCAGTATTATAAATGCATAAAACTGCTTACTAATGGTGAAATCTGTATCATATTACAAGGCAATTTTGTTTTATCAAAAGCTATGAATATAGTTCTATTATTTACTGAATAATTTGTCCATGTGCCTAGTTACTTGAAAAAAATTCTGCCTTCCCTGCAAAAGTTTCTGATCATTTAGATCTGAATTCAAGGTTTAGGACGTTAGATGGAGGCAGTAACTACAATACTATAAAGCCATTCTGCTTGTGTTTGGATATTATCTAAATTAATTTATGAAAGACATAATTTATATTATTGGATTAAAACTGGCAGAAACTCTTCATTAATTTTAAAAAGAACAACAATTTAGTTAATTTTGTATACACCTGGGTCTCGTTTTATGCGGTGGATAGGTTCCACAGAAAACTCGCATTAAAAAAAAGTCGCACAAAAATAGACTTAACTTACCTTGAAAAATGGGGGATAGGGTCTGTAATTTTCAGAATTTGCATAAAAGTAAAGCAACAAGGAAAAATTACTTTAAAATTTGCATTAAAAAAATAAGAAAATAAAGTATGACTAATAAAAAATATCAAATATTTGAAAAAAATTGGTACAAGACAAACTTTTTTTATTTTTTTTTTATGAACTACAGTATTTAATTTGACATTTTTTCATATGTATTTTTTGACGATATGCGATTCGTTTATAAACTGATAAGAAATCAGGTTCGTCAATGTGATATGATGTAGTTTCTCCTTGAACAAAGTCAAGAATCTCTCGGCAATTATTCCCAGAGAAACTTGTTAGCCACTATTTTCCATTCCCCATTCTAAGTTTTCCCATATTCTGCTCCATCCCATTTACACAACTAGTGCCAATTTCATTCTTGTGCTGTGTTAATGGTTTTCTGTTGACAACTGATTTTTACTACTGAAATAAATTTTAAATGTTCACATTTTGTTTCTATATTTTAAAAAATGAGATCAAAATCAAAACAAAAAGATTATACATTATCATTAGAAATATTATTTTCGGTTTATAAAATCAATAAAATCTTCGTTATTTATTTTAAAAATCTACATTATTTATTTCTGTTATACCTAACAAAATACATTTTAAAAGTTAAAATGTTTTGAATATTTATTGCGATATTTTATATGTAAATATAAATCTATTATTATTATTATTTACTCATTAGTATAAGCAGGTTATTTATTCTAGATACAGCTTCAGGCCATATTCACGTTAGCTGCTAATATAACGTTATATTTTTGAAAAAAAAAAGTATTTTAAGTCAAAATAAGTTATTAATAATTTAAATTTCTTGATATCTAATAAATATAGTGAAATATGAAAAATATTAAGAAGAAACATGAATCGCATAACTTCAAAATCACATCAAAATAATCTGTAAAATAGATGAATCATAAAAAAATAATAATAATAAATGTTATTACAAATTAGCATTTTCAAAATTTCAACTTCTTGTTTCGCAAGTGAAACTTTTCATAGATCATCCAGAATTTAGATCTACATTTTATTTTGTTGCTAGTCCTTCTTATAAGTTATATTTGCCTTATAAAAACAATTATTCATTTCTTCTTATTCAATTCCCCCAAAAATTGCACATTAAAATTAGTCACATACTATAATATTACGTTTTGGTTGGAAGGGGAGGAGGCAATGAGAGGTTTTCTATAAACATTCATTTTTGTATATGTCATTTCAGACAGTGTTTTGCCTATTTAAGATTTTCCAAAAATAAAATTATGAATCAGTTCAGTTTTTTCCCCCCTATTAACAAATAAAAGAGCCCTCATTATCAGCTAGGGGTTCAGTTTTAAAAATCAGTTAAAGGAGTGAGTTGTCAAATATGACAGCAAAGTCATATTATGTCATCTATATTATTTTTGTTATAGGGACTTTTCCACTAATAGAAATATCTCATACAAAACATATAAAAAGTACATATACAAATTCTGATATTTCACTTTTGTTTTGCAAATGTTTTTAATAGGATGTACTATTCCAATTTTGGATAGGGAAGGCTGATTCTCAAATTATTCTTGTTCTGTTAGTTCTATTTATGTATCAATTTAACATTTTGATTGCCTAGCAGTTTTCTTCAGGGTGACGAATGATATATTATTTCAGTTTTATGAGATATAGTAATCCTATTTTATTGTAGTTTTAGTTATATATTAAAAATTAATAATAAAAAAAAAAGAAATTATAATTTTCTATATTTTAATTTTTTAATTCTCAGCACTTATAATAAGACTTGCTATTATTCATAGATTTTCAGTAGTTGTACCATAATTTGGATTCAAATGCAGAGTTACAGGATTGGAACTACTATGTTTTAAATTCCAAAATCTGAGTTTTTCAATTAATAAGCATCTATAATTTTTAATAGATTTCCAGTACTATCAATTTTCTATAGCTAACTAATTTTTCCTGTCCTTTGAAATGGTTTGAGAATTCACTGTATTTAGTTTTTAACAAGTAGAAATATACACACAGATCTGTATGTGCATTTTTTCAAATATAAGCTCGACTTATGTCCTGCGGTATTTATTGCAGCAGTAGAGTTGCAAATTCTGGAGTTAAAGTTTATGTATATTTAAGTTAGATAGCTGGATTTGAAGATATATAGATGTCTGAAAATTTCAGATTTCCTACTTAATAGTTAACTATTAGATAAATGCTGGGCTTGAGCTGGTATTTTTAGATCTATTGTCTGAATATCCTAGTGCCTCACTGATGACATCCAGCATCTCTAAACCAGTTTGAGGATAGGGATATTCAAAAAAGTTTGTTAAGAGCTATTGCTTATTAAGTAAAGTCACATGATGTATGATTTGATTTATTTGCAATTTATGGATTGAGGTCCAATTGTATATGAATTCTTGAGCAATAATGTTATTTGATTATTTTGTTATAATCGTTAAATATTATGAAAGATTATTAAAATAGATATTACAATTCAGCATTACTCATTAAGATATTATGTGTGTTGAAGAATTAATGTTTTGCAATATTATTTATACAGTATTTGCAAATAATCATGGTACTGTGTTCGAGTATTTTTCAAGTTTTGTTGTTTGACCATTAAGGTGACAAAGCAACATTGATCGATGAAATTTAATTTTTGTCAGAATAGTTTTGTAAATTTTTAAAATGCAATCATTTGCGTGACGTAAAAAACAATTGTAATTATATTTATACATATGTATTGCTTATGTATGTTGTTTGACAATGCCTTAAACTGGACTAAATGAATTATTATAGATTTACTTTTCTCTCATAACTCTAGTAAAATTTATGATAAAGATTAATTTTAATAATGTGATTTTCCAAATGGTGTATGTACAATCATAATTTCTTTTTTGTAGTTACATGCCAAATATGAAAATGCTCCTCGTCATCGACGAAACCTAGCCATCACCGGTGGTGTTTCTGCCTCCATTCTAGTCTCACCTATATTAGCAGGTCTAGCAGTAGGTAAGAATATACTGTTAGGGTGTATTAAAAGAAATAGTTTATATTTTTGTTGAAAAATTTTATGTACTATTATGATTAAATCATTAGACATTGACTGGGTTAATTTGAGATCCTTCAGGTCATTAAATTTAATCAAATATTTGATTAAGTAACATAACTATCAAATAATCAGCAGTATTTTATTTGCAAAAAGAGTATGGCTATTCCAACTTCGAGAAAGAAAAACTAAAATATTAATTTACCAAGTGGATTTTGCAATTACTACACTAACCAGTCTGCAAATCACAAATACATTCATCCATTTTATTATTTTATTTATTTGATAATCTGAAATACTATCTTAACTTCTGCAAGAAACTTTTCTTGCCGAATGATTTCTATAACTTGTCTAACTACAGTTCCTTATCTTCCCAATGAAAGCAATTAGACTTGAATTTTATTTGAATGTCTGTGAGATAATCTTTATAACATAAACAGTCTACCTCTCCCATGAAACCATACTCAATTTCTTTATAAAATCCTTTTTAGGAAGGTCTGTTATTGTTCTTTAATTTCATATGGCCAATCCAATGAAGCTGTGATTTTGCAATGATGATCTTTACAGTATCACATCCAGCCAGCTGAAAAATATATTGATTGATCTTATAATCTTGCAGTCATTTTTTAAAAAAAAAATTAGGAATTATCCTTAAATGAAATTTTTGGTAGTTTTCTATTCTATCGTGTCAGCCGCTTGATGGCGCTATTTATATGCAAAAGCACAAATATGCCATTTACGTGGCCGCCGCTTCTAGGCCTATATATTAATACAAAAGCACAGAAAGAGGTCCTTTAATACGCGAGGCCACAGATGATGGCAATAATTTCTATGCTATAAAGCACAGAAAAGATGCCGTTTGCATGGCGGCCGGCCTGTTTTAGTGTTACACACTTTATCCCAATGCTCACAGTTTAGTGTTCACTACAGTATCATCCGAGGATGTCTGAACTTCAGCCTGCCACAATTTCTTTCAAATCTGCATGTCAAAGGAATTAGCTTACAAGTCATTTAACATACTATTACCTCCTAACAATTATCCGCCCGTCGCCACGCTTCCCTATTCAACATGGTACCTTCAAAGCAATTCAGAAAGGATAGGTCCAAGAAAAATTTCGACAAGCTCATGCAATTAGTCACATTTTCGTGAAAGCATGTCTGCAATAAATAAAATGACTGACAGGTCGAAATCAGGCAAACTGCCATCCACAGAAGCCATCCTGCATGGAGGATTTTAGTAATTCTACTGGAATAGAATCTTTGTAATAAGATAGGTCAATTGATAAAACTTTAATTCTTGCAGATGTGAAAAAGGAATAGCCCTCTGGCCTACATTGCAGAACTAAGATTTGACTTTTCGGGGCAACTTGGAGTTCAAGCGGGTTTTGAAATTTGTTGGTAGCGTCAAATTGTTCTCGACTAAATTACAGAAATTAATGAAGGAAATCGGAATGAATTACATTCAGCCTTCAGTCAAAAAAAAAGGATGTATGAGTGTGAAAATTCTCATAGTTCTATCCAGAGAAACCAAAAGTAATTGTCCAAATACCGAATACATTGGTTAATTAATCTTGAAATACCCAACCAAAAAGGCGTAATAAAAAAAAAAAGCCGATCGAGTTGGAAATTATTAATTGTTCTTAATAGGTATGCCATTAAGATTCATACACATATTATCTTTCAAAGATAGCTATTGAAAGAAATCAATCAATAAATAAAATTAATAAATATATATATATTTTTTAACCTTTTCCAAAAATGACCTGAAAAAGTAAAAGACAGTTCAATAGTTAAAGCATTATCAGCATCATTTTTTGGCCGCCACGATATAGTTGTAAAATTTGCGGGGAGGGGGGGGGAGGTTTTGCCACACGGGCAATTCTACTAGAATAGAATATTTGCAATAATGTATGTTTAACGTAAAATTGTTCCAGTAAATGTTATTAAGGAAATTAATGAATTACGTTAACCCGTATGATTTCTATATTCTTTCACAAAGAACGGGGTGGGCCCAGTAACGTTATATGTATGTGTTTTTGCTTAGCATCAAGCGGTTGACATGGTAGAATAGAAAAGTACCATATTTTTTTAATGTTTTTATGTTGTCAATATGAAAGGAAGGAAATTAAAGTCTCACTTCCATATAATAAACTAGTTATTATCACTGCAATGAAAACCACACTGATATTTGAGAAGAAACAAAAACACCTAATTAGATTCTTTACAATACTTAGACAGCTTAGAAATAAAGCAAAACTCTCCTTTACAGTAGTGCCATCTTGTGCCAACAAGAGCAATCAATGGATGCCAGAAGGACAGGATGGCACTACTGTGTGGAGAGTTTTGCTTTGTTTAATAACAATTATGTGCTAGTATGAGATAGTGATCATGTGATGTTTAGTGGTTCAGCTAAGAAATACTAAGCACTTATATAATCTTAAGATATATTAGACTATTTGTATTTATGTATATATGTGTGTGTGTGTGTTATAATAGGTATTGGTGTTCCGATTCTACTAGCGTATGTGTATGGAGTTGTTCCCGTTTCTTTGTGCAGAAGTGGCGGTTGTGGAGTCACAACTTCAGCATCAGGTGTGCGAATAGAGTTCGACGATGATAATGATCCTAACCTGGGAAACAATGGCCCAGTGGCAGGTAATTATATGTTCTGAAAAGCAAAGTAAATTTGCTTTCATTTATGAATAATAAAAATATGAGTTTTTATTGTAGTATTGTAGCATGCAAATAGATATAGACATACTTGTTATTCGTTTGAAATAATAATATTGATGCTTCTCTTTAACTGCTTTGACTTTTATCAGAAAAATGTTTTAAACATAGGAAAGTATTTTAACCTTCTGAAGCAGGTGTGTAAAATCTTTTTAATATCTGGTTTCAAACTAAACTAGATAGCAATTATGTGTTAGTAAATGGATGTCTAGCTAATGGGTAAAACAATAAAAGGAAACCATTAAACCCATCATCAAGCCAGATATGTAATGTATTCTCCTTCACTGATTCCTTTAAAGAGCTGCTAAAGGTAATCTTTACCCTGTCCCTTCTATTTAAAAATTATTTGCAGCTTTTTCCACCTCATTTAGAAATATTAAAAAGAGAAATAGACTTCCCAATTCAAACATTTTGAATTAAATTCTTTAGGAAAGATATTTTGATGGAAAAATAATGATCCCAAGCAAATTCAAATTCTGTATGATGGGAAACTATTGATTTTCATATTTACATAGGTAGACATAAAAAAAAAGAATAAGTACAATCTTAGATTTAAATACAATAAATTAACAATGTACAAGAATTTAGATTTGTTAATGCAATTATAACTATACAACTAAGCATAAAATTCCATTGGTTAGATTATGTTAAGCAATAGTTCATTTAGAAACACACTCATGCGTTTGTATGGGTGTAGATATTTTTTGCTCTTTGAATTCTTGGAATTCTTGGATCATGATGAGAGACAATAAACGATTGATGTCGAAATTAAAAATTATAGATAAGAACAAATTTATGATTATTCATTGAAATACTTGTAAAGTACTATTCAGATTTTATAATTTTTAAAAAAGCCAAATCCAATATTAGTAAAAGGGTATTTGTGTATTTATATATGCACATACAATATATAAAGAATTTAATACGTCTGTTAATAAATTACAGCTATTAAATGTTATGGTAATAATATAAAATTATTCATAAAACAACTCATCCTGAATATTTATTTATATGAGGAATAAAAAAGAAAGGGGAAGTATGGAGATTATTAAAATAATCAATATTTATTTATGTTACTACAATAATCTACCTTCACATGATCACCATCCTTTAGGCTTACACAATCTGTTTTTTAACAGAGGTGATGTGCTGTTGATGTTATGCACTGTGACTTCTCCTAACCTGTTAGCCACTTTGACTTACCTTTCCATTCCCCACCCTAAGTTTTCCATATTCTTCTCTATCCTGCTCCATCCCATTTCCACAACATAATCTTTGTCAACTCCGTGGCCTTTATATCTAAATCCCCCATGTCTTTTCCCAAACCCAGCATAAAGACCAATAAGTCACTTTCTGTATAATCACTTTGTTTATATTTATTCTTCCACAACTTCATTATTTGTACTCTTTCTGCTTTCAGGCATTTACATTCAATTAACAGATGCCTAATATTTTCTACGCCTTTCTTACACAACTTGCAGACTAAATCACCCATATTTTTCCATTTATGTGTATATTCTCTTGTTGCTAAAGATCCCATTCGAGTCTTAAACAGTAAACTACTTTCCTTGCTATTATCATAAATTAACTCTCACCCAATATTCTCTTTACTTCTATAAATATTTAAACTCTTTTTACTCTCAATATTAGTTTTCCATCTCTCCAACTCCCTATTCTTTATTAATGCATCTATTCTTCTATCTCATTCCTTAACACTATAATACTCAACAATTCTCCTAACACAATCATCCCACATTTTGTATAAGTATACTGACATAAAGTCTTTATTCAAATCTTCTGTATATCGCATTACCTTTCTCACCCATCTTGTTGCCTGCCCTTTATTCATAACCCAATTAAATACTATTTGGGCTATTCTTTTATTATCCTGACCATTCCATTGCTCCTTGAATTGCCTCCTTTGCCATCCACACTTCTGCATCTAATGCATATCTTTCTACTTCTCTTTGTATTTTTTCTAAGTAATCTAATACCCCTTTACTAACACATAATGCATCATTATCGTATGTTAATCCTGCTACTGCCACTCCCTTCCATACAATTCTAGCTACATCATATTTATTATATGAGAACACTGTTAATTTCTTTATCAATCCCTTTCTTTTCTTTGCTTCATTTATCATTTTTTTCTCCCATTCATCCAAGCAATTTCTCTGATTACTTAAGACGATTCCCAAATAGTTATATCTATTCACCACACTTAACTTTATATCCCCCAATAAAAATTCTTTGTCTTCTCTTCCCCCAGTATTAATCATCATTACTTTTGATTTTTCTTCACTAAATTTAATCCCCATCTCTTTACTCACCCTTGCACATGTCCTCAGCATAACTTCCATATCTTCCCTTCTTTTTGCACCCAAAAAGACATCTTCCACAAATAGAAGACCTGACAATGTATATATTCTCTTGCTACCTATTAATGATGTCTCTATCCCTCTTCCTAGTCTTTCTATTGCTCTCTCCATTTCTCTCAAATACAACAAAAACAAAATAGGTGACATAGGGCATCCTTGCCTTAGACCCACCCCATTTTTAACTTTAACTGATTCTATATTCCCTAATTGATACATATAGTAATTATTTTCATATAATTTCTTAATAATATCCACTAAAGCTCCATCCATTCCCAAATTTACTAAACTTACCCATAATCTATTTCTATTTACTCTATCATACGCCTTCTC
This sequence comes from Epiperipatus broadwayi, assembly GCA_028023455.1. Lineage (NCBI taxonomy): Eukaryota > Metazoa > Onychophora > Udeonychophora > Euonychophora > Peripatidae > Epiperipatus > Epiperipatus broadwayi. Next base: position 474,151 of record JAQFVV010012516.1, on the reverse strand, counting down.
TATATCTATAAAAACCATATATAACTGTCTACCTGTATTCCTATTCATCTCTATAAGTTGTGTAACTACAAATAAACTATCCCCTATATACCTATTTGATCAAAAACTTTCTTGCATTTCTCCTACTACATTATTTTCTTCTATTCATTTTGCAATCCTTCAGCCACCATATATGAGAAAACTTTATATAGTACTGACGTTACCACTATCAGTCTATAATTGTTTAGCTTTCTATGATCCTTACCCTTCCCTTTAAATAGTAGCCTTACTCTTGTATTACTCCAACTGCCTGGAAAATTTCTCTTCTGTGCAATCATATTAAAACATTATAATAGTTTTAATTTTGTTCTATGCGCTAAATTCATTACCATCTCTGCTGCCCATCCATCCAAATCTCTTGCCTTTCCATCTTTCAATTTCTTACCTGCCTCATTCAGTTCATTTTCTGTAAATTGTATATTCCCATTACTATATGCTCTCATGTTTGCTATCACTCTGCCCTTCACATCTACCATCTTTTCTATATCCATTGCATAATTGTTTAAGATTATCTCTAATTCTTCTCTAGAGCTGTACTCTATTCCTTCATCATCTAGTAATAATATTTCTCTCTCCCCCCTACATTCCTTCTTTTAATGTATTTCCAAAAAATTTTACTGCCATCTCTTCCACTTTTATTAATATCTTCCAACAGTTTACTATTCAATTTCATTCTCTCTATATAATTATCTATTTTAGCCAACTTCTTTTTTCCTAAGTACTTTTCCTATTTAGCATTAACATCTTTTGCATTTTCTTTGTTCTTAATAGCACACTTATATTCTCTGCGTGCTTTTTTCCTCTTTTACACTTTTACTAACTCTCACTTTCCTATTACTTTTATTCTTCTGAATATTCTCATCTAAAACCCTATTTGCCACTTTTTCTATTTCATCATACCAGTCCTTATACTCATCCCCAACCAACTCTTCCATGGTTTCTTCAACCTTTTTTATTTTATATTCTTCTAACTTATTCTTATCAATCACTCTCCATCCACAGGCAAAACTCTCCATACAGTAGCGCCACTCAGTGCAAACCAGAGTAATCATGAATGCAGGAAGGTTTGTGCATAAAATCCCTATCTAGTACCTACTCATCCAATATCCCCAGACTAGTTTTTATAATTAACAAATCAGATTTCCAAATAATCATTTTTTAAGAATTTTGTTGCAAACACCCATTCTTTTGTATCATTAATAGGGAAGAGAAAAGATGATCAATGATCTCTACATTATTATATAGTAAATAAATCAAATATTGGTACTGAAAAGACTGAAGTTTTATATTAATGGCGATTTTTGTAATATTAATCGAGCCAACTTACAACAATAAATGATCTAATAATTTTTATTAATAAACCCATGAATAAATTATGGTTATTAAAATTGTAATGTTGAGAATATAATTTCAGCCTTTTAGAGTATCTGTTTGATTCAGTGGAGTTCAAATAAAAGTGGCCATCTTTCGTCTGACCAATAGATTGACACTAATATGAGAAAGCGAGTTTTATTTATAAGTTTGTTAAAAAATGATTCTTTGGAAATCTTATTTGTGAAATGTATTTAGAATTACTTGCTCATAAATAAGTTTATACTATATATTTATTTTTATTATCATAATAATTACATATGTTTAAAAGTTCATTGTTAATATGAATCTCTTGTTGACTTTTGTTCAGGTTTAAAGTATGGAGTTTGATGTACTTGGGTTATTTCAAGACTCTGTTAAAGTTGAAATTTTTCTTTTTTTGTAATTAACTCATTGATTTAATCATAGAAAAGCATGTGTATGCTAATTTAGTTAAGTGTTTTTAACAATAAGGCATTTAATTATCATCAGCATTATCAATAAATAAAAGTCATTATAAGTAAGTATGAGTAATACTTAAAGTACCACTCATCATCATGAAAGATCTACAACAAAATATAATATTATAAGTAAGTATGAGTAATACTTAAAGTACCACTCATCATCATGAAAGATCTACAACAAAATATAATAAAATCAACAGTCCATCTTGTGACTGGATTTGAGCAATAAAAAATATAAATCAACAGTCAACCTTGTGACTGGATTGGAAATGGGTCTTAAACCAGGCTAATTATTGAGCCTTTGCCAACTTGTGCAATTATTTAAACATAATTTAAAAATAATCTTTAATAATTCTATTGCGATAAATACAAATGTTATGTAGATAAATATCACACATTTGTGCAAATTATATATATATATATGCGTTTCAGTAAACCTAGTATGTAAAATGTATATCATTTAACTGAAACTTTAATCATTTATTGAATTTTTGGATAATTTAAGATTTTGATAATTATTTTGTAACAAGTCAAGTATAACATGTAAAATTTTAATCGTTTTTTATTATTATTAAATGTCAATTGTCCTGCATATTTGTGTGCGCATTTATGTCAGTGCTTGTCAAATAGGACATATATGCAAATTTTAATCATTTTTTGTTATTGATGTCAATTGAAATATATTAATAGTATATTAGAAATCGCGCGTCTGTGTGCATATATATATAAATCAGTGTAACAATTTGAATTTTGAATAGTAATTATGTAAATCGCAACATGATCATTTGAAATTTTGTATAGTAATCAAAATGTGTGTAATCTTATTTTTATAAATCTTAATTTCAATCGTTTTTTTTATTGTTGTTAATAAACTTGGATTTAATTGTTAAAATTGTATTGCATCATCTCTTGGTCACATACAGTAATAGTGCTTATGTTCTCTGAGCTAGATTCGAGCATGGGATGAATATATAAATGGGGATGTATGTTTAATGCATTTGGGCATCCAGAGATGATCAATTATCGATAAGATTATATTCTTTAAAGCCTATGCTCTATTTTATTTTAGTTTAGACTCATTAAAAATTTTAAGTTTATAATTGGCCATTACAAGTGACCTGAGCATTGATGATGATCAGCATGTTTTAATGTCTCAGCATTATTGTTTGATTCTTATGTATTCTGATGGATTAGCACTAAATTGGTGCATCCAAATTATGTTTAAATAATTGCCCCAGCTGGCAATGGCTCAATAGTTAGCCTGGTCTACAGGAGACCCATTTCCAATCCAGTCACAAGGTTGGCTGTTGATTTATATTTTTTATTGCTCAAATCCAGCCACAAGATGGACCGTTGATTTTATTATATGTTATTGCGGATTTTTCATGATGATGAATGGTATTTTGAGTAATACTCATACTTACTTATAATGACTTTTACTTATTAATAACACTGATGGATAATTATGCTTTTAGTTGCTCTTCTGATCTCTCAATGCTCTTAGAGATGTCTTAATCTCATGCTCTTATAAAATACTATATTACTTATATATTTTGTGATAATAGCTCATTTAATATCTTTATTATTACTTTAATATTTCAAATTTGTTATTATTTGCGGTAGATGATGATTTTTCCACCACTCCAGTTCAAACTCTATTTTGATACCCCCATCCCGTTACAATATATATATATCTGATAATAACCTACAATGTAAAAGAAATTTATTAGCAACAAAATCATAAAAATGTTTGGAAAATTATAAGTTTATGCTAAATATGGGATACTCTTCATATTTGATAGAGTTATTGTGTTATTATCATACTTTTCAATATTGTTGATATCAGAGGCGGCTGCTTTGGATGGTTTTCAGGGGGGTGGGGTCTGTATCAGAGGAAAATGAGTAAGCAATTTGTGTTACGTAGATGATAAATTTTTGCTAGCAACAGCAGAGAAAGAACTATAGGATTTGATAGATTAATTGATATAAGAGCAGGAGCAGGGTGTCAGCTAAAACTAAATATATGCAAAAGTAATAAGATTAACTGGAAGCATAGAGTTAACAGCGGAGGATATTTAGTTGGAATGGGTTTCAGAATTTACAAAATTAGTGCTCGTAGGGAAAACAGGCATAAGTGTGTGGACAAAGTATAGACTATTGAAAATTTTTGATATGGTCCATTGCAATGTATTAATATGGGGCATGGACATTGAAGAAATAAGAGAAGGCAAGGATTGATTCATTTAAAATGAAATGTTATCAAAGGATGCTTGATATGTATATCTTGGATAGCTAAGAAAATTAATGAATGGGTTTTGGCTGGATAAAGTAATGAATATTTTAATATGTAGTAAGGTAGGATGACACACTAGGAAAGAGTATCATCATTGGAATTGTGAATGGATCAAGAAGAGAATTGCTAAAATTCACATGGATGAATAACTCATAAAATGGACAAAAGTAACACTATCACAGTTGTGCAGAAAATCCGAGAATGACATGGAAACAGTTCATCTATGCTATCACCCTTGCTGGAAAAAAACAATAGATGATTATGAGAACAAATTTGTTCTGTGTATATTTTAATTTATATTTAGAAATTTTGAAAATGAAATTATCAGAATATTATTCAATAATGAATAAACTGATTATAATGTGTGCTTGTGTGTGTATAATGTACCAGTACTATTATTTGTAGGTAGTTTTGGAGGAAAAAACCCATGTGAAATAATATTACTTTGAAATTGTGATTTGTTAATGGTGGATGCAGTAAAACGAAAGTTCAAGAAACATTGGAACTATGAAAAAAATATGTATTTCCATGGAACTGATTCTGGAATTGAAGACAGTCAATGAATGTGTAAAAACAATACATTCATTGCATATAACTATAAAGTGAATTTACTATTTTTCCAATCATCAAACTAAATTTTATGATATTTTTTTTTTCACCATCTAAAGTGCTTTATCCTTTATCACCTATTGTCCTCCTTCCTCTATTGTGAAATATATATTATCATTAATTTTAATCAGAAATACATACTTGCCAGAATGAAAAAAAAAATTACTTTGATGAATGAATATCTTATTGATAACATATTGTGTATCTTAAAAGTCATGGATTTTAATCTTGAAATATGCCATACATTGTTTGGGGAAGTACAGAATCTAAAGCTTAAGGTCTATGAATAGTACCCAGATCTGTCACTTTGAATACTCAAACTTCTTGTAAATTCCAAGCAATAAAGCCATTTGATTATTTTTCTGCCATGAAAAAAATTTTCCTGATTTTTATCCTGGCATGCAAAGGCAAAAATATCAGAAATTAAACAAACACAAATATTATTTCTTAATAGAGGTTAGTAAACATATTGAGTAGAGAATAGTTATAAGTTACTTATGGCACTGGCAAAAAGTGTATGTAATTAAAGGAAAAGTATTAAAAACAATCTCTCCGGTAGATATTTTTATGTGCAAAAACACATAAAAATGCTATTTACGCGGCCGGACTTATGGCTAATACTACAACAATTCTGTTGTATTAGCCATTGCAGGCCGCTAGATGGCGTTGTGAGAAATATTGCAACCTGTTTAGTGCTTCACGACACTTTATGCGAATTTGCACAGTTGGCTACCGTATCATCTGAGGGTGGTTGGATTTCAAGTGGCACAACTTTTGAAATCTCCATAACAAACTAATTTCATTTCTACTTAAATCACACAGTCTGACTTACTAAGAATTATCATACCTTCCCTACACAACTTCGAATATGCAAAACATTGCAAAGAGTAGGGCCGAACATGATTTTTCTGAGCTCATGCAGAAACTCACATTTTTGCGAGAAAATCTACGAGAGAAATAAAATGGCAGAACAAAACAAGCAGGTTTTTAAATTGTGCCAGTTGCCAACCACAGAAGCTGGCGCGATGGCGTTTTTACAGAGGAATAATGTCCTCCCAAATGCCAAGCTATGCGATTGCAGCGAATCCATGAAACTGTACACATGAAAAACAATCTCGCAATTCCAATGTCAGTTATGCTCTTGTAATTGAAAGTCTTCGAACAACTTGGTTCCAAGGCTCCAGAATGACATTTTTGAAAGCGCTATGGCTTGTGTATTACTGGAGCCACGACCAGCTGACACTCGAAGGTGTCCACTCAGAGCTGGGCATGTGCAGAAGTGCCATGGTGGAGTGGACCACTAGTCTGCGAGAGCTGTGCCATGAGAGCCTGGCATCCCGACCTTGCCATCAAATCGGCAGGCCCGGTTTGATAGTGGAGGTTGACGAGATGATGTTCAGCCAGAGGAAAACCACCAGGGCAGGATACTTCCCCAGCAGTGTGATCTTCAGTGGAATGTGCTATGAGACTGGAGAATGCTTTGCTGTCTCCATTCTTTTCCACTCAGCAACTATCTGGAGACCATCAAAGACAATGTGAAGACCAGATCGACGATCTTCTCTGACTATTGGAGGGGCTACAAGACTGAGGATCTGGAGGCTGTTGGTGTCCACCACCGCTATTTTGTCGACCCTACCACAGGCACTCACAAACAAAACATAAAGCATCTAAGTGGCAGAACTGCCAGGAAAATGCTGAACAACTACCTGGCAGAATTTGTGGCAATGTCTACACAAGGACAAAGACCTGTTCATGTTATCGTATCCGAGATGGCTCTCACCACCAAACAGAAGCTAATATAGAGGAACCAAGACTTGTTTTCCTATATCACTGTCTGTGTATTATTGTAAGTAGTTGTTAGTTAGACATCCATGCTGCATGATGGCTCAATTTATGTGCTAAACACATAAAAACACCATTTACACAGCCAAACGTATTTTCGTGGCCATGACATATATACAACAGTTCTGTTGTACTACACATTGCAGGCGCGTTGTCACATCGCAGTGAAAACCTGTTCATGTCATCCTATCTGAGATGGCTCTCACTACTAAACAGAAGCTAATATAGAGGAACCAAGACTTGTTTTCCTATATCACTGTCTGGGTATTATTATTATTATTGTAAGTAGTTGTTGGTTAGACATCCATGCTGCGTGATGGTGTGATTTATGTGATAAACACATAAAAACGCCGTTTACGCAGCCAAACGTATTTTCGTGGCCATGTGTTACATATATACAACAGTTCTGTGGTACTACACATTGCAGTAAATTATTTCGGCGAATTTGCATACTTCACACTTTTTTACGGTGTCGATGAGGGTGTGTCTTACAATTATGTATAAATCGTTAATTGTAAATAAAGATTTTTTTTTTTGAAATCACACAATTTGACCAAGCAATAATTATCGGAGGGTTTTCACACTTCTGTAGTCAAGTTTTAAGGTGCAAAACCTTGTCAAAGGGTATGTCTGAACAATACTTTGAAGGAGGTAACATGTCAAATACCGTATTCTCGATAACCTCAATGTAACGCAGTGCAGGAAAACCTCTATGTTCGATTCTCGCAATTAACGACCACTTTGTTCAAGCTATACGTCTGATTCATTACTGTAGCCACGCACAGCTTATATTTTTAATTTATACCAAAAACATTAACTATAATAAATGTGAAATTTATTGATGCATACATTAATAATTTACGCTATTATTAAGGAATTTAACTAAGATTTGGAATGGACTACGAATGATACGCAACACATTGTTTATATTTTCATATATTTTAATTCTTAAATATAGATTAAATAAACATAAGTGCATTGAATGACACACGCATTGGGTTATAAAGTAAACATATATTAAACAAATATTATTAGCAAGTTATTATTTAACAAGCATTTAGAGTTTTAGAATTTAATTTCAAGAAATAGGCAAGTTTTTATTTTTAAAATATATTTAAAATTTTAATCCCAAGTTTCATTAATTGCTATCTTAAGAAAATTATTGTTTTCTAATTATTGTTCAAATGTTGAAATGAATATACTAAATAGGGAATACATAAGCGGGGCCAATGTCTATAAGACCCTAAGGATAGGTTGATTTCGGTTGTTGCTGATTGCTTACAGATGGTTTCCCAAGAATTGACAACTTTTTTTTTTATTTATAAAAACAGATAACTTTTTTTTAAGAGTTTTAAGTTTGTAAACATTTTATTATATATATGTGTGAGACTATTCCAGGAATTGAAATTTATATACCAGTACATTTAAATAAAGAGTTTTTAACTGAGAATATTTCAAATTTATATTATTAATTTAAAAGAGTTGTGATGCTTCTTTAAATCTATTGCATTACGGCTTCTCTCACATATATATGTAAGTGGTTACACACATATAATAATGTTCACACAACTTCATTTAATTATATCAATTTATTTTAAATTTATAACTGCGTATACATTATACACATACAGACATTAATATAAAATGTGCACACATAACCGCACATACATGTAATTATACAATATTACATATCAAAATAAATTATTTTGATTATATACGTGGACTGTGAGGATTCGAACAGTTGGAAAAGATACTAACTATGATGGATCATAGTAGGTGAAACGGGATGATTGCTTTTAAATAATACCGTTTCAAGCAGAACCAAAAAAAACCTAATAAGTTTTAAATTTGTTGATGTTGTTTTAAAAAAAAAAATCATAATAAGTTTTAAATTTGTTATTTAAAAAAAAAAAAAAGCGAAACGAAAAAAATAAAAGCTTACTAACTTTAGGATTTATTTTTTAAACAAAAATAGAAAACCAAAAATACAACCGTAATAAGCATACTAAGTTTTTTCATTTAAAAAACAAAAAGAAACTAAAAAAAAAAAACCGAAAAAATGTTGATTTTATTTTATTTATTTTGTTGATGTTAATAAAAATAAATGTTAACAAAAAAAATAAAATAAAATTTGTGTTTAATTTATTTGTTAATAATAAAAAAAAAAAAGTAAAAAAACAAAGAATTCAAATTTAAAAAAAGGCCTGGGAATGTTCATAAGTTATATTTTTTCAAGAAAAACAACGCCGTCATGCGGCGGGGATGTCTAATCAACAACTACCTTATTGTAATTTATTAGAGGAAAAAAAGCCGTTTGAAAAAAAAAAAAAAGGTTGTGATTCTTTTTATAACATAAATCAATAAAGAAAAAGAAAACAAAAGTTCAAAAAGTCAAAAGTTTTTGCAAAAAATTATTTTTGGTTTGTTTTTAATTAATAATAATAAGAAGTATTTAGTCCAAACAAAAAAAAAAAAAAAAAAGGTGGAACAAGATTTTATTTAAAAAAAAGTTAATACAAATAAAATGTAATAAAAATTTGTTTTAAAAAAAAGAACAAAAATTTAAAAACAGTAGAAAAATGAAACTCGCGACCTGGTAACGTTACATTTGATTGTTTTTGCATAGAAACGCCATCAAGCAGCTATGCCTGGCTATCACACAACATTTGTTAATAAAATCTATTTTCTCAAAGTATTTATTTTAAGCATGAATACCAAAATGAATATACCTTAATGTCTTGAAATAAAATAGTAAACTTGGACTAGCAATGACACAAACTATTTTAATACCACTATCTTTTTTTTTTTAATTTTTTAAAATATATATATTTTATATATAAATACACCTGGGTCTTGTTTTACACGATAGATAGGTTCCTCAGAAAACACACGCAAAAGAAATTGCACAAAAATAGACGTAACTTACCTTGAAAAAGGGGGGATACGGACTGTGATTTTTCAAAAATCGCATAAAAGCAAAGCACCAATGTAAAATTACTTTAAAATTCGCGCAAAAAAAAAAAAATAAGGAAATAAAATATGACTAATAAAAAATTTCAAATTTGAAAAAAATTGATACAAGACAAACTTTTTTTAACTATAATATTTAATTTTATTCAAAACAATATATTTTTATGCATAATTTACAATACAGTAATTTACATTTTTTTATACACGTTTTAATTATTATCACTATTTGCCGATAAACAGGTTCGTTTGCAAACTGGTAAAAAATCAGATTCTTCACAAGAGGAAATACAACTAGCGCCAACTTCACTCTCATGTTGTGTTAATGGTTTTCTGGTAACAACATAATTAGTAATTAATCTTTGAGACGATGATTTTATTAATTGTTTATGAAGCTCATGATATCCAAACATACAACTATTTAGCTCTCGTTGGAATTTAAGAGCACAATCGTGATTAGTGTCATTAATAAGAAAATAATTTGCCAACTGATTAGAAAGTTCTCAAATCATTTTTGCAATGAAAGGAACAGGTTCCACTTCTGTTTCATTATCTTTTTCTACACTGCTGGGAAAAATTTAATTAAAACTAACAACTAAAAATTAAATTCTTATTTTTGTCTTTAATTTTTTAATTTTCAATTCCGTTTAAAAATCAAATTTCATTTCACATCACATTAATTTCAGGTTGCCTTAAGTAATTTTTAAATTGTTAATTACAATTAAAAATCAGATTTTAATTTTTAATTGTCAAATTTAATTGTGCCCACTGCTATTATTCACCTTTTAAAAATAAACTTGCGGACACTAAATGATTAATAATTGATTACGTTCTTTTTTAAAAAGCAAAAACAGAATGTGATTTAAAATGCAAAATTAACACGCACAATGTTTGAACAAATTTACATTATAATCTTGTAAAATTTAATATGTGTACATAAAATGTGGAAATCATGATTTTAATTTCATTATTGCATAAAGTCTTACTATTATAAAGCACTGAAAATATTAAAATTATTAAGATGAAAGTCGAATTCCAATAATGTGCTATTACTTTAAATATGACGTAAGTGCGCGAAATTTATTATTTAAAGTAATAGCGCATTATCAGAGTTCGACTTCCGATCTAATACAGTGTTAACGCATAAAAGAAAACTGCATACAAAAATATTAAAAAGAAACATGAATCGCGTTAAATAAATCCGCGTAAAACGAGACCCAGGTGTAATATTCAAATAATGAATATATCAATAATTTACAACAAATAAAAACCAAAAAAAAAAAAAAAACTAATCAAATTTATTATGTTAAACTTCACTAAGCTAATAGAATATGATCAATAATAAAATTTTATTATTACTACATAGTTTGCTTACTATCTGCTTATCATAATTTGTTATCTATTTTAAATAGATATATAATTAGTGCCTTAAATATATTACATTATGCATGAAAAAAAGAAGAATGACAGATTGATTATTCCATATATTTACATTTATTTTTAAAAAAACATATGCAGTAACTATTAGATTTAAAGTTTATATCTGGACTAAGACAGATAAGTTAATCTTTAGCATAAAAAATGATTAATAATAGTAATTAATGTATTTATCTGAGGTGGATGGTGCCAAAGTTGCAAGTATACAAATTTTGACATTTGGAAATTAAATTGTAATAACTTGGTATTAATAAATTCCAAACATTTGATGATGATGTCTGCAAGAGATTGTTACCTGGGTCATCTGACTGAAGAGGGCTGCTTCAGTTAGAAGTCTTTGGGGCTATTTGTCTTTTTCGAATATCTATATTCATACATTATAAACTTATATTTTATAATATTGGAATGAGATCATTCATTATAATGGTCAATAAAAAAGTTCTTAAATGTTTTCATTTACAATGTACACATTAAACAATTATAAAAATACATCCAAATAATAAAAATTTATTACAAAAATTATTTTTTTAGATATTCTTAAAACTTTCATTTCACTTTATATTTTTGAATTATATGAAAAAGAAATAACCTCCAAGTTGGTGTTTTGTGCTAAATCCCTTCTTCAATTGGTCCAGATCTCTCTCATATATGTCTTCATTATTTGTTCAGTATTTATCGATACCACATTATTACATTATGATTTAAACTTTCTGTACTCTCAATTTTGATACCATCAATTTTACATAAATAGATTAATAGTTATTACTCATCATTTATTATGCTAGACATTACTGTATCATTACTAGTCCAATAAACTTTAAATCTTAAAGATTTGTTTTTTAAATAGACATAAGCATATATAATAATTAATCCAATGTCATTGCTTTTATTTTTTGCACATGTAATATATTTCCGGCATTAATTATATATATTTTTTTAAAATATATATTTATTATTAAGATATTATGGCAGTGTGGAAATGCTTTGCACTTATATTTACTTCCTAAAAATATTTAAATTCATAAAGTTGTTACTCAAATTGTAAAATTAATGTATATAAAATATATCATATGGAGTAGGGAAGAAAACATGTTATAGTTTTCAAAATCAAATACATGAACATTTATATATTTTGAAATTGCAATATTTATTTTGATTATTTATAACAAAAAATTATATTTATTCCATTCAATCTGGGACTAAATGGCAATTTGTTCCTATTTTTTTATAAAATAATGATAATTTTTCAACGAATATAGCAGCACTTATTTGCTTTATTTTATATAAAGTTTCCATATAACAACCAAAATAATAATATAGTAATTTTATACTATTTTGTTATAAAAATGTCTGTAATAATAATAATACATAGTAATACATAATTCACATAGTTTAAATATTAATCACAAAAATCTTCAGTTTATTTGACACTTGTTTAGATTAAAATTGATAGTAATTTTAAATATTCAACTGAATTTATTTATTTTTTATGATAAATTATTCGAAATAAAGAGTGAATAACTTGATTTACAAATATTTATCTAATTATACACAAAATATGTCACAACTGAGTAAATTAGCCATGGCTGATACAGTAAGTAATCCTTTAAAAAACAAATTCTGATACATTATACTAATTCAAAACCACATAAAATTGCAATTCAAAATAGTAATGTAAATAAAATCCATAATAGTTGATGTGTTATTGGAGTAATTGTAATATAGATTCATAATTGCATGGCCGGAGAACACTATGAAATATTCCTGAAATTTATATAAAATCTTTTCTTACTAATAAATATATAAATTTGACATTCTGTTCCAGAACTATGTGCCTTTATGCAAACTTGTTGGACATGCCATATCATAACAAATAATTAGTCATTGAGTAACTCCTAAATGCAGCCACACATTTATAAAATTTCACTTTTGAAGTTCCTTCCTTATTAAAAAAGTGAAAAAACAAAACAAAACATGAGTCCAATAATTATAGATATATAAAACTTGCCTTAGCAATGGTGGGCACCATAATTTCATGTTTGGTATAGTGTACAGCCATCTAAAGATACTCTAGCAGTGATAAGTTATATAATTCAAGAATTATATAAAATTAACACACATTGTTTTTAATTAATGCTTTTTTAATATAACATTTATTAAAATTGAATGGATGAAGAATGCTTGTACATCAAGAAATTTTACTTACACTTTCATCCTTCCATATAATATAATCATACATTTCTTTCTTTAATTAACTTGAAAGTATTTTTAAGTTAATAACATTACAGAGAGCAAGATGTTTTGTGAATGGGCTCTTATAGATTTGTTATGACTCTGATTTCTACAGATTTATTTCATTCTCATGTGCCAGATACTCACAGTGCCGACATTAGCAACCACCAGGTGGCCAATCCAAGCATCGGAGAATTTTCTGTAGGCCTCAGCACTAGTCTGAGCGCCAGCGGTAGCCAGTTGGAACGTGTAGGTCTTATCCGTGACAGTGATAGGGATAGTGCCAGTAACACAGCATTGGCTGGTGCCAGTTTAACAGGAAGTCTCTGTAGTAATTCTGTGGCTGGATCCAGTGGATACAATAAGTAGGTATCTTTAAATTTAATAGGGGGAAATAAGGTTGGTGTTTTTTTTTCCCATAAATTTTGATTGTTTTTTTTTTTTTTTTCTAATTGACTGATATCAATATTGTTATTGTTAATTTAGGCTGGAGGTTCAGGTTGATGTGAGTTCCAATCTTCGCTTCAGTCTGAGCAGCGAGTCCGCTACAGTTAGTTTAAGTGAAAAATCTGTCATTTTCACAGATGATGCCAGCACCCGCGGTCTAGCTGGTTCAATATTATCTGGCAATCATAGTCATCGGTAAGAATAACACATTTCTTCAAAAGCTTACATCTTTATATAATATTCCTTTCACATTTGTGTATAATATAGGGTCCAACTGATTTTAAATAATAGTACTATATCCACAGCAAAGTTATTGTTTAGCACCAACTCTATCTAATCCTATGAAAGAAAACATCCATAGTTTAAGGATTTAATATTCAAAGTGTTTGAAAGAAATATATATACATTTGGATTTTTTACTAACTTATAAGATTAATTTCAAAAATTTAACTTTATTATTTTTATGATGAAAAAAAAAAATGAACATACGCATTACCAGAAGTATTCAAATAATCCTCTATTTGTGTTCCGACATTGTTGACATGATCAAAAAATGGAATATACTTCCAACTAAGATTGCCTCTTGATAAATTTACATGTTCTTCTTGAAAAGTTTGCTGTAATTCAATATTTTGATGGTTTTATGATATAAAATATGTTGAGATTGTTTTTTATAGGTGTTCCCATTCAATTTTGAATGTTGTTTTGTCAATTCCAAATAAATTTATTAGAAAATTGACCATCTTTTATAGTTTTAAATACCAATTGCAGGATTCAATTTTGTCTAGAGAAGTTGTTTGTATCTTTTTCCAGAACTATCTACAGCACATTCTGAACAATCTATGGATATTAGATGGTAATGCTATTATGTTCACATCCCTAGACCCTAGCTTATTGTCAAATGCACGTTAAAAGTAAGCTGAAAAAAGGCAACACATTCAGTTAATAAAATTTGACCTTATGATCAGGATCATCATCTTTTATGGTCTATTCCATCTTGATATTTTGAAAATCTCTATTGAAAGTCAAAGTTAATAAAAATCAAAATGTATATATTTTTTCGGACTTCATGCATTTATATAGATCCTCTATACATATATAAATGTAAATCTGATTATAAGAGTTGTTCTGAAATCAAGTTATTAAATTGCCAACAACTTTAATAAAATTTACCTTCAACATAATATATTGTATCTTTGAAATTCAAATTTAAAATCACATTCTTATTCAAAGTTTTAATTGTCAAATCATTGATTGTGGATATTTACTTTAATAGAATAGAGTAGTACTACCAAGCTAAACTATCTCTGTTTAATCATCTTGACAGTGCCCTCACATATTGCAAATACTTCATGAATGTCAAATATTGTTGTGGGCAGAGGTGGGGGGGGGGGATACTGAAATATTGGAAATTATATTTAGATCAAAGACATCAGGATTTGCATATTTGATAGTTTGTGCTTTCTGTTAAATTTTTTAGAATGTATTACAAAATCTAAATCATTGGATAAATCAATTTTTAAAATAGGATTACTTTTCTTAAGCAGTAAAAAAAATTTTATACCCATTTTATAATTATTTGAAATTTGTTAAAATGGGTGAAGTTTCTCAATCTTTTATGATTAGTGCCAAATAAATTGCTTAAAAGTAAAAAAAGATTTTGTTGTAGGCGCCATCTTGGTTGGAAAATTATCTATCATAATTTAGTCGGATGTTAAAAAAAGAAAACAAAAGCAAATATTCTATTAATTTCCACATTGAAGCTATTAAAATATGCACCCATGACAATCTTCGAATGTGACTGTGATTTTAAAGTTATTTAGATGCACATAAATGCTTAATTAGTAGTAACTTTGGAAACTTCAATTCATTGAGCTTGTTTCAACTTAACAGCATGAAGACAGCAAAATTATAATATCAATATTAAAAAACAAGAAGAATGGAACTAAATTCAATGATCATGTAACTGTAAACTAATCTTATGAGGAAGTATATTAACTTCATTGCAAAATATACAGAATATATAAATGAATTATTTCAAAAAAGAAAGTATAAAGAAACAGAGAACAATCTAGTTGGTCCACTTGTCTCCTCCATCTTCCTGATATTTATATCATACCACTATCTTTTTTGTACATTGTTCATTCTTCATAGATTATTTTATTTCCTTGTTTTATTCTATCTACAGGATGTTTTATAATTCTAGTATGACTGCATTGATAATTATTTTTAAAATCCATGAAATCAAGATAAGCCATAGCAAAATTTGAGGGAATAGGACTCTTATATGACAAATCAAGTAGTAAACTTTCAGTAAGATTAATAACTGATAATAAGGTAAAATTTATTCTCGATAATTGGATACAGCATCACGGATCAGTCAACAAAAAGCCAGGACCTTAAATATCTCTCTGGATAATTGAAAGTACAAAGTTTACGCTGAACATTAAGTCACTGTATTGTTGAAACTAGATATCCTTAATTAGTGTGTTTAATGGCTGTATTGAGAATTATGGCAGATATATTGAATAAATTCTGTAATTGAAAGTTATTGATCTTTTTTTCTTCTTTTATGGTGCCACTTATAAACAGTATATTTGTAACCTTAAAAATTCTCCTTCAACTACTAGTATTTTTTTTATTTTTTTTACTCATATTCCACATCTCTATTCCTTTTACTACAACCGATGGTTTTACCTGTCATAATACTCCATCCCTTCAAAATCTTTACCATACTTTTTTTTTCTTGTTAAATATAGCTCTTGAGTTTTTTTTTCTGCCTCAAATCTTCTGCTCTTACAATATCAAATAAATTTTTATTTCTAAAACAAATTTTCTCATACTTATTTGCACCCTGTGGATGATCTTGAAATTTATTAACCATAGAGTTTAGATCTAACTGATCTTTCATTACATTTTAGTGTAATCATCTTTAAATAAAATATTATTTATCAAGTCTTTTTATAACAATGATATCTTTATAAATATATAATACCATCTTACCACCTCTAACAAACAATTTCATTATCATAAATTTATATTTTCCTGATTGTCCAGAATCTGATTATGGTTTGTTCGTTAGAAAAAAGGTCTTTTGATTACCCAGAAAATCATGTTTCTATTTTAATATTAAGAAACTTCAACTTTCAACTACAGATGTTTTTCCCTAGCTATTAAAAATTGCTTGGTCACTCTTCACTTCTGCCTATTATGAAGTTAAACATTTACCAGTATTATTATACAGATATACATCTTTTAATGAAATATCTCAATATAAATCTTTCACAAGAATAGTGACTACTTTTAGCAGTTCATTGATATCAAAAATCAAATTTATAAACAATTCATCATCATCATCAACCATTATCAATCCACTACAAGATCGTCTCTCCAAGTTCAATCCATCTTCTCCAATCTTTAGCTTGTCTTCTCCACATCACCCCTGCACACCCTCTCATCTCATCCATCCATCTCACATGTGGTCTCTTTCTGGGTCTTTTACAATCTCTTGGAATCCAGTTTAAGACTTCAATTGCCCATCTATTATAATCTCTTGTAGCAAGATGTCCAGCCCAACTCCAATCTTTTAATTTTTTCAATGAGGTTAGTAACACCTGTTTGTTTTCGTACCCATACATTGCGTTTTCGATCTCTTCTTGTTACTCCTAACATACATCTCTCCATACTCCTTTGAGTGGTCTGAAGTCTCTGTGTTGCTCTTCTATTACATGTCCAAGTCTTAGATCCATAAGTAAGAACTGGTAAAACACATTTATTAAAAACCTTTTCAAAACTTAAGGCATATTTTCTTTTAGAATCAGATTATTTCTACCAAAAGCACTCCAACCAAGTTTAATTCTATGATTAATTTCCTCCATTATGTTTCCATCTGTATTAATAATCTGACCAAGGTATTTGTAACTGTTAACTTCTTCTAATTCATCATAATCAATCTTTATTTTCATATTTTGAGCAAATCGATTAAACATTACTTTAGTCTTTTCAACATTTATCTTTAGTCCTACTTTCATCTGATAACTCCTGCAACATTTCCTGCAGCTCTGAAGCATAAGTTGCAAAAACAACTACATCACCTGCAAAATCTAAATGACTTAAATAATCTCCATTTACTTTCACTACTTTAGCTTCCCATTTTAATCCACAAAATATTTCTTGCAGCACTGCTGTAAAAGGTTTTGGAGATATGGAGTCACCCTGTCTTACACTCTTCTCAATGTTGATTTTCCTAGTATCATTATGTAATCTAATTGTTGCTGTTGCATTTTTATAAATATTCTTTAAAATATGACAATATCCTGGATCTATACCTTGATGATCCAATGCTTTAATCACTGAAGAAATGTTTATAGAATCAAATGCCTTTTCATAATCTACAAATCCTAAGCATAATGGCAACTCATATTCATTTGTCCTTTCTATAACTTCTCTCAATACCTGGATATGGTCTACTGTACTAAAACCACTTTTAAATCCAGCTTGTTCTCTTGGTTGGTGGAAATCCAATGTTCTCTGTAGATGAGTTGTAATTATCTTGGTAAAAATTTTGTATAAAACTGATAAAAGGCTGATATGTCTGTAATTTCTAATATCTTCTTTATCACCTTTTTTAAATATTAATATTAATACTGCATTCTTCCAATCATCTGGTACATCTTTATCATTTAGACATTGGCTATTTCTTGTAATATATCAATTATAATTCCATCATACATTAAATTGCATATAGATATAGGAGGTACTATATAATTCTTGATAAAAGTCTTCTACCCATTTCATGATGTCATCTCTCTTTTTAGTAATAATTCCATCTTTTTTTCTTATTGTTTTATCCTAGTCAATATCATCTTAATATTATATTTTTATTTAAAATCATTGGAATTAAAAAATATAAATAGGATGACCAAGTGAGAGAAAATGATAAAAAAAGACCAACTGTCACAAGGCTGTGGGACAAGTTGGATATGTGTGATTAAAGTAAACATATCCTAGAGATCTAATGGTCATTTTCAGGTGCATAGTTATCCTGGAATCCTTAAAGAATATACTTTACTTTTTAATATTAAAAAATAACAATAAATGTATTATAAATTCTGTTCACGGAAATAACACAAAACTATTATAATAAATTTTAAATAAAATCAATTTAATAATTCAACCTACGGAAATATAATTTTTACAAAAAGTAACGTGGGTTATTCATGTTGGTGGCCTGAAATCCCTAATGGTTTGCAAAATCCCAAGTTAATCACTTTTAGTTTAAAAAATCCTGTAAAAATTATATTTCCTGCATGGAATTTATAATATATTTATTGCTATTTTTTAAATTTAATAGGAATTTATTGATTATTTTTTAATATTAACAAGTAGGGTTACCGGATAACTATGCCCCTGAAAATGTATAATTAAAAAATCAAAATAGATTTAGATTGTATTGAAACATTTCCTTTTTGTCATAAAACCTTTATAAATCATAGTTTAAATAGTAATATATAAAATAGTAGAACTGAAATTGTCTTCAAAAATTAAAGGGTGATATTAAAGAAAATGTTTTTTGAATTATTCAGGAAAAATATAAAAGACAGTAATAAAGAAAGTATGAATGAAATAAAAACATGAAAAATAGCACACTTGGTTATAAGTTATATGGTGGAAAATAGTAAAATGCCTTCCCACTAGCCTTTGTCCCTACCAGTTTAATGGTGCTATATTCCACCAAATGTCAATAAATGTTCTGTGAAAAATTATGAAAATTAATGTAAGCCTCATGATTTAAAATGCTGCACCAAGTTGAAACATGTTAAAACACACTGCCATGGTGATCTGCACATGCCTAACGCTAATTGTAATAACAATTATTAATAATCTGTCAAAGCATACAGCGGCTTTCCATTTGAACAGATATTCAAGACAGTATTTGTTTATCAATCATATTGTATTATTTTCATTAAAAACATTTTTTTTTCTTTTATAATAATTACAAATTATTTATTATTACAATTTCATAATGTATTTATTTCAGCATTACAGCTGTAAACTATTTTAAATTTGATTTTATATATTATAATCTTATTTATTCTACAATTTTTAGTTTTTGTTACTAAACATGTAATTAAATCATTTCTATTATAATTGTTTTTACATTATAGTCACTTTTTAGTACTTTTTTTTCACATTTACTTTTGTCTGTAGTCTTTTTTGTTTCTATTACAGTTCTGGTTAATAAGGGAAGAACTTTAAAACAAAGAGGGATAAATACTTCTTCTGACACATTTTGATTGAAGAAAATGTTGTTTTTTTTTCAAATTTTAATATAAACATCATCTAAGAGTGGACCAAAAAATAAATATGATGAAAGTTATTTAAATTGAGGATTTACTTGTATTGGCAAAATAGATTGATCCTGATGCATTGTCTATTTTATATAATAATATACTAGCAAATAGTTCATTGGCTCCAGTTAAACTTCATAGGCACTTAGAAACAAAATAAGCTGATTGCTAGAAAAAATCTAAATTTCAAATAATTACAATTTCTAAAGCTAAAAATGAAAAGTGCAATAGAGATGTCTTTTCACGTAAGTTATTGCATTGCACTTAAAGGTGAACCTCAAACAATTGGATTCTTATTAAGCATTGTATGAAACATCGTATCATGTATAATATTCAATCTGCTAAAAAAATAAATACATTATAATTATCAAATAATATTGTTTCACACATAGAGAGAGAGAGAGCTAATTCATCAATTTAAATGGTAATCATCTGAAATCCAGGCATGGCCGATGGCATTGATGCTATACAAAATCAGTCAAATGTAATGTTACCAGGCCCAACTTTTTTTTTATATAACCAAATACTTGTGTCAATTTCTAATAAAATAATAAAAAAAACACAAACTTTGGACTTTTTGAACTTATTTTTATTTATTTTATTGCTGTAATAAAAATAGTCTGGTATTTGGGAGGACATTATGTGCCTGAAAAAAGGACACAGCCTCACTTTCTGTATCGGCAATTCTGAAAAGTTTAAAAATTGCGCGTTCTTCTCAGACATTTTATTGGTTTCGTATATTTTCCACGCTGAAACATGACTTAGCGCGTGAGCTTTGTCGAAGCATGTTCGAACAAATCCTTTGCCAATTTTTTAGGGAATGGTGGGGACCATATGACAATTATTAGTAATTAACAACATTATTTAACTACAAATGACATTACTCTATTATGGAGATTTGAAAAGTTGTACTAATTTGCAATTAAAACACCCTCAAGCGATACGGTAATCAGCTATGAATAGAACGAATACGCATAAATAGTTTCGAAGCACAAAACAGGCCATAATATTTTTGTGCAACGTCATATAAAGTGGCCTGCAATGGGTAATACAATATAAATGTATTAGCCGTAAGGCCAGCCGCAGAAACAGTATTTTTATGTGTTTTAACACATAAACAACGCCATCAAGCGGCCTTGCCCGGATTTCAGATGATTACCATTTAAACTTTTTAGTTAATATGAACTGCAAACAGATGAGTCTATAGCTATTGCAAGGGGTCACTGTTTACTGGTGTTTGGTCATTATATATTTGATAATAGTATTAAAAATGTACTCATGCAAATATATACAAAAGTTACTGGAGATATATTCAACTGTATTAATGATTACATTAAACAACAGAAAATCAGTAGGAAGAAGTGTATTGATATTTATACAATGGTGTTCAAGCAATGGTAGGAAAGATGGAATTATAATACATATTCTGCAAATAACTACAAAAAGTCATAGGCGAGCACTAGTAACGAAAGAAACTTTGACATTTAAAAGCTATTTTGGTTGAAGTCATAAAAATTATCAACTATATAAAATCTCAACCACTTAATTCAGATTATTTAAATTTTGTGTGAAGAAATAGGTAGTGAAGATATTGCGGCTTTTTGAATTTCATATCTAAATTATTGAGTTTTTTCATGTTAAATAATTTAAAACAGAATTTCATCGAATTTTTAACACATCCTTTATGGTTAAACAAGTCTTACATATTTGGTAAATATCTTTATTAAGTACCGAAAATAGATGATGAAGTTTCCAATGTAATTTTAGAAAGCGTGCATGATTTATAATCAATCCTTTTGCAATATTTTCCAAAGTTTGGTGAGGACAATTCCAGGGTTCGGAATCCATTTATAGTGACAGCTAAGCCAAAGGGCTTCGGCGCAAGTGATTATGAAAATCTAATTTGATTTAATTGGCAACTCTGATTTAAAACAAAAATGCAAGGAGTTTCCATTAAATGATTTCTTGACAAATTTAGCAGAAGTTATTTCTTTGTGTCAAAACTGGATATTTGTGTTTGTTCCTTTTACAATGACATATTTATGTAAGGCAGAAATTTCATATTCTGTGACCAAATCAACATATAGGAATAGACTCAATTCTATACTGGATATGAGAATTCAACTTTCTAATATTTTGCCTGATATCAAAAGAATTTGTAATTCAAAGTCCCAAAAACATTGAAATGATTAAGGACCTAATTTTAGTATTTTCATGTGTTTTGTTTTATATAATTAAAATTTGAGATTAAATTGTTGTTTTCTTAACTCATATAGACATTTAATTTATTTATTATTATGAAAAGTTTTGGAAATGCTGTTTTAATAAAGTATGCTGCATCACCAAAAATCAAATCATTGAATTTGTCAAGCAACATACTTTAACAATTCCACTCCCATCTTTGTTGCCAGTTTAGATACATGGATATGATCATCATATTGTAAAGATTTTTAAAATTAATAAATGCAAACTATATTTAATTATAAAAAGAAAATTAAGTTTAATATAATAATTATATTTTTTAATATTCATTTGAAAAAGAAACTAGCTACATATCATAAACAGTATATGTTTTTGCATAGAATGTATGTGTATATAAATTAACCAAATGCTGTAATTTTTTATTTTCCACCTTTATGTCTTTAGAACATAAATATTTGAACATAATATATAATCTATTGTTTATTTGTTAGGAAATAAAGATTCCTTAAACAATTGTCTTCTACTTAGAATTTAAACCCTTTCAAAACAATAAAAGATTTTTACAAAAAAAAAAAAAGAAACCATTAAGTGTCTTCAAAGTAATTTTAATGAAAATTTTATCTAGAATAATTTTAAATAATTAATAAAGCTCATATTTTAAACAACAAAAATTACAATTTTTGAACAGCTTTTAAAATGCATAAATTCTTTATTTTTATTTTATAACTATTATATTTTCTTAGTTTTATTGTTTTTTATGGTAAGTTAACTTTATGAAAGATTTAATATTTATTATTATGTGAATCTGGAGTTATGAATATTGCATCTTCAAACAAATGTATTAAAAGTAAATATGGTATTTTTAATATCTAGCATGTTTTGATTCATCACCAAAGAATGTAAATTTATATATATATATAAGTTTTTATCATAGTTATAAAAATAGGAATATATAAAAATACAAATATTTAGAACTGATATGTAGTTGGCATGAAGCTGTTGAGATAGAAATTTGAATCCTATATAAAGGTATATCTGTTATTTTTCAACCCTGGTAGAATTTTAACTTCAAAAAATATTTATTAATAGCATTTTATCATTGGCTGATCTAATTATTGATTTAATAATATTTCATTATGAGATATTATATAGTTTATTTATTACACATGTATATGTTTCTTACAAGTATATATATTAGTGTTTTGTATATATTATAAATTGTAAATAAAATATAATATATTAATGAAGAATAGATTAAAATTTATAATAAAAAAGTTTTAACTATCAATGCATTTCAATGAAAATCAATCTCCACAAGAGAAGAAAGTATTCACCTTAAGTTGGATAATCTTATCTTTAAATTCAGCCAATCTGTAAATCATAATTTTATTCATTAAAAAGCTATTATATACTATATCTAGTTTATTCTTTTCTAATTTTGTAAGTTATCTACCCCCCCCCCCCGTTCCCAACATTAATTAAAATAAAAAATATTTTTTGAATAAATTAATTTTTTAATAAAAATTATATTTTTTATGTTTTAGAAATAGTATGTCAACATATACTCCAGTGGAAGTCCATGTTGATGCAACAAATATCGATAGAACGAGCAGCATTTCCAACATGAACCACCATGGATTATCAGAAAACAAAACAAGTGATACGATGGAAAGTATAGTATCATCTGATGACCAATCTATGCGAAGTTGCTCTAAGGTTAAGCATGTTAAGTTACGCAGTGAAAGCATTGAAGAGGCTCTCGAATGTGGAGATACTACTCCAAGTTATGAGGCATTTAGTTTTTATGACTCAATTAGTGATGACCTAAAATCTGATAATTCAAGTTTAATATCACAGGATGAAAGTGATCGCTGCCTTTCACGAAAGGATAGCATTTACAGTTCTCTTTCTCAGGACATTTCTCCAGGTGGACTTACAGAAATAGAAAATGATCAGCCCAGTTTTGTCCCTACAGCATCACAAATCTCAGTCAGTAGTTCTCTTATAGATAGCCTGGTTCTTGGAAGTATTTCTGAAAATAATGAAGTTCAAAATTTACATTCCTCTCTATCAATTTCGCAAAATAGCATTTCATCACCTCTTTGTGATAACCAATCTTGGCAATTGGATAATGAAGGAAACAATAAACGAACCTCAGATAATCAAAGTACATCTTTGGATAACTTAAATGCAAACTTAGTCACTTAGTGCCAAAGATTTTTTTTATTTCTATTTCCATTTAATTATAATTCCTTTTCTTCAAAATAAAATAGTGTAATATACAGAACTTGATCTACTAATCATAATGGCTTTTCCTACAATTCAGAAACCACAAAATGTTAAAATGGACATATCAATAAGTTATATAGTAATGATTACAATATCACCGCCATGCCTTGAGAGGAAAATAAGTCTCCCAAAGCTACCAGAACCATCGGATCATGTCGCCAGTTTTGTTTTCTAGATTTTTTTTCCGATTTATTTCAGGGCGGTTATTCATGTGATTGAATTTGTGCCATTTTTTTTTATGAAAGACAATTGTTCCTCCACTACAGTGGTTATTAAACTAGGATTTGATTTAATCCAGCAATATTGTTTCACTTATTCCATTACAATGCTTCCCAGTTTGAGCAGTTATTGCTCCTCACACTAGAACTATTGAAATCCACTACTTTTTGTGTAGTGCCTTTTTATTACTCCCCGAGTGACATGGTTTAACCAGTTATATAAAAAAATAAAACTAAATCTCATCTCTTCCCTTTTTCCTTTGTGTATATGCCCTCTATACTTGTGATTCAGAGACAATAAGTTCAATTTTATTATTTTGATTTGACTTAAAATTTATTAATAAAATTCATGTAAGTATATTATCAGCGCTCTTTATTGAAATAAAATAAAAAATAAAACTGGCTTTATGTAAAATAGTAAATTTGTGAACTGCTCGGTTTTTTTCCCCTTGATTAATATTCTAAAACAAATATTTGTGAGGATATGTGAATATATTTTTATCTCCTTCATGGAAGCTGAAATATAAAATTGATAAAACAATACATGACTTTACAATTGATATACTCAATAATACAATGTATATAAAAACACAACCGAATTTTAAAATACATAAATTTAACTATAAATTATTTCCTTTTCTGAGTTAATGTAATGAAAACATCCACAAAAAAAAGTTGTTAAATATTCAACTTTATTATTGCTTAGCATGTTTTTGATATAACGTATATCATATTCATAGTTTATAGTAACATATAAACTTACATAATTGTAATAACTCATATAATATTGAAAGTGTTTGCAAAGTTGATTATCATATGAACAACTTATTTTTATTAGTATTGTATTAATCTCTAAATATATTTAGGAAAAAATAACAAATGAGGGGGGGGGGTATTAATCTTTCGTATATCATGATTATGGCTTAAAATTCATTTAAAATACCTAACTATTGTATTATTCAGTTAAGAAAATTTGGTTCATAATTAATCATCAAATAAATTTAACTGATAAACTAATAAATAAATAATAATTATTACCCTTTATTTTGTTTTTATCATACTAAAACCAAATATTTTACCATGATTATTCATTTCATACTCAGGGTTGCAATTTTAAAGATTTAATATTTTTAGCACAAGAATTGTTTTATGCTAATCTCAAAATATGTATCAAAAAAAAAAACTTAGGAAGAATTAATCTTTTGTACATCATGATTAGGGCTTAAAAACCAACTTGTATTAACCAGTTACGGAAATTTGATTCATAACTAGTCATCAAAGAAAATTAACTAACATAAATAAATCAATCCCTTTTATTTTGTTTTAATCATACAAAAATATTTTACTATGATTGTTCATTTCATATTCAGGGTTATAGAGATTTATGGTTTTTAACTCAAAAATTATGCTGCAATTTAATTTTAGCACTTTTTATTCCAGTTTGATGCTATTTTAGTTATTCAACAAAGTGAAATCACAATTTATTAAGTTTTACTTTCAAACTCTGATTTTGTGCCAGGTTAAAACTTACATCTAACATTTTTCATAATTAAAATGCTGTGCTTCTGTTTTAAGTTACCAATTCTAAATAGGCCAGATTTATGATGCAATGTAACAACTAGAAACATTTTTACTCTGGTAGCCAGTTTACTGATTGAATTGTATTGAAGCCTTTATGATAAAATAATAGTCACATTATGCATTTTTGAAAGACTATTTTAAAGATAAACATTTAGCTTTTTTTATGATTTGGGAATCAAATATTGAAACCACATTACCACAGGGCTTACTTATCAAATGCGAAACATTTTTTTTTTTTTTTAATAATTACATTAGAAAAAAAGGAATAAGTTTTCATATGGAATAAATATTGCAAAGAAAGTTTTTTATTGCTTAGCCATAGAAAATTCTGATGAATTTTTAAATCCTAATCATGATTGGTAGAATTGAATTCAATGCTAAATGTACATTTTTATATTATTGATTTATAGATTATAGTGGTAGTCAAAAACGTATGACTTTGCAAAGTTAATAGATGATTTATAAAAGTTGATGGGTGATTTAAAATTTTTAATTTCTTTCCTTGCATTAATGCTTAAAATGGGTTTTATGTATATAGAAAAGCTGCCACATCCACTATATTTGGTTCCAAGGTCTTTTAACAAATGGTTTAAATTAGCAGGCAATAACCCAAATTTTGTTTACCATACTATGCAGAGAGTTTAGCCTCTGTCCTAGATATGTATTGTGCATACAGAGAGAGTAGATGCTTTTTAACATATAGATATATCTAATAATAATAAATTCTTACAACAGCTATATAAATATAAAAAATTTTTATATACATAAAAGCCTTTTTCAGCACCTGATTTGGTGCCCTTTTCAAATGTTAATAATCTATTATGTTAACAAACTATTTCAAACATAAAACCATCTAGTGTTCATTAATGAAATTAAAACAAACACTATCAATATAAATAATTAAAATAAATCAAAACCCACATATATAAATCCAGTAATACACAAAATGATTGACTATATCATAACAATATAATAAATAAAATAAATTACTTGCATTTTTTACAATTATATATATATATGTCAATTTATATAATTTTCTATTCATTTTTAATTAACCAGTTATTAACCAAATTTATAGAAGTCTTGTAAATATTCATACAATTATTTAAATTATTTTTAATATAATAATTAAATATATAATTTAAGTAATTGTATGAATATTTACAAGACTTCTATAAATTTGGTTAATAACTGATTAATGGAAAATTATATAAATTGATATATATATATATAATTGTAAAAAAAAAATGTGTGTAATTTATTTTATTTATTATATTGTTATGATATAGTCAATTATTTTGTAATTATTGGATTTATATGTATGTTTTGATTTATTTTAATGATTTATATCGGTATTGGTTGTTTTAATTTCATTATTGAACACTAGATGTTTTTATGTCTGTAATAGTTCATTAATGTAATAGATTATTAACATTTGAAAAAGGCACCAAATCAGGTATTGAAAAAGGCTTTTTATGTATATAAAAAAATTTGATATTTATATAGCTGTTGTAAGAATTTATTATTTTCTGATTATTATTTTACGGAAGAATATCATAAAGATATTTATTCTTTTCCAATTTAATAGATATATTGGTAGTAGTATAAATCTTCTTAAACATGTAAATATAACTTCTGAATATAGACTAATAAATAGTCACTTATAACATTACAAATTGCAATTATAATTTCCAAATTGCATCCAAAATATCACTTAAATAATAAATGTAATAATGTCATAAGGAACCATTAGAAACCAGACAACACTTAGATAATCCAATATAGACAACAATTTCAAACTGTTCTCAAGACAATCTTTTAACAAAGGTGGAATCCCACCTTTATTTATGGTCCCATATATTTATATAGACACTAAAGATTGCAACTTGACCACAGAGATTGAAATTATTAATACAAAAAAGTTCAAATAAACCTTCTTAAACGGGTAAATATAACTGTTCTGAATACAGATTAATAAATAGTCAATTATAACATTTGAAATTGCATCCAAAATATCACTTAAATAATAAGTGTAATAATGCCATAAGTAACCATATAACAATCAACAATTTTAAATTGTTGTTAATAAAGGTGGAATCCCATCTTTATTTATTTATGGTCCCATATATTTATGTAGACAGTAAAGATTGCAATTTGACCATAGAGATTGAAATTATTGATACAAATAAAATTATCTTTTAATAAGTATGGACTGAATACATGTTACATAATTTAATTATATGCTTTAATTACTTATTAGCTTAATTATAATTAGACTACATCATTTTTAATAAACTGTTTTATGCAGAATTTCAGAGAAAATCTTCCACAAACAAAACAAAAAATGAATAGCTATTATAAATTTTTTGTTATTATTATTATTTATATAATATAAAATAGTCATTTTGCACTGTTGTAAAATAATATGTGCAATCTGAAAAAATAAATTGTAAAAACTGCAAAATATTTTTCTTGTATAATTAAAAAAATTATCATATTTAAATTATTATAAATTCTGCTCTGGACCCTTAAGAATTATTTGACTGTGCTTACTAGTAATTATATAGTTGACTCTATAGTTTTATTAATAGAACTATTTTGATTATTTTAAAAAGCCATTTTCAATTGAAGATTTAAATGTTAAAGCTCTATTTTATTTAAGCATGTTTAATTAAATTTGAAGATAAACACTTAAACTTAAATGTCTCATTTCAATAAAGCATTTATATTACCTAAAATGTTTGGTATATGATGAACTCTGAATGTATTAACTGAAAATAAAAAAAGTAAAATATAAATATCGACAAAAAAGTAGTCAAATTTAGAATGTTTATAAATAATTTATCATTAAATATAAAGCAGTATCCAGAAAGGAATAAAATGTGAAAAAAATACTAAGTATCGTGTAGCTAAAATAAGCCCCATTTATATGAGAGCTGGATACTCAGAGATTAAAAAATGAAATGGATGGCCCAGTGTTTGTTAGATAATCAAAAGTTAGATCTTTACTCTGTAAGATATATATTTACATAATCAGTCATTAAAAACACTCCAAAAATCGATCATTTTTCCCCATGTTAATCCCACAAACTCCCATCTCTCAGATCATTTTGAAAGAAGTTCTCTATCTAGTTCACTAATTATTATAGAAATAGGAAATTTGTTCAGTGTGAAACACAGAATCATAAGAGATCAATAAATAACGACCAAGACAAAGAAGAATAAAGTACACATATGTGTTGTCTTAAAAATGAGAGAAAAATCATAATAAAACACAACCAATGAAATATAGTTGGTATTATGAGGATAAACTGGTAATCACCTTTGCCAAAGCAGCAAAGATAGTCTAGACATTAGATAATATAACAGAGCAAAATTAAAGAAATCGTGAGATTATTGGAAAGGGAAGATGTTGAGATTGCATCACTTGTGAGTGGACATATAAAAGGAAGGGGGAGAAGGACAGAAATTAAACAATTTTTAGTTACTATATTGAACTAAAAAGTCAAAATTAGAATGGAATAAAAACCAGAGCCTGGAACTTTTTCTGAAAGGCATTTCAAAAACAAGATATGTGCAATGATCAGAAAATGGGGAAATTATAAATAATGATCATATAAGATAAGAATGATAGCAGTATATAGATGAATTATAGAAAAAAATAAAGATAATAGAGCAAGTGAAAACAATCTCAAAATCCCATGAAAACAAGCAATGATAAAATGCAAACTGAGCTTACAGATAGATATTGTCAAGAAGTGCAACAACAAAAAGAAAGAAAATTATCAAAGGAAATATAAAATTCAGTTTAAACAATCAAAGGAAATATAAAATTCAGTTTAAACAGAATCCATATGCTGATAATAGTGAAATGAAAGAGATGAGAAAGGAGATAGCAAGCCACATTGACAAAGTAATGACAACATAGTAGTCATGGTGAAGTAAGGCAGTCATTTCTCTTTTAAATACAGAATTATGGCAATTCAGGAAAGATATATAACCCAGAACTTCTTTTGAAAAAAACAAACCATACATTTCCAGGCATATCACAGTACGTTCACATCCATGGATGGCAAGTAATTCCTGCTAGAGTAAACAAAGCTTTGAATTTAGAATTAGTAAGAGAGGAAATTGAGATAGCAGTTTAACAGAAAAAGTTATTCCTTATTAAGAAAATCATATCATTAACATTTTTGTTAAACTAATTTTTATAACATTGGAAACATAAAGAGCCCATATAAAATGGCAGTGCACACAATAAAATAATTATTTTATCCTACAACAGCCTAGAGCAGCGTTTCCCAACCTGTGGTACGCGTACCACTGGTGGTACGCGAGTTGCTGGTTGGTGGTACGCGAAAAATAATCAATAATGGCAGACATAAAAAAAATCAAATCATAAAAATATCATAGAAACGTTTTTTCCTATAATTCATAAAAATTATTTTAATTAATAATATTATACAGTAAAGTTGTTAATATGTACAGTCGATGATCGAAAATCCAGCAATCAATATCGTTTTTTTGGAGTGCATTTTTAAATTTAGCCGTTAGCCATTAGTAACTTGAGATATTGCCGCCACTGTTGTCATGGTGCTGCACTCTTGTTCACTTCCCCGCGCAGCTTACAAGTGACAGGTTATTGTTTGTGATTGTATCGTCTTTGTTTATTAAAATTCATTGATCCCCATATAACCCGCTTATTCGAATTTAGACAAGAAGGACAGTTTTTTTTTTGAAGACAATTCTTTTGATCTTTCTTTGAAATTGTATGATTTTGGTTGGCTTCATTCAGGTGATTGCATATTTAACTGATATTTTTTTGCAAATAAATAACTTAAATTTGACACCTCAGAACAACTCGATAACGATCTTTAATGTTAATGATAAAATTGAAAATATGATTAAGAAATTAGATTTTTGGAAGCAGTGTATTGAAAACAATCAACCGAAAGTATTCAAAACTCTACATATTTTTTTGTTTGAAAATAAGGTTAGTCTGTCTCAAGATATACGAGAAAATATAATAGCACATTTAACAGGATTAAAATTGTCTTTAATGGAATATTTTGCAAAACCCGAAAACACAAATGATAAGTGGATTTCAAACCCCTTCTATGAAGAACATTTAGAAAAAGCTACATCATTATCAATAAAAGAGAAAGAAAATTTAATAGAATTATCGACACAATCTAATTAATTTTGGTTAAACATTAAAGATTATGAACAACTTTCTGAGAAAGCTCTTAAATTATTATTACCATTTACTAGTATGAAATTAGTAGAGAAAGAGCTTTTTCTTCATATATTTAAAAAAAAAAAAAAAGTATTGAAACAAAGACTTAAGGGTATACCTCACATCTTTTGAACCAAATTTCAAAAAATTATGTTTTTCGAAACAAGCACAAGGATCTCATTAAATTTATTTTATAAAAATATTTGATTATGATAAAATATATTAATTGGTTTTTTATAATTTTGTGTTTTTATTAAAACCATTTATTAGTAAACGAAATATGACAAAATAATAGATAAATATGAAACTTTGAATAAACACACACATATATATATATATGTTACAGTGAATTTATATTTTCAGTGAGTTTATAATCGTTTAAGCGTGTTTCAATGTAATTTGTCTCATTGTGATGTGAATACATGGTCACCCTATAATATTTATAATGCAAATAAAATAACACACTCGCAATAAATTTCACAAAATACAATCATTTTTACGAAGTGGTACAATTTAGCGTGATGTACTACCAAGTGGTACGCGAGCCAAAAAAGGTTGGGAAACGCTGGCCTAGAGTGTTGTATACTGTTTCAGGGCAAATTTTCAGTCAAAAAAAAATCAGTGAGATAAATAAATCAGAATAGAAGAAACACTTTGGAAGCAATGTATTTGATTTAGTACTGCTACTTTTGAATGAATAGAGCAAATTAAAATCTATTTAATAAGATTTAGGCCTATTCTGATTTATATTTAGTGGTGTTTAGAGTTTAATACAATTATTTAAAAAGGTTTCACTAAAACAGATCCTGTAAACATTTTATAATCATAGTTTTCATTTCAGAATTTGGCTATTATATTTAATATATAATTTGAATACCTACATTTACCAAAGATATTCATTAATTAAAAGACTGGGTTTATTATAAAATATTCATTATTCTAAAAGTATTTAATTTACTCTGAATATCTCCGTGAAAGCATTCTATTCTTTACTCAACAAGATTAAACACTAAGAATAATTTATTTATAATGGGAAAAAAAATCTGAAAAAAGTTAGAAAATGGGGGGGGGGGATCTTTGCAAATTCCATCAACTTACACGTATATGTTTGGAGTATGACAATAAATAAAAATAATTAACTTAGTAACAGTAAATTTAGGCCTTTCAGAATTAAATGTAAATTCTTATAAGTAAATTGATTTGTGTATATTGTCATAGTTACTTTGTATAGCAATATATTATGCTGTTTATGTCAAATCTTGAAGATTTGGTTTCTTTCTTGGGTAGTAATGTAAAAAGTAGGCAGAATATTAAATTTTCAGTAAGTTTATCCATAATTCCTAGTATAGATTCCTTTTTATTAATGTTATAGGCTTATTGTTTCACAAAGCTTGATTTTCTATTTATGTTTTTAGCCAGGTCATTTTAGAAAGTCAAGTTTGTACTTCAGAATATGTCATATAGTCAAACAGCTATCATTCCAGAGCTTAACTTTGTAGATTTTTCCAGCACAATTTCAACAAGAAAGTCCATTGCTTTGGTTTAAGAATATATGGACTAATAATACATTTCCAATAATAATGCCTTTCATTGTCATAATGAGTATCCAATATTGGAATCAGACAATGTTCTTATAGTCACTGCTGTAGAATTTTTTTATTTCTGGTTTCAAGTCAATGACTTCAGCTTAATTTCAAATCTCAGTAATATTTGTGCATCAATTCTCTAATAAATGCCTGAAATTAATTTCCTCCTGTTTTTATACCCAAATAACCCTTTGATAAAAAATATTTTCCAAAACTCATACTAGGCTTCGCACTTGATTTCATTAAAATATGTTTATTCACCCAGAAAGAGACCACATGTGAGATGGATGGATGAAATAAGAAAGTGTGTAGGGGCGATGTGGAGAAGAGAAGCTAAAGGTCGGAGAAGATGGATTGAACTTGGAAAGACCTTGATCCTGCAGTGGATTGATAATGGTTGATGATGATGATTCATTTACAGAAGATTTTTCTTTCATGTTTAACAACAGGTTTTTCAAAAAAAATTTAAGATTTTAAACATTTAATTTGCCTCATACTTTCAACGTATTATTTAATAATTCAATGCATATTTAAAGATTTTCAAATTTCCAAAAAAAAACCCTTTATTTTACATAATAAGTTTCTTATTACTTGCAAATAAACAGCACCCTCTTGGTAATCAAACATATTTTTGGTCCAGCAATATTTATATTTTTAAAAAATGGACATGTTTATGTTTGCTATTTTTATATAACAGCAGCCAACATTCCCTCCCCTCTTGACTCAATCTAAGAACATTAGGAATTAATATATATGCTATTGAAACAATTCATGCCTATAAACTGTTTCTTAAATGTGTATGGAACACATACAGTACATCATTTAAAATGATCTAAATTCTATTTTATTTTAATCCTTCAAAAATTGTGACACTAGAACATTATATTCCTACTTCTTATTTTTTTAAACCTTGTTGATTTGTCTAACTTTATATTATTTTATCTGTTTGTTTTTTTTATGCATGAGCATTGTAATTTTAATAGTCATAATACACAATAATGAATAAAATGCCAAGTCTTTTTGTAAGCACACTGCTCATGCTGAAATTTGTTATATAATAACTATCTACTAATGTAAAAATTTCAGACCACGCTTTTCTCATTGTATGTATTTCACGGACAATCAAGTGATAGTGGACTTAAAACATCACCAGACAGTCACACCTGATGAATGTAGATCATGAAATTCATGTATAATGAGCAAAAGTGATCTTGGAATTTTTTTATGCTGGTGGATAGTTGCAATATAACAATTTCAATAAGTAGTGTTCTTATAAAAAAGATTTGACATCTGGTAAATTGTTTCTTTGATGCAAGCATTAATTATTACTATTTTTTTTTTTAAATAGTGGGTTTATTTAAGCATCACGACCTCATATAAAAAAAAGTAATCACCCCCCTCCCTCCCAACTTGAACAGACATTTCTCATAGACCAGACAAAAACTCCACTTAAATTAAGGCAAGTTCAAGTTTCTACATTTCTTGCAAATCTGTTCTACGATCGCTCTTCTTCCCCTACGTCTTTCTCCTGTTCATTAACATAGATACCAAAATAATAAGCGACAATTATAGCTGATTAATCTTTAAGGATTTCATCGCACTTATTATTTACATTTCAGCATTTATTGTATGTTTTTATTTCATCAATATTTCTCAGAATTTCCAAGCACACAAATCTCCGGTTTCAGTGTTAAATTGAAAGTATAACTGTTTTATACAAATATATGTAACACTTTCTTCTATCACCCTTCAACTTTGTATAAATGCACAATAAAAGGTGGAAAGTTAAATAATTAAATCTCATATGTGAGATAGACATAAATAAAAGAGAAATTATTATTAGTAATATCTTAAAACAAGTTTTAAAAATTATTCGAGAGGTCAGCGCGACTGCCTTGCACTTGCAGGCAGTTGCCCGGGTTGCGGGTTCGCATCCTGGCCGATGCTATGACACTTAAAAAAAAAAAAATTAATTCATACAAAACATAATTACTACTACAGAATAAAAATAATATTTTGACTGATTTTAAGTGTAAAATTTTATTTAAAAATATATAAAATATAAATAAGTTTTGTCTCCAAATTGGAAAAACTTTAATGTATATATAGCAATTTTTTATAAATATAGGGCACAGACTTATAAAACTAACTACTAAATATATTTCTCTTTCCATACAAAGCAATTCCTTAATTAAAATTTACCATCAAGTAGCAATTTTAATATGAAAATTGTACTCTTAAAGATAAGTTGTTTCACTGCCTTCCTCCACCAATACCGTCTCATCTAGCTTAATATCCAAATATTTTATCCATTTGGATGATGATTGTGGATTCAGTCTACATGTTTGTGTTGTATTAGATGCTAAATTTTCTTTTTCTTTGATTACTGGTTTTATTAGGTAGTTATTTGCATTTTTCGATGATGTAGAAAATGAATTATGGTTTGAAATGTAATCTGTTTTTAAAGATACTTCTTCAACAGTCACATTTTTTCCCACCTGAAAATTATCTGTGGAAAGAAATTTTACAGGTGGTTTTTTCGGAAAATATGGATGAAACCTGAAATGAGAAAATAAAAATCATTAAGGATTAATGTATACATACACCAATATTATTCTCATTTTATTTCTTATATGAAACATTATTAACTACTTATTACTTGAAATAAAAATATACAGATATCATCCATTAATGAAAAATCCCTCCAAGGGTTTTTTTTCGGATGTTAAGAATAGATTTTTTTTATTCTTCACTGTAAACTTAAACTTTGCTTACAATGTAAATAAATATTAATTTTATTATGTATAAGTTTTCATATTTGCATACTTTTGTTTGTCTGCTTGATGAAGTGGTTTCTGTTTACTTTATAATCTAAAGCTGAGTGCATTTTCGGTGAAATGCACCATAATCATAGCTCTCGCCGCTTTAAGTTATAAAAATAAACATATGCAAATTTGAATTACAAATACAAATGAAGGAAAAATCAATATTATGTATATGTTTTATGTACAAATGTATTCTATTAATATAAAACTTGTAATTTTTTAAAATGTAAAAGATTTTGAAAAAAAAAAAAAAAACTTTCTTCAGTAATATTTCCTTCATCTCTACTTAATAATGAAATAATTTTTCTTTAAAAGGTTAATTATAGTCATTGATTATAATTTAAATAGTATTTGGATGTAAGAAAAGAAAAACACAATATTGCAATTAGACATTGATTTATAAGTATTTACTTTTTTTTTTAGTTAATTTTGTTTGTAAATGTATATACAGAAATAACTTTTTATTACAAAGATCATCTTTAAAATTTTATTTGAATCGGAGAAATTTTTTTAATAATGAATATTTAGATTAGTGGGATTTTACCTTTAATCGATATTACAGACATACATGTGTTAAGTTTTTTGCTCAAGGTTAAGTTGAGATTAATAAGTAGCAGGTTATTACATTCAACTTATGATACAATAGTTATAATTTATCATTCTTGTTACTTTCTTACTATAATTTATTCTAGAATCTCAATTTTAAAGCAACTTTATGAATGTTAAAGGGTTCTTTACATGAGTTCACATTACTTAAGAATATAAACCACTAAAAATCACATAAATTTCCTATGCCAGCTGTGAGTAACTTTTTTACACTTGTAACCGCCATACTTTGAAATTTTAAATGACCCATTACGTGTTATTACTATCCTATTATAAGCATATAAGAATAGTAATAATAAAGCTTTTTTTTAACACATATAAATATCTGTCTTTATATTATAACAGTCGGGGAAAATTGGAGTCTTACCATAACTGCTGTACAAGAGTGCCACCAGGCCATTCAAATCTGGAAAATTTATATAGTAGGCAGATATGTATTGTTAAGATCCAATTTTATGTTTTACTATGACCGTTAGCCCTTGCCACTAGCTCAAGGAGACGCAGAAATTTATAATAAATACTTCTTAAAAAATATATGTTTAATATTAAAAAAATAAAATAAGCCACTACCAGTAATAACACACAAAAAACATTTATTAACACACGTATATAAATATTTAAAATTGAGGAATAATTTAGATATTTTAAATTTAAATTATTATTTTAGAAAGGCCACACAGATGGACCGTTTATAGAAGTTTGTTTTATAATGTTGAGTATAGATTACTATATAGATTACTCATTTAAAAACTTTTCAAAACAATCATTCAGTCTCAGACTAAAAGTTTGCAGCCAACCCAACGCTTGCTTCTGGATATACAGATGCAACCAATGCAATAAGAAGATGCTAACATAAAACCACGCTGTCAGGATGTGCATCTACAGCGTGATATTATTTGAAGGACATGATCTGGCAAAGGAATCATGTATATAATATTTGAAAGAAATGCTATGTATGGGGGAGAGCAGTCTATCTGCCAATTTGTAGTCCCTATCCATAGAGCTAAGGAAGTCAATATCGCAGGAAATACATCTGCGTACATTGCAACGCAATGACTACGCCTTTGGGTCATGCATTCAGTTGGGCTTTGCCCTGTATGCTAAACACGCTTTACATTACATTGATATAAACTATCCCTCCACCAGCATCGACCTAACTATGAAACAAATAGCCTGAAATTAAAACCCTTTAAAATAAACATAAAATGAATTTAAATTTAAAGTTATTAATTGAACAATTGCTAAGGGAAATTTATAATAAAGTAAACCCAATGGCACTCATCATAAGGTGCCGCATTGACAACAACTTAAAAATATATATAACAGTAAATACGTTTAGACACTCAGCATGAAGTGTCATATTTACCGATATATATACATTTTCATGTATAAAAAAATATTAAAACATAATCAACATAATGAATCCATGCAGCTATCTATACCCAACTTAAAATTTAATACATTTTTTTTTATTTCATTAATAAATATTAATAAAGAAAATGGAAATAATTGAATTGGCAAACATATATAAAAATAAATATTAATAACTGATTTAATCTTCCGTGTTGGTCAGATAAGAGTTTACGGTTTAAACTTAGTTAGATCTTAATTATTTAAGAAATTATTCAAAGTTCATTTAGCAAAAGTTTATAATGATTTGAGTTCATAATTATACTTTACATTAGAGGAGCTCCTGGTTCCTTGTGCCAATTCCCTCGAAGTCTTTATTATTCAAAATTTCAGAGAAAGCCGGTCTGTTGTTCATACCATAGTTATCAATCCGGAGGCTGCCTTAGCTGGTTGATCCTGGAACTATTTTATTGTAGTACCCATATGATTCGGGGTCTACAATAGTGCCATTCATATTTCAACAGTCACTTCATTTGAAATTAGTAAGAGGGTGAAAAAGTGCGTCTTTTCACCCTCCTCAAAAATCAAGATGGAACCATTCTTAATTTGAATTTTCTCTTTTTATATTCCTCCTTCAGGTTCACTGAGCATGGTTTCCTGTTCCAGTGTTTTTCATTATGGTCCGAGTGTTGGTTGCCTTCCACAAGCTGGTAATGCAAAATTTTTATATCTCTTATCTGAACTTTCATTATAAATTTGCCCCAAGGGCTCGTTTACTTTAGATTAATTAAAACCAACAATCATTTCCATTTTGAGTTTTAACACAATAGACAGTAATTTAATTACTGTACATTCTTAAAGATATATATTTTTATCTTTATATCTTCAAGTTTTTATTTAAAATTTAGTTTTAAAATATACTTTTTTTTTTAAATAGTTGTGCGATTTATATATATATGTTTTTGCAAACTTTTAGTTTTCAATTTTTAATTCTAATTTTTATTTGCGAACATTTATACTTTATTTTCTTTTTTTTTTAAATAATGTAACGGCATATGTGCCCATTACAATATCAATACATATGATTTGATAAGATCTTTGGAAAAACTGCATATTAACAAAAAATATATAATTCTTAGTTCTTAGTAGATCTGCTTATTTATAACAATTATAACTTTTTTAAGCCTATTTTAGAAAATGTATACATTTAAGAAGGTAGTACCACCTACTAATGTTTGAAGGATACTAATACAAAGAACAAAACTGCGAGTGAATAAGAGAAATGAGAGCAATATAAGCAAAGTCCGTTATGTTGTGCTGTTTATACAAAGCGAATTGGAATATAAAAAAGGAAGTGTTTAAACACAGAAGTCATCAAGCACACAATAACAGCGGTTTTTGTATTTTTAATAGTGCTTAGGTTTTTGTTTTTTCAATTAAAAATGTATTATCCAACATGAAAAATTCCCAAAATTTTCATGATCTCCAACAATTTTTCTGCGATGCCTTGAGGAGTCACAACCCACAAGTTGTACACTACTATACTATGCTTACATAAGCTTTTAAAAACAGCAGCAAACTCTCCATACAGTAGTGCCACCCAGTGCAAGCCATAGTAATCAATAGATCCTAATCCCTGTCTAGTGCCTACTCATCCAATATCCCTAAGACTAGTTTCTAGCTTTCATCAGTGAGGAGCTTTGGATCTGAGAATACTGCACCTAGACAAACTTAACATCCATTGATTACAATGGCTTACACTATTGTATGGAGTTTGCTACAATTTAAAAGCATATGTAAGCATAGAAAATGATGATCATATGATGTTTTAATAGTTTAATACCAATTTGCCCACAGGATGATGATGACTATGGTTATTAAAGAACCAGAGATACCCAAAGGTAGATACTGAACTGGCTTCAGATCTGTGGGATTATACAAGCGAATTGGCTTATAGCTTTACAATTAATTAAATAAAGTGGCTGCTGGAGGGTTGCATTAGACCAAAAGATCTATGTGCAATGCTCTCAGATTCAAAGCTCCTTACTGATGAAAGCCACAAATTAGAAACTAGTTTGGAGATATTGGATACGTAGGCACTAGACAAGGATTTTATGCACAAACCTTCTAGTATCCATTGATTACTATGGCTTGCACTGAGTGGCACTACTGTATGAGAATTTGCTACTGATTTAAGAATATAATTTTTTATTTCTTTTTTTTTATATATAGAATAAAAAGGTAAAGACATTAATTTACTTATGTGCCAATCTTATAAATCCTATCTTAAGATTATATGCTTGGTGGACATGTGACATTTGAGCAGATCCCAACCAATTTTTTTTTTTTTTAATTATATAATTTAGCTGAGAATTCTAGAATGTTTAGCTCTGAATTGGTCAATCTATTGGTTAAACATTCGGTTTATATAATCTACTGCAATATCTTATTTATGTATTTCATTAAATAAAAAATGGATGATTTGACATTTTTACATATTCCTATCAAAACTCTCATGCTTTATATAGCTGAATTAATTTTACATTTTCTTCTCTCATTCTTTTCTCTATTCTTTGAAAACTTCAGTATGTTTACAAATTTCAGTTTCATGATCATCCATCCTAACTTCATTTGAAGAAACTAATACAATCTTCTAAAAATATTTTTTTCTCAATCTATTGTATGCCCATGCAGTTCTTATTTCTATTATTTTTTTCATCATTTGTTTTTATGATGGTTAACAATTCAAATGCCAATCAATTAACAATATTTTATAACTTAAGCCAGAATACAAATTTGAAAAATCGTTCAGTATTTTTCTCCACTTTAATGTATTATCTACTTTCTCTAAGAACAACAATATTTTTTTTCTTTGTTAATCCAAATCTTTTTCACAATCCTTAATTTATAAATATGATTATCTCAATTTCTTTACCTCTTAATATTTTTTTTCATTTTATTCTCACTACTGAACCACAAAAATATATACTGTAACGTTTATCGGTAATTTAGGGTTTATATGCTATTAATCTTCAGCATATTCATTAACCAAATTATGCCTGCACTTGATAATTCATTTGTTGGGATCTATCAAGTATTCTCGATAAATAGCTATTTTTCCTGGTCAAACAACCCAGCTTATTATAACTAAGTTTAATTCTAATCAGAGAAGAACCTGTTTTTTATTTCATAGGCGCCAGGATTCTACATAGAAATTCATTGGCTCTCCCCTCCCTATCTATAAAATGATTGTGTTCTGAATTACTGCCCTCTGGAGGATTTCAATTTACAGTAAGGCATTGGCATTTATAATTGATAAAATTGCAACAGATTGAGCTAGTAATACTATAACAAACTAAATGTACGACAGAATAAGTTACATTTCTATGATTTATTATTTTCTAATTCTAACACACATTCATTAATAATAATAATATAAAAGAATTTAAAAAATGCACACTCTTTAAATATAATAGACATATATTAATACTTGCAATTGGAATATTTGAGCTTGCAATATCAAAACTAATCTGTTTCATTAAACTCAGCTATTTCTGTCCTCGGAATTTATCTTCGTTCAGTCGTCAATAGGATTTATTATGGCATTTCAATAGTTCAGATAATTTATTTAATGTGATCACATATAACACAAAGTTTCTTATCGGTATATTTCAAATGACTATTTCTACCATCAAATGAATTATCATGCATGGTTTTGTCTTCATTGGGATCCGTCGTGTGACCTTACAATATCTTGGTTAGCAGTCCAGGGTTCTTATCTTTAATTAGATGATGGGATTGCATCAGAGCATTGTTTAGATTCCAGAAAGGACGAAAGTGTCTGTGAACATACTATTCTCTACTCACACATTTTTCAAAGGCTGAGTCCGCTGGCAAGAATATAATGACATCTTGTCATGGCTCCGTAGAATAAAAGTGATTTATTTCAATTTGCTAGCTGGTGCCACCACAGAACACAAAAGAAGAGAACCTCTACTCAGCCATGTTCCTTTTATCTCCTAATTCAAGTCCACTGTGCATATCCTGTTTACATCTTTTTTTTTCTTTATTCCTGATTTAACTCTCACCAATTTACACCTTATTTCCATTTTTTTTTTGTTTACAAAGTTATCTCCCCCCCCCCTTTTAGGGGCCATCTTTAATTAATGGCAAAAGAATGCTGTATTTTTAATTGAAGTACATAATTATAATTGTTTGAGTTTGCAATTTACATTTTTATCTCAGTAACTATTCTCTCCCATTTTTTTTCTAAAGGTAGTTACAGAAAATACAACTAGAACACCATCATCACAAACCTTCAGAACTATTTCTATTGTATCTAAAATAAATCACACAAACCAATTTATAAAAATAACTTTTAATTTTATTAGAAATTTAATCATTTTAGTTTAAAATGCCAATGCCGATTGTACCATAAATATTGTACAATATACTGTATAATTTGGTTGATATGGAAAAGATTTTAATAAATTATAAATAGTAATATTTTAAAAAATAATGATAAATGTATTAAGGTGCACATATGCATAAAGAAATGTTATATATGAAGCTTTAAAAAATGGTTTAAATTTAAAATTAAGCACATTAAAATAATATAAATAATGCAAATTAATATAAAAATCACATTTGAATTAAATAAATTTAATAATTTATATATATATATAAAATAAGTAATTATATAATTGAATATTTATACATACAGTAATCAGATATATTTTAAAAATTTTATCCATTTAGTAGCACTTTCGACTATCCTCGTAGTCTGTCAACTAATACTTTGAAAGGCTAACCTTCCCACAATTCTGTGATCTTAACATTTGCTGACTGCCTGTTAATTAAGTCATGTTTGTATTTGTATATTAGCATAGCTTCTTTTATTTTTATTTTGTTATTTTTTTCAATTTGCAATATTTTAACATTCTTGTAATTGTTGTTGTAAAATATACCTGATTACTGTATTTATAAATATTCAGTTATATAAGTACATATACTGCTTTGAAGAAATATAGACATCGAATTATAATATTATTACATATGTAATATGTCATCTGAAAATATATATATATAATTTACATTGTATACATATAGTAATATTGAAATAATAGTTATATGTATTACATATTTATGTTTCAAAGCAAAACTTTATTGAGCAACAAACAAAGTTACATCAATAAGATACAAATAATAGTCAGCATTGACTTGCAATTCAAATGTGTACATAGATATGCAAGGTTATAGATCGATTATCTTTCAACCCCCCCCTCAATTTTATTCATACCCCAATAACAACGATGAGTGAATAAGTTCACAAAAATAACAATGCATATTTATAGCACTGAGGAATGCAATTATACAGTTGAAATTGAATTGAATTTAAAACTTATTTAGGTAATCAAATATCTAAATATTGTAGCTTCAATTTCTGTAAGTGCTATTGAATTTTCACTTTCAATCTCATTATTCCATGTATCACATAAGAGATGGACTTAAAACGAGTCCCAAATAAATTCCCCAGGTCCAACAGTAAAACCAGATGGATTTGATCTTCCTAGATATTACTAGT
Source organism: Epiperipatus broadwayi (assembly GCA_028023455.1). NCBI lineage: Eukaryota > Metazoa > Onychophora > Udeonychophora > Euonychophora > Peripatidae > Epiperipatus > Epiperipatus broadwayi. The sequence goes on along the minus strand of JAQFVV010012516.1, from coordinate 430,644 downwards.
CTCATCAACAAAATTTAAATCACTTATGGAAGCTATATTTATCTATTTCAGAAATGGAATTTAAGTTTCAGATTAGTGAATAAACACAAATCATGAAACATAATTAATGTCTGTCAAATCTATCATTTAGTGATAGAATTGAAGAATTTCATAAAGCCACTAATAAATCTATCTCCTGGTTGAAATCTCTAGATTTATTTATTTTTGTTATTGGTCAATTGTCTAAAACAAAACAAAAAAATAATTCCATTAAATAAATTGATTTTCACATTTTATTTCATGTCTATTCCATATATACTTCATTTTATATTTATTCATCAAAAAATCTGAGTTTCCCAATATTGATTACATCTTTTCCTAATCAGAAATAATGTTAGTTCTTTCCTTTATGGTCTAATTTATCTCTTTTCCAATCATTACCAGAAAATAATTTATCTTACCAAATAACTTTTTCATATCAATCATTTTAATAAGGTAATAGCTATTTAATATATATATACAGCAGTATTTCTTTAATCACAAAATTTTTATATATATAAACCAACATTTCAACCAGATCACATTGGTTATCACCTGGATAATATAAAATAATTGTAGAGGTACTGTAAACATTGATGTGTAACAATGAATGTTCTATTAGTAGAAATAATAACTATGAGAAATTATTTAAATTAATGAGTTTTTTAAAAAAAAATTATAATTATTTTATAATATTTGTAATATTTATATTTGTTACCCAGTTGGTGACCAGTGTAACCTGGTCGAAATGTCAGTTTATATATATATTTTAATAAATTATACATGGATGTAACCAGATAATATCTCGTTTATATCTGTAGTCTGTGAAAATCTTCGATTTAATATATATATTTATATGAAAAAGTAATAAAATTTCTTGACACAATTTAAGTAATTCAAAAGCAAATATGATTTGAAAGATATTTTTTAAAAATTGTTAATGTCTTACTGGCCCTTCTCATGTACAAGCATATAGCATATAATAGCTCACATTTTGTTGATAAACATTGATTAGAAAACATCTTTTATTGAACTGCAAGTTTACAGTACTTTTCAACACATACATATATAACACAGCAGAGTATGCATATATAAATTGAAATTCTAGTATAAATAAAATTTAAAAAAATTATTAATAATAAATTGAAGGGATACATTTACATACATTTTATTGAGACTGTTTACTTATGCATTCATTGAAGCAATAAGAATAAGAAAAAAAGATAACTATATTTTTATTTTTTAAATAAAGAGTGAAATGTCTGACTTTTATCACTTAAATACACTCCGATATTCATTTCTTTTTCTCTTCTAGAATCAGTTTGATGTTTTTAAATAATAATCAAATTTTAGTATGTTCTATAATTTTGTAAAACTTAACATTATGCACAGAAAATATTTTGTGCAACAAAGTGCCACATATCAAATTTGGAAAGGTTATTATAAAGGAAGAATAAAATGTGTTTTTTATATAAACTGAAGAAATTGTATTAATATATATAATCATGTATGGTATTCCAAAACAGAAAAACAGCTACAGGCATAAATTTATTTATTTACAAATTTTACTTCTTTTTTTTTTTTTAAAGAAGATTGTGTACAGCTCTCAGAGAATGAAAAATGGCTATTTGAATGTCGTAAATTTGTGAGTTTTGTTTTTTTGTATATATGTATTGAACTATTTCCATTATCTAATATTAAGTATTGAATGTCTTTAGAAAAATTTAACTAGTCCAATATATAAATACAATTAAAATACCATTATCACAAACCTTCAGGGAAACACCAATATATATATTTTTGTTTATTTAGATTTTACTTTGGATATCATCTAAACTGAAATTGTATAGTTAGATACAGAATAGTTCTAAGTTCCATTGTATAAACAGAAACTGTACCAAACATGCCCAATATGTATACCATCCAGGCAATAATTCACTTAATGTTATTAAAAAGAGAAAAATATTCATTAGCAGTTAATTAATTTTATTTATTTATTACATTATTGAAAATTGAATAATAATCAATTTATCAATACAAAAACAGAAATAAGACGTTTTTTGCATTGAATAGCAAAAGAATAAATTTTATTAATTACAAAATGTTTAATCATAATGCATCCATTATTTTGAATATCATGAGAAATACAATGTTTCAAATAATATACATATTATAAAAGTTGTTAATATGTTGATGCTTTGTATATAGTCACTGAAAAAAGATGTACTTTAACATAATGAAGGTTTATCATTTTTTAGAGTTGTACATAAATAATTTTGAAGTATTTTTTATATACAAAAACATGAACTCAATTCTATTCTTATGGTAACTTTTTTTATATAAATATTTAAAGCTAATATCAACCATTTTAGCACATAATGGCAAAAAAATTGTTTTGTATTTTGTTAATTAATAAAATAATGAATTCAGTTAATTTACAATTTTTTCTCCATATCCACATTCTTAAAACCACAATTTCATTAACTTATTCAAAAGTAAACAAAAATAGAAACTAATGATTTTTTTTTTAGTTCGCAATGCAAAGAAAATGGCTGCTAATATCTTTTTCAAGTCAACTATAATCGAATTTCATGAATTTACCATCACTTGATAGTGCATCTTTTGTACTTCATCAATAATTTTTAATTATGGATACAGAAGTAATATATATATATTAAGAATGTTCTAATGTTCATAATTTTAAAATTAAATGTTATCATTAGAATGTAGTACTGTATATATATATACTAAAAATGTATATATTGTAAAGCATTAAAACTTGCACAGTATTTTTTTATTATTTTTTGTTGATGAAATAATTTGTAATTTATATGTAAATGTATATCAAGTACATGTTAAACATATCTGCATTATATAATGTGTATTAAACATGTAATATATGGAGTTAGATTCTAGTTGCAAATTTTGATAACAATGGAATCGAATAACAAGAGTATGAAGAAACTACTGTATTTCAATTGATAGCAATAATCAGCTTTAGCTGACTCTATTTGTGAGCCATTCATGTAATAATGAATAATCAATAGATATGAGGTTAATTTTGGTTATTGGCTATCATAAGATAATACTTAGACCATAGTCATCTAATAGTCACTTTTATTCTTAATATGTTGTGCTAATAGATTAATCTCTGAGAATCTGTTTTGGCACTATTTTCTGATATCCATGGATATGTCACAAACATAAAGATACAGGATGAATTACTGCATTAAATACAAATTAAAAGAAACCTTTGTTTTACTTTTATTTCAATACTGAGTTCCTATTTTATTTTAACATTTATATTAGTCATAGAACTGCTTTATATACTATTTTACAAATTAAATTGACATTGGAAAATATTAATATAATGTTTGTGATGATAATATTTGTAGTTACATATTTTTAGAAAAACTCAAACTTTATTTCTACCTTTCCAGTTATATTTACCTGTAAGTAACACACAAGTTAGTATAGAACACCATATTGCAAGTGATATTGTTCTCCTTTTTTCTTTAGGTATTGCTGGTCTGACCTAGTGTCCTTTAGATTCATAAATACTGAATCTAAGATGTTTTAAGAATAGTCTAGTTGATTAGAGCATCATCTTAAATTCAATATTCACATGTTCTTATGCTAGACTGTTACTTAATCAGGGCAATAATTACTGAAGAAAAACATACTACTCAAAATGTGTTCTATCATAATCATTTAACCATTATCGATTGGAACTATATGATGGTCCTCAAGTTCAATCTATCTCCGATCTCAAGTCTTTCTTCTCCCCATCACTCCAGCACACTTCCTTATTTTATCCATCCATCTCACATGTAGTCTCTTTCTAAGTCTTTTAACAGATCTCTTTTAAGATTGCAATTGTCTACTTATTATCATCTTTTCTAGCAATATATCCAGCCCAACTATACTTCAATCTCTTAATTCTTTTAAAGTGTTCTATAGTAACGTATATTATTATTTAACCCAATTGAACATAACTGGATAGATATAAATAAGATTTTACTTTTTTGTTCTAAACACATTTTGCAATTCAAGAGGATAATGAAAACAGTCCAACATATAATTACAAACTTATAAAATAATTTAGTCAATTTTGAAATAATTTATATGAAACTATAAACAGCAATATGAATAAACACATATATGCACAGATATTAATCTTTAGACTATACATATTTTTTTGAGTCTCTAGCAGCTGTTTTATTAAATTTCCAACTTTTTATTTGTAATGAATTTATTTGTTATTATATTTCTACACATTTCAAATTATTTCTTAGAAATACAAGTTTACAAATGAAAATCATTTTAAAAATAATTACAAATATAGCAAAAAAAGTAATAAATAGATATATATAATCAGAATAATGGCTTTTATTTTTTCACAACTACCAGCAAAAATTTTTACAAATGAATTAAAATTTATTTTAACTTTATTTCTAAAACCTGAATAAATTATTGTTAAGATCACATAAACCAATGAAATTCTATTTTAAAATTTAAAATTCCACTTATAATTATTAAAAATAAAAATAGAGTTCTGGTAATTACAGAGATAATGACAAAAAATAAAAATTTCATAAAGATTTTGAAATAATAATCATAAATATAAACAAACGGTAGAAAATATAGGTTTTCATTTTCAAAATTTAAAAAGGATTAGCACTCTCAAATTGAAAATAAAAAATAACTAATCATCTTGAGATTTTTTTTTTTTAATTACTAAATCAATATTATTTTAGTTTCAGTTTTTGCCATCAAGTAAATGCAAAATCAAGCACTGAAGATAGCCACAAGAGAGTATAAATACAAAATGTACAGGAATATCAATTAAAAAGTTAATCAATATTCAACAATATGGCCATACTTAATAGTAAAAATTATAATAGTAATCACTGACTATAACAATTATAATTTGTTTTTAGATATTTAAAAACTTTTAATAAAATAGCAAAATCAATATTTTGTAACAAAGTGTGATCCTTCTACTTCAGACTCATAAATATGAATAAGTCTTTATCAGAAGAGGATATAAAACTACACTATGGACGGAAATAATCAAAATAACATGTAATATCTTGAATATGTATTAGAAGCAATACAAAACAATATACTGTATTACTTCAAATTTAAGCCACACTTTTTATTTAAATTTTGAAGATGTAAAATTAAGGTGTGCCTTAAATTCAAAGTGAATACTTTAACATCTTATTTCTACTGATCTCCCATGCCCCAAAGATCATGTCTTTACGCTCTAAGCATAAGCATAGTATTACAATCTTCTTTTAGTTCCTATTTAAGTAAATAAAAATGTTTTATTATTTTTCAATACCTATTACAAAATCATTTTTATAATTTTTTCCAATTTTAAAATCCTATTGTTCAAAGCAAATATTTTAACATCTCATTTCTGCCGATCTTATATTCCCCAACAATCGCATCTTTGTTTTTCGCTCTTCACATGCGCATAGTATTAGGATCATTGATAACAATTTATTCAGGAGTTCGAGTAAATAAAAATGTTAATTATTTTTCAGTACCTACAATAAAATCATTTCTATATTTTTTTTCTAATTTTAAAATCGTACTGTGGTTTAAATTTGAAGTAATATGGTCTATATATCAGGAATAAACATATTTAAAATATGCTAAAGGCTGATTATTTGTAGTATTATTTATACAAAGAGTTATAAATAAATATGATAATTTAATTTGCTTGCAAACGCACAAACATATAATCTTTTTAACAACAAGCATTACACATCACATGATCACCATCTCATATGACTATATAAGCTATTGAGCTTAGATTGAAAATATTATTGTTTTTAATTTCATTCTCATAGTTTTGTAGTGAAGTAGAGATAAAAGGTGGCTGCTGGAGGGTTGAATTAGATCCTAAGATCTAGGTGCAGTGCTCTCAAATCCAAGGCTCCTCACTGACGAAGGCCAGAAACTAGTATGGGGATATTGGATGAGTAGGCACTAGATAGGGATTTTATGCACAAGCCATCTGGCTACCATTGATTACTCTGGTTAGCACAAGGTGGCACTACTATATGGAGAGTTTTTGCCTGTTTAACAAGCATTACAAATAACCATATCTTAGTTAATTATTATTATATGTATTTAATTATAATAAAATAATCATGTTTATATGTTTGAGAAGTCATAATGTCCAACTGACTATTAAACAATTTGATTCTGTTAACCAAGTTTTTTTTTTTTTATTTACACTACTCAACTGAAAATGATCCTGTCATTGGTATTAATCCACCAGTCTATTATTGTATTAATCTGTACAGCAATGTTGTTAGTAAAGATTTTGAATATCATAAATGGATACACAGATTTTTAGTTATTCAACATTGTTAATATGTACAAATAGCTAAGCAAGTTTCTTCCAAAATTTCTGATTGCTTGTTATTAATATTAATTTCTCAGGATTTCTTCTACCATTATATAGGATTGAGCTATCATTACTGCTGCTCTACAACCCAAACAATAGTAGATATAGACTCTCTCATAACTTATGTAATGTCTATTTTGCAATTTTTTGCACAATTCAATTCATATTAAAGCATATCAGTATTATAATAATAACCACAGACACACACAAAACAACCCATAAACTGTATTAATATTTTCACCCATAAAAATCATATATATATAAATACTATTTCTTACCTGTCATCTTTTTGCCCTGATTTCTGATAAGTCTTTGAAGATGGTGATGAATTTTGAACATTAGGATCATCATCTATTTCAAGAGTAGCTGGAATAAATTTGGACCATTTACTTTTAGAAGGACTAGAGGGCTGTGATGATGCAAAACAAGTTGCCTAGGTAATAAATATAATACAGGCTTTAAAAAAATATTCAAGTCAAACAAAATAAGAGTAATAATTTTGTAATGTGTACATTTTGTTCTGTGTGAAATTAAGATGACTGCTTAAGCTACTACTTTTTAATTTGTCAGCAATAAATCACTAAATTCTTAACAAAAAAAAAAAGCATTTGAAACTAGTGAGACTAATTCCTAAATTTTATCAACTATAATAATTAATGCATTAAGGAGCCTTGAATAGTCTCATGACATGGTGGTAAAGCATGTGCCTATTATACTCTAATGCAGATACCTGAAAATTTGCCCCAAAAAAATGTAATTGACTTTCTAGCCCACTCAACTAGCTAACCATACATCATTGGATGATAAATGGGTATCTAACTACTATTAGATAAAGAGAAACAAATCAAGGTTAGTGTGAATTGGCCAGATAAGTAGCGATCCACTAAGCATGAAATAATAACTATAATCCCTTTACTAAGTGGTGCTATATATTTTACAAATATATTATAACGGATTGAAAAATATACTATCAACAGTCCTTTAAGAATAAGCTATATATTTAGGTTATATACTCATCCATTCCTCTAAAGATCTGACAGATACTGACAGCCAAAAGAATGATTAGCATTTCATAATTTTGAGATAGATAAAAGAACCTACTCACTGCTCTTAAAGTATACAATGTTTCATGATCACTCAGATGATCATCACATTTCAGTCACTCTAAACTACTACAACCCATTATAGTTTTCTGCAAACACTATTGCACTGCCCTGCTTACATCCAAGTCTTAGAGGCTATTATTTATAAAATATTGCCTTGCTCATCTTTGGGAGTCTTAAAGGCAAATATTATACATATATAAGAGTCTTAGAGGTAAAATCATGGCAGGACTATTGTTAACTGCTTCATGATAAATAGTAACTAACATTACAATTTGGGTTGGAGCAGTGAATGAGATCAATCAGTCACAAGTGACATGAATACATCACATCCTCAAGACAATGACAAAAATTCCCCATCCAACATCAATACTTGCAACAAAACCAACCACCAAACTTCAACAATCAAATATCCAATCCAACCTTAAAAATTATGGATTTTCTACAACACAAATTTTCCAAATATAGATAAAATTACTATTTTACAATTTAACACCATCAATATAGTTTTTAAATTGAAATTAAGCTGTTTATGACTGTTTTATTTCTCATCATAAAAAAAAAAAATTAAACACACATCTCTCAAATATGTGATGTATTTCAAGCCCTAATTAGCTTATTTCGAGCTCTATTTGATGTGCCAAAAATGTAACGGACTGCATATCATATATGATCTCAAATGAAAATAAACATATGTAACGGACCGAATTATATTTGATGCCTGGAAATCATTGATTCAATGCCACACAATTGGGCTCATCAAAAATGTAACGGACCGACGAATAGATAAACATATAGCCGACCGCATTGTGACATCAAAATGCAATGGGATATAAATAAATGCTGAAAAATTATAATGGAAAATTCCCATCCATCATCAACACTTGCAGTAGAACCAACCATTTACCTAAATCCATCCCATTACATTTACCGAAACAATAATCCGGCTGTCCATGGAAAAACTGGAAAGATCCAATAACACTACAACCAAGAGGAATCTTTGCTATCATTCAACCCCCATTCATTTGGCGATATGCACCAGATCCACCCAATTTTCCTGTCAATCCATTACATTCCCTAGAATTCAAACTCAGCCGTAATCTAAGTACTTACTCTGTTCAGGTATAAATTATAATATATCTGGCCAATGTGGGCAATGATTTAATGCTATAGTTCATATAGTACACTCATTAGGTACATATTACATATATGTATTTAATATCAAGAGATATGTGAATTCGATGTATTCTCAACAAATTTTAGATAATCCTTGATGTAAAATCAATTAAAATCAACAAATTTATTTTATGTTAACATAGCATATGTAAATATATAAATATACATTTTAGAAACACCACAAATACGATTCTTACACTTCCACTTAATCTCATTAAAATAATAACACAAAAAAAAAAATACAAAAAATAATAATAACATTAACTATAGGTCATTCTTGGTATACATAGGTCTCTACCTTTCATGCCATCATATTAAAAAAAAAAAAATTTATGATCTTTCATACCAATCTAAACAAATGACATTATTTTTTTTTTTTTAAAAAAAAAAAAGGTATCATCATATCAATATACAATTTATTCTATAAATATAATTGAATCAATGGGTTCGTATGTGAATATTATAAATCATGAGAAATGGAATTGCCATCAATTGATTTTATAAGTAATTGTTAGTATGTGTCTTGTTAATAAAATATAATATAGTTTTTATTAATAATTAATTTTGTTACTAATGTTATGTTATTAGTGAGTCAAAAATAAGTCTTACCTTCATTTATATTCATTTCATTATAGTCTAGTCCTTTTTTTTCTAACAGAACCATTTATATTTTTTTCTTTATTTCAAAAATACATTTTATATCATGAAATGAATACATCTAAATTCTTTGGTACTTTCAGCTCAAAAAATCCAATGTGGAAGTAATAAAAAAAAAATAAATAAATACATAAATGAAGAAGAGAAAACCTTAAAATTATAGCATCAGTATGTTAACCATAACGAATAAACAGTTACATATCACCATAAAATTATAAACGATTTAGTAAACCTCTTGATCTAACATGAGCATCTTTAAATGAAAAAAAAAAAAGAAATTCATGGTAGATTGAGAATTCTCAGCATCTTTTATTCGCTTCATTATCCAAACTAGTGTCTTCCACGATCTATCCAATTCCCACAAGTTGACCAAGTAATTTGGATGATCTTTGATTTGGCCACTTTCACCACTGATCTATACATCTTCACATAATATCTGGTTGCCATTTTATATATATGTGATGGTGAGAATTCATACCTATGGCTCGTGTTCCTCGCCTTCTTCAAAACCCATCTGAGTTGCCTTGACCTTCACAACGATTTTTTTAGCACCTGCATCATTTTTATGTTATTATATATATCCATAAAATTATTTTCTTATATCAGCAGTAGAAACGTTATAGCTATATACCAAAATGAAATACGATTAAAGTCAGTTTTTTTCTTTTGATGATAAACGTTATTAAATTTACAACTTCCAACAGTTCTAGACTTATTAAACGCTTGATTATGTAACTGAATATTTTATATTTTTTTTTATAGCAAATAGTTCAATATAATTATCAATAACAAAAAGGAAAAAAAATCTTGGTTCCTGTTATGCTTTAATCAACAGGTTATAATTTGTTTATTTTTAAATTTTCATTGTTTATACAAAAGTTCAATTTCAATGGATATATAGTGATATTCTTTCATTTCAGTTTTTTTTTTTTTTACACATACAGATCAAATTAACAACTTACAGTCTATACATATTTACTGTTCAATAATTCTTTCTTTCAAAATGCAGAAAACATTTTACCAAAATACAATTTTAAATTAACTGTCTTGCCGTTATTAGCGAATAAATAAAAGAAAATCTCACGTATAACCTTCTCGATACATATTTTTAACTTTCCAGCCATTAAAGAACAACAAAAGAAAAAAAAAAGCTGTTTGTTGTTATGGTTACATTGTAATTATCAGAGAGTTTTTTTCCCTCTCCCATTTTATAACATTAGATTATAAAATTGGTTTTATTTTTTTATAAATCTTTCTCAATTGTTCTGTCAAATTTATTATTTTAAAATATTAATAAAATTAAATTTAATAACAAATTTATGATTTTGTTTCAAGCATTTCCAGTTCTTTAAACTACAATATAATTTTGATTCATACTGTTATATATCATTAATTCGTGATTTCAATAGATGTATTATTTTTATAAATCAACACATCCATGTATATATTTATGTTTAATGCATTTAATGATAAGGAGAGATATGAGACTTATAGCGATCCTTACAATATATATATATATTGTACCAGGTTGATGGTTTACCATTATTTTATTTCAATGACAAATATCAATCCCTGATGGAGTAAACACAATATTTATTTTTACCTTCAAATGAAATTATCTTATGAGAGCAACTTATAAGACTAAATATAACATAGTACATCTGGGTCTCTTTTTACGCGGACTTATTTAACACGATTTTGAAGCTACGTGATTCATGTTTCACTGGAAGTCATACTCCAATAATGTGCTATTACCTTAAATAATAAATTTCGCGCACTTGTGTTATATTGAAAGTAATAGCACATTATTGGAATTCGACTTTCATCTTAGTAATTTCAATATTTTCAGTGCTTTATAATAGTAAGGTTTTATGCAATAATGAAATATACACACATTAAATTTTACAAGATTATAATGTAAATTTGTTCAAACATTGTGCGTGTTAATTTTGCATTTTAAATCACATTCTATTTTTGCTTTTTAAAAAAGAACGTAATCAATTATTAATCATTTAGTGTCTGCAAGTTTATTTTTAAAAGGTGAGTAATAGCAGTGGGCACAATTAAATTTGACAATTAAAATCTGATTTTTAATTGTAATTAACAATTTAAAAATTACGGCGATTTGAAATTAATGTGACGTAAAGCGAAATTTGATTTTTAAACGGAATTGAAAATTAAAAAATTAAAGACAAAAATAAGAATTTAATTTTTAGTTGTTAGTTTTAATTAAATTTTTCCCAGCAGTGGTGAATAAATGTCTTTTTATTATCATAAATCTAAATTCATAAACAATTAATAAAATCGTCTCAAATATTAATTACTAATTACATTGTCAACAGAAAACCATTAACACAATATGAGAATGCAAACGAACGTGTTTTTCGGCAAATAGCGACAATAATTAAACGTGTATAAAAAAATGTAAATTACTGTATTGTAAATTATGCATAAAAATATATTATTTTGAATAAAATTAAATATTATAGTTTAAAAAAGTTTGTCTTTTATCAATTTTTTTTCAAATTTGAAATTTTTTATTAGTCATATTTTATTTCCTTATTTTTTTTTTTGCGCGAATTTTAAAGTAATTTTACGTTGCTGCTTTGCTTTTGCGCGAATTTTGAAAAATCACAGACCACATCCCCCCTTTTTCAATGTAAGTTACATCTATTTTTGCGCAATTTCGTTTGCGCATGTTTTCTGAGGAACCTATCTATCGCGTAAAACGAGACCCAGGTGTATTTATTATTAATTCCTTGCAATTTATGTATTGCTCCACCACGGTACCTTAGGCAGAAGAACATACTCGGAGAGTATGTATGTCCAAACGATAGCTATAAAATATATAACTAGCATTACATTTCCAGGACATAACTTCTCGGCTGTTGAATTCAATACCATGTTCAAAGCACTTTTTTGTTTTGTAGAAACACAGGCGCCAGCTATTTATCCAGAAGATAAATAACGCACTTTGAACAATGGCCACTAATTCAACGCCCAAGATACACCCATGACTAGCTCAGTCTATTTTTAATTCAATAACAAAATATTGTTTCACTTAAATAGTGGTAAAAGAATTGATTGACAAATAAAGTTTTAAGTTTAAAGACAATTTATTTTAATTATGGCATTTACTAAACTAATTTTAAATATTTTAAAAATCTTATTTAACTAATATAATACACGCACATTTATAATTTACACACTATAATATCTTAGGAGAAAGCATTAAATATTTGAAATTTAAAATACATGACATCAATAGACTAACACATGGATACACACAATATTTTAAACACACATTAATAGTTTGTATATGTATGCAATGGAGTTCTTAAACTTGACTCTTGGTTTTACGAATGCGATGGCTACTTTAGAAATGAATATAAGAAAATGTTTTTACCTAGGATTTTGAACGTGGATACATCTTGCTGCTTCTAATGAAGTATTTCTAACTGGTTAGATTGGAAGTTTCCTTGTGGAGATTTGATGCTGATTATTCCGAGGCATTTTCTTTAAGACAACTAGATATTGAGCGGCTTCAGGTTGTTACACAGGCATCACTTTTATTTGGTAGTTGGCTGTTTTCATCGGACTTCAGGCTGGAGAAAGTCGTATGTTTTCCGAGGTTTTAACACTGCATTCTGATATAACTCACTGATAGATTGTACTGCTGTTATCTCAAACACCACTAACTTGACTCAAACTCGACTTAACACAAATTCAACTAACTGTCCGATAAAAAATTTGGCTATTTATACATATGACGTGTTGTCATTTTAATATCCTCCAACAATATCTGTTGTCGAAATTCCTTTGATAATCTTTTAATTACGTGTTTTTGAAGATCGTTTAATTAGTAGCCATGCAAACGTGTTGTTTTTATATTTTTATTAGTAGCCACCGCCGAGTGTTTTTTAACTTTCATTTATTTTTAATATTTAATATGCATATATTATATTTACAGTCGCACGCACATATATAACCCAAGATCCATTCACTATTTAGTTTTAAGATGACTTTTTTTTCTTTCTTTAACTCAAATGAAAAGAGATTTATATTTTTAAACTTTACGTTATATTTTAACTAATAATAATAAGAAAAAACTCTACTTCTTTTATGAAACTTTTAGTTTGTTTCTACAGCAAACTCCCCCTCCCCCCCCCTTTTAATTAATTAATTGTAACTTTTAATTTTATGTTTCTTTTATGAAAGATTTTTATTTTAATAATTTTTTTAAACAAAATTATGTGCCAACACAATGTTGGTACAATATATATATATATTACAAATATATATTATATTTGTATTAGTTTGTCTGCCTGAAGATGAGTTGAATAACTATGCATCATCAATGGCAGTTTCTCACTCTCTAAAAGCCTCCTAATATCATTTATTCTAGCTTCTCAATTTTAGAACTACATCATAAACTTTAGTGAAATCAAAACAGTAAAAATAATACAACTGAGCAGACAATTTCTTTTTTTTTTCATTTTGCTCCAGAACTCCCATTTTTATTAAACCAATTGCTCAAAACACAATAATGATTAAACAACTGACCATTTGGGGAATGTAAGATTGTAGCCAGAAATGAGTTTCTGATATTTAAATCATTACCATATCAATAAAACTCATGATAAATGTATTACCTTTTACCCTGAGCATCTTGATACTCTGCCATTAATGATATTTATATAAACTATCCATTTGATTAGTTATCTTATAGTAAAACACATATTCCAGTGAAAAAGAGGCTGGTTCTCCAAGCTATCTGCAGTACCATCTTTGATTCAACATGTGTTACATAATATAGTTTAGCCATTTACCAAAAATGTTGAGACACTAAGCACGTCTCACAGATAAACTGTGGCAAAGGATTTTGTACCTTAACTCCTAATGGAACAATGTGCTAACATTAAAATTTTGTTTTAAATTGGGCAAAACTGCTGCTGAAATTTTTGAAATGATTCAAACTGTGGATGACAATGAAGCCATGAGTTGTAATAACATTTTCAAGTGGTTTACAAATATTCCTAATGGTAGAGAGAGCATTGAAAAGGATCTATGAAAGTATGAAACATATTTTATATCATAACTCATATTCCAAATATGCTAGTGCCTTAAAAATTTTGTGGTCAATAGCTAATCTAAAGCACTATGTTGCACATGCATTAATTCAGAAATACCTCTGCAGACAGTTGGAAAGAGAACCAGTCACCTTTTTACTAGGATACAATGTGTACATTTAAATCAATGAGTGCATACTGCTATCTGAAATTCAAATATAGTAAATTAATGCTACAAACTTTCAGTAGCACTATCTGTATTTGCAAATGCAAAGATTGAAAACAACAGAATAGGTAAAATGTTATCTTTTACCTAGGCAGTGTTTTTTCGGTACAGCTATTGAAAATTTTGAGCAGTCATTTGTATTAATTTACTATATATATACAACACAAACATTTTTTAACATGTATATACATATAGTATCTATAATACAACATAAGATTTTTGCATATCAATAAAAATAATTGTTAAAAAATTATATGAAAAAGGTAATAAAATAATATTGAGTACATAGCGCATTTACACAAGTAATGATGTTTATACATGCTTACACTCATAAATAATAATAATAATAATAAAACTTTCTACATCCTTTTAACTGTGATTTTTTTTTTTAATTCTATTAGATTTATTTTAATTTTTTTATTATTTCATAAATGATTTTTTTTTTTATTAATATAAGCAATCAAGTCCAAAATGTGATTTTTTTTACAATTAAATTAATAATTTTCATGTTAATATTTAAATGAAGAACTTCATAAATTATTTTGAACTTGGCAGAATTACAATGATCACTACATTTATGTTTTGAAGTCATTTCAAAGAAAATTTTATATTTTTGAAAAAAAGAAAAAGCAAATAAATTTAAACCAGTTTAAAATATCACTATGTGAGAATATGAAATTTATTATGTTGGAAAAAAATGGGTGCTGACTATTGAAAAAAATATATATAAGTGTAATATTTATATTTTCCAAAATAATTTTAAAATGTTAATGTTTTTTTTTTCTGTTTGAATAGAAGTTAATGATATGCTGTTCCTATTATAATGTTATCAACAAAATAATAATTCTCACATTGGTCAAAGGAACATGAAGATGATATTGCATCTAATATCATAATTTTTCTTTGAATAATCAAGGTTTGATGATTCATTCACACTACTAAAATTACAAACAAATGTCCTCATATTTTGTTCTTACTATAAATAATAATAAAATTGAAATATACAATAGCTATCAAAACAAAATGTCATAATCTCTCAAACTAATGCTGCCCTCCTGTGTCATATTTACAAAATGATTTAAGCAGTGATAAATTAATTAAGAATATAATTAATAAGAGCTGATTGTACAGGATAGAAAATTGCTTCATTATTGTGAGAAGCCTTTATATCAGGCACTCATAAATGAATACGATCATTGTAATTCCAGAAAGAAAAGTAGCAAATAGGAAAATAAAAACAATGATATAAGAATTTTATACATATTAGATAAATAGTAGTCCTTTCTCTCCATTTCCATATCATTTAATTCCAAATCATCATACAATTACCAAAATTTGCAGGTAATGATGCATTTTATATATTATACACATTTAACATATTCGGATATATATTGAAGCTGGAAATATAGTACATATTCCTGCTTCACCTAGTACCAATGTCATCAGCACTAGTATGGGTTTAAACCCAATCTTGTATATTAACTGATACCCATCTCATAATAGGTGGTAGTATATTTATAATCAATATTATAATCTTTTATCTAATTAATTTGTATTTTATGATTAAAACTAACCGTTTTATAAGTTTATTTATTTTATATTTGTAGAAATGTATATTGTGTTTATTTTATTAAATTGGCATTGAGTAAATAATTGAATCCTAGATATCTATAAAATGTTACAAATATTTTAAATTCTTTCATTAAAGTCCTTTTTTTTTTTCAATTAATCAGTTGGTAACATTTTATATTTATCTTTTGATAAATGTACATTAAAGGATCAATTATGTAAACAATCTAATATTTGTAAGGAATATTTTGTAAATTTGTATTTACGTTTTATATCAAATATTAGGTTTGAAAGTCATTGTATTATTTATAGAATGTACCAAATTCCTAAAATTTTTGTGAATAAAATTTACATTTTCTTTAATCTAAATCTTAATTAAATAGGCTTTGTTAATACGATGACTGATAAACTTAATCATGCTTGTTGCTGTTTTCTTTTAATTAGCAAAATGAACCCTTGGGGCATGTTTAATGCCAGATTATAGATTTCCCACCCAGGCAGATGCTGACCACAGAGAAAGTCACCAGCAAACATCATGTAGATTGAATCCTATAGATAAGGCCAGATCAGATAAATAGTAGAAAATTTTGATAGATATTTGAAGAACAGTTCACTGAAGAGAGATTTATAGTACATTGTGCCTAAAGAATGAGGGAGTAAAAAGATTGGCCGTTTGCTTTTCGGAGCTCTGTTCCACCAGCTCATCACAATGTCATTCCAGTGCTCTCAACACCTAGCCCGGAGACTGTACTGTGTCAAGGAAGCCTGCTAAATGAACTGATTTTATAACTACCTGTTTCTACCGGTTGGTTCTGAGGTAACCTCCAATTTGCTGCAAGCCTCTGATTCTAGCTTACTTTGTTTTCTAAATCAATATTAATTTATATTATATATATCTGTAATGTTTATACAACTTAATTTTAAAATGCGTCTTTTAAAATTTTTCTCTTAAATTTAAAATTATCAATTCTTATAAAAATCTCACATTATTTTGATGCGGCAAATTTATCTTATTTTTTGCTGGTTTATTTATAATATTGACTTAGTGAAACTGCCAAGTATAAAACTCAATGAGCAACTAACTTTAAACCCTCTCCCTCTTATTTTCTCCAGTTAAAAATCATTTCAGGAAACTTATTTCCATTAAATTAATTAATAGAAAAAGCTTGTTTAATTTTGTACCTCTCATATTATAAATTTATTTTTAAATGATTGAAATTATTTTAAAAGTTAAGTATCTTATTATTATTTCCAACTTAAAATTGCCCTCATAATTATCTCTGAGAAAATAATATACTTTATTAAATCATTTAAGCAAAATATATCACAATTTCTGTAAACCAAATACCTTAAAAGAGAATTAGCGTTTATAGATTTCTTACATATATATTTTCATTTGTGGAAGTAAAATATTAAAATTGTGATGTACAATTTATTATGCTGTATGTTGTCAAACTTCACCAGAAGTGAGTTTGATATTCAATGCCCCGTCTATAATAATTAAAAGACAGTCTTATTTTGTAATTATCGATGATGAACTATTTAATAACTTACTAATACATGAAATATTTGGAAAGTGTGGAAAACAATTTATATTTTAGTTTTAATTCTTGCCTTTCCTTTATATTATACTTTATGATCCATTCTTTAATGGCCCAGGGTTTCTGGGGACATTCTATTAAGTCAGGGAGTCGATTATTTTATTCAGGAATTAATTTATTATGATCGTTAGTGATCCACTATCTATATATATATATATGTCTAAGGCATTATGTATTTTGTAGTTACAACCATTCATTTATTATTATTGTTCTTGCTTTGCTAATTACCTCTTAGGACCTTCAGAATTTTAAATATGACCAGTCCAAACTTTTACTTTCCCTCAAAGTAGACGTATTTCCTAATAAGGGACCCTTTTTCAGGCATTGCCATTAAAATGTGTATAAGAAGTCCAGCACATAAAATCTATTATTATTATTCAGAGACATGTTTTGGCTGGAGAGCCAACATTTCTCTCATCTACCTGTATATACCAGGGATTTCTTTTTAGCAAAGCCACCCAGAGGTTCGTAAAAGACCTCATTTATTCTTTTGTTATAATCTATAATATCATACTGCCTTTATCATTCTATATATATATTTACTAACCTGAAATGCTCTCTGCCGTGATGGCATGTCCTTCACAAACCAATCCCGTTAATTAGTTAAATCTGATTATTTAATTTAAAATGAACTATTTTGCTTTCCACACTCATTATAGACAACTGATTTAAATGTAATAGTGTTTTAAATACACATCGCTCATGTCTTGTTATTTATATATAAAATAGATTTATTTGTAATCTCTTAAAGAGGGCTAATGATATTTTATTGCTGATTGGTTCTTGGCAGACCAATTAACAAATTTTTACTTTGTTATCAAATGCCTTGCATTTAGCCACATCAAAACGAATTCAAGAAGTATAATAACCTAGTTGTATAAACAAAACTCAACTTATTTTGTATAACAATAACTCAATTTCTTAATAAATTCCTGTAATATTATTATTTTAAATTAGCTTAGTTTGTCATCACTCCGAATCTCTAATATTAATTACCCTAGTTATTTATAATATTTCTTTGATTTAAATTCACTTCTTTGTAATGTTGCCAGAAAGAATTATAATTATTACGGTTCAAACCATTAGTAATCGATATCAAATCACATCTGTACCATTCTGCAATCATCAGAATTCACTAAATCATTAATTTCTTATATAAACCCTTTATTATTTTGAGTCTCTTTGTGAACCATGACCTCCAGCTGGGACGGAATAAAACCAAGCACTGCTAGTGTCATCACAAACATTGGCCATTAGTCAGAGAGGCAATTGTTCAGGCAAATAGGTTAGGATTCACCCTTGCCCTGACATCTATATCTTGTGCATGGTTGGATTCAACTTACTTTTGCTTGGATTATTGGTCTTGTTGAATGAATAAACGATTTTGACCGGCACAATATAGTGCAATGTTTTTAACATATATATACAAATGTACATACCTAAGAACAATTTAATTTAAAATTAAATATATCAATACAAATAATTAACAAAACTTATGTTTTTATGACATACAATATAAATGTTTTTAATGTATATATTAAAAACATTTAATATATAAATTTAAAATATAAATTTTAATATATAATAATTATATATATATATAACATATACATATTTCCAACAGTTAATTATACTTACCTCAGCACATCTTTCACCTTAGCTTAATCCTACCATAACAATCTATCAGCCCCGAAGTCAGACCAACTTCTTCCACATGGTACATTTTTTTTGAAACAGTAATTCACTTTTTTTTTTCAATTTAGATATACTTAACTTCATTTATATATATCAAATGAATATTTTATCACAATATCTTAAAACAAACGACCAAAGACATGTGAAAAAGATAAATGACTCCAAAGGTGCACATTTCATGCTCATATCATTAGTTAGCTCAGATCACAATCTCTTACATATATCTTCATTATTTATTCACTACATATATATAGGTAGCAAATTATGATAGTTTAATTGATAAAATTCAAATTTTCTGCACTCACAACTTTGATGCCAACGACTTTAGAGAAATTAATAACTTTTTTAATCATACATTAAACTAGATTATCTTTAGCCCAAATATAGTCTTTACTTCTCAATTAATAATATGTGAGATCTTCTAGAGGTATTAACACCTGAGTTTCCTTGCCCATATTGACAGTTTTGATAACTCACTACACCACTCTCATGTAAGGAAGGGACTGAATTTTATCCCATTTTTTAATACCTTGTGAAGAGATGTACCATCCATTGCACTATAATATATTTCCAATTTAGTTATACTTATCTCAGTGCATCTTTCATCTTATCTCAATCTTATCGTAAATCATCCAGCAGCGCAGAAGTCAGACAGGCCTTTCCCACACACTTGGTGCACTTTTTTGAAACAGCCAATTCGCTTCTTTTTTTTTTTTCAAATGAATAAGACATATGTAGCTCATATTGTAATTTATTTTTTAAAATACATATACATTATTTTTTTTAACAGATATACTTGACTTCATATATATATATATTTCAAATGACTATTTTATCACAATATCCTGAAACAAATGGCCAAATGATAAATGATCCCCAAGTCACTCATTTTGTGCTAATCTAGCACTCATAGGCTGGCTCAGATCACAATCTCTTATAAACATCTTCATCATTTATTCAATATATAAATAGATAGCAAATTACTATAATTTAATTGGCAAGGTTCAAATTTTCTGCACTCACAACTTTGATACCAGCCACTTTACAGAAAATATTAATAATTTTTATTAATCATACATTAAACTAGAAATTATTTTTAGTCCAAATATAATTTTTATTTCTCAGTTAATATGTGTAATCTTATAGAGGTATCAACATCTGAGTTTTCTTGCCTATGTTAACAGTTTTGATAACTTTCACTGCATCACTCTCACGAAAGGCTGGGACTGGATGTTATTTCATTTTTTAATACGTTGAAAAAAAATATACCATGCATTGCACCGTAATATATTTCCAACAGTTCTACTTATCTCAGTACATCTTTCACCTTAGCTCAATCCTATCACAATCATCCATCAGTCCAGAAGTCAGACCAATCTCTCTCACACACTTAGTGCATTGTTTTGAAACAGCCAGTTCACTTTTTTTTTCAAGTCAATAAGAGATATACAGTTCATATTGTAATTTTTTTTTTCAAGTTCATATATACTATTTCTTGTTTTTTTTACATAGATATATTTAACTTCATATATATATTTTATATTGAAATAGTATATTCTTTTGGAATATATTTCATTGCTGTATAAATTAAATAAATATATAGAAAGAAATTTTATTAATTTAAAAGTGTGATGTCATTAATATTTTAAAATATTAAGTTATTATTATTATTTGAAAGACATTATACACTACTTTATTCAATGATAATTCAAAATAAAATTCAATTGTTTAATTTAAAATAGTAATTTTAAATAATTGACAATTAGTTTTAAATAATTTTAAAATAGAGCATTATTTATTTATGGGTTTTATTGGCAAGTACCCGAGAATGATTTCTTACCAAGAAAACTTTTGATCCCGTGAACAAAAGTCTGCTGCAGAATTTTAAAAAGAAAAATATTGTATTTTAATCTCTCACAATGAACTAGTAAATAAATAATTTTTATCCCAAGAATTTGGGAATCAAGACTCAAATGAATAATCTACTTTGTGTTTTCATTTATCATAAAGAGAATTACCTCATAATCATAGCTGCAATATCATGATTTTTTTCTACATCTTCGTTTAGGCCTATTTAATATATTTTAAATGAAGCGCCATTATAGAGAAAGAGATTGTCTGCTATATCATAACTTTGGATAAATATTAATGGTAATTAAAGTGAAAGTTTGAAATCCTCTCGCATGCGCTTTTAGATTGCTTGTATGACAGCCAATCAGATGTAATGATGACTGTTAAGCATCTTAAGTCGCAACCCAAGAGGGGGGTTAAGCATCTTCACATTTAACTCACTGCGTATTATTTATAAATAAACAACGCAAAATCTTTCGATTTACTACGAAGTAATTTTCAGATCTTATGAATTGACAATAACGTATGTAAATATTATTTATTAAGCACAAGCAGTTCATAATTAAAGTGAAATGGTGAAATCCTCTCACATGCGCTTTTAGAATGCTTGTATGACAGCCAATCAGATGTAGTGATGACTGTACAGGGATAAGTTAAATTTACAAAACAATTTATAAATCTTTAAGTATTTTTTATTTATAATAAATTGTTTTTCACATAAATATCATGCTGATATTAATTATTTTAAATTGTTAATTCTTAAATATTGGATTGATCCCTATATATATAATTATCAAAGCTATAAGCAAGTAATATTTTCAAAATGTTTTAAATATATATGTAATAAATAATAATTTATTTTATAGACATCACATGTTAATACAGATTGTGAAATATATAATCTGTGTTATTTAATTACATGTTTAAATGGTGATAAATATTTATTTTATATATATATGAGATTTGATTGATATTGTATGTATTGGCAATGGAGATATTATTGCTATGTTTATTTCAATATTATTTTTTAGTTCCAGTTATAAATTCCTATGGCTTTATTTTGTAATGAATACATTCTTAAGCATGGGTAATGTTTATATCTTGATAAATAATATGGCAATAATGAAGAATTAATATTTAAATATTTTATATATGAAGTTTTCAGAATTGTTATTTGTTATGCCTTTACCTAGAATATTGTATACAGAGTTAAGATTATATATAACATGCATTTCACCCATTGCTTAATTTTATAGCCTCAGTATATAGGTTACTGTGATACTAGGTATTGTTTGGCAATGTATCACAGATTGTGAATCATATATGTGATTGTTAACTTTAATATATTAATTTAGATATTAGTAACTATTACAATGACATTATTATTTTATTTTTTAAAAAAATTATTTTGTTTAATAAAAAATTATTTTGTTTTTTTTATTACTGACTATTACTTGAATTATAGGTTATAAAATATTGATATGCCAAATTAATGGGTGTCCAAATGTAACTCATGCTGGATGATCTTGTCTTTTATTTTAAGATTTATTATTAGTTGGAATAGTTTCATTTTGAAATTCATGGCTTCCCAATATTTATTTGTAATGGTAACTTTACTAATAAACCTAACTTCTTTCTTTGGTATTTTCTTACATTAATTATCAATATTAAATTACAAATGATTATTGGAAAGAAGTCTAGATTTATTATCTAGTGGTACCTTCTAATAAAGTTACATATGGAACTATTTGGCTATTACAATATATGTCAAATGTCTATTTTATTACTATATCCTAAAACATATGACCAAAGACATATGAAAAAATAAATGATTCCTAAGATGCACATTTCATGCTGACATCATCAGTTGGTTCAGCTCACAATCTCTTACATATATCTTCATTATTTATTCAGTACATATATAGATAGCAAATTACTAGTTTAATTGACAAGATTCAAATGTAATATTATTTAATTATATTATATATTAAAATAGTGTACAATATTTAATATAATAATTAACAAATAAATTTTTAATGTATATATTTAATGTATGTAACATTGATAAAATTATTTAAAAATTACTGTCTGCTTCATTCTTCTTATGATGAAAATTATTGCTCAAATACAAAACAATACAATGATTAAGTGAAATTAAATTTGAAAAATCAAGCAATTGTATTTGCCTGAAAAAAATAAAGAAACTGCCATTTGTTTAAGATATTTGCTATCACAAAGGCAGCATTTCCACTATGAATTAAATTTAAAATGTTAAAATTTCCATTTTTTTCTATTAATTTCTGATTCCTTTATTTATTTTATTTCTTTAAATGCAGTTCACTGAAAGTGCAGATATTGAAAGTATAGATATGGCAGAAGAGGAAGACCATAATCAAAAACAAGAAAATCACTGGAGTACTTATCCTAAAATTCCAAATTTTATTTACATACACTTTTAAATACATTAATATTTCATAATACAAACAAAAATATTCAATAGACTGAGTACAGTAATATTTTGGACTATAAAATATTTGCTTCTTTTTCACATTGAATATTGATTGACAACTGCTCTGAAAACATTATTTGCCAAACTCAATACTGCAGAACAGAAAGAAGAAACAGTGATGCATAAATGCAAATAATAAGTTATATGTATTC
This sequence comes from Epiperipatus broadwayi, assembly GCA_028023455.1. Classification (NCBI taxonomy): domain Eukaryota; kingdom Metazoa; phylum Onychophora; class Udeonychophora; order Euonychophora; family Peripatidae; genus Epiperipatus; species Epiperipatus broadwayi. The sequence goes on along the minus strand of JAQFVV010012516.1, from coordinate 406,594 downwards.
ATAATCTTTAAGACATTAAGAATATTTTATGATCTGAAAGTAAACCTCTCTAAATATAAATCATTTTCTATGCTATATATCTTGTATTAAAACACATCCTGTAAACAATGCAATCTTTTAATAATAAATATTAAAACAGCACCAATTTATACTACCTGAGAAAATTGTTCTTCAGAAGATTCTTCTATCTTATAACACAAGTCAGCTGCTGGGATGGATAAATGAGCCTGCATTAAATTCAATTTCTGAACTTGCTCTCTACAATTAATAGCTGAACCTCTGCAATAGGCCTAAAATAATAACATAAATATCAAGAACACATCATAGCAAAAGAATTTTTAATAAAGGGAATGAATATTATCGTTATTATTTAAGGCTTACATAAATATCTGCAAGTACATAAGGTATATTTAAACCTATTCATGGAACCTCTAAATTGAAAAATATGACTTCAATAATTCAAAAATCAGATTCCCAAAGAATCAAATAAACTTACGAATATATCACTAGATATTTCTGCAAAAAGTTTTTATGTATACCTTATATATTGTGAATATTCAGATTAATGATCAAAGTATTTAAATAAAAATAAAAAAATAAAGAAGTTTGTTGAACTTGTTTGGGTTTTTTTTTGTTTGATAAATGGACAATGGAAGATGTTGAAAATATAAATTTAAATTGATAACCATGGCAACCTAAAGTTTTTTAAATAGTATTTTTTACAGCTAATTCAAGCCGCAAAATACTAAATTCATTATAATCAAACTCAAGAAAAACATATAGGCAAATAAATAAATTTTAGAAACAATTTAGTATGATATAAAAGTTTACTTAAATAAGATCAGTAGTATTATTTTTACATATTTTATTTCTGTTACTGCAATCACAATAGTAACATTATTACATATAATTCAATGTTTTTATGTCATGAATATTTGTTTATAAAGTAATAAAAAAAAATTATTATTATTATTAAAAATATATATGTAAATTATTTATATTTATAAAGTAAATAAAGGTTGTAATATCAATTCTGTATTTTGGTTTAAAAATAATAGGAAAAATCATATCAGACTTAGATTTCATTTCCATGTGTCCATTTTTCTCCAAACTTACACCAAGCGGGAAAAACTGTTGTGAAATATTGTTTGCCATTGAGCTTTATTTGAGTAAAATCCAATAGTTGTTATGACATCCACAATGTCAAAAAGAGATAATATAAATAGCCAGAGAAGACTGTAAAAGGTGTCTATCATCTTTTTGTCATTGCCAGGAACAGACATGTTTCTATGTTCTTTTAAAAATTCTTCAATAATTTTTTTAACTGTTAAACTATAAAAACATGGAATAGAAAACTAAATTATCTGCCCATTCATTCATTTGAATGGCAGTTTGTGAACAAGTTCCAAAGAAGACTGCAACAAAATGTGAGAAGGGAAACTTATAAAAAAAATGTGTTGTATGAAATCGGCTATTTTTAAAACAAAGAGATTCCAGGTTTAAAAAAAAATCAGAGTATAATTATCATTGCATTGGATGAATACCATGTTAAAAGCTAGGAAAACATTCGGGATCAACTGGATTAATTTATACCATAAAAAAGCTAGTTAAGCTGTTATTAAAATTCATGGGATTATTCTATCTGAACATTATTTCCAATGAAAGAAAACATTTAAAGTTTGACTTATCTTTTCTTTGAAATAAACTCCTCTCTACATCATAGGGACTGAGGATAAATAAATTGCGATGGATCAATGGATAATGAAAGTGGACAGACTTTTACTTTGGGTATGATTTTTTTTTGTTATGAATGTGTGAATATTTTTATATATTTTTCAAAAGAATAATTTACGTTTTATTTTATATCATAAATAGTGTACATTTAAATTTAATAGGGTTTATAAAATGAAGGGCTCGGAGAGATTCATTTACAGATTATTTAAACTCGCGTTAATGCAACCGATGTTTTTTTTTTTTTATTCAGTTTGAATTTTGTATGTTTTAAATTTTGATATAAAACGAATTTAAATATAGCTTTTTTTTACGTTTAATCACTATGCTAATGAACAAATAAAAATCCATTTCATTTAATTGCATATATTTGGTATCTGTTATCTAGAAAATTTTTCATTAAGATATTAAAAATCTCTCCTTCCATTCATTTTTTTTTTCTTATATATGTATCATTATTGTTTTTGCAACATATTTTAGAGTTACCCACAGAAATTTTATCTTTTTTTTTATTAATTCAATCAATCAGAAATATAGATTAATTTCCTATGGTATTTTGTTGTTAATTTTACCGATTTTCTTTTATATAATCCAATAAATTGAGTTGATTTAAATGCCAAGACTATGTTAATTTTTTATTTGAATTGCGTAAGGTGATTTTGCAACTTAAAATTTGTTTCAAGGTTCAAACTCAGCTTGGTAAGTGAACTAGAATATAAGATATGGTATGTTTTGCATATTAGCATTTTTTATTTTATTCCCATATAAATTTTATATTTATTACTGCATTCAAATATTATATATTATATTTTAGTTAATATTACAGGTAAGGTCATTAGCTTAGAGTTGATCATTTCTATGCTTGTCTCATTCCGTCATAAAAATCTAAATAGATCGTATTTTATCATTAGTTTAGAATAACTTGTCTTAAATTTTTTTTTTTTAATTTCTCTAAAGTGAAGGGTACAAATTTCATTGAAGGGTTTAATTGAATATTATCTTTGAATCGGAATGTCTATTATAATCATATATTCTAATTATTACCAACCAATTTCATATTCATTTATTTGAGGGTTTAAATAGATAATATTAATAATTATAAGTTAATAAACATCCGATAGAAACTTAATATATCTTTTATATAATGTGATTGGGCATTGTAGAGTTAGAAATTAGCTAATAGATTGTTGATAATAAACTTCGTGGAGTATTCTATTTTAACATATAAACAAGGCAATAATTAAGTATCGCTTTATTGGAAGATATGAATAAATTATTTATACATTACTTTATAGCTTCTTATTAGACTAGACGTAGATTAATTTGTTTAAACATTTAAAGGAGTGCATAGGTTTTCAAAGGTATTTTCAAAAGGATATAAAAACTAGTTGACTTCAATACAATATTGTTAATTAAATATTAAAATAAAAATAATTGTATACCGCTTTATTGAAGGATAGGAATGAAATATTTATACTTTTTATTTAACATTTATTAAATAAGATATACATTTGAGTCAAATATTATTTTGTTTTAATTTTTAAAGTGTCTATATTTAAAAATGATTTGTGAAATGCAATTATAGTTATTTAGAAGCCCATCTGTTTAGATAAAATGCAGTATCATTAAATATTAAAGTAGATTTAAATTACAATAACAATAGATTAATAAAGTATAGTGGAATCTGCTTTAGTTATTAATTGGATTTGATTTTCATTAAATTGCTAATCAAATAGTTAGCCTAATCATATATTATTGTCTAGGGCAATGGTAGACGGTTTCACTGCTCATTGCAGTTTACTTTGTAATCATGATGGATTTGTTGATGTCTGGAGCAGATCTCATTATTCTTTTGTTTATATATAGCTTAAACAAATTGGACTTTAGTAGAGATTATTAGTGCTTTATGATGGTTTATTATATAATGGCAACCCGATTGAGCTAGACTAGATTACATTAAATTAGATTTTTATTTTAGATTTTTGATCAGATCAGATTGATCATCCTACCTATCACCAGCATTGACAGATTTAGGCAGTTACAATATATATATATATTATATTTAGTATATGTTCTTAATTATATATGTGTATAATAAATCATTAAATAACTTAAAATATAATCTTTCTGGTAAAAGTGTTGACATTTTTGTTTTCATTTTTTTAAAAAAGAAAATGCTTCCCAAAACTCTGAACTATATCTAATACATATAATTTTACTTTAAATTGATTTGACACATATACTGTATATATATTGCAACCGGACAAGAACCAACCCCACTCCTCATTGTTTTTATTTTCTGATGAGCATATTACAGGAAGGAACTCGATTGGCATTCCCCAATGAAGACGTCACCCCACCTACAACAATATTTCCTGCTCATCAGAGGATGTAGCGCCATAGAGACTAGAAGCATCTAGAAATTTATGTTTGGTTTCCCAAACAACACTAGAGTTCCATCTCACTACAACATTACGTACCATCGTCTGGTTATGCCGAACATAGCTCAGGAAGCATGAGATTCGTGTAAGCTAGATGCAATGAATAACTAGTGATGCAAAAATGGAACTAAACAATTAGATTAATTTTTAATAACAATTTTATTAACAATAATTCATTGGCAAGTCCTAATATAGTTCATATAATGAGAAATCTAGAAATATTTCAGGTAGGTTATCCAAGCAAAAACCATTTTTAGTTCACATGATGAGAAGTCTAAAAATACATTTCAGGTAGATATACATATACAATTAATATACAAGTATTAATAATCACATTTTGATGCTGATAGAAGCATTTCAATTAGGGATGCAGATAATATGTGTTCATAATCACTTTCTGATGTTGATAGAAGCATTTCAGATAGATATATGTATACAATTAACAAGCAAATGTTTTTAACCATTTATTCCAGGTCTGTAAAGGCATTTTAAGCAGATACACATATACAATTTATAAATAAATGTTTTGCCTATTGATTTCAAATCTATAGACGCATTTAAAGTAGATGAACAAATAATATCAGTATTAAACTTGTTATTCCAGGTATGTGAAAGCATTTTAGGTAGATGTAATATAATATCAGTATTGCAATTATTATTCCAGGTTCGTGAAAGCATTTCAGGTAGGTATACATATTATATTAATACATAAATGTTTGTAATCATTTATTCCGGGTCTTTAGAAACATTTTGAATAGATGTTCAGATAAAATCAGTATTACCATTATTATTCCAGGTATGTGAAAGCATTTCAGGTAGGTATACATATTATATTAATACATCAATGTTTGTAATCATTTATTCCGGGTCAGTAGAAACATTTTGAGTAGATGTGCAGATAATATTAGTAGTACAATTATTCCAGGTATGTGAAAGCATTTCAGGTAGATGTATATTTATACACATACATTTTATTATTTTATTAAGATACAGCTAAAGTGCATATAAGTATTTATGGTTCATATAGCATTTTATTATTTTAATAATCATTACAGGTAGGTAAGCAGGTAATATCAGCAATTTCATTTTTGTGGAGCATCTATAATCCAATCCAGTATAGATATATATTTATACACATACATTTTATTATTTTATTAAGATCCAATCCAGTATAGATATATATTTATACATATACATTTTATTATTTTATTAAGATACAGCTAAAGTGCATATAAGTATTTATGGTTCATATTGCATTTTATTATTTTAATAATCATTACATGTAGGTAAGCAAGTAATATCAGCAACTTCATTTCTGTGGAGCATCTATAATCCAATCCAATATAGATATATATTTATACACATACATTTTATTATTTTATTAAGATACAGCTAAAATGCAAATAAGTATTTATGGTTCATATAGCATTTTATTATTTTAATAATCATTACAGGTAGGTGAGCATATCAGCAATTCCATATTTGTGGAGCATTTATAATCCAATCCAGTATAGATGTATATTCATACACATTATTTTATTAAGATACAGCTAAAATGCATATAAATATTTATGGTTCATATAGCATTTTATTATTTTAATAGTCATTACAGGTAGGTAAGCAGGTAATAGCAGCAATTCCATTTTTGTGGAGCATTTATAATTCAATCCAGTATAGATGTATATTTATACACATACATTTTATCAAGATATATATAACACACACAAAAGTATTTATGATTCATATAGCATTTTATTATTTTTAAGAATCATTAGATAGTTAAGCAGGTAATATCAGCAATTCCATATTTGTGGAGCATTTATAATCCAATCCAGTAAAGATGTATATTTATACACACATTTTATTATTTTTACCATATCTTTGATTGATATTTCCATTTAACTGGTTCATTTGAAATAATTATTATAATTATTATTAGAAATATTTCTATTATTTGAACATATCTTAAATTTTATGAAATAATTGATGTTTAACTAATGAAATATATAACACATATGTGTGTGTGTTTTTTTTTTAATTAAATAATGATTTTCATTTCTTGTTTTCATTTTTAAATAAAGATAAAAAAAACTATTGTCAACTTTTGACTGAAGTTAATAATTGATTGTGAAAACTTTTCTTAAGACTAATAATATAACATTTTCTCTCTCTTGTTTTATAAAAATTAATAGTTATAATTTTAATTCATATCTTATTGTAATTGGAATCATTTTTAATTACTTACCTCTAAATTTCATGTCTTTGTTTATTACTGCATTACTAAATAACTGGTGGGAGGGGTCTGTCTTGAACCGCACATTAAAACTTCTAGGCAAGGCTTGGAGTTCACATGTTTTGCAGATGGAGAGGACAAGCGATCTCTAGCCGAAGATCATATTATGATGATTTTTCATTAAGCTGTTTGATGGTTCCATTAAGTCACATTTTTAGTAGCCATGTAGCTAAATCTTGTATCTCTGATTTTCCACACTATTTATATTTTTTCTCTCTGATAAACAGATTCAGCTTACATGTTCCTTTTCTTCCATTGGTAGCAGCTTTTTCATCCTTGTCCGCATTTTTTAATTTCCCAGATCACTGGACATTTTCTCTTTGGCGGAAACAGTTTTAATTAGACTATTTTCGATTATCTGCCTTCATGTGTTTTCGAATCTTGATTTTTTTTATTGCCTGCGGCATGATTTCACACCTACATTTATTGTCTTAGAAGTTTTTTTCAATCAGTTTTAATGTTTGAAGATTTTTTTATTTAATTAATAATAAAGAAAAATTTATATTTTCTTTAATTGCAAATATAAACGTATTTGCTATTTTCTTTTTTTCTCTCATTTTAAAAAGTTTGATTTTTCTTTTAATTTGACCAAAATATCATTTTCAATTGTGGTCAAATTTCATTATTTCTTCTTTAAAATATTTAGTATAATTAATCTTTTTTTTTATTTTTGAAATATTGCTAGTCTGATTTAAATTTAACTTATGTCATTTTAATTTGGGAGGGCATGATCGTTTAAATATATACGTGAAACAATGTATGTTTCAATATATTTATATCATCTGATATTTCTGCAATAAATTATGTATACTCCTTGTGTATATATCAATTTAGTACATGTAAATTATATATATAATAAATCATTAATTAAAATATGAAAACATCCTTTTTTGGTGAAAAGTATTTAATTTTTTTTTCCCCATTGAAAAAGTTTGATTTTTTTTTTTTAAATACATAACAAAACTACTTTATTAAATACAATAATTTTCCTTTAAATGTTAATGGTTAAAAATAAATATTTAAAATTTCCTCCACCCAGTGATTCAGATTTAAGAAACTAGGTCATCCACATAAAATGTTTTAGTGCCATATTGCATTGCCAGTGATTTATATCTAGTATATTAAATTTAAACAAATTATAATGAATTTAAATCAAGTAAATCTTGATTTTAAAATTTTTGTAATTTAAATCAAGCTTTCAATGGAAACTAAAAAAAATCTATATATCATCCTCTCATGCACATTACTTAAAATATATTGAAGTTCTAAGAGTAATTTTTAAATTTGATATCAAAATATTCCAAATTTCCTCCACCCAGTGATCAAGATTTAAAAAACTAGATCACCTACTTAAAATATAATACCACATTGCATTGCCAATGATTTATATCTAATGTATCAAATTTGAATAAATTATAATAAATTTAAATCTATTAAATCTTGATTTTAAAATTTTATTCTAACAGGTTGACTGTTTATAATGGTGATGCAGCGCTGTGGTGATGCATCATTGAAATTTTGTGTTCTTTTTAAACTGACATAAAAACTACTAGAATGACATCAACAGAAATCACAGCATTTGCTTCATTTTTCAATTCTCTTTTGAATGACATATATTATGTTGAAATCCGAAAAAAATTGAATTTTTTATGAATATTTTTATTTGTACCTTCATTTAATTTTTTTATTTTTTACTAAGTTTACTATTTTTCATGGAGAAGATAAAGGCAGAAATTTTTAAACAGTCAAAGAGCTTACGAAAATGGATTAAAAATGTGCCGATAATTTTGCATGTCAAGGCCTTCAAAACGTAATTAGAATATTAGCTCGTAAGTATTAAAACTTTTTATTTTTAATGATTTGAATAGTAAATTTTTTAAAAATATTTGATAAATTTATGTTGGTGTTTGTATTGATGTCTGTGTAGTATATAATTAAACATTTGAATTAGAATATTGGGTTGTAAGTAAAAAAAATTTATTTTTAATTATTTGAATAGCAAATTTTTTTAAATTAGTTGATAAATGGTATGTTTGTGTTTGTATTGGTGTCTGTGTAGTATATAAATTATATATCATTTATGCTCTTTATTATATGTATATAAATTTAAATATTTGTATTCAAATACAGCAGAAGTAGTTTATGTAACTTTGGAACTCTAATCTAAGTTTAGACAATCTTATTTACTAGACATAATGATTCTCAAAAGGTTTAATAATTTATTACTATGTTTATATTTATATTACTGTGTTTGTGTTTGCCATTACAGATTTGTGTTTATATAACAAGTAATGTCTATATATATATATATAAAATTAAGGTAGTATAGAGCAGTACAATGTAAATTTTAGGACTCATTATCAAATATACAAACATTTTGCAGTTGACAAAGCAATTACAAAATTTATTGAGCATAGTACCATGTAAAAATATAAACACTTATAATCAACAAAGAAAGATTTCAAATGGTGTGGGTGTGGAGATAACAATAGTTATGTATATACCACATGAAATTATATGCAGACAAAGAATCAAATTCTGATTTTTGCCTATGCCTTGGTGCTCATGCCGTGGTGTCAGTAGTTTTGCCACATCTTGCATCACATTATTTTCAATTCTATAGCCAGCACATGAGCTATATGCAAATAAATTATATCTCTGTGGGACAATAAATATAACAAGATAGTATCACTGGTGTGCATAAAGAATATAAACATCAATGATGTATACAAAAAATATAAAAAGGGATGAAACTCATTTTATCAGTAATACAGACAATAACCTACAATTTCTAATTTTAGATAGACAAGATGCCAATTGTTATGATGATAAATGCATATCTATCTTCTGGAAATGATTTGTTTTGAATCTTTTATTAGGATGAACCTTTTTCTTACAGATGCCTTTGAGATTTGTCACCTTTGGAGTACAAGATAAAAATGAAGAAATCGTATATAAATACTTTTGGAGATTAGAAGTATTATATATGGTTTGAAAGATAATTTTCTGAGGAATACAAAGAAATTATCAATCAAAATGTAATTTAAACTTAATTAATGATAAATTAGAAATTATGAACAAACAATAAAGAAATAATTATGTCGGATGTTGAAATTTCTTTTTTTCCTTATTTTTTAAATGGTTATCATTATTTATCTTAGCCTTATTGTTTTCCTTAGTTTTTCTAGTTTCTATCAATATAAAACTTTTTGCTCTAACATTATGAAAACTGAAGTTATTGTGAAAATTGTGACTCAGGTCAATTTTTTAAAAATTCAATATGGCGTTAAGGATAGCTTTCAATTGAAACAAAAAAAAAATCTACATAACACTCTTTTGAGCATATTACTTAAAACATATTGAAGTTCTAAAAACAACTTTTAAATGTGATATTAAAATATTTGAAATTTCTTCCAGGCAGTGGTCCATTTTTAAGAAACTAAATTACCTACTTTAAATATTTTAGTGGTATAATGTATTGCCAATATCAAGTGTACCAAATTTGATCAAATTTTATTGAATGTATATACTAAACCTCAATTTTAAAATTGTATTATTTAAATAAGTGTTCACACACAAACAGAGATTGTAATTTAAATAAAAGTGTTTAATAATATTAACATTGTTTAGATAACTATATGTAAGATACATTTTTCAGACATGTACAACTACTATAGGTGACAATTGACTCCTCACAAGTGAGGAAGCTCTCTGTAGTCAGGCAAACTAGCTGGTTAATACGTTGGAGAATACACATGCTTAATTTGAAATGTATGATGTGTATGTTGAATACAAATTGATCAGCTCAAAAGCACAACAGGCTGCACTTAATATGTTCAATCAGTTGCAAAGCTGATAATTGCGATTTTTATTGTGATAGATGCAGATTTAAATAGTTTATTGTAAAAAAAATATTTTATATTAAGCCTAAATCAAAATTCAAAGAAAAGAATCATAATTTTAATACAGAATGGAAGTTTTTCTTCATAATGATAAATACAAAATGTGGGTTATATACGTTATGCAAATGTGTCACTTCTAAAAAAAAAAAAAAATGTTACAAAACATTTTTAAACCATGCAGGCAAGTTTTGATAACAATTTTCCATTCAAAAGCAAATTAAGCAAACAAAATTTAAAAGAATTTAAGTCATAATGAATCATCCAACAAGGACATTTTATTAAACCTATTATTAAATATAAATCTACAACAGTTTGATCATTTTGTGTGAGTTGTGTGTTAACAAAACATTAGAATATTTTGTGATGGAGAAATAATAAAAAAAAATATTTTTAAAAACCAGCAATTCATTATCTGATTTTCAAGAACAAAAATGAATTTATTCTCAAAATTAAAGACTTGTAATTTTTCTGTATAATTGTCATGCATCATGCAGAAATTATAAATTTTCATCTGGTTGAACATCTAACCGCATTTGTTTTTCCTTGCAATTTGATGAATTTATCCACCATATTTGATGTTTTTCAGCTTTATATTTTGATAAGAATAGTTTTTAAGAATATAAATGTGAAAGGAAAAACTATTAACAAGAAAATATGAGGTAAAAATGTTTATTGTGTTTTCAAAAAAGAGAAGAAAAAAATTCTAATTTCTAAAGTTGTATCAATGGCAACAGATGGGCATCATCAATGACCAGAACAATCAATGGCTTTTTGGATATGTGTTGCAGAAATAATGATTTCCCAGATTTCCTTTTGTATCATTGCATTGATCATCAGCAAGTCCTCTGTTATGAAATTCTAAATATATATCGTATCATCCTGTAAATCCACATAAAAATTGCCAATTTCATTCAAGGTAAAAATCTTCTAAGAAGGTTTCAAACTCAACTAGAAGAAAATGAACGTTGGTTGATTAAATCAAGAAATATTTTTATAAATATTCATAGACTTATTACAAACAGTAAAAGATTTTATAAAGTCAAGAGATGAAATGTGCTTTTGATAATGGATATAGCTTTCATTGCCAGCACAACTGACTATCTTAAGGAACTGAATTTATATTTGCAAAAAAGAAGAAAAACAATAACTGGAATTGTTGAATATGTTAAAAAATTTTAAATTAGGTTAAAGATATTATCGATCCAGTAGATAAAGAATGAATTGAAAAATTTCAAAAATACTTCTGGTGAATTGCCAAAAAATGAAATACATTTGACAAAGATAAATATTACGAGCAAATAATAATTCTTCATTCTGAATTTAAGAAACATTTCCAAAAATTAGAACTATTAGTTCTCATGCATTATCCATTGGACAATATTGATGTAGAGCAAATGATTGAAAATATAAATAATATATTTTCTTTATCTGTGGAAGAAAATCAAATTCTTCTGCAAAATGATATAATTTTAAAAGCACACAGTTCATAAGCTAAAAATCACTTTGGGAGTTTAATAAATAGAGAAATTCCACATTTTTTACCTACTTATGCTAGTTTACATTTTCGACAATAAATATAATTAAGTCCAAATCCTCTTCCCATCTATCCTGTGCAACAATAACAATATATGCAGATATTATAACAGATAGCATGTTATTCACTTTTAGACTTTTAAAAAATTTCATGCTTCTATTTGAAATTTATATTTTATTATTTGTAATAGTCGATATTATTTGCAATATAGATGTTAGATTGCGGCACTTGGAAAAAATTACATATAAGTTCTTACGTGCAAAATTCTGTCTACTTCTGATCAAAACAAAATTCTAAATTTCACTGGAAGAAAATATTTTGAAGTTTTATCTAGCTGTGATTTGAACTTAAGATTATGGTCATGGTAAATAGATGAACAACCACTCCACTTACATGGTCTTAATATTGTGATATACACATGTTGCCATCTATAGTTTCCTTGTAGTATATAAATAACTAAATAAACAATTAAAGTCATCTGTTTAATAAAGTATATTTTATTGCTTTGAATGAATCTGAAATAAATGAACCATTGATTTATTAAATTTAAAAATGAAATATTTTGTTTAAGTTATCATCGAATGATAACAATGCATTATTAAGATTAGAAGAGAATCCAAGTCAATGTTTAAAAAAAGGAAAAGATTGCATGTTGTGTTACCATAGTTACAAAAACAATTTCAGCAAAAAAAACACATACTTTCTTTTGCTTAAAAAATGTGTTTATTTTATCTTACTTTTATAAATAGATTCTGGATTTATAGTAAAGAAAGATGCACTGTGAGTAGAAAAACAATTGGAAAGGGGAAACAAAAGCTTCCCCTTCATTTAATATCTTTATGACTAAAACAAATAGATATCAACAAATGCTATGCAGACTGCCATGGAGCTAAGATCATTGAATTCATTATAGATTGTAATATTAATAGGAATAATAAATGGATATCATCTAATGATTCAAATTGCTTATGTTTGTGTTTTTCTAGCAAAAAGGTACCAAAGGAAACATTGTTGAATAATGGAATATCAACTGAAGTCATATACTATATATGCAAAAATGTAGTAACATATGCTAATAAAAATCTTTTAAATTACATTGTCAGATAAGTTTCACTTCTATAAAAAAAAAAAAAAAGCAAATAGTTAAAAAGCATAATGATAATTTTAAAGATAAAACATTTATTAATTTTTTTTTTATTATTAATAATTTTCATTAATATAATCTTATTATTTAAACAATATGATAGAACTTGCTTTAGAAAAAAAAATAATATTAAAAACTTTCATTACTTTGTTTTCTTATATTGCAAGTTTATTTTTAACTCTTTTATGACTGTATCCTTTAATAATTTAAAATATATCTTATCTATTAATTGCAATCTTAAATGGGGAGGATAAATTCTAAAAATATGATAGGATATTAGATTGCAATTAGAAAATTAGATTTATGATCTTTATCTTTGCCACATCAATGAGTTAATATTTATATCAATAAACTTATATTGTTATTAGTAATCTAAGTATTTTGATTAACCTATTGCATATATCATTATAAAACTATTTCATTACACAATTTATTTTATAATTAAGATAATTATACATTCCATACTATACTTTATCATAAAGTAAGTCATCATTTATTGAATGAATACCCATCTCTGTGACTTCATTGGTGCCTAGAGCCATTTGCGGATCAACATATTTATTTATTAGTTATATATTTTAGTTGCCTAAGTATAACATTTATGCAGTATATTTAGATTGCCAAATATTTAGTACATAAGTGGAGAAAACCATTTGGTTCACAATTTTATTATTTGCAGTTGCCTAAATCTATGAAGCACTTGCAGGTCAGCTAGCCCTGCTCAGTTTTATTTTCTATTATATTCATGATTACCCAAATATGCATACTATTCACTGAAGAGCACTTATTTTACCTTTACATTTTGCAGACTTTATTAACTTTCCTTTACATTTTGTCTCATCTAACAAAGAAATATTGCTATTTATAAAACAAGGTTGCTTCATTACCATAGTTCATATGGTTTGGAATAGTTTCCTTCACAGTATATATATACATTGTAACAGGATGGGGTATCTGTGGTGATGATGGTATATTTCAAATAATGTAATGAAATAAAGTAATGTTTAATATCTAAAAATATATAAGCACTTTATATATTCTAAGAGAGCATGAGAGAATGAAATCTATGTGAGACCAACCAGCTAGAGATCAGTTAGTTAATTCCTTAGAGCAATTATCATTAACTATACATCAGCATTATAAATAAATAAAAAGTCATCTATCAACAACATTAATGGGAATATCATCATCAAAATAAATCAATACAATAAATCAGAATAAAATCAACAGCCAATGGGGTGACTGGCTTAGAAATGGGTCTTTTGTAGAACAGGCTAACTAATGAGCCTTTATCAGCTTGGGCAATTATTTGAACATTAATTTGGATGTACTGACTTAAGTGCTAATCCATTAGAATACATAAGAATCAAAACAATAATGCTGGAACATTAAAACATGCTGATCGTCATCAATTATCTGGCCACATATTACCATTAATATATTGGCCAACTATAAAATTAAATTCTAATGAATAAATTAAATAAAATAGTGCCAGAACTTTGAAGAATAAACTCTTCACACCAAAACAGGATCCTTGTCAACTGAATGCCCTTAAAGCACTAAATATATCCCCATTTATATATTCAGACTGTTATATATAAATCTAGCTCAAAAGAACACAAGTTCTATAACTATTATGATGACCAAGAGATGATGCAATACAATTTTAACAATTGAATAAGTTTATTAACAACAATTAAAAAATGATATTAAAGTCTAGAATAATGCTATTCAATTAAGCCTTCTAATTTTGATTAGCATACAGTAATAACAAATTATCACATTGTGATTTACATACAAAATTCAAGTTATTACATGGTAGTTTATATATATGTGCACAGACATGCAATTTATAATATACAATTAATATATATCAATTGATATTCAATAATGGCTAAAAAATGATTAAATTTTATATATGTCCTATTTGACAAGCATTGATGTATATATGCACACATAAATATGCAGTACAATTGACTTATATTACAATCATCATATAAAATGATAAATACATGATTAAACTTTTCAGTTATATAAAAAAAATACTATAAATGTTTAAAATTTTACACATGTGTGTACATGTATTTGCACACTGTTGTTTATCTATTTTAATTTGTTACAATAAAAATATATTTTTCATAGTTAATTCCTTGGTTTTATTTATTAATACATGGAGCCTACTAGTATGGCCCACAGACTCTACATGAATATTGGACCTGATATATCCACATTGTAGTGTATCGTAAATGAAGTAGTCTATGATGCAACATGCCGGATTCTACTAGAGTGGCATTGATTTCACACTACATGTATCCCAGCTGATAAGTTAGCATTATTGGGCCAACCTTAAAAGGGGTGGTCTATACCAACAAAATGGAATGTATGTAATCATTTATCAACCTGCTAGTGCAGAGAATGGCTCTGGCATACATCTACCAGACTAATGTCGGCAATGGATGAGCCAACATTAACAAAGTGCATTTATTATTCATCTGTACAATTTGATTATGTCAATAAATATATTTTTAAAATAATTCCTTGGTTAAAATACATTAAATTCACACATACACATGTGTATCAATAAACTACAGATATCTTAACTGATTACAGTTTCTTTCCTTTTTAAACAGAAATAGTCAAATTTTTTGACAGTTTATGAAAGTTCCTTTCTTGACAGGTTACCCTCAAGATTAAATAGGTAAAAACATTTTAAATAAAAAAATTATACTCTTGCAAGTTTATTTTAATTCATGCAAAATTATATGTGTTTGTTTCACTTTTAAAATGTCTCTTTTTTTTAGTAAATGAAAAATAAAATTGTTTTATAAATCTTTAATTTTTTTAAAATGTCATTTCAGACCAAAGAATATTAAAAATAAAATAACTCACTGTATATACACATGACATATTTATCTATGGTTCCCTACATGTATAGATAACAGCAGCATACATATACCAATTTCTTCAAGCTCTCTCTTGGTAAGTTTGGTTTTTGATCCATCACAAAAATATAATCTAGGCTTGTTGTCATCATCAGGAAAAAGTATAATTCAGATGTGGTTGGCATTCTCCCTTCTGCCTATGGCTAGATGGGCTTCAGGCTAGCAAACTGTTTTCTCAGAACACATTTGTAGCTATGAATTTCAACACAAAGAAGTGGGTCATTTTCCTCCATGTGAATTCAAACTCCACAAGTAAAAGAATAGACTGCTGCTGGATCTCCCACCTTGACCCTAGCTATATCTCATGGGACCTCTGTCCAACTCTGCCAGCTAATTTTGCAGCTAGCTATTCTGATTTTCAAAATATTGCTAGCCAAGCCTTCTGGATAGCTCTTTTCAAAAATTACTATCCAGATTGTGCAGCTGACCAATTTGACCACTTGTTTCTCAAAAAATATTAACCAGACTCTTCTGGTCAGCTCTTACAAAAATTACAAACCAAACTAAACTGATATTTTTTATATCAGTCCTTTTATAGAATCAACTGAGGTAATAACAGCACTAATTTAAAAACAATTTTTTTCTTATCTCTCTTGATTGGAAACAATTTTAATCCTTTTAAACGCATTTTTAATTTAAAAGCTACATTTGGAAATCTTATGAAAGATTTTTAAAAATAGATAATAGAAATATATACAAGCATTAATTAAAAAATAAATATTTTATACAAGTTTTAATTAAAAGATTTCAAAAATAAACCCTGGTTGCTTTTAAATTTCAAAATCAGAGTATTATTTATTTAGACCTTTTTTTTAAAAAAAAAATATTTATTTCATAATAAAATTCTGTTTTAATTCAGAGTTATTTAACCCTTTATTTATTATTTTTATTCCAAGTGAAATGTAGAAAATATCTACAAAAATTTATATCTGTGTTTATTTCTACTTTTCCTTTACTTTATATATATTTGTGCATACATACTATATTATTATGTACAATATAACAATCTGTTATAATATACATAGTTAACAGCAATTGAAGGGGGAGGTTAAGGAATTATCTGAAAGTACTTCTGTAGATTGAAGGCTATATATAAGTTATTACTATTATATTTATTATTTTTATTGTTATATATATATATATATTGTAACAATCCTGCCATTTGGTAAAAGAGCTCATCAAAGATAATTTAGCACAAATTATACCAATCATATAGATATGAAAAGTTAGTACTTAATAATTTAAATAATCCATGAGATTTCACACTCAAAACTAAATAACAAAAATGAAACAAGATAGATGTAAAAATATAATTTAATTCAATCATAAGTCATACTAATGGTCAGACATAACTATAGTAATAAAAATATTACAGACTATGTCACCTTTCTAGACTATTAATCATTTCTAAATGACTGAGGGAAAATTAATTCCTCCATGGATTACAAATTTATATTAGATTTAAAACCAGAGCGCCATCCCAAACTGGGAAATCCATAGGATGTTTAACACCATCAGTATTATTAAACAATACCATGACTAATTGAGTAGTATATGAATTCTTATCTCTCTAGCTATTATAAATTTAATTTATAATTTAAATGATAGAACTTACGAGAAAAGAAACAGAAGGGCAAATTAATAACTAATAAAAAAAGATTAATTATACAATAAGACATATAAAATATTTAAAACCTCATTACACTAAATTATAAAATAATAAGTATTTAAACATTATCATCTTTCAAGTGATATTTTAAATACTAAAAGTTTTATCAATGTCTTTAGTTTAAAATCATCTTTATGTTTAGCTTAACATTTTTTTCTTTATTTGTTTACTTTTCATTATGAAATCTATTTCAGTATTTAAGATGCTGAAAATCCATCCTTGAAAATGTAGAAACTTTAATTTATTTTTTTTTAGCTCTTTAGCTGATTCAAGTTTAATTTATTCAGATCATATTTCCTTAAATCATATTTCATCTCTTCAAAAACAAATATTCTGTAAGAGAGGACTTTTAGTTAACAATCACTTTGCAAACATAAATTTTTACCATAGGTTTAGAACTCAGAAATGGCAATTGAAGTTTGATCACATATCAGGCTGAAGATGAATAATTAATCCAGGCTACACTGATCCAGGGTAAAAGATACACACACAGGAATTAGCTGCTGTGAACCACAATATTCATTTTATAATATTCTTATTTGTTCACAACTTAGTTGCAAGTAAAATAAACTTATGATTGTAAACAAAAGACAGACTGGAAATGCTAACAAGAATGCTAGCGTTCAATAAAAATTTTAAGATCACATTTTATTTAAATCAACATTGATTAAAAAAGAAATAAATCATATTCTATTACTTTTCTAATCATATTTTTTTATATGTTAATTTTATTAATTAAATAAAAATATTCATTACAATATCAAATTCTTTTTATAAATTTGACATTTAACAAAAGAAAATTAAATTCTTTTTTTGAATCATATTTTATTTCAAAGTTTGAATAATTGACCTTTGAACCTTGAACTTTAATATTAGAAATGACACAGGTAAATTTTAATTTGTAAACAAAAATAAATCTGTCCTTTTTTTTTTTCCTAACTTACTTGTCTACTTTTTTTTAATATCATTTTTATTAAAATTATTATCCAAAGATAACCAGCACTTTTCTGTATCTAGCCTTGCAACTGATACCATATAAATATATATGACATTATGTATATAGATATAGGTATATACTTATATTCATGTGATAACAACCAATATAATATGCAGTCTATTGTTAATGCAATCTCTATAGATAAAAGATGGATTCTATCTTTTACAGTGGTCTATGACCTTTAAATAAATGAAGTACTAACACATGACTGTAATAAAGTGAGATTTTGATTTTCTAGATGGAATTCATTTAATTTATAAGGGTCATCTTGATAACAAATTAAGGATACTCTATTAGTTAATTAAATTATACTGTTATAATATGAATTATATTTGAAAAGCAATTAGCTATTAGCAGTTTATGGTTTATGTTTATTTGACAGATTGTAAAAATGATTATTTATTAATTTACCTTCAAACAATTTATCTTTGCCTGTTGCATAGGGTTTATTTAAAACTTCTAAACATAAAAATCTCAATATATTACAATCATGTAATCATTTTTAATCTATAAAGATTGCCTTGACAACAGAATGTGGATATTCTATTGGTTTATCAAGTTTTAGCTGTTATAATGTAAATTATATTTAGAAACCAGTTAGCTACTGGCAATTTATAGTTTAGTAGAAACATATGTTCTCAAAACATTGGTCATTTTTTTGTTTTATATCGATACAAACATTAGTATAGATTGCAGGTTATAAAATAAATTATTGTATAGTCAAAATAAAAATAGTTTTTAACAAATAATTTTTATCAGTCCTGATGTTTGATAGAACTGTGTATACCAGTTTAAGTGGAATATTTGAAACTCCACATAGTTATATTATTCCAGCCACATTGCCCCTTTAAATAAAAAAAGCTCAAATAGTAAAATGTAATAACTGATATATTAAATGAAGAAAATTAAATATAAAAATTACTTTTAATAACAAAAAATAATTGAATCAATTGTTGGTCAGGCATTTGTATAAAGTGGCACAGATGAATTGCGATTAGTTGGATTTTCAAGTTCTATAATCGATTATTCTACTACACTAAACCATGTGGGACACTTTTAAACTAATTTAAATGTTTAAATTTATATTGATAAATTAAACATTATTATTACTATTTTAGACATACCATTTTAAAACTCTGTTTCTCACTGCACATTTTGCACTGCCATTTTTTAATTTTTGTGACTTGAAGTACTTGAAACGTTCGGCACATATAACAACGTAAAACATGGAATTCTTGAGGCATCCTAATAAAAAAAATCAAAACTAATTAAAATATTTCACTCATCTATCTATATATATATTATTATTATGGTAAACTAATATAGTTTATTGCTTAGTATTTTTTCCAATCTGAAAAGATTATCATCGGGTGAAACACTGAAACATATTATACCACAAATTATTGTAGCTTAACTGTAATAATTTTATTTTTATTAATCACATATGCCAGTTATAGATTTCATTATATATATATACACGAGGCGTGACAATTTAATTCCCAGAATGACTATGCAGTGTCAACCAGGATCTAATTGTATCAAAATCACGAGTATTGAACATTTGTGTTTGAACATATTTAAGCTAATATGTGTGTAAATTTTAAGCTGATAGAGATAACTGTTAGCTACTGAGAAGATAATAAATATATGTGTGTACACTTTGGCATAAATTGAATCATAATATACTCATTGGGAGACACTTTTTGACTAAAGAAACAATTACATAAAAAGACCTTCCTGCCTAATCACCCTGCAATTTTTGGTTATTCCAAAATTAAAAACTGTGCTGAAAGAATGATTTTCTATTATAACCAATATCCAAAAGAATGTGAGACAACTGCCCAATAGTATTCCTGAAAATGAGTTACAGGTGTGCTCCATAAGCAGAAACACTGTTTTAATCAGTGTATAGATGAAAAAAGGGACTACTTTGAAAGTGACAGTAGGCACTAGTGTACACTTTTACTTGTATATTTTGTGAAGATGCATTCTGCGAATTAAATTGTCACACCTCATATAATTGGGATTTTTTTTTTTGACCCATATTTACACAAATAGCAAAATTTCACAGTCAAACAAATCAAATTCTCCGAATTCACACATTCAACATCTCCTCAATCCATTTGAATATAGTTCGAGATTTGTTTGGCAGTGTTATTTAGTAGTGGTTATTGATAATCCTAAAGCTCAAAATAATG
This sequence comes from Epiperipatus broadwayi, assembly GCA_028023455.1. NCBI lineage: Eukaryota > Metazoa > Onychophora > Udeonychophora > Euonychophora > Peripatidae > Epiperipatus > Epiperipatus broadwayi. The sequence continues at coordinate 385,743 of JAQFVV010012516.1, read as the reverse complement.
GCTTTAGGATAAATTGTGGATTATTGCTCCTAATGCAAACAATGAAATTGCAGTACCAAAACCATTTAGCTTCAATATTTACCAAAAATTACTAAATTATCAAATAGTAATAATGATAATATACATAGTATTGGCCAATAGCAAATCCTATTATTATTTTGTTATGATAAGAATATAAGTTATTAAAATAAATATTCACATAAATCGTAATAAAAAAATTCAATTATTAAATTGGAAGTTCATTAAAACACAAATAACTAAAAATTCACGGATAGATTTTCAATTAAGTATACATATATATATATATCAGTTTGATCATTAAATGGAACTGTAGCACTCAACCTGTTATTTGGGTGGTTGAATAACTGATTTCCTGAGAAACTGATCAGTTTTGTGTGTGTGTATGCATAAATACAATTTAATACTAAAATAGCAATTCATGACTAAATTTCCCATACCAATTTACAGCAGACTAAAGAAAAAAATTGGTTTAGTCGAATGAACAAAACTATTGTTCTCAGCCTGTCATTCAGATTACATGACTTCCAGAGTAACTAATCATACAAATATTTTTTTAATTAATAATTCTTATTGAATGATAAGATCACAAGATATTTTTTTTTTTGTGCAAAACCTTTCATAATTTGAATGAATATAGCAAGAAAAGAAAAGAATTCCTCTTTATAATATTATAATTACTTATTTCTGTGATACATTTTAAAGCTAGTTTTGCTTTTTTTTTCAAGTCAAAATAATCACAAAATGATAATTTTTTAATACACAGAATTTTTTTTTTTTTTTAGTTTTATTTCAATTGGCAATGAACAATACTGATATTACTTAAATTAATTACAAATGGACGGTTAAAAAGATATTAGTCAAATGCAAATCATTTTCTTTCTGCTCAAAGATAAGCTGAGATAACTAAGAATAATTGCATAATTCACCTTCCTTCTTGTTGTTTCCAAAAACAATGAATCCCTTTATAGCATTTAGATGCATGAGAATGAAATCAATAAAGAAATTATTTGTTAAGACTTTAATGTTTTAGTAATAACAAAACATTGCATTACAATATGTATGGAATGTTTACAAATCCCAATGCAAATCGCCTGTATCCTCTGCTTCAAAATAATCTTACATCTTTTGTATTTATAGGACATTCCAATTCTCAGTCTTTGGGATTATGAAAATGGGGATTAAAATGTTGTCAACTTGTAGAATGAATGGAGATAACACACTTATTTTATGATGCTAAGCAAGAAGGAACATTCTATTCATGCAGATGGGAACAAAAGCAACTCCTAATTTGTTTTGTTTTGATAAAAACCAATCCACTATTACCTACTGAACTAATGGTTTTATATCATTTTTTCATAGCAGTATAAAAGTAATTTAATTACTCTTGGAATTTGCATTCATATAATTCAAAGTTATCCTGGCCTGAGATGGAATTTAAGAAAAGCTAATTGGAATCAATATACTGAATATCTTGAAGAAAATATTAATAAAATATCTCTAATTCCATTTTGCTATGTTAGATTTAACAAACTTAATCATAGTTGCCAGAGAATCATTCTCAAGAATATTATAAGCAATTCATTCCAGATTGGAATAAAACTAATTTGCTTTTTATAAGCAATTGTCTACTAAAGATCAAGAAATTTCTGACAAACTAGTAAAATCACTGGATAGTGCCAGAAAAAAAATGGAGAGATCATGGAGAAATATAACTTTACAAAATCTAGAAATAAAAACAGGACACTTTTATAAAAGCTTGGTGGATGTAAAAGTATTTGTAAAAGAACCATTACTGTAATTGCTAATCAGATTGTAAAGCTTAAATACCAGACTTCTAAATCAAAGATTGATAGAATGAAACATCTCTTTCACAATATTCCTATAATAATAATCTGATAAAAATTGTGAATATTAATGAAATTAAACTTCTCAATTGTCTTAAATCAGGAAAAACCCCAGGAGTGGATAACATTTCTACAGTTTCTAAACAATATAGGATATAAAGCCAAAGCCCGATTGGTATTCAATAACACTATTCATAAAGAAAGTATTAGAAAAATTTGGCAAGCAAACAAAACTAAAGCCAGTAATGATCAAAAAAATTATCTTCCAATATTGTTATCATGTGTTCCCCTACAGCCAATTTTTTTTTCTTTCTAAAGAATATGCTATTCTAAAGCTAGATTGCAGACATTTATAGCATTATAATATTACTTAATTCTAAGAAATCAAAAGTGCACATATACCTAAAATTTATGATATATTAACTAAAAATAAAAATTATGTGAATAAAAATATAAAAATAGGATGGTCTAACAGTAAAAATCTAAATATATTAATAGGAAATTATAAAATTAAAGATATGAAATATATAAAGGGAACAGTATATAAAATTACTTGCAGGATATGTAAAATGGTATATTATGGACAAACATATAAACAATTAGAACAAAGGGCAAAAGAAGATAATGGTGCTATTGAAAGAAGGGATGATAGATTTGCATTATGTTCATTATTTAAAATTTGAACATAAAATAGATTGTATTAAAAACATAAGACCATTAAATTACATAAAGGAAATAAATAGAAGGAAAATATATGAAACAAATTATATAAAATATAATATAAATACATGTATGAACATTTACAAAAAGTCAATTGTAACGAATGAGTGGGTTATAGATAAAAAATGGAAAGTAATATAAAGGGAGATATATAAATAAATTGGCAGAAATAATGAATTATAGGAAATGTCAGAAGATGTCGCTATGTACGTAATATAGGTGTTGGTCTTAGTAAGAGATATTGAAAATGGTAAAAATTTAGAATTACCGAAAAAGACTTTTATATATTGTGACCTTCCAGGTTGGCACCAGGAAGAAATGTGGGAAGTCACATTTGTGCTAACAATGGCTAAAGATAGTTATCTGAGAAAAATGAATTGGGATGTAATTTGCTAGTTAAAATTAGGATTTAAAAAATTAAAACTTTAATTGGGTGTACTGATTGGTAGAGTTTTGGATTATATATGTTTGGTAGTAAAAGAGGAGGATGAACAACATTAGGGATGTTTGTATGTAGTGGAAAGTTTACATGTCATAATAAGCAGATACATAGATATATTATTAATTAGAATTTTCTTTTCTATATTTTATTTATTATTTACTGATTATGTATTGTTCATAATCTTATATTTAAAAATGATAAAGATTATTTGTATATTAGTGAAAAACATTTATAAAGTAATATTTGATATTTAATTTTTTTTATTATTATTATGTTTATTCCATTCAAACATTGTATTGTTAAAATTTTATAAGTAAAATTCTGGCACATTTCCAAAGTTGATTGTAATAAAAAAACAGAGGGCGTGAGTGGAGAGAGACAGAGTTTAAAAAAACTTGAAGGAAAGTAAAAAAATTCCAAGGAAGAAGATGTAAAAAAAAAACTTAAAAGAATCAATAAGTCTCTAAGAGTATTAGAACAAATAAAAAAAACATCGCAAGGATTCTAATAATATATCTGTGGAGAATTTTCTATTGTACTACTGGAATAATATAAAAATGAGGAGATAAACACACACACACCCAGAGGGAAACCAGCTCCAAATTTCTGTCAAGCGATGGTCCATATTCACTACCTTTAAAATGCATGGATATGTAAGCTAAATAATTATGATTTATTTTAAAGTATTACCAAAAGTAAATAATATCAGAATGACAAAATTGTTTAAAATAAAGCTAGCTAAAATTTTCTTATTAAACGCTATAATTAAACGCTTGATTTTCAATTTTAAGAATTTCCTATCAATATTCTGCAATATAAAATTTAAAATGAAAGAGTTCATCTATTTAATCTTATATCAAGAGGATAATTTTATACTGTATAACTTTACTATTCGCACATATATAATAAAATAATTCCAATGCATGCAAATGTCATTTATCACGCCTATAACGGAATTCTAGGATAAAAAAAGACTATTGTCATTCTTAACAAATTATGCTTTAACAATCGGATAGACTTTTTTTTTTTTATGTTATAATTTACTGTTGTCTTTGAAATTGATATGTATGTTTCTTTCAACTTTCAAATTTTTTAAAAAAACTTAACATGTAATGATGGGATATTGATAAGTATTTTCGTTATTGATTACAACAGAAATAGACTTACCTGAATCCACAAAAAGTGGAATTCCCTCTTAAGAGAGTTTTATACATCACTGACATGCAATCATGAAAATTCAAACTGCTATTTTTTGACTATAATAACTATTGAAATTAGATGTTTTTAATATAATAATATATTTGGAATATGGCATATTGTTTAATATAATTATCATTCTAGGAAGTGCATTTTAACCCTTATCTATAATATAAACTATTACATCATTGTTTTAAATATGAGTGTACCAAGTTAATTTATAATGAATTTTCCACTTAAACAAATTGTCCAGATAATCAATCCATGTTGTGCAAGAACTAAATAACATATCCTTCAAGTTTACAACACTAATTTGGATTTTTAATAATATTGATATAATAACACTTTTTAACAAAGAATAAAAGATTTGTTTTTCTAAACTTTCTGAATCTAATGTTGGTTTATGCAGTGAAATCTGTACTCATTTCATCACTGATACATCTAGAAATTAAAATAGTACAAAATACCAAATTAAGAACCATTGCAAATTCAACAATAAGCAGTTGCCTTTCACTCAAGGATCTGCCCTTCCAAAAAATTTGTAAATCAACCACCTGTTCAATTAAACTTCTGATAGAGGGGTTTTGATGAGAGTAGTTCTAACAATTTTAAATCTTGATAGCAGCTTAACTATAAAAACTGTTCTCTGTTCAAGTCTTGAAGAATTCACATCCAAAATTCCATGTATTTATATTTAGGACAAAAAATAAATACTTGCATTCATTATTATTATATTCTGCCTTAAATATCATTAGTCTGCTAGATGTGCTGAATTAGTCAGAATATGGCAAGTTATTTTTTTTAATCCCAATTTCCTATGTCTTTTCTGGGGAGTCAAAGAATTCCTAAATAAAGCTGGATAAACATAAAATCTTTGCTAAGTTAAAACTCCTATCCCAAATCCAAGTCCAAAGATAACAGTTACAAAATCTCAATCTATTAAACCTGTTTACACGATTGTTTTCTCAGCAGTGAAAGTTTGTACAATAAAAATGAAGAGTGGCAATCAGTGCATGTAATTAAAGTATGGAAATGTAATTGCACAAATACACAATTTCATTATCACAGTCATGCAGTGTATTTGCAATTAACTCTCAATATATGAATATTAACCATTCCACCAGTTGTGAACTGAACTATAAATGTAATCTATTAATTATCAAATGCAGAACAGAGACACCACTAATAGCCCTTCAATGAATTGCAAAAAAAGAGAAGGTATTACTTGCACTTGCCTAGTGATGTGAATAAGAAAATTGTTCATTATTATTTTATTCTCATAGCTACACATTCACTAACAAATTATATATAGTTAGTGATTTAGATATATGCTATATGAAAAATAAATTCTAATCCTGTTTGGAACCTAAAAAATTTCCAACTTTATCCATCTGGAAAGAAATTTATTTTTCATATTTATAAGTAAGCATTTATTTTTATAGCGTCTGCATATAATTATAATTTACATTCATATCGGCCATTCAAACCAATTGTGCAAACGCTTTGCGAGTGTTAAATAATAAATGAATGCCTTCTGATCAATACAAGATATAGAATTTATGCAGGAATAAAAAGGATCCTCTTATTCCTACGACTCAAATATTTATATATGAGCAAATCTGAAGTACTTGCACAGAAGGCGTGATGATAGAACAGTCATTTTTAAATCACCATATACAATGTCTGAACGAATGACGCGATGAAATTTCCTAGAATTTACTAAACGTCATTCCAACTGAAACTTAATCATATATATAAGTAAGCATTAATTGTAATTTACATTCATATCGGCCATTCAAACCAATTGTGCAAACGCTTTGCGAGTGTTAAATAATAAATGAATGCCTTCTGATCAATACAAGATATAGAATTTATGCAGGAATAAAAAGGATCCTCTTATTCCTACGACTCAAATATTTATATATGAGCAAATCTGAAGTACTTGCACAGAAGGCGTGACGATAGAACGGTCACTTTTAAATCACCATATTATAAAGTGACCGTTCTATCGTCACGCCTTCTGTGCAAGTACTTCAGATTTGCTCATATATAAATATTTGAGTCGTAGGAATAAGAGGATCCTTTTTATTCCTGCATAAATTCTATATCTTGTATTGATCAGAAGGCATTCATTTATTATTTAACACTCGCAAAGCGTTTGCACAATTGGTTTGAATGGCCGATATGAATGTAAATTACAATTATATGCAGACGCTATAAAAATAAATGCTTACTTATATATATGATTAAGTTTCAGTTGGAATGACGTTTAGTAAATTCTAGGAAATTTCATCGCGTCATTCGTTCAGACATTGTATATGGTGATTTAAAAGTGACCGTTCTATCGTCACGCCTTCTGTGCAAGTACTTCAGATTTGCTCATATATAAATATTTGAGTCGTAGAAATAAGAGGATCCCTTTTATCCCTGCATAAATTCTATATCTTGTATTGATCAGAAGGCATTCATTTATTATTTAACACTCGCAAAGCGTTTGCACAATTGGTTTGAATGGCCGATATGAATGTAAATTTTCATATTTATGTAAAAAAAAAAAAAAAAACCTTTATTATGTAATAGAAATATCCTAAAATAATAGATATATTTATAAAATATTACATTCAGCTACATATAAGATCATTACAATGGGATTTTTTTCCTTACTAGAAATTATATCTTCATAAAAGTATTAATTTTTGAATGACTTGGGAGAAACTTCAGTGAAAGAAATTGTTGAACTGTGCAATTTGATATATAATACAAGAATTTGTCCTAAAGATATCTTAATGATTATAATGATTCCAATTGTTAAAAAGAAGAAAACTGTTAGATATAATAAGGCAATAAGTTTATTATCCATATTTTAAAAATATTGAGTTCTAAATCGATAAATTTATAGGAAAGTAGATGAAAAATAATTTTGTGTTTTCAGAAAGGGAAAATTATAAAATGTGCTTCTATTCTTGTTAGAACAATTGCAGATATATTGTGAGTTTGGAAAAGATATATTGGACACTTTTGATTTGGAATATGTATACGCTGAATAAATAATGAAAGTGAAGAAGTGAGTATACGCTTTAGATAAGAATGATCAATATGTGAATATTGGTAATAGACTTGTAAAATATATAAAATTGCAGATGACATAATTCTTATAACTGATGATGAACAGAATCAATAGAAAATGTTCATTAAATTCAAGGATGTATAGAATACAGACTGAAGATTATGGTTCAAAAAGACCAAGCATTTATGAATATAAAAAAAAATACAAAAATAATACAAGTTAATATTAATGATAAGACAGTTCAACAAGTGAATATATTTGTTAGGATAGTTAGTTGAATGAGTAAGGAAGAATTAAAGATGAACTTAAAGAAAACAGTGTCAGGGAAGACATTTATTAAACCACAAATAATTTGGGAAAAGAAAAGATTAATTAAGTGCTATTGGTGAAGAATATTATTGTATGAATGCGAAACAAATAATGAATCAAAGAATTAGGAAAAGATTGCAAAACTTTGAAATGTGGACACAAAGAAATATGGAGAAAGTTAGTTGGATAAATAAAATGACAAATGAGAAAGTTTTGTAGATTGAAAAGACTGATTGAGGAAATTAGAGATAGAAAACTGGATTGGACATATACAAAATAAAGAAGTTTAACGGAAGATAATTTAGAGGAAATGACTAATGGAAACAAAGTAGGTAAAAGATTGACCTTATTGGATGATAAGAGATGAAATATATGGAATTGAAGATCTGGACAATAATCAAACCAGAATAGAGATATGAATGAATTGGTTATGTGATTGTTCTCTGAATTTGTTCAGAGAATAAAGCATTATTGATTGATTGAACCATTATTGCATATTTTACTGATTTATATGATGGCTGCCTGGAACAATCAAATGAAATCAACTGGAAGTCCAAAGAATAATTTAATAAAGTTGTCATTGTGAGTGTTTATCGCAGCAATTTCTTTATCCATACTGAAATTAATTCAGATTACGCAAATTAATGATTCAATCCTTTATTTGAACTTGCAATTGAAGTCTAAATTGTCCTGTTTTAGCAGATAAGATTATGTAGTCTGTTACGTAGGTATTAAATAAAATATTACTGGATATACAATTTCTTCTCAAATTTAATTTAAAATATTAATGTCTTACAAAAAATGTATGCAATGTAATTAAACTATTATATATATATATAATTGTAATAGCCATGTGTTTTAGGGCATTTTGTGATTATATGTTGGATTATTTCCATCATGTATAATTGCTAAGTCTTTAGAAAAATTCAAACTTTAAACCTTTCAAATATTTAACATATATTTGTAATAACACACAGATTAGTATATATTTTAAAACATTTTGTGTCTCCAGATGTTCCTAGTCTAACTAGTGGCAATACTAGTATGGAAATTTAACCTAAAACTTTTAGATTAATGAATAATGCTTTACAGAATAGCTTTGTTAGTTAGAAATATATGCTAAAACTTTCAATGGTTAGGCCTAGCAAAAACTGGAGATAAGAATACAACTTGTGTGCTATTACTAACAATTGGATGTATTTGAAATGTTAAAATATAGTTGAAATCTTTCTAAAGATAATCAAAAACTAATTCTAGTTTATGAAAATAGGCCAATGTATAATCACAAATCACTAACAGAATGTTTAATTTCTAATATATACACATTTTCAGTAACAATGGTTTATTTCATCACAAACTTGATTTGAAATACAATATTTGGTAAAAGTTCACTATAACGGTCTATGGTTGTTTGCCCTCTATTGTTTAAAATTTAAACTAAATTGTTTGAGGAATCTGATATGTTTTTTTTTATATTAAATAAAATTTAATTTTTTATAATATATAAAATAATAAAAAAAAACATTTGAATGTTTTAATTATGTTATAAAATTAAACAAAAATATTTAATTTTTTTTTTTTTTATTTTTAAAATTTAAATTTTTAAAATCTAAAAATTAAAAATTAAAAATTATATGATATTGTTTTATTTTTATAAAAAATAATAATTAATTTAAAAATAATAAAAAAAATAAATATAATTTTTAAATTTTTTTATTTCTAATACGTTTTTAAAGGTGGGGGAAAAGGGGAAAATGTGGTTTTGCTTTCGCTGGTCCGGAGGGGCTGTTTGTGGGAAAGAAAAATATCTTCCTCTTCTCCTTCTTCTTCCTTTTTTTTTCTTTTTTCTTTTTTTTTTCTTTTTTTTCTTTGTTTTTTGTGGTTTTCTTTGTTTTTTGTTTGGGTGTTTTTATTTTTCTCTGATTATCGGCCCTTCTCTGGTCCCCCCCCCTCTATCCTCCTTTTTTTTCCCTTTTTTTTCTAACCCCTTTCTTTCTGTTCCTCTCCCCCCCCCCCCCCCCCCTAGCCCCCTTGTGCTTGTGGTGGTGGTGGTTTTTGGGTTTTTTTTTGTGTTTGGTGGTTTTTTTTTTATTATTCTCTTTTTTTCTTCTGATGTTCCTTTTTTAATCAGATAAATAAGTGGAAAATTGTGAATTTTTTTTTGGTTGGGGTTGTGTTTTTTTTTTTTTATTTTTTTTTTATTTTTGGGGTTACAATATTTAACATATCTTACAATAGTGTCATTTGGAAATTTGCATAATGTAATTAATCCATTATTATTTATATATATAATTATGAAAATATAGTTATTTTACCATAGTTTATATATTTCAAAAAATACGATACAAGCTGAACATTTCATCACAAGCTTGAAAGTAATATATATTATACCACTGTGAAATATATTTTTTGTATCTATTTTTTAATAATATAAATAAATGATAGTTAATACCTATAACATCTCCTGTTTGTTTTATTTAATTAAAATGTAATTCAAGAAAATATAAAATGCTGACGAGTATATCATCTAAGAAGCTGGAAAATATCCCGCAATATAACGATTAATTTTGTTTTACTAAAAACCCGATTCTAAAATATTTCATTGAAAAATATGTATATATAATTCTTGACAAATATTTCAAATTATTTACAAACGGACAAATAAAAATCACCTGAAATTTCAATATCACGTCTTCTCCCGCCACAAAAATGAGCATTTTAAAAACTTCGCCCTCTATTGATAAATATTGCTTTCAATTTATATTTATCTTATTCAGTATGTAGTTAGTATTAACTAAAGTAGAAATTCACACCAAACAATAGAAATAACCACTAATAGTGGCAAAAGAGGTAGTGATAGTACTAAAACTAATTATTATAAATGTAGTTTCTTTCTAAATATAGATTGTCATGTTATGGCTAGTACTATAATTACGGACTGACGTCTAGCGGTGACATGTGATGTGATGTATTATGGCTTCTCCGTAAACGAAGTCAAAAATATCTCAGCAATTATGCCCAGATAAACCTGTTAGCCACTTTATTTTACATTCCCCATAATCTGCTCTATAAAAGTTTTGATAGTTATCTAAACTGTGTGTATTTATTAATTTAGATATTACGGTCAACAACATAACATGGTGTCAGGAGTGGATTAATGAAATATTAGTAAAAAAAATATTTATTAAGTATAAAACAGTGAGTATTTAAAGATTGATAAAAATAGTTTTTATAGCAATTTTTTTCATATCATATTTGTCGAAATACAAAATGGCATCACAATTTGATCGTTTTTACAATATCGATCCGCCATCTATGAAAGGAAATATGTCAATCAAATGGACTGATTGGAAAGAATTATTCCTAAATTTCCTAGAAGCAACAGAAAACGATATGAAATCTGATAAAGTAAAATTACGTCATCTCATTGGAAAAGAAGGGAGAGATGTAATAAAAACATTAGACTACGCGAATCCAGAAGATAAAACAAAATTGTTATCCGTCTTAAATCAAATGGATAAATATTTTAACACCATGAAAACAACATTATATGACAGAATAAAAGCATATATAATGGAGCCACACGAGGGGGATTCGATTGATAACTTTCTTACTCGCTTAAAAGTAGTACTGTAGTTGAAAAAGCTGACTTCGGGGATCAAAAACAAAATATCCTCCGCGATAGAATATCCAAAAAGAAGAAGGACTAAAAGACATTATTTGAAAAAAGGAAATATTACATTAAAAAAAGCACTGGAAATAATACGTGGACATAAAACTAAAAGACTCAAAAATGAATTACTGGGAAAGCCTGAATTATGTATTAACGTAATAGCGAAAAATACAACAAACATACGCAATTGTCAAAAGTGCAACCGTAATCATCAAAAACGTGCGTGTCCCGCATTTGGTAAAAAATGCTATAATTGTGGAAAGTTAAATCACTTTGCCAATAACTGCCGTACGAGAAGCTACGACCATAAAATTTTAAAAGCACAAAAACGCTCAAACACAAGATATAAAAATATTAATAGAAATGGACGTTATGTGAACGAAGTATACGATGCTACGACATCGGATTCATCATATACCAGTGGTGCTGAAAACACAATTGGATACGTCAGACGTGTAGACTCAACTCATTCGTTTAGTGGTTGGTATGAACAGATTTTATTAGACAACAATAAAGTAAAAATAAAAATAGACACAGGAGCTGGTGTAAACATTATGTCTAAAAAAGTGCTTAATACTATTCATCCACAACCAATAATATACAAAACAAAGAAGAAATTACGCGCTTTTGGAGGATCATTTCTCACCCCAATAGGAAAAGCAAAACTTCAATGCAAAATAAACAAAGATCTGCGTAATTTACGTTTTATAATAATAAAAGAAGACGAACCAACACTTCTTAGTGGCCGTGATTGTGAGTTATTAGGTTTAATTAAACGCAACAAAATTATAGTACAAAAAGTAACGATGAAAAATAGAAGTAAAAATAATCAGAATATATCCAACAACAAAGATAAAATAACAAAGAGTAGAAAAGATAATAAAAGTATTAAAACACAGGAAGCAAAAGAAAATGAAAACTTCAAGACTTTATATGAGAAATACAAAGATGCTTTTCAAGGTGAGGGTTGTTTCGAAGGTGAACACCACCTCACAGTAGACCCAACATTTAAACCAGTTGTCCATGCACCGAGATTAATTCTACTAAGTATACATGAACAATTATGTGAGGAATTAAAAAAAATGGAAAATATTCGTTTACAACATGAAATATTAAAGAAATTGGATGAAGAACAGTCACATCAATTAATTGAAAAGGAGAGAGAAGTACAGCGAAAATTTCAATTAGCAAAGGAAGAGAAATGGCAAAAAATCACTAATATAGAACTGAAAGGTTAGAATTAGAAAATAAAATTCAAGAGTTGGAAAGATACAAAATTGATGAAAGTAATCAAAAACAAGAATTAGAGAAAGAAAAAAGTTTGAATTCTGAATTACATCAACAACTTAAAAATGATCTTCACAGTTTATCAGTTGTTCATCAGGATTTGCGATTACAAAACAGCAAATTAAAATCTATTGATTTACTAACAAATGAACTGAAAGTTGCCAAAGCTGATTTTATCAAAATGAAGAACACAGCTGAAAGATTCACAACAACTCCACAGACACAAGAACCAGATGAGGAGACACAGTTGCCCGTATCTGAGATAGAGAAATCATCAACAGAAGGCCTACAGTATATTTAAAGACTATGTTTGTAAATAAAATAATTAAAAAAAGAGAGTTGTCATGTTATGGCTAGTACTATAATTACGGACTGACGCCTAGCGGTGACGACTGAGATTAGCGAGCGCGCAACATCGCTCTTATGTTAGAGAACACGAATAGTTAGTTTTGATAGTTATCTAAACTGTGTATTTATTAATTTAGATATTACGGCCAAGAACATAACATAGATCCTACATCCTAGCATAACAGAAAGATAAACAGCCTACGCATTCATATATATTAAGTGTATATTTTTTAAACGCAAATTACATTGTGTACTATATCATCAACCATTATCAATCCACTGCAGGATGAAGGTCTCTCCAAGTTCAATCCATCTTTTCCTATCTTTAGCTTCTCCACATCATCCCTGCACACTTTCTTATTTCATCTATCCATCTCACATGTGGTCTCTTTCTGGGTCTTTTACAATCTCTTGGAATCCGGTTTAAAATTTCAATTGTCCATCTGTTATCATCTCTTCTAACAATATGTCCAGCCCAACTCCACTTCAGTCTTTTAAATTTTTTCAATGAGGTCAGTAATGCCTGTTTGTTCTCTTACCCATACATTGCGTTTTCGATCCCTTCTTGTTACTCCCAACATGCATCTCTCCATACTTCTTTGAGTGGTCTGAAGTCTCTGTATTGCTCTTCTATTAAGTGTCCAAGTCTCAGATCCATAAGTAAGAACTGACAAAACACATTTATTAAAAACCTTCCTTTTCAAACACATAGGCATATTTCCTTTTAGTATCAAGTTATTTCTATCAAAAGCACTCCAACCAAGTTTAATTCTATGATTAATTTCATCCATTATATTTCCATCTGTATTAATAATCTGACCAAGGTATTTGTAACTGTTAACTTCTAACTCATCATAATCAATCTATTTTCATATTTTGAGAAAATCTATTAAACATTACTTTAGTCTTTTTAACATAGTTCTACTTTCATCTGATAACTCCTGCAACATTTCCTGTAGCTCTAAAGCATTATTTGCAAAGACAACTACATCATCTGCAAAATCTAAATGATTTAAATAATCTCCAGTTACTTTCACTCCTTTAGCTTCCCATTTTAATCCACAAAATACTTTTTGCAGCACTGCTGTAAAAAGTTTTGGAGATATGGAGTCACCCTGTCTTACACCCTTTTCAATGTTGATTTTCCTACTATCATTATGTAATCTAATTGTTGCTGTTGCATTTTTATAAATATTCTTCAAAATATGGCAATATCCTGGATCTACACCTTGATGATCCAATGCTTTAATCACTGAAGAAATGTTTATAGAATCAAATGCCTTTTCATAGTCTACAAATCCTAAGCATAATGGCAACTCATATTCATTTGTCGTTTCTATAATTTCTCTCAATACCTGGATATGATCTACTGTACTTAATCACTGAAGAAATGTTTATAGAATCAAATGCCTTTTCATAGTCTACAAATCCTAAGCATAATGGCAACTCATATTCATTTGTCCTTTCTATAATTTCTCTCAATACCTGGATATGATCTACTGTACTAAAACCACTTTTAAATCGAGCTTGTTCTCTTGGTTGGTGGAAATCCAGTGTTTTCTCTAGACAAGTTGTAATTATCTTAGTAAAAATTTTGTATAAAACTGATAAAAGACTGATAGGTCTGTAATTTCTAATATCTTCTTTATCACCTTTTTTAAATATTAATACTGCATTCTTCCAATCATCTGTACATCTTTATTATTTAGACATTTGGTATATAACTTTGCTAAAAAAAATTCTATTTCTTCACCTGCTTCTTTTAATATATTAATTACAATTCCATCATTACCTGGAGCCTTCCCTTTCTTCATAAATTTAATTGCATGTCTCACTTCCTCATTCAAAATTCTGGGCAATTCGGAAGATATAATATGTATAGGAGGCTCTTGTTCTTTATTACTATATAATTCTTGATAGAAGTCTTCTACACATTTTATGATGTCATCTCTCTTTTTAGTATTAGTAATAATGCCATCTTTTTTTCTTATTGCAGATATAAATTTCCTACCAATACCAAAATGTTGTTTTACACTCTTTATACTTTTATTCTCTTCTACAGCTTTCCTTGCTAGTTCACAATTATACTTTCTTATATCATTTCAATTCGTTTCCACACCATTTTACAAAATTCGAGATATTCAATTTTTTTTAATACATCATTGTTGTATATCCTCATATTCCTTTTTTTCATAAATTCTCTAGTCTCAGTAGAAATTTTACTGGTCAATTGCGGCTTTTTTCTACCAGCTATATCCGTATTGTGTATTTTTGTAGAATATATATTAAACTGCTTGTATCTAATTATAAATAAAAGATAATCATTTAGTATTTGTGCTTATAGCAAATAAAGTAAATTTCTTGTATTTTATTTAGCTGTAGAAAGATTTTAAAATGCGCGAATAACTTTATCACCAAGAGGTATTGATAATTGAAAACATCTTAGGAATTTCTTAACTGACATTTAGTTAATTCTCTCAACTATAGATTTTAGAAACAGACTATATATGGTCATACTAGAATCAAGAATGTTAGCCATCCCATTACTCCAGAACAGTAGAAGCTAAGGGAATATAAATCCCAACCCTCCTGTTGAGAAGTTCTGACACCTGATGTAATAGGTGTATTCAGACCCAAGGTAATAGGTGTATTCAGACCCTATCTCTGAAAGTCCCAATCTTTTCTTTTCTTGTATATAAGTGAAATTAAAATATTTATTTTGTCTTCTTTTTCTAGCTCATTTTTGGTACTTGTATAATTGATGCTACTTTAGCTCTTGATCCCTGACCAGTAGGGTTAACAGGCTCAATTGCATCCAACCGGATCATCGTGGATATAGCAATAGATATATGCAGGAACAGGCCAATCAATTTTGGCATCTGAGGCAAATATTAGCATCTAAAGGATTTTCGGTAACAGAGGTACTGCATTTGTTATATCCATGACTTGGGATTCAAATCCAGATCTAATAAAAATTTCAAGCAATTTGATTTTTCTCTCAAGCATATGGCCCATAGTCAATCCAGTTAATCATGTAACATTGATCAGTAAATGGGTATCAAGTTATTCTTAAGAGGATAAAACAAAGATGAAAACTCTATTAACCTTGACCAAGCCTACTGAATACAGCTTTTGCTCTGCATCAGGCTATATGTGATTTATCAACTTATTTAAAATGGTCTACTGGACAAGTTAACAGGTATTATCTGAAAAAATATGTATTATATATATATTTAAAAAAAACACATACACAAAATTTTAAAAAAATGCATGAAAATAAAATATAGTAAATAATTAAAAACTTGTTTTTTAAAAAATACCATCATTCTTAGGAATTTTGTTGCCTCTGGCATACATCAACTGCTGTGTCCTCAGCTATAGCTGAGCGATCGCAAATCTAAATACTTAATTTTAAAATAAGAACAACCAATTAATTTACATTAGATCTTTATTGGTAAATAGTAAATCACAACAAAACAACAGTTATGGGTAATTGATTAACATATATATAAATCATAGTCTGATTGCATTACCATTCAAATCCCCTCTCAGTCTACAGTAATACAAATAAAACTACCTTGACTCAGTGAAAATAAATCCTTGGGAAAGCCACTTAGGGCATTTAAAAATTATAATAAGACCAGTGCGGTCTGCTTCTACACTAGTTTTCCGGATTCACCTACAGGCGCAGAGAACTTGGGATCATAGTCTGAAAAGCAACACTTAGGAATAGCCGCAAGGAAAAGACATCAATATTTATTTTTCCTGCTCTTTTATACTCCCACATTTGAAGTCCCACTCTCGTCTCTTTTTTTCTGGAGTATTAATACATTTTTTCCCATGTGTGTAAAATGGATTCATTTGGCTAACAACACATCTGTAATTGCTTTATTTAGTTAACACAGTTTGATCCAATTATTTTTTATTTCAGTTTACTTACTTTGAACCTTATATACATTTACCCCCCATTTATATCTATTAAATATTTATTACTTAAGTGTGTGCCTTTACTGGCTTTATTTACATATATATATAACACCTCCCCTTACTCCAGAAAAGATTGTTGCGAAATGACAATAGTCTTTTAGTTTATACGGTCTCCAGGTTTTCCATTCTGGTCTGGCTGTATTATTTTGTATATCATCTGGCTTTGACCTCAATGCTGTATCATTTTCACTATTTGTTGTATTGCGTCTGGTTCCATTGGTCGCTGTCATTTCATTTCCGTGGTTTGCTGCTCATCCAGCAATAACTTGCTTGGAATGTCAAGTAATGTTTGTACCTCCTCTACAACTCACTGACGGATGTGGTTTATGTGTCTTCTATAGGTAGTACCATCCTGTAGCTGAATGATTACTATTTGCCGAGATAAAAGTTTCATAATTATCCCCATTTCTTTTGCAACATACACCAGATCAAAACTTTATCCCCGATTATGAACATTTTTATATTTTTGTCGCTGGATCTTGTAGTAATAAGGCTAATTTAATGCAGTTTCCTGCCCATTAACAGTTCTGCGGGTGATTTTTCGGTGGCCGTTGATAGTGTTGCATGTTGCCACAGCATGGTGTTATCAATTGCTTGTAAATATCTATTAGTTGATTTCTTTAATGCCTTTTTAATTATTTGGACTGCCTTCTCTGCTAACCTGTTCAACTGCAGGTGTGATATGGTGGTGTATGTGTCTGATGCCATTGTCATGAAAATAGCTTTCTATCTCCCTAGTGATGAACACAGTTCTGTTATCAGACATCGTTTCCAGTAAACAGTGACATGCAAACACAGCTTTTAAAGTTTCAACTATTTTAGAAGCAGTTAAATCTTTTACAACTCGGCATTCTGTTCCCTTTGAGAATGCAAATATAACCACGAGCAAGAGTTTTCCATTCACCAGTCCAGCATGGTCTATGTGGACCCTTTACCATACTTTCATGGCTGCTGGCCATGAATTGCATACCTTAGCTCTCATATTCATTTTTGTTTGACATGACAAACATTTTTTGATATTTTGCTGTCGACGGTTATTTTTGGCCAACAGATGTAGCTGTGAGCCAGTTCTTTAGCTCGCACAACTCCAGGGTGGCCATCGTGAAGGAAGTTCAATACTTGCTGTCAGCCTTCCATTGGTATCATGACCTGATTTCTCATTAATATGCATCCTTTATATAGTTTATTACGATTTGCCCAGAACCATGGGTCAATGTACTGAGACTTTGAATGTGGCCATCCATTTTTGATCCATCCCATAAGTATCTGATAGCCCTGATTGGACCTTGTCCAATTGGCTATGCATTTGCTATTCAATACTTCTGAGTTTAGGGTGTCAATATAATTTATTTCCAACTCCATTGTTAATTGTTCGTTTGTTCGGCATTCTTGATAATGCATTGATGTGCGTGATCTCTTTGCCTTTTTTCTATTCTAATATGTAATCATATGCTGACATTATATTCCTCCAGCACATCATGTGTGGGCTTAAATATTCAGGAGCTAAACGATCTGGCCCAAAATATCCAGTAGTGGCTTGTGATCCATAATTATGCAGAAAATTCTATCTGAACAGGAATTGATGGAAATTTTTTAAGGCTGAACATTACAGCCAACGCCTCCTTATCAATTTGGTTATAATTTTTCTGATTTTGAGAGAATTCTTGATGTGTAAGCTATAGGGTGTTCCCCATTGACATGGGTGAGATAGCACCCCCACTCTGATGCATCTGTTGTTAGACATACTTCTAAACTGTTATAATGGACTAATAGTTTCTCCAATGACAATATTTTTGTCTGACAGAATACTCTTTCATGAATTCTAGACCAATGCCACTTTCTGATCTTTTTTTAATAGTTCGTATAATGGCTTAGCTATGTGGGCTTTACTTTCCAAGAAAGGCTTGAAAAAGTTTATGAGACCTAAGAAAACCTGTAACTGTTTAATATTACTAGGTGGCGATGCACTTTTCACTGCCTTTACTTTCTCCGGGATGATCTCTTCCCTTTATCTGAAATTAAATGGCCTAGAAACATTAATTCTTTTGACATCAATACACTCTTGCAGGCATTTAATTTAATCCCAGATCTATTTAGTTTTTTGCATGCGATGAAGTCTGTTGTGCAACATTGCTTGTGATGTAGCCATAATAAGTGACATCGTAATAGGGAATGACCCTTATAAACCCTGTAGTAAAACATTGATCCTTGCCTGAAATATATTTGGGGCTGTGGATATGCCAAAAGGTAACAGTTGCACCTATATAGACCCATGAGTCGTTAAAACCGAGATTTCCGCTGATTTTTCGGTGACTTGAATCTGATGGAATGTGGAATTAAGGTCTAGCTTCGCAAAATAGGAAGCATTTTGCAGGCCAGCCAAAACTTCCCTAACATTTGGGACAGGGTAAGTGCCCCTGTTTAAAAATTTATTTACCGTTATTCGGTAATCTCCACGTAATCTAATTTCCCTATTAGGCTTGGTAATTACCACTAAAGTCGTGGCCCAGATGCTTCAATGGGTGTCAACACTCCTTTATCCACCAATGACTTTAGCTTGTCTTCAACTTTAATTTTCTGCGTAAACAGAATTTTACGCGGTTTACAAACAACCGGTTGTGCATTTTCCAATAATTCTATTTCTATTGATTTTGATATGATCAATCCCAGTTTGTCAT
Source organism: Epiperipatus broadwayi (assembly GCA_028023455.1). Classification (NCBI taxonomy): domain Eukaryota; kingdom Metazoa; phylum Onychophora; class Udeonychophora; order Euonychophora; family Peripatidae; genus Epiperipatus; species Epiperipatus broadwayi. The sequence continues at coordinate 366,170 of JAQFVV010012516.1, read as the reverse complement.
GAAACAGATCTGGATATTATTTATTAACTAGAGATTTTCTTTATATTAATTTGTATCCCGATCTCACGAAACCATTCCCTCTCTATAATGGGGCCAATTTCACTTTTTTGCCATTGCATTTAATTGGCATTTTAACGTGACCAAATATTTTGAGCATGTTACCATTTGTCTCTAGCATTAATATTTGTTTTCTCTAAAACAATTTTCGCCTTATCATATAATTTTTTCCAATCTGTCCGTGAAATTATGGAAACTGCCGATCCGCTATCAATTTCCACTTCTATTTTTTTACCGTAAATTTTAAGTTTAATCATGTGGGTGGTTGTAAGTTTCCCTACCTATCACAAGACGTGTGCGTGTTCTTTTATTTTTCTCTTGTCATCTACAGACGTGACAAGTGGCCTTTTTGCCACATTTAAAACACTTCTTTCTGCCATTTGCATTCTCTTGAAATATGGCCCATTTTCCTACAACAGAAACAGATTTTCACGTTAGTAGTACTTGTCTTTATTGGGCTTAGGCTTCCTCTGTACATTTTAAACACCCCCCTTTTTGTGGTTTCATCCGATTTTAATCTAAAAGCTTGAGCCTGCTCCAATATCAGCTTATATTCTATACCCTTTGTGATGGCCATTGCCTAAGTTAACTTCATTTTTACTAGCAATTGTTTAAGCCTAGACGATGCCCCAAAGTAGCTGATCCATTAAGATTTTGTCAAGGAAATCACCATAGTCACAATCTTTAGCCAATTCTCTTAAAGTTACATTGTATTCATTAAATTTTCTCACTGCTAAATTGTTTCCTAATTCAGAAAGTTAATCTAGATATGTGGCAAGAGGAATGGGGACTAAACTGATCATTTAACTTTTTGATCACTTCCTTGTACTTGACCTTCTTGGGCAAAGGCACTTCAAAATTTTTATGAATAACCTCAATTACTCTTTCCCCACCATAACAAAAATAGGGCCGCTATTTTTCTCTTATTATCATCAATCGCATTCAAAGTAAAGAAATTTTCGATCTGTGTTCTATATAATGGCCATTCAAATGCATAACTGGCATTAAATTCGCCTATGCTGTTCTGCCCTAATATCGACATAATTTCAGGTCGTTTTGAGACTGCAACACTCTTTGCTGTGTCCTCAGCTGTAGCTGAGTGATCGCAAATCTAAATACTTAATTTTGAAATAAGAACCAACTAATTTACATTAGATCTTTATTGGCAAATAGTAAATTACAACAAAACAACAGTTATGGGGAATTGATTAATATATGTATATATAACATAGTCTGATTGCATTACCATTCAAACACCCTCTCAGTCTACAGTAATACAAATAAAACACAGTACCTTGACTGGGTGATGAAAATAAACCTTGGGAAAGCCGCTTGGGGTGTTTAAAAATTATGTTTAAGACCAGTGTGGTCTGCTTCTGCACTAGACGGCCCGATTCACCTACAGGCGCCAAGAACCTAGGATCACAGTCTGAAAAGCAGCATTTAGGAATAGCTGCAAGGAAAAGACATCAATATTTATTTTGCCTGCTCTTTTATACTCCCATGTTTGAAGTCTTTCTCTAGTCCCTTCTTTTCTAGAGTATTAATACATTTTTTCCCATGTGTGCAAAACAGATTCATTTGGTTCATCTTTTGATAATCCAATCTATTAAACAACACATCTGTAATTACTTTATTTAGGTAATACAGTTTGATCCAATTACTTTTTATTTCACTTTACTTACTTTGAACCTTATATACATTTACCCCCCATTTATATCTCACTAAATATTTATTACTTAAGTGTGCCTTGACTGGCTCTATTTACATATATATCAACCATAACATTTTGTAGTTTGTCTTGTAACAGCAGTACTAGGAACATTATTTTTTACATGAAATTAAGATATTCAGATTACTCAAGAATTATTTTATTTCAGTGATAAGACAGAGATTACCAAAACCTTTTGTTTAAATATTTTAAAATATACTTGTATTAAAGAATTTTTCACATAGAGAGCATACCAATAGCTCATACAAGCTCGTAATTAACAAGTGCGGTTATGAGAAATATTTAAAATCTCTATCCAGAACACTCTTATCTCCAGACCATGGTTTCGAGCTTATGGCCCACGTCAGTGGAGAGCTAGAATATTCGGACACTAGACTAAAATATCAACTCAAAAAACCAGCACTTATTTCAAACGTATATTTAAGAAGAAACTCTGAATTTTTCGGACATGAAAATGTCTTTAAATCCAGCTATCTAACTTGAATAGCTATATGGGACTGAAACCATGGTCTGGAGATGAGTGTTCTGGATAGAGATTTTAAATATTTCTCATAACCACACTTGTTAATTACGAGCGTGTTTGAGCTATTGGTACGCTCTCTATGTGCATTTTTGTAACTACAAGCTCATTAAAAGTAATGTCACGTTATATATGACTTGCTTTTTTAATTATTATAATTTTACCTTTAAGGCTTTGGCTATGATGAGGCTATTAGAATATAGTAGATTGAATTTATTTCAGTCCCATATAGCTATTTAAGTTAGATAGCTGGATTTAAAGACATTTTCATGTCCGAAAAATTCAGTTTCTTCTTAAATATACGTTTGAAATAAGTGCTGGTTTTTTTGAGTTGATATTTTAGGTCTAGTGTCCAAATATTCTAGCTCTCCACTGACGTGGGCCATAAGCTCGAAACCATGGTCTGGAGATAAGAGTGTTCTGGATAGAGATTTTAAATATTTCTCATAACCGCACTTGTTAATTATGAGCTTGTTTGAGCTATTGGTACGCTCTCTATGTGCATTTTTGTAACCACAAGCTCATTAAAAGTAATGTCACATTATATATGACTTGCTTTTTTAATTATTAGAATTTTTCAATAAATTTTTAGTATAAATAAATAAAATTGATTTTTTTAATTTAAAAAGATAGAGGCATTTTGTCATTAAAACTTCCCCAAATGTTTTTTTTTTTTTTAATTAAGAATTTTTTATGCTATTAATGCAATGCCTGAAGTATTTAATTTAACCCTGGATATATGAAATATTGCAAACTTTACATGATATAAATTATTCGTAGTTCCAAATAAAAGTTGGCACTTTTAGCTAAGGAGCTGTCAAGATTTAAGATCCATATAGTTTAGCTGCTCTTATTGTAACTTTTCACAGAACAAAATGTAATAAAACAGATAGATGGATTCAAGTTTTTTTTGGGAGAATAAATCAACCAATGGAAAAGACTGCATAGTGTTGGATTTACTATAAAGTCTAATTTATTAGTTCTATTTTTTTAAATTCCTCAGTATATCAAAAAAACTAAAGGTATTAAAACTTTACTTGCACACTCTACTCACTTGATTACTGCTGCTTAACATTAAATTCAGATAAAACTTTTATTCCTTGCAGAATAGTATTATTGTAGTAATATCATTCAATGGCTGAATTTTCTTTCTTAAAAACTTTAATGTATGTATTAGTGCAATAGTAGATTATGTCCAAAAGTTATCAGAAATAATGTTAATGCTGTAAATTCACTGAATTTTTGCAAAATACATGGGATTGACTATCACAAATATTTTGTGTATACAGATTGTTCTAAAGAAACCTAGATGCATAATCAATGCTCAATAATAGCATTTAATAGATTACATTATAATTAGGAGTTTGAATACAAGTTTATATTATGCTGTTAATGGAGCAGATTCTTACTCATTATATTTAAACGAAAATTAACATTCATTCTTTAAAAGCATCTAGTGTGCTAAATTTCAATAGCTGTTAATAAAATTGCTAATTTGAATCATGTTGCTGAAACAAGAGATTCTCTTAATTAAGAGTTATGAATTCAAATAAATTTATTTTTGGGTTCACTAAGAAAAAAAATCATGTTTTTCTAAGTGATTGAATGATTAATCATTTGATTTTAAAAAATGTATTTTCTTCTCGACAAAGTAATAAATTGAGTAGTTTTATAATTAATAACAGTTTATAAGCATAACCAAAAAGGCTTGCAAACGAGTGTTGGATTAAAACTAGCAAAGGAGATAGGCATTTGGTGACTTATTAAATCTGTCAATGACATTCATATTTTGTACAAATGTGTATTTTTTTTATCTTATGAATATTATACAAAAATTGAGATCGCAATATCTTTTATTTACAGATTTAGACAAAAAGTATCAGTTTAGTGAAGTTAACTCAAATCTGAAAATTATAAGTTATATATCCTAATATGATACCTGGAAAAGATTTAAAATATAACGCAATAAGTTAGCTTCAATAATAATGGTTTTATGTTGTGCCTCCTGATCATAAAATACTTCATTTTCTGATATTTTAAAAGGAATAAACAATTAAAATTACAGTAATGATCAGAAAATGTTATCCACTGCAGAAAACACTTTAAAATTTTACTAAATTGCTTTCAATCATAGATAGTTACCAGAAATACTTCATGATTTTAAAAAATGAAGTACACCTGGGTCTTTACGTGGACTTATTTAACACGATTTTGAAGTTACGCGATTCGTGTTTCACCGGAAGTCGAACTCCGATAATGCGCTATTACTTTAAATAACAAATTTCGCGCACTTACACGTTATATTGCAAATAGCCCATTATTGGAATTCGACTTTCATCTTAGTAATTTCAATATTTTCAGTGCTTTATAATAGTAAGATTTTATGCAATAAAGAAATTAAAATTATAATTCCACATTTTATGTATACACACATTAAATTTTACAAGATTATAATGTAAATTTATTCAAACATTGTGCGTGTTAATTTTGCATTTTAAATCAATTGTTTTTGCTTTTTAAAAAACATAATCAATTATTAATCATTTAGTGTCCACAAGTTTATTTTTAAAAGGTCAGTAATAGCAGTGGGCACAATTAAATTTGACAATCAAAAATTAAAATCTGATTTTTAATTGTAATTAACAATTTAAAAATTACTTACAGCAAAATTTGATTTTTAAACGGTATTGAAAATTAAAGACAAAAATAAGAATTTAATTTTTAGTTGTTAGTTTCATAAACAATTAATAAAATCATCCTCCCAAAGATTAATTACTAATTAGGATGTCACCAGAAAATCACTGACACAACATGAGTGTGAAGTTGGCGCTAGTTGTTTGCAAACAAACGTGTTTTTCGGCAAATAGCTATAATAATTAAAACGTGTATAAAAAAATGTAAATTACTGTACTGTAATTATGCATAAAAATATATTATTTTGAATAAAATTAAATATTATAATTAAAAAAAAGTTTGTCTTGTATCAATTTTTTTCAAATTTGAAATTTTTTATTAGACATTTTATTTCCTTATACTTTTTTTTGCGCGAATTTTAAAGTAATTTTACGTTGCAGCTTTGCTTTTACGAGAATTTTGAAAAATCACAGACCACATCCCCCCCCTTTTCGATGTAAGTTACGTCTATTTTTGCGTGATTTCGTTTGCGCGTTTTCTGAGGAACCTATCTATCGCATAAAACGAGACCCAGGTGTACTATAAATATTGTTTTTGCTGCCAAGCAAATTCAAAAAAATGTCCAAAACAAGTTGTTTTAATGACTTGGTCAAGACCTTTGACTAAATTAATCAAATTGATCTAAGACACTGAAATTAATTTGTTGACTTTTGAAGTACAAAAATCTATCAGATTTGGAATGAAAATCTGCATTAAACAAGGATATGTAATTGCTCCGATCTTTTCAATTTTTGAAACTGTTAGTAATGAATTGGGATCAAATGCAATTCAGGTTCGATATTTTAATTTGATCAATTAATTCTTCAACCGTCTCTTACGAGGCTCCTCGTAGACATCTGACGTCACTCTAACTCTGCCAGTTCTTATGCTAAAAAATTTGTTTGATAGCTTTTGAATAGGTTTTTAAAAGTTCTGTAACATGGTGCCCTCTTCCGATTTATTTTACAAGTAAAAAATAAAAAAAAACGCATTTAAACCTAAACAAAGAAAGAACATCGGTTGTGATTGGTTCTTAGCATGCTCTCAGCCAAAAAAGACATTCTGATTGGCTGGAAAGAACAAAGAAACTGCCTGATCAAAGAAAATAAAGCAAAACGCTGAGATTTTCATTTCCAACATGATATAAATTATTATAAAATTATATTTATGGAAATTACAAATTATTTTCAGAGAGAATAATAAAAAAACAAAATTATTTTCGAAAAATATTGAAGATTTTAGTAAAAATATTAAAGAAATATTTACTTTTCTATAACGTAAAAGTCTACCTTTTTGTTTATATTATAGCTTTTATGTTGCCGAAATTGAATATTTTAGAATAAATAAATAGCAATTTATTTTTGAAAGAACTTTCGTTCTCTTCATAACCTGAAAAATTAGTAATATACTTTTTATAAACGTATGAGTTGAATTTAATATTATAGGCGAATATGTTTTAACAATAGGCTGTCTTCAGTTTGTGAGTTGGCCAATTAAAAGATTTGATTTTTACCTCATACAACCAATAATATAATTAGCAGTTGACATGATCACCATCTTTTTATGCTAGCATGTTATTAAACAGGCAAAACTCTTTATACAGTAGTGCCAGAGTAATCAATGGATGCCAGAAGGCTTGTGCATAAAATCCATATCTAGTGCCTACTCGTCCAATATCCCCCCCTCCGAATAGTTTTGGCCTTCATCAGTGAGGAGCCACAGACAACGCAAACATCCAGCAGCCACATTATATCTCAACTACAAAACTATGAGAATGAAATTGATATTTTCACTCAAAACTCAATAGCTTATAGTCATATGGGTCTGAAGTCAATTCAGCACCCATGCATTTTGGTGACTTTGGCTCTTTAACAATCATAGCCACCACTATCCTATTAGGCAGGATTGGTGTTAAATCACTTAACATCACATGATCACCATTTCTTATGCTAACACATAACTGTTATTAAACAGGCAAAACTCTCCATACAATAGTGACACCCTGTGCCAACAAGAGTAATCAATGGATACCAGAAGGCTTGTGCATAAAATCCCTACCTGTGCCAACCAGAGTAATCAATGGATACCAAAAGGCTTGTACATAAAATCCCCTACCTAGTGCCTACACATCCAATATCCCTAAGACTAGTTTCTGGCCTTCATCAGTGAAGAGCCTTGGATCTGAAAGCACTGCAACCTATATAAGCTATTGAGTTTAGATTGAAGTTTTCAATTTTCAGTTAAGTAGAGATAAAAGGTGGCTGCTGGAGGGTTGCATTAGATCCAAAGATCTAGGTGGTGCTCTCAGATCCAAGGCTCCTCACTGATGAGGGCCACAAGCTAGTCTGGGGATATTGGATGAGTAGGCACTAGATAAAGATTTTATGCAAAAGCCTTCTGGCATCCATTGATTACTCTGGTTGGCACTCTTGTATGGAGTTTTGCCTGTTTGATCAAACGTTTTTTCTTTTTATACTACGTTGATTATAGTTTGATTAAAAAATTAATCTGCACAATGTTTTGAAATGCAACATGTGAAGACTAATAATTAATACTCAAAAAGCTCAATTTAATAAGCCAATAAGATAAAAATGCTCAGTAACTTTCAACCCGAACATGTAAACAAATTTAAATTTGATCTCTTTAACTAGACAGATGTTGAGGTGCCATTTGTTTTAATAAGTTACATATATTTCATCACAGGGAAATAACTACTAGACATTAAAAAAAATTTCATTTAAGGATGCTCCATAAAAATCTAAAAATACAATGCCAAGATTAGTAAATATATTCAACTTGTTAGATATACTGTAGAATCTATTACTGTAAAATCACGTCTGTTAGATTGTACATGTGAAGCAAATGAACAATGTAAGGCTTCTTAAAAAAAATATTTTACAATTAACTTGGAATATATTTAAATGTGCTGAAACATAGTTAAAGGTGAAGCTAAAGTGCGGACTATAATACTAAAGTAGCTTAGCGTTTTCAAGGAATTTCTATATCCTCAAGCTCATAGCTAAAGAATTATCTGGAAAAGGTGGAATATATAGGTAACGCATTTAAAAATATGCAAATTATGAATGTCTCTTGGAGAAGGAAAAGCAAGATTCCTTTCAGTTCATAGCATATGTTACTGCCTATTTACAAGGCCTCCTTGATCTTTCATTCATTCTATACATGCAATAGAAACAGAGGAAGGTTCAAGGCTATGGCCAGTGGACTTCTGGTATTCTAGAAAAATGGCACTTTGTTCAGCTTATCTGTATACTGATGACGAGATACGCATGGAGCGAATGCATGATACTCCATAGTCCAGAGGTCCCCAACACTATGCCCGTGAGCGCCTGCAGATCATTTTGTGCCCGCCGTTATCCAAACACGATAAAAAACTATCTGATACAAATAGTTTTTAAAATTTCTTATAAATTATTGTATTATATTGTAATCAAATCGTAGGGCATACTATACTTTTACAATGTAAAAATATAAACGTTAAAATTTTATTTTTGAAATATTTTGTACATTAACAATATCCAACTATAAATTTACACTGAAAAAATGGTGCCCACCACCTGGCCAGTATTATAGAATGTGCTCTTAGGTGCTAAAAGGTTGGGGGACCCCTGTAGTCTAACGCTCACTAACTAGTTTGAAGGCATAGAAATTTTGTACTGTGTAATCTGATCAATCTAGTCTATCTTTGGAGTTAATCTATTGAAGGGGTAGGTACAAAAGATTAGCCTAAATGGATCAAAGATTTCAATAATTTAGTTAGTGAAGGGACATGAGAAGCCAGGGCCTATTATCTTTGGAGATTATGGTAAAACTGTTTTACTTGTGAGGCAACTATATTTGAATCCTATATCCAAGTAGTTTTAGTGTTAGTTTTGTGGGAAGCATATTTGATAGTTTTGGGGAAAATGCAAACTTATCCAAGCATAGTGAGTTTGATTTGGGATGAGTAAAGCCTCAGATTTCAGGAAGCTTAATATATTGGTAATAACCAATTCAGGTCCGATAATAATATTTTCAACATAAGCAAGGTTGCATAATACTAGTATTTAAGAAGGATCTTATCATCAAAATGACTTTATACACTGGATCAAATCCCGCTAAGATAATCCCATGGGTCAATCAGTCCTTTCGATAGAATTGTCTGTTAAATGTTGGCATCCAGCCAGGTAAAAAAAAAAAATCAGAAATGAAGTTGATGCATTAAGAATACCTTTTTGAAAATTCAGCTTTAGCTCAGTTTAATTGATTGCACGAAGATGGCGTCAGAATTTTTTTATAGGCCAGACTCTTTACTAAAAATGGATTTAAAATGTTCCAACAATTCCCATTTCAAGGCTTTGTAATCAGAAAATTGGGTCATAAGTATGCAATTTCATTTTTTTTAATTTCAATAGTATTTTAAATTTATTAACAGTATAATTCATTAATGTTAGCATTTGTATTAGTCTGTCTGTGTACTATATAAATTATATATTAAATCATTTATGCTCTTTATTATACAGTATATAAATTTGTATTCAAATATAACAAGTGGTTTATGTACAATGTAATTTCGGGGCTCTGATTCAAGTTTGAAGCAACCTTATTTTATAGACAATGATTAAATAATTTATTAGTGTTTGTTTGCACTTGCATGTCTGTTTGTATAATAAGTAATGATTTTTATATATAAAAATTATAGAGCAGTGCAATGTAAATTTTAAGACTGATTATCAGATGTACATAAAGGTTGCCGTTGATAAAGCAATCATAAAATTTACAAGCATAGTACCATTCGAAAATATAAACATTTAAAATCAATGAAGATTTCAAATGGTGATAGTCACAATGGTTATGTATACACCACATGGGATTGTATACAGGCAAAGAATCAAATTGATTCTTGCCTATGCCTTGGTACTCATGGTGTGGAGTCAGTAGTTAAGCCACATCTTGCATCACATTATTTTAAAGTATATAGCTAGCAAAAGAGCTACATAGAAATAAATTATATCTACCTGGAACAATAAATATAACAAGATAGCATCACTGGTGTACACTAAAAATATAAAATGAAACATTTTATCATTGATACAGAAAATAGCTTTAGACAATAAGCCAATTGCTATGACAAATGCATATTCATCTTCTGGAAATTTGTTTTGCATCTTTTATTAGGGTGAATCTTATAGACACCTTGATATTTTTAATTTTGAGTAAGATACAAATGAAGAATTCTTATGAAATTTGTTTTTGGAGATTCTCCGGTATTATATATGGTTTGAATGAGAATTTTGTGAGGGATGAAAGAAATTATCAATGATGTAATTTAATGATAAATTAGAAATCATGAACAAAATAATTATTTCAGATGTTGAAATTTTTTTCCCCTTATTTTTGTTAATGGTAATCACTATTTGTCTTAGCCTTATAGTTTTACTAGTTTCCATCAATGTAAAGCTGTTTACTCTAACATTATTAAAACTGAAGTTATTGTGAAAACTTTTTTGGAGATTCTCCGGTATTATATATGGTTTGAATGAGAATTTTGTGAGGGATGAAAGAAATTATCAATGATGTAATTTAATGATAAATTAGAAATCATGAACAAAATAATTATTTCAGATGTTGAAATTTTTTTCCCCTTATTTTTGTTAATGGTAATCACTATTTGTCTTAGCCTTATAGTTTTACTAGTTTCCATCAATGTAAAGCTGTACTGAAGTTATTGTGAAAACTGTGTCTTAAGTCAGTTTTTTAAAAATTCAATACGACGCCAAGAACTATTAAACTAGTTAAGTGAAGTTGCAGTTATTATTAAATGAACTTGCATATGATTTTTATGAGAAAGGCAATCTCATATTTATTCTAAAGCGCAATATTGTTTATACTGGGAAAACATGGCTAAAGAAAAATTATGACTATTGCAAATATCAAATAAACATAATGGCAGATATTGTTTCTATGTGTATTTAGTTTATAAATTGGTTTATATAATCACAAAATTTATTTCAGAAGTATATATATTTTTCTTTGTTTGTGGCTTATCTATTCACTTCTTTAATTTGGAATAACTATATTTGCAAGTGGTTGCTATTGATGAAATTCCCTATCTATTCAATAAAATACATGATCAAACTAATCCAAAATATTTCCTAGAATTGTTTGAAAAATTATTCATAATGAAACAAAATATAATCATACAAAGTTATTAATTTATCAATAAAGCAAGTCATACATAATGTAACATTGATTTTATTACTAATGTATATTTAGGAGCATCAAGTATCATAAAATAATTCATAAATATTTTGAAAAAAGAAATGTATATTTATACCACAGGATACTTTTTGAAGATTGGAACTGGACATAAAATAGATCAGAATGTTAATATTTATTTATTGAGCAATATATTAATTTTTTATAAAACAAATAAAAGGTGTAGTGATAACACTACAGCCTACCGTTCCCCAACTTGGGCTCAAATCAGAACACGAAGCATGAAATTTTTTTCATTCTAATCAAGTTTAATTTTTTTAACCTAGTATAGTTGGCCAGTAATCACTTTAAAAAGCTAGGGGATAAAACAATCATACAATTAGAATGACTAATAATGCATTTTTAACTGGTGATAAAGAATGGGAGTGCTATTAAAGACCATTTCATTTTTTACCTACATTATTTATACGAAACATGGTTAAAAATTTCAAATAATTTTATACATGACAATGCTGTCCTTTCATCAATACTGAATGAATTAAAATTTTGAAGTTTTAGTAAAAAAATTTAGCTTGTTATCACTATTATTTTCAAGTTTACTGGATAGTCTAAGCTTTTTCATCAGAATAGGCTACTCATCTAAATAGCTATACAGTATATCTATTTACAAATTAAAAATAGATGGCTAAAAAATTACTATAAGAAAACCATGATTTTCCCAGAAATTTACAAGACACAATGAAAAATTGACAGCAAAAAGATTTTAAACTTTTATATTTTTGGCTTGAGTTTCTTTTCTCACCCACCCACCATGTCAATTCTTAGATTATGCACAGAATTTAATGAACAGGGAGTGTATTTCTATTCAATTTATTTCTAAATCATTTGTTTGTCTATTATGTTTCTCTATATATGCAACCTAACCCATGTGTTAATAAATTTTATTTTAAAGATATTCGTAATAAAATATATTGTTTAAATTGTTACTTCACATGTTGCTAAATTAATAATTATCTTTTGATAAAATGATTCTAGTAAATGCTGTAATATTTATAATTCAAGATTTTATTACATAGGAGTAATATTAAGTGTCTAAATGTACATATCCATTAACCTGCCTAATGCTTTATGTTATTTGATTACTTTTTCAAATTTAAGATTAAAATTGTTAGTAAGAGTGGGTTTCGATTATAAAATAATCATGTCAACTAGGGATGCTCATGGTTTATATAAAATAAGTTTCATATTGTTTATTCATGTAGGTGGAAGGTTTAATAATTTATTTCTCTATATATTTACATTCCTACCATCTCATGTGTGGCAATGGTCTTATTATTATTCAACTTCATGAATTCTGTTGATTCATGTCATATGGTCAAACTACGTGAAGGCAAACCAGTGTGGCTGAGTTCCTAATCCATAGATTAGCGCTGGGTCTAGGTCTCGCACAAGGTAGACTCATTGTGACCCCAAATCCTAGATTTAGCACATCTTCACTTTTTCCTCTGGTATGTGCCCTCGGCTCCAAAGCAGATGCACCTCTGCAGCGAAGGACATTCACTCTTCAGCAGTGAATCATACAAATTTGAACGCCAATCCTATTTAATTAACATTGACCCCACTCACATAGATAGTGCCGCAATTTCTAAGTAATGTTTATCTTTAGCCTCTGCCCGCATTCATCAGCAAACCTGGGTGACCTTAAATCGAATCTGTCCCCAAGATGTCATATTTAAACCTAGAATGGGTTGATAGATTATCATACTTCCAATCAAATTAAATAGACTATGCATCATTGTTGCAAGCCGCCACCGCCTTCTGTAGTTTAGTCACATCTAATCCCATATTGGGCGAACCACTCTCCTAGCAAAAAAAACTTCTTGTTAACTAAACGTTCATTATTGTGAGTTGGAACTATTAGTTATTATATATATATATCACTTAGTAAGTTATTCATCACCAATTTTACATTTTTTTGGAGGGTTCATCATATGTGGCCATCCTGGTGGAAAGTATGACATGAATTTTTGGTCATGCATGGGAAGGAAATCTCAGTTCAAGGCAGTTTTTTCTGATTGTCGTAGCGGGCTGCATGTGGCCCTCGGGCCACTATTGCCCACCCGTTGTAAGTTGAGGTGTAGAATTCATCTTCGAACCGAGCTATGTTATGCTGTATGAAGGGAAGCTGGAGTGACATCAAGAATGTTAACTACGCAGTTGAGGCTAGAATCCCTGCATGGTGATTATACAATCTTGACCGTTACAATATTTATAGGCAATTCATATTGTAACTTTTTAATAATAGACATTTTTAACTTTGTACAATGAAAATGTTTCACCTCAGAATGTTTATCTTTGATTGGTTTTATGACAATAATTAAGAGGATTGGTAAGCTGATTAATAAACTGTTCTATGAAATAAAACAAAAAAAAATTATTTTAATTTTACTTTTAATTTTTCCTTTTTCAAGTTTTAATGCATAAAAAAAATATGCATTTGAGTAGAGAAGGCTTGTTGAAAGAATTAATCATCAAATAGACCAAAGCCCATATCTTCCTCCGATTCTTCAGATTCTTCTTTCTTTTCCTCCTCTTTCTTTGGGGCATCACTGACTTGAGCTGCTGCAGGAGCAGCTGCAGCCATAAGAGCTGCTGCCATTTTTGAAGGATCTTTTAGAAATTCTTTTGCCTTAAAAAAAAAAAAAAAAATTAAACCCAATATCAGACATTCCCCCCAAAAAAAATTAAATATGATGAAAAGTAGCCATGGAAATGGCAATATTAGTGCTAAAGTTTAGTATTTATTTACCTGTTCGGCTTCTTTCACATGAATGTCAGTTTCCAATGCTATAGCTAGGATGTTCTTGAAACCATTCACAATAGAATGAGGAATCGAAGCCAAAGTAGGATAGCCAATTTGTAAAGACACAGAAGCAATGTTGGCTACACCCTAAAACGAAAATGCGAGGAATAAAAAATTTTAAAACAATATTCTACAAAAAAAAAAAAACAATGGGCAAAATCTTTACATTTACCTCAAGAAACCTGCATCTTAGATCATCATTTGTAATATCTAACACAGCTGGGTCAAACACGGTGCCAGAATCATACACTGAAATACACATACATATATATTTACTCAATCAAGAAATAAAAGAATTAAACATTCTCAAAATGATAAATCACCTTGAACAATCTTTAAGCCATAAGTAAATGGAGAGATCTTTAACATGTTCAACAATGCAGCTTCTGAAGCACCCACACGTTCTTCCTTTTTAATTAAATGCACATCGCTCATAATTTCAATGGTACCTCTTGAGATTTTGGTTGGAATAGACAAGGCTTGAAAGAAAGATGTTTTTTCTGGCCCCAATCCTGTATTCTGAGCTGGAATGATGACATCAACTGGGGCCAAGGCACCAGCTTTGGCTGGAGCAGCAACCTATTAAATTTATATATATTCATTCTAAATTTGCGAAGAATTTTAATAGGTAGTCTATCAAATGTAAAATAAGTTTAATTCCTCTAAGAGAATTAAGGACTAATTTTCTCAATAAAATATGCTCTTACAAAAAAAAGTTTATCATATTTTTAATAAATCATTGCATTATTTTAGAAATATAATCAAATAAGGGAATCTACTTGCCTTGTTTTCCAGTAGTTTATCCCTTGCTTCACTTAAATCATCTTTACAAAATACAAAACCCACATTCCCACGAATATGGTTAAGCAGCCTATCAATTTAAAAAAAATAAGGTATAAATACACATAAACATTACAAACCGTATAAAATCATAGCACCCAGAAAATAGAAAGCTTGAACAATCATACAAAAAAAAAAAAAAAACCTAGTAGTTACATACATGGCTGTTAATTATATATATTTTATGAGCTAAAAAAAAAAAAAAAATCTAAAATGTACTTCATTACCTATCTAATGGCAATTGCAGATTCTTTGTGAATTAAGTTTTTAGTTTATTAAGACCAAGTTAAGAAGTTTTACTGAGATATATAATTAAATGATTAACATTTTAACTTTAAAAAGTTTAGTAATCAAGTGTTATATTTGGATTTAAAGAGGAAAATTGGTAGAAAAAATTCTATAAACACTAAAAAATAAAATCCTTTTTTTAATTATGTATTTAAATAGAATGAGATGGAAAATTGAAAGGTTATCTTTGCTTTGTATGATGTATTGTATTCAGATATTAAAATTCAATTAACTGGTCAAGGAACTGCCTCAAAAAATTTGGTTCAACAAATTTATAATGAAGCAGACACATCCAGATATTAAACATCACAAATAATTATGCTACCCTTGCAAGTAAAAATATTTAAAAGCATAACACAATAAAATAAATTTATATATATATATTGTGCCAATAGTATGTAGAGCCTCCCTTAAATGGCACTAACAACTTGAATTTTAATAAATAATTTATTTAAGTTAGAGAATGTTTTAGAATCTTTTTTTACACATTTTAAATTTTTTTCAGCAAATATTTTTAAAAATATAAATTATTTTATGATTCAGATTTTAATAGAAATATGTACTTTTACACGAAAGCAAATTGACAAAGAAATTATGTTCGGCAATTTAAATGGCCTGAAGATGAAGTTGAGAATTCAAGTTCTGAAAATGAAGATGTAGAAAGTAAAAATACTGTATATCTGAAGATTCGCAATAAATTAGGGAATTTATTGCATTGCTTTTATATTACTTTCCTATTTAAGCTGTAATTTCTATGTAATACAGTGATTTTATTTTTAACAACAAAAAAAATTTTCTTTGCTTTAATTTAAATGATCTTACATGGATTACATTGATTTTAACTCTAAGTTCAAAGCGCCCTCAGAAGCTCCTGTTCAGAAGTTTTATCTGCAAGGACAGCCGTGGTAACCACATCTGAGGCCTTCATGACTGGATTCAAATTTGAAACGGAATATAACATTTGGCCAGAATACTGCGAGTATTGAATGTTTTATTACTTATTTTTTTATATAATTAAATATATGTAGAAAATAATAAATATGCTATAGAATTTTAGACAATTTACATTTCAATGTTATAAAAACATACATATCTAGACTCGATCATATACATATATTTAGTGCAACAGGCAAGATATATTATGATTTTATTAAGAGTATTCAATTAGTATTATTACTTTTTTTTTTTTATATAATTACATATATGTAGAACAATAAAATATACTAAAGAATTTTAGACAATTTACATTACAATAATGTACTCTATCACATACCCTCAGCCATCCACTCTCATACATCATCTCCCACATACATATATAATCAGTGTTCATAATAAATTTGTTTATTTTGATGTTATTGATTTTAATTTTTATTCATTTTATCTTTGAGAAATTTTTTTTTTATATTTATTTTTTGAGCACTTTATTTACTGAAAAGAATACATACTTTAGGTGTCCCCCTTCCCAATAATATAATTATTATATTTTTAAATATATTACAATTTACTTAAGTATTACTGTTTTCCCCCACTAAAAACCAAACATATTCTGTATGGATGGACAACCAAGCATTTCTAGCAGATACCCTGATATGGAAGTGATAGGATCTGGGACAGCTAGTAAAAATGGAAGTTACCAATCGCATTGTTTTTGTAATTTTTTGACTGAAAAATTACCTAAGGTAAGCCATAATATATATCATTTTTTCCAGCAACTTATGACAAATGTGCTGAAGGTGTCTATGAAATTGTCGTTTTAATATTTAATTTTCAAAATGAACCAATGTAAAGATCTTTAAAAGTGTTAAAAATCTTTTGCTTAATTTTTTTTGAGGTAACAATATTTTATCAGCTTTATTATATTCTTTCATATTTGCTCTTTCTAACAATGTATATATATATATATTACTGTAATAAAATAGAAAATATATTATAAATTATATTCCTTGTAATTTTTTTTAAAAATTAAGGATGGTGTCTTGTGATTCTAATAGTTTAAAATGTTTTTTTTAAATCTTATCTATTATGTAAAATGTTTTTTTTATCTTATCTGTTACGTATAATTTCTTCTAATAAAACCTAAATTACATTCCACAATTTTAAACTGAAAGTTAAAATAAGCTAAATGAGACACATCTCATACTATGAGATTGTACATCTATGAACATGTAATGTTAATTATAAAGCAGGAATAAAAGTATAAATATATACTTATGTATAATTGTTTTTGATATGATTTAATGGTTAAAAATAGACAAATTTGATCTCTGATGCTGAAATTGGAAATATACTAGAAAATCAGCTTCAAATTTATAACATCATTATAGACAGGACAGCCATCTAGACAAAAAAAATTATGTATGTTCATAGCAGGCTCAAACCATTTCTTCCTGTAGATGTAGTATACAACCATCTCCTAAGCTTTAAATACAAAGTGAATGAAAAAATTTTCTCATATGGTCTTAAACTCAATAAAGCCACATAATAATTAGATATATATATAAGGCTTTGGTCATCAAAAACACTATTTTCCTTTACAACAGTGAAGCTATACAGTAAAAAAAAAAGTTTGAATTATCACAAAGGTAGGGCCAGCAATGTTACACACATTGACATTATCATGATCATCCACTCTAAATCACTTTAATAATCAAATGAATAGTTATTCATAAAAGTCCACAGCAACAAATCTATAATAAAGGAGTATTTGAAACTCTTAAAAACAGCTTCACAAGACCGACTTTGTAATCATTCAGATAGATGTTGACTAAAATATATTTCAATGAATCTATATACATTGAAACATCAATCCGAATACCACTTCCGAATAAAAATCTTCCAATAATATATTGCATCCTATCTAGCCAATTTTCTAATAAGAAAACAACTACTGTTTCTGATATGGTCTATCATCTTGGTCACAGCTCAAAAGAGCTAAACAAGATGATTAGGAATATATCAGGCTTTGTCCAGCAAAAGAACAAATTTGATATACAACGCTGTGATTAGAACTATACTGTAAAAACAGCTTCCTTTTATCACAAAGGCAGAGCCAAACAACTTTACAGCTATTCGGATGCCAACGTTGATCTAAATAATACATTTATCCAAATAAAAGAGCAAAATTTCAAGCAGAAATCTAAACGTGCTGGCATTATCAGTTTTCTACTATAAATACCCTTTTCTAGTAAACAAATGAAAAAGTCATCGGTCTGCCTTTGGTTACAGTAACGAATCTATAAGGCAGTGTTTGGAACCAAGTCATAAAAATAGTTTCCACAATACTTTAGTCATGCAAATAATGATATTCAGTGAATATACAATATTTGTTAAATGAGTAAAACATATGTGGTAATCTATATGCATGACGTCAGCATGAACATTCTTATAAAAATCGTCCAATCAATATCTAGTTAAGCATAGCAATATCTTTCCTCTGGCTTGTAAAAAATGTATCACAAAATTTAAAAAAACCATACAAATAAAAAATTTGTTTCTTTTATAGCCTATCAAGACTCAATGAAATTATAAAGTAATTAGGAATTCACGTTTATCCAGTAAGAAAACCAATTTGATCAACGAGATTGAAACTACTGTAAAAACCACCTCCATTTATCACAAAGGCAGAGCCAAAATTGGTTAATATAATAACAGCAAGAAATTTATGTACGTTAATCAGACACAATTAGAAGACTGAAAAAAAAAAAAAAGAATCCAATGAACAAATATACACTTTCTCAGGACTCATTTTCCAAATAAAATATATTTTCTAATAAGCAAAAATTGTTTCTGATATGGTCTATCATCTTGGTCACAGCTCAATAGAGCTACAAGATGATTAGGAATATATCAGGCTTTGTCCAGCAAAAGAACAAACTTGATCTACAACGCTGTGATTGGAACTATACTGTAAAAACAACTTCCTTTTATCACAAAGGCAGAGCCAAACAACTTTACAGCTATTCGGATGCCAACGTTGACTTAAAATTACATCTATCCACATAAAAAAGCAAAATTTCAAGCAGAAATCTAAACATGCTGGCATTATCACAAACAAATGAAATAAGTTATCGGTCTAACTTTGGTTAACAATAATGAATCTATAAGGTAGTGTTTGGAACCAAGCCATAAAAAGTTTCCACAAGGATTACTTTAGTCATGCAAATAATGATATTCATTAAAAATACAATATGTGTTAAATGCGCATCACAACATCAGCATGAACACATTCTCTCTTATAAAAATCTTCCAATCAATAACACATTTCAGCATATCTAGTCAACCATAGCAGTATTTCCCCCCTCTGGCTTGTAATACAAATAAAAAATTGTTTCTGTTATAGCCTATCAAGACTCAATGAAATGATAAAATAATTAGAAATACATCACTTTTATCCAGTAAAAGAACCGTCAAGTATTGGTGGTCGAGTGAGACAGCTGCTTTACAAGCAGTTGTTCCGGGTTAGCTTCCCGGCTAATGCTACAACACATTAGAAAAAAAAATAATAATTTGATCAACAACAGTGAGATTGAAACTATACTGTAAAATCCATTTCCACTTATCACAAAGGCAGAGCCAACACTGGTTAATATAATAACAGCTAATTTATATACATTATTCAGACACAACCAGAAGACTGAAAAAAAAAAAGATTCCAATCAACAAATATACACTTTTTTCAGGGCTTACTTTCCAAATAAAGTATATTTTCTAATAAGTAAACAAAAAATTGTTTCTGATATGGTCTATCATCTTGGTCACAGCTCAATAGAGCTAAACAAGATGATTAGGAATATATCAGGCTTTGTCCAGCAAAAGAACAAATTTGATATACAACGCTGTGATTAGAACTATACTGTAAAAACAGCTTCCTTTTATCACAAAGGCAGAGCCAAACAACTTTACAGCTATTCGGATGCCAACGTTGATCTAAATAATACATTTATCCAAATAAAAGAGCAAAATTTCAAGCAGAAATCTAAACGTGCTGGCATTATCAGTTTTCTACTATAAATACCTTTTTCTAGTAAACAAATGAAAAAGTCATCGGTCTGCCTTTGGTTACAGTAACGAATCTATAAGGCAGTGTTTGGAACCATGATATTCATTAAATATACAATATTTATTTAAATAAGTAAAACGTGGTAATCTATATGCATTACAACATCAGCATGAATATTCTGCCTTATAAAAATCTTCCAATCAATAACACATTTCAGCATATCTAGTGCATCACAAAATTTTAAAAACCATATGAATAAAAAATTATTTCAAAATAATTAGGAATATATCACATTTATCTTTGGTCAACAATGAGATTAAAATTATACTGTAAAAACCATTTATCACAAAAGCAGAGCCAAACTGGTTAATATAATAACAGAAGGAAATTTATGTACATTAATCAACAAATATATGTTTCTATCTTTTTCAGGTGTCACTTTCCAAATAAAGTATATTTTCTAATAAGTAAACAAAAAATTGTTTCTGATATGATCTATCATCTTGGTCACAGCTGAATAGAGCTACAAGATGATTAGGAATATATCAGTTTTTCTCCTGCAAAAAATACATTTATCCACATAAAAAAGCAACAAACGAATAGTTATTGGTCTAACTTTGGTCACAGTAATGACTCTATAAGGCAATGTTTTGAAACTACATAAAGTTTCAACAAGAATCACTTTAGTCATCCAGATAACAATGTTCATATTTGATAAATCATTAAAACATTTCATGTTGTAATCTATATATATATTAAAATATTGGAGTGAATATTTGACCTCCTTGTAAAGATCTTATAAATCAATACCTTTCTCTGACCCATAAAAGGTACATTACAAAAAAAAATCAAAATAAATTTTCTGCTATAGCCTATCAAGATTGAATGGATTTATATAATAATTAGGTATATATTAGGCTTTACCCAGTAAAAAAAAAAAAAATTTGATCTACAATACTGTGATTGAAACTAAAATTGTTTATTATACTGAATGTTTTTTACATATGTAGAGATTTTAACTCTAGGGTTTTCAGTCTATTCATCCTCCATTCCATATCTCGAGCAATAAATACACACATGCAAAAAAGATACAACACCCATATATATGTTGTGCCACTACTTTTTGACACTGGCCGTAATTTTACGAAGACTACAAAAATAAGATGGCGGGACGAGAGCAAACCTAGCTGTAAAACTTAGAACCAACTTGCGAAGCACATTCGACAATCATGGTTATTTCTTCATTTACGAACGGCGATCACCAAATATATTTTTAAAATGTAATCTTACATGGAGTTTTATTTCTACCAAATACATTTAACTATTTCTAATAAGTAAATTAAAACACAAGTAAAATGTAATTATTTATTATATTCCTTTTCTTATTGGGGATCTTTTCCTAATTCCTTTTACGAATCAAAACTCACTACATCTATTATAAAAAAAACACCAACGTAAATTTAATGGCAAACCTATATCTTTTTAAAATGTGATCCAAATTATTTAACAAGTATTCTTTTCTCGAGGGAACATGTGCAGTCACTTACCCTATGTATGACTGAAGTCCCAGTTGATTATGACAACCCTGATCAATCAAGGAGAGAAACTCTAAGGCGACTTACTAATAAGTATGCTGAATAGTGACACCCAAACCCTCTCCTTTTAATATTAAATATATTCTAAATCTTAATGGATGGCGTAGGTGTCAGTCGTTTGCTTACAGCCAACAGGGCATCCATTTTTTTCCATCAGGTACCCATTCCTCCTGTTTGGGCTTTTTTAGATCGAGCAGTTAATATTCATTCTCATATACATATTTGAAATATAATAAAAAAGATTATGTTAACAAACCAAAAAAAATTTTGATTAATAAAAATTAGTAACTTATAGATAATAATCTTTAGTAAAAAAAAACCTCTATTGTTGAAACAATTAAGTAACTGGATTCTATTACACAAGATGGAATAAAAGTTCACTAAGTAATAGTTCACAGTTACCCTGGATCAATCAGATTCAACTTTCTCCTGGTAAGCAAAATTCTTATATGCTGGTGTGTGGATCCTGTGTGTTGTTGGCTTTTATTGACATCCTCGCCTAGCTGGGGTAAACTTCCTCCTGTACATGGTTGACAATCATGGGCATCTCGAGGTGAATTAGAAAGATGAATTTCCAGAGGGGAGTGTCTTAATTGTTCTCTTTAGATGGAGAATATTTTCTTGGCACTGTTTAACAATATTTTCTGGCCACAGCTCTGGAGCTACAATACTTTAGCAAAATGGTCCAGACTGCTTAAAAAATTTTGAACACCACAATTTATGTTTAGTATCCTTTAAAGAACTGCACACACACTTTTAATTTTAAACTGATCGATACTTTGTAGCTTCTCATCCGCATTACACAGCTGATTGGTTGAATTTTTTTTAAGATTGCACGAAAACTATAAGCATGATGTCAACAGAAATCACAGCATTCTTGCTACTTAGTACCATCTTTCTAATGATGTATCTAACATTAATATCGAATAAAATTTAAAAATTGTTTTAAAAAGTGAATTTATTTTTATTTTCTGGTCAATTTATATATGGCTTACAAGGAGCAATAAAGGTAGAAAAATTTTATAGGCCTTATAACCCTAATATAATGGATTGATAATTCAGATATGAAGGCCTTCGACGCAATAAATGTAACCGGAATATTCTATGTTGTTAATTTTTAATATTTTTTTAAATTATTTGATGAAACAGTATATTAATTTGTTTGCATTTATATTGGTCTATGTAGTATATACATATTATATATTAAATCATCTATGCTTATACAGTATAATTTTTGTAGTGTAATTTTGGGTCTCTGATCCAAGTTTAAAGCAACCTGATTTTATAGATATGATTCTCAAATGGTTTAATAATTTATTTTAATATGTCTATATTTGTATTTGCTCTTGCATTGGGTTTGTATAACAAGTAATGATTTATATATAGAGAGCAGTGAAATGTAAATTTTAAAAACCGATATATACAGAAAGCTTGCAGAATGCAGTTGATAAAGCAATCAACAAATTTACTGGGCATAGTACCATGAGAAAATATAAACACTTAAAACTAAGATTTAAAATAGTGTGGGTGTAGTGGTAACAACAATGGTTACACATATACGCAAAGAAATAAATTCCGATTCTTGCCTATACCATGACACTCATATGCTGTGGAGTCAGTAATTTTGCATTACATTATATTCAAATTACAGCTAGCAACTGAGCTATATGCAAATAAATTTTATCTCTGTGGAACAATAAATATAACAAGATAGCATCACTGGTGTGCATATAAAATATAATCACTAATGTACACAAAAAAATATATAAAATAAAGTGGAAAACTCATTTTATCAGTAATACAGACAGTGGCCTGCAATTTTTAGTTTTACATAAACAAAAAACCAATTGCTATGATGACAAATGCATATCCATCTGGAAATAATTTGTTGTATCTTTTATTAGGATAAATCTTATAGATGCCTTTGAGATTTGGTTAACTTTTGGGGTAGAAGATAAAAATAAAGAATTCATACGAGGCTTGTTTTGAAGATTCTGGAGCTATGGATTATCTCAGATCATCAACATCAACCATTACCAATCCACTGCAGGATGATGGTCTCCTCTCAGATCTTTAGCCTCTCTTCTCCACATTACCCCTGCACACTTTCTTATTTCATCCATCCATCTCACATGTAGTCTCTTTCTGGGTCTTTTATCTCTTGGAATCCAATTTAAGATTTCAATTGTTCATCTATTTGTCATCTCTTTTAGCCCAACTCCACTTCAGTCTTTTAATTTTTCCAATGAGGTCAGTAACACCTGTTCTCTTACCCATACATTGCGTTTTCGATTTCTTGTTACTCCCAACATGCATCTCTCCATACTTCTTTGAGTGGTCTGAAGTCTCTGTATTGCTCTTCTATCAAGTGTCCAAGTCTCAGATCCATAAATAAAAACTGGTAAAACACATTTGTTAAAAACCTTCCTTTTCAAATACATAGGCATATTTCCTTTTAGTATCATTATTTCTACCAAAAGCACTTCAACCAAGTTTAATTCTATGATTAATTTTCATCCATTGTTTCCATCTGTATTAATAATCTGTCCAAAATATTTGTAGCTGTATAGCTTCTAACTCATCGTAATCAATCATTTTCATATTTTGGGAAAATTCATTAAAGATTAATCTTTTTAACATTTATCTTTAGTCTTACTTTCACCCGATTACTGCAGCTCTAAAGAATCATTTCAAAAACAACTACATCATCTGCAAAATCTAAACGACTTAAATAAACTCCATTTACTTTCACTCCAGCTTTCCCATTTTAATCCACAAAATACCTCTTGATGAGCTCTGCTGTAAAAAGTTTTGCATATGGAGTCGCCATCTTACACCCTTTCTCAATGTTATCTTTCCTAGTATCATTATGTAATCTAATTGCTATTGTTTCATTTTGATAAATATTCTTTAAAATATGACAATATCCTGGATCTATACTCTGATGATCCAATGCTTTATTTTTATAGAATCAAATGCCTTTTCATAATCTACAAATCCTAAGCATAATGGCAATTCGTTTATCCTTTCTATAACTTCTCTCAATACCTGAATACGATCTACTGTACTAAAACCACTTTTAAATTCAACACGTTCTCTTGGTTGGTGGAAATCCAATGTTCTCTATAGACGAGTTATAATTATCTTGGTAAAAATTTTATATAAAGCCAATAAAAAAGGCCAATACGTCTGTAATTTCCAATATCTTCTTTATTACCTTTTTTAAATAATATGGCATTCTTCCAATCATCTGGGTACATCTTTATCATGTACACATTTGTTTTCTTCGCCTGCTTCTTTTAATATATCAATTATAATTCCATCGTACATTTAATTGTATGTCTTACTTCATTGAAAATTAAATAGATAAAGGAGGTAATATTACTATATAATTCTTGATAAGTCTTTTACCCATTTCATGATATCATCTCTTTTTAGTAACTATTCCATCTGTTTCTGTTATTGCAGATATAAATTTCTACCCATTTCATTTCTTTTTAGTAATAATTCCATCTGTTTCTCTTATTGCAGATATAAATTTCCTACCAATACCACAATGTTGTTTTATACTCTTGAGACTTTTATTCTCTTCTACAGCTTTCTTTGCTAGTTCACAGCTATACTTTGTTATATCATTTTCAATTCTTTTCCGCACCATTTTACAAAATTCAAAGATCCTCTTTCATGCATCATTTTTGTATATCTTCATATTCCTTTTCTTCATAAATTCTTTAATCTCAGTAGAAATTTTATTGATCAATTGCTGCCTTTTTTCTACCAGCTATCTTTGTTGCAGTTTTTAAAAGTATATCAGTTATATTCATATTAATTTCATTTAAATCTGAATCATGTTCAAAATCTACTAATACTTGAAATCGATTTGTAATTTAAATTCATTAGAATGTTTCTGGCGATTAGGAATATCAACTAAATATTTTTTTTTTTTAAAATAATTTTTCTCTAGTTTTGCATTAACATGTATGGTACATCTTATGAATCGATGATCACTTCCTGTGTTAAATTTATTTAGAACATTAGTCTTGAAATACGCGATTTATTTAACGCAATTTAAGTTACGCGATTCATGTAACTCCGATAATGCACTATTACTTTAAATAATAAATTTGGCGCACTTACGACATATTAAAAGTAATAGCAGATTATTGGAATTCGACTTTTATCTTAGTAATTTCAATATTTTCAGTGCTTTATAATAGTAGGATTTTATGCAATAATGAAATTAAAATCATGATTTCCACATTTTATGTATACACACATTAAATTTTACAAGATTATAATATAAATTTGTTCAAACATTGTGCGTGTTAATTTTGCATTTTAAATCACATTCTGTTTTTGCTTTTTCAAACAGAACGTAATCAATTATTAATCATTTAGTGTCTGCAAGTTTATTTTTAAAAGGTGAGTAATAGCAGTGGGGCACAAAATTAAAAACAAAAATAAGAATTTAATTTTTAGTTGTTAGATTAATTACTAATTACGTTGACACCAGAAAACCATTAACACAACATGAATGAAGTTGGCGCTAGTTGTATTTCCTCTTGTGAAGAATCTGATTTTTTATCAGTTTGCAAATGAACCTGTTTAACGGCAAATAGCGATAATTAAAACGTGTATTAAAAATGTTAAATTATGCATAAAAATATATTATTTTGAATAAAATTAAATATTATAGTCAAAAAAAGTTTGTCTTGTATAAATTTTTTTCAAATTTGAAATTTTTTATTAGTCATATTTTATTTCATTTTTTTTGCGCGAATTTTAAAGTAATTTTACGTTGGTGCTTTGCTTTTACGAGATCTTTGAAAAATCAGTCCATATCCCCCCTTTTTCAAGGTAAGTTACATCTATTTTTGCGTGATTTCGTTTTCTGAGGAATCTATCTATCGCGTAAAACGAGACCCAGGTGTATGCACTTTCTGTTAGTCAACATATAATCTAATTCTGCTGTACCTTCATTTGCATGCCTCCATGTCAATTTCCTTTTTAACATTTTTCTCAAAAAAGAATTCATAATGTAGTTTTTCTGCAAACTCCACAAGTCTGTCCTCTCATTTCTATTACCATAACCAATTGGACATTAGGAATTTACCCTGCTCGATTCCTTTAAGTCCCCCAAGAGGAAAAAAGGATTTCCTTTCAGTTAATAGCAAATTCCTTTCTGCAGCCTATCTCAGGTAAGAAGTATAATATATGGTTTGAAAGATAATTTTGTAGGAATACAAAGAAATTATCAATGAAGATGTATTTTAAACTTAATTAATAAATTAGAGATCATGAACAATAAAGTAATAATAATGTTGGATGCTGAAAATTAATTTTTCCATTATTTTTTGAATGGTAATCATCAATGTAGTTTTTTGCTCTAACATTATCAAAACTGAAGTTATTGTGAAATTGTATCTCACGTCAGTTTTTTTAAAAATTGAATGTGGCGCCTGGAACCATACCAGTTAATTAGTAGAAAAAAATGTGGATCAATCAGCGTAATAGATAATGAAACTTTTATTATCTGAAGTTTCAACAATAGAGCCAATTAAAAAAAAAAACAACTATACTTTTCTTACCCTTCCTAAGAATTTCAATTTAAAACAAAAACTTTTATTAGACAGAAATCTTCAGATTCAATTTTGAACTAAATAATTAACCTGAAGGAATGCCAATTCCTTAGAGAGAAATAAAAAAAACTTTTACAATAATATATGTAAAAAAAATTTTTTTAAAAAAATAGATACGTTTTTAATAATATATGCATGTATATAAGAGCTGGCAAAAAGTACTACGTCAATGTATTGAGGAATTGACATCTTAATATAAACCAAATACTGATTGTATATATGTATGGGAGATTACGATCTGGTCCCAACTGACGAGTGCTGGTTCTGTATGAAATATATTGGGATCATGTATCTTTTCCATGTGTGTGGTCAGGTATATTGTTTGCTGGAGATAAAATGGAGGATGAAAAATCCAAAATGCAAATCCCTTTACTGTACAATCTAAACACTTCATTTATCACAAAAGCTGAACCAAGTTACTAGTCATGAATTCTCTCCTTTTACACCTCATTCCAAAAATTACAACACATGATGAACATTTCTTATGCTGTCTCATAACTTATTAAAACAGGCAAAAACTCTCCATATAGGGTCCCACTCAGTGGAAGCCAGAATAATCAATGGATGCCAGAAGGCTTGTGCATAAAATCCCTACCTATACCTACTTATCCAATGTCCTCAGGTGCAGTGCCTCTCAGATTAAAGGCTCCTCACTGATGAAAGTCACTAGCTAAAAACTAATCTGGGGATATTGGATGAGTAGGCACTAGAAAGGGATTTTATGCACAAGTCTTTCTGGCATGCACAGAGTGGCACTACTGTATGGAGAGTTTTGCCCATTTTCATTCCAAACTCCAGTTCGAAAGCTAATAGTCAACAAACCCACCAGATGTTCAAATTCTTACCTGTGTGTAAAGAAACTATCATGGATTATAAGAATAAGCCATACCAACTATAAAACCCATTGATAAAGTTGACTTCAGCTAATTAATTGTATGTTGTATATAATGATTTTCTTTATTTTAATATAGGACCAAGTAACTTCAATTTAAAATTTATGAAATTAATAATAAAGATGATGAGGTACAACCTGATGACGCTACCTAAGATATATATAAATTTCACGTTTATATATGTACAATACACACCCATTTGTTATTTGTTTATTTCAATGTTTGTGTTTATTATTTTTTAATACATTTTCTATATATTTTTATTATTATGTGTGTCTTAAACTTATAACCCTTTTTTATCGCACACATGTTATACTTAACAAGGGAGTTTTCCTATTAAACCATCACAGCATTAACTAAGACAAAAAAAAAAAAGTATTACATTTATGACGTATATAATGTTTGTTTATGTTAATCAGAACATGTAGTGGATAGTCTTTATGGATCAGGATGGGAAATATTGATATAACCCAAACATAAATGAATAACCATGAATGTCTAAATGAGTTATTCCCAACCTTGTTTTAAACTTTATTATTCAACAGTCAATAAATGTTAAAACATGTTTATTTACTTTTCTGTGGTTAAATTCTACTTAGTCATATCCTTACACACATATGACGATTACTATTTTCATGTAAACAATAAACTATACTCATGGTACATATATTAAGAAATGGTGATACAAATATTCCCTGAACTTGAGAACCATATCACATCTCCCAGAGTAATAGCGGGAGTAAATGACAATATGTAGATGATAAGAGTAGAATCAGTAATTTAAATCTTACTCTCTTCTCTTTCAGGTACGAGTTTAATATAAGAAGGTATGCGTGAAAGTAGATAATAAGGACTTTACTCACCAGAAGGAACCCATTCACCTTTGTGTATTCAACGATTACTGTCCAGTTCCAATATAAATAAAAACCAATCATCTTGGTTATAGCATAATTTAATCACCTCTTTCTGTTCATTACTGGGCATATCATATTCATGATGGCACAAACAAAAACAGAAAATTCCTATCAACACAATTAAGATAATCAATTGATATAACAGAGCAAGATGGACTTAGAAGGGATTGCAAAAAGTATATTGAGATTTAAATATATCAAAAATTAAATTATAATGCCATATCTTACTCATTTGAAAAATGGGTATTTCAAAGTACATCCAAAGTGTAAAAGATAGGTCTTGCTTTTACACTGATGAATATAAGTTGTTTCTTTTTTGAGAAAACAAGACAAACAGGAATGATGACTACTCAATACAGTAAATAATGAAAATATCTTTAAAAGTTAAGAAAAAAATGATACATCTACATGTATACAAAAAACAAGATCGAGAAGTGGGGTAGCAGATATATCAGAAATTTATCAATATAAGAATTACAATTGCAAAAAATTAGACAAAGTGCAAAGAAATAGAAGCTCTGCAATAAATTTTTAAAAGCTAAATTTTTTGGGGACAATCAGAATTTAAAAAAAAAAATTACCGGAATAAGATGTAAACATTTCAAGTCAAATTTATATAGATGTATTTAAAAACTTTTATTTTCAATAATTTTGCATCATAACTGGATTCCTATTGAAGATTTGAATAAATATTCAAGAAAATCCAAATCTAAATTTGTCATCTGCTACATAAATGCCAAGATGTTTCTTATTAATGGTAATAATAACTGTGATAAGCATTCACAGATCACTACACCCAAATACAGAGTTGGGTGACATCTGATTAACTGACTAAATAATACCTAAATCAATGTTTTGGCAACTCAATATTTAAACACTTGTGGATTTCATAACAAAACTGTGATCACATCTCATATAACTGACAATTAACACAACACTAGGAACTAAATAACACATTAATATGGAAGGGGGGGGGGGAGATCAGTATTCTAATCTTGATATACGAATGTAGATTGTCAAATTATCAAAATGACAGATATCACTAACTACCACTAGGTTATGAACCATGTTGCCAAGACATTATATTCATCAATCTGCTAATTAAATATTAACATACTTTTTATACGCTTTGACGAAGTAACTGTAATTTAGTTTAAAATCTGTTGGTATTAAGTCTAAATTTAGATGAGCGTTACATTCAATTTTACAAATTAGAAGACTGCCTATGCCTCAACTTCCCCTAATATTTTCCAACTCTTGTAACTAATAATACCAAATAACCACAAGAAAGCCAATTGGCCTTGCAAAAAGTTTAAAGAGAATGTGCAAATGAGAAAGATTACTTTGAAAAGTATCACATATCTGCCTAATGTCCTCATCTGAGAATGCCACTTTTTCAAAAAATCTACAAAATATATTTTTTGACATTTTCTTAAAATGTATATCATTTTCATCAACTTTACATATAAAATGATTTTTATTCATTGGGTTTTTCTTAGGCATTCAATGAGTAATAAAATTATTATTTTGTTAGTCGGTGATTTTTTTTCCAGAGTAATTCATTTGGGTATGTACTGCAAAAGGATATAGCAATATAAAATTGTCTCAACAATCATTAATTGTTATTCTTAGTGGTTCAATAGTTACACAAAACAATTTATTAGCATATCAAACAGAATAATCCATCTTTGTTAAGGTATCTTTTTATTTTATGACATAAGTACTTAAATAACTACAACACTTTTCTATATATAAAATTTTGAATTATTTGATAACATGATCATTTCTGATAGTTTGTTCATTTTCCACCCATATGACAAAATGTAAATAGTGAAACAATAACATGCAGATTAATAGACCACAAAAAATAATACATTCAACCCCAATATTAATCACTGTCAATTATAAGGCAAGGTAATGTTTCGTGATTTGAGCATGCCAGTGGGTTTCACCAATTCTGGCTCTAGCACTATGTATCAGGTAACTTGCAAAAAAAAAAAAAACAGGCTTTCATCATTACAAACTTCATATGAATAGTTATGTGTAGCTTAACACATTGGTAAAATGCATACATAAAAATTTCTACAAGAATAGAATCAAAAGCAGCCTCAATGTACTAATCACGGGATTTTATTTTTTTTGTTAATTGCAGGTTTTTTTATATTTAGATAATACATATTACTAATGTATTATGAAAAGATATGGCAATATAAAATTGTCTCCAGTTAAGATTAAACCTTATTCTTAGTAATCTAACAGGTATCTTTATTTCATGACATAAGCAAATACATAACCACATTTTTCTACAAAATCTCTAATTTTAAACCCCATTTCAGAAGTTTAGATTTTAAACTGAGCTTGTGCTGAATCAGTACATCTTACATTTATGGGTCTTGGACAATTCGATCCACCATCTTGCTATGTTTAAAATGTTTTTCTACGATGGATTTACATTTTTGTATTTTTCTCTTAAAAATTTAGCATTCGTAAGATGTTTTTTACCGTTGAAATGGACTCTCGCGGCTTGGTCTAATTATTCAATTACTGATGTATTTTTTTTTCTATGATGAAATTTGCATTTATTGTTTTTTTCTGAAATGCAATTTTTATATCTTTTTTTAGATTTAGCATTTGTGAAATGTATAAACTCACTTAAGGCTTGCTCCGATTATTCATTTGCTGATAAATGTATTTGTGAGCCTTCTTGTAGAAGCTAATTGTAGTGATAATTCAGATCTAGAAACTGCATTGACCAAAAAAAAAGTTGAAATCATTTTCTTTGCAAGGACGAGCAGGGGAATTGCATCTAGGGCTTCATGACCGGACTTCAATCTGTGTCACACCAGCATCAATTTTTCCATCAGTAGGTATTCAATTAGTTTTTTATTACTTATATTTTTATATGATAAAATATGCTGTTGAATTTTAGGCAATTTACATTTCAATGACAATAAAAACATTTTCATTCACACAGAGAATCATATACTTAGCATGGTTAGTGCAATAGGCAAGATAAATCGTGATTTTATTTATACGATCATACATTTATTGCACGATTACAGTAGCATCGTATTCATTTGTTACAATTTTGTAATAATCTCTTGAACACACTTTCAAACACCCTCATATATCATCTCCCATACCCATATAATATAATCAGTGGTCATAATAAATGTGTTTATTTTCGTGTTTATTGATTTATTTAGTTTTTATTCATTTTATCTTAAGAGAAATTGTTGTTCGACTTTGAGTACTTTTTACTTCAAAAGAATACATATTTTAGGTTACACCCCATTTTTCAGTAATATAATACATTACAATAATATCTCATAACCTTTTCTTACAGTTTGATATTTATTTTTTGAGCACACTTTTTAATTGAAATGAATATATTTTAGGTCACCCCATTTTTCAATTAACCTTTCCGAAGGTCACTTCATTATTGGCCAAGTGAGGTAAAACCCTGAAAGTTTTAATTGGTCAATTCACAAACTCTTTGATAGAAATATTTTCATCTTTTAATATATATTAATTTTAGTTTCATTTTCAAAAAGTATATTAATTATTTGTAATGTTAGGAAAGTAAACGAATGTTTTTTTCAAAAATATATTTTTATTTGTATTTTATAGAAATATTCAAAAGCGAAAAAAATCAAAGAAAATATTACGAGCAAATTACAAGCAATGCAAACGTCATTTATATCCCTCCCAGATTTACATTAAGGAATTTTTTAGTAAAATCTTAGCGTTTTTCTAAAAATTATACTTTCAGCATATTTTAACCAAAATACATTATAATATATAAATAAATGCCAGAAAAATATTCTAAAACATTAATCTTTGAAAATCAAATGCTAACACTGGTTTCTTTTTCAATTTACAATCGTGTAAAGTATACAATTTTTTAATCTTTCCATAGTTTTTTTCCTTCAAAAAAGAGGCCCAAATTGTACCTTTATACAATTACAGATATATGCATATATGCTATCACGTAACTCAAAATATATGAAAAAGAAATGCTAATTTTATTTATTGAATTATAAATCAAAATTTTTGGGTCATATATATTCTAAAATGTAAATTATATTTTATATGAAAGAAAACCATATTTATATAATTTTTGTCCAAAAAACCCGATGGATATAATGAGAGGTGAAAATGAATATATATATATATGCTATCACGTGACTGAAAATATATGAAAAACAAATGCTGTTTATTTTATTATTAAAAATATATTATTATAAAAATATATATAAATCAAGTTTTGATTCACATACTTTCTAAAACCTAAAATATTTTGTAAAAAAAATATGATATTCAAAAATTTATAGATAAGCAAACATAAAAAGAAAAATCATAAATAATTATTATAACTTACCAATTGAAAGAATAATGCAAATTATTAAAAAAAATTGAAAATTATTTTGCAGATTAGCAAAGACGAACATCTTTTCTCTAATAGGTAGAAAAATCAGTGAATATGGGGCTACAAAATTACCATCCACGAAAAAATGAATAAATCATTAATTATAACTGCCATCTATGTGAAACTTTACAAACTAATACCTGAATCATATATGCATGTGCTAAAATCGAAAAAACTAAAATATTCGGACAAATCTACTAACAGTTGTAAAAGGAAATTCAAAATGCGATATTGCGTTGAGTACTAATGCCACAGGTGGCGCTTTGTCCGCAACAATGCGTTGAAATCTATCAAAGCGTTAATAAAACTACTACTTTTGTAAAATAACTATATTTTCAGCAATTTTATAAAAATAATTTATAATATGTACGAAAAAAAAAAAAAACACTAAAACATATATTTTCATTTTCAGCGGTGAAAAAATATTTATTGGAATCATCAGCCAATAACAGTGAGAATGGATGGCCCAGCCAATCAGCATTAGCCTTCTTTTGTTAAACTTAAAACACACTTAGTATTAATTTTTTACTTGTAAAATAATTCAAAAGAGGGCGGCATCTTACGGAACTTTTTTTTTTTTTTTTTATGTAATGACTATTTTATGATCTTTATTACATTCTTTTATATTTGCTCTAACATATTTTTATATTTATTGCATTCAAACAGAAGATATGTTATAAATTATATTCATTATAATTTTTTTTAAAAATTCAAGATGGCAACTTGAGTGCCTAAGAGTTATGGAAAATTTTCAATTATCTGAATAATGACAATCTGTAATTAATCAGCAACCTTCATCTGGGTTGATTTGATCTATGCATTTTCCTTTACACAAGCTTTTAATGATATGTGTTTTCTAAATACCTGTCTTAAAAACACCTGCTTATATGACAAATTTAAATATTTAAAGAATAAAATGCAGATAGACGACAAAAAAAAAATACATCCAATCCCAAGTTTGTTCAGTCAGCCAATATAAGGCAAGGTAATGTTCCCTGTGACTTGAGCATGCCAGTGGGTTCAGCCATTTCTGGCTCTGGCACCATGTGTCAAGTAACTTGCAAAAAAATGGCTTTCATCATTACAAACTATATTATTCACATACTTTTTAAGTGCTATTTAAAGCATTTACTAATAAATATATATAAAAAAAAGATTTATATTGAAAACTTACTTTCACTCACTTGAGAAAAATGAAATTTTATTTCAACTTTCAAATATACCACAAAAATAAAATTAAGGCAAAATAATGACATGAATTAAAATATTTTTCAAATGCAACATTAGGTTAACAGCAATTAGTGATGAAATGAAATAGTAATGTGATAAATATCAGAATTTATAGAAAAAAAAAGCAGTCTAGTTTTTACTGGCTTTTTTTAAAAAAAAAACTAAATTATGTGATATAAGTAAATCAAGCTTATAATTCTTTAAAAAAAAAAAAGGTAACACGATTATGCTTATTATAATTTTTATTTATAATAAAGTGATTTTATTCTCATGCATACTTTTCAAATTGTGTATTGATTTTAATTTATAAAATCATCTGCATTTTAATCTGAACGGATTGTTCGTGTTTATAAAATATGTATATAAAAAAAATTTGATCAAACTCACGAGTATCTTTTACTGCAACAAGATACATACCTCAAGATTCACTTTATTTTAACAACATAACTGAATGCTTTTATACTTTTTATTTGCTTTTATAGATTTAAAAAAAAAAATTTTTATAACAATACCTAATATTAAAATTACAATTATATATATACTTTAATGTTTTATTAAAAAGGCCTTTTCAAAGTCTACTGCTTGCTAGATAATATAGGGAGACACTTCCATTAACTAAACATAACTAATCCAAAAAATTTCTATTACCCAGAGAAAATTATCAAGTATTATTTGCATTATTTTAATTACTACTATATAAAAATATTGGTGCTAGTTGTAAATCACATCACGAATAAAATAAAGTGGTTAACAGGTTTCTCTGGCCATAATTGCTGAGATTCTTGGCTTCGTTTAAGAAGTCATAATACATCACATCGAGTCTGATTTCTAACCAGTTTACAAACGAACCCTAGTGTTGATTAAAATTTGTATGAAAAATGTAAAATTAAATACTGTAGTTAATAAAAAAACGTAAAAAAAGTTTGTCTTGTATTAATTTTTTTCTTCAAATATTTGAAATTTTTTATTAGTCATACTTTATTTGCTTATTTTTTTTAATGCGAATTTTAAAGTAATTTTTGCTTGTTGCATTGCTTTTATGCGAATTCTGAAAATTAGACCCTATCCCCCATTTTTCAAGGTATTTCTTGTCTATTTTTTTTAATGCGGGTTTTCTGTGGAACCTATCTACCGCATAAAAGAGCCAGGTGTACTAAATAAAAAAATGTATGTAGATATTTCATAGGTTTTTTTTTTCAAAAAAATAATTTCAAGACATGCTTTTGTAAATGTATCACAGATAAGTATTCTCATTTCTTACATATAGAAACTTGTAGATTGGGTGGGGGGTGTCTACAGCAGCCCTCCCAAACACTTAAAAAAAAAAAAAAGCATATTATATATTCTTTGGATCTCACATTTCATATTAAAACAGTAATTAATAGAGGTTCATTATGACAATACAATTAGACTAAACCTAAAATCCTTACTTTTCTAAGGCCGGATTTTTTTCCAGATGTCCACGTATAGCCTTTCGTATCATAGTATTTTTTCCCATCAAAATTTCTATTTTTTTTTTTAAAAAAAAACCATATTTTATTAAAACGAAAGTTAACTTTTATGTAGTAAAATCAAAAAATACAACAAAAAAAGCACAAAAAATACTATACCTGAAGTCCCTCGAAGGGACATTCTAATTTGCTGCATCTGACGAGATCCTACATTGTCAGCCCCAACAATAAAGCATTTTGGATATTCATCCAAAAGTTTCTACAATAAAAAAAATTGCGCAGATATGAGTTTTGTGATTAAGGAATAATCATTTAAATTCCAAATGATTACAAAAATTAAAACAACTTACAATAAGTTTAAGAAAATAGTTGGACTTCCAAGTTGCTTTGTCTTCCCTGCCCATCTTGTGATCCAGGGATAGCCCTTCAGAGGTTTAAAGACTAAAAAATATTTTATATTTAAAAAAAAAAAATGGACAGAATTATCCAAATAATATATTTGACTAAAAGTTTGTCATCTTGATCATAGCTCAATGGAGCTACAAAATGATCAGGAATATACCATACTTTGTCCAGCAAAGGAACAAATTTGATCTACACCACTGTGGAACTAGTTTACAAAAACAGCTTCCACTTTACAGCTATCAGGATATCAATGTTGACTTAAAAAAAACTAGCAATTCGATGCCCACTTATCTAGCCTGGTAAATAAAATATTTTCTAATGTGTTTTAAATAAAGGTGTTTTCGATATGGCACATTAACTTGACCACAGCTTAATTACACTTCACGACGATTCCATCAGGCACTAGCCAGTTTAAAAAAAACCGTGTGATGCTGACAAAATTTGTTCCTTGAAAATATAAATGTATTAAAGTAAAATTATAAATATAGTAGATAAAAAATATCAAAATCCAAAATAGAAGCCATTTTAAAAAATATTTGTCCAAATGTTTATATATATAATAAAATTTAAAGATTTTCCTGGGCTATATAAATATATACTTTAAGCATTAACATGTTTGAGCCCCTTAAAAGTATATAACATACATTTATTATTGCAAAATCATTTACGCAACTTAAAAAAAAAAAAAAAAAATCAAACTAAATGTCAGGTGACTGCGCAAATAGTTTATATTTACAGTAAAAAGAGAATAAACCATGTTATTTTTATTAAATTTGCAATAATTTGACTGCATTTTGTCACTAGAGAAAAAATGCATTTGATTTAACTTTTCAGAATAAATGGACTAAGAATTTAAAAAGTGCGACAGATTTAAATCTTGTCCATACAAGAAATTTACTGTATACATCATTTAAATTATGAATCTGAGGAATGTAGAAAATGTAACCAAAAACTGATTAAAATTGTCAAAATTGTGCAATTTATAAGTAAATATAAAATTAACAATTTTCAACATCCACCCCACTTACTCCCATTATTATTTTTAAATAATGATAATTTTCCCAGATTGTTTTAAATAAACCTAACTAAAACTAACATTTTGTAAAAATTGAATCCAGAAACAGATGTTTCTGATATGGTCTATCACCTTGGTCATAGCTCATAGGAACTACATGATGATTAGGAATATATCAGGCTTTGTCCAGCAAAAGAACAAACTTGATCTACAACGCTGTGATTGGAACTATACTGTAAAAACAGCTTCCATTCATCACAAAGGCAGAGCCGAATAACTTTGCAGCTATTCAGATACCAACGTTGAATTTAAAAATGTGTTTAAATATAGCAAAACTGCAAGTAAAAATTTTATTATTGGCATTGATACTCATAGCAATGGGAAAAGGCTTCCAGTCTACAATATATTTCTAATTTTCTCAAAATTCATTATTTTCTAAATAAAATTTTCCTTAACAAGTCATGAATCGGCATTATCAAAAATTAGTTAATGCCCAGGCATAGGTTTAGAATCAGTTTGCAAATTTTTTTAATTATGTTTGTTGATTATTCAATATACTGTACAATAAAAAAAAAAGAGGGGGGGGGGAATAAGTTTTATTTGCATAAATGCACCAAAAGATAAAAAAAAAAAAGGTTTTCGCAAGTGTGGAACAATTATATTTAAAAATTGTACCAAAGCCAAATTCCTTGCAACTAAATGCCCATTTTGCATTGATATTAAAGGATTATATTGGCATTAACTAATACAAAATCTAAACATGATTGCTCCACTTTAATTTGTGAAAGCTGATATAAACTTTTTGCTTAGTGCATTTATGTAAGCTTCCTATTCAAAAGATCCACTGAGCTCTGAAAAAACAAACTACAAAGCAATAAACAAGCAAGTCATTTATCAATTTCTATATTTTGTTTTCTAATAGTAATGATTTTTTTAAAAAAAATATGCATTCCAGTTGTTTTTAGGGAGCACTTGTTTTAAATATTTTATCATTGTTCCTTAAGGGTAAATACTGATTTCCAAATAAACATCCATAATAATGAAAATAATATTGATAGCTACTTTCAAATAATCTAGTGATGATTGAAAACCCAAAGAACAAACTATGTAATGTTTTAGGCAATACTTTTATTATTATTTAATGATCCTATAGATTAATAATTTTCCGTTCATTATTTAAAAAATATATGGATGGAGTAGAGATCGATAGTAATATAGAAATTTTTAAGAATTTTGCAGAATATATTGATGCTGAAACAGAAATGTGCCTATACGAGGCATGAATTAATGATATTAAATGAGTATTCTACCATGTGCTTATTTTCATTGAAGTGTATGCCCATGACTTTGTAGTATTCATGTTGCAAATACAGTTTAGCACAATGATTTGCATATACTTTATTGTATGACATGTTTGGGCTTCATCAATTATTTGTGCTTATTAATTACGCTTTCACATGAACATTAGATAGATTAATCAGAAATCATCTTATCTACTTATCTTGTGATATTGTAAGTTTATATATAGGTACTTTCTCGCACGTGTAGATTGCTGATTGGATTATCACTAGATAAAATTATCAATGGTAGAATCTGGCATATTAGGTATTAACAATTAGTGTAATATTAGATAAATGCAGATATATAAGATTCTGTGCATTGACTTCAAATTAAAAGAACTGGCTCTAGCATTATTAATCTAAATAATTAAGTCCTATGCATCATCTCCATTCCATTTTTATGCTATGCATATTGAAGTTTATGGTTAAGTTGGAAGATCACATTCAATGAGGCAAATTAGCTTGATGACTAGTGGTAAATATAATGGATGATAATTTTATGCTTCAATCAGGGTATCAGATCTATTCTATAATATTTATAAGGAGTATAATTGAAAAGCAGGAACATTTAAAATACAAAAATTCAACGGTTCGAGTATAGCAGACTATTTTTTTTAAAAAGGTATCAAATAGTCAATCTTTAAAGTTTAAACCATTTAAGTGTAAGCATTTTCATATTTATCACTGTGTATGAACTAAAAAAAATTGGAATATTTGCATTCCCATTCATGTCATAGGAATTTTATTACAACCTGGAATTTGAATGAACAGGTGTTTGCAGAAGCCCAACATTTGGAGTATCATGTGCAACCCAGACTTAAGTCTGTTAAGATATACTAATAGGTGCTGAGAAGTGATATTTAAGATATTTTCCCAGAAGAATAATTTAGGTATAACCACAAAAATAAATACTATACTGAATTAATAAGATTTCAGAAAACAAAAAATAAAACAAGTATATGGTTGGCAGAACAAATGTAACAAAATTAAATGAAACTGACAAAAAAAAAAAGGAATGCAATTTTGAAACATTGTTATGGTGAAAATTCATCTCTGAAAGCTATAATCACAAAAAAAAGTAGGTGGTGAATTAATATAATTATAATTACAGGTTTATGATGATTAAATAAAATATGATGAAAATATTTAGAAAAATGTTTGAAGCATAGTTATAGTGTAACTTGGTTGAAAGAATAAAGCATCAGAAGTCTAAATGTCCAGTAGTATCACATTGGTATATTACTGGTTTTTACTCAATATTAGGAATATAGCAGACATTGTCCAGTAAAAGATCAATTTACAATGCTATGATGCTTTCATTTATCACAAAAATAAAACCAGATAACTTTACAATTATCAGTCAACAAAGACAGTTTTTAAAAAGTAATAATAAAACAATCTATGCATTCATAAAAGTTCTGGAACACTGTTTTCTTAATATACATCTATTCCTATGCTTAGCAATACTGTATTTATGATCTATTATTGGTCCTGGTATAATAGCTACAAAATAATTGGAAATTTATACTCGATATCCGATGCCATGATTGGAATTGTATAATGAAAAACAATCGCCCTATAGAAGAGAGCCAACAATTCTAACGAATTTAAATGCTAGGAATGTATTTAAAATAACTAAGTTATTCTTTAATTTGTGAAGAGCAGTCTAATAAATTTTAAAACATACATTTAACTATTGAAGTATAATACTGCTCTAACTTATAGTATTTAATGAAGTTAACCATTTGTCCTAACTTTAATAAAATTATGACAAATCTAATTCTAGAAAGTAAATCGGAGGCAGGATCATTTTTAAGATTACAGGTGAAATAGTACATTTTTAGATAAGGCTTTTCTCTAGTGAGTTTACTTAATCTAGTCAATTTACTCATGATCTTGTACTCCAATTGCAAAAGATAATGAATGTTTCGATATTAGTTTAAACATAATGAAGGCAATTTACCCCCCCCCCCAATAAAGTTATGCTCCATAGTATTAAAAAAATTTCCTATTTTGAGATTTTATAAAACAAGTTACTTTTTATTTATATCAGAATAATTCGATTTTGATATATAACTTTTTTAGGAGGGACAGTCAAATGTATTTGCATCTGGATATTGTAAAATTGTTCTACATTATCAAATTAGTAGCTATTTTTAGCATAATTTCAATTTTGTAACTTAATGTTCATCAATTGCAAAATGATGCCGAAAAGTCTTTGCTAACATTTTTAATAGTATTCCTTAAAATATGTGGAAGATCTTGGACATTTAACTAATGGGCTATCAAAAAGAGAGCAAACATTTAAATTGATGGAAAAACATAATTTTTTTGCATGTGATACATGTTAGAATTGTTGCACCATTATGATTTCTTAGATTGCAATAATTTTTGTTGGCTGTAAGAAATCATAATGGTGCAACAATAAATTTTGAATTATCATAATAAAAAATCTTACAACCAACAAAAATTATTGCAATCGAAGAAAATTATTAAATGTTAAAAGAATTTTTTATGTAAGTCTTGAATCTCGGGAAGGTAAGTTTGCCTATTGCTGCATGTATTGTAAGAGAAAATTTGTGCTGAAGCTTTTATCTAGTTATGCATAGTATAATTTATTTTTGGCAATGAAAGCGCGGAATATTTTTCATCAAACTTTTACTTAGATATAAAAAATTAACAAATAATATTTTTGATATTTTTTTTTAAAAATAAAAATGATTTAAAAAAATAATTAAGTTATACATATTTTATCTTACTTGTCGCGTACAGGTAACTTGGTGTTCGCGTACCAACGGTTGGAAACCGCTGTAAAAGATCATTAATTTGCACACAATACATTTAAGACTGAGCACAACTATGACCCCCAAGAAATGGCAAAAATTACTCGATTAGCGGGGTCTTTTAATTTTCCTTCTAATATGCTTTGCTTGTATGGCTATAATTTGAGTTATTTAAAAGTCAAAAAAAAATTTTAAACTTGCACTATCTAAAAAAAATTTTCGGTTGCGAATCACGATGTTGTATATGCTAATGGTATGCAAGCTTTAGTCAATATTTAAAAAACTGGTTTTTTTTTGCAAATGTTCATATTAAAAATACAAATTATTTTTGTTAACATTATCTATCATAAATGGTTTCTGATTACAATAACTAATTCTGCTAGATTTAGGGGGAAATATTCACTAATAAACGTGGCAAGACGTAAAATCATATTGTAACATTTTAACAATTTTCATATCATGATCAATATAAATTTTAGAAACATATTTAACCGATAAAACATGAAATATTAACAATCAATTCTACAGAACGTCTAGTAATGAAGTCCGCCATATTGAAATTGTAATTTGAATTGCCATATTACATAATTATATTGCTTTAAGTTACATATATATATAGCACTAAAATTGCTTTTTGCATGTATACAACACGAATACCTTAAATCTAATATGTAGAAAAACGCAATTCTACAC
This sequence comes from Epiperipatus broadwayi, assembly GCA_028023455.1. Lineage (NCBI taxonomy): Eukaryota > Metazoa > Onychophora > Udeonychophora > Euonychophora > Peripatidae > Epiperipatus > Epiperipatus broadwayi. The sequence continues at coordinate 323,595 of JAQFVV010012516.1, read as the reverse complement.
GTGACAAATAATTTCGGCAAAAAGGCCGGAAAAAAACCCCCTTCATTTTATGACTAACAGTAATTAGGGATTTGAAATTTTTTCACCAATATGTTGCCGTTTTTATTCAACAGATTAAAAAAAATGTATTACAAATCAAGATGTATTTTATTTTCACAATAAAACAAATTAATAAATAATGATATTTTTTTATAATTACAAATGAATAATAACGTTCAATCAACAAGAGAAAAAAATAAAGTATTAAAAAGAACTAATAATAACTCCTAACTATCCTCACTACAAAATTTTTACTCGATTGCAAGATTTAAAAAAGATTATAATTCAATTCATTGGACTAAAAAAAATTTACAACTTACCTTCGGTTAAAGCAAATTGGAAAAGAAACTACCACTTTCTAACGAATATAACGAGACTTGGTTAAAGCGACATCTACCCATAATCATATAGACTGTTAATAAATTTTTAATTGATATTAGTGTGAAGTCACTATCAATCGAGTTATATCAATCTTTTTTATAAACTATGTATGTGATTTTCTTTGTAAACAGAAAAAAATATTATGTTATGCCTTAACTTGAGAGTATTTCACTTGCTTACTAAATCAGTCGCATGAGAAATAAGCTCAAAGTGTTATATAAAATACTAACTTGATTGTGATGAACTTTTCAGATATCTGATAGTTTTCTCCACGCGCACAAAAAATGTTGATATACGCAATTTTCCTAATAAGTATTTATCATAGGAGTTATTAATACATTGTACAAGCTTAAACCTGCATTTATATATGTAATATATGCAGGATTCGAACTCAGACTTTCACACGACCTACTACTCTCAATGTCATCTCATATTGCTTACCCACCTGATCACACTCATGTTGAAAAGATAAATAATCACCAATATACCATCATCAGATTTTCAATGAAATGGAAGGCTGAAGAGTTGTGAATTGGAATAGTTTGAAACCTGTCCATTAAAGTATGAAGATTGGCTATCTTAATATAAAGCTGAGCACTGATTATTTATATACAGTATATGTGTGAGGATAGTAATCTAGACCAACTGATGATTTCTGTTTTAGCATGAAATACGAATATTGGTGATTATTTATCTTTTCAACATGTGTGTGATCAGGTGGGTCAGCAATATGAGATGGCACTGAGAGTAGTGGGTCGTGTGAAAGTCTGAGTTCGAATCCTGCATAGGAGTTATTATAAATAATCATTTAACAGGCATTTTAATCAGAATTCTGAACAAAAGAAATTAAGCTTCGAGCTATATGCCATAAGGCAGATATCACATTCATTAATTGACTTTTTTCATATATTAGCGGTCTTTCTTTTAGCCGTCACAATCTCAAAATATCTTTTATAATTTATTTGCCTTAAAATAAAATAAGAATGAGCCATGATCTTGGTTTTTGTAAGAGTATCACACTTTTTCCACGAGCGATGAAGACTATATAATACATAGTTTCTTTTACAGTCAATATATCAACACTCGTTTAACTAAACCAGGTTAAGCATGGGACCTTTATTCTTTGTCTAATACTATATAGAGAACTTTTTACAAATTGATAGAGGATGGATAGCAAACTCTTTATACAGTAGTACCATCTAGTACAAGCCTTAGTAATCAATGGATGCAAGAAGGTTTGTATACAAAATATCTAATGCCTACTCATCCAATATTCCCAGACTAATTTCTAGTTTGTGGTTTTCATCAGTGAGGAGCCTTGGATCTGAGAGCACTAAACCTAGATCTTAAGATCAAACGGAACTCTGCAGCATACATTTGTTGTCTATTTAATTAACCATAAAGCTATGATTCCAAAATGAAAACACAATAATGGTTTTTAATCCAAGCTCATTTACTTATATAGTCATATAGATATGAACCCAGTTCAGTATCTATACATTTTGGTATTTCTTAAAAACTACAATCTCCATAATCCTATGGGCAGAATTGGTATAAAATATTGGGTGAGTAGGTATTATATAGGGATTTTGTGCACAAGCCTTCTTGCATCCATTGATTACTAAGGCTTCCATTGGGTTGCCTTACTGTATGGAGAGTTTGCTACTGTTTTAATAGCTTGTGTAAACATAGGTAATGGTTATCGTGATGTTTTAGAGGATGATTGATGGAAAAATTTACAAAATTAATCCACCTTGGATTCAAATTCCAGATCATGGACATGGCATGCATTAGGCTAACAAAACTATACTAACTTTTTTTTTTTACCAATTGCTTTCAATACTTTTAAATCATAAATTTTTTCAAACTTAATTATTCATTTACTCTCTATAACTACATCTCTAAAGCTTCCAGTCTTTTTTTATTTTAATGGTCCACAACTAAATTCTAGATAATACTTCAAACAAATTATTAACATGCCTCCTTTTTAAATATAATTTTATTGCATCACAAAATAATATCCCTATTAAAAAAATTATCTATCCTTCCTAAATTTTTTCATAATAATTGTAATATTACTGCCATCATTGCTATCATTTCATCATTTGTTTCTGTTGTTTTAGTTTAATACACATTTGTATTATAAACTTTTTAATAACCTTAATAATGCGCCAAAACATTTTGTTAAGGTAATTCTCACCAAGTGCAAATATCATCATATAGCAATAAAGTTGAGGCAATGATTTTTTTATATTTATTGCTACATTTATTAGCAAAACAGCTCATTTAGCACAAACTATATGTATAAAAATATGTCTGTTTTATGTCTGAGCTAACTACAATAAGTTATATAGATTGCGCTTTACGTAAAAAAGTGAAGCTTGTCTCAATATTATAAAAAGTTATATGGAGACTCAAAGTCTCTGAAAGCGCTAAGCCATATAACTTTTTATTAAGATTGAGACAAGCTTCACTTTTTTGCATAAAGCGCAATTTAAATTACTTACTAATCAAAGGTGAAGTAGTAAACTAGTATTTAATTTTATTACAATAAGTTATAGTAGATGCAAAGCTTTAGAGTTCTAAATTGTATGCAAGATTCTAGAAAAAGAAAAAAAAAGGAAATGAAAAAAAAAAGTAATGTTATCTTGGTAATCCATAATTATTATTTTTTACCCCAATTGTATACTTAATAAAAATTCATTTGTTGGGATCCCCAAAATTACTTGCACTGTGGCGTTTTATGGAAAAGGTTGATAGTTTTTACATCCATTCCTATATATCTCTTGTGCAAGAAGACCATTGAATCATGCAAATGTTTCTGATTTATATATATACTTTTTCCCCATTTTATTATTATTGTTTTTTAATATTCAATTTAATAAATTCATTTAATGAAACAAAAATTACTATTTTCTCTCTATATATCTTTTAATAACAATTTTTATCACTATAATTCTTTTTTTGGGACTCTCTTTTTTTTTCAAATCCATACTAATCATCAGATAGAATCATAAATTCATCTATTGGAAGTCTGCCAGTCAAAAATTTCAGTAGCTAATTATTAAATACAATCTTTTAAAAAAAAATTGTTTTTATAACTATTGAGTGGAAATTTAACTATGATAAATATCATATAATTTTTAATTTATTAAGAGTTGCCATAACTTCAGTTTGTATTATTACACAGCCCATTTTATCCTCTCTATTTGATTTTGTTTTTCAATTGACACAAATGATGGACTATTATTTCTATTGTTTAAATTACTTTATCATCAAAAATGGAAAGATATTTAATCCATTATACTATTTTTTCAAATAATTTTTAAGTAAATAATATCAAATATTATATAACAGCAATAAATCCTATACATTCATTAAATTAATTTTCAGCATGATTGGAATCCATTTTTAAGGTTCAATTTACTTTGCATATGATGGACATCTTATATAAAATTAATTAAAATTAATGAATTGATAATAATAATGAAAGTTTCTCTGGATTATAATGAATATATAAGATTATTGCTGTTATAAAGTGTTGATATTATTTATGTATAAATTACTTATATATTGTTCCCAACTTTTAGTTCATCCCTTTTCTTCATAAACAAAGTATCATTTCTATGTTCTGTTTATAATTTATTGAGGTAACTTGCCTTTATGAACTAATTTACTATAATGTATCATTAAATCAAGCTTTTCTTTGTGATTTCTATATTTTCTTTTTTTTTTAAAAAGAAAAAAATTCTATTTTATCTATTAATTAACTCTCTCAGTTTTTCAGTATCCCATTTCTTTACCGTTTTAGTAGTTATCTCATAGCAAAATTTTCTTCATATTTTATAGCATTTTTTTATTAAATATTTTTTTAAAAAATTCTCTTCTATTAATGCATTTTCCCACAATGCTGTGTTAAATTTCTTATGACAGTTTTGAGTGCCTAATTGTCTTCTTCAGATATCCTGAAATATCTTTCAACAAATGTTCATTTTAAATTACAGTTAACATTTTTCTCTCACAACATCTTTTTTTTTCCAAATTACAACTAATGATTTTATTGAAAATATTTCAAAGATCTGAAGAAGATTGCTAAACAGTCAAAACTGTCATAAAAAATTTAAATAAGGCATTGTGAAAAGGCATTAAAATAATTGTGTTTTTTAAATTTCTTATAACTAACCCAAAACTTTCATGTCTTTTACTTTTACTATATTTCCCATCTCTTTTTTTTTTTAGGTTATTTATAAATTAGATTTATTTTTCATGCTTATTTCTCATCCAATTAATTCTAAAAATTTGTTAATATTTATATAAACATTTTCTTTTAATCAAGTCACTTATAATACAATCACCATCAGAGAAACAAGCAGGATTCATATGGTTTTTAATAATCATAAGGACAGATAATAAAATTCAATATCCAGCAACATGAAAATCTTAAAATTCTTAATTATCACATGTATATAACAGTTTCCGTTATTTTCACTATTTTTATGCTAGTAATCAATAGTTGCCAGATAGTAGTACTTAATAAATGTTTATTCAGTATTGTCCTATCCAAATATGATCATGCTAGATTTTAGTTTAAGGCTTGTATCAATGAGGAGCATTTTGAAACTTTTTTGAAAAGTTCATAGATCTTTTTGGATATAATGCACTTTTTCTCTATCAGTCATTTTTTTTACTTTTATATCATGCAGCTACTAGTCCATATTGAAAACTTTGTTATTTTTTTCAATATAAGCTTATTTACCTCTATAATTATATAGATCTGAAGTCAGTTCAGTTTCAATATATTAGGGTAACTTTAGTTTTTTTTATAATCTAGGGCATTTTTATTCTTTCATCATACAAACTTATTAAGACATTACATGGCTTTATCTTAATCATTAAAGCTCTTGGTGATATAAAAGTAATGAGAGAATAATAATTTTCTAATCAATATTAATGTATAAGCTAAAGTCATGATGTCATCAAATATATCATACCATTTACACCTGCTTATACACTTTATCAATACTTTTATTTGTATTTCATTAACAGTTTCGACTGTCCTGCAGTCATCATCAACAAGTCATTTTCAACAAGAGTCAAAGGCAAATAGATATGTATCTTGAGGAGATTAATAGGTTAGATAAAAATATAAAATTTATAGTAGAAAAAGAAAATGATAATAAGTTATAGTATTTGGATATTTTGTTAGAAAAATCATATAAAAATGATAAATGCAAGATAGAGACATCTGTATATAAAAAAATAATGTAGATAGCAATATAACTAATTGGCATTCAAATATAGATGATAAATATAAAATAAGTAGTATAAATTCAAGAATATATAGAGCTTGGAATTATTGCTCAGATAAGGAAGATTATAGAAGACAGATAGAATTAATAATTAAAGAGTTTAGGGATAATGAATATCCAGAAAAAGTTATAGAAGAAAATATAAGAAAATTGGAAGAGAAATTTAATACAAGTAATGGGATAGTAAGTAGAAAAAATAAAATAGATAAAAATAAATATATAGGTATTAAAACTTATAATAACAATATTATAAAAAGTATGAATAGAATAATTATTAGAATTAGCAAAAAGTTTAATAATGTTAAAAAATTTAAGATAGTGAATAAAAGAATGAAGAATATACTTAATATATTAGATAATAAGTATGTAAGAAAAGTAGAAAAAAACATAAATGGCGTATATAAAATTGAATGCAAATTATGTAAAAGTAAAAATATAAAAACTAATTATGTGGGAGAAACAAAGAACTCAATTTATACCAGATTAATTCAACATAAATATGATAAGAGATTACCTGTTTATTTGCATTCATTATAAACAGGTCATAGGTTTGAAAAAGATTGTATAAAAATGATTAATTACACAAATAATAGTAGGGATAGGAAAATTAAAGAAGCATTCTTGATTAAGAGTATAAAACCAAGTCTTAATCGAGATTTCGGGGTAAGAACAATAATTTTATAAACAATTGTTAGTAATAATTAGAATTTGAAAAGGTTAAAAGAAAAAAGTTAAAGAAAATGACAATAGAGAGAGGGTTAAACAAATAAAAATTTTGAATTTTTTTGTCAGTTGGGTTTGGTAATAAAATCATCAAGAAGTAATTTTTTTAAATAAAATAATAATAATAATTTGGAATGTGGGTAAAATTAATTGATAGAAATATTTAATAAAAATAAGACAAGATTAGAAGTTGATTTTATAATATAAGAAACATGATAATAATATGCATTAAATATTAAAATAAATGTTAAAGTTATAATTATTATATTAAATAATATTTAAAAAATAAAGTGATATAAAATAAATTAATATAAAATATTGATAAAATTATTTATAAGATAAGATAATAAAATGGGAAATGATTATTTATAAAGATCATATTAAAATGTATAATTACTATTGTTTATATTGTGTATTAATTATGTATATATATGTGGATAAGTGTAATAATTGTATAATTATATATTTGAATATTGTAGCTCTGATGAGATGATGACTGCAGGACAGTCGAAACTATTAGTGTAATACAAATAAAAGTATTGATAAAGTGTATAAAAAGGTGTAAATGGTATGATATGTTATAATAGAAATCAATACATAGGAAAAGAAGAAGTAGAAAGTCATCAAATATAACAGTTGTCAAAATTTAAAATGTTTTAGCAATTACTTCCAAAGAACAAACATCAAATTTCGTATCAATAGTGATTAGAATATTTGAATGTGCTATCTATGATCAGTCCAACAAGTAATCTGTGTCTGCAAATACTCTGAAAATATTAACTTATATAAAAATTATCTTTCACATACACTTATTTTTTACAAATCTTGTTATTCTGTATCACAAATTTTTCTATATCCAGATATATCTTATGATTTGACTATATTCTATGATCATTTTTCAAGATCTATTTTCAATTATTTCTTAACTTTCAGAGACAATAATGAATAATTGGAAATAGGCTTAAAATGAACACAGAATACATACATCCTAAACATAGGTAAAATTATGGATATATGTGGATGTGAAGAAATGTTTATGATTTGTGAAGAAACTGACTTTGTGAATTATAACTTTTGTATATTTGAATTAATGGGTCACTTTGGCAAAAAGAGAAACATAGGTATTTTATTTAATTAATTACAAATATCATTAGATAAAAATGTTATACACAAACTATCTTGCATCCATTGATTACTAAGTCTTGCACTAGGTGGCACTATGATATAGAGAAAACAGAAAGAAAATATGAAAGAATATAGTAATGGGAATATTAGCTTTTCAGAAAATGAACCAAATGAGGTAGAGAAGAAATTGAAAAGTGGGAAGGCAAGATGTTTAGATGGATGGGCAGCAGAGATGGTAACGAATTTAGGATATAGGGCAAAAGTAAAGTTATTATCCTGTTTTAATAAAATGGCACAGAATAGAGTTTTCCCAAGTAGTTGGAGTAATACAAAAGTAAAGTTATTATTTAAAGGAAAAGGTAAGGATCATAGAAAGTTGAATAATTATAGACCGATAGTGGTAACATCAGTTTTATATAAAGTTTTCTCGTATATGGTGGCTAGTAAAGTTGTAAAATGCATGGAAGGGAATAATGTAGTGGGTGAAATGCAAGGAGGTTTTAGATTAGATAGGCGTATAGGAGATAGTTTATTTGTAGTTACACAACTTATGGATATGAGTAGGAATGCAGATAAACAGTTATATATGAGTTTTATAAATATAGAGAAGGCATATGATAGAGTAAATAGAAATACATTATGGATAAGTTTAGCAAATTTGGGAATGGAATCTAGCTTTAATAGATATTATTAAGAAATTATATGAAAATAATTATTATATATATCAATTAGAGAATATAGAATCAATTAAAGTTAAAAATGGTGTGGGACTAAGGCAAGGATGCCCTATGTCACCTATTTTGTTTGTGTTGTATTTGAGTGAAATGGAAAGAACAATAGAAAGATTAGGAAGAGGGATAGAGATACCGTTAATAGGTAGTAAGGGAGTATATATTTTGTCAGGTCTTTTTTTTGCGGATGATATATTTTTGTGTGCAGAAAAAAGAGAAGATATGGAAGTTATGTTGAGGACATGTGCAAGGGTGGGTAAAGGGATGGGGATTAAATTTAGTGAAGAAAAATCAAATATAATGATGGTTAATACTGAGGAAAGAGAAGATGTAGAATTTTTATTGGGAGATATTAAGTTAAGTGTGGTGAATAGATATAGTTATTTGGGAATTATTTTAAATAATCAGAAAAATTATTTGGATGAATGAGAGAAAAAATTGATAAATGAAGCAAAGAAAAGAAAGGGATTGATAAAGAAATTAACAGTATTTTCATATAATAAATATGATGTAGCTAGAATTATATGGAAAGGAGTTGCAGTAGCAGGGTTAACATATGGTAATGATGCATTATATGTTAGTAAAAAGATATTAGATTATTTAGAAAAAGCTCAAAGGGAAGTAGGAAGACATGCATTGGATGCAGAAGTATGGACAGCAAGGGAGGCAATTCAAGGAGAAATGGGATGGTCAAGTTTTCATGTGAGAGATGCAAAAAGTAAAATGAAAATGTTTGGTAGATTGCAGTTTATGGATAATAAAAGAATAGCTAAAATAGTATTTAATTGGGTTATGAGTAAAGGGCAGATAACAAGATGGGTGAGAAAGGTAATGCAGTATGCAAAAGATTTGGATAAAGAATTTATATCAATATATTTGTACAAAAGATGGGATGATTGTGTTAAGAGGATTATTGAGTGTTATAGTAGTAAGGAATGGGATAAAAGAATAAATTTATTAATAAAGACTAATGGAGTTAGAGAGATGGAGAAATAGTATGGAGAGTAAAAAGAGTTTAAATATATATAGAAATAAACAGAATATTAGGCATGAGTTAATATATGATAATAGTAAGGAAAGTAGTTTATTGTTTAAGGCTCGAACGGGATCTTTAGCTACAAAAGAATATACATGTAAATGGAAAAATATGGGTGATTTATTTTGTAAATTATGTAAGGAAGAAATTGAAAATATTAGGCATTTGTTAATTGAATGTAAATGTTTGAAAACAGAAAGGGTACATATAATGAAGTTGTGGAAAAATAAATATGAAAAGAGTGATTATACAGAAAGTGAATTATTGGTTTTTATGCTGGGTTTGGGAAAAGATAAGGGGGATTTAGATATAAAGGTTATAGAGTTGACAAAAATTATGTTGTGGAAATGGGATAGAGCAGATTATGGGTAAATTTAGAGTGGGGAATGTAAAAGAAAGTGGCTAACGGGTTTATCTGGGCATAATTGCTGAGATATTCTTGACTTCGTTTAAGGAGAAGCCATAATACATCACATCACATCAAAGGGTACATATAATGAAGCTAAGGAAGAATAAATATGAAAAAAGTGATTACACAGAAAATGAATTATTGGTTTTTATGCTGGGTTTGGGAAAAGATAAGGGGGATTTAGATATAAAGGTTATAGAGTTGACAAAGATTATGTTGTGGAAATGGGATGGAGCAGAATATGGGAAAATTTAGAGTGGGGATTGGAAAATAAAGTGGCTGACAGGTTTATCTGGGCATAATTGCTGAGATATTCTTGGCTTCGTTTAAGGAAATGCCATAATACATCACATCACATTACTGTATTAACAATTTGTGTAAGCATAGCTAATGATCATGTGATGTTATAGAAAATGGTAATCATGTGATACTATAGCAGTTTTATACCAATTTTTCTCATAGGATAATGGCAAGTGTTTTTTTTTTTTAAAAAAAACACCAAAATATACAGATACTGGACTGGATTCAGATCTATATTATTATACAAATGAATGAGCTTAGATTGCAAACATTATTATGTTTTCATCTTGGGATCTTAGCTTTATAGTAAAGTATATAGGTAAAAGATGTCTGCTGGAGGATTGTATTAGATCCTAAGATCTATGCAGTGCTCTCAGATTCAAGACTCTTCACTGATGGAAGCCAAAAGCTAGAAACTAGTCTAGGGATAGTGGATGAGTAGATACAGATTATATATTTTATGCACAAACATATAGTTAGAAATAGCTATAAAAAAATTACATTGGATTTTTTTTCTATTTTTTAAAAAATTACTAACAAATAAAAGAATAAAAATTCCTTAGAAAATGATAAAGTAACAAACTCAAAGTTATTATACATAATTTTATATGACAAACAACTATTTTTTAAAAGAACTTATTTAATAACCAAAATTCAAGATTATGGTCAGTTGTACACTACAAAATATTTGATTTATAATATTATTAGGATTAGCAATATACTGTAACAGTATGGAAAATAGTGGTCCCACAAGTTGAGTGACAATTGTAATAGTACAGAAAAGAGTTAATAAAGAAAACTCTGAAGTTACAACATCCAACAATTGGGTAGCCATTTGTAGCAACATGGACTCACTGGGGATGAACCTGGGCTTCCAAGTCAGTACACAATTTAAAACTAAATATAGAAAATGAGCATGAGAGATCAATACCAATTCTATAAGTAAGTATAAGTTCATCAACATTACATAAAAGAAATAAAAAGTCAACAGTCTATCTTGTGACTGGATTTGAAATGGGTCTACTATAGACCAGGCTAATTATTTAGTCCTTGCCAGCTTGGGGCAGATTATTTAAACATTAGTTTGGATGCACAAACTTAAATGTTAATTCATAAGAATATATAACAATAGAAACAATAATGCTGTGTTACTAATGTTCTGGTCATTTAGTACCATTAATGTACTGTCCAACTATAAACTTAATTTCTAATAAATACTAAAAATGAAATATAGTGCATGGACTTTATAGGATATCCTCTTGGTGCCAAATCCAGAATCATCATCAACTGGATGTCCATAAACACAATATAAACTTTTATATAACATATCATTATGCACAAATCTAACTCAAAAACAAAAGCTCTATAACTGTTACTGTGGGCAAGAGATAATCCTAATATACATTAATTTATAACATTTTAGAACTAAATAAATTGACTGGAATAATTTTAACAATGAAATATAAATTTATTAATAACTATTAACATGAAATTAAAATCTGCGGAGTATGTCATACATATCAATTAAGCCTTCTCATTTTGATTAATACAATTATCTATCACATTGTGCTTTATAAATACTTCATAATGGATTTATATAAAACCCACACATATGTATATATATATCAGCACACAGACAGGTGGTATTATAATTTATGAACATATCTGAATTGTCATAAACTTATAAATGAAATTCATTTTTATAATACATACTTATATGATTGATCTACATGACACTCATTTTCATAAGCATACAGATGTGTGGTAATATATAAGAATTATCATATAATGATTTTAAAAAATAAGCTATCACATTTAATGATATATAAATAATGACTGATTTAACATATAGATCTGTGCTTGTGGAAAAGTGTGCACATACTAGCATTTATAAAAAAATAAACCTAATACACTCTATTACATTTTTTCAATACACAATTCAATATCAAAAAACAACATAAAATGCACATATGTATAAGCATTCAGATGTGTTGATACAGATTTGGATTGTCATAGACTTATGAAATTCATTTTTTATAATACATAATTAAAACTGATTTAACATATATATGTGTGTGCACATTGAGATTTATATATGATATTTTAATTTATCAAAATAATAAACTTTTTTTTAAAAAAAGGAATATTAATTCTTTGGCAGTCCTCCATAAAAGTTTTCTTTTTCTTTTTAACAAGTTGCTCTAGATTAATCATAAATGTCTTTAAACATACTCCAGCAAGTTATTTTTTGTTAACCTAATATCGAAAGATTTTTGGAATTTTTTTTTTTTTCTAAAATAAAATTATCTATGAATCAATCATTTATTTTTTTAGATTTTTAATTTGAGCAAAAATTATTTACTTGTTTTATTTTTAAATTATAGACTTTAAATGTCAGCTTCAAGGAATTATTTAAAATACCTCATCAGCTATACTTTATATGACATAGTATCCTTATCTTCATTCTCTGAATATAGATAAAACAGTATGCATATAAACTAATTCTTAAACAAACTGATAAACTTTCTGGGTAAACTGGTTTCTTCTAAACATCAGACTAGTTTATAGTCATCATTGGGAAAGGTATAATTCAGTAACTGAGTGTATTCAATCATCTCCAATTACTTTAGAATTGGATAGACTTCAGACATAGTGTCTAGTAAATATGGGCTATGGAGAACAGAAAAATTGAACTTTGCTCCCATGTAAATCCACAATCTATCATTGTTGCACTAGTAGCAGCAGCTAAATACACTGTCTTGCCTTCAGTTATATCTTTATGATAGTAATAATCTGGTTGTCATAATCTGTAAAATTATTAAAAAACTTTTTCTAATCTTTTTCAACCTTTTTATAGTAAGGATGAAAAAAATACAATAATTAAAAATAATTTTTTTCTATCTTGATTGAAAAAAGTTAATGACTCTTTTTCTCAATCCTTTGAAAAACAACTTTGTAGAATTATATCAAAATAGGTTATACAAGCATTAACTACAAAAAAATTTGCTAATCAACGGTCAGAAAACGTGTGACTCGTAAACATAGTGCAGAATTCGACCACCATACAGAACAGCAGCACCATCGAGTAGCGAAGCCACCCATGGTACTGAGTTCAAACATAGTTTATCGGTTCCACAATACAATCCACGAAACAACGCATCTGATGCGACATTAGTAAATATTTCCTTAGGCACGGTGGTCAGGGATATGCAAGAGACTCATGATTTTATTCTCGAGCTAGCCAATAATCAAACTAATATTAATTAAACATTCATATTTACATAATCGAGGAAATATTATATAGAATGGGTATCGAATAAATGAAACATAACTGCAGACATATAGTTAAAAATTATTTATTAATACATTTTAATAAAATCATTTACTAATAATATTTTGTGGATTTAAAGCTTCAGTAGCAGAATTTGCGACATGATTATATTTTAAAGAGTACATTTATTTATTTAGACATTATTTTATATTGAGGATTTCAGTAGCGGTATTTCCGATACTGTAATGTTTACAAAAGGAATACATTTATTTGAAGGCTTAATCTAGCTACCTAAAATTCTCGAGTAAGTATTTCTAATGCATGCCTTGGGGAATTTACACCTTTGCAATGCAAGAGTCTAAAGTATGGGTTATAAGAGTAACGGCAGACATATATTTATTTAATTAAAATACTTATTTATAACTAAGGGCCAACATTTATTTGAGAGTGAATTTTGAAGATAATGCAGAGGTGGAGTGATATATAGAATAATAAAACGAAGTAAAGGAACACGTGGTACGCTTTAGAAAGGCGATATGGAATGGCAGTATATCGAAACTGCAATGCCGCGAATGGGTTTATAAGAATGTCAGGTTGGTCTCAGCCTCGACCCGACGAAGTAAGGTGTCATATAAGCATAACCAGGGACAAGCGGTCCATGTTGCAATTTTGCCGGCTGGCTGCATGATGTTGTCAAGTCCTACGGGAGCACCCATTAAGCCCGCTTGTGTAGGACGACTGGGGTTAATTTCAACCCTGAAGAATCCGGAAATTTCACGGCGGAATGGGTCATCGCGTCTCTAAAACGTAACACATGTATACTGTATAAACGGTTATGATGAGATTTAAATAGATTTCTGACTTGGCCCTACATTACCAACATTTACTCAAGAACCCTGGCGACTCTCAAAGAAATGGGATTTTCTAGAATTATTCATTAAATTTAATAAATACAAAATATATATAAACTGGGAGTTATTACAACTAATATGCCAGCCATTTGCGAAGTAGTAGACCCTGCATTACAATAAATGATGCACTGAATGTGTGTCGATTTATATGAAAGTGAAGTTATTAAGGAAAGTAAATATTAATGAAAATTTGACACGCATTCTTTGTTTCAAGCGATCATAGATTTACTTTGAAAATTGAGACAATTATGAGCATGCAATAATTAAATAATAACTATAGATAAACATGTTGATTATAAAAATACGCACCCACGAAAGATAGAGTGAGGTAAGCTAGATTATTAGAGAAATTTACACATTAAATTAATTATTCAATTTTAGTTATACAAATGATAGTTTTTACATTTTATAATTTAGATAAGTATTATGAAGAAGAGCTATAGCATATTATTAGAGTACTCTAGAGTTTGAACACAGACAGGTACCTGTTTTATAAGAAGTTTTCTGATTCCATTAGTTTAGCAGAAAAAAAGTTCATGAGTGGCAATTCTTTCTTGTATTTAGATATTCATTTAATTTCATGGCAGCAGCAGCTTTCTCATTCATTTCAGGCAGCAGATCTTCATGGTGAATTTATGACGGGCAATGGAAAGTTCAGCTCCGATAGGCCATCTCCCGATGGAGAATAATCTAGGTGCTTTACTCGGTCATACCTTGGCAGGAACAAATTATTTTTATTATTTTTGGAGACTCTCAGTGATCGAGAGCAAAGCTAAAGTTTTAGTGAATGTCTCCAGCAAGTCTAAGATGGCCTCTTTTTTTATCTTGATCTTTCACATTTTTGTTAAGATATTTTTAGGTTCTACTTAATCTGCCCTGAGGATAATCAATGCATTTAGTTGGTTTTTAATTAAAAAAAGTTGCCATTCTATTGTTTACATTTTACATTTACTAATTAATTTTGGGAAATTTTTCTTTAATTAATCTATTATGTATCACTGACCGATGCTTTTAAATTTCAAAAACAAAAAGGGAACATAAGATTATTTTAACTTTTAATTAAATATTACATCAGATATTTTTAGAATTATTATTAAATGAAATTTAAACAAAGCAATAAATACGAACTTTATAATCCAAAATACATGATTAAAATTATACAAAATTATATAACTAAAAGAAACCTAAATTACATTATTTTATCCCTATTTATTGCATTTAATTTGAGATCGAAATGTGTGCATGTTTATGCTGAATTCTACATATATTTATACATTTTTAATATTGTTACACACACAATTCGATATCAAAAAGTTTAAATTTGGGCGGGATAGACCGGTCAGTGAGAGACGATAGAAAAAGGTGAAACTTAAGATTCGAATACGAATCTTACTGTTTCATATAGTAACATAGAAACATGTTTGTTCTAATTTCAAAATCAGAATTAATAAAATATTAAGTAGATCATTTTAAATGTTTAATTTATAATACATTTTTTAAAATTCAAAATTATTTAATCCTTAACTGTTATTCCAGTGTAATATAGAAAATATTTACAAAATTTTTTTGTCTGTTTATTTCTACTTTTCCTTTTAACTTTATATATATAGTACGGGAAAACCTCGACCTCATTCTAACTTTTAGCATACATATCAGCACTAGGTGATAGTAGCTTTTAGGGTGAGATATAAATACTAATTTTAATAAAATATATATTCAAAAATCTAATTTATATTAATAGATTATAAATTAAGCATATAAATTCAGCGATCTTGAACATGGTTATAGGTTAATGGCTGCATATCTTTGAAAGAGTGTGAATAATACATGTCTATATGCACCATTTCCAGACAGAGAAAATCTCCGACTGGAAGGATATACTACCCCCAACCCATTATCTAACATATAACAACTCTCTAAGGCTTGATAAAGTTGTATCCCATTTGCTAGACTCAGCCCTCTTATCTCAGGTGATATAAAAGAAATTTAAAAGTTGCTCATGGAAATATATTTACTTGTGTTATATTTTTAGAAATGAAATAAAATAAATATAACACATACCACTAAATAAGTTATATAAATATTTTTTACACATATCATTTAATATATCTTTAATCCCATCTTCCCATCACCAATTAGATAAATAAAAGAAAGTAAATTATTTAATCTGTTTCTCTTAATTAATTCACAAAAAATGTTTGTATGAAGTGGTCTGAGTTCTATACCCACACGTAGATATTGGGCAATAATAATAATAATAAAAAAATATGAGTTCATTAAACATTTGGCCGCGCATGTATGCTCATTTCTGCATTCATTCCACAGTTTAATAATATTTTAAAATAGTGAATTAACTTCACTTAAACATATCAATAAATAAAATAACACCATCATATTATGCGCATTGACTTAATGTATGTGCATTCAAATGGTTTGAGCATAGTTATTATACAATGTAAGATGCACATACTCATCTTGCAGTTTATGTACATTTTAAAACAAATGTGGACGAATGACTGACTTAGGGAATCCCACATATAGGGATAAATGGCTTACATACATGCAGTATCTCTAGCATAATTAGATTTTAAAGATGTGATATAATATAAATACATAAGTAGTAAAAAAATATAATATTAAAAAGGTTGAACAAACATTAAAACATAAAAAGAAAATAATATTATTAAAAAAGGTTGAAACAAGTTTTACCCTCTTGTGTCTTGGGACTTCATCTGGACTTGGGTCTCTGAACGTGCTATATACCTCAGTTCATCAGGGTGGCAAGGACATCTTTATTTCACTATGGTGGTTGGTGATCTTCATCATCAGTATCTGCTGGGTCTGGATGGCTACATTTTAACAGTTTTGAAAGGAGCTGGACAGGTGTACTGATGCTGGCTTTTACCCCATAATCATCTTGTTGGTTGGTGTAGGAAGGGTATTCATTTTGCAATTGTTAATACTATGGCAATCAGACGAACACTGCCATTTATTTTCTTGGAAATGATTTCATGAAGACTCGGCTGTAGGCTCTTTCCTGACAGTTCATGCCTTTTAACTTGTGGCCTGGACATGAGATGAGTACAGCATGTAACCGACAGTGACATAAACTCTTCAGCACCACAGGATTTATGGTTCTCACTATTTAATTTTTAGGTCCATACCCCATAGCTGTGTTATTCTACGTAAGTCACCTCAGCTTTAGTTGGGGTCATGAAATATTGGCAGAAACTAAAATATAATACTAGTCGGCCTGCAATAGTCACACAAGATATCTTCTACAATGGCTTAGCTCGCTTTTTCAATTTCTCTAGTTAAAAAAACATAATAAGAATCATAATCTCTTGAAGTCTCTCTGGAAAGATGAATTAAAATAAAACAGCAAAATAATTTCTTGAAGTTTCTCTCTAGGAAAAACGAAGAAGAATAAGCAGAGAGAAAAAAAATCTCTTGAAGTCCCTCTGGAAAGACAAATTAGAATAATCTGAGAAAGAATAATAATCCAGCACTGGGTGAACAGTATATATATACCTCCATTCCATGGTCAATTTGTTTAACCCCCTTTGAATCATTGCCCAAGCTTCTATCTTGGTGGCTAATTGATTTTAAAATAATCTACCTAGTTTCTTAAAGAATGTTATTTTCAATTAATTTTATAATAATTTTTAATTTAACTTTATCTGGGCGATTCAGACCACTTGCTGATAACATCAGTTTCAAATTTACATACAAACAAAATTCTTTTGCTACAGACTATAATTAACAAAATTTTCTATCTCTATCTTGGCATCCCGATTCTTTGTACTCCTTTGTTAGTAAAAATAAAAATACAAAGCAGAATGGCTAAAAATACATTAGTGCATTTTTATATTTGGTAACACAATAGCCACCTGATTTTTCTTAATCATCATCATCATTATCATCAACCATTATCAATCCACTGCAGGATGAAGGTCTCTCCAAGTTTAATCCATCTTCTCCGGTCTTTAGCTTCTCTTCTCCGCAACACCCCTGCACATTTTCTTATTTCATCCATCCATCTCACATGTGGTCTCTTTCTGGGTCTTTTACAATCTTTACACAAACATTCATTCTGCCTTATCAGGCACTGAGAAGAAAGACCATGGTGTTTCTTGATCTTAAACTCAGAGGTAAAAAGCCAATAAACTCACCACGCTGGCTAAGCCCATCCATGTTCATATACTATATGAATAATCACATAGTAATAACAGCTGCAACGACAAGAACGTATGGAGTGGACATTAGGAATTTGCCCTAATGTCCACTCCATACGTTCTTGTCGTTGCAGCTGTTATTACTTAATATGTTAATAGAAAATCTGCTAATTAAAAAAAATATATCAACATGTTGGAACATTTGCAATTACTTTTTAATTATTTAATCTATTTTTATTTCCTTTATAACATGTCCCAACACGTAAACAACTTTTTACAGAAGAAAAAAAAATCAAAAACTATAATATAAAATTATAAATGTAATACGTTTACATTTATTAAAAAAATAAAATGAATCAAAATATTGTATACATATATAATATAACATTATGCGTCAATTTACACTTTGAAAAGTTAATATTTTGGTGCGCATGTATGAGTAAGAAATATATACGCAGACAACTTCATCCATTTTATACAGTTTATATAATAGCTAAATAAAATTTAATAATCCGAAATATATATATATATGAGCTGTAGCTTCAAAGACAGCCATCTTGTGTGTGGTCACTCATAGAGTGCCTGCCACAATATATATATATGTTCACACACACTATATGTTGTTGTATGCCGTGAGATATCTAATGGTCTCACTACTAAATCTTCTTTTCCTTTCACTACACATAATGCTAATTTTCAGAAAACAAAAAAAATATTCCAGAATTTTTCTCACAATTCAAGAAAACAGAATTAACTTGAGAATTAGACTTAAATTTTTTATGCTGACAAATATATCACTTCAAATGCATAGACAAACTAATCTTTGTTACTTCATAGGAATTAGCTGAACAATTTTAAATCCCTCACAAGCATTAAAATACACAGTTTGATGCTTATTTGCCTGGTTTATTTTATCTTTAGTATTATTTATCAATCTATTTAAAGATGTTGGTAGACCTGAATCCAATATTAAAATCTTTAGAAATAATCTTTTCTGATATTGAATATAAATCCAAACAAAACACAAATATATATATATTCCTTATTAATATTAATTAATCTTATCTAGCTTTAATTTAATTTTTTTTATAAAATAATTCTAAATGTCTATATAGCCTTTGCTAACTTTTAACATTCTTATTTATATCTGTCTCAAATTTTTATAAATAAAAATTTAAGTTATTAAAAGCATTTAAATCATGAACGCTTATACATTATGCATGATAAAAGCATATAACTTGCCCCTACATTTTCTTCTTCTTCCTCTTCCTATGTATTGATTTTTACTTTAACATATCATACCACTTACCACTTTCTTACACACTTTATCAATACTCTTTATTTATATCAAACTAACAGTTTTGACTGTCCTGCAATCATCATCAGAGTTTTTCTTCTCATAAATAAGAACTCTGATGATGACTGCAGGATGGCTGAAACTGTTAGTTTTGATATAAATAAAGAGTATTGATAAAGTGTGTAAAAAAAGTGATAAATAGTATGATATGTTGCCTTACATGTGAAGATTTTACAATCATTTTTTTCTGGATGAACAAACTTCTAAATAGTTTAAGCAATGCTCATTTTTATACTTAATCATTTATTGTGAAGCTGAATTCTCATTCAAACATTGAAAAATATTTTTTATTAACATTCTTCAATAACATACAAATACATCATTAGCATATCTTTTATATATAACATCAATTTTTGTCCCTCATTGATTTTATAATACAATCACCAATCTCTGACATCTGCAAACAACATTGCTCACTGCAAAATTCATTGGAAGGCTCTTTTGTCATTTGCAAGAATTCCAGTACATCAATAATAAATTTTTATTCATATTTATTTATACCACATCTCAACAAAAAGATTTTTAATAATATTTATAAAATGTATACAATCCACTTACCCATATAATTAATTTGTATCAAATGAGACCCTAACATGAATATCAATTGTTTTAACAGTACTTAATATTTTTATATGCTTAAAAATAAATTTAATAACAAGTTTGTCAAGGCACAATATCTCTTATAATTATTTAGTACCTGCTTGGAGATGTCCTATGCTAAGAACTACTTCCAAAATTAATCATTAGTCTAAGGGTGCATCTTTTTAATGCAATTTAATGTTGGAAAACAATCATGTATATGGATATATATTGTAACAATCCGGAGAAAGGGTAAGCTTAATGTAATCTGCATTAAGGGCGCCATCTAGGCATTTGAACCTAGAAAATTTATAAAGTAGGCAGATACATAAGTCAAAAAAAAATTTTTTTTTTTATTTTATATATTTTGATATCCGGTCATTAGATTATTGTCACTAGCTCAGGGAGTAGCAGAGATTTATATTTATAATAAATTCTTATCTAAGAATATATAAAAAAGAATAAAATAAGCCACTGCCAGTAATTAACATACAAACATTTATTTACGCACATATATATAAAATTTAACATTATTATTTTAGTATGTTTATTTTAGATTTTAATTTGATTTTAGAATTTAAATTTACATTTTAATTTTTATAATATTATAAGTTTACATTTTAATTAAGTTCGCACAGATAGATTTATGAAAGTTTGTTTTATAATGTTGAGTATAGATCGGTTACATAGATTTCACGGTTAAAAACATTTCAAAATAAACATAAACGATCAAAATACAAAGTCATTGATACCGTCAATTGCAGAGGGAAATTTATAAGTAACCCAATAGCATTCACCATAAGATGCTTGCATTGACACCAATAACTTAAAAGACATCCGAATAAATACATTTTAGATACTCACCGTAAGGTATCATTATTTATCGAATGTCTATATATTTTGATCCAATATGAAAACCCAAAACATAATTAACCGATAACGAATCCATGCAAGCGTCTATAAACAACTTAAATTTAATGCATTTTTATTTAGTGTCGAGTATGAATAGACTACATAGATTTGCATTTGAAGATAAAACATTCTATCCCCATTTAACCTTAGGCTAAAAGTTCGCAGTCAAACTGGCGTCAATCCATCTGATATATCGATGTATTCAATGTAATACGAATACGGCAACACAAAATAGGTTAAGATAAGACATTGACTCTCGTCAGATAGGAATATTACATCTATCTAATGAGAAGAACAAAAAAAAACTCCATAGAAATGGACTGCGGTCATTTTGCCGACTTACGATCGCATTCCCTAGGCAAGAGGAAGTGTGCGGCGTATACAAGCGATTCTGCCTGTAGCGAATCTTGCATTACATCTACTAACTACATCAATATATCCAATCCATTGACCCAATTCAACAATGACACGAATAACCTAAGATTACCCTCCCCTAATATAACTTTACAAATCTATACAGCCATTCACGCCCGACTTAAGTTTATCATTGATATATTTTAATTTATCGGAAAACAGAAATCATAATAAAACTTAAAGAAAAAAAAAATATAAATGGAAATGATTTTACAAAAGAAATACATCAAATAACATTTTAACTACTTTAGTCAGATAGGAAATTCTTATATTTATAAATATTGAAAAGTTTAGTATTTAGAGTTCTTTTGTTTAGAAATGTTCATAAATTATATATTTCTTACTGTTTTGAAAAATGTCCATTTTCTCTGATTTCTTGTAATGGAAGGTATTAATCCCATGAAGTCATAAGGAGATCGGTGTGCAGTTAATCGCTGGTCCTTTATGGTTGATGGTATTCTTCCGGGCCTTGATGTCCTGTGGCCCGCAATATCGGAAAACGATGTTTCATTTTTTTTTGAACAACTGAAGGAATTGAAAGTGCATCTTTCAATCCCTTCTCCTTCAACTCTGCACTAACACCTATAGTCACATCGTAATAACTAACTAATAATTTCCAAACTTTTCCTTTTATATTACGTTTAGGATCCAATGGACATTACGTCATCGTTGATGATGATCCTTCCATTGAGGTCCGATTTCCTGATGGATTTCTCTCATTTGCTATTAATTTCTATTGTTTTCCTATCTGACCATTGCTTATACATTTAAATGCCCAAGGCTAGTTTACATTTGACTAATTAAAACAATCATTTCCATTTTCTGATTATTTAATGTGTTTTCCAAAATTAAAGATATATTTTTATCTGTAAATCTTTTTAAGTTTTTGCTTTTAAAATATTTGTTCTATTTTTAATAAAGTTTTATTTTAATAATTTTTTTCATCTGTGTGATTTTATATATATACGAGTTTAAGATAGATTTTTTTAATTTTCAATTTTTAATTCTTAAAAAAAGAAGTTTTTATTTGCGAACTTTTATTCTTTTCATGTTTCCTAATAAAAAAAAACAATGTAACGTACGTATGTGCCTGTTACAATATAGTAGATAAAGTTATTTGAAACATATGTTAAGTGGGATTCATTATAAATAAAAAGTGGAATAAAAATTGATGACATAGAGTAGCAAGGATATATATTACACATAGGCAAAACTCTCCATGCAGTAGCATCACTCAGTGCAAGCCAGAGTAATCAATGGATGCAGAAAGGTATGTGAAAAATCCCTATCTAGTGTCTACTCATCTAATATTCCCATACTAGTTTCTAGCTTGTGGCTTTCATCAGCCTGAGAATATTGGAAGAGTAAAGCATTAGATAGGGATTTTATGCACAAATTCTTCCTGCATTTATTAATTACTCTGGCTTGCATTTAGGGGCATTACTGTATGGGGAGTTTTGCCCCTGTGGCAACTGCTTATGTAAACATAAATAATGGTGATCATGTGATGTTTAATCATTTAATATCAATCCTGCTCAAATAGGATTATGGTAACTGTGGTTATTAAAGAATCAATGACACCAAAAAGTATGGAAGCTGAATTGAGTTCAGATTTATACAACTATACAAGCTAATGAGCTTGAATTGAAATCATTGTTGGTTTTTTATTTTGGACTCAACGTGTTATAGTTAGCTAATAAGGTAAAAAGTACCTGCTGGAGGGTTGCATTGGATCCCAAGATCTAAGTGCAGTGCTCTCAGGTACATAGCTCCTCACTGATAAAAGCCATAAGCTAGAAACTAGTCTGGGGATATTGGATGAGTAGGCACTAAATAGGATTTTATGCACAAGCCTTCTGGCATCCATTGATTACTCTGGTTTGCACTGAGTGGCACTACTGTATGGAGAGTTTTGCCTGTTTTAATTCAAATATAGAGACAAAAACTGTTAAAGCAAAGTATTAACAGTTGACATTTCTAATCTTCAGAAACAATCAAATGAATTTAATATAGAACTTGCTATTCATTTTAAAATACTGACAGATTTGAAAATGATACAACAAATTTAATTGAGGCTAATAAAAGGATAATTGATATTCTAGTATGATCTGCAACAAAGATAATTTATAGTAAAAAGCAGTTCAATTTGAAATAACACAATACATGAAGAAAAGCAGGGATATTAAAATATTTAAAAATAATTCATTAAAAAAAGGAGTTGAATATTTAGAATTCTGTTAATCTGTGCCAAAAAAAAAAAAAAAAAACCCCAACAGATTAATATATAAGAAAATATTGTGAATTGGAAAGGGAAGCCACAGAAGAAAATAAGGCTCAAAAGTGTAAAGCAATATCTTGATATTGAAAAAAAATTGTTTTAGTAATAAGAAAACAAAATAGAACTGTTACTAAAAAGAAGATATCATCGTGAAATATGTCAAAGAGTTTTACAAAGAATTGTATATTTTAAATACAAGTACGTATATTTTATATATCTGGAGTGTGGATGTAATATAGAATTGTATAGTAGTAAAGAACAAAGACCAATTTTACTATTATAATTATTAATATATCTAATTGTATTAAAACACTGATTTTGGTGAAGTTAATTACAGATAATAAAATTAATGGCTGAGCACTTTTGAGAAGTTTTATATTTTCATTATCATAACCAGCAAGTTGAATGAGCACAATGGAAAATGTGTGCAAAGAATATTTAAATTTATTCAAAGTGGATTAGAAAGTCACTCTAAACATAAAATTAAAGAAGCATGGTTTATAGCTTACAATATCCATGCTATAAACTGGAAGGAAGCATGTTTCACTACCTCAAAAAAGTGGACTCTCTAACTAACTTTAAATATTCATCACACACATTTTCCATTGTGCTTATTCAACTCGCTGGCTATGATTATGAGAAGACAGAACTTCTCAAAAGTGCTCAACCATTAATTTTATTATCTATAATTAGCTTTACGACTACCTACATTTTAATGCATTTAGACATATTACTTGTTTAATTGAGAAGTTTACATTTTTCTTATTATTACTATAATTATTATATCTTCTAATTTGTGAAGCATTATAAATGAAGACATGACACATAAAAATTAACTTTATGAAGAAGAGGAAAACTCCAGGAAATGATAGCATTATTATTATTTTCTTGAAACAAACAAGTAAAGAAATAAAGTAAATGTTGTCAAAACTATATACTGAATGTCTAAATAATATAGATGTATCCAATGTTTGGAAGAATGCAATACTAATATTGATATTTAAAAAAGATGAAATATAAAAAATAACAATTACAAACTATTAGTTCTGTATAAAAATTTTTACCAAGGTAATTATGACTCATTTACATTGAACTTTGGATTTAAGCCAACAAAAACAAACAAACAAACTGGATTATTAAGAAACTAATGAATATGTAATAACATTATACTTTGGATTTATAGATTAAGTGGAAAGCATTTAATTCTATAAGCACGTTCTCAGTCATTAAAGATTTGGCGAATCAAGATATAGACTCAGGATATTGTCTTATTCTGAAGAATATCATTAAAAAGATTAAAATTTATAAAGGTGCATGATAGGGCAGTATTTCCAAACTTTTTGCATATATAAGAAATATTTTATAAATTAAAATGAAAATCTAAGGAAATTAAAATACATAAAGATTATTTGAATCTTAGATTTTAAAAATAATGTTATTACAGAGCTTCAGAAAACATTAAAATAGTTATCAGATAAAAAAAAAACAGAAGGTAGGACTAAAGATAAATACTAAGAAGGTGCAAATATGAATTTTCTCAGAAGAAAATAAAGATTATATAATACTAAATCATCCATGCACTTTACTACTGTTACACGATGCTTTATTTACCATCCTCTTTTACAGTTTAAGTTTCGATTGCCCAGCAATCTTCTTCAGAACTCATAAATTGGTCAGATTATTAATACTGATATGAAACATAATGGATGAAATTAATTATGAAATTAAACACGAACAGTGTATATTTGAAAAATATAAATCAGTATTAGAAAAAAAACATTCCTGTATGCTTGAGAAGGAAGATTTTTATTAGTTGTATTTTTCTAGTTCTTACTTATGAATCTGAGACTTGAACACTTCTAGACAATATGTAGACTTTAGATCATTTAGTAAATGATTAAAAGATACTTGCTGGGAGTAACAAAAAGGTATTGAAAGCAAAGTATTTGGGCGAAAAAATAAACAAGTATCATTGACATAATTGAAGGAATTAAGAGGTTGAAATGGAACTGGGATGCACATTTTGTTGAAAGAGATGATAATAGATGAACAATTAAAATCTTAAACTGGATCCCATGAAATTATAAAGATCTAGAAAAAGACACATGTAAAATGAATGGATGAAGGAAGTACATTTTGTAAGCTATATATGGAAGAAATAGGGCTAAACTTGAAGAGTCTTTCATCTTATAGTGGATCAATAATTGTTGAAAATGATGATGATGGATGATGTATATTTATGTAATAGATAATTGCAATATACCTGTTTTTTTTTAGATCTGAATATTAGTCAGTTGAAATTGTCAATTGTGAATAAAAGCATTATGAAAAGTGCATTATGAGAATTGTTTGTAAAGATAATATAATAGTGGAAATTTTGGACATCTTGAAAATTGAATATTAAAAAAAAAAGAAATTAGAATTCATTTTACGTGTTATTATCATTTGTTAATCTACTTTTAATGTAATTTTCACAATTAATAATTTTATTTCTCGTACATGTTACTAAGAAAGTTAAACTAAAATACTGAACAATTTTTTCTAAATAGGCCAAAAAAAAAAAAAAAAAAGTATATTTCCAAATGATTCTAAACGAGGGCGCTGATTAAAATGCACCTTCTTGTTTGTCGTACACGTTTAATTTCCAGCCGATATCCATAATCGGCTAGAATAGAAGAAAGAAAGAATATTGTAAACTAATACAAACTTTATTGGTAGTGTTTTGACAATCATCAAGAGTATAATCAAGGGATTTCATGATGGCGAGTGTATCATACCATATAGCGAATCTTCTTGAGAAGGTAATTTATTTCGCCATTTTTCAATATTTTAGCTACTCTAGGTACTGTTGTTGCTTCTTTTCTACGGTTGTAACTTATTTATAGGTCTCTTCATCCAGTTGTCATTAATTTATCTTACTTTTTGAATATATGTTATAAATTATTTTTTGCAAAAATAAATGATCTGTTATTAATAATAGAAATAAATTAATGTATAATTTTTAGAAAATAGAAAAAAATGTAACGTTTATTTCGATTTGGAATTGTGTTTGTCGCGTGCAACGTTAATGTAGGCTTTCGTTAGCATTAACCAAATTTAAATAAAATCCTTATTGTGTTTCAAGTTATTTCGTTTGTTTATTTTTTATTCAAATGTAATTCAAAGAATCGTGAATTCAATTATCTTTTAATAATTTAATCTGAAATCAAAACCGTAATCTATATATTTTGATTGAGATTTTCCCCCCACTATTCTCCTCAGCGTTGTATTTTTTTTTAACTGAAGTTTTTTTTTTTAGTTATCTTCTAATACTTAATTGAATTATTTGCTTAACAACTGAAATAATTTTCTCCTCACAATATTCTTGTTACTGTTGTTATATGAATTAATTAACTATTAGAATAAAAAATTAAAAGTGGAAGTAAGATGCTAACATATCACACTATTATACAGTATTTTTTTAAGAAGTTCCATTTGATAAATGTCGCATGTAAATAAGAATTTTATTTGAATTAATCCATGCTGCTTACTAATTCCTGACTTGAAATGATAAAAATGTGTTAGATTTTAGTTTTATCAAAAGCTGATTGAAATAATGACTTGTTTCGTGTATTATTAATATCAATGCTTAATCCGTTATAATAAAAAAATAAGTTCGGTATTTAATTCGTATAAATTTTTTAATATACTGATATACAATGATGAATAATAAAAAAGCAGACATTTATATGAAATGCTGATAAGAGTTCCTATAGGCGGTTTTCACAAACCTTTTCAAGTTGCAACAGACTTACTGTAGTAAAAATAATCTATCCACAATTTTATATAAATCAAAATGCATTATCATTGGTATAACCATGTAGTACATATCTAATAATTTATAGTATAATATATTTATAGTAAGCTTTATAAGAGATAATATAGATTATAAATATGTATATTAACCATTGTTTTTGCTATTGTTTATAAGCGGAATCAAAAATAATTTATCATCTGATAGTTTGTTACCATGTCAGATTTACAAACAGGAAGAAATATTAAATCCATCGTAAATCTTGGTTTTAGGCTATAGTGATACGATAGTTCTATGTATTGTGTTTTTGGACATTGAATCGGATGTATTATTTTTTCCCTTGGAGATGTTTTTAATTTTGATTTAAATATAACACAAATCTCATTATAACTTCCCAGGTTTTGTTTTGATTTAATTTTTTTAAGAAGGATGAAATATCAGTCATCCTTAATTCCTAAGCTTTCCCAAATTAGTGGTTTTTCAAGTATCTAATATGAAGTTGGAACATATATAAATATATGCAAATAACCATTAATTCTAATATATATATATATTGTATGTATATTTACATTCTATGTATTTATTTTTATATAATCAAAAAATTAATAAAAGGTTACTGATTAGTTCTTTTATCCACTTTTCTTCAGTGAAATCTATTTTTAAAAACTTATAAAGTTTTGAAAACTTAATGTCAATTGATTATAAACAAAATAATAACATGATGTTCATCATCAGCTGCAGTCAATGATAACACTATTCTAATTCCAAGAGAGAGAAGAAATATAAGTTTTATGACTACACCCATTTCATGAATCCACATATAGAACACACTAGTTCATTATTCTGGTATTTTGCGATGCCATGTTTTAATTAGTGCAGCAAATTTTTTTTTTTTTGGAAAACTTCAAGATCTTGTTTAATTGTAGTACTCCATTGTATTTTATTTTGGCCATATCTTTCCAGTGAAATATTACTCTTCATAAAGTCCTAGAAATAATCTTCATAATACAAGCAGAGTCAATCTGCCATGAAAACCAAGCTCAAATTTACTATTAAAATATTTTGTAGGTATTCATTTCTGTGCAATCAATGACGATGTAATTTTGTAATAGTGAATTCTGTAGTATTATATCCAGCAAAATATAAAATATTGATTGGTTTTATAATCTCACCATTGTATTTCAGAATTTTATTGATCATTCCTCAATGAAATTTCTATTTAACCTTACTTTCATGCAATAAATTATAGCCAGTATATAGCTGTAGTAGTTATTTCACTGTGATGAGATACCCAATTTTTAACTTGTTAAAAGCAACACAATGAAGTTCCTGCTGGACCTCATCCTCCAAGTCATCTTTTTATTTAAAAAACTACTGAGATATTAAAATTGATTCACATTTTTTAATTAATAACTATCCAAGCTAAAATTATTGAAGATTTTTCGTCCATCCAATTTTTATATGTTGCGTTTAAAACAAACCAAGAAGATGAAGTTCTTATTTTTATCTTTAATTAATTCAAATTAAAAATTCCAGCAAATCTATATTTTAACTAATACTTCATTCATTAAACTGTCTGCAAACATTTCCAAAGATAACTTATAAAAATCAAAAACAAACTTGAGTTAATACATATCTTTGTTTAACATCAGTTTTTATTTTCAAATGCCTGTCTTTCTATCTATAGTAATAACACTTCTATTATTTAGAAGTTATATAATACAAATAAACATTGGTGGATTAATTTCAAACACTGCAACTGATCTATTCAATTAACTGAGATAAATGCCTTGGCCAAATAAATAAAAGCAATATATAATTCTTTTGTTTCTGATTTTTATTTATTTGTTAACAACAAAAACTATGTCTATAGTGCTTTTTGATTTTCTAAACCACTTTGAATATCTGGTAACTATTTACCCATGACTGGAAGTAATTTATTCAACATCCTTGAAAGTATCTTTGATATATTGATATGACAATGATATTCTACAATAATTACTGTAATTTTGTCTATTCTCTTTATTTTTAAAAATTGGAACAATAGAAACATCCTTAAGAGCTAGCTGCACAATTTCATGAGTTCATATATTCCTTAAAAATTTCAAGAATTTTGTAAGATATCAACATATTTTAAAAATTCATTAGTTTATCTCATCAGGACCTGTAGCTTTTTCTTTTTTAAGATTGGAAAAAATGCTTAATTTTACTAAACTGAATATCTTTGTTCAAATCTGAGGAGATAAATGGATATATAATTAATAGTTGTCATCTCAATTTTGCTATTATTAATCAAAAGATGTTCCAAAATGCTCCTTCCATCAGTTCAAAATATCATTTTCATCATATAAAAAGAGTGTTACTAATGGATTTAATAAGATTATAATAGAATTTTTCAGGACTATATGCTACTTTTATTGCATCAAACAAAGATTTCAAGTGACCATAACCAGTGAATGTTGCGTCTCCTTTGCAGTTTTAATCCAGTCATTTTGAAGCATTATTTTCATGCTTATATCAATTAAATATTAAGAAAGAATTTATGAATTCTATACATTTTTTTATGTAATAATATACATATAATAAATATCTTGAAAGAGAGAAAAAAAGATAATTTAAAAAAATTAGTAATTTATTATTCCAGCTTTATATATATAAAAAATCATAATTAAGAATTTTAAATTTAAAAAAAAAGATCTTTTGATTAAATGAAAATTTTAAACAAAAAATTTAATTTTATGATGATTATACATATACCACATTTATAATAATAAACAATGTATTTAATAACATTAAAAGAAATACTAAAAATAATTAAATGAAACTATATTCTAAAAAGATAAGTAATAAAATAAATAAAAGTGTGAAACATTAAAGAATTGAGTGGATTTCTAATATAAAAAAACCCCAAAAACTTGATTAATTAATAAGGCAAATCAGTATAACAAAAATTGGTATAGTATACATATTATAAAATATTTATTAGCATCACTATATCAAAGCGAGCAAAAAAAATTTCAAAACCAACTCGTGTGATTAAAGTGTATGAGGTAAAATGAATGTTATAATTATATATTAAGGCAAATAGACAAATGCATTAACATTATGTCAAATGCTTTGCCGGTACATAGTAATTAGATTTTAAACAATAAGTGGAAAATACAGATATATGAACATACATTTTGAAGAATTGCATTTATTTGTGTATACTGTATATGATAGACCAAAAGTAGGCATACAGGATTGATTGGGAACAAGTTCCAGGAAAGTTACTTGAAATTGTCCTCATCACTGATGCAGCTTTCCTTAAATGTGTCTCACTTTGTATATGTATGTTTTGTAAATATACGTACATTTGAATATATTTATAAGGATGATATATGTATCATTATTTTGAACCACTATTGATCCACTGTAGGATGGTCTCTCCAAGTTGAATTCATTTTCTCTGATACATCATCTCTCTTCTCTACATTACACCAGCAGACACCCTTATTTTATAGATCTATCTTTCATATAGTTTCTTTCTAGGTCTGTTACAATTTTTTGGGATCCAATTTAAAAATTTCAACTGTCCAATTGTTATATTGTCTTTGAGCCATATATACTGTCCAGCTCATTTCAATCTTTAAATTCTTTCAATAATGTCAGTGGATTCTATCATTCACGGATTTTGTTTTCAGTATCTTATTATTCTTAACACATCTCCCCATACTTTGTTGGTCTGAAGACTCTTGCTTTTTTCTTAAATATCTAAATGTAAGGTCCATAATTAAGAATTGGTAAAACACAACTATTAAAATCCTGTTTTAAACACACAGACATTTTTTTTGTTTTAATAATAAATTATTTCTATCCAAAGCACTATCCAAATTTAATCTGTGATTACTTTCATTCATTATATTTTCATCTGTATTAATAATTTGACCAAGATATTTATAGTTGTTAACTTCTAATTTATGATTATCAATCTTTATTTTTTTCTGAAAAATCCATTGAACGTCAAGTCTTTTTTTAACACTTATCTTTAATTCTACTTTTTTACTTTTATCTGATAACTCTTGCAATATTTCCAGAATCTCTAAAGCATTAATTATAAAATCTAAATGACTTAAATAATTTCCCTTTGCTTTTACTCCCTTAGCTTTCACAAAATACTTTTAATAAAACTGCTGTAAACATTTTTTGACATGGGGAATTGTTATGCATATCCCTTTTCAATATTGTTTTTTTGTAATCTATATATACTTAAAACAGTAATTTGTCATCCAGTGTAACACAGTGGTAAAGTAATGGACTCTAGAGTTAAGTTCTTATTTTGAGACCTGGTCTATCATTTTTGCTTCTCAAGTCACACGATCTTTTGAGCATTTAATCATTTTTTAAAGTTTATTTATAATTGTAAAATAATTGTATGCTATATTTAATTTTACATTATTATTTAGATATTATACATTGAGAATTTAATATTTATTTTTTGTTAATTTTTTTAAAATTCTAAACAGTAAATTTTTATATATGGTAATATATAGAAAATGGTTATCAGAAAAATCTACAACCATACTAGTTTATCACAGAGATCTATAATTCAATAAAATTTCAAAAAGTTTTCATTTAAGCTGTGCTTAACTTTTTTTTTTTAATGGTTATAATAACATAATAGAAACTATTTAAATTTTAGCATTTAGTCTATGCTATAATTTACTTCAAATTTTTTTAGAAACTATAATACATTTTGTTTTAAATATACACTGTGTACCAATATAAAGATGATTGGTTCTCTCTCCAAGCTGCCTATTGCACTATCTGTAAATCAACTTATTTGTCAAATAGCAATATAGTTTAGCTATTCATCACAAAAATTTTAAGATGCTAGTATGTCTGGATTATGAGTGATGATATGAAATATCACATAGTGTTTTGTAGCATGATTGAATAAGAAGATAACATTAAATTTTATTTTAAATTGGGTAAAACTGTTACTGAAACATTTGATATGATTTGAACTATATGTGGCAGTGAAACCATGAGTCATAATGTTAAGGAGAGCATTGTAGATTATCTAAGAAAGTGAGAAACATACTGTTACATTTCGTGATTAGACACATTAGCACCCTAAAATTTTTTGCGGTGAATTTATGTCACTACAAAACATTTATATTAATTTAGAGATGGCACTGCAGAACTGCTAGACGAAAGAACTAATCATTTTTTCACTGAGACACATAAGTATTTATATTAATCAATTTATTCATAACTATCATCTTTTAATATATATATTATTGATTTATAATTATGCTTTATTATATTAAAATTTATTATATTTCATTTAATAATATTAGATATAGACCTCAAAAAATTCAAATAGATAATTTTTGCATAAACTAATTGTAATATCCATCATTTACCCATTTGTCTGTTTCTTCTCATGGGCTATGTATATCACATTTGGAAAGAGCTATAAGAATATAGCAAAGAACTGGTTTAAATGGAATTTTAGAATTGTTCAAGTTGCATTTAAATTTTTTTTGTGTATTTAGTATATGTATTATTTATGGGATCATGAAGATATAGTATTAAAAAAAAAGTATTTTAAATTTTACCGATTATTGTTAGTTTCCATTTGTAAATGTGCATGATCATTTTAATTGTAAAAAATTTAGAGAGACAAAAGCTAAAGAATAAAAAGTTAAAGATGGGGTTGCAATAACTATTAAACAAATATGTGAATCACAAATACATTTAATTATATCTGGTGGTGTTCCTTTAATCTATTTATTTGATATGTGGCAATGCTTTTTAACTTTGGCAGAAAACTTTTTTTTTTATTTTTTTGTTGAAATGACTTCCATTACAATGTTCTCACTATCTCTTTGTAATCTGTCCAAAAAAAAAAAAAAAGTAATCAATATTGCACATCTTTAGATTGTCTTTGAGATATTTTTATAACAAATGACATCTCTTTTATATAAAAACTATATTCAAAATCACCATAAAATATTTTTCTTAATGAAATCTTAATGTACATTTGATTCTTATATCCAATTCATTAAGGATGTATATACTTTTACAATACTAGATCCTGTATCATTACATTGAAAATTATTCATATTGATCTTGCCATCAAGTTGTCTCTGTTTCAGAGAATCCTTAAATGAAAATTTCTCATATTATATCTAAAAGAGATCCATATTTTATTTTTAATAATAAATTTGACAGGATACCAGCTCTGTATATAAACTAATTTAGTTGAAGTAATTTTATGTTGAAATGTTTTTTATCCCTTAAGTTGTAATTACAGCAGCAGCGGCATATTGGTGTTAATCTTTCTATTTAAATAGCTATCAAGATATTTAAATTGATTTATATTCTAAGTCTGATAATCATCTAAACTAAATATTGAAAATTTTTTTATTACTGGCTGATAAATCAGTTAAATTTTTTGTATATTAATTACTAAATCATATTCATTATAGGTTGCATTTAAAACATTAAGAACATTTCTAGATCTTTCTTTAAATTGAAAATAATAATACAATCATCAGTATACTGTAAATCTTGAATATAAAATTTGTTTTCTTGGTACTTTGGTATTAGAACTGCAATGCAGGGAAGATAGGAGGCCTTTTTGCACCCACAATAAATGTGTAATGTCGCGATGACATCAGATTGAAAGGAAATAATCCCTGCGAGTATACGTTACAAATTGTGTTTTTCTTTATCAACGGGACATTTTTTTGTAATTCTTCGACATTTTCAGTTATTGTCCAGATTTGTTTCTGACAACGGCTATTCCGAATCATATAGAGTTGTATATTTTCAGTTTTTTGTTTCTTTTTTGGTTTAATTTGTTTATAAAAAAAAATACGTTTATTAACATTTCTGTTGAAAATCCTAGCATACTCTGCAATCATGTACTACATTTTCAGAGGGAAAATTTTTAGGAGAGATCTCCATTTTCTGTAGTAAAATTACATGTGAAATGTCTTGTTTGAAGGTGATAATTTCTGTTATATATTATATGGTAAATATCATATGAGTATACTTAATGTGGTTTTATAAATATTATTTAAAAATCAAAATCATTTACTGTTTGTTTACTAACAAATTTTTTGTGTAATGGCGTCATTTCATTAAGATCACAAATCACATTTTTTTGATTGGGAATGTCGTTCTTAAAAGTTGTTATTGTGAAAGTCGTACGTATAGTTAATGTCTTTTTATAAATATTATTTAAAATCAAAATCATTTACTGTTTGTTTGTGTATTTAAATTAACAATTTTTTGTGTAATGCTGTCATTTCATTAATATCACAAATCACATTTTTTTTGATTTCAAATGACGTTCTTAAAAGTTGTTAGTGTCCAAGTCTTATGTATTTGAACGTCTTGTTATTTAAAAACTAAAAACATTTACGGTTTGTTTAGTGCCTATTTAAACTAAGAATTTTTTTTGTGTAATGCCGTCATTTCATTAAGGTCGCAAATCACATGAATGTCGTCTTGTTCAAAATCATACATTTCCTTATTGAAAATGATAAATTTGTTTATTATGTTTCTGCTTTTAGTTATTTTTAGTGCTGTAACACGGAGCATGTATTAGACCTGTTGTACCCTTTTCACATTAATATCAACCCTTCCCCCCGATAACTTTGTAAATCTTGCCAAAATATCATGTATAAGATCCGTATACACTTTTTTTTTTTTTTTTGCCAAAAAAGTTGCGTACAAGATCCATGTACACGTTATTTTTGTCAGATCCCAAGATTACAAAGTTACCAGCAGATTGATTCAAATGTGAACAGATGCAGTAAGTCTAATACATACTCGGTGTTGCAGCTCTAATACCAAAATACCGTTTGCTTATGTATATTTACATAAATACTCATTTTTCTAGGTAAAGTAAAATTTAAAAAAGATATTTCCAGATAAACTTTGAGCAGACTTTGAAATGTTATTCAAGATTGCCTAAATTAATAATGATATGATATGATGGGTCTCCTAAGATAAACAGAGGGGAAAAAAACCTAAGCAAATAAGACCAAATTATTTATTTTTATATATAATAATAAAAAATAAAGTGTTTGTTAACAAACTTTTCATCAAATTTTTCACTTGATTTGAAATGCAAAAAAAAAAAGCATTTTAATGGAAATAAAAATTACTGCTTTCTTTTATTTAAAATAAATAATTAGAGCTTTAATTATAAGTACATTGCTAATAAGTAATTAAAAAGTGAGGTAATATCTTTGGAAGAAAATTAAGGTAGAGTATTTAATTTTCCTTTATATTTTTAAAGTTATTATAGGCTTTTTTTTTTTTAAATTGGATATTTTTTATTTTATTGTACAATATAATGTATTTCTTGGCACAGTTTAAAACAATACTAAAGTAGTCATACTCTAAAATGAAAGATCCATGCATTGATCGCAGCTCAATTCTATTATTTCTTTGAATTTTTATACGAACTTCTAATCAAGATATGTTTTGTAATATGTATTTTTTTTAATAATCTCACATTCACTTTTCTCTGATTGATTTTAGCAAAAGAGTGATTATTGTAATTTTTTAATATATGTATGTTTAATATTAAATGGGACATTATTGAGCTTTGTGAAGTTAGAAGAAAAGGTGAAGAGACAATTGATTTAAAAAGTGGGCTTATACTGTACTACAAAGACACAAACATTAGAAGTAAAAGTGAATAGGATTCATTATAAATGAAAAATGGAAGGACAGCATTGTGGAGATCGATGCTGTATTAGACAGAGTAGCAAGATTAGTTATTTAATGTAATAACAAATACTAAATGCAGATAATTCAGGTTTATGCCCCAACAAGTTCTAATAATGATAAAGAAATAAGAGGATTTTTATATGGATATACAAAAAGCTTTTGATCAGACCAAACAATATTTTAAAATTGTTATGTGAGACTTTAATACCAGAAACAATTGAAGGACGAAAGTGTTGTAAGTTTGGTTATGGTGATAGAAATGAGAAAGGACATAGACTTTTGGAGTTTGCAGAAAAAGAAAAACTATATTATGAATTTTTTTTTTTTTTTGAGAAAAATATTAAACAGAAATGGACATGGAAGCATCCAAATGAAGGTACAGTACAGCAGAATTGGATTATATTTTTCTGGCAGAAAATACATATTTCAAGGTTGTAACGTTCTTAATAAATTCAACACAGGAAGTGATCATCAATTATTGAGATATAAGATACATGTTAATGCAAAACTAGAGACAAAAATTAAGTTGATATTCTTAATCTTCAAAAACGTTCAAATGAATTTAAATTAGAACTTGCAAATCATTTTCAAATATTGATAGATTTTGAACATAATTCAAATTTGAATGAATTTAGTTAGGAAGATAACTGACACAAACTGCAAAAAAGATAGCTGATAGAAAAAGCAGCAGTTGACAAGTAAAATTTCTACTGAGACTAGCTAATTTATGAAGAAAGAAGGAATATGAAAATATTTAAAAATAATGCATCAAGAGGTAAAATGTTGCGAAAAAGAGTTGTGAACTAGTAAGGAAAGCTATACAAGACAATAAAAATATCGAGTGTAAAACAGAATTTTGGTATTGATAGGAAACATTTCTGTAATAAGAAAATAAATTGAACTATTACTAAAAAGAGAGATGAAATCATGAAATGTGTAGAAGAGTTCTTGCAACAATTATATAGTAATAAAGAACAAGTATAAGTACTTCCTACAACTATTATATTTTCGGAATTGCCCAGAATTTTAAATGAAGATGTGAGACATGTAATTAAATTTATGGAGAAAGGAAAAGCTCCAGGTAATGATGGAATTGTAATTGATATCTTAAAAGTAGCAAGTGAAGAAATAGAAATTTTTTTGACAAAGTTATATACTAAATGTCGAAGTGATAAAGATCTACCAGATGATTTGAAGAATGCAGTATTAATATTAATATTTAAAATAGGTGACAAAGAAGATATTAGAATTTACAAACCTATCAGTCTTACTAGTTTTATACAGAATTTTTACCAAGATAATTACAACTCATCTATGACAAACTTTGGATTTCAGTCAATCAAAAGAACAAGCTGGATTTAAAAATGGTTTTAGTACAGTGGATCATATCCAAGTATTAAGAGAAGTTATAGAAAAGAGCAATGTATATGAGTTGCCATTAAGCTTTGGATTTGTAGATTATGAAAAGGCATTTGATTTTATAAACATTTCTTCAGTGATTAAAGCATTGGATTAACAAGGTATATAATAGACCCAGGGTATTGTCATATTCTGAAGAATATTTATAAAAATGCAACACCAACAATTAGATTGCATAATGGTAATTAACATTGAGAAGGGTGTATGACAGGATGATTATATCTCCAAAACTTTTTACACCAGTGCTGCAAGAAGTTATTTTTGGATTAAAATGGGAAGCTAAAGGAATAAAAGTAAATGGAGGTTATTTAAGTCATCTAGAATTTGCTGATGATGTAGTTGCAATTAATGCTTTAGAGTTTCAGGAAATATTGCAAGATTATCAGATGAAAGTAAGAAAGTAGGACTAAAGATAAAAAAAAATTGATAATGATGAGTTAGAAGAAGGAACTATAAATACCTGGTCAGATTATTATTACAGATGGAAATATAATTGATGAAATTAATCATAGAATTAAACTTGGTTGGGGTGCTTTTGGTAAAAATAACTTAATATTAAAAGAAAATACGCTTATGTGTTTGAAAAGGAAAGTTTTTAATAAATGTGTTTTACCAGTTCTTATTTATGGATTTTTGAGATTTGGCTACTTAACAGAAGACATTTCAAACCACTCGCAGAAGTATGAGAGATGCATATAAGTAATAACAAAAAGAGATTGAAAATGCAATATATGGGTAAGAGAACTAACAGGTGTTACTGACATAGTTGAAAGAACTAAAAGACTGAAGTTGGGCTGGACATATTGCTAGAAGAGAATAATAGATGGACAATTGAAATCTTAAACAGAATTGCAAAAGATTGTAAAAGACCTAGAAAGAAGCCACATGTGAGATGGATGGAATAAGGATGTGTGTGGTGGTGTTGTGGAGAAGACAGGCTAGAGATCAGAAAATGGATTGAACTTGGAGAGATCTTTATTCCACAGTGGTTTGATATTAGTTGAAAATGATACATATAGTCATATGAAAAAAGATAGGTTCCAACTTTATCACTAGTCTTCCTTTCATCTGCTTATATTATATATATTAAAACCCACAGAATGGATAAAATTGCAGGGCAGTTATCATTTTTAGCAATGTATTTTTGACACTGTAATATAGAAATGGAACTTGACATTTGTTTATTGTGTACTTACTGCTGTAAGAGACATAAATTATGAGTGAAATATCAATCTTCTCTGTTATCTGTCAGATAATTGGAGAATTTTTTCATGTGAAATTTTTAATATTTTTTAGGCATTATTTAAATATTACGTAATTTTATCTCCGACAGAACACAAACCATTTGTAGTAAATGATCCTATATCACATTTATGAATTTGTTTCTTTGTATTGTTCAATTGTTGTACCTCTTGCCACATTATTTTTCAATTTCCCTTTTTTTTCACCCATTGCAATTTTTTTTAAAAAATGTTTTATAGATTTTTATATACCAATTGGAATTCTTTCATTCATTCAAGTTATTTAATTTTTTTCTTCTCACTTCATTAAGAGCAGTCTCTCCCCTTATTTTCAATTTCTATACTCGTGATTTCAGTCTTGTGCAATTCAAAAAAATATTGATTAAAATTATAAATTAATAGAAAAGTTATAATTTAATTTTTAGTTCAGTTACATATACCTATATATGCATAGGTACTTATACATGTGCTTTAAAAATTTATCATAAAATTTGTTACTATTTTTTAATTTCAGTTTCTATATTAAGGCTTGGAATCAAATGTTGAGAATATGAGAGGGGAGATTTGTAATGACTTTCTAGTATTTTAATTTTTCTCAAACTCTCATTATCCCATCCACTTCCTTCAGTTATTTACTCTTTTTTAATTAGTCATCTTGTTTTAATCTTAACAAGGCTGCTTTCAAAATTCTAGTTTCATCCTACCTCAGAATTATCTTTTTCTTGGGTAGAATTTTATAATTATCATTATTTTGTTCTCACATTTTTCTAAACATTTGAAAACACAAACTTGTTCAATTAACAGATTTAATCTTTCATCTTCAAGTTATTCATTTTTATTGAAAGAGATTGATGAGGTCTTAAATAATAATATGATAGGAAGGCTTGAAAAAAATGTCTGATGTGGGAATGCATTTTAGTGACTGATGTCAATACGTATTACTGTGATAGGCAAGACACAATAAATAAAACAGTGAACATTTCCCTTGCCACAGCACTTGATGAAAAATTAAAATGTAGATCATACCAGGTAGATACATTATTTTAAAGGGATGAGAAGTGTGAAATTAGTATTTTCCATTAACATTGCCATCATATTCTAATTATTTATTAAGATCTTTTCCCCATTTTTTGAAGTCCAGTTTTGATATTAGGTAATTTATTGCACAAGTGCCACGAGTAGAATGTCTTGTATTAGAACTCACTGCGATATTCATTAATGTTCTGTGAAATTCAAGAAATATGGGAATAAAGAACTCAAACAATACCATTAGACTTATTGTGAAAAGATATTCTAAGTAGAAGGCAAAATAATTACTAATAACAATTTATGGAATCAACGGGAGTTTTTGTTGGCTGAATTGTCTTAAATAGAAATTGTTACATTTTTATTTACAATTGTCCAACTCACTCCACTCACAACTTTGACACCATCCACCTCAGATAAATACAATAATGATTATTACTAATCATTTTCTAAACTAGAGATTATCTCTAGCACAGATATAAACTTTAAACCTCAGTTAAAGGTTAATATATTTGATTTTTTAATTTTAAACATAAGTTGTATGTAATAAGAAATGAATAATATTATGTAATGAATTATTACAACTTTAAAATTAACATTTTGTTACTCTCTAAAAGTATGTTATACAATTTATTTCTGAATAGAATGTAAACTTTGTACATTTTAAACTTTTTAAAAATTCTATTCCAAATGTTATACGAGTTTAAGCTCAAGTATGCAACTCAAAAATAACTCACTGAGTAAATTGGCAGTATGATATTCAATCAAGTGATAATAATTTCATCATTGATAATGGTTGATCTTTAATTGATAATTCTGTTTTTAAGTACATGCACAAAAACTTTTTTACTTTATTTATGAATATTATTGAGCTATTGAATTGATATTAAATTGATATTGATATTTGTTAAAATAAGTTCATGATATTTTAAAGACATTAATTAAATAATAAGATATGAAGGCATATACTATTATGTCATTGATAAAGGTAAATTGTGATCTTAGACTTTGTCTTTGATTCCTCTTTGATTGGAAGTGGAAGCTATTCTGCATGATGAATATTTTAGTTAGCATATTATCATTTATGAATCTAGTATTAACCTTTTAGCCAAGAATAGTTAGATATTCTTTTACCAACCAATAATGAAATAGCTAGCTAGATTGACCATAAGCCAATTTTTTTGGGTGGGGGGTGGTGGTGGTGTAAGTATATTTTGAAATTTTCAATCAACTAAAATAATTTTGTTTCATTTGGATTTATGTGATGATATCAAATGGATGCATCTGCATCTCTATATACAAAACTAGTCTCATTGGTAGGTATGTTAAACAATCTTTAAATAGGTCACAACAAAGGAAAGATCTCTTCAACAATTCATCATAATGGAGCAGTGAGAAAGATATTACTTAACTAGTTAGCCACTTGCTATATACTCTCCACCTAAAAACAGCTAGACATTCATTTACTGAACTAGATTGGTTTTGTGTTCTACTTGATATTTTTATTTATTTAATTATCTGTACAGATAAAAATTATTTTTTTTTTTTTTATAAAAGAACTTTTTATTTTGTTTTCTAGAAAGTAATTTGTTGATGTTCCAAATGTGAAAATATTTGTTTTAAATGCAACTGGAACCATTTAAAAATATTTTACCCACTCAAATTGGCAAATATCTATTGTAGGCCTTCATTGAAACTTTATATTTTTGTGAATAGTGACCCATTTTTGTGACTAATGAATAAAAAGATCTTAATTATTTTCATTGTAAAATTACAATTAATTTTGATAAATAAAACCGATTAAAGAAAATTGACTTGATTTTTTATTTTTTGATTACCATTTTCAATCTGTACTATCTCTTAATTTGTCTATAAAAAAAAAAAAAAAAAAAAAGAAAAAGGATGGGGCACGGGGTAATTGTAGAATTATAAACTTTAAAAAATCTCTTGGTATTTACCATACAACTATACTAGAAGGAACATTTTAAGCAGTCATAGTACAAATGATTAGTGTAATTTTCTACATGATTTAGTACTTGGATAGTGACTGACAAGAATACTAAAGATTAACTTTAGCAGTTAACCATTCCAATATATATATATAATATTATTATATAGTATAATTATAATCCACCTTTATTCAACTAATCAAAAGAACAAGCTGGATTTAAAAGTGGTTTTAGTACAGTGGATCTTATCCAAGTATTAAGAGAAATTATAGAAAAGAGCAATGAATATGAGTTGCCATTATGCTTTGGATTTGTAGATTATGAAAAGGCATTTGATTTTATAAACATTTCTTCAGTGATTAAAGTATTGGATCATCAAAGTATATAATAGACCCAGGATATTGTCATAAGAATATTTATAAAAATGCAACAGCAACAATTAGATTGCATATTGGTACTGGGAAGATTAACATTGAGAAGGCTATATAACAGGATGGCTCTATATCTCCAAAACTTTTTATAGCACTGCTGCAAGAATCATTTTTGGATTAAAATGAGAAGCTAAAGGAATACAAGTAAATGGAGATTATTTAAGTCATCTAGATTTTGCGATAATGTAGTTAGTTGTTTTTGCAAATAATGCTTTAGAGCTTCAGGAAATATTGCAAAAGTTATCAGATGAAAGTAAGAAAGTAGAACTAAAGATAAATGTTAAAAAAACTAAAGTAATGTTAAGCAGATTTTCTCAAAAAATGAAGAGAAAGATTGATAATGACAAGTTAGAAGAACTACAAATACCTTGGTAAGATTATTACTACAGATGGAAACGTAATGGATGAAATTAATCATAGAATTAAACTTGCGAGTGTTTTTGGTAAAAATAACTTAATATTAAAAGAAAATATGCTTATGTGTTTGAAAAAGAAGGTTTTTAATAAGTGTGTTTTACCAGTTTTTATTTTTTGAGATTTGGATACTTAACAGAAGAGCAATACAGAGAGACTTCAAACCACTCAAAGAAATATGGTGAGATGCATGTTAGGAGTAATAAGAAGAGATCGAAAATGAAATACATGGGTAAGAGAAGAAACAGATGGTATTGATATTGTGAAGAAAAACTACAATTAGAAGAAATTGATTAAATTTGGAGAGCCCATCCTGCAGTAGATCAATAATGGATGAAAGTGGTTAATTATGATTGATTTATATATAACTATATATACAATTTTTTAATTTTCAATTGATTCAATCGCATTATAAGTTATATTTATTGGAATAAGTGGAAAAAACATGCTGATTGTAGAATGTGGATGAAACATTGGTGGAGTTGAAGAATGGCATGTCTGTGCATGTGTGCGTGTAATTTAATGTTTATGAATTTGTTCGCACAATAAACAAAATCTTTAAAGAAAATATTGAATATATAGATGGCAATATTTATGTATATTTAAATTCCATTATGGAATATTTCTTTTAAAGATATGTTTTTTTCTGAATAAGAAAGCAAAAGATTTTGAATATGTATTAGGCTAATGTTTGTACATATAATATTTGAAAAGAGTTGATTGTTCTGGGATTCTGAGTAGTATATCTTATTTTCATTTTATCACTTGCATTTTTTTTGTATTACTAGAGAAAGAAAAAATGGTAATGTTTATGATTATATGAAATGCTTGTGGATCTGCTAAAAAAACATTAGTTAAGTCTACATCAATGCGAAGCATTATAAATTTAATCCTTATTAAAAGCTGATATATTTTAACATTTAAGGATGTGGTCAGATATCGTACAAAAACAGCTTAGCAGATTTTTATATAAGCATCTTTGGTATTGATCGTTAATGCTTCTGTCTAGGGAGAAGCATTTTTTATTTATAAGAAATACAAACCAGCTCTAATTTATGAAGCTTTTAAAGGAATCTTAATTAGATGTTTTTGCAAATAATGCTTTAGAGCTTAGAAAGTGGTGCAGGAGTTATCAGATCGAAGTAAGAAAGTAGGACTAAGGTTAGAAAATGTTGCAGGACTTATCAGATGAAAGTAAGAAAGTAAGACTAAAAATAAATGCTAAAAAGACTAAAATAACATTCAGTGGATTTTCTCAAAAGATGAAAATAAAGATTGATTATGATGAGTTAGAAGAAGTCAACAACTACAAATTCTTTGGTTAGATTATTACTACAGATGGAAACAATGGATACAATTAATTATAGAATT
Source organism: Epiperipatus broadwayi (assembly GCA_028023455.1). NCBI lineage: Eukaryota > Metazoa > Onychophora > Udeonychophora > Euonychophora > Peripatidae > Epiperipatus > Epiperipatus broadwayi. Next base: position 279,265 of record JAQFVV010012516.1, on the reverse strand, counting down.
ATACTTGGTTGGAGTGCTTTTGATAGAAATAACTTATTACTAAAAGAAAATATGCCTATGTGTTTGGAAAGAAAGGTGTTTTACCGGTTCTTACTTATGCATCTGAGACTTGGACATTTAATAGAAGAGCAATACAGAGACTTCAGATCATTTAAAGAAGTATGGAGAGAGACATGTTAGGAATAACAAGAAGAGATTGAAAATGCAATATATGTATAAGAGAACAAACAGGTATTAACATGATATTGTTGAAAGAATTAAAAGACTGAAGTGGAGTTGGGCTGAACATATTGCTAGAAGAGATGATAATAGATGAACAATTGAAATCTTAAACTGGATTTTACGAGATTGTAAAAGACCTAGAAAGAGACCACCTTTGAGATGAATGGGTGAAATAAAGTGTGCAGGAGTGAAGTGGAAAAGAGAAGTTAAAGATCACAGAAGATGGATTGAACTTGAAGAGACCTTCATCCTGCAATGGATTGATAATGGATGACAATGATGATGATATGCACAACTTCTTCAGGTGATGCGTAGTGATTGTGTAATATGTATTTTGTGCAAATAAAATGATAAATTCTATCATTTATTACAAATTGTGTAATTAGTTGTAAATACAAATTCACAGGAAACATGTTTATTGCTAATTATTACCAAAGCTGCTGGGTTGCTTTATCATGTAAGAATTATTTAAATAGTTTTAATATTAATTTGAAAGTTGTCATTATTTTAATGTTAAACATTAACATTAGCGTTTCTCCATTGTATTTTATTTGTTTTATTTTTATTTTTTTTATAATTATTTATATGCATATTTTAAAATAGCAAAATATTTTTCTTGAATTTTAATAGATGACTTCAAGTGACAAAGATTTTAGGTTTATGGCAACAAATGATTTGATGACTGAATTACAGAAAGATTCTATTAAATTAGATGATGATAGTGAACGTAAAGTAAGTCATGTGTTTTAAGCATCTACTTGTTTTCGTTTTTTCTTTTCATTGTTTTTAACTATAAAACAATTATAGATATAAATAAATCCATTTGTTATTAATGGTATTCACATAAACTATGATAACAGACATTTTCTTAAAATTTACATCTAGCAAATAATAATATGGTCTCAGACTACCATCCCTTACAATAATTAATAATAATAATAATCTAGACCTATTAAATTGTTGAAAGCTTTGCATTTAAAATCTGGGTAATAAATTTTAATCTTAAAAGTCAGAATTTATTGTGTATATTTAAAACTAAGATGGTAAATGAAGCATTTTTGAGACTTGTTAAAGAAGGCAATGCAAAGTCCAGTAATTTCAAAAAAATGAAAGAAAACAATAATGATATTTATAAGTGCAAAATTATTCTAAAATATATATTGTTTCATGCACTTTTAAAAGAAAACCCCAAAATTCATTTTATGGGTAAATAATTACTTTTTATAAGAAATAATACTTAATCATAATGCATAGCAATAATGTCTACTGTACCATAGTTCTTAGGATTTCTAGATTTTATTGTGCCACTTTCCTCAATTTACTAATTCATTTTTTTGTATATAAATTCCCTTCAGTCTTTTTATTTTATATTTATATTTTGGATTATTTTAGAATTCACATTTGTCTTACTTTCACAGTAATGACATTTTTTGATTCTTTTTATAATCTTCATTATTTGTAAAGATAGTCATGTTTTGTATTTATCAAATAACAGATTGCATTCATTTCTGTCTTATATTCAAAATATTTTACATATATAGTTGGGCTCATACAAAAATAGAACCCTTAATCATGAACTATCATTAATCAATAATAAAATTTGTTTATAAATAGGATAATTTTAACGTATAATTCAGATGTCAATTTTATTAGATGGTTTTTTTTTTTAATATTTGCTTGAAATCTATTCTTTTTAAATATTTAAACCCCCCCCCCTTTGAATACTTTACATGTTTTAATTTGTATTCTGATGTTTAATACTATAATTTATTATTATTTTTATATAAATGCAATGTTATTAATTAATATATTTGTTTTAGTCATTTCTATAAGTACTTCAGTTTGGATGTATTTTATGGATGAAGGTTTGCAATTTTTTTTTAGGTTGTAAAGATGTTATTGAAGTTATTAGAAGATAAAAATGGTGAAGTCCAAAACCTTGCTGTTAAATGGTATACATTCTGTGTATGTGTGTGTGTTTGCATGTATATATAATAAATGCTGTATTGTAATAAAATAAAAAAAATCGAATTAGTTTTTTCTGCTAAAAATAAATTTTTGATATTATCAAAGTAATTTGTCATCGTTCTAACTCTCTGCTGAGCTTACGAAAGTGAAAGTGGGCTGTGATCACGAAAACATCAGATAGGTTTTTTTTTTTTTTAATTATTATACTATAATATATTATATAAGGAACTTCATTATTTTTTTGATGTGATTCTAAATTTGAGTTGCTAAAATAAATTGTGTTAAGGGAATAACAAACAGGCATTGGTGATTAACGATTATCACTTGGTCATAGTATCTCCTGTCTAATTCTCTCAACCTGTTTTCAGAAGAATACTTAAGATATATATTTATGTTTTTCAAAATTCTTTTTAATATATTAAAATTTAATTTTTCATGCATTTTTTTATTATTATTAATATTCCCTGAATATCAAAATTATTTAAAAAGAATAAGTTGTCATTCTTTGCCTTGTAAATCTGTTAATGCAGCTTGGCATCAGTGAGGTTTATAATTACTATTTTGTTTGGGGTAGGATCCTTCTAAATGTTTATTATTTTTATTATTATGTTTTGGTCACTTTTTTTTCCTCAGTGCTTTGTGTAGTAATAATAATAGTATTGAATTATTTATTTGAGGTGTCAAACGTCTGTGCCAAAAATTGAATTTCAATCCACAAACTTTTTAGCTATAATGTCCATTGTTCTGTCATTACATTAATCTATATAGTTGTCAAGGCAATGTAGCATTCTTTAGTAAGTTCACTATGATGTGATATTGAAAATTATATAATAACTAGCCTCTGAATTGTAAATTAGGTTCTTTAATATCCTGTAATAATTTATTAAAATGATTATATTATGTAATAAACTAAATTTGGAAAAGTTTAGAATAATAAAAAGAAAGATGAAGGCAAAACAATCTTTAAATAGCCTGCTGCGGAACAAAGATCTCTCCATAGAGTAATTTCGCCCAAAATAATAGCTAGGATAAAATTATCGAAAATGTCTCTAAACATGATAGGTTTACAATACTTTTTGTAAAATAACAATCAAAATAGATGAGACCAAAACAGTGTATTATAATTTTCACAATTCATCCAGGATCCAATTACTGATTCAGAATTTTAAAATTGAAATATTGAATTTGGATCTCATGATTGCAATCTTTAGTCAGTCTTATATAATTATTAAATAAGGCTATATTGAATGAAAGTAGTTGTTATTGTCATATAAAAGTGAAGATTATAAGTTAAGTCATAAATGTCAAGTCATTTTCCCCAAAAATAATGCTTCTGAGGCTTATCTCACTTAAGTCTATTACTATGATACATTTAGTAGGGGATAACTAATTCTATGATAATTTTTTTTTTTTTTAATTGATAGACCAGCTTATTATCAAATAAGTCAAATTGCAAATTCAGTATTGAGACTGTTTTGCTCTTATGTAAGGAAAACATTTTTGCTTTTTATTTTTGTAAATAAATAATACATATTTCTATAAAGATCTAAAGGGAACCAACTTTGTAGAGTTATTGAGGCATTGAGAATATATGTAATGACTTGAAAAAAGTTTTTCATTTCATTGTGAGATTTCTTTGTGGCTCAGAACAATTAAACTTCTCAAGTGATCTGATAAAAATTTGTTAATTTTAAAACAGAAGTATAATGGCTCATGAAATAATTGTCATGGCTTCTGAATTCATATTTTTTGTAGATTAATGAATTTATGATATCACATCCATAACAAGGTGCTTGTGGGAGAGAAAAAAATTAATTTGCATCTAAATTCAGAGTTGATTAAAAAATATAATTATTAAATCTGCATTAGGATTTGAGAAACTTAAAAATTCAATAACCATCGTTTGTTAGATTTTCTTAGTGTCCACAGTATTTGCTGAAGTTTTCATGAACATGCAGTTTTAAAAACAATGTCTAACTTTGACATTCATAGAGAATCACAAAAAATTCAATAGCTTGAATAATTTTGTTTGAAAATATATTTTCTCATATAAATATCCTTTTTCTTTATAAGCAGGTCAACTTGTTATTAGTTTGTGGTGAGATTCTTTTCTGCTGAATTCCTTGTAACTGAAAGATTCAATGAAGGAAAAACCATTGATACTTTCTAAATCTTATTATCAATTTTAAAATCAATAGATATCTTTACTTTTGTAGTTGTGAAATAATTATTATTAATTTTTATGTGTTTAATATTTTATTTAATTTTTTTTTTTAAAATATGTTTAAAATACATATATTCTCTTTGCTATATACAGTATATGTATGTTAATCTTTTATTGATATAAAATTTTGATAAATTTTTGTTTTTTTGTATTTTATTTAGTCTAGGACCTTTAGTCAACAAAGTAAAAGAATACCAGGTGGAAACAATTGTAGATACCCTGTGTAATAACATGATTTCAGATAAAGAACAATTAAGAGATATTTCTAGTATTGGTAGGTACTTAAGTTTTATTTCTATTGAGTTTTTTTGCATTTGAATTTTCTTTAAAGTATGGAAGCTCTTATTTTAATATGAAATTAAAAAATATGAAAAATTAATTTGGAAAATATTGAAAATTTTAATTAAAATTAATTTTCCAGAGCGTACATGGAGAAAGGCCATATTTCAGTTTATTCCAGTTTTTTTTTTATGCAATCCATTTCTTCTGAATTGATTTATTTTATTCACTTGTCTTACAAATGAAATCATTACTTTAAATGGCTTACTTTATCCTGATGTTGTTTCATTTATGAGTGAGTATTTTTATAATAATTTTTATAAAGATGCATCATTTGTTAATATGAATAATCAAGTTTGCTTATAATTATCTATTTCTTTTTATGAGCTATTATTTAATCTAAGTTGCTTTGAAAGTGTTCGGCAAAGTAATGAATATCATTCTTGAATTATTTAAGATATAGATTCTCCACCTTATACTGAGAGCTTCTTTATTTTTTCTAATAGACTTGTGAAACCGACACCAACTTTCTGTCAGATTATGCTATGTATTTACATTTCTTTACTACATGGATGTCAAAAAAATCAATAAGCTAATATAAATGGACATTCTCATTATTTTCTCCACTTTCTATAGATTTTGTGGTACTTATATATGATTTCGGCAATAACTTTCTAACCTTACAATCTAGTAAAATAATATCTGCATGGGATCTTCTGACAAATTTAATTGATCAATTTATTTAGTATAAAATGGCAACCTATAACTATTTAGTAGGAAAAAAAAACAAACGTTTACCAATATACATTCCAATAAAAAAGAAAAGCAAAATATTGTTATAATTAGTGATGCAGACTGAAGTTTTTGTACACCCTGCAAAATGCAAACAAAAGCATCCTCTTTGTGCAGTCTCTGCCGCATAAATTCTGCCAAAAGTTCTGGCACGCATTTCCTCATTTTTTATTAATTCATTTGGCACATCACAAAGTGTTTCAATATTCTGGCTACGCACATTAGTTTCTGAATCTAAAAAGTTGTAAGTATGCTTTACATGAAAATGTTTGTATCTGACAGCTCACAGTTCGACAGTTTTCTAGGATTTCCAATAATCAGAATAAATTGTTAAAACCATCTTTGACATTTTCTTTGATCGCTTTCATCATTGTTGGTGCCATTCTGTTGGGAATTCTCATGATGAAACACTCATCGGTCTGCTTGTAGAAGCCCAAAACATCCACAGCTTTGGAAGTATTCATCCAGCCTGGTTTTTTTTGCTTAGTGAAAAGGCTCTTATCGATTTCTATCAATTTATTAGGCCCTCTGATTTTGCGTTTTTCTTAGGATAACATGCTACATGTACAAACTTCTCGCAAATAGTTTTTCCAGTCTATTATAATCTTGTCCGCTATATCCAGCTGTTCTTTGCCCCATTCAATGGATGTTAATTGTCTGGATCAAATATAAATAAATTTTAGTGCGGTCACAAATATAATTCTGGAACCCTCGAATCACATTCCCTTTCAAATGGCTACTTTCTTTTTTATAATCTCAAACTTAATAATGCCATTGCTTATCTGAACTGTGTATGTAAAGGGCCATATCATGCCTGTTCAAGCACACTTTTTGTGAAGGCAGGATGCCATACTTTTGAAAATACTACATTGTTCTCACTAGCAAATACTTACCAAATTTTAATCATTTATTGGTATAAAAAACTTCTTAAAAAAATTCTATTTGGCAGCAATTCAAAACCGAGCAGTAAAATTAACTAGTCCACAATTAAAACTGGACAGTGAATGACATATACACCTGACATCGATTAGTCATGCCAACATTCTTGCATGACATTACATCATACTTTAAAATGTGAGTAGCAACTTCTGATCAGGACATTTATGTAAAAAAAGTAAGTATTTTCCATTTTAGAACATTGTAAAATGTGTTTAATTTGATCTCTATTTAGATATTTGTTTGTGCCATTGACTTTCATCACTGCTGGACTAATACATAAGTGCCTATTTTGCATATGCAATTTTTACCCTTTTGTTTGATGATTATAACCGTCAGTGTGCAGAATTAATGTAAGGCATTGCATCAGCCTAGATATTACTTCTTTAATAGATCTCTTTACAATATATTTAATTTTATGATTTCTGTTAATAGTATCATTTATATTTAATAGTTTTTGAAATTTTTCCCAAGGAAGCTATGAACAATCTATGGCCGATGACGCCTATTTTGACGATTATAGTTATTATTGGTTGTTGCTGAAATGTCCTGATGGCCAGTTGTATGTTGGAGTTGCTGTATTAGATATATATTGGGATCACTAGCTTATGATATTTGCTGTTGAATCGTTTTTCAATATTCAAGGATAGTTTTTCTGAAAATCTTGGGATTGATTTTTACTGCAAGATATTCATGATCATGTTTAGATGATTTTTTTTTTCTATTAGTTTATTCCTAATTTTATGATTTGGGCAAATTTATAACCTAGCTACGGTAATCTTCCCTTTGTATTTGTAAGTAGTTAAAAAATTAATATATGGTGACTTATTTTAAAAATACAATTATTTTATCATGCCTTAAGTTAAAGAGTAACATCTTATTTTGTCTTCAAGTCGAACATTTATTAAAGTATACTACATTATAAAAATAAATATATTAGAAAATTCTTCTTTGCAGAATTTCAGGTTATAAGTTCAGATAATTTTTGTTTTAAAATTAATTTCAAAATAACTATTTTTCAGTTCAGTTTGAGTATGCAAAATTCAAGATTCGTCACTTATGATGCTAAAATATTTTTTTATTTAAATGGTTTTGATGTCTTCATAAGTAACACTACTTTAAATGTTTAAATCTTTGGACAGTTTTATATGGTTTATCATTTTGACTAACATATTCTGTGTAATATATGTATAACACCATCTATATTAATACTTAGGTACTTATGACTTTTGACCCATGTGGCACCAGAGGCACTGGTCGGGGTCAACCACAGAAATACTTAGAGTAGGGGCCCCAAATGCAGCCTTGCAAATTCCAGCTGAAAGGTGGCGCTGTTCACAATGCGTAAGCACAGGAACATTCCACCAGCTGGCTAGCAGCAAAGCTGTCCGCTTGGTGGCGCTGGTCACAGTGCGTAAGCTTATTTAGCTTACATCGTCTGCTACCGGCAGATACCAAGAACCTAGGTGGCGCTGATTGCCGTAAACACCTCTAGCTTATGTGTCGTCTGCTAATAGCGACTACCAAGATTCTAGCCCACTACGTTACACACGGAAAAACTACGCACTGATAGAGTTTATGTACATACTACTTAAAATACGAATGGCGTATAATGTACAGGTGTGATTGATTAAGAAGCTACAACTATTTAAATATTCTTTCAAACTTAATAATATCACATGCTATTTCACAGTTTTATAAATGGATGTATTTTTAAATTTTTTTTTTTTTAAAAATCGATCTTTTTTTTTTTAATTATTTACTCTATGTCAAAGTGTTATATATAACTCGAGCGGTGAAATTTGCTATCATGGCCGCTTGAATGGCATCATAGATTTACATACGAAAGTACGCTAAAATTATCGCGTAGAAATCCTCATAATTATTCATAAAATATTTTATTAATCTATAAGTCAATTCTAAATTTAAAAATCGATCTTTTTTTTTAATTATTTACTCTAGAAGTAGTTTTTTTTTTTTTAAATTAAAAAAAAAATAATTTTTACGACAATCGGTTTTTTTTTTTAAAAAAAAAGCTAATTTTTTCCCCCTTCTTTCAAAACTAGAGACATTCCAAAGATAAAATCTAATATATTAATAGGTGCTTTACTAATGAATAGCTATGGTAAATTAGTGAATTGGATTGATTTAATGAGACAGAAACTGATATATGATGAATTATATTTATTGACAATTTCATATATACTTGATATAACCCATTACTTAGCGTTGGATAATGCATGCAGGCATTTTATTTACTAAACAACATTACACTAGGCCATTTAGCAAAATAAATTTGTGGCAATTATTTAATTGCGCTAATTTTGTGCTATATAATAAATCACTACATTCCACTTATTAGTTATGCCCTTTCATCATCAGTTCGAGTGGCTATTATGCATGTAATCAAATCAAGTCTGGAGTGAAGTTTAATAATACATCCGATTATAATAAATTTATATATTAAATATGGGCATATAAAGCCTCACAGATAGCTTTAGATCGAACGGGTTTTCAAGAATGCTTCTGTTAAACGCTGAAGATTGCATATTATGGAGGTAGAGTTGGCTATAAAGATTTTACTAATACGCTACGCACAAGTAAAATATAATAATAAAGTGGCTCCATCTTATATATATATATAAAACAGCATAACGATAAAATATTGATAAATTTCACATCCGTCAAGCCGAAGTATATTATAAATTAAATACCATACAGTAAATGAACACTAGTTTTGTCAGCTTGATTAAAAGAGCCAACTCTTCTGTAGCATGAGAAATACATATATGCTACTGACGGGAATATATATATACACAAACTTTATTTTATCCCGTTCATTCTCTTAGTTATGTATAATTAATAAACTTTTAAAGGGAGAAAGTATATTTAAGGGACTTACGAATACTTTAATAAGAAAAATATACTTATGATTACACTCCAGGCTAGTTTAATCTTTAGTAACATAATAATTAAAGGTTGAAAGTTTGGATTTATAAGCCACATTTTATATTTACATTAATTATTTACTAAATGACAAAATAATAACGAGCACAAAGGGTTGCCATTATTTATAAATTAGGGGTTCGAAACGGAGCGCTAAATGACGCTATAATTAATACAATACGAAGATTTTACATAATATCTTCAAAAAGTATATATTTCGTAACTAAATGCGTGCCGTTTTGAGACCGGCATAATTAATAATAACTAAAATAAGCAAGAGAGAAATAAATATAACTGCAGTGATTGAGTTATATAGCAAAACAAGAAGTTAATAAAGGAAATTAACAAAAGTATGTCATTTATAGAATTGAAATATTATTGATAAGACAATTTAGAAAGAGTTTACAATATAGTTAGCTAACCTGATTTTGAAGCAATAATGATTATTTTGAATTTTACACAGAGCTCTGCGATTTTAATAATTTTAAAACAAATACTCGAGCTGGAACGAAGGTGAGTTCTTTGGCGGCTTATGGCATCTTCTCTTTAGTTGGGAGACGATTTAAGATGGTATAATCTAATTTCTACTACTGATAAAGTCTCCGAGGTGTTATTTTTAATTTACTTAAAAAAATTATTAAAATATATAAATTATATAATTTTGATTCTGATTTCATTAATTAAATTTCTTTTTAGGTGTTATAAAATGTTATGGCTTAGCAGATAGTAACGGTATTATGATTTAATGATAACATCTTTTGTTGCAACAAATTCAATCAGTAAACTAGATTTTACTTTTACTCCAGGTGCGGTCACTAATTGATTTCTTGTTTACACAAAATTCCCATTTTTAATTATAAACCGATGACTTTTATTTTAACTAGATATAAATAACATTTAACATATTTTCTTTATATTGTTTATTTTAAAAAAAGCAAATTTGACAGATCTTATAAAAAAATACTTAAGTTTCAGTTATATCTATTAAACTTTAAATCAGAAAACCATAAATATATTATAAAGAAAACATTTTACATTATTTTTATTTAATCTTAAATATTATATGTACAAATCATTATGCCATAATTTCATGGTTTAAATTATCCATCCACATACGAATGTAATTATATTTGTATTATATTCGTATGTGGATGGATAATTTAAACCATGAAATTATGGCATAATGATTTGTACATATAATATTTAAGATTAAATAAAAATAATGTAAAATGTTTTCTTTATAATATATTTACGGTTTTCTGATTTAAAGTTTAATAGATATAACTGAACCTAAAGTATTTTTTTTATAAGATCTGTCAAATTTGCTTTTTTTAAAATAAACAATATAATGAAAATATGTTAAAAGTTATTTATATCTAGTTAAAATAAAAGTCATCGGTTTATAATTAAAAATGGGAATTTTGTGTAAACAAGAAATCAATTAGTGACCGCACCTGGAGTAAAAGTAAAATCTAGTTTGCTGATTGAATTTATTTCAACAAAAGATGTTATCATTAAATCATAATACTGTTACTATCTGCTAAGCCATAACATTTTATAACACCTAAATAGAAATTTAATTAATGAAATCGGAACCAAAATTATATAATTTATATATTTTAATAATTTTTTTAAGTAAATTAAAAATAACACATCGGAGACTTTATCAGTAGTAGAAATTAGATTATACCATCTTAAATCGTCTCCCAACTACAGAGAAGATGCCATAAGCCGCCAAAGAACTCACCTTCATTCCAGCTCGAGTATCTGTTTTAAAATTATTAAAATCACAGAGCTCTGTGTAAAATTCAAAATAATCATTATTGCTTCAAAATCAGGTTAGCTAACTATATTGTAAACTCTTTCTAAATTGTCTTATCAATAATATTTCAATTCTATAAATGACATACTTTTGTTAATTTCCTTTATTAACTTCTTGTTTTGCTATATAACTTAATCACTGCAGTTATATTTATTTCTCTCTTGCTTATTTTAGTTATTATTAATTATGCCTGTCTCGAAATGGCGCGCATTTAGTTACGAAATATATTCTTTTTGAAGATATTATTTAAAATCTTCGTATTGTATTAATTATAGCGTCATTTAGCGCTCCATTTCGAACCCCTAATTTATAAATAATGGCGACTCTTTGTGCTCGTTATTATTTTGTCATTTAGTAAATAATTAATGTAAATATAAAATGTGGCTTATAAATTCAAATTTTCAACCTTTAATTATTATGTTACTAAAGATTAAACTAGCCTGGAGTGTAATCATAAGTATATTTTTCTTATTAAAGTATTCGTAAGTCCCTTAAATATACTTTCTCCCTTTAAAAGTTTATTAATTATACATAACTAAGAGATCGAACGGGATAAAATAAAGTTTGTGTATATATATATTCCCGTCAGTAGCATATATGTATTTCTCATGCTATAGAAGAGTTGGCTCTTTTAATCAAGCTGACAAAACTAGTGTTCATTTACTGTATGGTATTTAATTTATAATATACTTCGGCTTGGCAGATGTGAAATTTATCAATATTTTATCGTTGTGCTGTTTTTTTTTTATATATATATATATAAGATGGAGCCACTTTATTATTATATTTTACTTGTGCGTAGCGTATTAGTAAAATCTTTATAGCCAACTCTACCTCCATAATATGCAATCTTCGGCGTTGAACAGAAGCATTCTTGAAAACCCGTTTGATCTAAAGCTATCTGTGAGGCTTTATATGCCCATATTTAATATATAAATTTATCATAATCGGATGTATTATTAAACTTCACTCCAGACTTGATTTGATTACATGTATAATAGCCACTCTAACTGATGATGAAAGGGCATAACTAATAAGTGGAATGTAGTGATTTATTATATAGCATAAAATTAGTGCAATTAAATAATAGCCACAAATTTATTTTGCTAAATGGCCTAGAGTAATGTTGTTTAGTAAATAAAATGCCTGCGTGCATTATCCAACGCTAAGTAATGGGTTATATCAAGTATATATGAAATTGTCAATAAATATAATTCATCATATATCAGTTTCTGTCTCATTAAATCAATCCAAGTCACTAATTGACCATAGCTATTCATTAGTAAAGCCCCTATTAATATATTAGATTTTATCTTTGGAATGTCTCTAGTTTTGAAAGAAGGGGGAAAAAAATTAGCTTTTTTTTTTAAAAAAAAAAAACGATTGTTGTAAAAATTACATTTTTTTTAATTTAAAAAAAAAAAAACCACTTTTAGAGTAAATAATTAAAAAAAAAGATCGATTTTTAAATTTAGAATTGGCTTATAGATTAATAAAATATTTTATGAATAATTATGAGGATTTCTACGCGATTCAAGCGGCCATGATAGCAAATTTCACTGCTCGACTTATATATAACATTTTGACATAGAGTAAATAATTACAAAAAAAAAGATTGATTTTTAAAAAAAAAAAAATTTAAAAATACATCGATTTATAAAACTGTGAAATAGCATGTAATACTATTAAGTTTGAAAGAATATTTAAATAGTTGTAGCTTCTTAATTAATCACACCTGTACATTATATGCCATTCGTATTTTAAGTAGTATGTACATAAACTCTATCAGTGCGTAGTTTTTCCATGTGTAACCGTGGAGAAACAGTGCCACATAGTGGGCTAGAATCTTGGTAGTCGCTGTTAGCAGACGACACATAAGCTAGATCTGTTTACGGCAATCAGCGTCACCTAGGTTCTTGGTATCTGCTGGTAGCAGACAATGTAAGCTAAATGGGCTTACGCACTGCGACCAGCGCCACCAAGCGGGAAGCTTTGTTGCCAGCCAGCTGGCGAATGTGTCTGTGCATACGCATTATGAACAGCACCACCTTTCGGCTGGAATTTGCAATGCTGCATTTGGGCCCCTACTCTAAGTATTTCTGTGGTTGATCTCGACCAGCGCCTCTGGTGGCCACATGGGTCAAACGTCACAAGTACCAATTTTTATAATGGACTGAAATTAGTACATTGGTAGAAGTATAGTTATCGGAAATTTTATAAATAATAAATAAAATATATATATAATTTGCAATTTATTTTTAGGTTTAAAGACTGTGATCAGTGAATTACCACCATCATCTAGTGCTTTGGCAGCTAGTATATGTAAAAGAATAACCGGCAGGCTTACGAGCGCAATTGCAAAAGTAAGTTTTATTTATTGTTGGGTGGCCGTCTTAAAACAACTATTTTTTTCTTAACACATTGAAAAATAAATAAAAAGTAAATTCAACTTTTTTTATGTATTTCAGCAAGAAGATGTATCTGTACAGTTAGAAGCTTTGGATATACTTGGTGATTTATTAAGCAGGTTTGGAGGTAATCATGTAAATGAATCATAAATACCTTAAAGAAAATAAGTCATATTGTCAGTTTCTCGGAAGGTCAAATGAATTGAAAAGCATAGTGACAAATTGAGTCAAATAGTTTCATTCACTTGACCAAATTAAAGTTGTTTTTTTTTTTTACTTCCTTTAGCTGGAAATTGGACTATGACTAGCTTTTGAGTCTGCTACTATTATACTACTCCACTTACAGTTAAGGATGGAAAGGGGATTCAAAATCATCAGCTTCTAAAGGCAATGCAGCAATTCGTTTCATATCTGCATATCATATTTTTAATATACATTAAAAATTAATATTAATTAATAATAAGGGATTAGAGATAAAAAAAATAAATTGATTGTTATAACTTTGTGGTGGACTGATGACGGCTTTTAAATAAACTACAAAAATTTTAAAAATTTAATTTATCAGTTAAGTTTTTTATTTCAGTAGTAGTAATAAAAAATTTAGTGTTCACATATTTAATAATGGCGAATCCTAATAATGTAAAAATTGATAATAATGAATTATATATATATATTTTAATTTTAAAAAATTAGTGACCACTTTTATTTATAGTAATAATTATGTAAAATTTATATATATATGTTAAGTATTATTTTTTGCTAAATTTATTTTCATGTTGCTAATTTGAAACCACAGAAACTTATCGTTTTTATTTGAATTGAATAATTTTTTGCTGCAAAAACAAAACATAGAAGTTCGAAAAACAGATGGGTCCCATTTTGAAAGGATAATTAATATTGTTATTGTTTTTTTTGAAAAAAATAACAGAGCAACTTTCAGTATCAGTACATTTTATTAAAATTTTGAATTTCTAGAATAATCTTAAGATATTATAATTTCTAAAAAGAAGTTGTTGGAGGAAGGGTGTAATTAGGAAAAATCATCTGTTTATCTTTACATTTAGAATGTATTTACTGTTTACTCAAAATAAGCATCAGATTTTACATTTAATCTAAAATCAGCTTAAGATAAATATGCAATAAACAAATAATTGTGGTTTAAAATTTTACAGTATGCTTTCAGAGTAGGAGAATACCAGATTCATTATATGACTGTAAAATATAATACATCTATATAATAATGTATTTATTGCTTATTATATAAATATACACCTGTCAGTACAAATTTTTTTAAAAAAAAAAAATACACATTAGATGCACATATTTTAATTTAGCTATGAAACTAAATTTTTTTTTTTTTGTGGAAAAAACGTGCGAACTTTTGCACACATTTAAAATTTTTGTTGATTTATTTTGCCATATAGTTTTTTTTAGTAACTTAAATTTTTTTGTTTCAAAAGAAAAAAAAAAATAAGCAAATATATATACTTCAATTTTTTTTTTTTTTTGCTTGGTGTTCAAGAAAGTATTGTATTAATAATTAGCTAATGCTAGTTTTATAGGTTTAAAAAGAAATATCAGATCTTAGAGAATTTAGAAGGGATTACCTTTTTGGTGCTTGATTAATTGAAGCACTTAGTCTCCAAAATTGTAATCTTTAATATTTTAAAATGAATCACTTTAAAGAATACAATATCTGCATTTACTAAAGGTGGGAGAATGAAACGATTTAGTTGTAATAAGAAATCTTTTTTTCTTGATAAAGACCAATAGATATTGTAAGGGATTGATGGTAAAATATTGCCTAAAGGATGTTTTATGTTTCTCTTAAGTGTTTATGTCATTATTGTAAATAAATATTAATTGCTTATTCTTTTTGATTGTTAAAATATTTTTCAAAGAAAATTTGACATCAAGTAAATCTAATTTTTATTTTCAAAGAGAGGAAGGCTGAATTTTATTGTATAATAATAATCAGGAAAAGTTCAAATTTTCTGATTTGTGTTGAAATGACTCGTATTTTTTATGTTGGCCGATAAATATTTTTTTTTGTTGCATGTAAAAGATCTAAAACATTTGAACAGAATAAAATGCCCAGAAAACAACTTAAAGTTGATTCCTTTTTCTGAGAATAATTTCGTGAAAGTGAATGGTTTATATTATTTCTTATTGAACACCATGTGCGTTTAATGGTGAATAATCTTAATCCATCAATAATAGAAGTCATTGTTAGGGAAACTTTTGGATTCTGACAAGGGTGCAATTTAACATGGAGGTCAAATGATAAATTTATGAGTTAATTCTGTCACCTCTTGTGCTCCAGCTTCCTGTGACCCTCTGAACTTATTTTGTTTTACAGCATACGCGATCAGTTTTGTGATATTTTTGATTATGCACAAAAAAGGTCTATAAAGTTGATATTAACTGCTGGCTGAAAATTAGTTTAATAAAATAAATAGAATGAAGACTGCATTGCAATTCATTAGATTCAAAGCCATGTCTCTGACACATGCCTGATTTTGATTTAAAATAAAATTAAAAGAAAAGCAATCTCTAGACTTTGTAAAACAGAAATTGAGTACAAAGTCAGAAAAATTGTGATTCTCCAGTTGCAGAAATTATTATTTGTATAAAATTGCAGAGTGTATAGTCTGAGAAGTATGTAGTATGGGGATTGAACA
This sequence comes from Epiperipatus broadwayi, assembly GCA_028023455.1. Taxonomy (NCBI): domain Eukaryota; kingdom Metazoa; phylum Onychophora; class Udeonychophora; order Euonychophora; family Peripatidae; genus Epiperipatus; species Epiperipatus broadwayi. Next base: position 262,987 of record JAQFVV010012516.1, on the reverse strand, counting down.
AAAGGAAACAACATATATTAATTTGACCTTTTAATTTTTTTTATACATAGAAAAGCATAAATAGATAAAAGTACCTGTAAGAAGTTGATATCCGTTTTATAAGATTTGAGAGAAGAAATATCAAATCGAAGTTTAAAACGAGTCAGCTTCTTGGTGCTTAATTAACCAGAACATTTGTTTCCAAAGTTGCTAATCTTTTAATGTTCAGAATCAAACATTTTAGAGTGATGCACTCATTAAAGATGAGAGAACAAAACATGCCAGATTCTACTGAGATTTAAAATCAATGCTTACCATTAGAGAGTGATGGATATTATGGAAGATTGTAGATAAAAATGATAGTAGAATGCATCATTGCAGAGCTTAACACATATTTAACACTTTGTAATATATAATAAAATTTATCATAAACTTCACAAATGGACTATTTGTGATTAAGTTGGCATTTCAAAGCCAATAATATCTGGTATGAATGAACATAATTACATTGAATGACTAGGAGAATGGTATATGAGCAAATGAATCATCATTTACATTTACATATTGCTGGAAGAGTTTGGTAATAACTTAGAAAGACCTATCAATTAAATTATCTTTTTTTCAACTGGGTAGTATTGTAGTGGAATTATTATAATTAGGGTGTCATATAATGATTTTAATTTGATTCACTCCCCTGCATAGTTTGTTGCAGTGGTAGAATGGCAGTCTTTGAAACTCATTGTCCACAGATTCGGGTTCAGCCCTGTCACTTCCGGTGTTCAAACTTCCTATGAATTCTCAAGTTGAGCAATAAATTATTTAGTTGTTTTAATCACTTTCTTTTATAGATACTTCTTACTATTTGGATATTTTACGAGTTCATTTCATCTTATGATACAAATCTTATTTTTATTCATTCTGACCTGTCGTCTTCAGTTTACACAACTCATATAATACTTTAAATACAAGTATATTTTATATACCTGGAGACTAGATGTAATATAGGAGATTTGAACACATTTTCAAACTCCGTTCAGCCATCCATTCTATCTTATACAATCGATACACATGACCACACGAAATAACGTATATTAGAGATCATTTGTCTTTTTCACATGTGTGTAGCCATGTGCGTCGGTTGTATGAGATAGAATGGATGGCTGTAGGGAGCTTAAAAGTTATTCAAATCCCCAATATTACAACTCATATAAATAAATATTTGTTTGAGGAATAGGAAGGTGATTCTACACCTACAAGACTTCTCCAATCATTTTATTTAAATATTGTTATCTGTGAATCATTTCACTGATATCGCAGAGAATTTAAAGTTTCCTCCTGTGAATAAAGAATATGTATATGTGTGTGTGTGTGTGTGTGTAGAAGGGATTCAGATGTTATATTCATAATGCAAAACCAGACCCATAAGAATATTTAGTCTTTATTTCCAATGTCTGTAATCAAAAACTTGAAAAGTTCAATGTCTCAAATATAGTTTCAAAAATTTCCTAATACATGTTTTAGATTAATTTTATTGATTCATCCATGCTTTTGTTCATTATTTTGCCATTAATTTAGGGGTGGGGGGGTTTAAATTTTAAAACTTAAAATGCCATTTATTTAAATTTATAGAAATCATGCTATCCACTTTTTTTTTGTACATAATTTTCCATAATCCATAGATCAGCATTTAAATATCTAAGGTAAGCAATATAGGTTATTTTGAAAATTATAGTATCAGAACATTATAAGCTCTAATCCAAGAAAACTTTGCAACTGTAATTTGATAAATAAGTTATTTATTCTGTCAGGGCATATATTTTAGGAACTTTGGTTAACAAAAAGACAATTTATGCTGTCTAAAAATATTAAAAAAACAACAACTTAATTTTGAGTATTTTGCTATGTATTTAGAATATAATAGATTTATAGGATCTTAAATGGTTAAAGTAGCAAGAAAAAGGATTGGGTGAATAGACATACTACATATTTTTAATTTTATTTTTAGAAATGTGTTCTGTAGGGTTTTAACCTCACCTCCCTCCATGCAAAAAATATAGAGACTCATTTATTCATAAAAAAAAAATTGAGATAAATGTAGATAATTAGATATAATCTGTTAATATTTTTTAATTTGAATTATTTTAATGTCTGATTTGATTGCTTTTGAAGTTCAAAGGAATCATTCATTAGTTTTTAAGAAATTGAATGAAGATTATGCGTATGTAAGGCAATAATCTTTTCCATCTTTCAGTGAAATTAATTGTAACTGCTAAAATAGCTATTTGCCTCTGATTTTTTAGGTTTTTATAATTTTTTAATTAGCCTTGAATGATATGAATGCCTTAACAATTTTTTATTAGTAAGCAAAATTTTGACTGATTTTCATCTACAATGACATGAATTATATAGGTTTCTCATGATAGTCTGTGCCTAAATTCAACAGATATTTGGAGGCTGATGAAATATTCTTTGATTTAGTCATTTTTTCTTTATTCACATTATTACACAAAAGGAATAATTTATCTTCAGCTTAAAAATCTACTGTTTTATTAATAAACTAAATGATTACAATGATATGGATATTAAACTCGAGCAAGTATAAATTGATCAAACAGTTTATCTAGCTGTTTGTAACTATTCTGTCCATGTAAAATTTTATAAACCTTGTGAATGAAATATCCATTAGTGTTATTAGATTCTAATTTACTTTGTCATCTATTATGATAAAATAATTTTTATATTTTCTAAATTAATAATAGTAAATTTAATTTTTGTTAAGAGAATTCTTTTTATTATTTCTTGTCAACAAATCAACAGCTTATTCTGCATAAGAAGTGTATGAAGACAGTAATAATTTATAATAATTATTTAATGCTTTCAGTTGATATTAATGCTAAGATCTTTTTTTATAAAAAGTAGTTAGTCTAGAAAATCAATATATTTTGCAATACAATATGAATAACCAAATTATTTTTGTTTCAAAAAAAAAATAAAATCTTAATACAAAGTTTGAATTGAATTAAATCTTTATCAAGGATATTATGGAAATTTCCACTAAGTTTTTTCTCGTATAAGAAAATCACTACAAAGTTTTATGATATAAAATTTGTGAAATAAGTACCTTTTTTTATTATTAAAGAAAACAAAGTTATATATATATTACTGCCGTGCAATCTGTTTTCAGTTTGGAATTGTCTAGAGTATAAATTGAGAATACCTTTGATTATTTCTCATAAACTGCCAAACTATCAGAAATAAAAATTTATGAATTATTATAAAACTATTTGAATTGGTAATATAAATTTGTCTTGTAAAAATTATAATTTTAGATTTACAAAGTCTTAATTATTTGTTTGATAAGTATTCTTTTTTTATTTTTTTATGATAGTTCAACCATTATATATTCTATAAAATTTATTATAAAATACAGTAAAAGTTTATGTGAAAGCATATTAATTAACTGATGGTAGAGTTGCAAAATATGTGTTGAACAATAATTTAAAACTTAATAATCAAGAATGATATTCTTTTTTTTTATGTTAACTGTTTCAAATATTATTAAACTATTGTTATTACTTTAAATGAATACAAATCCTTTTTTTTTTTTATTTATTTATATCCTTTATTTCTTTCTCCTACAATTTTAGGTTTGCTAATCAGTTTTCATCCTTCCATTCAGGAATCCTTGTTACCACAGTTGTCCAGTCCCAGACTGGCAGTTCGCAAACGGTCTATTATTGCTATAGGTAAGCATTTTGTTTTATCTTCTAACACTTCCATTTTTTTAGGTATAATATTTTCTGTAGTTTATTTACTTGAATTAAGGTTCACTAATTGTATGCAATCATTTCTATAATTTACCACAGGTCATCTTGTGATGAGTTGCAACAACAATTTATTTGTACGTTTAATTGATTTTCTGTTAGAAGAATTGTCTAAGAACTCATCAACATCCACTACAAGAACATACATTCAGTGTATTGGTGCTATCAGGTAAGTTGATTTAGTTATTAATTTTTTTTTATAGTAAATTTTTTGATATCATAAAATAAAAGTTTACATTTTATTTTATGCATTAATAACAAGAACTGTAATTAAAGAATGTTGATACTTAGAAAGTCATGAGTCTTTAGCCCATATGAATTTTTTTAAAATTTTCTTTATTATGATGGTTCTGAACATAGATCATAATAATTTCATAAATCTTAAAGTATGATAGTGATTCTTATTATTTTACTAGAAATTAAATAGTAATCTTTCACCATTTATATTTTTTAGTCGACAAGCAGGTCATAGGTTTGGAGAACATTTAGAAAGAGTAATGCCATTGGTAGTAAAGTATTGTCGAGTTGAAGATGATGAATTGAGGGAATATTGCTTGCAGGCTTTTGAGTCTTTCATACGCCGGTGTCCTAAAGAAATTTCTCCTCAAGTGCAAACGGTAATTTTTTTTTGATTAAAATTTGATTAAATATTTGAAATTTTTAGTATCTGATTTAATACAATGTTTTCTAATTTATATTCAATCTGCATTTGCAGCTGCAATTTATTTCAGATTAAAAATTGTAAAAAATGAAAGCATACTATTGAAAAAAAAAAGTTAACCTAAGTTTATCCCAATGAAGCATTTTTCTGATTGTTCATCGGGGTACATTCAGAAATAAATTTTATTCATGTAAGCTTTTAATCAGTGAATAGATAACTATCTCAGTAATAATCTTCCGACTAGTTTCTGATTATTGATTCTCAGTAGTGGGATTATAATTATTTTTAGCCATTTATTTTATTCAAGATAATGGTTTAAATATTTAAACAACTTAAGATTTGAATCCTAACTTGCTTGCCCACATAGCAAAAGCCAACTTCAAACATCTTGACTTTTTATCAAAAAAACTTTACCAAACTACAATTTGTATTCAACAAAAGCAATCCACCTCACATGAGCTCTTTATGTAAATGTGAATAATCTATAAATTCCAGATCATAATGCCAAATTGATTTCTGGATCTATTTCTAATTTTTACCTCCTCTCATCAGGAAGCAGTTTTGCTTTTTAATCATCCAGTAGCTATCTTTTAACTTGTGCTATTTAATCTAATGCTTACACGAATGTTGATATTTTAAGATCATCTTAAATTTGATAATATATCATAGTTTGATTTTGGAACAACAGTAAAATAAAATAAAATAAAATAAAAAATCGTGCTTAATCGTTCAGAAAGTTATGTGACATTCAAGTACTCTAGTGATAGGTTGAGCACAACAACTCCATTCAATTTAATTAATTGGAATTTTTTTTTTACTTTATTCATTTAAGTAGCAATTTAAGAACTTACTTCTCAATGTCACTATTACACCATTGCTTTACGTTTCACAGGATATTAAACAATTCATTGGTATTATTGTGTATAGAATTTATTAAAGAACTGGTATGTTTGATTAATACCATAATTTAATGTAAATAGAGAGGTTTTCATCACTGTTTTTGATTTAATATTACATGATTGAGTAATAGTAAAACAATGTGATAAAATTTTTGTTTCTTCATAAACGGAGGAGGCATCATGGACCTAAACAGAAATCAAAATTTTTAGGATATGCAAGTTCTTTAAAAGTATAAATAGTTTAAAAATAAGATGATTATTGTCAGTGTTACCATAATAGGCATACATTTGTCTTAGAACATTAATGGATTTTTTCATAATTACATGTAACATTGATACCTTCTATTCTTAAAAGAAAATGTTATATTTACAGATTAAATATAAAACTAGAAGTTAAAGATGAGTGAAGAATAGATACCTATTGCTATTTGAAAATAAATGCTGCATCTTAGGATGCTATTAGGATTTTAGTAAGAAATTGTCAGTGATAACTTGAAAGCAAAGGTTACAATTAAAATTGAAGTAAAAATGCATAAATAAAAATTTAACACTTGAAACATTCTTGTGGTTGCTGATGGGTTACCATTTAAAAGAAATTTTTAATTTCGATTACGAGCCCTAAAATTATAGTAAGAACTTTTTCTAATTGTAAAAAATATAAATCTTATATGCACCACATGCTGTGATTAAAAAATTAGAAAAGTCTGCTTTGAATTTATAAATGGGAAATCCAGAAAAATATTGCCAAATTTTTAATCGCACTTAATTAGAAATTAATAATACAAAAACATCTTTCATTCTATCAAAGAAATTGTCTTAAGTGCTTTTAAATTTGAAGATTAATTACTAATGGGAAAGCAAAAAAAAAAGACGTTTAAAATCTTTTTCTTCTGAAAGTTAATGCGAAGAGGTAAAGTAAACATTAATTTTGTATTTTTTAAATCCCATCTTGTTTTTATTTTTATTTTTTTTTCCACATAAAGCTTGAACTTTTGTGGTTACTTAATTCATATCTTTGTTTTTACATATGTATATATGTGGTCCAATAGAATAATATTCCACAAAAATATGTGACAATAAACAATTCTACAATAAAATAATAAAAAAATTTTCTAAGCCATGCTGTCATTAGAGATCTCCTTTTGCCAGATCTTTGTCAATACTATTTTTGATAAGGATGCACTGCATTTAAAACCTGGCTTATTCAAATTAGATTTGATGAAGTTACTTTATGTTGAAAACTTGGTTAGCAATTTTTTTAAATTTTAAGGTATACTCTTATGGAATATTATTTTGCTATGATTTTAAGAAATTTGTCTAGTAGAATAATATTCATACTTTGCACATGAATATTAGTATTATTATATAAAAGTAAGTACCAAATTTTTATAATTATTATAATGTCAATTAATACTTAACATTTTTTATTCCTATGGGAATTTGACCTGCAAATCAGTCGTGTTAGTTTTTTTGGAACCAATCAAACTTAAACATCAGTGTATCTATGTATCTATTAATTGGTAAAAATCTTGTTTGTAATTGAATAAGTATATGGGCTGAATTTATGATTTACAAGTAGATAATACAAATATCATTACATATTAACTATAACGATATATATATATAATAATACAAAAAAGCTCTTTTTGGCAAATATTTTTATGATTCCTCAATGTAATTATAATCTATTTTAACTTACATCACATACGTAGCAACATCAATCATTTTTTATATGCATAAAATTAATCGAAACTAGTAATAAAATTATAATAAAACAATGTAAATACTTACAAACATAACAAAAGTAAAATGTATTAATTATACAAAACATAACAGTTAACAATATGTATAATATACATATATTGTAACCCCTCTGACATATGACTGTTAAAAAATAAATATAAAAATAATATTATGTGTTTAAAAACTTTGTAATAAGTTAATGTATTTTTTAAAAAACAAATCATAATGCATTATTAAGTAAAGAAAAGTAATAATAATTTTTAAGAAATGAAAGTTCATTTCTTTTTTTATTTTAGAATAGTTTGAAAATAAAAAAGCTAATAGAATAATCATAATTCAGTAATTCCTATATGGTATTTGGGCAATTGTCAGACAAAGAAAAAAGTTTAAATTGATAGAGTCAATTTTTTCTTCATGCTGCTTATAAAATTAGAGCTATGAAAATGATTGTATTTTTATATATTTGTATATATTTATAATGATGGGGTAAAAATCTTAGTTCTAGTGTTTATTTCATCATTCCAGAAATTTAGCTTTCTTCATGAAATTATAGTGATGCCGTAATAATACTTTAGTTGCCAATATTGGTTCTTATTTTGGACACTAACACAACTCTATAATATAAAAAAATTTAAAAATTAATTGAATTACAAGATCTGAGTAAGAAAAGTATTTATATACCTTAGACTACTCTGATTTCTTTAAGTATAAAGTACAAGTACAAAAAAGGAAATTATTATTCCTGGAAAAATATTCAATGAATCATTTGTAAATTAGATATGAAATTAAAACAGGCAAAACTCTCCATACAGTAGTGCCAAGCAGTGCAAGCCAGAGTAATCAGTGGATGCCAGAAGGCTTGTGCATAAAATTCCTATCTAGTGCCTACTCATCCAATATCCCCCGACTAGTTTCTAGTTTGTGCCTTTCGTCAGTAAGTGGCACTACAGTATGAGAGTTTTGCCTGTATGAGAGATTCCTGACTCCGTTTAAGGAGAAGCCACAGTACATCACATCACATCTGTTTTAATAACAGTTATGAGCAAGTATAAGAAATGGTGATCATGTGATGTTTAGATATGAAATTATGAGAATACGTTTATTATGGCCAGAGATCTCAATTTTAAATTGGTATTACTATCTAAAAGTATTGAGTTCAACAGAGAGAAAAAAGATAAATTTGGTAAGAACTATTAGGATGACTATTGAACAAGTAATAATTTAAATAACAATATCACAAGAAATGATATTTGCAAAACATTCGTTTTTTTATAAGTAAAAATTAAAATGATATTTTTTTCGTTGTTATATATATATATAATAGAATGAAAACATTAATTTTAAAATATTTTGTCACATTCATATTTGATTGGATTAATTATGTAAATATAAAATAGTTATATTGGTTATAATCTTTTATTGAATTAAGTTAATTGTTATAGTTAAGAATTTTGCTTTTTATAAATTTTCTTATCTGACTTACAAGTATATTATTTTCATATTTCATTAGAATAATAGATGTGGAGAGGAGGATGATCAGGAAAAATGGCTGGATTTGCATAGTCTTATACTTGATGTAAACTCCAGTCAAATCATTATCCATAGCTATTATCAAATTATGATAACATTTTTTTTTTGTTATAGTCACTCCAATATACACAGTTGCCCGCTGGTAATCATTTTCTCCTAGACTGAAATAATTTACATATATTATCATTTAACGTTGTGGGTGATTCTGTTATATATATTATATATGAAATAATCGCAGCACATACTGCTATCTGAAATAAATATAAAATCATCGCAAATAGTAAGAAATTTTCTACTTTGCCCTCTGTGAATAAATATATATCTTTGAGGGGATTTGATATTTATATATATATGACTACAGCTATTATTATTTACTTATAAAGTGTATGAAAAAAATAGCATAATAGATTACACTTTCATTTTTGATGATAATGTTTGGTTGAGAAGGTCACATGTTGTAATGGTTAAGCACACTTGCCAGCTATATCCATGATTTGGGTTTATATCGTGGTGAAACTTGGAATGTTTTTAAGTTCCAAGTAAGCTTAGGATTTTTTTTTTCTTCAGGTAACTGATATGTATCCAATTAACTGGCTATTATTAGCTTAAAAATGCCAGATAACCTCTATAGATAGGTTTGTTAATTTTTTTTGTGTTCACCGTAAAACAAAAATATGGTGGAACATGATTGCAGTTTTTATTTAATGAGATAGATGTCATAGTTTTGTGGTAGTTGAATCAGTAATTTAATTTTATGCTTTTTTTAAATTTTAATTTGATAGTAATTTTTTATAATAAAATGAATACTTAAAATCTCACTGATAGTTTACGTTTATTATCTATATTAATCCTATTTACAAATAATAATAGTAAAAAAATATGTTTATTGATCTTGTAGTTTTCAGTAGTGCATTAAGTTTTATCAAAAAATAAAATGATGCCATTTTTATATTGATTATATTATTTATTAGTATATTCATCAAATGTTTTTAATTGCAGATTATAGGAATATGTTTGGAATATGTGTGTTATGATCCGAATTACAATTATGATGATGACGAAGAGGAAGAATCAATGGATACTGATGCGGATGAAGAAGCTGGGTACTGTATTTTGTTTCTTTTATTCTGAAATATTACCAAGTTTTAGGGATCACTGAAAAATTTAATCTGCTTTTTAGTATTATTTATAATTATTTCTTTTCATAAATATCTGTCATTATTTAATAGATTTAAATTCAATATAATTTGTTGAAATTTTGTATATATTTTTTAATCACTACTAAAGTGATAGGGCATTATAATATTTTAGGTAGCTGATCTAGTTTTTTAGGTGTGGGCAGGAAAATTTTGATATCAAATTTAAAAATTATTATTGAATTAAGTAACACATGCAATTTTTTTGGTTTCAGTTGTAAGCTTGATTTAAGTTAGAATAAGAAAATTAGTTTACAATATAGTTTTAATATAAAATTTTTTTTTTATCTTTATTATCTTAATTATATTTATTTCCTTTCAATCAACATTATTTCAGAATTAATCTGATTTTGATAATTCATATTCTTTATCAAAATCTTTTATATCTTTAAAATTTTTGTTCACTCTAAATAATATACTTGAAAGTTATTGCATTTTTTAACAGTTGCATTTTACTGGACAACTCAAAATTTCTCTAGTTTTGTTTAATTAGTATAAATGGATTACAGAAAGTCTAAGGATCACTTGGAAGTTATGATAGTTCTCTGGATTCTGATCCAGTGAGCCAAGTTTAATTAAATCCTGATGCAATCTACTAAGGGCCTTGTGTCTATTTTCTGGCATTTAAATCTAGATAGAACAGGCTATAGTTGAGAAACTCTGGTCAAACCTAGCCAACTGTGCTAACCATCTTGTTATTAGTTGGAAAATAATATCAACAATTTGTAATTGAAAATAAAAGATAAGGTTTTTCTGGGTTAGTCTTTATGTGCTGATTATAAGATTAAAATATGATGAGGGAGATATATTTTTATTCTCCATGTGTAGGAGTATTTTTCTTTATCAGCCTTGTTGATTTTTTTCAAATTATGTAGATTTTGATCTTTTATTATCTTCAGTTTACAAATGGTTTTCTGTGTTTTTTTTCTCTGTTGAGGAAACCTGTCAAAACCATTCTTTAGCCATCTAGATTTATCTTTGGATATATATATATATATATATTGTGTCACTAGTATCTGATTCTTTTTTAAAATTATCAGATATTAATTGTCATTTGGCAAAACATTAACTGCTGATAATTAAATCAATTGCAATTTGTAAATATTTTATTTTTTAATATTCCAAATAAGATTCTATTTAATTATTTGTCATTGGATTATGAAACATCTATTCTGAAGTTAATATGTATATGTAAGAGAATTGTTAGAAAAAATTGCTAATTTACTAGTTATCAAAAACTATAATGATTATAAGTTTTCACAAATGATCAGTTAGACTTCAAAGCAGTCTTTTAATATAGAAAATGAATATATTAGAGTAAAACTGACTGGAAAAGAAAAAAATATCTGAAAGTGACTGTACTATAGAGTAACAATGTCATTGTATTTAAATAATGTATTTACTAACAAAAACCTACACCAGATTGATTTAAAAGATATAAATATTTGTGATCAGTGACAGATTTTCATAAATGGAGAAGAGATAGATGCTTCAGGCCCTTTACATCAGGGGCTCTCAAATTTTCAAAAACATATTCAAATTTCGTTTTAAAAAAACCAGTAGTTGTATTTATAAAAATAATTTAATGACAAGTCTATTATAATGGTACTATAATGGACGGAATGACTATTCACTTGGGTATATAGATCAGATTCAACAATCAGCTGGTTCGATCACAATGTATGACCAACTTACACAAAGTATTTATGGAATGATACACCTATCTATCGAGCCCCAAACGTTGTTGGTGCCAGATATAATGGACGGAACGATGACCACTATCCCCAAAAGTTGATGACGCCAGATATAACAGACGGAATGATTACAACTAATCCCAAACATTGCTAACACCAGTATAATGGGCAGTACTCTTCATCAACAGTCATAAACTAACCAAGCCCAATGATGGTGCACCAGATGTAATGGATGGTCAACTAACTTGCAGACTGTACTACTATGCAGATGTAGCAATATGGTGTGGGGATAAGTTAATATGCTCTAATTTATTACCCCTAATGAAACAATCTGCAGAGACCTACCAGGCTTAGAAGGGAAAAAAGTTGCATCCAACTATGTTCAGACTGTGGGTCATCTGATAGAGTGCTAATGAGAACCTGATGAAATGCTTAACCAATGATTGCATACCCTTTAATTGACTAACTCTATCCCTATTTAATAATATTAAATGCAATTTAGGTTAGTTCATCCACTTTTCCCCCTTTTAAATTCCGTTATGCCCTAATATTCAAACCCAGAGAGAATATTGCTTTTGACTCCTTTAGCAGGTATGAACAGATACACACAGCAACACCTGCACCTATATATAGGTTACAACTAGCATTTATTATATTTGTTTTATTTTCAAGCTTTTATATGATAAGAAAAATAGATGTGTATGCATGCCTAATTGTTTATAGACTGTGGAATGTCAGGACAACTCAATAAACCAGAGACCGGAATAATACAAACTCTCAAACATTTATTAACAATAATAAATATCAAGTATAACAACAATAGTAATGATAAAAAAAATATAAAAAATAATAATAATCATATGTACATGTGTCACATGTGAACCTCTACCATTTTACTAATTAATGATTATTATAATCCAACCCTTATACCCCATGGTAGAAATCCACCTATGTCACTCATTCTCTACAAATCATAATTATATAGAAAAATAAACTTTAGTTATTTAATATCATTGAGATGCTGGCTAGCTAAATTATATATTTGCAGATGTTAACAACCTATTTAACAAGTTTCCCCAATTTATATATATGATAGAGACAGATACTAGTTGATTAGTCAAACATACTGGAAAATATATGTACAAGGTTAATCACAAAATAAAACATATAATATGTATTCTGTATAAGTGTTGTAATTTAACCTATGAAAATAAATTTAGAGAATCTTACCTCAATATTTATGTGGATAACCTGATGTGAAGCAGGTGGGTTAACCTAAATTTTATTTACAATGAAAATATAAAAATATCAAAATGAATAATCCCCCCTTTCTTCTTTGCTAATTCTCAAAAAAATGAGGCTTCAGCATCAGAGTGTGAAAATACAACAGATAACAAGACTTAAAAAATAAATAAATAAACAAAAATTTACAATATTGATTCTTTGATTAAAAATTGTAATTGGAACAAAGTTCATAAAAATCATCATAATAGAAGTAGTAGTAGTTGATAGTTAGGCAAGTTGTTCTTCAAAGCAGTTTCACTTAGTAAATCATTTTCCTTAGCAAGGATAGATAGGTACAATGGTGTCTCCTGTAGTTGTGTTTAATGGTAAACACCTTGATCCTCATTTGATTCACCATAAAGTATTCCAATCCTTGTTTACTTTGGACTGCAGGCATCTTCTTGTGTGTTTACAATAAAGTAGAAAAATATATATAGAGAGGTTTAATGCAGCTGGTAGGAAATACCATGACACACAATAGCATGTTTTGCTCTAGCCCATTTTCATATTAAAGTACAATTTAATAATTATTTATAATCATATATTTGTATTGAAGTGCTTTAAATATATATTAAGAAAATTATTTCATTCTTTTTTCTTTTCCAATTTTCAGCAGACTTAATTCTCGTTGTTCTTTTTGAAAAGATTTAAAATATTCAAATCTACTCCAACAACTTTTAAAACACGATTTAATTATTTAATAATTTATCAGTTATTCTTACTTCTTATTTCATTTTCTTTCCTCTGAATTTGATAAACTTTTAGTTACAGCATTTGACTTTTAAAATGTTTATAATTTAACTAAAAGAAAAAGTAAAACTCCATTTTAGCATTCTAAATTTTAATTTTAATTGCTGTGTTTTGTTACCAGTGTTATAACAATAAGAAGAACGATTTGTAAACTGTTTTTTGTTTTTATACATTTCATGCGCGTAGATTTCCATGAACGCTAAGATTTTTAACTGCCTATTGTTTAAATTCATTTAGATTTTTATATGTATTGTTTAAATACATTTCATTTATTACAAATAAAAATAAATAAATAATAAAATCAGTTTTATTTTCACACACGTGTCCCTACCGCAACTTAACTTCAGGCCATCCCAAATTCATTTAACTATAAATTAATATGCAATTTTAAATTAAAAAAATATATATATACATTACAGTTTATTTAATCAAATAGTTTTATATATACAATATTACTTTGTAAAATACTGATCGTATTTTATTTTATAATAAAATAATCTATTGTGCATTACATGCATATGTGTAATAAATAATAAACAAATAATCTTCCCATTATTAATATAAATTCCAAATGGATTGGGTTCAATAACTAGGCTTGATCTTTTTAGGAATGTGTGCATTGTAAGCTACCCTTTACAGTACATACATTTGCTGTTTACATTCACTTCTGCAATATTTCACTTTCAATATAATCCAAATTCAAATCAAAGTTATTTAATTATGATTGTCAGATTGGAAATGCATTTCCGTTCCGACAATCATAATTAAATAACAAATTAATATTATTTGATAAAAATAAATAGAAATTTTGTGGTAATTATATAAAATAAATTAATAAGTTTTATATGTTATATATACATGTAATTGATTTTACTATATGTTATCTAAGGGTGTGAATATATTTAAAAAGAGAAAAGGAAAAAAAGTTAAAAATCGGAATAATGTGTATATGTTTTAAAATACCATAAAAAATGTAAACAACACCATCTATTATGCTGTTTTTGATATAATTATAAATAAATAAAATATTATATAACAATCATTTTATATATTTATATTTTTAATAATACATAAAAGCTTTGTTCAGCAAATAATTTACGCTCTCTTTATTGTAATATAATTATTATAACCCTTAATATACCATACACTCGTCATCATTTAAATAATCACTTTTAAGTATATTATAATATTTCTCCTTCTGTTTTTTTAAAAATATATATTAAAATAAATCTATTAATACCATACATATATTAATTTAGTATATGGATTTGATTTTTTTTTTACATTTTAACTTCCATCCAGGATATTTACAATAGCTTTATTAAGTCCTTCAGTGTTTGCTTTATATATGTTTTTTCACAAATTCTCTGCCAGATAAGAGAAGATGCTTCACTGAAAATATATAAATTGTTAAGCAGATTGGACTTAATTCAAGATACAGTTTCACCGTGTGAAACTCATCTCAAATCATGATTCCCCTTTTGAATGTTCAAAAATCTTTAATCAAAGTATTATGATATAAAAAATGGAATTTTTATCATATTGCAAACAAATTTCTTTCTCCAGATCCAACAATAAAACCAACTGGATTTAATCTTCCCTAGATATAATTGGAATCTCTTAAAGGCAAATAATTATTATCTATAATAAAAATTTTTTTTTCTTTTATTATTTTATTAGAGGAAGGGGATGATTTGGGTCTTGGAATACTAAAAGTTATTTTTAAATGATTTGTTATGATTTTTTAAAATATTTAATATGAGGTATTTTACTGTGCTTGTTTTGAAAACGTTATTAAAAACATATTTTTATATTATGAATAATCTTTAATGCTCAACTGCAGATTCAAAGGCCTCTCCAATAGTCTCATATAAGAACAGTTATTGTTCTTCATGGTGGCTAGTTGACCAAGCATTTTTTCATACTTGTTTTACCTTTTAAGAATTGTTAGATGCCTAGTTACTGATCAACATTAGGTAGTTATCTGAGTTGGCTATGGGTAAATTATCTGAATGAACATTCCTAATTTTAATTAGTACCTGAATTTTTTTTTCCCTCAAGATTTATTCAGCTAGGATTTGAACTGTATGACTAGGCTTGGCAACAGATCTGCCATTTATGCATGGTAAGGCCCATTGTATAATATACATGTATCCATAATATTTTGCATATGTATCACAAATAATTATCTAAGTAAATTTTTAAGTCATTACTTTTTCTTTTTAGTGAAACTGATGATGAATATAGTGATGACGATGATATGAGCTGGAAAGTTCGGAGAGCCGCTGCAAAATGTTTAGAGGCTGTGATAGCAACTAGGCATGAGATGTTAGTGGAATTCTATAAAGTTGTTTCACCTGCATTGATCACCAGATTCAAAGGTAAATTTCCTTAAAATTTTTTAGAAAAATTTACATTTTAGTTGCAATTTTATTTTCTATGAGTTTATATTTAAAATGTGATTTTGTACTATGAAAATATTTTCGACAAAGATAATTATTTATTAAGAAAACTAGTTGCATTCAAATTGAGTTAAAGGATTATAGACTGAATAGATTAAAAAAAAATTTTTTTTTTTTGCTTATAATCATATTATTCACCTAATGGTAGTTGGCAGTTTTAAATCTTTTTTTTATATATATATTTTACATAACGTAATTACTCTACTACCAGTTTTAAATCTTTTATGCCATCTTGATGTAATATATATTTATAATAAAACAAAATTAGAGTAACCTTATAAAATTTAATTTACCGATCTTATATAAAATAAATATTATCCTTAGTTAGAATGTACACACACTACTGCCATTAGCATAAATATAACAAAGTCACTGAAAAATTGCCATAGCTAATATAGGTATATTAAATTTCATAACATTAGTTTTATTTTATTACATATAATTTATATTTGATTATTTATATATCATCACCATTATTTTCGATCAGTATAAATCTACTACAGGATAAAGGTCTATCCAAGTTTAATCCAACTATTCCTATGTCTAGCCTATTCCCAAATGCCAACAATCTTTTTTATTTCATCCATCTAATTAACATGTGGTTTCTTTTTAGTTCTCTTACAATCACTTGGAATTCACTTTAAAACTTCAACTGTCTATCCATTGTCATTCTTCTAGCAATATGCCCAGCCCAGGTTCATTTCAATATACTTGTTTATTCTCAATCATATATTTCATTTTCAATCTTTTTTTGTTACTCCTAATAACATACATTCTCTTTGTTTTATTGAGTGGTTTGAAGTTGTGTATTGCTCTTCTGGTTAAGTATATAAATTTCAGATCCATATGTAAGAATTAGTAAAATACATAGTAAAAAAATTTTTTTTCAAATATATAGACATATTTCTTTTTAATATTAAGTTCTTTCTACCAAAAGCACTTTACTCAGATTTAATTCTATGATTTAACTTCATTATACTTTCATCTGTATCAATAATCTGAGCAAGGTATCTTTAGTGATTAATTTTCTTCTGAGAAAATCAGTTGAATATCACTTTGTAAGTTTTTTAATATTCATCTTTAGTCCTGCTTTCTTAAATTTCATCTGATAACTCTTTGTAAGATTTTCTGAAAATAGGAGGCATTATTTGCAAAAGCAAGCATATCATCTGCATAATTTAGATAACTTAAATAATCTTTATTTATTTTTACTTCCTTAACTTTTCATTTTAATTCACAAAATACTTCTCGGAAAACTGCTATAAAAAGTTTTGGAATCGCCCAGTAATGCATTGTTCTCGGTGTTAATTTTCTTAATATCATTATGCAATCTAATCACTGTTGTTGTACTTTGATAAATATTCTTCAGAATATGGCAATATCCCGGGTCTATCGTGATAATGGATGAAAATGATGGTGGTGATAATGATGATCCTATAAAATCTGCTTTAACTTACATGCCCACATTTATATATTCATTCACATTTAAATTGAGGATAAAATAATTTGTAAAATTACAATAGTAGATTTTGGTTTTAGCCTAGAATTAATATTATCAGTTGTATGTATATATGTAAAAAATATTAAAATAGAATTAAATTTAGTAATATTTATTGTACAAAGTCTACTTTCAATACTTTCATGTCATATTCATGGTTAGTTCTCAGCAGACTAAACATGAATAAGACGGGAAAGCATCGAAAGTATACTTAATACAATTTATATTAATAATTTTATATTTAATCTGTTTTTAGTATTTTTTACATTATTATAGTTAGAATGGCAGAGTATCAAAATGTAACTATATATATATACTTTATTTTTATAGAAAGGGAAGAAAATGTGAAAGCAGATATTTTTCATGCTTATGTGACTCTTTTGAGGCAAACCAGGCCAAATATTCCCAGTGGCTGGTCAGATCCTGATGCCATGGAGCAGGAAGAAGGGTAAATTTTGTTATATCTAATTTTAGAATTAACTAAATAATTGCATTTGTATCCTATGTAGTTATGATTTACACTAAAAATCAAATTACATTTATTAATAAAAATGACCACTTAGATAAAGTGTAGCCAATTCTTCAGTTTGAAGATAAATCCTTTACATCACTTGAATATACAGATCACTAATTATGTTGTTATTTTTCGTTTTGGTTATTCAAAAAAAAAAATATTATTGTTTTAATAGCATAATGCTGGAATTTATTTCCCCTTTGAACATGTCTAAATGGAATAAGTTTTGAATAACTAGTAGGTAAACTATTTATTTCGGTAGAAGCTGACAAAAATATTTTTTATGGTTAACTACTTCAGCTTCAAGCCGCCATATTGAACTTTTTAAAATACTGGCATGAGACACAATTTTCATAATAACTTCAGTTTTACTTATGTTAGAGCAAAAACAATTACATTGCTAGAAACTAGAAAAATTAAGGAAAACAATAAGCATAAAATAAATAGTGATAACTATATAAAAAATAAGGTAAAAAAGAAATTTTCACATCCGAAATAATTATTATTTTATTGTTTGTTCATAATTTGGAAATTAACATTAACTAAAATTCAAAATACATCTTCAGTGATAATTTCTTTCTATTCCTTACAAAATTATCTTTCTAAACATGTATAATATGTCTTACCTGAGATAATCCACAGCTTCACAATCTCCAAAAGAAGTTGGATATGACTTCTTCATTTTTATCTTGTACCCCAAATGTTCTAAATGTCAAAGGCGTCTATAAAGAAAAAGATTCATCCTAATAAAAGATACAAAAGAAATTATCATAGCAATTGGCTTCTTGTCTGTCTAAAACTAGAAATTGTAGACTACTTTCTATACCACTGATAAAATGAGTTTCATCTCTTCATTTTATATTTTTTTGTGTACAATAATGTTTATATTCTTTGTGGTCACCAGTGTTTATATTCTTTATGCACTGCACAAGTGATGTTTATATTCTTTATATACAGAAGTGATGCTATCTTTTTATATTTATTGTACCACAGATATAATTTATTTGCATAGTCTATAGATTTGAAAATAATGTTATGAAACATATAGCAAAAGCAAAGCATGATCAAGCATAAACAAGTTTCAGAATTGGATTATATGTTTGTGTATACAAAGTTTGTATATATTTGATTATTAGTTTTATAACCCATTGCTTGTAAAACATATTATATAAACATAATTAATGATTTTCAAAAAGTATACTTTTTGAAAATCATTATTTTTATAAAAATAAGAGGATTATTGTAGATAGAACTTTAGATAATCACGATATGAATTATATACTTATAAGTTAATTACGATATGAATTCTATACTAGTAAATATATAATTACAAACTAAATCATACTAATTTTTCGATAAGTATGAATTCTATGTGAGCATAAATAAATGTATTACAAACTATCTTTAGAAAATTATGATAAATATGAATTCTATAGAGCATATACGAACACAAATATATAATTACACACACACCAATATTTCGATAAATATGAATTGTATATGAGCATAAATAAATAAATATATAACTACAAATTAGCACACACTAATTACAAACTAAAATTAATAAAAAATATATTTTTTCCAAAAATTTAAAAAAAAATTAAAAAATTTTACTTACGAATAATTACGTTGATATATAGGCCTTACTGGAGAAAATTTCACATCCAGCCCGTAAAGCATTTTGTCTTTTATCTCGTGATAAGTACAAAAATTATCAAAAAAACAAAAAAAATAAATACTGTGGTTGATTAAAAAATTCGCCAAAAATCTAAATTTCAACCGATTTTTTTGAAATAAAGATCGGTTGAAAGCTAACATATACAGCTAAAAACGGCCATATTTTCTTTGACGTCATGGTTATACTTTTTACGTCAGCAAAGAAAGAAAATAACATGTCATCAAATGATTACCCAAGTGCGCAAATTACGCCGACAAACCGGAAGTATTAAAGATAATTATAAAACTAATATTCGTTTAATAAAATCAGATGTTTTCTAACTATAAGTAAACCATATGATATTGGTTCTTGTTTATTATTTATTAGGGAATAGGGAATGGCACAGATTATCATAAATGCAAATTGTTTCAATGTTGTATCAAATTCTGAAGGACAAAAGTAAAGTCAATAACTTTTTAAATGCAATAACATTTTTCCAAAACAAAATTAGTCTTCAGCCCCTTAATATTTGTCTTATCACAGTTCTGGCGAAGACTGTTAAACTGTTGAAGGAATAACAGTAATAAAGCACATTGTATAAATAAAGTGCAAAAAAGTTAATATTTCATACAAAAATAATGCAAACATTTAATGATTATTAAACAGAACATTTAAAAATAGGAATTTATATGATTATTCATTAGCTTTTCTATACATGGCATATTTGTTTTATGTTTTGTTGTAGATTATCATGGGATTTATCTGGAACTAATAAAAGTTAGTTTATAATGCATTTAATAATGTTTTTGAAATTTGGTGTATTTAAAATGAGCCTGTCATATTGATATTCTTGTTTTGCTATCATCAGAAAAACTGGCATTCTTCTTGTTTTTGTTAAATGGATATATTATTTATATAAGTGAAAAAAAACCCCAAATATTTATAAAAAATGAAATTGGTCATATTTTCTACTTTTGAGATAAAAATATTATTAATTCTTTATTAGTAAAACAATTTATGACAATAGTGTTCATAAAAAGTGCTAGTTTTTTTAAATATAGCATTTGCAAAATGTACTTTTTATAGGAATTGGACTTCAATTTAACCATGATGTCAGAAATGTTTATATTTTTAATTGTTAAAGGATTTGAAAACTATTAATAAATTTATTATAAAGTATATCTTACAAACTCTTTCACATTTGTTTGAAAAAGTGATCATGTGATGTAGAATTGTAATATCATGAAACTCAGAGAACAAAATAAATCTGATAATTTCATTAAATAATACTAATCAAATTGTAAAAAGAAATGACAAAGAAAATCTAATTTTTCTTCCTAACATCTAGAAGTATATGTAAGTTGTCTGTGTACTTGAGCAGTAATTTTGTCAGTAAAGAATTCCAGATTCAAGCTATTCTTTAATGAAAGCCATAGCATAAGTCTCAGTATAGATTTAATAATATTAGCATTACCATCATGTGTTCATTAATTATTCAAACTTGCAATAGGTGTCAGGAATTGATTAGAAAAAATAGAGATTGCTTCTGCCAATGATGAGGCAGTTATCAAATTACCAGCAGAATTGAAAAAAAAGGGATATTTTCTATCACAAGAGTGTAATAATGATTTAACTGGGTTGTTGAGTGTAGTTTTTAAATTAATTTGTCTATATGTAGATGTATACATGTTCATATTGTGTGTATTGTATATATTTATAATTAAAACAGGTAATAACTCACTATTTATAAGCAAGAATAAGAAATGGTGATCATGTGATGTTTATGGGCTTAAAACATACATAGTATTTATTCAGAAACTTAAAAACAGATAGTATGGGTATATAGGCTTATTCTATCTTTTAATATAAAATATTTTTATTATATGAATTTATAATTGTGAAATATCAAGTAGATGTGGAGTATACTTTCGCACATGGATTGATAGTGTCATTATGTTGTATTATTAATTCATGTTTATTTATTAGATTTTAGTGTAGCTTTTGTTACTTCGTAAGTTCACTTTATTGAGTTATATATTGCTTGTTTTGTTTTTAGTGTAATTATATTTTTTAATAAAAATTGTTTTTAATTGTGAAAATATATGTCTTTTAGCCCAGTGACCATGCTTCAATCTCAGGTTCCTAATGTAGTTAAAGCTTTACACAAGCAGCTAAAGGAGAAAAGCATCAAGACCCGTCAAGGCTGTTTTAGTCTCCTCACAGAATTGGTGACAGTTTTACCTGGAGCTCTCACGGATCATATTCCTTCCCTGGTACCTGGCATTCAGTATTCTCTTGGGGACAAAAATTCTAGTTCCAATATGAAAATTGATACGTTAGCCTTTCTCAATTGCATTCTGACTTTCCACAACCCAGAAGTTTTTCACTCACATATAGATGTACTAGTACCTGTAAGTATACTTCATTCAAAATTTAATAATATTAGTTTATTAATGTTAGATTTATTTAATATACGTATTCGATAGCATTATTTGAATTCTGATGTTTTAGTGATTATGTTAAATAATATGATTTAGATTTTATATTAATTATATATTTATCCAGTAGCATAAGTGTTATATATATGTTATAACCTTTGACAAGTTATGTAGAAATGAAATCATATGATAACATTGTGTGTACTTGAAAACGTTTTGTTTGCTTGTTTATAATGTATTGTTTTGGTATGTTAATATTTAGTAATTGGTTTATGCCTTATAATTGAAAATGTATCTAACAATTGTGTGTGTGTATATATATTCTAACCTTCTCCTCTGATCATTCCAGCTTAGGCCCACCCATTTCTGGGAGCCATAATCCCAATTGCCTTTCCCACTAATCT